>OZ012738.1:656204068-658604068 GCA_963859935.3 Lathyrus sativus
CTTAATTTTTTTTTTCATTTTCATTTACACTACCCTTTTTATTTATTTTATTTAATTCTATTTTGTTACCCATCATATCATTCATTTGAAGGTCGGGGCTCCTTTAATTTGTTCATACATATTCATACATTCATCTTGTCTATATACTATAGGTACTACTTTCGTTTCCCAACTGGTATCAAAGTCTAATAGTAGTCATTATTTAAGAAAATATTTTTATTTTTTAGAATTAATTAATGTGTTTGAAAATATTCTTATCATTATACTTTATGATAAATACATGAGAATTTCATACTGAATTAATGGCTTCTAAAATAAGAAATTTACTTTCTAAAGGTAATTCTAGTTAAAGTTCTGGTATAGTACAATCAAAAGAAGTAGTTATACCAAAGAATTACTCAAACTAGAATATTCGCAAAACTCAAATAGAAACCATGTACTAGATAGGTACTTTTGATTTCAAAATAACCTTCTCTATAAAAACTCATGAATAAACTATATTTTTTAAAGTATAATTTCAAAGTATTCCTCTTTTATCTAAAGTTTCTATAAAAATATATATTGAAAAGACTATAGGTATATTCATTTCGGATCCATTCAACTTGATGTGAAATATCTAGTTCATATAGGTGTTGATGCACCCGTCTATCTCGCTTTAAGAGATAACAAAATTAAAATATCCGAAATGAATATACCTATAGCCTTTTTGGCTTAAAATGCTCCCTATGAATTTCAAAATATCATGAATAGAAATTTTTTTCGATCATTATTTCTATCATTCTTATTTAAAGTTCTTTTCTATTAGAGTTGTATTAGTGACAAGATAGTCAAATGTTTCATCCGAGAGTATTGTTGTGATTCAAGAGCATAGTTCCCTTGTTATCTCTTTGTAATAAGTTTAAGAAATTAATATTTTTCTTATGTTACTTTTACGAGAGTAGAAATATCTTCTTGATCACGGTTTAGTGTCTATAAATAAAATCTGACTGCAAGTATACAGTCGTGTCACGTAGTTTTAATAGATTATCGATTCACAAAGACTAAAAATCGAAAGTACCATATTCTAATGTTACTATGTAAATCTAAGGCTAATCGTTTTAGGAATGCTAAGTGCGAATGAAATAAAATCTAAAAAATGCTAAAACTTCTAATAAGGATAATCAAAACTGGGATGTCAGTATGCAACGCATCAATCGTCGGGAATTTAATAACTAATCGATGTAAGTTAGGTTGTTCAAAATACTTTTTATTAGAAAAATACTTATTTAAAAATCTTTACCTCACACTCTCGTGTTTATTGATTCAGACTATATCATTAAATTAAAATGAGCGCTCTCGTTGTATCATTCGAATTTAACTATACCTTTTGAACATAAATAAGTCCTAATTAATTCTAAAGTGCTTCCGCTGTGTTTAGAATTAATGCCTAATCTCAGCTATCTGGTTAAAACCTCAAACTCTCGTTTATCTTGACCTTAACCTTTGTTTCCTCTTTTTGCTCTCGCAAGAAAGGTTGATTGATTAAAATAAGAAACTAGAGCCTAAAAATAATTTATAAAGAAAAGCAACACCGATTATTATTTAATCCCCTCTGATAGATTTGTTACATACCGACATCAATTACTCTAGCCGGACATGGTGGTGAAATCAAACATCATAATACAGTGCAAAATATTAATACCAATCATGTTGTAATACAATAAATAAAATAAACAGAATAATTGAAACCTGGAAATTAGAATAAATGGGAGATACGAGTTGAGTACAGGCTTGAAGGAATAACACTGTGTTCTTCAAACTTGGTACAAGAAATCAAACTGGTACGAAAAAATTAACAAAAACTAGTGCTGCGCTAATGCTAGAATGAGAACTGAAAAAATAATAGTTCTCGTGAAAAAGCTACCAACCCCTTATTGGAGGGTTTCTCTCATATACATTGGGTTGAAGAGGAGAAGGAATCAGTTGAAGTTGCGTGAAAATCGTTCGAAACCATGATCGAATGGAGCTGGAAAATAGGGGGGAGTGGGAGAATATTTCTCCTCACTCCTAGGTGGCTTGTGCCACCTCCCCCTATTTTCATGTGGCTTGCGCCACTTCTAAGCTTGGTGGTGGGCGCCACCTTTAATGTGGCTCCAGCCACATAAGGATGGTGGGCCCATCTTTTTTATTTTCTTTTCCATTTTCTTTTTTTCTTTTCTTTTCTAATTCTTTTTCTTTTCTTTCCTAATTCTTTCTCTTCATTTTCTTTCCTTCTCTTTTTATTTTCTTTTTCTTTTCTTTCTTTTTCATTTTCTTCACTTCCTAATTCTTCACTTCGAAACGAGTACCTGGGAAACACAAACAAATACGATTAATATAAAGCATAAATAGGGAGAACATCAAATAAAACATAGTATAAACTCATGCATGTTAAGTCAGATACACGATATAATTTTGCATTATCAAACTCCCCCATACTTGAACCTTTACTTGTCCTCAAGCAAGTAAAACTCTTTAGGCACGGGTGTGAAACAGACATACGTTCAAGCTAAGCTTCAGTCAGAAAGATAGGTACTAAATATCAACAATGAGGATACCATAGTGACACAATTTCAAAAACTCCTATCCTATGCAAATGAATACGAATCATGTTATTATAACTCGACCTATACCTTCTTTTTTCTCTTCGCACCTCTCTTTCATTCTAGTGCAATCACATTAAGCCCGTTATCCCTGCACATCCATGGTGAGTAAACCTGTTAGTGTTCCATCGATCTCATTTCTCAAATTTCTTTGGATTTCCTTTTTGTTTTTCTTTTAATTTTGAGTTTCAAGAGTTCGATCCATTGGGCTAAATGGTCGGGTAAGGACCACCTAACTTAGAAGGAACATATCTTTAGTTCGTATTTGGTATTAAATTCATAAACATTTTTTCTATTGATTTTCGGTTTTGAGATCAAACACAAATTTGCATCGGCTTATCACTTAGGTTGTGCTTTAGGATGGTGTTGGATGCCGGTATAAACTACTTAAGAGGTTGGTCTTGGCATAATAAGTATTCAAACTCATTTGCATAATCAAGGGGTTCAGGGTGTCAAGACAGTACTGATACTATTAACATTTTCCCATGTCTTTCTAACTTAGCCTAATGCTTTTAAACTGCCATGTCATGTATCAAACCAAAAATTGAAATTTTTGTTATGGCTCAAGAAAGATGGGAGAATCCAAATAATAGCGGAAACTACGCGTAGAGACTCGACAATACATGAATTTATTTTATTGAATCATATAATATTAAGCATACTGATAAGAGGAAATAAGCATACAAATTTTAAATCTATCTAGAAAACAGTAAATAGCTAAAACAATTAAATAAAAGCGATAAAACTTCCTCCCCCACACTTAAATCGAGCATTGTCCCCAATGCGAAATGTAAGGTGGAGAAAGGAAGGAGAAACCTGGAAAATCGGGCTACTGGCGGCCTCTTCCGCGAGTTCGTGTCGCCTGACATTTCTGGTTTGCTGGTCCGACGTACCCAGATTCAGATATTGGTCTTGTCCTTGAAAGGACATACCGGCCATCCCCTGTATCATCTCTGCCATTGAAGTTTGGCCTTGCTGCATTTTGTTGTAAGATTTTTATCATCTCCGATTGTTGGGTGTACATTTGGTTTTGCTGGGCCATCATTTGAGCTTGCTGAGTTTTGAGGCTTTGTAACCGTTGGTCGCGGGGAGCGTTTGATTTGCCCTGTCTCATCACCTCAGCATATATGCTATCTAGTGTTCCGGATGATTCTTCTTCTCGTCTCCTAGGCCTGCGTCTAGATGATGTACCTGTAACAAGTTTGAAGGAGGATGGTGCGGTGTGTGATTGTGTGTTAGTTGCATCCCCGCCAGCATCAACATTTTCAGGAATGTGCGTGGGGCCTGGGTTATTAGTATAATAGAGGTTGTTCTCATCCCGCACATTTGTGAGATCAATGTTAGGAATTGTAAAATCAAGGAGAACCTTATTATCAAATAATAAATCATATTTACCATCTCGCCTTCTCTTTACTAATTTCATGTGTTCAGTCATTTTTAGATCTATAGTAAGAGATGCAAGTGGTGTCATACATCTGAACTTATCTTGGAGATTTAGCATGCGAGCTATTGTTGTTATTAGACCGCCAAAAGTTATGACACCTTTATTCGAGGCGGTTATCATACACATATGGTTAAACATAAATGGTACATGGTTAATCTTATGGGGTGTAAAGGCGTTTAGCAAGTAGAGAAACTCTTTCTCATTCACTTTGTTAGAGTTCGACTGACCGGAAATAGTTATGGCCAATAATTGGCGAAAATATCTTACGGGCGGGTTTTAAATGAGGGTGGCCTTATTTCCTTCGCAACCATAGGTATTGGTGGTGGTTAAGGCTTTCCAGAGACAACAGTAACTATGGACCCATTGAGGTCCACTCGGGATGCTATAAACTACACTATTTCCGATGGGAAAACCAAGTATCACAGCCAGTTCATCAAAAGTATATTTATATTATTTGGTAAACATTCTGAACTAGACCGCTCCTTCCGTATCATATATAAGGGAGCTAAGAAATTCTACGGTTAGTGGTTGGTAAATAGGGTCTTTATTAGATAAAAATTATTTCAAATTTATGTTGTCTAATAAAAACTCTACGCTATCAGTAAGACCTAAGGTTTCTAAACAAATAGTATCAGCATACCTTATTGGCTCTATCTTGCGTTGTACCAGTGACCGGAGAAGACTAGCCTAGTCTTGATCTCTGCAGAGTATTTGATATCCTTGTGCTTCCATTGCAACTACTCACTCACGACTAAATTAAATGTTGGAATTTCCTTGTGAAATAATATTGAGAGTGAGTTAGAAATGGTATTATTTATAGGTGAAAATGGTAATATTTAATAAGGGTAGTTGGGGTGGGTGGTGGTCAAAGGGCATTAGGGTTGGGACAAGTGTCTGCATGCAGAGCATGCAATGGTGGGAAAATTTGGCTGGGGCCCCACAAGAGAAAGGGTAGCGCAAGCCATGATTAAAGTGGCTGGAGCCACATTTTGAAGGACATGGCGCAAGCCATGGTGATGGTAGTGGCGCAAGCCACTTCTCACTTAGATGGCGCAAGCCACTATGAATTTGGGGTGGTGGTTCATATGCAGAGATTCTTTCCTCTGCAGGTGATGCTATTGGTAGTTCATGGTACTTTTTCAATGCATGAATTCTTATTGGACCACCCATGTTTTTGTTTTTTCTTTTACACACTTACACACCTTTGTTTTTTCTTTTTCTTTTGACCATGACCAAGACTTATTGATAGATAGATACAGCATATAACAGTGCAAAATGTGACAGTGTAGTATGTCTTTTTATACTGTATCGGTCAATAAATAGATACTAGAATTTTAAAAAATCTGATATGCAAAAAAATGCCTGAAGTAAAAAAAAATAGTAAACTGAATGAGGAGAGAAAATTCTAATTGATATAAATAGAGTGAAGACATTGAGTGCTGATATAGCAGTATCAAAATTTATATGGCAGTATCAGCATTAATTATCATGCTCCATCAATCAATTAAAAATATTAGATTGAATACGAAAACTGAAATTCATTAAAATCGAAACAAATTTTTAAATCCATGAACATACATTCCAAAAATGTATAATCTGATACATTAAGTTAATGTGAAAAAATGAAAGAATGAAAAATAAATAGAAAAAGGGAAATCCTAATTAAAATCTTCCTTCCTCCACACTTAAAATGTATAGTGCCTTCACTGTTTAAGTGTAGAAGTTGGAATGCCATAATATATATATATATATGCTCTCCTAGCCACTTTGATTTGGGTTGCTGGAGAGTCCTCTAGAAAATAGTTGTTGATGAAGTGATCCAGTTGTTCTACTATGATATCCACAAATCCATGGAACTCAATGCGAATAGTGGTGATTTCGCCTTGTAGGCTAGTCATATGGTTCTCTAAGGAAGTAATGGCAGCAGTGAAATCAACGGGTGGAGGAGGAGGAGCTACAATAGGGGTGTGAGATTCAGCATCGGAAACATAGTGGTCGTAGTGGTCATAAATCTGTGGAGTCTCAGAAGGTGATGGTGGGACGTTATTGGGTTCATTCAGGTCGTACATCCAGTTATTTCTATTATGCACACTGGTGCGCTCATGGTTTGGTAGAGTGAAAAGATGGACAACCTATTTATCAATTAGGTATTCAAAGGTATCCAGCCCCAGGTTTCCTATGATTCGTCGGTTAAAACAGAAATTAATGTTCATAGGTCGGATGGTGCCTAAAGGGTTGAGCCTGTTCATAGGATATCTCAGCCCTATGGCATTTTCTATCATGGTGACTAAGCCCCCGATGATGATTGGTGCACGAGCATCCAGAACAAGACTAACAAAAATGGCTATCATAAAGGTAGCCGCATTTATAGGCCGACCCTGAGAGGCACAGTACAAAAGGAAAAGTTCGTCTCTCGATACTGAGGTATCACTTTCTTCTTTTCCAAATATGGTATGGGCTAGAATCTTATGAAAATAACGGATAGCAGGGTTGTGGATACTCTCAGAAAACATGCCAAAAGGTCCAGGGTTGTAATTTCTAGTGATGTTACCCCAAAAATAGTTCAGGTCAAGGTTAAGGAGTAATTCTTCTTGGACTACGGTAATCACATCAGGGCCACTAGGGCATCCTAGAAGTTCAACAAGTTTTATGTGGTTATAGGTATAATCATTACCAAACAGCCTAAAAGTGACCAGCCCGCTATGGAATCCATATCCATGGTTAGGGATGTGAGTCAGGGAGCTTAGGAACTCAAGGGTAAGCTTACGGTAGAAAGTAAATCTTCTTCGGAAAGCAGGAGTCTCCCATCCCATTTGGCTAAATAAATACATAACACTATCCTTAATACCTAACCTATCCATAGTATGTCCATTATAGTAAAGAGTGAGACTCGTATCTCTCTGAGCTAACACCTCAACTCTCCTTCTCTGAGCTCTGCCTCTGAAAACAGTGCCCATGTAGTCTACTCGTTGCATCGTGAAAGTTAGTTACTAACTAAACTAAGTTAGCTTGTAATTAAGTAGGCAATAGTTTGCAAAGTTAGTGACTAAGACTTATGGCATTCAGAATGGAGATGAAGGAGAGAAAATAAAAATACAAATAAGCATAAAAATAAAAATAACAATAAATGCAATAAAAGGTAAGAAGTATTTAAGGGATATAATTTGCAAAATTAAATAAAATACGTGGGTTGCCTCCCACACAACGCTGTTTTTAACGTCTTAAGTCTTACATAGTTCTGGTGCAACATCAGTTTTCAGAATGAACGGGCAGCTCTATGAGCTTTAAACTAGCGGAGTAGTCTTTATTGTCTACACAATGATAATGTTTTAAGTGTTGTTCGTTTACTACAAATGGTTGACTAGATTTGTTTTTGATTTCTATGGCTCCACTTGGAAAGACTCTAGTTATTATAAAAGGACCGGACCACCTAGATCTAAATTTTCCTGGGAAAAGTTTAAGGCGTGAATTAAATAATAACACTACGTTGCCTTCATTAAACTCTTTACTGGAAATTCGCTTTTCATGCCATTTTTTAGTTCTTTCTTTATATATCATAGCATTCTCATATGCGTCTAAATGAAGTTCTTCTAGTTCGTGAATGTCTAGGACTCTTTTCTCACCTGCGGTAGTATAGTCTAAGTTAAAAGGTCTTAATGTCCCAATAAGCTTTCTACTCTAATTCTACAGGTAGATGACATGATTTTCCGTAAACTAACTTAAAAGGTATGGTTCCTATTGGGGTCTTATAAGTTGTCCTATATGCCCATAGAGCTTCATGTAATTTTGATGCCCAGTCTTTTCTAGAGGTTGCTACAGTCTTTTCTAAGATTTTTTTAATTTCTCTATTTGAGACTTTGACTTGTCCACTTGTTTGTGGATGATATGGTGTTGCTACACGGTGTCGGACTCTATACTTCAAAAGAAGTTTTTCAAATATCTTTGATATAAAATGGGAGCCTCCATCACTGATGACAAGTCTTGGCACACCAAATCTAGGGAAGATTATGTTTTTGAAAAGCTTAGTTACTACTCGTGTATCATTTGTTGGAGAGGCTACAACCTCAATCCATTTTGAAACATATTCAACAGCAAGGAGTATATACTTATTACCAAAAGAAGATGGGAATGGCCCCATGAAATCAATCCCCCATACTTCAAAGACATCCACTTCTAAAATACCCTTTTGTGGCATTTCATCGCGTCTAGAGATGTTACCCGTGCGTTGGCACCGGTCGCATTTTAATATCGCAATATGGACATCTTTCCATAGATTAGGCCAGATTGTAAGATCTTAGCACAAATTTTTGAAGTGCTTGCGTGTCCACCATAAGGAGCAGAGTGACAATGAGAGATTGTGTTTTCTATTTCATCTTCAAGGACACATCGACGAAAAATACCATCAGCACCTCTCTTAAAAATCAGAGGCTCATCCCAATAATATTAGTTAAGGTCATGAAAGAATTTCTTCTTTTGTTGATAAGTTAGATCTGGTGGAAGTACTCCGGCAGCTAAGTAGTTGACAAAGTCAGCATACCACAACAATGTTGTGTTTGTTTAAATTTCTTCCACTGATTCTTTTGATTTGATATCATTCAAGGTTAGTTCAGACATATTGCTTTTCAATTGGGCTATGAGTCATTCGTATGGTAAATCATCATCGATAGGCACTTGTTCAGGCTTAATGTCTTCTATTCTTGACAGATGGTCTGCAACTACATTTTGGGTTCCTTTTTTTATCTTTTATCTCTAGATCAAATTCTTGTAAGAGTAGGATCCATCTTAACAGTCTTGGTTTGGCATCTTTCTTACTTAATAAGTATCTAATGGCGGCATGATCGGTATGGATAATTATTTTTTCTCCTACCAAGTAAGAACGGAATTTATCCAAAGCGAATACGACAACTAAAAGTTCTTTTTCAGTGGTGGCGTAGTTCATTTGGACAAGATCTAAGGTTCTACTTGCGTAGTAAATTGCATGTGGTTTTCTGTCCCTTCTTTGTCCCAAAACTGCACCTATGACATAATCACTCGCATCACACATGATTTCAAATGGTAGTCTCCAATCTGGTGGTTGCATGATAGGTGCGATAATGAGAGCCGTTTTCAATTGTTCAAATGCTTTTAGACATTTCTCATCGAAGATAAATTCAGCGTCTTTCATTAATAAACCGGTCAATGGTTTGGTAATTTTTGAGAAATCTTTTATGAATCGTCGGTAGAAACCGGCGTGTCCTAAGAAACTTCGTAATTCTCGTACCGGTTTTGGAGGTTGAAGATTTTCTATAATCTCTATCTTAGCTTTATCAACTTCAATTCCTCTGTCAGATACTACGTGTCCATGTATGATTCCTTAATTGACCATGAAATGGCATTTCTCCCAGTTTAATACAAGATTGACTTTAATGCATCTTTCAAGTACGATCTCTAGGTTCGATAGACATCCTTCAAAAATCTGCCAACAAACAGAAAAATCGTCCATAAATACTTTCATGATGTCGTCTATAAAATCAGCAAAGATTGATATCATGCATCTTTGGAATGTGGCAGGAGCGTTACATAGTCCAAACGACATTCATCGATAGGTAAAGGTATCATAGGGACATGTGAAAGTTGTCTTTTCTTGGTCATCGGGATGAATAAGGATTTGAAAGAATCCTAAATAACCATCTAAATAGCAGAAGTGAGAATGTTTGGCCAATCGTTCCAACATTTGGTCAATGAATGGCAACGGGAAATAATCCTTACGAGTAGCTTTGTTTAACTTTCTATAGTCGATGCACATTCTACTTCCAGTTACTACTCTATGTGTTATAGATTCACCTTTCGTGTTCTTGACAACTGTAACACCTCTCTTCTTTGGTACGACATGTACTGGGCTAACCCATTTACTATCTGATATCGGGTATATAATTCCCGCTTCCAAAAGTTTTTTCACTTCATCCTTTACTACAGTACTTAAGATTGGATTGATCCTTCTCTGATATTCTCTAGAGGATTTATAGTCTTCCTCTAGCATAATGCAATGTGTTACGGTGAAATTTGGATGTCAAGCTATTGATTAACTTGAATCTTAATTAATTTACAACCGGTCTTTGATTTATCCGAAGGAAAGGTTAAAGGAAGGAAAAACCTATTTTGCATCGTAAACACGATGCGGGGAGAGATCTAAAGTTCAGGGGTTGGTTAAGCTTAGGGAAGGTATTAGCATCCTAAACCTCTGTAGTACTCTATAGGAACCTCTTGTTTTAAATGTTGCTATTTGCTAAGTTATCTGCTTAAAGGTAATGCTAAGGGTTAAAGGTTAAGAAAAGGACCTAAAGAGTTAGTCCTAAGTTTACTCGCCAAGACTCGTATCTTGTGCCTATGTATCCTGGGTAGGGGATGGAATCAGAGTAATCGTAGTTCCCCTCATAGAGGGAAATGAGGAAATTCTTGACTGTGGTCAAGGTTCTTGGGCGAGGTAAACGTTCATAAGGAAGCGCTTACTTTGGAGTACGACAACTCTGATTTCTACATTATAAAGTTCGAGTTAAAAGGGTATGAGATAAGTATTCCACGGCGGGAAACTTATGTGGAGTGCGGCGAATCCTAATCCTAAGGCTAGGATAAAAGGGTGGATGTCCACGGCGGGACGCCTAAGCATGAGTACGACGACTCGGGTCCTAAGGCTAGGATGGGGTGAAGGAGAGGTATTGACTCGGCGGTCAAATGGGGTAACCTTTCCTTCGGAGGGAAATAAGCGATAAAAATAAAGCGCAACGGATAATAATGGATAATGGTAATGATAATTGAAAATGTAAAATGATGTATGAGTCATTGAAATGGATAATGAGGACGATTGGGCGAATTGGTTAAGGATTTGATTTTTGTGTAATGGTGAAATACCTAGCCGTTAGAATTAATTGTTTTTTTTATAGAATTTTTAATATTAAGTGAAAGTATGTTAAAAATTATTTTTATTTTTTTTGCATTTTTTTATTAAGTGAACAATAGACAAATGTTAGAACTAAATAATTATGACTTTTGTAAGAAAGTTTATGATTAAGTGAGAAGGAAAATTGAAGGTTAAACTTAAGTTATATCAGGAAAAAAACTTAGTGGATTGAGGATATTAGAAGAGCAACAGTTAAAAAAGAATTAAATAACTTAAATCAAAATTATCTAAAAAACTAAAGAAAACAAATTTTGAATTTTTGTCAGATTTGAAGTAAAATTATATTTTTGTTTTTTTATTATTATGAAAAAAGAAAAATAAACATTACTCTAAGCAACTTTATTTTTATTTATTTATTATAAGAGAAAAGAAACCTAAATCTAAATTAGCATTTTTATTATTTTCATTTTTAATTATTATGAAAAATTAACTTTTAAATTTACTAAGCATATTTTTATTATTAATATTTATTTTATATATTTTAAGATTTAAAATTGATTCTTCAGATTTTTCTTTATAGTTAGTTAATTAGTATTTGTAATTAGGTTAGTGTTAGTTACTGTTAATAGTTAGTTTATATTATTATTAATTAAAAAAATTTACAAATTTGAAACAGAAAAATAAATATAAAAATAAATATAAAAACAAAATAAGAAAATGGGTCGGGCTGGGTGGGTAGGCCCCAGACCCGACCCGGCTCGGATAACCCCAAGTGAAAGGGGCAAGGGTTTCTGCAAAGAACCCTAAATCGTAACAGCGGTCGCCTCCCCTTTTCTTCTCCGACTCTCTCTTTCTTCCCCGACTCTCTCTCGATTCGTTTTCCCTTCCCTTATTCTTCTTTCTTTCTAACTTGAAAACAAACAAATACGAAACAACAGAAATAAATAAACAATCGGTCAGTGGTTTTTTACCCAGGAACGAATAATGATGACGGAAATGGATGGTTTGGCGGCGGTTTGCGGCAAGGTGAGCTCCGGAGACGCGGTAATGGCGATGGGGACGGAGCGACGAGTACGATGGCGCCGACGGTAATGACGTCGAGAAAAGATGGGTTTCTTCCTTTTCACAACTTTAGGTTTTTTTTTCGGTTTTTGTGAGTTTTCTGTGGATTTCTGTTCTGAATGTTTTTGTTTGTTCTGTTTGCGAGCTACTTATAAGAATTTCTCAGTGAAATCTTTGAAACATTGTCATAACTTGAGAAAATTTCTTGCCATTTTCGGTTTGATATGTTTTGTTTGTGTCTTGAGCTGTTTTGGAAAGATTAAAGGTGCTTGATACTGATTCCTTATTGATTTTGGACAGAAAAACAAACTTTGAAATGTTTTCGCTTTTAGATTATTCTTGTCAAAACTTATTTGGTGCTATTTTAATTATTCTTGATTCTTCCCTTTTCATGCTTGATTTCATTCAAACTAATTGGTGATGATTTTTGTGCTCAGGATTGTCATGGCTTTCCTCTCAATCATCATTCTATTCGAGTGGACGACCTCTAACAGAACCACCACAGAAGCAGTGCAACCAAACTCGCAGGATGGTTTCTCAAGGGTAACCTCAAAATCGAGTAAGACTCCTCCTCTACAACAAGTTCGTCAATTTCCAAAGCTTGTGGGCCTTCTTTAAATTTTTAATCTTTTATGTTGATGTATGCTTAGGTCTGGCTGTGGATGCGGAGACAAAGATTCAAGTTTCTATCAATGTGATCAAGCTTGGAATGTGGTGACCCGTGAACTTGGTTTGGTTCGTGCTTTGCGGCACATCCGGCTGTGAGAACAACTGGGGTTTGAACTTATTATGACTTGACATATATGACATCGCAGCAATGGTGAGTCTTCCTCAATCATATGATTCATTACTTCAAGCAAGGAAGACACAGGTTATGCTTTGTAGAACTTGTAATGAATCTTTCTAACTCTTTGATCTTTCCTTGTTTTTGGATAGGTAAGTTTGCATGCTACCGTGAGACTTTGATCGTGCCACCTTTGGGGTATTGTTGCTTACCGTCATGCTGATGTCCCTTACTTCTGATGGTGTCTTAAAAATGACTTCAATTACATTGCTTGGATGATCCCTTAAGTCGTACACGAAGGTATTGGATTCAAATACATTCTCGTACGAATTTCCACTCATAAAAGTTGTTAATACCTTCCGACTTATCTAAGTTCTTTAAGACATCTCCTTTCTCATTATGTATGTAGTATTGACAATGGAGCAGGCTCCCTGGCGATGCTTCTTCTCTGTCCAAATGTAACAAACGTCTTCATGGCATACCGAAGTCAACGCAAGTCACCAAGAGGTATAACAACTTAAACTTAACCAACATTTGCTGCTTTCTTGATCTTCCTATGTTATTTGCGGCAATATTTGTTTTCTGACCCCATTTTGATCTCAACAGCCTCAAGTGCTGATAGCAATGCTGGCTCGGTTAAGGCGGGAACAAAGGTGCAGCCAAGATAGTGATAACAGCAAGGCTGAAGTTGAGTGGGTTTCACTCTTTCGGGTGCCGTCACCAAAGGTATTTATTTTCTTTACCAACTGCTAATACGTGACCATTTTTTAATAATTTAAACAGACTCTTGATACATGGATTTTCCAGGAATTAAGCATGAATTCAAAGTAAGTCATCAGAAGAATGACTGGGGATTTAAATCATTCATGAAGTTAACTGACCTCCATGATGAAGGATACCTGTATTGTTGGTGCTGAGGTTTTTGTTTATAAGTCCACACATGATAAAACAGTAAATCAAGATGCATGCTTAATATTAGGATGTCAAACAAGCCATGTAAAAGTGGAAATCCCAAATCCAGAGCCAGAAGCCACAAATCTTGAAACAAGTTCACCACTTTCATTTCAACCTTATGAACAAACTAATGAAGAGTTAGTGTATGTTGGTTAGAGCCACAATTTCAATCTGCTTTTGGAATGAAAACTTATGTGGAGAAAGCTTTGGAAGTTGAAAAGTTGAAGGAGAATGTTGCAGTTTAAGAGCTGAAAACGGAGATGCTAAAGGCAACTTTGGCTGTTGCTAAGTTAAGTCTTAATGTAGAAAGAGAGTTGTTGAAAGTAAGAGATTTGGATTCAGGATTGGGTTCTAGGAGTTGGATGCCATAGATCTATAACTAAGCATGTATTGATTTTAAAGAACCCTTGGCCAACTTATCTGAGTCTTCAAAATTTTGCAGCTTTGAACTTAATAAATTAATGAAAATTGTATGAGTTAGCAAAGCCAATCCTCTGTTTGTTTAGCAATTTCCTGATAAGATGTATTTTAGGATTTATCCGTTTCTTTGTAATGTTCCTTTTTCTTTTAGAATTTGTGACTTAGGATTCCAGGATGTAGGGTTGGATGGAATTTGAATGGTTATCCCGGTTGTAATCCTTAAATGACTTGTGAATGAATTAACTTATGTGTTTTGCCTTGATGGTTGAAGTATGATTGTGTGAACTCATGTATTGCCCAATGAATTAACTTGTGTGTTTTGCCTTGATGGTTGAAGTATGATTGTGTGAACTCATGTATTGCCCATGGTATTTCAAGACTACTAAGATATATGAACCTTATCTATAAAATCTTATCAATAAAACAGGATCATGGAGGTGCTATGCAAGTTACTATTTCATGACTTTAATATGTGGCTTGCCTAAAATAAGTCCATGCACAGCGTAACATGTTTTCCTCATGTTCTGATTAATCTGGCCACTGAAATTTGGATTAATCATGACTTGCACCATTTCTTAAATATGACCTTTAATTCATCAATTTGAATAAGTACAACTTAACTAGTTAGATATGATCTTGGACAACTTTGCAACAACCATTAGCGATAAAGCCCAAACATGGCCTGAGATTACTGGGAATTATTTTCTACACATTAACTCAGTATTTGACTACTCACAATTGCAACTTGTGTTTAGATCACCTCAAAGAACTCACGCCTTACTCCCATAACTCCTCTTATATTTTGAGCAAAATTACACGTGTCCTAAAGGTTAATTTTGAAAACCAAACCTGAATCCAGTTAAGTCAAGGCCCATTAGAATAAGGGCATATTCTTCTTTCTCATCCATATGAATTCAACGTAACTTATGGACATACACAAAGGATTTCTCAAGACTTTCACACTTTCTTCAACAAACCTGCAAAACGAACAAACTAGACAAAAAGGTTAGCTTAAACAAATGACAGACTTAAATGATATGTAAATGATTAATGAATCTAAGGGTAAAATTTGGGGTATGACACAATGCATACAAATAGAAGGACTTATTCCTTTAAGGTCAGTGATGTTGTAGCCTAACGCAGTTGGGTATTTTCTTAAGACATCTAAAAGTTTCTTAGTTTCTATCTGTCCTAAATCTGCATTGACTATCACAGATCGTTCAAGTCCTGTATCCAGGAATTCATACCTTAAATTATTAGGTAGTGTTTTCAGTTCTAGAGCTGGTTTCTTTGGGCAAGGTAGATGATTAGGTGTAAGTGCTAAACATTCGCTTAGGTTATCGTCTTGGTAAGGTTCATGCCAATTATCATCTTCAAAAGTAGGAGGTATTGGAATTTTTATAATATATGAATATGTGGTTGGTTCCATCTCCATTTCTCTTACTCACTCATCTATGACATCAAGTAGATAACATGTGTCGTCTATAGCTGGTGTTTGTAAGAATTGTGTCAAAATAAATTCAACCTTTTCTTCACCGACTTCAAAGGTTAGCTTACCTCTCTTCACATCTATAATGGCTCCGACAGTAGCTAAGAATGGTCTTCCTAATATGATAGGAGTAGTGGAGTCTTCTTTAATATCCCTGATTATGAAATCGGTAGGAATATATAATTGGCCTATACGAACTGGAACATTCTCTAGTATACCAATGGGATATTTAATAGAGGGTCAGCTAATTGAACAGACATCTTAGTCGGCCTCAATTCTCCCATATCAAGTCTGTTACATATGGATAAGGGCATTACACTAATATTGGCTCCTAAGTCGCATAGAGCTTTGTCTATGACGAACTTTCCAATTACACAAGGTATGGAGAAACTGTCTGGGTCTTTCATCTTAGGAGGCATATTGTTTTGAATTATTGCGCTACACTCAGCAGTAAGTGTAACTATTTCGTTATCCTCTATCTTTTTCTTATTGAATAAGATTTCTTTAAGGAACTTAGCATATGAGGGCATCTGGGTGATAACTTTTGTAAAAGGTATTGTGATGTTCAATTGCTTCAGAAGTTCAACAAATTTCTTAAATTGCCCTGCAGTTTTAGAATTTGCAAATCTTTAAGGATACAAAATAGGTGGTTTATATGGTGGTGGAGGCATATAAGGTTTCTCTTTATCTACGACCTCTTGGTTATTATCTTCCTTTTCCTTGGGTTCATTGTCCTTCTCAGTTGTTGTGTTATCAGGCTTTTGATACATGGCTAGATTCTGAAGTCTAGGATCAATAGGTACATCTAATTCTTTTCCACTTCTCAATATACCAGCATTTGCATGTCCTTTCGGATTAGGTTGTGGCTGTCCAGGAAATGTTCCTGCAGGAGCAGCAGTAGGTGCTTGTTGTTGTGCCACTTGTGAAATTTGTGTTTCAAGAATTTTGTTGTGGGTGGCCAAAGCGTGTACTTTGTTTGCTAATTGCTTAATTTGCTCACTAGTGTGTATGTTTTGATTCAGGAAGTCTTTGTTTGTTTGATTCTGGACAGCTATAAAGTTTTCCATCATTAATTCAAGGTTAGACTTCCTAGGAGCATTAGGAGCAGGTGCGGCAGCCTTTTGATAACCTGGTGGTATAGTAGGTGCTTGACTAGGTGCATACATTGCATTGTTGTTTTTGTAGGAGAAGTTTGGATGATTCTTCCAACCAGGATTATAGGTATTTACATAAGGGTTTCCTTGAGCATAATTCACTTGGTCTGTAGAGGCTCCTGCCAAAATTTGGCATTCAGGGGCAACATGTCCAAGTGTTCCACATACTTCGTAGTTTGGAGCTACAACAGCCACAGTGGTTGTGGGTGTTATGGTCAAGTTATATATCTTTTGAGCAAGGGCATCTACCTTAGCATGGACGTGATCAAGGCTATTCACCTCGTACATTCCACCTTTTGGTTGGGATTTTTCCACTGGAGTTCTTTCACCTCCCCATTGGTAGTGGTTTTGAGCCATACTTTTGATTAGTTGGTAGGCTTCTTCGTAAGGTTTATCCATAAGTGTACCACCAGCGGCGACATCTATTGTCATTATTGTATTGTACAAGAGACCATTGTAAAAAGTGTGGATGATTAACCAATCTTCAAGACCGTGGTGCGGGCACATCGTTATCATGTCTTTAAATCTCTCCCACGCCTCAAAAAGAGACTCGTTGTCTTTTTATCGAAAGCTATTGATTTGGGTCCTCAGCATGGCTGTCTTGCTTGGTGGAAAATAACGTGCTAAGAAAACCTTCTTTAACTCTTCCCACGTAGTGGCGGAGTTTGATGGCAAGGATTGCAACCAAGCCCAAGCTCTGCCTCTCAATGAGAAAGGAAAAAGGCATAGTCTTATCGCGTCTGCGGACACACCATTTGCCTTCACTGTGTCTGCGTACTACACAAACTTGGTCAAATGTTCATTGGGATCTTCTGTAGGGTTTCTAGAAAATTGATTTTGTTGAACTGCAGACAACAACGAGGGTTTCAACTCAAAATCGTTTCAGTTGATAGCATGTGCAGCAATGCTATTATGCGGTTCTTGCTGAGACGGGGTAGCATAGTACTTAAGAGGACGGTTTTGTGGTTTGTCTCCCATGTCTTGGTTAACTTCAAATTTAGCTTTAGATTCTGATTCGGATTCTGAGTCAGATTTAGGTTCGGTTTTAGATTCAGGTTCTGAACTAGGAAAAGGGATTTCGTGGGCTTCACAGTATTCTCATATACGTCTTCTTACGGTAAGAAGGCATTTAGGTTCGTCTGTCGATCGCGTGAGGTTCTCGCCTTGTGAGTGAGTATTTGGCATACAATCGACATAATAGGAAATAGGGTTTTTTCCTTAGTTTACACGGTGCAACAAAGGAGTTATGATATCGACTTAATTAATCCCAGCAACAGCGCCAAAAACATGATCGCGATTTAGTGTGTCTGAATAAAATCTGACTGCAAGTATACAGTCGTGTCGCGTAGTTTTAATAGATTATCGATCCACAGAGACTAAAAATCGAACGTACCATATTCTAATGTTACTATATAAATCTAAGGCTAATCGTTTTAGGAAAGCTAAGTGCGGATGAAATTAAATCTAAAAAATGCTAAAACTTCTAATAAGGATAATCAATAACGGGATGTCAGTATGCAACGCATCAATCATCGGGAATTTAATAACTAATTGATGTAAGTTAGGTTGTTCAAAATACTTTTTATTAGAAAAATACTTATTTAAAAATCTTTACCTCACACTCTTGTGTTTATTGATTCAGACTATATCATTAAGTTAAAATGAGCGCTCTCGTTGTATCATTCGAATTTAACGATACCTTTTGAAAATAAATAAGTCCTAATTAATTCTAAAGTGCTTCCACTGTGTTTAGAATTAATGCCTAATCTCAGCTATCTGGTTAAAACCTCAAACTCTCGTTTATCTTGACATTAACATTTGTTTCCCCTTTTTACTCTCGCAAGAAAGGTTGATTGATTAAAATAAGAAACTAGAGCCTAAAAAATAATTTATAAAGAAAAGCAACACCGATTATTATTTAATCCCCTCCGATAGATTTGTTACATACCGATATCAATTACTCTAGCCGGACATGGTGGTGAAATCAAACATCATAATACAATGCAAAATATCAATACCAATCATACTGTAATACGATAAATAAAATAAATAGAATAATTGAAACCTAGAAATTAGAATAAATGGGAGATACAAGTTGAGTACAGGCTTGAAGGAATAACACTGTGTTCTTCAAACTTGGTACAAGAAATCAAACTGGTACGAAAAAATTAACAAAAACTAGTGTTGCGCTAATGCTAGAATGAAAACTGAAAAAATATTAATTCTCGTGAAAAAGCTGTCAACCCCTTTTTGGAGGGTTTCTCTCATATATATACTGGGTTGAAGAGGAAAAAGAATCAGTTGAAGCTGCGTGAAAATCGTCCAGAAGCATGATCGAGTGGAGCTGAAAAATAGGGGGGAGTGGGAGAATATTTCTCCTCACTCTTAGGTGGCTTGGGCCACCTCCCCCTATTTTCATGTGGCTTGCGCCACTTCTAAGCTTAGTGGTGGGCGTCACCTTTAATGTGGCTCCAGCCACATAAGGGTGGTGGACCCACCTTTTTTATTTTCTTTTCCATTTTCTTTTTTTCTTTTCTTTCCTAATTCTTTCTCTTCATTTTCTTTCCTTCTCTTTTTTCTTTTCTTTTTCTTTTCTTTCCTTTCCATTTTCTTCTCATTTTTTTCACTTCCTAATTCTTCACTTCGAAACGAGTACCTAAGAAACACAAACAAATACGAGTAATATAAAGCATAAATAGGGGGAAAATCAAATAAAACATAGTATAAACTCATGCATGTCAAGTCAGATACACGATATAATTTTGCTTTATCACTTCTTATGGTTACATCAAATGTAAATTTGTTGGATTTTGGATATTGGTAAGAGCTATAATCCTACTGTTTAGCTATTATGATTATTAAATTTTTTATAATGCAATGTAATTACTATTATATAATTTGTGTGACAAAGCTAATAGAGTATTGTATAGTTCTTTTATACGTATGGTCTTTAAAACTCCAAAATAAATTTATCTTTTTTCTATTAAAACTTTTTCGAAAAGATCATGACTACATAAGAATTCATATATGTTACCTTGAACTAACCCCATATATTTTGTACAATTATAATTCTTTGTTCTTGCAGATATTCGAAGAAATATTTTACTATAAGATAAAGATGATGAAAATATCAAAAAGGAAAATTCAATATTCTTTGAAGAACCATCTGAAGCATCATATGAAGAATATGTAGCATCATACGAAGAATATGTAGTATCATATAAAGAATAATTTGAAGTATCATTTAAAACATCATCATATGAAATATCATATGAAGAAACATATGGAGAAGCATATGAAGAGGAATGATTTGCAACATAAAAGGTTAAGTGTCAAATCAAAGAAAGTTTCACAATGCATATTTTCAAAGATTTCTCCAAGATCTGATATTTAAGGAATTCTTTGGAAATGGATTCACAGGTGAAGAATTTATTGGAAGGAATATTACTAAGAAAGACATTACATAATTGTCTATCGTATCAAAAGTTTTAGTGAGATTCAAAAGAAAGAATATTGAGTTTAATTCCAAAAGTAATCAAGTGGAATAAGTCCTTTAAAGCTTACCTTTTTTTGGCATGAGATAAATTTTTTAAGAAAAAAGACACCAAAAATCGAAAAAGAAATGTTAGCAAAACACTTTCACTAAAAGAACAAATCTCAAAGGTGGATGTTAACATCCGTGGGGAGAAGTACGATCTTATGTTGTACTTAAATGTGCCTCCATGTGTTTATGTTTTATTAGGTAACTCATCCCCTTTATATAAGTTATTATTTCTCAGTTCTATGTGTTGTTTATATTTTCCCGTTGTTTTGGTAATGCCAATGGGAAGAATTATACTTTAAGATAAGTATATTATACTCTCTTTATTTGTGAGAATGATTTTAACCACCCTATTATTTCTTTTCTTTTTTTGCTTTACTACTTATCTGAGAGATGTATTGTCATTATAAGAAAAATGGAGAATATGGATCTATGTGTTGTAGAGGTATAACCATTATGTTATATTGACGATGACAACTATGAAACAGGTTAAAATATTATAACTCCCTAAGTCAAATATGTTTTGGTGTTAATTATAACTCTTTCAATAAATCTTATTGGCAATTGTCAAAAGGGAAGTTGATAACAACTTTTTAGTCGTTCTTGCTAATGGTATTTGGATAAGAAGAGATATCTCAAGCCTCACCAAACACTTTCCATCACTAGTGGAACATCCTATTTGAAGTGAATAATTTTAATTTTATGATTGGATTCAATTCAAATCATTCTAATTTTATTATTGGATTCAATTCAAATCATTCTAATTTTATGCTTGGATTCGAAGAGCCATCCATATTAAAAGAGTGAGTCACCCACCATGTTAGACTATAGCACAATTTAAATTATGTGTGGTCGGTTTTATACGCGGAAGGACTGACGTCCCCAAAGAGAGGAATATGTCACACATACATGTCTAGAGAGCTAGTATTCACACATATATGTGAAGTATCATTTAAAACATCATCATATGAAATATCATATGAAGAAACATATGGAGAAGCATATGAAGAGGAATGATTTGCAACATAAAAGGTTAAGTGTCAAATCAAAGAAAGTTTCACAATGCATATTTTCAAAGATTTCTCCAAGATCTGATATTTAAGGAATTCTTTGGAAATGGATTCACAGGTGAAGAATTTATTGGAAGGAATATTACTAAGAAAGACATTACATAATTGTCTATCGTATCAAAAGTTTTAGTGAGATTCAAAAGAAAGAATATTGAGTTTAATTCCAAAAGTAATCAAGTGGAATAAGTCCTTTAAAGCTTACCTTTTTTTGGCATGAGATAAATTTTTTAAGAAAAAAGACACCAAAAATCGAAAAAGAAATGTTAGCAAAACACTTTCACTAAAAGAACAAATCTCAAAGGTGGATGTTAACATCCGTGGGGAGAAGTACGATCTTATGTTGTACTTAAATGTGCCTCCATGTGTTTATGTTTTATTAGGTAACTCATCCCCTTTATATAAGTTATTATTTCTCAGTTCTATGTGTTGTTTATATTTTCCCGTTGTTTTGGTAATGCCAATGGGAAGAATTATACTTTAAGATAAGTATATTATACTCTCTTTATTTGTGAGAATGATTTTAACCACCCTATTATTTCTTTTCTTTTTTTGCTTTACTACTTATCTGAGAGATGTATTGTCATTATAAGAAAAATGGAGAATATGGATCTATGTGTTGTAGAGGTATAACCATTATGTTATATTGACGATGACAACTATGAAACAGGTTAAAATATTATAACTCCCTAAGTCAAATATGTTTTGGTGTTAATTATAACTCTTTCAATAAATCTTATTGGCAATTGTCAAAAGGGAAGTTGATAACAACTTTTTAGTCGTTCTTGCTAATGGTATTTGGATAAGAAGAGATATCTCAAGCCTCACCAAACACTTTCCATCACTAGTGGAACATCCTATTTGAAGTGAATAATTTTAATTTTATGATTGGATTCAATTCAAATCATTCTAATTTTATTATTGGATTCAATTCAAATCATTCTAATTTTATGCTTGGATTCGAAGAGCCATCCATATTAAAAGAGTGAGTCACCCACCATGTTAGACTATAGCACAATTTAAATTATGTGTGGTCGGTTTTATACGCGGAAGGACTGACGTCCCCAAAGAGAGGAATATGTCACACATACATGTCTAGAGAGCTAGTATTCACACATATATGTGAAGTATCATTTAAAACATCATCATATGAAATATCATATGAAGAAACATATGGAGAAGCATATGAAGAGGAATGATTTGCAACATAAAAGGTTAAGTGTCAAATCAAAGAAAGTTTCACAATGCATATTTTCAAAGATTTCTCCAAGATCTGATATTTAAGGAATTCTTTGGAAATGGATTCACAGGTGAAGAATTTATTGGAAGGAATATTACTAAGAAAGACATTACATAATTGTCTATCGTATCAAAAGTTTTAGTGAGATTCAAAAGAAAGAATATTGAGTTTAATTCCAAAAGTAATCAAGTGGAATAAGTCCTTTAAAGCTTACCTTTTTTTGGCATGAGATAAATTTTTTAAGAAAAAAGACACCAAAAATCGAAAAAGAAATGTTAGCAAAACACTTTCACTAAAAGAACAAATCTCAAAGGTGGATGTTAACATCCGTGGGGAGAAGTACGATCTTATGTTGTACTTAAATGTGCCTCCATGTGTTTATGTTTTATTAGGTAACTCATCCCCTTTATATAAGTTATTATTTCTCAGTTCTATGTGTTGTTTATATTTTCCCGTTGTTTTGGTAATGCCAATGGGAAGAATTATACTTTAAGATAAGTATATTATACTCTCTTTATTTGTGAGAATGATTTTAACCACCCTATTATTTCTTTTCTTTTTTTGCTTTACTACTTATCTGAGAGATGTATTGTCATTATAAGAAAAATGGAGAATATGGATCTATGTGTTGTAGAGGTATAACCATTATGTTATATTGACGATGACAACTATGAAACAGGTTAAAATATTATAACTCCCTAAGTCAAATATGTTTTGGTGTTAATTATAACTCTTTCAATAAATCTTATTGGCAATTGTCAAAAGGGAAGTTGATAACAACTTTTTAGTCGTTCTTGCTAATGGTATTTGGATAAGAAGAGATATCTCAAGCCTCACCAAACACTTTCCATCACTAGTGGAACATCCTATTTGAAGTGAATAATTTTAATTTTATGATTGGATTCAATTCAAATCATTCTAATTTTATTATTGGATTCAATTCAAATCATTCTAATTTTATGCTTGGATTCGAAGAGCCATCCATATTAAAAGAGTGAGTCACCCACCATGTTAGACTATAGCACAATTTAAATTATGTGTGGTCGGTTTTATACGCGGAAGGACTGACGTCCCCAAAGAGAGGAATATGTCACACATACATGTCTAGAGAGCTAGTATTCACACATATATGTAATAAATGTATCATCACATGAGTAATATTAAATCCCTATAATTTTAAAAAATAAATATATCAAAAGTGTTCGCTATGGGGTTCAAACTCACGCACACTTCTGTGTGAAAGATCTTAATTCTTCCCCTTTTACCTCTCAGACAAACCAACTTTTTTGTTACTCTCCCTGTTTCAAAATAAATGTCATTTTAGAGAAAAAAATGTTTCAAAATGACTGTCGTTCTCAATTTTCAATGTAGTAATAATTATTATATATTTTTTCAATTGTGTCATATAATTATTACTGTGTACATTATTTCCAATACATTAATAAGACTAATTTAGTAAAAGTGCAATATCTTATGACAATATCATTTTATTTCTTAATCTGTGTGCAAAAACCTTAAACGACAATTATTTTGAAACGGATGGAGTAACATTTTACATACACGTTAATATATCTAAATAAAATCACATATTATATGTAACACCCTTCTAAACCCCACAGAAAACATATGAATAATCAGAGTAAATTTTTCATGCATTTACAAAAGGGCATTACACATAATTTCAAAACATCAAAACACCTGTCATGCTCATAAACACTTCAATAATTAATCATGACTTCTCAAGATTTCACTTGCATGTAGCAGCGGATTCAATCATATAATAATTTTCATAAAGAAACATTTGTGTTATCACATAAACCAACATCGTTTAAGCACTAAGGCCAACATCATAATATTCCAATGAATATAAACACGTTTATAGAATATATAATGTATATCTTAAACACAACCCAAGCAATCCCAGTGTTACATGACCAGAGCATGACTCGACCAAACATAATTAAATCACTAAACAGCTACATCAATAGCGACCTCGCAACTACAAGCAGTACTACTCCTTGATACCTGCACGATGTCATGTAGGACATCATTCCAGCAGAAGGGTGAGAAATATTATCATAATAACAATGCATATAATCATATATAAATACACAAATACAGAATACATATATTCCATATTTTCTCACCACAATTTGTTATAACTCATCATGTACGTCACAATATATATATAAACAAATATGGATAATCACCTAGCATATTCATCATGCACATGTCCATAAATCTAAACATTTCACATAAACATACACATATTATGTTTATTTCACCAATTCACAATTACACAAGTCATGTACATACACCTATGCATAACTTCATACAATAATCATATATTCATTCCATGAAACTCAATGCAACTCAATGCAATTCATGCCATGTGGTACCAACACTTGTTATCATTTTTCGGTTTTTACATTTAAACCGGGTCCACCCTTCTAGACTGATAACAACAAAGTCCGTCCCCTAGGCTTTCAAACCCACCCTTCTAGGTTTGGGACAAGCCACTAGTCTCCATGAAACTAGCAAACATTGCCTCTTGACTAAATGATGCATATGCAATCAACCACCAAATGCACTTAAAATCGTTCCCGCATCTTAATCCCATGCATTCAAATAATTTATCACTTAAAGAATTATAACATGATTGCACACACAACATATTCACACAATCAAAGTATTCATACTTTAAATCATCACATTTATCAAGCAATGCACACATATTCACCAATATGTTCCCATGCATTCTTCATACACAAACACAAGCAATGCACACATATTCACAATATGTTCTCATGCATTCTTAACATACAAACACAAGCAATGCACACATATTCACAATATGTTCCCATGCATTCTTTACATACAATCGCATACAAACAATATGCATTCACAATATATATATATATATATATATATATATATATATATATATATATATATATATATATATATATATATATATATATATATATATATATATATATATATATATATATATATATATATATATATATATATATATATATATTCATCATTCATCACATACCATTTCATACAAGGTATACACATTCACAGTCAATCTCATCATGCATTCACGTTTAATTCAAACAATGCATATATTGCCAAACGGCCACAAAATCACAATCGATTCCACATTCTAGGATTCACGCCATACGGCAGCCCACAACATATCATACAACAGCATATAAGCTACTCATACAAGAAGAGGTCGATCGCAACCGAACGCTATAACTATTTAAGCCTCACTTACTTAAAGTAATTAATCTCGATTAATCGGTAAAATCGGCTAAAAGTCGGCTAAAAATAATATTTCTTTTCACCAAGTTATAGAACATATTATTAGCTTCAGTTTGATATAAAGAACGTCAAAATCCGATAAACGGTGAAGAAGTTATGAATTTTTGAAGTTTTGAAATAATATTTTCTCACACTTACAGTGTTAATCGGTTAACGCATATGGTTAACCAATTAACCAATCCAAAAACTCAGTTTTTAGGCCAAAAACTCAGTTTTTAGGCCCCCAACACTGTGTTAATCGGTTAACGTATATGGTTAACCGATTAACACCTGAAAAACTCAGAAAAACAGCTACAGGTTCGAACTTAAAAGCCCCAAAAAGTCGCCCGATTAAATAGTTTTTACCCGATTAAATACTTACTCATTATCACCACTCATATAGGGATAATTTAGGATCATAAAACACTAATTCTACGACTTCCGAATTTCACCCAAAATCTTAACCTCCAATTTCTCCAAAAATGGCAAAACTCATAAACTCGATCAAATTCACTCAACGAAACTCAATACTCTCGGCTAAACACTACCCGACTAAACTACGTAACTTATTTCGAGTTTCATCCGCTAAAACTCGGTTTCTATCGATTTAACTCATTTGCCCTAGAAATGGAAAATAGAGAAAACTACCAACAAATCCAACACAACTCATACATAATCATACACATTGATCAAATAATAATGTTTCTCACCCTTACCTGATTAATCGGAAGCTAGAAGTCGTTCTTGATGATTTCCAAGCTTTTCCCTTTTTCTCTTCTTTTCTCCTCTTCCTCTTTCTTTCTCTCATTTTCCTTCTTTCTTTCTCTTATGTTTCTATCTCTTTTCTTTTCTCTCCAATTTCCCTTATATATCCTTCTATTTTCTTTCCATCATAATTCTTCTCTCAAAAATATCTATCAATTCCTTTCTCATAAAATATCTCATCTCATCATTAATTAGAGAATATCTAGTAATTCCACATTATTCTACCAAGTAGAATAAACCAGTTAAATCCATTAACTCATATGAATTAAATAAATCCAATAATTAAAATAATCTCAATAAATCAATTAATTAACATAAATAATCAATTAATGAAAATTGAGCTGTTACATTATACATATTGACAATTTCAAGCCTAACAATATAGAACTAAAAACAAATTTTTAAATAATTCAATTATTACAACTCTACAAATCCAAATAGAAAGAAATATCTTCTCAACAACTTGACCAACTTATGGTTGCTCAAATCACTTCACTCTTATAGGCCTCATGTTTTAGGGATTGTGGACCATCATGACTTTTACTTAAAACACTATGTCCTTGTAGGTGTCATGCTTGAGGGATTATGGTCCATTATGTCAACATCTATGCCCATTTTGATATCATTTATTTCGGCCCATTAGTGACCCATTTCGCCATGTCAAACTTAGGCTCGCCACATCATCCGATGTAACCAAGAATGACTCACCAAGCGCTTATCATCACAAGTGGGACCATACCATGTGAAATCAACAATCTCAAGCCTCTGATTGTCTATAATATGTCATAGAACACACAAACCAAATTAAGTGAAAGACGGTACTTGATTCATTTTAAGAGCGAAGAGGCTATAAATTTGATGATCATGAGTGACTATATTTTTTTCATAGCACCTTAGAAATTTCTCACTAATGTAGAAATCCCATCCAAAGTCACGTCTTAAGGAAGAAATCTATAAATGTCATTGACAAAATAATCATGGTTAGGGTTAAAATGTCAAAACCAGTTGTTAGATTCCTTTCCTATTCTTTCTGTATGAGCAATCATCTTCCCCAACACCGCCCACCTTTATCTTATATCTACCTTGATCAACATACATACTCACAAGAGACACATTTTTGTCCAAGGTTAAGTTGTAAATCTTCTAAATATTGCAAAAATTAGACCTCCCTCAAGCCAAACATCATGCCAAAATGAGGTCAACTCACCATTACTCGCCTTAAAAATTTGTTCATTAAACAAACTAAATCTAATTACTCGTTTCCATACCTAATATGTTCTAAGTCCCTCTAGCAAATATATGTTTTCCTACCTTCACTTAACACAAAGTCTTACACAACCCCATATTTTTTAGAAAATGCCTTAAAATGCAACTGTTTTTCATCAAACCTAGCTAACAACATTATTTTATTAAGAAGAATAAATTAAACTTCTTCACCCTCCAAAGACCTAGACCTCCTTAATTAAATCTAAGTACACATTATCCTAAGTAACCTAAGGGACCTTGTGAGCTTCCATACTAACCCTAAATAAAATATTTAAACACATTCAATTTTAGAAATAGTGTCTGATGGAGATTTGAGGAAAGAAAAAAAATCGATAGAGAACTAGGGATGATATCAATAAAACAAGTTAAACTCTCAAGGATATATTGAGGTTCTTCCATCTTTACAACCTCATTATAATATTTTTAAGCGAAAAATAATAGATAAAACAACAAATTTTGTTTTCACAAATTAGGAGTCAAAATACTAAAATGGTACTCGACCAATTTTATAGTTAAGAATCCTTGAGGGATCCATGATCCATGTCCTTGATACACTCATACAACCATAAAATTTTGTCGAAGTTAACTTTAAGTCTCAAAATCAACTCAAAAATAATTAAGTAGCCTTCATGAATATATTCATGAAGTTTGGCCATCTCCTTTCGAAAAGAAACAAAGTACCATCTACAAGATCATGAACTTAAAATTTGAAAGTAATTGTTCTAAATTGGACCATGACCCAATATGTTTGATAATTGATCAACTAGTCTCAAAAGTCAATACATACCAAAATTATGTATCATCTAAATCACCATAAAAGGTTATAACACCATTAGACAAGGAAATAGACACACCCTATATATAAAATCACCTGATCAAGGATGATTAAGACGAGGAGGATCATTGCATGACATGCCCCATGACACTTTCTAAGCCATATATTACTACTATAAAGTTTTTTTTTCCATTAAATGCTACAGTACTGTCTCAAAATTAAAAGAAATAAAAGTGAGTAGCTGTCAAATGAGAATAATTAGAGCAAAATGTGACCTATACCATATACCAAACTCAATTGTATAGATTTAAAATTTTGATTAGAATGAGACAGCTATAACAACAAAATACAATTCAATAATTCAATGTATCTTGTTGTACATAACAATTTACAAAAGAAAAAACAAATGGTAGAGAATGAAAGAACGACTACCAAAAACATTCTAGTCAAATCAATCTCCAAAACAAAAACAACATAAAAAAATTAAAAAAAAAAACAAGAAATTGTTTATACATGTCCTCAAATTGTTTATACAAGATCCTTCCCTCAAAAAAGAAGAAGAAAAAAAAAATACATAACTATGTTGTTCCCTGCGACCGATAACGTAGCTGCAACGAAATTTGTCTTTCCAACAGAAGCTGTCGTCTGAAATTCGCTATGAAAATCTCCGACCTCTTATCAATGTCATCATCGGAAGGAAAACTTATGGTTCTCTGAAGACACCGCGGCGGCGACGGAGAACCGGAGACTTCTGAATCAGTTTCATCGGAAGAACACATGATCAAGCCAGGACGATCGTTGAAACTGAGCTGGGTTTTGGTCAAAGAAGAAGCTCCTCGTAGGAGTTTTGCAGCGTTCCACGTTTGGTTGAGAATGGTTGAGCTTATGAGAAGCTTTACTTTTTGCACCGCGGCTCTTAGGCGGTGTAGTAGAGATTTGCTTGGTTTTTGATTTTGTGTGCTCATGATGGAAAAGATGGAGATTGTGGAAATGAGTATTGTTGATTTGTGGTTGGTGGGTGAAGGGCTATTTATAGAATAAGTTGGAGATAGAGTGTTAGAGAAGATTATTTACTCGCTCAATTTAAATTGAGGAAAAATAAAAACTTTAAACGATAATTATTTTAAAATAATTTATACAGAACTTCAAAACTAATGAATCATTGGGTTGAAATCACAAACATTTTTATTTATTTTGGAATAATTTTAAAGAGAGGAAATTTTGTTGAATAAATAAACTATAAACTTTCTGGTTAAGGAAAGTAGTGTTGGAAATGGAAATTTCGTGTAGAAATGGATTACCGTGTAAGCTACACGGCTACGGTTTGAAAACGTCTATGATCAACATTTGACAGCTTCGTATTTAGCTACATGAAGAGTATTAGGCAAGAATAATTGAATGAAAGAAAATTGATAGTATGGGCATGGCTAGTAAATATTTCATTCAATTAATTAATTTTTACTTATAGACAAAGTGGTGATAAAATAAACACGAATGTATATTCAGTTTAATAATATTGATATTCCTTGACCAAAAAAATATTGACGTTCCTTAAATTAAGTTAAATTTATAAAATTATTCAATTTGTTCCAATTAGTAAAAACTCTAAATGTATTCATTTTTCTAAATGGTTTTTTTTTTTTTACCGAATTTGTAAATTAGTGTAGTTTAAAAAGATTTTACTAATTTTATACAAACAAAACAACAGTTTACTAAAATAGGATAAGTGGCGTGGAATTTCATAAACTATTCTCATAAATTATGTGGTAATGACACATAAATATTTAATTTATTTGATCAATTTATTCTTAGGTCAATCTATTCAACTCAATTTATTTGATATTTCGAAGGCGTTTGATACTCTCGATTGGAATTTTTTTTTGAAGGTGTTTGTCAAATTTGGTTTCAACAATACATTTTGTAGCTGGATTGATAGAATTCTGCATTCAGCTAAAGTCTCTATTTCTATAAATGGGGAGCTCCACAGGTTTTTCAGCTGTAATAGAGGCGTTCGGCAGGGAGATCTGTTATCGCCTTTATTGTTTTGCATTGCGGAGGATGTGCTAAGCAGGGGTTTGGTTCATCTGGTTACTAATGGCAGCATAAAGCTTATGAAGGTCTGTCGTGATGTCGAAGTTCCTTCACATGTTTTCTATGTCGACGACATAATGTTGTTCATAAAGGAAAGTGTTAGTTCTCTTAATGCTTTATCAGTGCTTTTCAAAAGATATGCTGAGTGTTCTGGACAGGTCTGTAACCCCTCTAAGTCCCTATTATTTGCCAGTTCGATGTCTGCTTCTAGACATGTTATGCTTGCCAACATGATCGTTTTTTTAGTCGTCCATATGTCATTCACTTATTTGGGGGTTCCTATCTTTAAAGGAAGGCCTAAAGCGGTATATTTCATGCCTATTGTGGATAAAGTCAAAAGTAAACTTGCTTTTTGGAAAGCTAGCCTTTTGTATCTAGCTGGGAGAATTCAACTTGTTAAGTCGGTTATTCACAACATGCTTATGTACTCTGTGCGCATTTATTCTTGGGCGACTAGTCTTATTCATTTGGGTGAAAATGATGCAGAAACTTCATATGAAGCCCAACCATTGAGAAACGTAGGGACGGTGTCGTGGAAGATCTGCTGCAACGATTATAAAAGTGGTGCCTTGGGGTTGTGCTCTTTATGGTCTATAAATGAGGCTTCCAACCTTGTGCAGTGTTGGTCCACTATGAATGAAACCAATACCTGGGGTAAGATTTTGAAAGCCAGAATTTTTAAAAACGGCCGACAGGTATGGTATCATGTATTTTCTTCTATATGCACTGGTTCTAAAACCTGCCTACATAATCTATTGGATAATTCGATTTGGAATGTTGGCAATGGGAATAATATTAGACTTTGGTTGGATAATTGGTGTGGTGTTCTGCTGGTTTCTTTGCTGCAGTTTGATGATGCCTCAATGCTGGACTTAAACACGAAGCTGAGTCGGTTTATTGTTGGTAACAATATTGTTTTGCCTACTGATCTTGCTACGGCGTATCCGATGCTGCAACGCCGTTTTGTGGATATTTTTCCTAATGTTTTGCAGGAAGATAAGCTGATGTGGAATTGTTCAGATAGTGGTCAGCTCATATTGAAAGATGCTTACAATTATGTCAAAGGTAACACTTGTGTTGCTCATAGGGGCAGGTTTTCTAAACTTCCTACTGATGAGAAAATTGAAGGTGTGAGAAAAACACAAGAAAGGAGGGTTTGAATTGGGTTTTTAAAAATGAAAGCTTTTTGTGAAACTCAAACAAAGATCATAAATAAACTAATCAAGAAAGAAAAACATACAATATATCATGGTTCACTTGAAAAATATCAAGCTAATCCAGTCCACCCGCCAAGGTGATTTTGTCTTATACACAAGGACTTAATCAACTATAATCAACAAATTACAATGCACTAGCAACCACTGGTGACTAACAACACAGACAACCGTCTCTTCTTAAGGATTCTGACCCAACTGGTCCTTTAAGGAATTACAATCTGCACAAGCAACCGCTGGTGACTAACAAAACAAACAACCGTATCTTCTTAAGGATTCATACCTAACCGGTCCCTTAAGGAGTTACAAACAACAGTTTGAACGAAGATGTTTACAATGAAATTTCTTCTAAACAAACAGATATAAACACTATTAATAACTCAAATGTCTCAAAGACACTAATACAGTATGAATAATATTCTTTCTTTGTATTGTGGTGCTTCAATACTATAGCTTCAGTTCTTCATGGATTGCTTTCAATCAAAGTGTAACCTTTGTATTAATCATTGTGAAGCTTCTTAATTTCTTCAAGTAATCAAGTCCTTATATATCCAGAAAAATATCCGCTGGAGGGCAGATCAGGAATATCCTTTAGGTAACTGGCGACTTGGAATAATGTCATTACGCATGGATGAAAATCATATAAAAAAGTTGTCTTTTGTACCACCAAATCAGGGTAGTGGAATGGTAATGGAATGAGACGTTAAAACGTACTATGTACTATTTTCCCTCGTAGACGTTTGAGCTTCTCTTCTTTACATTAGAGGCTTCTAAATAGAGATGATTGAAGCATGAGTAGAAGAGTTAATCAGTAGGTCTTCAAAGTCTTCAGAACTTGTTCACAAGAATCTTGTCTTCATAAAAGCACTCAGTCTTCAGAAACTTCGGTCACTAGTAACTTAAGTCTCCAGAGTCTTCAGAACGACGTTCAGCAGAACTTTGTCTTCAGAGTCAACAACACTTATTCTTCAGAAAATCAAGTCTTCAGAGTCTTAAGAACTTCGTTCAACAGAACCTTGTCTTCAGCACTTAGTCTTCAGAAGGTAATGACTTCAGAAGCTTGAAAGCTTTCAGAAGTAAAGTATCAGAGTCATGATCAGAAGCAGAAACCAAGAGAGCATTGCAGCAACAACATATTGTCTTCTTAGAATCTTTTTGAATGAGAGTAGATCAGAAGAAGACTTGTTTCTTGTAGTGCAGAAACAACTTTGGTTAGATCAGAGTAATCGTTGAATATGATCTCTATCAGAGTCAGAGCTTTCTCTATCAGAGTCAGAACCTATTTGTTAATTCTTCAGAAAAACAAACGTTAGAGTACCAAAATTATTCTCACACAAATACCACTTTGTTATTATCAAAACTTAGAGATATCTTGCAGAACCAAATCTTGTTCTAAAAATCTCCCCCCTTTTTGATAATGACAAAACCATGTATTTTGATGACACAATTTTTTACGATGATAATTAATAGGAAATGATAGAGATAAGTTTGAAATAACTTCCCTTAATTAAAGCTCCCCCTAAATCTAAGATCTCAAAAATCTTATCAGATTCAAGATCCCGAAGCTTGATTGTAAAGTTCTTATTAGATACACAATAACAACGCTTGATAATATATCAGAGCCTGATTGGACTTATAAAATCCGAGATGGTTCAAGTTTGATTCTTATTAAATGCATCAGATAGAGATAGTGATTCGTTAAATCAGAGCCTGATTATCAGTATATCAATTTGTTTCTGAAAAAAATTCTAAGAAAGAGAATTGAATGCAATTAAAGAGTTAGAATATATGAGCATGATTTAGAGACAAGATATTCTTTATCAAAATGATTTTCCATTTAAGTACTCCCCATTTTCTTCATAATAAAAAAGGTAAGTAATAGTTCAAACAACATAAGATAAACATAAAGAAAACAATGGGATGGCCTAAGGAGTGTCTAAGGTTGAGGAGGAGGATGGAGCCTCTGAAGGACCTGAGCAAGGGCATTCTGAATGCTAAAATTGAGTTCATCGTGCTTGTCCATCCTTGTTCTGAACAACTCTTGATCCTTTTGAATTCTTTCTAAAGTTTGTATAACAGGATCAGAAGTAGAGTTTTCAGCAGCTCTCATGATTTCTTCTTGATTTTTCAAAGCAGCTTCCTTCTCAGCTTGATCTTGAGCTTCTTTGTCAAGAGCTTCCTTAGCCATTCTCTTTGCTAGTTCCCTTTCAATAGCTATCTTAGCTCTAGCTTCCTTTTTAGCCTTCAATCTCTCTTCAGCTTGCTAAAAAAGATAGTCTTTTGACTAAACTGAGAGATTTTGAATCTTTTGAAATTCATCTGACATCCAGTAATTGAATTGATCTCAGGAAGCACCCAAGGCAGAAGAGTCTTCAGTAGAACTTGACTCATCAAAGAGTGCCTTAAATCTCATAACAACATTGTCCTTAAAAATATAAGTAACTTCATTTAGGTTATGAGGGAGAGGGTCAGAAGATTGATTCTCAGGAATTAAATGGGTTTCTTCAGCAGAATCACCCAAGTTGGTGATATCATGATTTTCAAGATTTGATTTTTATGGAGAAGGTTTAGGATGTTCTGAAATGGTTTCTGGGATTATCTATGAAGAGGTTAATGGTGAGGAGATAGTTGGAGATGCTTGTACAGATATGACAGGGTTGGTTCAGAAATAGTGCAGATTGGTTCAGTTGAAGTGATTTGGAGTATTTGTGGTGGAAGTTGTGTAGAGGGTAGAATCATTTGAATGTTTGTTTCCGAAATAAAGATGGATGTGGTGGTGACAATAGTTGAAAACGTTGGCGGTGATGAAAGTAGTGTTGTTGGTGGTGGAAGAGATGAAGATGTATTTTTGTTAGTAATAATAGAAGTTGTTACAGAAGAATATAAAGATTTACCTAGCTCACCAGTAGGAGAAGCGGATGTACTCGTCATTTTCATCTTCTTGTTTAATGTTCCTTCATCATCAGCATGTTTCTTTTTCTTGCCTTTTTCGTTGATCTTTTAACATCCCTGAAAAAGTATCTGGAAGATTATTCGTGTCAATCCACACATCTAGTGCTTCATCTTTGCATCCAGCAAGGTGGTGTGTAAGTTCATCGGGTTTGTAAGTTTTTGAGAAGATTGGAAATCCAGAAATTGGAACCATCATAGCATTAATGTCATCAATTGTTGGTAGAGAAGCTCGACGAGATGTTTTTTTAATAAGCTTCATATTCAACAAATTCTTAGCCCAGAAAATGTTTCCATATTTCTTTACTAGTTCATCAGTCTGTCCAGCAACTAATAAACTTTCAACAATTCCAGACTCAACGAAAATATCAGAAGTGAGTCTGCCGTAAGGGATATGATTCCCTTTTTTGGAAGATCCAGTTCTTGAGTATCTTAGGAATCTGAACAAAATGAATGGGAGATGTATCCTCTTTCCTTTCAAAAGGAAGTATATAACATACTTTTGAGACACATTTATGTAATCGGAAGAATGAGTAGGATGACGGTGGTAAATACTTCCCAAAATTATCTTGAACTAAACTCTTAAATGGTCTTTTAAGAAGGAAGATGAAGGATCTTTCTTAGAATCCAGAACAATTCCTTCTTTGAAGATAGATTCATTGACTTTTGCTTCCCTTTGTTTATCAGCTTGAACATTGTGGATTTTCAGCCCCTGTCCTTCATAAGAGATCAAATCACAAATAGTCTTTTCTGTGATAATGATGCCTTTTCCAAACACAGAGGAGACAATGAAATTTCTGGTTGCAGTTGCATGTGTCCAGTTTTCACCAAGATAGGAAAGGTGGGTCCTTGCAATCTTTGAAAGTACCTGTTCCATCCTTGAAAATCTAGTGATTGGGTAAGGTCACACCCGTTATCCTTTAGATTTTTGAAATCAACTATGGTTTCACAGAGAACGTGAAGATCGTCTACCAGCATGTCGAGAGTAATAACAAGTGTCTATGGAATATTGGACTTATTTCCTTGTTATTGAAGATATATTGAAGACGGTGATGGAGTTTTCTCGGAGCACAAAGGGTTTTAGGGTTTCTAAGAAAAAGTATGGAAAGTGAAAGAGTAGCGTAGTATGTGATAGTGAGAATGTGAGTATTTATAAAAGATTTTAGATTATGAAAAGGTGGGAGTGATAAGAAATAATTACTTGAACCTAGTCTCACGAAATCACAACGCTCGAGGTGTCTCTTCAAAAGTAAGATATGATTTGATTATGGATAAGTGTCACAAGAAAATTATAGCCTTCTATTAAAAAATGACATGTTTGATGTTCCCAAGGTCAAGAATACCAAGAGGTATCTGACTAGACAAGTTTCTGACTAAGACATCTTCTAACTTGTAGAAGTATCGTCAATCAGAAGTTCATTAAATAAAAGAGAAATAATCTGCTTAATCTTTAGAATCTTATCTTAGATGTTCTGGCGACCTGACACATTAAAAAATATCATCTACTCATTCTAGACAAGGTTTTATAAATAGATTTTCCAGAATAAATACGAATCTATCCTCAGCAATGGGTTTTGTGAAAATATCATCCCACTTGTGATTTGTATCCACAAATTTTAATTGAAAAATATCCTTCTGAACATAGTCACATAAAAAGTGATGTTTTATTTCAATATGTTTAGCCCTAGAATGCAAGATAGGATTTTTGGATAAGCATATAGTAGAAGTATTATCACAGAAGATAGGAATGTTACTCTCATATATCTGAAAATCTTCTAGTTGATTCTTCATCCAGAGTATCTGAGTGTTGCACAGTGTTGCTGAGATATATTCTACCTCTGCAGTAGATAGTGAAAAGTGCAATAGTTTATTGCCTTTTACTTGCCCAGGAGACAAGGTTGTTACCCAAAAACTAACATTTTCCAGAAGTACTTTTTCTTTCTATTCTTTCTCCAGCATAATCTACATCACAATAACCAGAAAGCTTGTACTATGATGTTTTCTTATACATCAATCCAAAGTTATTTGTTCCTTTTAGATATCTTAGGATCCTCTTAACAGTTGTTAAGTGAGTTTCCATTGGATCTGATTGGAAACGAGCACAGAGACAAACACTGAACAGAATATCTAGGCGAGAAGCAGTTAGATACAGAAGAGAGCCTATCATACCACGATAAAGCTTATGACAAACCTTTTTACTTACTTCTTCTTTATCCAAAATGCATGTAGGATGCATAGGTGTCTTTGCTGGTTTACTATCTTACATATTGAACTTCTTCTGAAGTTCTCTTGCATACTTGCTCTGATGAATGTACGTTCCTTCTGAATGTTGATCAATCTGAATTCCCAGAAAGAATCTGAGTTCTCCCATCAGATTCATTTCAAATTCAATCTGCATTAGCTTAGAAAATTCCTTGCACAAGGAAGTATTAGCAGAACAAAATATAATATCATCAACATAAATTTGCACAACCAGAATGTCATTTTTAAAGGTTTTGCAAAAGAATGTTGTATCCACTTTTCCTCTGGTAAAGTCATTTTCTAAGATAAAGTTACTTAGCCTTTCATACCAAGCTCTGGGAGCCTGTTTCAGACCATATAACGATTTTTTAGGTTTGAAAACAAAATCTGGATTTTCAGAACTTTCAAAACCAGGAGGTTCGTTTACATACACTTCTTCAGAAATATATCCATTTAAAAATGCACTATTTACATCCCATCTGATAAAGAATGATGTTATGATTAACAGCAAAAGAAACTAATAAGCGAATAGATTCTAACCTAGCAACTGGTACAAAGGTTTCAGTATAATATATCCCTTCTTTCTGACTATAACCTTGTGCTACCAGTCGTGCTTTATTTCTTATGATCTGACCTTTCTCATCAAGCTTATTTTTGAATACCCATTTTGTTCCAATGACGTGGACACTTAGGTTTCTGAACAAGATCCCAAAAATTATTTCTGGTGAATTGATTTAGTTCTTCTTGCATGGCCAAAATCATTCATTCTCTTGGAGAGCTTCATCAATTGTTGTTGGCTCTATTAAAACTCTAAACCCAGAAGAGTTTCCTCAGAAGTTTTGAATGATGAACGAGTTCTGACTGGATCAGCTCTATCACCCAGAATCAATTCGTCAGAATAAAAAGTCCTTAGTTTATTTTTCTTCTGATGAGTTGGACTATTTGTTGTTTCTGGTGAGATTGTATCTGATTCTGTAGTTTCTGCATCTTTGTCTTTTTCATTGGAATCTCCTTCCTTGGATTCTGATTAGGTAATATTCAAATCTGCAAACTTTTCAACTAGCTTTGACTTTTCAGGGTCAAGCTTATCATCGAATCTGATATGAACTGATTCCTCAATAATTCATCTTTCTGTGTTATAGGTTTTGTAGCCTTTCGAGTATTCAGAGTATCCTAACAATAAACACTTTTGAGCTTTGGAGTCAAACTTTTCAAGATTCTCTTTAGTGTTCAACATAAAACATATACAACTAAAAGGATGAAAATATGAAATGTTGGATTTTTTATTCTTCCACAATTCATATGGAGTCTTACCCAGAATATGTATGATAGGAATCATGTTCTGAATATAACATACTGTATTTACTGCCTCTGCCCAGAAATGCTTAGCCATGTCAGTTTCTTGGATCATGGTACGAGCCATTTCTTGCAAAGTCCTATTCTTCCTTTCCACTACTCCATTCTATTGTGGAGTTTTGGGAAAGGAGAAATCATGGGAAATGCCATGGGAATCAAAAAGATTCTCAAAGTATATGTTCTCAAATTCTCCACCATGATCACTTCTGACTTTGACAATTTTTCAATTCTTTTCAGTTTGCACTTGTGAGCAACAGGTAGAAAACACAGAATGTGACTCATCCTTGTGTTTCAAGAGTTTTACCCATGCCCAACGACTATAGTCATCAACAATAACTAATCCATACTTCTTTCCACTGATTGAGGCAGTTTTCACTGATCTAAACAAATCAATGTGTAGAAGTTCTAATGGTATAGAAGTAGAAACAACATTTTTCGCTTTGAAGGAAGTTTTGGAGAACTTTCCTTTCTAACATGCTTCACAAAGAGCGTCTAACGAAAACTTTAGATTTGGTAAGCCCCTGATTAATTCAAGCTTATTTAGTTGAGAAGTCTTTCTCATGCTAACATGGCCCAAACGTCTATGCCATAACCATTGCTCCTTATTAACAGACATTAAGCATTTGACATTTTGTTCCTTAAGATCAAAAAGTCTAATCTTGTAAATATTGTCTTTCCTCTTCCCATTAAAAAGGATTAAGCCATCCTTCTGACTAGCAACCTTACAGGAATTTTGATTAAAAATGATATCACGACCATTGTCACTAAGTTGGCTAATAGAGAATAAGTTATGCATCAAACCATCAACTAACAGAACATTAGTAATATAAGGAATTTTACCATTACCAACAATTCTATAGCCTTTGATTTTACCCTTCTGGTTTCCTCCGAAACCGACGAAGCATCCAGACTTAAGTTCTAGACTTTGGAGCATATGTCTTCTTCCTATCATGTGTCACGAGCAACCACTGTCCAGGTACCATGGTTGGTGTTTCAACTGAGCTGCTAAGGATATCTGTAACACAAATAATCGTATCCTTAGGTACCCACTTTCAAGGTCCTCTCTTGTTAGTTTTGCCAGAGTATTAATAACCTTGGGCTTATGTGCAACAGGATAATCAAGTGGAATTTGTGTATGATATTTAGATTTAGAAATAGATTTTTGTGTCTGTGAAGGTGCTTTCACAAGCTCAAAACAATCAAGCTCAGTTCCAGAGAGCACAAAATAATCATAGAGAGGTTTTGGTTTTACAGGTTGACTTTCGTCATATTCAAATGATTCTGTACACCTTAAAACTTTCTTACCACTTCTGCTAACTCCATAGATCATGGAAGCAATCTTACTTCTATCTATGCTTTTAGCCATAAAGTGTTGGGATGCTCTATCATACTTATTGACATAACAAGTATCTGAGACATATGAGACTAATTCATCTTCTAGTTTAGAAACTTTGCTTTTTAAGGCACAATTACTATTTTTTAAAGAAAAAAACATTTTTATTCAAACAAGATTTTTCTGTTCAAGCTTATCTCTGGCTTCAGAAGTAATTACATGATATTTTTTAAGATCTTTGTATTTACTTTGAAGAGCTTGATATTTTTCCAGCATTTCTGAAAGACAAGACTCTAATTCACAACGAGAGAGTTTAGATAATACCTCTGAGTCAGATTCGGAGTCTGATTCTGATAGAGTTTTGTCTTCTAGTTCTTCAGAGACCTTAGCATTAAATGTTGTTGCCACTAGTGCAACATTTTCATGTTCTTCATCAGATTCTTCTTCTTTAAAATCAGAGTCGTCCCAAGTTGTTATGAGTCCCTTCTTGAATTTGGTGAAGTTCTTCTTTGGCTTCTTATCTTTAAGCTTTGGAAAATCATTCTTGTAATGACCTGGGTTATTTCACTCATAGCAGATGACTTCTTTTCTAGAGCTCTGCTTCTTCTATCCAGATGATGAGTCAGCACGACTTTTGTTTCTTCTTGAACCTCTGAACTTTCCTTGCCTATGTTTCCAGAGTTTGTTGACCCTTTTGGAGATAAGTGATAGCTTATCTTCTAAGTCTTCATCAGAGTCTTCTGATTCTTCTTCAGCTTGATAAGTCTTTGCCTTTTCAGGTCTAGACTTAAGAGCAATAGATTTATTCTTCTTTTGAGGTTCATCTTGCTCCAGCTCTATCTCATGACTTCTTAAAGAACTAATAAGTTCTTCAAGACTTATATTATTCAAATCCTTGGATAGTTTTATATCAGTTACCATAGGTTTCTATATCTTGGGAAGGCTTCTGATGATCTTTTTGACATGATCAGTAGTTGAGTATCCTTTGTCCAGAACTTTAAGTCCTGCGACTAGCATTTGAAATCTTGAAAACATATTCTCAATTGTTTCATAATCCTCCATTCTGAATGCCTCATATTGCTGGATTAAGGCAAGCGCCTTTGTCTCCTTAAGTTGAGCATTTCCTTCATGAGTCATTCTTAGAGAATCAAAAATAGACTTGGCAGTATTTGTATTTTTTATCTTCTCATACTCAGTATAAGCGATAACATTCAGCAGTATAGTTCTTGCCTTGTGATGACTCTTGTAATCTTTCTTTTATTGGTTTGTCATTTCAATTCTTGATACTTTTACTCCTTCAGCATCAACTGGGTGAGTATAGACATCAACTACGATAACCAAAAGATCGACGTCATAACCAAGAAAGAAACTTTCAATTCTATCTTTCTAGTAGTCAAACTTTTCACCATCAAAGACTGGTGGTTTGGAACTGTAATGATCTTTCTCGTCTTGAATATGATTAACATTTGCTGTATCCATGATATCTCACATAAATACTGGATCGGTAATGAACACGGTGAAGTGTTGATAAAACTTTTTATCACAATCAGAACCAGGCTCTGATACCAATTGAAGGTTTAAGAAAAACACAAGAAAGGGGGGTTTGAATTGGGTTTTTAAAAATGAAAGCTTTTTGTGAAACTCAAACAAAGATCATAAATTGACTAATCAAGAAAGAAAGACACATGATATATCCTGGTTAACTTGAAAACTATCAAGCTAATCCAGTCCACCCGCTAAGGTGATTTCTCCTTATACACAAGGACTTGATCCACTATAATTAACAAATTATAATGCACTACTAATCGCTGGTGACTAACAACACAGACAACCGTCTCTTCTTAAGGATTCTAACCCAACTAGTCCCTTAAGGAATTACAATCTGCACAAGCAACCGCTGGTGACTAACAAAATAGACAACCGTCTCTTCTTAAGGATTCAGACCTAACCGGTCCCTTAAGGAGTTACAAACAACAGTTTGAACGAAGATGTTTACAATGAAATTGATTCTAAACAAGAAGATATAAACACTATTAATAGCTTAAATGTCTCAAAGACACTAATACAGTATGAACAATATTCTTTCTTTGTATTGTGGTGCTTCAATACTATAGCTTCAGTTCTTCATGGATTGCTTTCAATCAAAGTGTAATCTTTGTATTAATCATTGTGAAGCTTCTTAATTTCTTCAAGTAATAAAGTCCTTATATAGCCAGAAAAAGATCTGTTGGATGGCATATCAGGAATATCCTTTAGGTAGCTGGTGACTTGAAATAATGTTGTTACACAAAGATGAAAAGTGTACACAAAAGTTGTCATTTGTACCACCAAATTAGGATATTGGAATGGTAGTGGAATGAGACGTTAAAACGTACTATGTACTATTTTCCCACGTATACATTTGAGCTTCTCTTCTTTACATCAGAGACTTCTGAGTAGATATGATTAAAGCATGAGTAGAAGAGTTAATCAGTAGGTCTTCAGAGTCTTCAGTCTTTAGAGTCTTCAGAACTTGTTCACCAGAACCTTGTCTTCAGAACTATAAGCACTCAGTCTTCAAAACCTTTGATCACTAGTAACTTTTTCTTTAGACTCTTCAGCACTTATTCTTCAGAAACTCAAGTCTTCAAAGTTTTCAAAACTTCGTTCAACAGAACCTTGTCTTCAGAGTCTTCAAAAGGTAATGACTTTAGAAGCTTGAAAGCTTTCAGAAGTAAAGTATCAGAGTCATGATCAGAAGCAGAAACCAAGAGAATATTGTTGTAACAACATATTATCTTCTTAGAATCTTTCTGAATGAGAGTAGATCAGAAGCAGACTTGCTTCTTGTAGCGCAAAAATGACTTTGGTCAGATCAGAGTAATCGTTGAATATGATCTCTATCAGAGTCAGAGCTTTCTCTATCAGAGTTAGAACCTGTTTGTTAATTCTTCAGAAAAACAAACGTTAGAGTACCAAAATTATTCTCACACAAATACCACTTTGTTATTATCAAAACTTAGAGATATATTGCAGAACCAAATCTTGTTCTAACAAAAATGGTTGTTAGGGGATTTCATATGCCTTCAATGTGTAGTCTTTGTCTTAAAGAGGAAGAGGATTTAGATCATATTTTTTTCAATTGTTCTTATGCCTCTAATATTTGGAATTGGCTGCAACACTTGCTGGTTTAAAATTATCTGATTACCTGTTTGAATGATTGCTTCCAGATCATGAACAAAGTTTCTTCTGTGCAATGTAATTTGGTGAATATTACTGCAATTGTGAGCATCGTCTGTGCTATTTGGCACGCGAGGAACCAAGTCATATTTCACAATGTTTCCGTGCATTGGAAATCCTCCTGTTCGTGTATTGTTTCGTCGACCCTACTGACTGGTAACTTGTGCAAGTATCCTGCTAGTTCATCTTTGACTGAGTTTACAATTTTGAAGAATTTTTCTATAAGTATTCATCCTCTGACTCCCAAAAGTTTAAAGGAAGTTTTGTGGTGTCCTTCTCAACCAGGTTGGGTTAAAGTTAATATCGACGAAGCTTCAGCTGGCGATCCCATTTGAGCTGCTTGTGGAGGGATTTTTAGTGATTCTATGGGTGAGCATTTGGGCAGTTTTGCTTGTAATTTGTCTCCGAGTAATGTGCTATCTGCAGAGATTATGGGGGTCATTCTCGCAATGAAGTATGCGGTTAGTCGTAACTGGACTAATTTGTGGTTGGAGACGGACTCTTTGCTGCTTGTTAAAGCCTACAACAAACCATTTGTAGTGTCTTGGAAGTTAAGAAATATATGAGACCACTGTATGATTAAGATTAGGGATTTTAATTTTTTGGCAACTCAAATTTATAGGGAAGGTAATCATTGTGCAGATAAGTTAGCTAACTTAGGTTTTTTAGCCTCTACTTTTACGTGGTGGTCAGATATACACACTGATGTAGCGCTTGATTTTAATCAAAACAAGTTTGGGATTACTAATTTTAGAATTAGATAGGTTTGAGATTTCGGTTTTATGTCCTCTCATTTTTGTACCTATTCTTGTTTTAATATATTCAAGCTTTTACCCTCTTTAATTTTTAAAAAAAAATCAACTCATATTTTTTTATTTGTCACGAGCTTGCTTCATTTATCTATTATTTCCTTTGACTCATAATAGGTGTGTTGTTGTTGTTGAGGTTTTTATATCTTTTAAGATAATGATTAATTAAGTTGATTTTAATGATAATACGAGTATCATTTACTAAAATAATCTTATTAGTAATAGATAGTTGAGTAATTATATGAATTAAAATGCAAGATATAAAGGTAAGTTAGTGAAAAGAAAAAAATAAACATTTTGTTGATATTCTAAAGAGATAAATAATTTGAAACAAATAAAAAAAATATAACATCCATTGTGAGACGGAGGGAATATTTAAGATGCTAGAATTTTTATTATTTTAAAATTTTGTATCAAAATATTAAATCACACATAGTTTGAAGATTCATTTATAAAAAGAAAATAGATTTAATTCAATTTAATTTTGGTCAATGTTTCTTTTAAAAAAATTAGGTGAATTTGGTTTGTAAGACTCACAACTATCAAGACCATATAATTCAAAGAATATTTAAAGGTATTAAATAAGTTATTTATTAAAGAAGTTGTCGTCAATGAAAAGATAGATGTTTAAATATTTAAAATATATTTTTATAATAGTTTTAAAAGATTTTACTAATTTTATAAACAAACAAAAGAACAATTTACTAAAATAGGGTAGGTGGCGTGGAATCTCATGACCTATTCTCATAAATTATGTGGTAAAGACTCATAAATATTTAATTTATTTGATCAATTTAATCCTAGGTCAATCTATTCAACTTATATATTTTTATTTGTCACTAGCTTCATTCATCTATCTATTTTACAATAGCTGGCCTCTTTGAGTTTTAACATTTTTTAAAATAATGATTAATTGAGTTCATTTTATTAAAATAATATTATTAATAATATATATTAAAATAATTATATGAATTAAAATAAATATAATAAATAGAATTAAATTAATAGTAAAAATTAAATAAATATTTTTTTAATATTTTAAAATAATAAATAATTTGAAACAAATAAAAATAATAAAGAAGATATTTATTGTAACACGAAGAGAGTATATGCTAGAATTTTTATTATTTTAGAATTTTGTGTCAAAATATTAAATCACACATAGTTCCAGACTATAAAATTGTCATCAGTGGCAAGACGGTTGAGCAAAATTTTCCAAACTATAAAAGCTCTCGATGAGGGAGTATCTTGATTCTAGATATTTCCAGTCCAGTTCAACAAAGGTCTATTAGGAAACTTGTAACAGTATTCATCCTTGAGATACGGATCTTCATTATAGAGTGAGGCCAAATCCTACAGTCATCCCTCAGATCCAAAGGAAGAGTGATATGAAGGACTTTAAGTTGTATATTCATAGAATCACTTTCATCCTCCATTAACTCAGTAGCATCTACAAATTCCGTATCCTGTGAAATATCTTATAATTCATCTTTTACCGCTACTGCAAGGGCATTGAAATTGTTTTAATTAAGAGGTATTTTAACATGCTCAAAAGGATCTTGATCATTAATATCTTCTTGAGAATCTAAGACCACCTTAAGCATTTTGTAAATCCCGTTTGTCTCTGAATTCAAAAGCACAATATTATCCATATTAGGAAGGTTTCCATAAAGGATAACTTCATTTAGAGGACCATCGAAAGACCTAACCATCGAAAAAGGTTGAAGAAGACGAAAAAGTCAGAAGAGAGAGAAGAGCGTAGATCTCATCTATCAACATCAGTAAAACAAATAGATAAAATTAATAAATATTATTAAATAAATTAAAATCAATAAATAAAATATATCATTCCAAAATAAAGTATTAATATTTATATATGCATATTGTTCGGTTAAATATTTTGAAAAACAAATTTGAAATAAAATATGAATATCCAAACACATCAATAAATAGTTGATTTTGTATATTTTTTATTTTTAAATTTCCTTGTAATTTAAATTTAAAAATGTTTAATTTACTCTTACAATTTGAGACATGTCATCACCTATAAGATAAGTTTTGTAAAGCTCAAAACAACCATTAGTTTTTTTTTTTTTTTTTTTTAAGTTTTGTGATTTTTGGATTGATAACAATTTTGATAAAACAAGTATCCCAGCAATATGTTGAGTCAGATGTCTTAAAATATTTGTTAGACTTCACTAATGGTCAGCACGCTATCGCGAGTTGATGTCATAACATGTTATACTAGAAGTTTAGGGTTTTGCGTTTTGGAAGATTTGATTTTATTAGCAAATATTCTTTGAAGATTTGATTCCAATATATTACAGTCCAAAAAAGGTATTTTAGAATCTACTGTTTCTGCTCCAGATGCACATTATTTAAGGAAACATGAGATTTGATTTGATTTTTTCCTGCAGAAGATTTGATATAGACTTGATCTTTAGGAAATAATATAGAGTTGATCTGCATTTAATAATATATTATTAAATGAATATCATGGAATTTAATAATATATTATTATCCAAAATATTATAGAATTTTCAGATCCATGTTCGTAGATGAAGAAAGAGTGATCTGAGGTGTTGTGTTAAAATCTATTGGTGGGGACATAGTTGGTGAAACACTGGTACCAAGCACGAGGCGTTTGCTTCAAACCATAGAGATATTTATGCAAGCAGTAGACATGATTTGGGTAATGAGGGTCACGAAAATCCAATGGCTGATGCATATAGACATTCTCATGAAGATCACCATGTAGAAATGCATTATGGACATCTAACTGATGAATGAGACAGAACTTGGAGAGAGCAATGGTGAGAACAATGTGAATGATTGCAAGTTTCACCACAAGGTCGAAAGTCTCATCACAATTCACTCATGTAATTTAAGACGTGTCATCACCTACAAGATGAGCTTTGTAACGTTCAAAACAACCATTAGATTTGTTTTTATGCCTAAAAAACCACATACAGTGAATAATGTCAACATCACAAGGTCAATGAACTAAATTTGACGCATTATTTCTAATAAGAACATTAAATTTAGAATGTATTACGGATTTCCAATTAGGGTCAGCAAGGGCAAGTTTATGGTTATTGTGTTTTTCTTTGTGATAATCTAGTTTCATGGTCTTCCAAGAGACAACTCACGCTTTCTCGTTATAGTTTTTGTGTTTTTCTTGGTGATAACCTAATTTCAAAGTATTCCAAGAGACAACTCACACTTTCACATTCCAAATTACAGGAGTGGATTATGATGATATTTTATCCCTATGGTGAAACCTACAGAAGTTGAGTATCAGGGAGTTGCTAATATGGTTTTAGAATCATGTTGGCTCTGCAACCTTCTCTTGAAGCTTCATTTTCCCCTTTCTCGTGCTACTTTGTTGTACTGTGGCAGTGTTAGTGCTATCTACCTATCTGACAATCATGTCCAACATCAAAGTACTAAACACATTGAGATGAACATTCACTTTAGTCGAGAGAAAGTCGTCTGTGGTTAGGCTTGTGTCCTTCATGTTTCTTCTCAGAACCAAATTGTTGATATCTTCACCAAAGGCCTTCGTAGAGTTTTTTTTTTTAATGATTTTTGGACAAGTCTAAGCGTGTGTCAGCCTCCCGCTTCGATTGTGGGGGTGTGAAATAATTATCATGTAATTGTTTTATAATCAATATGTAATTATTAGTTACTTGTAATTGCACTCATATTAAGGAAATTAGGTCAACACTAATGTACTATATATACATTTTCCCATTAACGAGTAATGTAATAACCAGAAGTAGATCGACGGGTGTCGGGGCACTGGCCTCAGGAAAACCTTCTGCTACTCCATTTGACACCAATCAAAAGCTCAACACCTCCACCTACACTCCATATGACAATCCTGCCTTATATCAAAGTCTTGTCGGTGCTTTACAGTATCTCACATTTACCCGTCCTTACATCTCTTATGTTGTTCAACATGCGTGTCTTCACATGCATGCTCCTTGCATCGAACACATGCTTGTATTGAAAAACATCTTACGTTATGTTCTGGGTACCTTGCATTATGATTTGCATCTATAGTCCACCTCATATCAAAAAGTTTGTCTTATACAAAGATGCTTATTGGGGTGGATATTCCGACACCCATCGACCTACTTCTGATTATTCTATTTTTCATTATTGGCAAATGATATATATAGTACATTAGTGTTGACCAAATTTCCTTAACAGGAGCGTCATTACAAAAAACTAATAATTACATACTGATTACAAAATAATTACAGAAGAATTCTATCATGTTTACAAAAGAATATCCAAACACATCAATAAATAGTTAGAAATATAATATTTTGATAGTCAAAAACATTATATTGATAGTAAGAAATATTATATTTTAATTTTAATGGTCAGAAATATAATATTTTAATTCATTTATTTTAATAATGAAAGAGAGAGAAAATTGATTAAGAATAAAAGTGACACATAATCTCACCCATTTATTTTAAATCTAATGGTTCATATTCATTCTCATGCTCTCACATAAAAATAGCATTCTCATAGTACTCTCTCTCTCTCTCTCTCTCTCTCTCTCTCTCTATATATATATATATATATATATATATATATATATATCTCCCTCTCTCTCTCTCTCTCTCTCTCTCTCTCTCTCTCTATATATATATATATATATATATATATATATATATATATATATATATATATATATATATATATATATATATATATATATATATATATATATATATATATATATATATATATATATATAGAGAGAGAGAGAGAGAGAGAGAGAGAGAGAGAGAGAGAGAGAATATCAAATGAGAGTGATTTTAAATGAGAGATGAGAGTAACAAACAACAACCATTAGATCAAATTAATAAGAGAGATGAAGTTCAAGTTAATAAGAGCAACTTTAGTGCAGGGTTGTTAAACCAAAATTCTTTATAGCTTACGTTAGTAATAAGGAATTTGCATTATAGTAGTGCTGACATGGCATATGGGATGCTCTAAAACTAGTTTACGTGCTCTACACAAGCAACGTACTTTAACTCATTATTTAACATAAATAATAAATTTTTATTAATTATTTAACATAAATAATAGATTTTTATTAACCATTTAATACCATGTGGGGTCAAGTTTTGGTTTCTTATAGACAACCACCATTAAAGTAAAAATACTCAAATCAACTATAAATTTTTTAAATCCTACAAATCACTTTGGTCCCACAAAAAGTATCTTAGTTTACCCATTTTGTTTACTCCCACTAAAGATGCTCTAAGAGAGAGAAATTAATAGTCACATTAATAAATATGTTTAATCATGATGTAATGGTTGTTGTTTGTTCCTTTCATCTCTCATTTTAAAATCTCTCTCACTTGATATGCCTGATATATATATACACTACGCCAGAATTGACTTTTAGCAGGGAAAAAAAGACAGCGCTTTATAACAAAGCGCTGCTAAATAGTCAGTAAAAAAAAAGAAAAAAAATTACATACCAAAGACAGCGCTTTTAAAAAAGCGCTGCTAAAGGGGAAGTCTAAGACAGCGCTTTTTAAAAAGCGCTGCTAAAAGGGGACCCTAAGAAAGCGCTTTTAAAAAGCGCTGCTAAAGGAGGACCCTTTGAAAGCGTTTTTTAAAAGCGCTGCGAAAGGGGGACCCTACGAGAGCGCTTTTTCTATAAAACGCTGCTATATGTCATTGCTAAGGCACCCTATGAAAGCGCTTTTTAAAGCGCTGCTAAAGGCCTTTAAAAAGCGCTGCTAAAGGTATTAGTATAATAATTTTTATATACCCTCCAGAATTTTAAGAGAAACAGAAGTCGCGAGTTTCTTTTTTTCTTTCTTTCTCCTCTGCTCTGGCGAACGAACTTTGCCCTATATACCCTCCAGAACCATTCCGTTGCCGTCGCCCTCCCTCCGACCGTTGTCGTCGCCCTCTTCCGTTCACCGTCCGTTTTCGAGTGCCTCCGTCCATTGCATTTCCAACATTGTTACGGTATGTGTAGTTTTACTATGGTTTTCTTTTTTATTGATCTTTTCACCATTGTTATATATTTCTTTGAACCTTGATATATGATATATGATAGATTTATTGGAAAATATTTGTTGTCGCTTTATTGGAAAATATTGGAAATATATGATAGATTTATTGGAAAATATTTTTGTTGATGAAACTTTTGGTATTAAAATTGAAACAATCTGTTTGTAGAGAGAAGGAATGTGCTTCATGTTTTATATATATATATATATATATATATATATATATATATATATATATATATATATATATATATATATATATATATATATATATATATATATATATATATATATATATATATATATATATATATATATATATATATATATATATATATATATATATATATATATATATATATATATATATATATATATATATATATATGTTGTTATGGTTTTATATGTTGATGGTTTTATATGTTGATATGGTTTTATATGTTGATGGTTTTATATGTTGATGAATTATCTAGTATTTTTAATATGATATATTTTGGTGGATTATCTAGTATTTTTGTTTTGTAAATTATTAATATGATTTTAATAAAATTTATATTTTGTCTGTTATAGGGGTTACCTGTGAAGAACAAGGTTGTGATCGTTTCCAAGCATCCTACTGTATAGCTTTCTTAGAAGTTAGTGATTTCTTTACAGGTATTATCTGTTTTTGCTTAGACTACTCAATTATTATGGATAAAAATTGGATGTCTGTTAATCGATTGTCAAAAGAGTACGAGAATGGGGTATCGAACTTCGTTAAGTTTGCTGTTGAACACGCCAAAGACCCAAGTAGGATCACATGTCCTTGCTTAGGTTTCTTTATAGTTCTTTTTTCCAACAAAGTAATCAACGATAACATTGGAGAAAAGGGGGAGGTTGATGTTGAGAATGAATCTTATGTTAGGGATGATCCAGATGAGAATATTATAGCAGACGAATCATATATTAGAAATGATCATAGCGAGGGAATTTGGATCAATCCATCCGTCCGTGTTGTTAAGAGACAAGTAAAGCACCTTCGAACTAAAAAAAGAAAAAGATGTTAAAGGTACTTGTAAAATTACATATTGTCTCATTCAATAAAATAACATATTATTTCTTATTTATACGTTTCTTATGTGTATATATATATTTCTTATTTACATATTTGAATGTCATTCATTTGATACTTTAGTTTTCCTGAATTACAGGTATATTATGGCCAGCAATGAAGATTGGAAGAAATTAAAGTAGAATTGTATAATTTGTGATGTTGAATTTCGAGTTGAGAATTGTATATAATTTGTGATGTTGAATTGTGAAGCTTTTGAATTATATATATTAAAGTGGAATTGTATATAATTTGTGATGTTGAATTGTGCATATAATGCCAAAGTGTTGAATTGTGCACATAATGCCAAAGTGTTGAATTGTGTATATAAAGCCAAAGTGCTGAAATAAAGGGCTAAATTATATAAGCAGGTATTGTAATATAAGCAGGTTTATTGAAAAATATATAAAAAATGTCATTAATCAGGAAAAAAAAAATTTCAAAACGTGCACATTAGACAGCGCTTTTATGTATAAGCGCTGCTAAAGGGGACAGAGAAACTGCTAAAAAAGCGCTGCTATAGGTGGGGAAAGAGGGGTCTAAGACAGCGCTTTCATAAAGCGCTGCTATAGGGGGGGTCTAAGACAGCGCTTTAATAAAGCGCTGCTAAAGGGGGGGAGGGGGGGAGATTAGGCAGCGCTTTAAAAAGCGCTGCTAAAGGGGTAAAAAAGCGCTGCTAAAGGTGATGTCTTTAGCAGCGCTTTTTCCACAAAAAAAGCGTTGCCTTTACCTTTAGCAGCGCCACTTTAGGCAGCGCTTTAAAGCGCTAGGCAGCGCTGCTAAAGGTCAAAAAAAACGCTGCTAAAGGTCTGTTTTGGCATAGTATATATATATATATATATATATATATATATATATATATATATATATATATATATATATATATATATATATATATATATATATATATATATATATATATATATATATATATATATATATATATATAATTAACTTACTGTAAATCATAGCCTTTAAATTTAATCTAATCTAATGATCAAATTAACCTTTTTACTTAATTAACTGTTTTATATATATATATATATATATATATATATATATATATATATATATATATATATATATATATATATATATATATATATATATATATATATATATATATATATATATATATATATATATATATATATATATATATATATATAAAATTTATAAAACAGTTATTAAAAACTTAATTCTAAAAAATATTTAAATATAAATTTTTATATCAAAAAAAAGTTAAATGTATATGTTGTACCATTTCTTTTATAATTATATAAATACAAAAGTAATCATAGAATACAACTTATAATAATTAATAGATATTTTAAGTGACATCATTAAATATAAAATAAATGTAATTAAATTTAGTTATATATTGAAACGACCCGACTATTAAATAAAATAAAATAAATTTAGCTAATTTTCTTAAAGTATTTATAAGTTTTTTTTTTATATTCAATACCGATATTAGTCAAATAAAATATGGAGAAAATTAGATGATTTTGTCAATACAAAGGAGGTGGAAATTTTAGATTTGCAAACGTGCGTAATGTTATTTTTTTTTGCAAACGTGCGTAATGTTATTTTTTTTGCAAAGCATTTGATTTGGACAATAGTATTTAGTTATTGTATTGGCTTATTGCCATATACGACCAGTTATTATATGAGGCATTTGTTATTGATTTTGGAAAATATGATTTTTCTTAGTAGCTGCCAAAGGTCAATTTTGGAAGATACGAGATACCTGCAAAGTTACAAGGTGATTATGATTTCGCGAATAAATCGTACTTGCTCTATGGCCCCTTATGACTTCTACAACTTTAGCTGAATGGCACTTTTGAGCCAAAACTCCATATAACTACCTCTCCAGCCTTGATAGCACAAAATGGATGCAGAGCCCTCCAAGGCACAAGGCTTTCTTTGACTACTCCTCAAGAAACCCTTTCACAAAAAATACTTATCAAATACATCAATCTATTCCTTGAACCGACCATTTTTTCTTCGATAATGGCTCCTTTTGTGGATTAATGAGTTGGTCTGTCTTAGTTCAAAAACAAATTTCTAGGGGTCTCTCCTTCAGCAGCTGCCATGTCGAACTCCGTTTGGGCAACCTTTTTAACTCCCAAACTCTTATCTACAAGAATCGAGACTAGGACTCATGTATATGGTTTTGTTGGCTATTAATCCAACTTAGTAGCCAGACAATTTGGATTTAACCAATTACTTCCATGTTCACTCTACACATGGGAAGATGATATTTGCGGGTCAGAAAGGAGATTCAATGTTGCAGACTACAAAGCTTACACTGTGTTTGCTCGCAGCCAAGTCCTTGGACTCCCTACCTTCAAATTTCAAAAATCCTTTTTCATGACAATCGAATACCACAATTGGTGGACACAGTATTTTGATAGCCACTTTTCTAAAGAAAACTTTCAAAAGAGATTATCTGCTTCCTTCTTTGATGGACCAGAAAATCCAGAACAACAAGGTATATGTCTACTATTGTCTCCAAATTATTTTACATCTTTCGTCCTTTCTCATGCTTCGATTGCATTTGAACCTGAAGAACAGACTGACACTACTATTGAAGGACCTCATGACGCTGGTGAAACAAAGAAGATCGAGGAGCCCAACAAAAAGGTAAATACTTTATTCTCTGTTTTTTTATTTTTTTTACCATATAAGTAATTCATACAATTTATCTTTCAGAATTGGAAGCATGGCCCCAACTCTCCCATTAAACCTAAGAAGAAGAAGCTCACAACCACTTCGACTCAGGTATACCATTTGTTTCCAATTTTTAGTGATCCTTCAATAATAAATCTCTCTAACTTAATTCAACCTTTTCCAGGATGCTCCAAAACCAACGGAGACTCTAGTTAATAATGAAAGGTCAGAAGATGCTGAGGAAACCCTTATCTTCTCGAGGTGAAAATCTAAGGCTTCTCCCAAGCCCAACATCTGCCAGAAAAAGAAAGTAACTCCTCAAATAACAAAATCTAAGAAGGATACCACCATTTTGGTTGTTGGTCCTTCTAACAAAAACAAAGTTAAAGAAGCAAAGGCAGAAAACAAAGAAGAAAATAAAGAAAATGGTCAAGGAAGAACTTAAGACCCCCCCCCCCCCCCTTTCTGAAAATTAGGAAACAAACGGCCCTCAAGACAAGCTGGTCAAAGAACCAGAGGAAGTTGGCCCTAAGGTACTCCTCGACTTTCCTCATGATTTCCTCTATGAACTTCTCACTTCAAGCTTCGACTCACTGTTTCTTCTTTCTTTCAGGAAAACCAAGAAGGAAAAAAAAAGAGGTAGAAAATCCACCAGGTATCCCTTGCTCAACTCTTTCTGAAACACTTTCTAATTTCCACTGGTTGGATTTCCTTGATTCCAGTATTTCATATGTTCAACCAGCCACCCAACCAACCAACAAAGCAACAAGCGCATCTTTACAACCACAACCTAAAGTGGAAATTGACGTCGAATAACCCTCTCCATAATGCATTGAGGAATTGGACGACACCACTGCTTCCGTCCAAGACAACATGGCTCAAGATACCCCACAGCCTGACAACCCAATAAAAGCTAATGAAGAGCAGGCCATGCCCAACATTGAAATTGCCCCAGTCATAAAGAAGGATCAACCTGGCAATACAGAACTAGATCAAACTCAAGCTACCGTCTATGATTTTGTGTCTAACACTTCTATGAGACAAGAAGAAATCCTTGCTCTCAAAAGAAAAAGGCCAGCTGAAGCTCTCAAAAGGCTCCAAAAGCTTTGCAAACTTTCGAGAGGCTCTAGGTCAAGCCACTCATCCGATGCTTCATTGCCTGACATATACAATGATTCTGTGAACCTCCTGATTCAACAACTGAAGGCCAATTTTTTTAGGTTGATCTCCTTAATGCTATTGAAGGAGATGCTTAACTTCGGGTTGATATTCAATAGTTGCTGGTTGAACTCAACAAAAAACGAGTATCTGACCCCATGGTTCAACTTCTCTTTGAATTCAAGGCTTATTTTGATCAAGCTTGCAAAGACATTGATCTCAAACGGACAAACAACTCCCGACTTCAAAAAGTGAAAGATGTTATGACGGTGGATTGAGACGCAAGTAATGCATCTGAGCAGGAAGTTGACAGGCTCGAGACTAAGCTTCAAGAATATAATGACAAGAAGGCTTCACTTGATAATAAAATTGCACAACGTCGAGCCAAGATTCTCGAATTGAACAAGGAGATTGACAAATTAAAAAAAAAATAGAAAGTTGAGCTTACGTGGGGAAAATCACTCCTTATTAGAGAGACGATAGAGGAAGAAGCTACCAGAGGTATGGAACATGATGAAGTTGTTCTCAACTTAGGGCTGGGAATCAACTCTTTCTAAGAAACCCATGATTGAATGATTATAAGACTCGACTTCTCTAAAACCAAGCTTGAAGAATTTAGATCAAGATTTCCTGTTTAAACTATATTTATTTATTTTCCTTGCTTTCAGTATTTTATAATGACAATGCCATTTTTCCACCTTTATCTAAAACCATTTTGGCGCTTTTGTTTTCCTACTGCGCATTATTCCTTAGATATTCAATTTTTTTTGCATCATAGGCTTATACCTCTTAAGGTATTTACCATTTACTCTTAAAATTAGTTTGTCAGTTGTTAACTCTTCAATATCATAAGAATTATTCTAAAATTCTTAAATAATCTGAAACGGGCTTCCCAATCAATGGACCACTTGCCCAGAGCTTTGTCTCTTCGATCCATAGACAATATAACCCGCCAAACATAGTCTCCAATATAAAATGCTTTTACCTTAACCTTCTTATTATAGGCTTTAGCTACTTGTTCATTTTGTCTTATCAAGACATCCAACACGACCAATCTTTCCTCATACAAATTAACCATCTCATCCAACATCATATTCAAATAATGGTTGGATGGTATATCATCCTACCTTTGGATTCGAACCGATTGCAAATAGAATTCAACAGACAATACAACTTTGTGTCCATAGGTCAGTTGAACCGAAGTTGTATTTGTTGTTTCCTTATGAGAAGTTTGACATGCCCACAAGACCTGGTCTAACATTTTGTGTTAGTTCTTTTCCTTCTTCCTAACATGCTTCTTAATTAAACCAATAACAACCTTGTTGGTTGCCTCGACCTGACCATTCACTTGAGCATAGTAAGGTGTTGAAGTTAATAATTTAATCCCTATTCCAGAGACAAATTCTTGCATCTTTCGACCAGTGAAACTGACCCTTGGTCCGTCGTAATAGTCTCTGGAATTCCAAACCTATAGATGATATGTTTTTGGATAAAATCTATTATAGCATCTTGGTCAGCATTAACTAAAGGAACCGCTTCGGTCCACTTTGTAACATAATCAATGCCGACTAATATATATATATATATATATATATATATATATATATATATATATATATATATATATATATATATATATATATATATATATATATATATATATATATATATATATATATATATATATATATATATATATATATATATATATATATATATATATATATATATCTTAGAGGATGGCGGTCAAATTTCCCCAATCATATCTAAAGTCCATCCTCTGAATGACCATGGCTTCACAACAGTGTGCAGTTCACTTGCAGGAACATGTTGAATATGTGAATGAAACTGGAACTCTTGACAAACATAATTAATATAATATATACATAATTAATTAAGAAATGAAGATAGAGAGGGGGTTTGGATAGGAAATGGGGAGGTGCAGATCCAATTCACACGGTTCATGGGATTCTAAGCCCATCTCACAAACAGCAAGAAAACAATAAAAATGAAACTCCTTCTCCTTGTCCGTCCAACATCATTCCAATATTTCTCCTCTTCAATGATCATTTCCGTCATTCTCATCCTTATCTAATTCTTTCTGCTTTGAAACCTCTCTCCTTCACTCTCAATCATCAACAACTCCACAAACGCAACAACTCTTTTTCCAAACTTTTGTTCAAAACCAAATCTTCCATTCCATTTCGTTTGCTGATTCAGTTTGAATGTCACGGTTTGGAGGCGATGAAGTTTTGAAGAAGGGTTGTTTATGGTGTGAATTCGGAGGTGATTTAAAATGGGTATGGCGAAATGGGTGTTGTTCATGGAAGATAGAAAACGGGTTTAAGGTTTGGTGAGTTTGAGGTTTGCTTCGAAGGAGAAAGGGTTTGCAAAATGGGTTTGGGTTTACGAGTTGTTGATGATGATTGAATGGGTTTCAGTTTTCGCGATCTGGGTAGTTCACAGAAGAAGATGGAGAAGATGGTTGGATCCACAATTATTGTTTTGGAGTGTGTTGGCTCAGTTGGTGATGAAGTTTTGAAGAAGAAATGGGTATTTCTGGAAATGGTGTTGAAGATTGGAAGGTGCAAAACGGGTAGTGGTTATGGAGGAAGAAGTTCCGACGAAGGGGTTTTGGGTGGAAATGGAGGTGGGGAGTTTGATTGGTGTGATTCGAAGGTTTGGGGTAGAGAAGACGGATGAACAGTGGTCGATTTGTGAATCTGGGTTGAGAAGAGGACGGTCTAGCTGGGTTTATTCGGATTTGTTGGTTCTGTTTTTGAAGGTGAGTAAGAAGGTTGTTGTGAGATTTCGTTTGGTTTGAAGCTTGAAGGAAGTTGGTTAATGGTGTTTTGGGTGGTGGGTTTGAGGATGTTTCTGTTTCGTCTTATTGGTTGAGAAAGAGGGACGAAGGTTGTGAATAGGTTTTCATGGAGGTTGTCTGAGGGCGGAAGGTGATGATGAAACAGATGTGGGTTGTGGTTGCATAAAATGAGTTAGAAGGATGGTAGTTTGAGAATGAAGATGGAAGGTGGTTTGAGAATGGAGATGGAAGGTGGTGAGTGATGGTTGAATTTCTGGGCGAAGAAATTGATGGTGATGATGATGAATTCGTTGGGAGGGTGGCTGCAGACCTAAGGTTGTCTCTAAAAGTGATGATGAATAGTGATTATATACCACTATGGATGACACGTGGCGCCTGACTTTGTTAATTAAAAGATTAAAATGCAAAAAAACAATGATTATTTGATTAATGCTAATGTTGATTTAAATTAAATCGTTGATGATTAATGCTGACTAATGAAACAAAATGATGAACGATGGTAATTAAAAAAAAATGTTGATGTTGATTAATGAATTAGTTAATTAAATGGTGCAGTTAGTTAAAAACAAAAATAAACTAAATCATAATTATAGCTAATCCACTTAAACTAATCTAATAATTCTAATAATAATATTCTATACTAAAACTTAAATAATTCTAAATAAATCTTAATAAAATCTAAAAACTAAACCAAATAAAATCTAATAAAAAATAAAACATATTTAAAACTAACTTCTATTTTCTATTTAAAACTAATAAAATTCTAACAAATAAAAATCTAGATTAATATCCTAATAAAAATAATATCTATTTCTAAAAAAACAATATTAAAAACCTATTTAATCTATTTTTTAAATAATCAAATATAAAGTAAAAATAAACAATAAAATGCAAAATGCCATGGAAAAATGAACGGAAAAACGAGAGAACACCGAAATGCGCCAATATTATCAACACGGATTGAATCATCAAGAAGAGAGCGACTTTCACTCGATTTCGACACTGAACTTCTCGTTTGAATTGATTTGAATCGCCTGAAACGCGAGCAAAGCGGCTAAAATCTTGATAAATTCAATCCAGCTAATAACACGGGCAAGATACGACCTAAATGATATGCAGATGAAAACGAAGCAAAAGCCAGTTAAAGCTAGAAAACGGGTGGAAAATTTTTAGGGTGCAACAGTCCGCGCCTGCAGCTTCAACTTGTCCTTCACGACAGCCTTCAACTGCTCATCGGCCTCGATGTTCCGTTTACGCTGGGTGACACCTTCCTATCTGGCTAAGTCAAGATTAACAACCAATTTTTTCATCTTCGACTCAGCAGCCGCGAGGTCCTCCCGCAGTTTGGAAAGGTCACCAGAGGAGCAGTCCTCGTCGCTCAGAGCCAAGGCCGTCAAAAAGACCCGCATCATCGTGGCCAGGTCCTCAGTTAATCTATGTCTCCTCACTTCCCGATTGGCACTGAGAGTCGCCTTCGCCTCCACGGCAGGCACAGTAAGAGACCTGGCCCCGTGGAAGAAGCCAGGATGCAAATGGCAAGGGGAATCAGAAACCCCTCCTTAACACTACCCTCGGTCAGGTCAAAGATAGTCTCCGGCCCTGTGACCTTCGGCCTTTTTGGAGTCCCTTGTGACGAGGGATATTGGCTCCCCTAAGGTGACATTGAATATCCCCCTCCTCCTTTCTCAGCACCAGGCATCTACTGCACCTGGGCGACCCTCCCTTTGCCACCCTTCTTCACGCATCTGGTGGCCTCCAGTCGCTTCACACGTTCTTGCATGTTCGACATCTTCCCTGCAAACAAAAGAGCAAAAGGTTAGTGAAACACAAGAATGACAGACACAGAATAGGCCCGGGCAGAAGACGACCCACTACCTAACAGACGCAGGGCCTCCTTGTCGGACGCACATTAGAGCAAGGCCTTCGTATTGATGAGCCTCGACTCCTTGAGAATCTCTCTGTTCTTTTCAAGCATGAAGTTGGCGTCGGGCATCACGCATTTCGCAGGAGTGAAGTTGGCCACGAAGGCCACCAACCTTTGGTAGCCCACCTAGTCCTCTGCATCCAAAGTGCCTGCCCACATGTTATAATGGTTGGTGCTCTATTTCAAATGCTCCTCTGAATAGTCCAGGGGAACCATTGGCGCTATAACCTCTTCCTGTTGCCCGTCCACCTCCTGGACCTCATGACAGAATAACGAGGTACTGGTCGGGTGAGACACGGGCATGACCATGAAGAATAGATCCTTGAAGGTCCAGATAGAGTCCATATACGCCCGAAAAAACCTCCTCGGCTGCTTCAAGGACACCTAGCTCTGTCGACCATCAATCATTTTTCTTTGTAGATGAAAGATCTGGAAGAACAAAGTGAGCATGGTCCCGATCCGAAGGTGCCGGCAAACGAGCTCATATGCTCGGAAAAAGGAAATCGCATTGGGATACAACTGCGAAGGCGCCAGCCTCAACCAGTCAAAGACCCACATTTGAAAATCTGAGAAGGGAAGACGAAGTCCCGCCTCACAAAAGTAAAACTCATACATAGGAAACTGCATCTTCCCATAGCTCAAGCAGATCTGATGATGGGCCCGCGGCTTATACACTTGCCAATTCACAAAGGAACCCTCACGACAATCCTCGACTGTGGAAAACGCTTCGGACTTATCCTCGACAAAACGGGAAGCCGTACTCAAGAGCTCTTCCCCAGCCTAGTCTTCGACTGTCTGACTCTGCCCCTCGAATGGCGGGGCCACCGGAGACTCCGACTCCTGGTCGACTTTTATGGCTCCAGGTATCCACACAGCTATATTCACCTGAAAAGCAGAGAAAAATGGTGGATTCGATGTTTCAAGATCAAATTCACCCTTCCACCACAACTCAAGGTGAAAGGGCGAAAGGGACGATATCTGCGACCTAGTCTCCTCCAACCTCTGCAGACGAGGATGGACCCCAAAGTTTGTATCGGGCCGCCAGACGGTCATCCACTTCCTTACATTATTTACCATCATATGTCCCCGGGCAATTCATCTAGACCTATCATATATCCCAGAGGTATTCATCTAGGCCTATCATATGTCCCTAGGGTATTCATCTAGCCCTATCATCTGTCCTCGAGGAGTCCATCTAGAACCACTATGCGTCTCCGGAAGCGTCATCCTAGACCCTTCCTTGGCCAAGGGAATCCCACTGTAGTCACCGGAAAACCCGCAGCCTCCTTGGGACACTCATCGTGTCCGCCGTAGGAGTTGCCGAAAAATAAAGAAACATAAGGAAAAGGACGAACGAACTTACTTGGTACGGTAGTTTGGGTAGAAACGCGGTGAACTTCGTGGTGGACGGCGCGACAGCGGAGATTGCACAGCGATGTAGATAGTGGGGGAGCAGGAAACAATTCTGTTCATTAGAGTTGGGAGCGAAAAGTGACAAAGGGGCAGGCCCCAACCTATTTATAAGCCTATCACGGAACTCGAAGCGCCCCTAGGCACTAAAGCACCCCTACAACTAACCACCCTAGGAGGGGAAATGGGCACCTGACATGTGGCAATTGTGACAGATCATGTCCCTTCACTTTCCCTCGAGCTTAGAAAGCCAGCGTGCCCGATCACCTTTCACCTTCCCGACATGATGTTCCAACAAGTGTGGCTCTCGACCCCATCTTCTGGGCATAAGACCACCTTTCCAATTTGTCCTCAACCATGGATTATCCTTAAGTTATCACTCCTCCACCTCGGAGCAACGACTTGAGGAGCTCCTGTTCTGGACTGGGACGGGACCTGCACCTCAGCCGGGCAGGCCCAACCCAATGCTATGCTAATGAGGCCCAACCCTCTTCCTTCGGGCACAGGCCTCCATCAGACACACGCGTCAAGCAGAAGATTTTCTTGACGAGGAAGCTCACGCACTTTCCCCATATCCTCCACGTGTCCCTCATGTGGGGACACGTCATCACGCAACTACCCACCTCCGAAAGAGTCGGTCAACCCATCTTCCGAAGATCACGGGGTAGTTGATATAGGGTGAAGACCACATGCTGGTATTTACTACGCCATGTAAGCCCTTGCAGTTACTTGGGTTGGGCCTGGCAGTCTAACCCAATACAATGTAACTGTTGGCTCTGCGCTGGGGGCACACTATAAATACCCTCTTTCACTAGAGGGTCAAGTAACTTCTTCTCCACACCTAACCTTTGTGCTTGCTTTCTCTCCGATCTTTTACTCACTTAAGCATCGGAGTGCCTTGCAGGTACATCCCATTTCTCTCTACAACTCCGGTGAAAACAACAATCCAACGACGCGTGGCAGACCATTGATTCTTTCTGATCAAGTGAGATTAATAATAATAATAATAATAATAATAATAATAATAATGATAATAATAATAATAATAATAATAATAATAATAATAATAATAATAATAATAATAATAATAATAATAATAATAATAATAATAATAATAATAATAATAATAATAATAATAATAGTAATAATAATAATAATAATAATAATAATAATAATAATAATAAGAAGAAGAAGATGAGGAGGAAGAGGAAGATAATCAACCTTTGGCCAGGAAGACCAATGAGATGATGAAATAAGCTCAGGATATACTTAAAGAAGCTATTCAATAAGAAGCCGCAATGATAGCATATGCATCGAAGAATAAGGCTATGGAAAGGCCATTAGATGTTGAGGTTCTGAATGAACAAGTTTTGCAACTAGAAGCTACTGCAAAAGCCATTTTGAAGAATGTATAGATGTTGAAAGTGTTTTAGAGACTCTAGTCCTAAGAGCTGCTATGGATGTAGAAAAAAGTTGTGAAAGCTGTTATAAAAGTTGCAGAAGCTACAACAAAGGTTGCAAAAGCTGAAATCTTAGGTACATTTCTTAATCATATCTCTGATTCAACTTTAAATTCTTCCTATCCCCAATCTGAAACACATTTACCATCTCTATATAAATCACCTACACATTCTTATGAACACACACCATTATCTATACTTGACATGGCTCTACCCCTAGAACCTATCAGGCCTTCCCGTAAACCAACCTTCAAATCTAATTCTGATGAATCAGATTCACAAACCATAAGTCTAATTCTAAACTCATTCAAAAGCTCATATGTAATATATGAATTATCAAGACACCTAGTTGGTGAGTTCACTTCTGAATAAAACCAACTAGTGTGTATCCCAGAATTTAAACAACCCACTCCCTTAAACAGTGTGACTGATACCGAGCAAATCATGGAAACCTTACTAGAAGATCAACCTATAGAAGCCACACCACTTCAAGCTATACCTCGAGAAACCACAATATCTAAAACTCAACCAGCCTTGTACAACCTCAAACTGAATCTGAATCTTGACAAGCCTTACCAAATCAAACCATACCAGAAGCCCAACCTGAACCACAATCATCTGACCCTAAAATCTCTAAACCTCAATAATTTTAACACCTTCCTACCCCTTCAAGAGAATCAGATGTTGAGTTAGAAGCTGGCACAATAGTAGTCTCTTTCTCTGAAGAAACATCCCCCCATTATCCTTCCACCTCAACCAACTCATAGTATGAACCCTCGACTTTATATCATAGCCCAAATGGAAGAGATACTTACAACATATGACTCTGTTGCTTATGCTACTAAGTGGGACACTCTCAAGACCTTTGTGGATACAACTCTGCAAAATCTGAAGACTTTCACTTCTGAGTCTGTAGCTTTTTCTAGTCAGAAGCAAGAGCAATTAGAGGCTAAACTAGCTTTTGTGGCTGCTAGTCAAAAGATAATGGGAACTCAATTTAAGAGTATAGTTGCTAATCAAGTTTCTCTAGTCAACAAACAAGCAGAAATGGATGCTCAGTTGAAGTCAGTGGTTGCAAGGTGTCGCGGTGAGAATCGAGACCATAACTATTGGTTAGCTAGACTCACAAAAACATAAGATATCACCACCGAACTTTAATTTATCCAAGGGAAGGGGAAAAGAACGAATAACCCTAAAATAAACATGCAAAGCATAAATTAAAAACTAAAATCTAAGCAAGGGAAAAGATCTAAGGTACGGGGGTTGGTTAATATAAGGGAAGGCACTAACACCCTAAGTATCTATAGTATCCTATAAGAACCTCTTATAATTATTTGTGTTAGGTTAAAAGTGTTTGCTAAAATGATTAGGGAGATGAGAAAAGAAGTGTTTTTTTTATTGTTTTTATGTTTGGAAAGACATAAAGTTTTGCGCCTACGTACTAATGAAGGATCAAAACCTCGTAGTTTAGGGTATAACTTGAAAAGAGGGTTTGTTATGGTGGATTTTAATGAACAAGAGACAAATTGTCATCTTAAGAAGAATACTTAACTAATCCACCACAAAAATGTGGAAGATGGATCTTTGCATCACAATGAGACAATGGTTCCACTTGAATATATAATCAACAGATATGCCTCAGACCTCTCTCAAGTGGAAAAGAATCAATATCTTTCTCAACAAGTTATGGGGTAAGAGATTTATGTCTCAACTAGGGATGACTCATGTCTAATCTCTTTTAAGAAAAGGTTTTAAAATGAAAAGGCAAATGGCAAAAAGGTTTGAATAAGGTTTGTGTGTTTTAGTCTTATGGAAAAGTTTGAATATGCTTAAGATGTCTTAAAGCATTTATTAATAAAGTTTGAAAAAAGTCAATGACCTAATGTCAAAGTTTCTTATATGAAAAGATTTAAGTTTGAAAAAGGGAAACCTAATAGTGAATCGTATAAGTGTGACTACCTAAGGGTAAACAAACTAAAGTAATCAATCTAAAAGACAAACAATCTAAGGGGAAACAATGATCATACAATGGGTAAAATGCAAGGAAACATAATGCGTATGCATATGACAAGAAAAGTCAACTACAGTCCCTTCCCTTGGATTTAAGCATAAACAACCATGAAGATTCAGGAAACACAAATGAACATCAAACAAGATAGGCATCATGAAGATAATATTCAAGAACACGAAACAAAACCTTATGTGTCAAAGTTAAGCTCATGAACAAGTAATAACATGTGTGTAAAGCAATCATCAAGACGTATAGTCAACACCATCTCTCAAGACAAATTATCATGGTATGAACAAATACAACAAAACACATGGCAAAGCATCATGGTCATCAAGGATTGATCAGATTCATCAAGGAAAAACATCAAGATTAAATCGAGAAAACCAGCCCAAAATATGGAAGCAAAACGTCGCAAAAATAGAATCGAGCCACAAGTGAATTATTAATCAATGTAAATATAAATATTTAATAAAATTAATCAAAAATTATTTTAATAAATATTAAATAAAAATATTTAAATCAATTAATAATTAACAACATTTTTTTACATTTTAATATTTAACAAATAAATAATTAAACTAAAAAAATTAAAATATTACAAATAAAAGATTAAATTTTTTTTTGTTTTCTTTGATGTATTTTCGAATTAAAAACAAAAAGAAAAATAATAAAAATTTAAATTTGTTTTTTTTTAAACATTTCATTTTTATTTCCAAAGAAACAATGAAGTCCAAATTACAAACCACAAGCCACACCTGCCAAATCTATGTTGCGCAAAAAGGTGTCTCACGCACGGTTACAGCAGGGAGAAAATTCAAGAGTAAAACCAATGAAACTTTAGTTGAAATATAAAAAGAAAATTTAAACCAGCATCTTAACAGGACCCTCATAATCAACAATCAAAACTCCAACAACAACAATTCAAACTCACAATGCTAACACAGATTCATAATCAACAATCAAAACTCGCAAACTTCACAAACGACTTAAAAACTTCATAAACTGATTCAACAATCAAAATTTTTAAACGACAATTCACGACTTTGCCAAAACTACCATTGAACGAGATGCTATCAAAACAACAACACATTATATGCACCAATTTGAACCGAAAATACTACGACATAAGCAACATCGAAAAAATGCAGAAACTTGATGAAACACGATGTCAACACTAGCATAACTCACACAATAAAATCAGCAGTTGGATCGAAACAAAACCAAATCAGAAACAGAAAACGGCAACACTATATACATATGTATGCAAGAACCTGAAATCGTTACGAAACGTGAAAACTAACTTTAAACAGGAAGTTGAGTTGTCATTGATGTTGAACTATCATTTGTGAGTTTGGAGCAGGTTCTTTGTTGCTCGAAGTTGTGGTTGCTGCAAATGAATCGGAGCAAGAGTGCGAACTGCTGAGTTGTGGAAATATGGTGCTTCTTGCAGCTGTTAAAAACGATGTTGTTTCGGAACGGTTTTGGCGGCAAAATGAAGTTAAACGTGATAGGGAGAAATGTGTAATGGTGTTTGCGCAAGAGTTATGTGGTTGTGTTATTTTGTTGTTTGAAAATTGTAGAGGGAGGCGTGAGCAAAATGTGAGAGAAAGTTGAGAGGTGGTGATGAAGAGTGATGATGCGTGTGTTATTGTTTTCCTTTTAAGATGCAGGTTTTGTTGTATGAGGGAGTAATGGTTGAATAAGGTAAGGTTGTTTTTGTTAGTGGTGAGTTTGTGAGATGAGGAAGTTGTATAGATGGAAAGTATGAGGGTGATATTGTTGGGTTGATGGAGGGCATACAAGGGCTTTTGAGTGAAGAAGAAGATGGTGGTTTTTGAGTTTGAATGAAGAGAGGAGTTGAGGCTATGGTGATGGTATTTTTTGAAGATGATAATGTGAAGTGATGTGAGTGTTTTTTGGCCATGGATGAGGGAGTAATAGAGTGTGTTAGAGTTCTGCAGACAAGTTGTTGTGTTCAAAGGATAGAGAGTGGCGTGAGGTTGAATCATGAAAAAGGTTACTGCATGGCACCGTGTACGTTTCATGATAGAAGTGGTTATTTTATTTAAAACTATGAAGAAGGTGTGGTCTTATGCATGTGTATGTAGCAGGTATTGGTGAAGGGAATCTTGTGTTAAACAAACTTAGTCAACAAGATTAGCTATTTGACAAAAATGCTTTATGGTATCTCACTTTTGGTAGCATCGAATGAGGTAAATTTTGGGAGAAGGAGGTTTTGACCTCTTTTGGCATGCATTGCATCTCATATACATCAGCTAGAAAATGAATTGTCTTACCTTGGTCAATGTGTGGCAAGACAAGTTTGGTCATGGCACCAAAATCTGCCTAGTGAAACAACTTCAACATCGCCTCTTGTTTAAATCCTAACTTTCCGCTCGAGTCACCAAAAGTCATGCTCTTGGTATAAATGAAAAGAGGGGATTATGTACTTTAACTTGGATGTTAGAAATTTTCCTTGAATCACCTTGGATCATGGAGAAAACTGACCATGAAAAGTGGAAGTTTAAACTGTTTGACACAGTAAAGTTTCTAAGTGTTTGAAAACTTTCACAACTTTGACACCCTATCTTGACATGGCTCTTGAATGAATTATGGAATGATTTTGGATTGAAACTCTTCACTATCATGTAGTATTCCATAAAATCTTAAATTGGATCCCTTGTTTGTTCAAAATGAATGCTTGAGGAAGAAATTATGATCTTGGAAACTAACATGATCATGGTATTTTATACTTAGAAGAATTTCTAAGTTTCTCAATTTTGACAATTTTCACAAACTTTTTTATTTTTCATGAATCCTTTGATAAATATCAACCAATCACCATGCTTCTTGAATTTTTGAATTGAAATGATTCATTTTGACCAAAAATGTCGAAAGTCAAACCTTGACTTCGAACATCTATTTACTTTTCATCTGATGAATTCAATCTTCCAATTATCAATGAATGATACTTCTTGGACAAATTGAACACATATGAATGGACCACAAAGATGTACTTGGAACTCTTGAATCATACTCTAAGCCTTGAGGTCATGTTTTGGTCAAAAAGTCAACATCCAATTGACTTTGGCCAAAATCATAATTTGGGGACCCAGATGAATTTGAGCTTGATGAATCTTGAATTGATGTGAACTTAAACTTGATTCTTAATGAAAGAAGGCTCTTGATCGTGTTAAATGAGTTGGGAGCTTGATAAGTTAAGGATCACACAAATTTTTGATTTATCATCTGCTTGAACTTTTTTATACAAAACCCTAACTTGTAGACAAAGCAAAGCAAACATATTTTTGTATTTTCAATGGGGTTAGCAAAACATAAAAGAAATACACAAAATGTGATTGATTCCATGCAAATGATGCAAATTAAGGTGAGATCTTAGGATTAAAAATTAGGGTATGACACAAGGCAAAATGATATAGGATCAGACATCAAAGCCATCTTGGAGATTCTAAAGAAACCCTAGACTTTAGAACTTAATACTTTTTGTTGTTTTTCCCTTTATTGTTAACTTTTTTTATAAATATTTTGCAATCTGACGACTATTTTTTTGGTTTAAATGATATATTTTTTTTAGTATTTTTTCCTGTTTCCTTTAATTTTTTTTGTTGATGACAAAAATGGGAGTACGATAAATAAGTATTTAAGCATCTGAATCAGATAGTTAAGAAATATTTCTTGCTTAAATTATGAAGAATGATTTATTATGCTTTAAAGCTCAAATTTAATTAATCTTAACAGAACTTAGGGGGAGCTTACAAACCTCGCCTTTTAGATTATAAGACTCAGTGGGAGCTTACAAACCTCATACCCTAAAGTCAACTTGTTGATTAAGTTAACAACCATTGTTCTTAAATACTTGTGTTTTTCATATTAAAAAAGAGGGATTTTGTTGGAACAAAATTGGTTTGTATCATATCTCTAAGGTTTTATGATAGAAATGTATTTAAAAAACAATTGGGTATACTAACATATATTCAAATGTCTAGGACCATAGACTTAAGTTTGTAACATAAACTTAGCACTGGTACTGAATATGAACATTTGAAGAGAAGCTAAAAGAACCAGAATCTAAAGGATCAGAACCTGAAACCAGACTTTGAAGACTCAACCTCTGAAGGAGGTCAACTTTTAAAGACCAAACTCTGAAGATAGTCAACCTCTAAAGACTCAGCCTCTGAAAGAGGTTAACTTCTAAATACCAAACTCTGAAGATAGTCAACCTCTGAAGACACAGCCTCTGAAGAATCAGAACCAAAGATCTATAGTCTAAAGATTCAGACTCTAGATGAGGTCAACTTCCTCTGAAGTTCTCAAACTCTGAGGCCATTAAACACAAAGATCGAGAGGACTCAGATAGGTTATTATCAAACTCAAAAATTAATTTGTCTTCTTCTGATCGCGTGATCTAAGATGTAACAAATAATTCCTCTAGAAGCGAAGGGATTTCAAATATCTTTTAAATGGTTTTAACCATATCAAGTAACATTCAACGTCTTTGATCAAGCTTCTCCAAGAATCACTTGGCAAGCTCTTTTCTTCAACGACTCTTTCCTGTCTCTCTCTCTATATAAGAAGTTTAATACTTAAAGAAAAATAATTGATCCTTGACAATAAAAAGAGTTGTTACTCTGTCAAACAAAAAGCATAAGTTTAACTCAGAATTTCTTATCATTTGTATATCTTCAAAATTCTTAAGTCTTAAAAGTCTTATTTATTTGTACTTTGTTTACACCTTTAATTGTATATCAAATGTAATATTCAAACAATATTTTAAGTTAGATTGTGAGAAGTCTCTTGCTTATGTGCTTGATCATTAGAAGTCTCTTACTTTTGTGTTTGAGCATTGTAAGTCTCTTGCTTATGTGCTTGAGAATTTGTAATCAGTAGTGATTACAGTGAAATCCCTTGGAAGTACGAGAGGACTGAACTACTCTCGTTTTGTGGATGGAACCAGGATAAATTTATCAGTGTCTCTCTTTCTTTCCTCTATAATTTTGAACTTGATTTTATCTGTTGCAAACATTTAACTTTCTATCAGATTCTAGACTTTGAGTTCATAATATGATAAGAGATTTCTTAGAATAAAGATAAAAAGCAAACACAATTCAACCCCATTTCTTGTATTTTTCTAACCTTCACAGGTCACCACCATCATAGAGGATAACATTCTCATTCCCCCGGTCATGATGGTGGGAAGTGGAAAACACACTCCTTTGAGGTCTACAATCCTCGCAGAAGGGAAAGGTATGAAGAAGACGCTCCAGCCCCAGATCAGAAAAGAAATACCATGTCTGCTCGCATCCTCTAGAGAAATTTTTTGAGGTCGTTGGAGAAATCTCCTAAGCTTCAAAATTATTATGGCACCGGGGATCCAGACAAACATGTCGAGCACATGGACGATCAATTGGAATATAACGCCACGTTGATTAAGATGCAAAGTGCAAGCCCTTTGCTTTAACTCTAACTAGACCAACAATATAATGGTATAAAAGTCTCCCGGGTGGAAACCTAGAGTCGTGGAGAGACCTCTGCAAAGAATTTACCGCCCACTTCATCGCTCGAAAGGGTCAACCCACTACGATGGATATGCTTAGTCGTATTGCACATGGAAAGAAAGAAACCAAGCATGTCGAGGTTCCTCTTTAAGTATACCTCTTTACTGGACAAGTTCTTATCCTTGCAGGCATAAGACCCAGCCCCCGTCAAGACGTAACTATAACTCTATAACTTACAGAATAAACCTTTTCACACAGATGGAGACCTAAGTTCTAGTTTACAAATCTTGTGTGAGCTTATTCTGTAAGTAGGGTAATTTGGAAAAATAGATCCTTGAAATGCCTCATGCTTTCAGAATAGGTCTCAAAGAATTTGAAGATCAACCTCAAAGAAATCAGGCCTGAATTGTGCACATAATTTAGATTATTTTGAGTCTTAAAGAGAAGGAAGAATAATGTTAGTCTCTCAAAAGCATCCCAAACAGGACACCCATTGAGCTTTTGGGGTCAACTAATACTCGGTTTACGTCTCAATTACCACACTACACCTTGATGACCATGTGATCATTGTTTTGAGGGAGGATGCCAACATCACCCTTGTCAAAGAATGGGATTTCAAACTCAGGATCTTTCTCCAAACCGGCCTTAAGGTTGATAGATATGAGGTTTACCTTCAAAGCTTTTAAGACATACTTTTAATGAGAAGAGCTGGATTCTCGAGAATCCTTCTATTATGGTGTTAATGATAACATATGCGATATGTTCTACCATGTTTCTAGAGAAGGTGAATGAGGTGGTTAGAAAAATAAAATGAGTGTGGCACATGTTAGTTTTATCAGACCCTATGGTGGATGTCAGTTATATTTCCTAAAAAGTACAATGAGGATAGCCCTACACTTGGGGGCTATCTATCGTGTTAAGGGTTGTTAATGATGTTTAGAGTTAGCTCAGACAAAGTGATGAGAAGCTATGTATATACAGTTTCTGGTTGAAAATGATTTGATCTCTTTATCAACCTTAAGGCTGCGATATTTATAGAGACCACTTGGGCTTAGAGAGGTTACCCTATCTCTTCCCTCAGAAGCATATGATATATAGGACATCTTTTTCTCCTATAATCATGGGGAACCTGGTTTCCCTTATTGGCTAACTTTTCAATCTTGTTATTGTGTAAGGACACGTCACTCCCCGTGTTTTAATAAGCAGGTGAGAGACAAAGTCGTGCAAGCCCAATATGGGCGAGTTACTATGAATAATGACCGTCCAACGCGATTATATTTGACTTGCATTGCTTCCATTTAGATTACCTTCTCTTAGGAACAACACTTATGAGTTATTATCCTTAATTTTTCTTAAGGTTGATATCCTTGATCATTTCAAAATTCCTAACCATTCTAAAAGGTAAAAGTGAATTATTAACAAAGTTAGTACATATATTCTAATGAATTATGAGCAGAATATCAACGACAAAACCATAATAAGAACAGCAATGGAAAGAGTAAGCTAATAAAGAGAAGAAAAAAACTAAGTTAAATGAAACACTTATTTTGAAGAAGGGTAAAAGTTCACTTGTTGCAAGTTAGGTAAAAAACAATTATTATCGCACATGATATATTTTACCGCACCAAAAACCAAAAATATTTATAACAACCTAACTTGAAAAATGCAAATATTGTTTTTAAAAAAATATATTCCAAAGAAAATATGATTTTATGTTGGCACAAAAGAGACATTTATGTTCATATTATCATGGGTGAACACGTTTTAGTGCATCCAAAATCAAAACACTTAGGAGGACCATAATGGGAAATGGAGATTAATGTTGTTATAAAGTAATATTTCAAAGAGATGAGCTGAAATAGGTAATCAAAAATCTATTGTGTTATTTTGGGTTGAACTCTAGTGTCGACAAGGGTAGATTTATATTTCGATAGGAGTTATGCATGTTGTAGTTGAAGTTTGTTCAAGCATGCTGTCGAAATATATTAACTTGTAATTTAAGTTAGTATGTTGAATTGGGCCTTACTTGTAATCTTAATTATTTAAGTTTGATTATTTCTCATGTTAGCTTAGTATTATATAAATAGACTAGTTCTCTCAGATTGTTGAGAGAGGTTAATTGTTGGTATTCACTTGTAATTTTTGAACCCCTATTGAAAAAGTGAATAGTAAAATAGTTTTAACTAAATCTTATTCTTCTTCTTCCTTCTTTTCCCTCTTTTGTAAAACCAAATAGGATTTCTTGTGTTTGTTAAAGAAACTCAATCTTTTCCCCATATTTTGGTTTGTTCTTGACGATATCAAATCACAACAAACTAGTGTTGTGAGCATGGAGAAGAAGATGACGTCAACAAAGTATTAGATTGAGAAATTCACCAGTGTGAATGATTTCAGTTTGTGGCGCTTGAAGATGCTTCTTGTTCAATAGGGTTTATTAGAAGCGTTGAAAAGATCAGAAAAGATGGAAGTTTCCCTATCAGAGAAGTAGAAGACAACGATGGTCGTAAACTCCCACAATGTTATTGTATTGAGCCTTGGTAATAAGGTTTTTCGGCAGGTTTCAAAGGAGAAAATTGTAGTTGGTGAATGGAAAAAAATTGAAGGTTTGTACATGACGAAGTCATTGGTTAATCATCTCTACCTGAAGCAAGCTTTGTATTCATTCATGATGAGTGAAGACAAAGCTTCGGCTAAGCAGCTAGATATGTTTAACAAGTTGGTTCTCGATTTTAAGAATATCGAGGTCAAGATTGATGAAGAAGATCAAGCATTGTTGATGTTGTGTTCTTTACCTAAGTCCCATACTGACTTTAAATTAACTCTCTTGTATGGAAGAAAGTTGATGACCTTTGAAGATGTTCAATCTGCCTTGTACTATAAGGATTTGAAAGAATGAAAAGAGCACAAACCATTTATAGTTCATGAAGGTTTATCCGTTAAGGAGAAATTCTTGAAGAAAGATGGTAGGTTTGAGAAGAAGAAGAAGGGTAAAGTTCTACATAATCCTTATGGTGGTAATGCTCTTAATATTAAGTGTTATCATGGTAAGAAAAAGGGTCATAAAAGAAATGTATACCCTGATTGTGTGAACAATCATGGTGGAAAGGATAATGGCAATGCATCTATTGTGCAAGATGGTTATGAATCATCTGATGTCCTAGTAGTTTTAAGCAGCGACTCTAGAAAAGAGTGGATTATATATTCAGGGTGTACTTGGCATATGACTCCAAATAAAGACATGTTTGAGGAATTGTGTGATCAAGATGGTGAATAAGTGCTGCTGGGAAACAACAAATATTATAAAATTGTATGTATTGGATCTGTAAGATTCAAGCTCCATGATGAGTCAATAAAGCTATCGACTGATGTTAGGTATGTATTTGATCTTAAGAGAAAAAATGTAATTTCTCTTCGTGTATTCGACAAGAAAGGATATGTTTTCAAAGGAGAGCAAAACATCCTAAGGGTAATGAAGGGGTCGAAGGAATTCTTGAGAGGCGTGAAGAAACAAAGCTTGTATACCCTGATGATGAGGTTGTAAGTGTTTCAGCTGATGTAGCATCCATGAAACTTATGTTGAAGACTGAGCTATGGCACAAGAGACTTGGTCATGTTAGTGAAAGAGGCCTGGTCAAATACAAAATCTGTTGTATGGTGACAAGTTCGAAAAATTGGAGTTTTGTGAACCTTGTGTATTTGGTAAATCCTGTAGAATGAAGTTTAACAAAGGTAAACAAAGAACACATGGATCCCTTGATTACATTCATGCTGATCTTTAGGGACATGCAAGGGATCCTTCCCACGCAGGTGCAAAGTATTTTCTATCTATAGTTGATGATTACTCCAGAAAGTTAGGGGTATTCATCCAGAAGACTAAGGATAAAACTTTTGAAAATTCCAAAAGTTGGAAGAGTCTGGTCGAAAACCAAAGTGGCAAGAAGGTCCAGAGGTTGAGGACCGGCAATGGTCTTGAATTTTGCAATGGGGTTTTCAATAGCTACTGTGTTGCGTCTCGTATTGCAAGACACATAGCTGCTACAGATGCTCCCCAACAAAATGGTTTGGCTGAAAGGTTTAATCAAACCATTTTGGAATGAGTTAGGTGCATGCTAGTTAGTGCAGGATTGAAGAGTTGTTTTGGGCTGAGGCAGTCATGACTGCAGCTTACCTGATAAATAGGTGTCCCTCAACAGATTTGAGGATGAAAACACCTAAAGAAGTCTGGTTAAAACATCCATCTAATCTCGACAGACTTAGAGTATTTGGGTTCTTAGCCTATGGTCACATTAGGCAAGACGAGGTTGAATATAGAGCTCTGAAATGTATGTTCCTTGGATAACTTAAAGGAGTCAAAACGTATAGGCCGTGGTGCATAGAACTAGATCAAAAGAGGTGTATCATAAGTCAAGATGTAGTTTTCAATGAAGCTGAGATGGGTTTCAAGAAAACTAATGACATTGGTTAAAGTCCGAAGATCTCTGAAGAAGAGTTGGAACAGGAATAGATTCCTGTTGAGGTGGAGTATAATGATGCTGAATTATATAACCTAGATGAATTTGAAGAAGAAGCAGAAGCTGCTGTCGAAGCAGAGGAGATTGATAATGACTACCAGTTGGCAGGATATATTTAGAGAAGAGTCATCAAGCCACCTCAGAGACTTGGTTATGCAGATCTCATATCTTATGTCTTAATCTCTAAAAGTGAGGTTCTTGACGAAACACCTAGATATTATAAGGAAGTTATGAGAAGTCGAAACTGGACTAAATGGATGAAAGACGTGGATGATGAGATGAAATTTATTCATGATAATAACTCTTGGAAGCTGATTGAAAAACCTGCAGGAGCCAGGTTAGTTAGCTGTAAGTGGATTTTCAAGGTAAAGGAAGGAATCGAATGGGTGATGTCAAAGCATTTTAAGGCAGGATTGGTTTCTAGGGAGTTTAATCATAAAGAAGGTGTCGACTTCAATGATGTGTTATCATCGGTTGTAAAGCATAAATCCATTAGAATATTGTTAGCCATGGTGGTGAAGTTCGACCTTGAACTTGAACAGGTGGATGTGAAGATGACCTTCCTGTAAGTTGATATAGATGAAACGATCTTGACGAGGCAACTCGAAGGGTATGTATAAAAGGGAAAGAAAGATTATGTGTGCAAGCTGAGTAGGTCTTTGTATGTCCTGAAACAATCTCCTCAACAATGGAATAGAAGATTCGACAAGTTCATGGCACACATTGGTTTCACTAGGAGCCAGTTCGACCACTGTGTTTATTTCAGATTTTGACCTGGAAATTCACTTGTTATTTTGTTGTTGTATGTGGATGACATCCTCATAGTAAACAACAATGTCGAAGATGTTATGAAGGTGAAGGTTGAACTCGATAAGGAGTTCAACATGAAGGATTTGGGAGTTGCCTCCAAAATTCTTGGGATTGACATTCGGAGAGATAGAAAGCAGTCGAGATTATGCTTATCTCAAGAGACATACCTGAAAAAGATTTTTGACAAGTTTGGTATGTCGAATTCAAAGCTTGTTCTAACATCGACTAATCCTTAGTACAAGCTGAGTACGAATAAAAATCCTAGTATTGAAGTCGAAAGAACCTATATGAATAACATTCCATATGCTAGTATAGTAGGTTCTTTGATGTATGTTATAGTTTGTATGAGGCCAGACATAACGTACGAAGTAAGCCTTGTAAGCAGGTATATAGCCAATCCTGGGAAGACGTACTGGCAAACATTAAAGTAGATTATGAGGTACATCTATGAGTCTCTAGCCAGAGGCCTGATTTATGGTGGAGCATGTGGTGATGATAGAAAAGTCGAAATCGAAGAATTTGTAGACTCTGATTATGCAGGTTGTATAGGTTTCAGAAAATCTATTTCTGGATATATGTTCACTATGTTTGACACAACAATCAGTTGAAAAGCAACACTTCAGAAGGTTTTTTCCTTTTCAACCACTGAAGCGGAGTATATTTCCCTTATTGAAGCCGTGAAAGAAGCATTGTGGCTTGAAGGTTTTGCTAAGGAGCTGAAACTTCAAGGTCGAGCTATCATAGTTAATTGTGATAGTCAAAGTGCAATACATCGGTCGAAGAATTAAGCCTATCATGAGCGAACCAAGCATGGACAAATCCAAGCGCTGAAGGTTTCGACTAATGACAATGTTGTTGATATGACACCAAGTCATTGCTAAGTAACAAGTTTTTTCACTATATGCAGTTGATAAAGCTGCATGATGAAAGCTAGTTTGTTTCCTTGTTTGTGTAGAGTTTATTCCTAGGTGGAGATTTGTGCTATTTTTGATCGAACTCTAACGTCGATAAGGGTGGCTTGATATTTTGACAAGAGTTGTGCATGTTGTAGTCTAAGTCTGTTCAAACATGCTGTCGAAATATGTTAACTTGTAATTTAAGTTAGTATGTCGAATTGAGCCTTACTTGTAATCTTTGAACCTTTATTGAGAAAGTGAATAGTAAAACAATTTTAATCAATTCTTATTATTCTTCATTCTTCTCTTTTTTATAAAATCTAATAGGATTTTTTGTGTTTATTCAAAAAAAATTAATTTTTTTTTATATTTTACTTTATTCTTGAGAACATCAATTTACAACACTTATATTATATAAAACTTTTTTTTTGATGAAGGAAACAATCAGCTACTGTTATATACAACCTTTTTCTCGATGAAGGAAACAGTCAGTAAGGTAAAACACATAAATAATTTATATATGTTAAATGTGTAAATCCTAATTATGAAGAACATAGAACTTCAGCCGTTGAAGTTAAAAAAAAAAAAACACTCAAAATCAACAGTAAAGTTAAAAGGAAGGCATATATATTTGCAAAAGTGCAAGAGATTCTTCGAAAATTAAAATAAAAGAGTAAATAGAATACCAATTTCAATTGGCTTTAGATATCAATGTAAATATAAAACATGAATGTGAAAGATGATATTAAATTTGGGGTGAGATAATCGAGAAACCATGTGATTCGGTAAACAATGTTATGTTTTTCGAGATTGATTTGTTTAAGAGATATAGATATGGTTGAGAATGAATTAAGACTTTGAGATAGCTAAGAATATTTGAATAAATTGGTTATAAAATGACATGGGTAGCATTTATGCATAATTTGTGAACCCAACAACCTAGTTGACATAGTTGAAATAATTAAAATCATGACACATTTTAGCCCCAAATTGGATAGGTGTTCAAAGCATGGGGAAGGGCAAAATTGACTTTTAGTGACTAAAAAATGATGGCAAAATTCAAAAAAGAAAAAGTATTTAATGACGAAAAAATGACGTTAATGTGACTATGTGAGTGTCTTTTATATATGTTCAGTGGTTGTCCCTATCTCAACAACTTCAAAGTCACGAGACGCAGAAGGCTAAATTAGGAATTTTCGTTAGTCCTTCATTCAATTCACCAACAAACATACACCAACAAAACTAATATAAGAAATGATTTCGTGTGCTACTAATTCAGTAGATACATTAATTATGCCACAACAGATACAGGATAGTACAATTTTAGTTCAAAGTTGGTAGAACAAAGTGAATTAAACATCTCTACTGCAACAATTTACAATTTATGAACGTATATAAATTGATTCTCTTTGCAATAAAAGTCAAAAAAATTAACTATTTAAACGCGCATAAATAAATAGACAAAAAGAAAAGTATTTAAAGATAAAATAAAAGAAAAATCAAAGTCAATAAAAGTCTTCCAAATGTGACATTGGTCCACCTAATCTCAAGCAACCACTAAAACATGGGATCAAAGGCAATATAAAACACCATAGCATATAATTATTGTCCACATATAATAAGATTCTTGTTTATTTCATTTTTAGGTCAAGTTTTTTTTTAGTGTTTGTTAAATTAAGTATAGCTTATAAATGACAATTTGATCCATTCTCAATGGATATTCACAAAAATAATCATAATAGATAGAATAAAAATTTGTAAAAATAAATATGGACATTGACTCGAATAATTACTCATTTAAATAAACAGAAATGTGTGCGGGATGAACATCTTAGTACCTCCACCCCGCCACATACTCGCACAATAAATATTTATATATTTTAATATATATTATTATATAAAAATAAATGTTTATCAATTTTTTAAAATACATCAATTTTAAACTCATACTTATTTAATATAAGTGATCATTTATTTCATAATTCAAAAATAATTTATTTAAAAACTTTTTAATATTCTTAAAAACAAAATAGTATGATAATTTATACTTGATATATTTATTTTATTATAACTGTAGATAACAGATACGTGTACGGACACTTACATATCCATAAGGTACATGTATGAGTGTCAATGTTGGTACCCAAGCGAATATGAACTCGAGTTCGAAGATTTTTTCTAATTGTAAATATGAGGACAGATATTATAGTACCATACCTAAACTCTGTCCATTATCATCATTTGACTTCTTAGGTTGCCTTCACACACTAGCTCCACCAAATAATGAAACAACATCTCTATATGCTTGCTCCTTCTGTTTGCAATCAGATTTTTCGTAAGATTTATTGCAGAAACATTATCAACAAGAAGTGTAGTAGCCTCACATTCATTACTACTCAACTCCTTCAATAGATTCATGAGTCACATAGCTTGACATGCACATAACGATGTCGCAATATACTCGACTTCAAAAGACGAGAGTGCTACCACCGGTTCCTTCTTCGAACACTAAGAGATTGGTGTCCTACCAAACATAAAAATGGATCCACCCGTTGGCTTTCTATCATCCTTATGACCACACCAATTGGAATCGGTGAAGCTAAGTAAATCACATTTTTGGCCCGTATCTGATGTAGGAAAGAGAATTTCGCAACCAAGAGTTCCTTTAACATATCTAAGGATCCTTTTGATTGCTACCAAGTGAGACACATTTGGTTTCTCCATGAATCTATTAGAAATAGCGACACTAAACACCAAGTCTAATCGCATATTGCACAAATACCGCAATGATCCAAACAATCTCCTATATTGCGTTGGATCCACATCTTGATCATCCTCACTCTTGGACAACTGCAACTTTGCTTCACATGGTGTAATGGCCGCATTACAATGCTCTATTTTACACCTTTTCAAGATCTTAAGAGTATATCTCCTTTGATGCACGAGTAATCCCATTTTTGACTTGCGGAACTCTATGCCAAGGAAATACATCATAATACCAAGGTCCGTCATCTCAAATTTATTCATAAGTTCACTCTTGAACTTAGAGATACTCTTCTCATAGTTGCCGGTAATCAATAGATCATCAACATACAAGTAAAGAATGATCACACCATCATTCACATCCGTCTTCACATACACTCCATGTTCGAACATGCACCGCTTGAAACCAATATCAATTAAAAAAACCATCAATGTGTTTATCCCAAGTTCTTGGAGTTTGTTTCAAACCATATAATGCTTTATTCAATTTGTAGAACTCCATCTCTTGATTATTTACTACAAATCCGGGGGGCTGCTCAACATAAACCTCTTCATCAAGTGAATCGTTCAAAAACACAGATTTGACGTCCATTTGATATATCTCCCAATTGTTGTTATTTGCAATGCCAACAACTAATAGGATGGTTTCTAGCCTAGCCACAAGTTCAAATACCTCCTCAAAGTTTATACCTTCACGTTGCAAGAATCCATTTGCTACCAATCGAGCCTTATGTTTGATCACCTTGCCTTTGAAATTTTCTTTCACTTTATAGACCCATCGAACACCAATTGACTTATTTCCAAACGGTAAATCAACCAACTCTGAAGTACCACTTTCTCAATAGATTCCAACTCCTCATTTATTTCATACATCCATTTTGGATCGCTTAGAGCCTCTTTCGTGTTCACTGGTTCAAATTCAGCCATAAGCACAAAGTGGATGAAATCACCATCGTCATTGATTTTGTTGTCTCAAAATCTCTCACATTCTTGAATTCTTTGAGCTAACACCCTTTGCCTTGTTGATCGTATAACATTCTCTTCATTTTGGACATCAATCGATGGCTTCGCAACTGTTTTGGAACTTTCAGGATTAGAAAAACAAATTTGGGTTGTCTGTTCTGCTGGTAACCGATTACACTAGAATGAATTGGATGGGTGTATCCAGTTACACCTGGAACTACAGAACTGGAACTCTATTTTTCCTGTTGTTAATCGGTTACACCTGCAGCTCCAATTTCATCAAAAATTACGTCGTGGCTGATCACAAATCTCTGATTTCGCGCATCAAACAACTTGTATCCTCCAATAGAATGATATCCAACTAATATCATCTCCTCACCCTTGTCGTCCAACTTCTTTATAAGTTGACTCGACACATGTCAATATGCCACTGAACTGAAAACTCTTAAATGGCTTAAATTCGGTTTAAATCCAGACCATACCTCTCCTGGTGTCAGTTTCTCAAGCTTCTTAGTATGGCAACTATTCAACAAATAGGTAGCTGTAGAGAACGTTTTCCCCATAGCTCCTTCGGCAAGTTCTTTCCACTTAACATGCTACGAACCATGTTCATAATTGATCAATTTTTCTCTCGGCAACACCATTTTGTTGTGGTGTATAGGGTGGTACAACCTCATGCACTATCCCCTTTTAGTCACAAAACTTCCCAAAGTCATTTGAAGCATATTCACCTCCACCGTCCGTTTTGAGCACTTTGAGTTTTTGACCACATTGCCTTTCTACCATGGACTTAAAATTCTTGAACACATTAAACACCTCATCCTTCCTCCTAATAAGGTATGTCCATAGCTTTCTACTAAAATCATCGATAAATGTGATAAAATAATTATCACCCAACATGTCAACTTGCATAAGCCCGCAAACATCGGAATACACCACCTCAAGGCGAGCCTTGGTCCTATGACCCGCATCCTTGCTAAAACTTACCTTGTGTTGTTTTACCTTCACACATTCTTCACACAACTTAGCTGGAATATTAATGTGTGGTAGCCCGGTAACCATACTATTTTGGTGCAACACTTTGAGATCGCGAAAATTGAGATGCCTAAGACGGTAGTGCCATAACCAGTCTTCTTGACTTTCCGATGTAGCTAAACACCTATGCTTCATCACTCTTAACCCTATCTTGAAAGTTCTATTGGCATTCATAGGATCTTTAAGGACTAAAACCCCGTTTCGGTCTAAAACGCGCAAAATCTTATTTTTCATGCGAATCATGTAATTATTCTCAAGCAATTGGCCAATTCTAAGAGATTACACTTAATTCTTGGAATGTATAACATGTCTTTGATCAAGGAATTACTACCATCCCTTCTTATGATCAAAACATCACTGACCCCCGTCCGCCGCTAAAGTGGTGTCATTTGCTTTCACCTTATTCTTAGTGGCTTGATTAGTTTTGACAAATCAATTCTTACTACCCGTCATATGCGTTGAAAAAAAAGAATCCAAGTACCAATCCTCACTTCCTTGGACTTCCTCTTGAACCGTTACCATAACGTTTCGCTCCGAACGCATTTTTGCAGTATTTTTCGAACTGCTGCAGTTGTTGTCCCGCATCTTGCATCTGCTACTGTTGTTGCACAACAACTCTTTGGTGTCATAATTCTCCTTCGTGATTATAACCAAAAGTGTGTTTTCATCATCCACCTCTTGCCTCACAACTTTAGCTTCATCGCCTTGATTTTTCCTTAGTTTCGCGTTGCAATCTCTTGTAAAATGACCAATTAATGACAATTGTAACACTTCACTTTACTCTTGTCACTCTTCTTAAAGTTGTTTCCTTGACCACTGTCTTTGGAGCTGCTCTCACCTCTTTCTCCCATCGAAACCTTCGAATTTTATGGATGTCTTCCACCCAAATTCTGAAAATTTTGCTTCCCTACTGAAGCCCATTTTCCTTTTGATCTTTTACTCTTCTCGTTGAGCTGTGCTCGTAAAGCAATCTCCGCTTTAACTTTATCGTTTCCTCTTTCATCCACCCTTTGCTCATGAGCCTCAAGAGAGCTTTGAAGCTCATCTTTGCTCAACGTTGCAAGGTCCTTCGACTCTTCGATAGCGACTACATTGTCGTCGAATCTTGACATTAAAGAATGCAAGATCTTCAACATAATATTCTGGTCCAAAATGGTTTCTCCACACGCCTTAACCAAGCGTGTGATACACGCCACACAATCGTTGATTGTTTCTTTCTCTTCCATTTGCTTTAACTCATATTTTCTCTTTTGAGTTTGTAACTTCACCACCTTTGCTTTAACAGCCCCTGCATAAGCTTTTTCGAAGTTGTCACCATCGACACAAGAATGAATCAAGAAGAATGTCTTGTAATCTTTCTTCTTTTCTTCCTTGAATGTAGCCTTTTGAGCATTTGTAGCTTCTGCCCCAAGTGGTGTGACCCCCATTGTTAATCATCTCAAGGACTTCTTGATACCTAAACAAAAATTTCATTTTCTTGGACCACTTATCATAATTCTTCGAATCAAGAATCAAAAGGTTGGTGAGGATTCTATCGTTGGAAACGATAATCATTGTTCCAGCAGATTAATGAATCAGAACAAGTACTTTTGATGCCAAATGATAGAACATACAAAACTTCAATGGTAAATCAATGGAGAATTGAGTTAATTTGGAGAAGATGAAGTGAAAAAATAGAGAGACAAAAAAAGAGAGAATAATTGAGAGTGAGAATTAAAATTGACATTAATCCAAACGGGAGCACTGAAGACTATTTATACAACATATACAAAAATAAACGAGAAAAACAAATAAACTTAAAAATAAGTTAAAATCACAAAACATGTCCAATGTAACCGGTTATCATATTTGAGATAATCAGTTACACCCTAAACATTTAGTCACTGTCCTTAATTCAAAAACATATAACGGATTACTATATATATCTTATAACCGGTTACACAAACTGAAAATACAAAATTCACAGCTTCTAACAAATTCAAACTCATATTTTATAATTTTTTGTTTCACACTTGTGGTAAATAAATATACCTTTTGATATAGCTTACCTCTTTTAAAAAGAGATTTTATTCCTATTATATTTATTCTAAATTTAAATCAAGTCCATAACTTTTCAAAATTCAACTTTTCAATATACTCTTCCGGATCTTTATTATAACTTTTTTATTTTTTATTTTTAAACTTAATCAATAATTAATATATCTAAATATTATATAAAAGGCATATGGAAATAGTTAGGATAGAACCACATTTAAAATATTCTTATAAGAATATTATCAACCAAACCATTATGGAAATAACATAGAAGTACACGATTCAATTCTGACGTGCGAATATCATTATCTCAACAACTACAGGTGTGACCAGAACAACCACTACCTTATTCATATTTCAGACTTCACACTATATATAAACCACCCAATTCCTACCATCTTTTAAACCAACATTACCCAAATTAAATCAAATTCATATTAAATCAATATCAAAATGTCACCTTCTCCTCTGCAACAACAAGAATTCATATTCCGTTCTAAACTCCCAGACATTGAAATCCCAACACACCTTCCACTACACTCTTACCTTTTCCAAAACCTCTCCCAATTCCATAACCGTCCATGCCTCATCAACGGCGACACTGGCCAAACCTTCTCTTACTCCGACGTCCACCTCACCGCTCGCAAAATCGCGTCCGGTTTAAACACAATCGGAATCAACCAAGGCGATGTCATCATGATCGTCCTCCGCAACTCTCCGCAATTCGCACTCACTTTTCTCGGTGCATCATTTTGCGGCGCCGCCATCACCACCGCGAATCCTTTCTACACCTCATCGGAGCTAGCTAAACAAGCCACCGCAACGAAAACCAAACTCATTGTAACTCAATCCGCATACGTCAACAAAATCAAGGAGTTTGCAAAAATTAACAACATCAAAATCGTATGCATTGATGATTCATCATCGGCATCGTCACCATCATTGGAATCCGAACAATCCGAAGAAGATGTTGTGGATTTCTCTGTATTAACAAATGCTGATGAAAACGAAGCACCGGAAGTGAAGATAAACCCTAACGACGTCGTTGCGTTACCGTTTTCTTCAGGAACTTCTGGTCTTCCAAAAGGTGTTATGTTAACACATGAAAATTTAGTTACAACAATAGCACAGTTAGTTGACGGTGAAAATCCTCACCAATACACTAACTGCGACGATGTGTTACTCTGTGTGTTGCCTATGTTTCACATCTATGCACTCAATTCGATTCTACTATGTGGAATTCGTGCCGGTGCTGCAGTGTTAATTGTGGAGAAATTTGAGATTAAAACGGTTTTGGATCTAATTGAAAAGTATAAAGTGACGGTAGTGTCGTTTGTGCCACCGATTGTTTTAGCGTTGGTGAAGAGCGGAGAGTCGCATAGATACGACTTGTCGTCAATTAGGGTGATGATAACAGGTGCGGCACCCATGGGAATGGAACTTGAACAAGCTGTCAAGGATAGGATGCCACAAACCGTGCTTGGACAGGTTCGATACCTTTGTTTAGAGAGATGAATCATAGATGTTACATATAACAATGAAAATTGAAATTTTTTATCTGTTTTTTTATATGAATTGTTTAAATTTACAGGGATATGGGATGACAGAAGCAGGGCCACTTTCAATTAGTTTAGCATTTGCAAAGGAACCGTTTAAGACAAAACCTGGTGCCTGCGGCACAGTTGTGAGAAACTCGGAGATGAAAATAGTAGACACAGAAACTGGTGTTTCTCTTCCAAGAAACAAATCTGGTGAAATTTGTATTAGAGGCACAAAGGTTATGAAAGGTATTATTGTTCATTCTTATTATCATATATATTTTTTCAGTTTTTTAATTGATACGCACCGGGTGACTTTGTAAAATAATTTTACACTCTATTTAATAAGAATTCATCAATTTATTAGATCATATCAATAACTTAAAATTTACAGTGATAATAACTTAAAATTTACAATATAATATAATTGCAGTATGCATTGTTTAGATACATATCCAGTATCCGAGTATGCATTGTTTAGATACATATCCAGTAACCGTATATCCAGTACTGAAACAAAATTGGATATTTTTACAAAAACTCTAATACATGATAAGTTAGTAAATTTAAAAAAAAATACAATTTAAAATTAACAAAAGAATAATATTGTTTAAATAACATCAAAATAATTAAAATTAAAAAGACAATTAACTTAAAAATAATTAATATCTTCGCAATAACATAAAAAAAATCACACTTAAAAATATCAATAAATTATAAAATAATCGGTCCTCTTCAAGAATATTAAGTCAACCAAATAGATATGATTAATTTTTATCAATATTCTACAATTTCATTATTCTTTTATTATAAACTTTATCTTTTTTCAAGAAAAAACAGAGATTTATACAAATAAAAACTAAATCATCAACATTCTTTAAATTGAATTTATTATTTTTCAATGAATAAATAAATAGAATAATTAATCTAATTTTTATTAAGTACATTTTTTTAATAAAATTGAGTACGAGGTAACAAATATCTACCGGTTCATGTACTAGCTTTACAAAAGTAAATTTTTTTGATACAATATGAATATCAGTACCCGTCTACGGATACTTTACTTAAAATAAAATATATTTCATTGTGATGGGATATATCATTGTGATGAGATGCATGATGCTAAATGATTGACAGTATTGAAACCTATATACCAAAATATGAAAATTATTTTATATATATTTTGACTTTCTAACTGTTCTATTTTAATATTGAAACCTATATACCAAAATATCTCGTTCTGAAAAAAATTAACTAAAATATTTTAGTCTCAGCGGGTGTGCTCGACAATAGGGATGATGGCAGAATGAAGGAGTTACAGCTATAAAGGTGCTTGTCCACTATGTTGGCGAGCACCTAAATATTTTAATAATTTGAAAAATAAAATAAAAATTAAAATATTCAGGTGTTCGTCAACTCAGTAGACGAGTTTTATGGCTACAACTCTTTCATCTGTTCATCATTCCCGTTGACGAACATACACTGAAACTAGAGTATTTTGGTTAATTTTTTTCCAAACGGAATATTTTAGTATTTTAATATTAGGATAAAACAGTAAAAAAAATTCACATATTTCATTTTCTCTTTTTTCAATATATGTGAATTTCATTCAAAAAAAAATGGGATGATTTTGTTGTTTTATTGTTCTCACTACAAATATTATAATAACTTTATAATTGATTATGTGGTGGTGGGAACAGAAATTGTGGAAGTTTTTATTATCCAATTTACCGACTGACAACTTGCTTGTGCAATATTTCAAAGCATGGAACTCATGGTCCATTGGAAAGCAGCTTTACATAGCTATTCACAATGATTGATTAAACCATATTGGTTTTGGTCGGTAGGAATAACGGTATGGGTCGGAACGGTTTTTATCTCTACAAGTTTAAATTTAAACTTTTAAACTCCGTTTCAATTTTATTTGAGATGAAGAATTTAAATTAAAAACCATCTTAAACGAATTAGAATTGGATTCAGGTATGGTCGTGCTGGTACCAGATTCCATTAAGTTAAATCAATTATTTTAATATATTTTTAAACTAAAAATAAAACATGAAACATTTAAATCTTAGAAAAATAGTGACAAATATCGAATGAAGAATGAAGGTGTCATACTTCCATCATAGTAGAATCCAACTGTGAAAGTAATTCATTAACCAAATATATTTTCACCAAAAGAAAAGTTGTGCCTTAGGTGACCAACCACTACACCTTGAAAACAACTATACGAATCCTACTTTTTTATATATTACTATTATTATCATATCCTTTCTCACTTTTAAAATAAGAGAATTTTATGTAGTGGTTTCACCTAAAGACGATAAACTCAAGTGCTCTATTTTTTTGTGCATTAGTTAGCTTTGCTTTCTCATTTTATATAATTTCTAGTCAGCACATAACGTTAATCATGTATATCACTTTAAAAATAATTAATATAAAAGTATTTTTTTTTTAAAATGTTGATTTTAGTTGAAAGTGTAATATTTCTTAAACATGCATAAATTACAATCATATTATATATTTTGACCTAAAGTACATAAACCATTTTTACGAGGTATTATTTGTTTTTTATTGAGAAGTAGCCTATTATTCATTTTGAATTTAAAATAATATCTGAATTTTAATCTTTAGATCAACAATAATTCCTTTTCAAAGCTAAATAATTTAATATTGTTAACTTGTATCTTAAAAACAAATTATTTGTAAAACATGATAAATTATTATATAGAAATCTATTATTAAAATTTGTTAATAATAATTTAAATTAAAAAACAAAAATCTTATCGACTTTTTGATAGAAAAACATGAGAAAGACTAAATCCATTTGAATTTAAAATAAGTGTATTAATTTTGTGAATTAGACAAAATAGATGGATTAAAATTGTAATTTAGTCTAAATATATAAAATATCTATCAATTGTCATGCATGATTTATAGTCTGAATTTTCTACTTATAACTCTTATACCTAAAACATAAATTTAGAATGAAAAATTATTATTAGTTATTATTATTTTCTACTTTATCTAAAAATGAATTCATAATATTAAATTCTTTTAATTCTTATTCTTAGCTCAATTAACCCAAATCAACTTAACTATTTTTTTTGAATGCGAGGATTATATTTATAAAAACAATGGTGAAATTTTTAGTGGAACCCTACCATTTTTTAAGGTAGAATGAGTGGACCACTTTTATTACTAAATTTCAAAATAGCACTAGGGTCCAAACCCTCTCTTATGTATGACTAATTTTGTTCTTATGTTTCCCCCTAATGCATGCAATTACTTAGCTTTTTAGTGGTTGTGTTAAATTCATCCCTCTTTCATGGTATCTTAAAAAAAAAATTATTTATTTTAAATTAAGTGCAGCTTTTAATTTTAATATGATTTCAATTTTTTTTCTCTTTCAAATAGTACATTGTAATTTTTTTTTACCGTGGTCAGGATATCTAAATGATCCCGAGGCAACAAAGAAAACTATAGACAATGATGGATGGCTACACACCGGTGACATTGGTTTCATTGATGAGGATGACGAGCTTTTCATCGTTGATCGATTAAAGGAATTGATTAAATACAAAGGATTTCAAGTAGCTCCTGCTGAGCTCGAAGCATTGTTGATTGCTCACCCTAACATCTCTGAAGCCGCTGTAGTACCGTAAGTAATTTGAGAGGAAAATCATGAAATCATTACGATTTTTTTTTTTCTGTTATTAATGGTGTTGGTTGGTTTCAGATTGAAAGATGAAGTTGCTGGAGAACTCCCAATTGCATTTGTTGTTAGATCAAAGGGTTCAAAGATCAGCGAGGATGAAATCAAGCAATACGTTTCACAACAGGTTGTGTTTTACAAGAGAATAAACCGAGTTTACTTCACGGACGCTATTCCTAAAGCAGCATCGGGCAAAATTCTGCGAAAGGAATTAACTGCGAGACTTAACGAAGGACTAGTGGTGTGAAAATTACACATGTAAATGTAGGTTTATGCATGAAGACAAATATATTCTCAAAACTACGTGTATTATTATCGTTAATGTTTGTCTTTTGTGCGACATATGTTTCTTGTATTCAAATTCTTTATTTGCAATGAAAATGTAGTATATTTTGAATGAACAAATGTCACTAAACATTAAACCAAGTGCAACAAACAAGTAATGTTAAATGTTCTGGGGTACGTTCTATATAAAATTATAAACCACCTAATTTCTATTATCATTTAAACGAAACTTACCCTAATTAAATCAAATTCATATTAAATCAATTTCCTTCTCTCAATAAGAAAATGTCACCTTCTCCTCCGCCGCAACAACAAGAATTCATATTCCGTTCTAAACTGCCGGACATTGAAATCCCAACACACCTTCCACTACACTCTTACCTTTTCCAAAACCTCTCTCAGTTCCATAACCGTCCATGCCTCATCAACGGCGACACTGGCGAAACCTTCTCTTACTTCGACGTCCACCTCACCGCCCGCAAAATCGCGTCCGGTTTAAACACAATCGGAATCAACCAAGGCGACGTCATCATGATCGTCCTCCACAACTCTCCGCAATTCGCATTCACTTTCCTCGGTGCCTCGTACCGCGGCGCCGTCATCACCACCGCAAATCCTTTCTACACCTCATCGGAGCTAGCTAAACAAGCCACAGCAACGAAAACCAAACTTATAGTAAGTCAATCCGCATACATCAACAAAATCAAGGAGTTTGCAAAAGTCAACAACATCAAAATCGTTTGCATTGACAATTCATCATCGGAGGAGAAAGACGGTGTTGTAGATTTCTCTGTTTTAACAAGTTCCAATGAAAACGAAGCACCTGAAGTGAAGATAAACCCTAACGACGTCGTTGCATTACCGTTTTCTTCAGGAACTTCTGGTCTCCCAAAAGGTGTTATGTTAACACATGAAAATTTAGTTACAACAATATCACAGTTAGTTGACGGTGAAAATCCTCATCAATACACTAACTGCGACGATGTGTTACTCTGTGTGTTGCCTATGTTTCATATCTATGCACTCAACTCGATTCTACTATGTGGAATTCGTGCCGGTGCTGCAGTGTTAATTGTGGAGAAATTTGAGATTAAAACGGTTTTGGATCTAATTGAAAAGTATAAAGTGACGGTAGTGTCGTTTGTGCCCCCGATTGTTTTAGCGTTGGTGAAGAGCGGAGAGTCGCATCGATACGACTTGTCGTCTATAAGGGTGATGATAACAGGCGCCGCACCCATGGGAATGGAACTTGAACAAGCTGTGAAGGATAAGATGCCACAAACTGTGCTTGGACAGGTTCGATGCCTTGTCAATTCATTATAACTTCTGTTTTTGTCATTTTCATCTGAAATGGAATCCATTATCCATGTCAACATTTTTAATAATTTAAATATATGTACATGTGTCGTGTGTTGCGATTGCAGATATTGTGTCACACCTAGCACCTGTTGTGATTGAATTTTAATTAGGAGGTTCTTGAAATATATTGTTGAATAACACTTAAAGTTATGATTTAAAATTTGAAATTCTGAATTTTGATTTAAATTTTTAAATAAACATAAGTAAAATTGTTTGATGTTGTTCAAAATATGATTAGACACATCATTTTGTATTGAATATTGCATCAATAATGTTGCAGTTGTAATTTGCAAAATATTATTTAAAATCATGTTGACATTGTCAAATATCGGATACACTTTTGTGTAGATGTGTGTAATAATATCTATCGACATCTAAGATAGTTTTATTTAGAGGTACTATAATATATCATTTCAGACTTCTAATACACTTATAGGATTAGAGTTAGTTTTAGAAAATTTAATTATAAAAGTTAGAAGTAGAATTTATATTAGTTGGACTTTTGTTGTTTAGTTGAGTTTTTTAGTTATTGGACTTTTATTCTAATATCTATTAGTAATATTATATATGTACTTTCACTATGAGATGAAAGAGAATCAATCAAATGAATGAAAATGTCGTTATTTTATTAGTTAGCTTTATTTATCTTTCTTAGTATTCTCTAATTTTGTTAAAGTTCATCTTTAGCATCTTATCAATGGGTGTTTTCATTTCGATCTCATTCCTGCTAAATGGGGTTCATATGAAATTTTTATGGAGTAGAAGAATCATATTGGTGGATCCTTTCTATTGACAAATATTTTAGAGTCAAAAATATTATGGGGGATGAGGAGAAGATGAAGGTAGCTGCAATGAAAATGACAGATTGTGCTCTCAAATGGTGGCTAAGGAGGATTCAACATCACCCATCTATGTCTTGGAATACATTCACAAAAATATTTTGTTGGTATTTTAAACCCAAATAGAAACACTATTTCTTGGAACCAAAAGAGGATATGGAACTCATACATGAATCAATGGAGTTTATTGAAAACAAACACACATATCTGGTTTGTATGGTAGAGTCCCATACCAAAGAAAGGAACATGGTAGGTTTCAACTCTCAATCCTACGAGATGCAATCCATGCTCAAAGAAGGTTACAAGCATCTCTCCGGTCTCGGAGAAGCCGTTCTAAAAAACATCAATGTCTGTAACCAACTCTCCACCATCACCCACATTTCCATCGGCCCCAACAGGATGAATAAGATGGTTATAAATCATTTGGATCAACATTTTGTGACGAATGATGTTGCTACGATTGTGAATGAGCTTGAAGTTTTAACATCCTGCTGCTAAGATTTTGGTGTTGGCTAGTAAGGTTTAACAAGATGAGATTGGTGATGGTGTTAATTTGACTATTTCTTTTACCGACAAGTTGCTTCATGGTGCTGAAGAGCTTATTAGGATGGATTTGCATCCTAGTGAGGTTATTAGTGGATATACCAAAGCTATTAATAAGACTGTTAAAATATTGGACGAACTTGTTGAGGAAGGTTCAGATGATACAGATGTCTGTGATAAGGAGCAAGTTGTTTCTTGAATGAAATCAGTTGTCGCCAGCAAGCAATTCGGTTAAGAAGAAACTATATGCTCCCTTGTTGCTGATGCATGTATTCTAGTGTGTCCAAAAAATCCTGTAAACTTTAATGTGGACAATGTTCGTGTTACAAAACTCTTGGGAGGAGGCCTGCGTAATAGTACAGTTGTTCGGGGAATGGTTCTGAGAAATGATGTTGTTGGTAGTATAAAGAGAATGAAAAAGGAAAAGGTTGTTGTGTTTGCAGGTGACGTTGATACATCTGTAACTGAAACTAAGGGAAGTGTTCTCATACATTCAGCTGAGCAGCTAGAGAATTATTCAAAAACTGAAGAGGCTAAAGTAGAGGAGTTCATCAAGGCAGTAGTTGATTCTGGTGCCAAAGTGGTTGTAAGAGAAGGGGAACTAGGAGAGATGGCTTTACACTTTTGTGAGAGCTATAAGCTTATGTTTCTGAAAATCACTTCTAATTTGAACTGTGTCGATTTTTCCATACAACCGGTGTTGTTGCTATGTTGAAGCTTTGTTAGTTCCTGGTTGTCAGACATTTTGGTAAAACTAGGAGTTACCACAAGATGTCCTACAGGATGTCGTGACATCTGTATTTAAGGTTCTGCAAGTAGCTTATATGATGTAGCAGGACTCTTCTCAGGATGTCAAGCATGATGTCCTAACACTTATGAACAAAACATTCTGTGTTTGTTTATTTTTTTTTGTGTGCAAACTTGTTGCACTGACCTGGTACAAATCTGCAAGGTTTTTGGTGTTTTGCAAAGGCGCTTTGGATTCTCTTATGAGGATCGTGTGGAGCTATTCTCAGAAGCTTCTCTTAGAGTTTTGAAGAGAGATCTGTAGGGTGATTTAATTGGATCTGATTGATCAAATCAAATCTATTTTTGAAGATTGATCTGATTGATCAAATCAAATATGGTTCTTTGAAGTTATTCATGAAGATTGATTTCGTAACAATTTACTGTTACTTTTGCCACAGCCCAAGCCCATTCAGTATTGCTATTTAAGTAGGTGCAAACCCTAGCTTTAAAATCAGAGAAGCTAGGATTAAAGTGTGTGCATTTGTGTAAGGTTTAGCCTTCGTGTGTTTTAGTAATTTGTGAGCCATTCACTCATTATCTTAATGTGTGAATTGGACTAAGTTGTAAATTGTAAATTGTTCACTCAAAGCTTGTAAGAAAGAGCGTATTGCACTTGATTGAAGCTTTTAAGCAAGATCAAGTTGTGACTTTGAAGAGTGTCTTCTAAAGTCTTCTCCTTTTTGTTTTCATTATCACTACTGTGATTGAGGGGGAGTGAGAGGTGTCTCTTATCTAGGTGTGTCCTAGGTAGAAATTGCAAGGGTAGAGATTAGGTGAGAAGATGGTAAACGAGAGAGAGTCTACTGTGTATCTTCAAACGAATTCTACTTAGTGAATTTCCTTCCTGGCTTGGTAGCCCCCAGACGTAGGTGTGTTTTCACCGAACTGGGTTAACAATTGCTGTGTCTCTTTATAATTGTTATTTGTTTATCTTTGTTTTTATTATTGATTAGACAGATATTTGTATCGTAAACATCACCTTCGACATCTAATATCTGATACCAGAATTTCAAATGGTATCAGAGCAGGCATCCTGCTCTGGTTCTGGGTGAGATCTAGAGACGATACTTTTTGGTACCATGGACAAAGAATGAGGATTTGTGAACAGACCGCCTGTTCTGGACGGGAGTAATTATGACTATTGGAAACCTAGGATGGTTGCCTTCTTAAAATCTCTAGACAGTAAGGCATGGAAGGCTGTCATAAAGGGATGGGAACATCCTGTGATTATTGATAAAGATGGAAAGGCTACATCTGAATTAAAGCCTGAGGAAGAATGGACCAAGGAAGAAGATGAACTGGCTCTGGGAAACTCCAAGGCCTTGAATGCTCTGTTCAATGGAATTGATAGGAACATATTTAGGTTGGTGAACAACTATGAAATTGCTAAAGAAGCATGAGAGATACTAAAGACTACTCATGAAGGCACATCCAAGGTAAAAATGTCTAGACTTCAACTTCTCACAACTAAGTTTGAAAATCTGAGAATGAAAGATGATGAAAGAATACATGACTTTCATATGAATATCCTTGAAATAGTCAATACTTCAAGTGCCCTAGGTGAATAGATGTCTGAAGAAAAGATGGTAATAAAAATTCTCAGATCTCTTCCCAAGATATTTGACATGAAAGTAACTGCTATAGAGGATGCATAAGACATCTGTAAGATGAGAGTTGATGAACTCATTGGCTCTCTTTTAACTTTTGAAGTAGGAATAGGTGACAAAGCTGACAAGAAAAAGAGTATAGCTTTTGTGTCAAATACTGAAAGAAGAGAGGATGAATCTGATGAGGATACAAATGAAAGTCTATCAAATGCCATAGTTTTATTGGGAAGACAATTCAACAAGGTAATGAAAAGAATGGATATAAAGACAAGACCAAATGTCAAGAACATCGCACTTGACATCAGTAAGTCAAATGATGCAAGAAGAAGAACTAGGACAGAAGAAAAACCCACAAAAAACAAAGAGATACAATGTCATGGGTGTGAAGGTTTTGGTCACATTAGATCTGAATGCCCAACCCATCTCAAGAAACGAAAGAAAGGTCTAGCTGTTTCATGGACTGATGAAGACTCTAACAGTGATGTTGAAGAAGAATCTGCCAAACATGTAACTGCCTTAACTGGAAGATACTATTCTAATGAAGACAAGTGAAGATGAATTGACTTTTGAAGAACTGGAAGCTTCCTACAAAGAATTGTGCCTTAGAAGCGAAGAAGTTTACCAGCAAGGTGAAAAATAGAAGAAACTCATCATCAAGCTAAAGTCTGAAAAGGAGGAACACCTGACAACTATCACTAAATTAAGAGATGAAGTTGCTCAACTAACTTCCCAACTTGACCAAATGGGAAAGTCTGTTAGAATGATGAATAGTGGTACCAAAACCTTGGAAGAGATTCTTCAAACTAGCAGAAGAACTGGAGACAAGACAGGGCTAGGATTCAATGAAGACAATAACTCTGCCTCTCACCACAAGCCTTCTGGATCAAGGCAAAAGATGTTCATCAGATGTCTCAACATCACGACAAAAAAACAAACCAGCCAACCAAGAAAATTCCAAAGATGGAGATGTCATCACTGTGGTCGCTTTGGTCACATAAAGTCATTCTGTTTCAAACTGCATGGATATCCAAATTCTACAACTCAGACAAGACCTAACCACAACACTCTCCCCTCTAAGAAGCAATGGGTCCCCAAGGGTCCTGCTACTAAACAATGGGTACCTAAAACTGCTACTACTTGCTTCATAGCTCATATGTCTCTAAAGGTTTCTACTAAGGAAGATTGGTACTTTGATAGTGGGTGCTCAAGACACATGACAAGAATCAGAAATCTGTTAGTGGACATCAAACCTCACTCAACCAGCTATGTAACCTTTGGAGATGGGGCCAAAGGTGAAATTAAGGGAGTTGGAAAGTTAAACTGCTCAGGAACACCTGATCTTGACAATGTTCTGTTAGTCAAAGGATTAACTGCTAATCTGATTAGCATCAGTCAACTGTGTGATCAAGGTCTAAGTGTCAACTTTACTAAACTTGAGTGTCTAGTTACTAATGAAAAGGGAGAACTGATCATGAAGGGAGTCATATCCAAGGACAATTGTTACATATGGACCTCTCAGGACTCAAAATGTGCTCTTGCCAAAGAAGATGAAATGAGACTGTGGCACCAGAAACTTGGGTATTTGCATCTAAAAGGAATGAAGAAGATCATATCTATGGAAGCTGTCAGAGGTATTCCTAAGCTAAATATTAAAGAAGGAAAGATCTGTGGTGAATTCCAAATAGGAAAGCAAACAAGGATGTCACATCAGAAGATCCAACATCTCACTACATCTAAAGTTCTGGAACTTCTTCACATGGACTTAATGGGACCTATGCAGGTGGAGAGTCTTGGTGGAAAGAAGTATGCTTATGTTATAGTGGATGATTTTTCTAGATACACCTGGGTGAATTTTGTAAGAGAAAAATCTGAGGTGTTTGATGTGTTTTAAGACTTGTGTCAGAAAATTCAAAGAGAAAAGGAAAGCAAAGTTGTCAGAATCAGGAGTGATCATGGGAAGGAATTTGAAAATCAAAAGTTTGCTGAATTCTGCTCTTTTGAAGGAATTAGCCAGGAATTCTCTTCTCCTATTACTCCTCAACAAAATGGAGTTGTAGAAAGAAAGAATAGAACCATCCAAGAATCTTCCAGAGCAATGATCCATGCTAAGAAACTGCCTTACCATTTCTGGGCTGAAGCCATGAACACTGCCTGCTATGTTCATAATAGAGTTACCTTGAGAACAGGAACAATGACCATTCTATATGAAATTTGGAAAGGAAGAAATCCTACTATCAAATACTTCCATGTGTTTGGAAGCAAGTGCTACATACTTTCAGATCGTGATTATAGAAGAAAAATGGATCCTAAGAGTGATGAAGGTATATTCTTGGGCTACTCTATCAACAGCAGAGCCTATAGAGTGTTCAACTCCAGAACTAAGACCATGATGGAATCTATCAATATTGTTATAGATGATGTGCATAAGGAGATTGATGTCCCGGAAGATGTTGGAACATCCTTTGATATCTCAGTTGAGTCTAAAGACAGAAACAATGACTCTAACCCTACCATCACTGAATCTGAACCTGTTAACAAAGGACCATCCACCAGAGTCCAGAAAGACCATCCTATAGATCTCATCATAGGTGATCCAAATAAAGGGGTAACCACTAGATCTAGAGAAATTGTCTCAAGCTCTTGCTTTGTGTCCAAGATTGAACCTAAAAACATCAAGGAGGCTTTAACTAATGAGTTTTAGATAAATTCCATGCAAGAAGAGTTGGGTGAATTCAAGAGAATTTTGAAGTATATCAATGTGACAAGTGAATATGGGATACTGTACACTCATGGATCTGGGTGTGTGTTGTCTGGATATTGTGATGTTGATTGGGCTGGAAGTGCTGATGACAGGAATAACACATCTAGAGGCTGCTTCTTTTTGGGAAACAACCTTATCTTATGGTTTAGCAAGAAACAAAACTGTGTATCCCTGTCTACTGCAGAAGCAGAGTACATAGCTGCTCACAACTTGTGTGGATGAAGCAGATGATTACAAAGTATAATGTCACACAAGATGTCATGACATTATACTATGATAATTTGAGTGCTGTAAATATTTCCAAGAATCCTATTCAACATAGCAGAACTAAGCATATTGATATTAGACATCATTTTATTAGGGAACTTGTTGAAAGTAAAATCGTTACTCTTGAGCATGTCACTACAGAAAGTCAGCTGGCTGATATTTTTACCAAAGCCTTGGATGCAAATCAGTTTGAGATTTTGAGAGGAAAGTTAGGGATTTGTGTTTATGAGGATTTATAGCAATTACTGTCAAGATAGATTTTTACTCTTAAAAGATGTTTGTTTCCTAAAATAGAGATGTTCCAACATCCCTCTTTAATACATAACACGCCCTGGTTTAATCTCACACGCTATCCCACTCAAACTTTTCCCTCCAACTTCCCCTTCAACTCCCTCACCTCCACTACCTTTCAAATTTTCTCCCACTCTCTGCGTATTCACCACATTGCAACCTATCCCCATTCTCCTCCACATTTCTTCTCTCTCAAGATGTCTCCCAAATGTGATGCTACTTCCTCAAAAACTTCCCAACCTGACGCTCAACCCATGAACATCTCCTTCGAAGATGTCCATGATGTGGCTCTTTTGTCCATGATTCCCAGCCATGAAAAAGACACCCCCAAAACCACTCCTACACATGCAACTCAAAAAGACAAAAATTCTGAAACTGCTGGTGACAACATTACAAGAATGAAGAACAAAGAAGGTACTGCATATGTTGATAGATCGATTAGGGAACTTGTCACTAAGATTCTCTAAGGGGGTCGTAATGTGCATGGTATTTCCACCCCTCTATCTCGCATAGATCCATCTCCTAATTATGATGATAACCTAGGAAAGGAGGTTGAAAAACCCTTTACTGATGGCAACCCTAACACTGAGAACTTGGAGAAACTTGCTAGTTTTGTGCTGCATAATGTGAATGAGGCTGATGCTGCAGGTCTGAATGTTGGTAGAAATGATGCTTCAACTAAGGAAAATACCTCTGACAATGTAGTAAATGTTGAAGATATACCCTGTGATGATGAGCTTATCAAAAATGTTTCCCCAGGAATGGCTAAGAGGCTGAAGACAAGAAAAGGAAAGGTTGTGCTTGAGGAATCCCCTTCCAAAAGCCAGAAGAAGAAGACCCCTGTTGGACCTCCTAAAGCCTGAAGCAAGGTTACTCCTGTTACCAAAAAGAGAAAAGTCAGGTTGGAAAACACTGACTCAGATGAAGATGTTGTAAGGGATGTCACTGACATAGCTCATGTGAAGAAATCTACTGCCAAGAAGACTCCAAAGCCAGTGCCTACTGCACCTTTTGACAATGTCTCCTTTCACTCTATCAACAGTGTAACCAAGTGGTGATATGTGTATCAACGGAGGATTGCTCTGGAAAGGGAGCTGGGAAAAGATGCACTAGACATCAAGGAAGTCATGGACTTGATCACTGAGGCTGGCCTTCTCAAAACTGTCACTGGCTTCTCCAAGTGCTATGAAGGACAGGTGAAAGAATTTATAGTAAATATTCCTGACTCCATTACTGATAGGAATAACAAGGACTATATGAAGGTGTTTGTTAGGGGAAAATGTGTGAAGTTCTCTTCTTTGGTAATCAACAGATTTTTAGGACGATCAAATAATGGTGAAGAACAGATGACTGCTTCTGACAACTAGGTGTGCAGAGTCATCACTGCTAACCAAGTCAAAGCCTGGCCTTTAAGAGGCAAGCTATCAGCTGGGCAACTCAGTGTTAAATATGCCATTCTTCACAAGATTGGTGCTGCAAACTGGGTTCCCACCAATCACAATTCCACCATCGCTGTTGGACTAGGCAGATTCATATATGCTGTAGGTACTAAGGTTGATTTTGATTTTGGCTTATACATTTATTTATCAAATTATTAAGAATTCTACCACTAGTGCCATAAAGTTGCCTATTGCCTCATCTGTAAAATTATTATGAATCAACACCTTGGGATTCTAAATAATAATGATGCTGCTAGCAAGAGGGAGTATGTGTTGTCCCTTCATTACAAACTGTTTGCTGGAAGACATGTTCCCGATATTGTCTTGACATCTGCTGAAAGGGCCACTGCTTCAAGGGTAAGGATAATTTCTGAGTTAACGGAAACATGCATGGAACTAGGGGATACAATTAATGTCGTTACGGCCAGAAAAATCAAATTGGAATCGTTAATTCAGTCCTTGAAAGTACAGATGATGCTGCCAATGATGATGATGCTAGTGAAGAAGATGGTGAGGATGGGTCTGGGAAGGATTCTAAGGATGGTAGTGAGGATGTTCCAACTGATACAGAAGATGTTGTTGCTAGTTCTGCATCTGAAGATGAAGATTAAGCTGTCTTCCTTGATGTTGTTTTTTGTCTGCCTTGGCAGAATGAACTTATTTGTTGCACTTTATGTGCTGTTGGGTTGTAATATTTTTTTGGGTCTCTATGCCCCTAACTTATCTTGTTTCTGACTTTATGATATTCTATGAGATTGTGTTCTTTAATTTGTGGCTAAAAAGGGGGAGATGGAATGTATACAGTTTGGTATATGATTATGGCAGGTGTGTAGTTGTTGGAAGGTGATGTTTGTTGCTGCTTTGACTGGGCTATTTTGTTCTGTTAGGATGGTGATCCTGCTGGTTGTTGTTTGGGCTGTCTATGAGTTTTTGTCATACAGGTTGCTGAATGCTGAAGTGAGTTTGGATGTTTTATTTGTGTGCTTAGGCTGTTGTTTGTGTGTGAACTTGCACTTGTTGAGGGGGAGTTTTACAGAGTCTTTATTCATATGTTATTGCTTGTTTTTTTTCTGCTGTGCTGTGCTCTGTGTTAGTTTTAAAAATCTTGTGATCTGTTTGTGTTTTAGTCAAAATTTTCCAAAGGGGGAGTTTGTTAGTTCCTGGTTGGCAGGCATTTTGGTAAAACTAGGAGTTATCACAAGATGTCCTACAGGATGTCGTGACATCTGTATTTAAGGTTCTGCAGGTAGCTTATATGATGTAGCAGGACTCTTCTCAGGATGTCAAGCATGATGTCCTAACACTTATGAACAAAACATTCTGTGTTTGTTTATTTGATTTGTGTGCAAACTTGTTGCACTGACCTGGTACAAATCTGCAAGGTTTTTGGTGTTTTGCAAAGGCGCTTTGGATTCACTTATGAGGATCGTGTGGATCTATTCTCAGAAGGTTCTCTGGGAGTTTTGAAGAGATATTTTTAGGGTGATTTGATTGGATCTGATTGATCAACTCAAATTTGTTTTTGAAGATTGATCAAATCAAATATGGTTCTTTGAAGCTATTCATGGAGATTGATTTCGTAACAATTTGCTGTTACTTTTGCCACAGCCCAAGCCCGTTCAGTATTGCTATTTAAGGAGGTGTAAACCCTAGCTTTAAAATTAGAGAAGCTAGGATTAAAGTGTGTGCACTTGTGTAAGGTTTAGCCTTCGTGTGTTTTAGTAATTTGTGAGCCATTCACTCATTATCTTAATGTGTGAATTGGACTAAGTTGTAAATTGTAAATTTTTCACTCAAAGCTTGTAAGCAAGAGTGTATTGTACTTGATTGAAGCTTTTAAGCAAGATCAAGTTGTGACTTTGAAGAGTGTCTTCTAAAGTCTTCTCCTTTTTGTTTTCATTATCATTGTTGTGATTGAGGGGGAGTGAGAGATGTCTCTTATCTAGGTGTGTCCTAGGTAAAAATTGCAAGGGTAGAGATTAGGTGAGAAGATGGTACACGAGAGAGAGTCTACTGTGTATCTTCAAACTATTCTACTTAGTGAATTTCCTTCCTGACTTGGTAGCCCCCAGACGTAGGTGTGTTTTCACCAAACTGGTTAACAATTGTTGTGTCTCTTTACAATTGTTATTTATTTATCTTTGTTCTTATTATTGATTAGACAGATATTTGTATCGTAAACATCACATTCGACATCTAATATCTGATACCAGAATTTCAAGCTTAGTCAACCAAATCCATATGTTATTGGATATGTTGATTCTATTTCAGTTGAGGAAATTGGTGGTGCAAGGGTTACTGTTGTTAAAAATGAAGAAGGTGGCAATTCTATGTCAATTGTTGTCTTGAGAGGAAGTATTGATAGTATACTTGATGATATTGAAAGAGTAGTTGATGATGGAGTGAACACTTACAAGGCCATGTGCAGGGATAGCCGTATTGTGCCTGGAGCTGTTGCAACTTAAACCGAGTTAGCTAAGAAGGTGAAAGTTTTTTCTTTCAAGGAGATAGGATTGAATCAGTATGCTATAGCAAAATTTGCTAAAATTTTTGAGATGATTCCTAGAACATTGGCTGAGAATGGTGGGATAAATGCAATGGAGATTGTATCTTCTCTCTATGCCGAACATGCATCAGAAAACTCCAAAATGCGCATTGATTTGGATGAGGGTGTTTGTAAGGATGTCACAACAACACATGAAACTATTGTTCATGCTTACAAACTGTTTAAGAGATTGCCATATTCTGTTTTCTCTCATAATGGTTTGACAAAAGGTTTTTTTTTCTCTAATTTCATTCATCAAAAGATTTTCATTGAGCTACTGTCAATAATACTGGTTAGCAGGGGCTGGAAATAACTTATATATTCATGGAGAAGTGCCTTTAGCCATGATAATGTTATTTCCCTACCAGATTATCTGAAATTGTTGTTATAGTGGGTTTGACACTAGAAAATTCTTTGTGATCCATGAATCACTAGTACGCTTGAAAAAGGAAGGAATGTATGTTAAGATCCACACATATTATCGATTCCAAAAAAATAGTAAACTTGGTACAAATGAGTTGGTGGTTTTCATTTTGTGGAATTCAAATTTCTCTCATGATCGCCCCTAGGACCATGTTGTTACCATGCGTCCATAAGGTTTCTACTTCCAAATTATAAAATACAAGTTGATGCAACTATCCTAGTCATGATGAGAGCTCAAACCTATCATCCTCTAGATCTACTATCTGCCGCTGAAATAATAGTAGTTGTCTCATCTGTTTGGGCTGCCTGGGCAACCCTTGAGGTGAGGCATACCATGTGTTATGTCGAAGTAGTCTTGGTAGAACTGGTGAAGCAAGTTGTTGCATTGGCGAATGCATATTATTCCCTCCTTTTCAGCCATCGTTTCTCCCGAGGACCAAAGGAGGAGGCCCTTTGATTCATGCCAAACTTCCCAATAGGAAAGCATAACTAGTTGTTTACAATAAAAGGTCAAACGATACAAGTGTATGGATTGTTGAACTTTGAGAAGTTTATGAAGCAACTCGAGGTGGCCAACACAGAGACAAAGTCATTTCTTTTGAATTTGTGCCAAACGTTCAGCCACCAATGGACATTGTAGAGTATGATAATTGTGAAGAACTTTCCTTCTTTTCGAGAAGCAATGAAAAAAAGAAGGATTAAGGATATGGTCTTGTAATGGTGGGTGCCTGGTGTGTTGGATATCATAGTGAAGCTGATTCTCCGAACCACAGGCTAGCTATACCATTAATCTTTTGTAGACGTGAAAGTGAATGCCCTATGGAAAATGGCTCTTCTAGTCCAGTTGAAGGGATCTATATACTTGTTGACATGCAAAATATTTTTATTATTGAGTTTGAAGACCATAAACTAATCCCTCTCCCACCTATTGATCCGCTTAGGAATTGTTCTTCTGGTTAAACATGGGGATGAGTGGATATAAGTGATGTGAAACCCTTACAGACTATTCAGCCCGAAGGTCCAAGCTTTCGTGTCAACAGTCATTTCATTCAATGGCAGAAGTAGAACTTTAGTATTGGTTTCACTCCTAGGGAAGGTTTGGTAATTTATTCACTAGCCTATATTGATGGAAGTCAAGGAAGAAGGCCAGTAGCACACATGTTGAATTTTGTTGAGATGGTGTCCTATATGGAGATCCAAAAGATCCCCACTTTAGGAAGAATGCATTTGATTCTGGTGACGATGGCCTTGGCAAAAACGCTCAGTCTCTCAAGCAGGTTTGTGATTGTGTAGGCTATATCAAGTACTTTGATGCTCACTTCACAAAGTTTACCAGAGGCGTCGAAACAATTGAGAATTATGTTTGCATGCATGAAATGGATCATGGTATTTTGTGGAAACATCAATATTAGAGAATAGGTTTGGCCGAAGTCCGAAGATCTAAAAGGTTGATAGTGTCGTTTATATGCACTGTAGCAAACTATGAATATGGATTTTTCTGGTACTTTTGTCATGATGGGAAATAGAAGCTGAGGTCAATATCACATGAATTCTAAGCTTAAGAGTGATGCAACTAGGTGAAAACTTGAAAATATGGTTGTTGATTGCAAGTCTGGTGAAGCGTTTAATCAGGTTATTGAGGTGAATGTTAAAGTTGAAGATCTAGAAAAGTTATTGCAACAATAAAATTTTACAACCTCGAGGACAAAGTTGTTTTTAAAAGGGTAGGTCATGATAGGATCATGGAGTTACATTTAGGCAATTTAATTATTAAAATTAGAAGTAGAATTTATATTAGTTGGACTTTTGTTGTTTAGTTGAGCTTTTTAGTCATCGACCCTTTATTCTACTATCCATTAGTAATATTATGTATGTACTCTCACTAAGAGATGAAAGATGATCAATCAAATGAATGAAAATATCTTTATTTTATTAGTTTGCTTTATTTACCTTTTTTAGTATTCTCTAGTTTTGTTAAGGTTTATCTTTAGCATCTTATCATACACCTTTATTTTGAGAGAGATCAATGTCATAAATAATAATGAAAATTGAATTTTTAACCTATTTTTTATATGAATTGTTTAAATTGACAGGGATATGGGATGACAGAAGCAGGACCACTTTCACTTAGTTTAGCATTTGCAAAGGAACCATTTAAGACAAAACTCGGTGCCTGCGGCACCGTCGTGAGAAACGCCGAGATGAAAATATTAGACACAGAAACCGGGGTTTCTCTACCAAGAAATAAAGCCGGTGAAATTTGCATTAGAGGCACAAAGGTTATGAAAGGTATTATTATTCATTCCTATTATTATAATATGTCAATATATTATCATATATTTTTTCAATATACGTAAATTTTATTGAAATATTTTGCAATAAAGAGTAGTTTTTTTAGATGGATGGTTGTAGTTAAGTTTGAGTTTGGTGATATGGTTTTTTTTATAGAAATTGATGATGTGGTGGTGATGGGAATAGTGATGGTATAACATTTTCCTATAGTCTAATTTACCAACTGGCAACTTATTTCAAAGCATGAAACTCATGCTCCATTGGAAACTAGCTTTACACAATCTTAGTAGGCTCTAATAGTTTAAATATTGAACAAATTTTCATTTGTAAGAGAGTCTTAGTGTAATCATTTTAATTTAAAGTTCATTATAAATTTGTTTTCTCTCTCTTCCATCATCTTTTTCTTCAACCTTATGCACATATAATTGGTATCTAGAAATCTGATTTAAATTCATAACGGAAAACACGAGTGTACGTGAGACGTGTGTGATTGATTTAGGTTTTAAAATTCACAGTGAATTGAAAATTTAAATCGAAACAAAATAACATTTCTTGATCTTGCGGGATTGGGAAACACATATTAGTGCGATTTGAGTGATTTGCACAAGATCGAAGATGAATAACGGAAACTGTAGCTTGAACGAAATGCTTCCAATCTTTGATGGAAGAAATTATAATTGATGGATGATTCAAACGCGTGTGTTGTTTGACACTCAAGATATTCTTGATCTCATCAATGAGAGTTACACAACTGTTACAACAGATGTAACTGAAGTACAAAGAAACACACATAGAGAAACAAGGAAGAAGGATCAGAAGACGTTGTTCTATATCCATCATTGTGTGAATATAGATGTGTCTGAGAAGATCGATGATTCAACAACGATGAAGACTGTCTGGGACACACTGGTACGGTGCTATAGAGGTGATGCATTAGTGAAGAAGGTGAAGCTTCAGTCTCTACTTAAGCCATATGAAAATCTCAACATGAAGAACAATGAGAAGGTACTTGGTTACTTCTCCAGAGTGATTCTGATCGCAAATGAGATGAAATCTTGTGGATAAACTCTCTTTGAATAAATAATCATTGAAAAAGGTACTGAGATCATTTACTCCTCAATTTGATTACATTTTTTTAGCAATTGAACATTCTAAAGATCTAAATACCATGAGAATTGGAGAATTGCAAAGTAGTCTAGTGGTGCAAGAGTTGCGTCTGACTGAGAGAACCTCTGAAAGAGAGGTAGAACCAGCTTTGAAGGTGTCTTTATGTAAGAAGAATCATAAGCAGCTTGATCAGAGGCCAATATCTGGTTAGAGGCCAAGAAGAGACATGATGATGGTTATCAAAAGTCAGAAGCCTCCAAATCCGATGAGAAGAAACATCATAAGGGAAATGAGAAGTTTGACAAGAAGAAGGTTCAATGCTAATGTTGTAAGAAGTTTGGTCACTTTGCTGCTGACTGTTGGTCAAAGAAGGAAAGGAAATCAGAAAAAGCAAACAAAGCCAGAGGAGAATTTGTTGATGAACTTGTGTTATTAATGGCTTTTGAATCTGATGGTGGATATTTGGTAAACTAGTGGTATATGAAAACTGGCTGCTCAAATCACCTAATTGGAAATAAACAATGACTGATTAATTTTGACTCTAGAAAGAGGACAAAGATTATATGTGTTCATGATTAGTATCTGAATGTTGAAGGAATGGGAAATGTCAAGGTCTGAGTGAAGAATGGCAAAATTGTTCTGATCAAGGATGTTTGGTATGTTCCTGGCATGAAGAGAAAATTGATGAGCGTAAGTCAGCTAATTGAGAAAGTTTTCTCAATTACTACGAAGGAAAATCTCTTAAAGTTGTATGATTCTAATCAGAAGCTGATTATGCAATTTGAGCAGAAAAGCAACAGAACATTCAAGATGAATGTAGAAACAACTTAAACTAAATGCCTTAGCGTAGAAGGTGCTTAAGGTGATAATGAGTTGGGGCACAAGAGATTAGACATCTGAACTTCAGAAGCTTATGGCATATGAGTTCTAAGAAGTTGGTACATGACATTCCTAAGATTGTGAAGCATGAAAAGTCATGTGAGATATGCATGAAAGGCAAGCAGCCTATATGCATCAGAAGTGGCTCCAAGAGTAAAATATGCTTTGGGTGTAGTGCATTCTGATGTATGTGGACTATTTGAAGTACATTCACTTGGAGGAAACAAGTACTTTGTGCATTTTGTGGATCCGTTTCCGAGAATGACATGGGTAGCACACATTAAGTTTAAGGAATAAGTGTTTGCTTAGTTTTTGAATTTCAAGCTGAAGGCTAAAAAGCAAAGTGGTCAGAAGCTGAAAATTCTCAGAACTGATTGTGGAGGTGAGTACAACTCATCAGAGTTAAGAAAGTTATGTGAAGATAATGGAGTTGAACATGAGGTGACTGCTCCATATACTTCATAACATAATGATCTTGCTGAAAGAAAAACCAGAACTTTACTTGATATGACAAGGAGCATGGTGAAGGAGAAGAAATTCCCCTACACCTTACGAGGAGAAGCTGTTGTCACTGCACTATATGTCCTCAACAAGTGTCCAACCAAGAAGCTAAAGGAAATTTTTCCTTTTGAGAAGTGGAATGGAGATAAGAAAAGTGTGAGCCATCTGAAGGTGTTTGGTTGTGTTTATTGTAAACATGTGATGCTAAGACAACGAAGTTGGATGAAAGAAGCATAATTATGTTTCTTGCAGGGTACCACAGTACGGGTGCTTATAAGCTCTAATGTCCTGTCATCAATAAAGTTGAATTCAGCAGAGATGTCATTGTGAAAGAAACAAAATCATGGGATTGGAACAAGTCTCAATCCAAATATGGTGTACTGTTAACACCTGAGTTAACTTTTGAAGATATTTCAGACTCTGGAGGAGATTCTGAGTCTGAAGATGAGTCAGAGTCTGAAGATAACTCTGATGTTGAAGTTGAGTCTGAAGATGAGTCTGACTCTGAAAGTGAAATTGATTTTGATCCATACTTTGATGATGATCCAGACTCTGATGGTAATCAATCGTCTGAAGGTAATCCATCATTTGATACTGTTCCAGCATATGAAGAAGATTCTGAACAAGTTCAGAGACTACAAAGAATCAGATAAATACCAAGAAGATTTCCAGAGTTTGACATGTTGCAAGATACTAAGTTAAACTCTGAAATGGAATTCAACATGCCATGTTGGTAGACTCTGAACTAGTGAGTACTGAAGAAGCTCTAAAGAAGAAAGTGTAGTTGAAGGCCATGAAAGAAAAACTTGAAGCTATAAAAGAAACAAGACTTGGGAGTTGACTAAGCTTCCAAAGAGCAAGAAAGTCATCAGTGTTAGATGGGTTTACAAGTTAAAATTGAAGTCATATGGATCAATAAAACACAAAGCATGGTTAGTAGCTAGAGGATTTCTACAGAAATCTGGTTTAGACTACTTTGAAGTATTTGCACTTTTAGCTAAGTATGAAACAATCATATTGGTGATTTCTATAACTGCTAATGGGAATCGGCCTCTGATGAATTTATATGTGAAATATGAATTTTTGTATGGTCCTTTACAAGAGGAATTTTATGTGTCATAACCTCCTAAATTTATGAAAAGAACCAGGAAGAGATGGTGTATAAGTTGCATAAAGCCTTGTATAGTGTGAAACAAACTCATAGAGTCTGGAATCTAAAAATTGATTCATTTTTCAAGCTTCAAGGATTCAGAAAATGTGAGATAGAGTATGATATTTATGTTAAGCATACATAAGATAACAATATGATTTTGGTGCGTCTATATGTGGATGACATATTGCTAACATGGAGCTATTCATATGAGATAGTTAAGTCCAAGAAGGTGCCGATGAATGGGTTTGAGATGACTGAAATAGGAAATATGATATATTTTCTAGGAATGGAGATTTCGTACTCTGATAAGGGTATATTTTTGCATCAGCTGAAGTATGAACTTGAGCTTCTTAAGAGCTTAGAGCTAATAAATTGCATGTCTGCAATCACACCTGCTAAACCAAAACACAAGTTGGATTCTGATGTTGAGGGTGATGATGTAAATGCTACAATTTTTAAACAGATGGTATACTTTCTGAGATATCTCTGTAGTATCCGACCTGATATTTGCTATGCAGTTGGAACAGTGAGTAGGTTTAAGAACAAACCAAAATGATCACATTACCAAGTTGTTTTCAAGATACTGAGGTATATTAAGGGGACTGTGAGGTAAGAACTTTTGTTCCTCTCTGATGTTGAATATGATTCAGAGCTGATATGCTATTCAGACTCTGATTGGTGTGGAGACAGAGTTGACAAAAGAAGTACTTCTGGATATTTCTTCAAGTATCTAGGAGTTCATATTTCTTGGTGTTGCAAGAAGCAACCAGTGATTGTATTGTCAACCTATGAAGTTGAGTGCATTGCAGATGCTTTGTTTGCTTATCAAGCTGTTTTGGTTCTGAACTTGTTGCGGGATCTGAATATTAAGGTGGGCAAGCCTGTGAAGTTGATAATTGACAACAAATTAGCTATAAGTCTTGCCAAGAATCTAGTGATGCATGGAAGGAGCAAGTACATTGGCACAAATTTCCATTTTCTATGCAATCGGGTTCACAGTGGTATGTTTGAAGTTGTGCATTGTAGCATTCAGAAGCAACTTACAGATGTGCTGACTAAAGCAATTAAGACCGAACATTTTATCCATTTAAAGGATAATATTAATATTGTTAATTTTAGTCTTGAATATGAATTAAGACATAATATTAAAGTGTAATCCAAATTCAATTTGTTAACATTTTAATTTAAATTGCATTTAGAATTAATTTGAATTTCGTTTTAGTAAGCTCTGATAGTTTGATAGTTTAAATGCTTAACAAAATTTCAATTGCAACAAAATCTAAGTGTAATAATTTGTCATCTAAAATTAATTACAAATTTGTTTTCTCTCTCTTCCATCATTTTCTTTATTTTTAACCTTATATACTAACATAGGTGAAACAACTGTATTATACTTTTATCCTATCCTTTGTCACTCTTTCTTTATGAAATGTTTTCTAACACTTGTTAGCCTTTTAAAATAAGAGAATTTCATGTAGTGGTTTCACCAAAAGATGCTCAAGTGCTCTATTGTTTTGATTAGTAAACTTCACTTTCTCATTTTATATCATTTCTAGTGAGCACATAACATTAATAATGTATATATGATTTTAAAAATGATTAATATAAAATATGTCTTTATAATTGATTGATAGTTTAAAACTTCTTTATTATACATAAATTAAAATCATATTATTTATTTTGACCTCAAGTACACGAACCATTTTTTTAGGCATCATTTGTTTTTTATTGAGAAGTATATGAATATTATGTTGTTATATTTTCTAATTAATATTTGTGACTATAAACTCAGGGTATCTAAATGATCTCGATGCGACAAAGAAAATTATAGACAAAGATGGATGGCTACACACAGGTGACATTGGTTTCATTGACGATGATGACGAACTTTTCATTGTTGATCGATTAAAGGAATTGATTAAATACAAAGGATTTCAAATAGCTCCAGCTGAGCTTGAAGCATTGTTGATTGCTCACCCTAACATCTCTGAAGCCGCTGTTGTACCGTAAGTAATCCGAGAGGAAACTTATGAAATCCATTAGAAACTATTTTAGTTTTGTATTGTTAATTACTGGTGTTGGTTGGTTTCAGATTGAAAGATGAGGTTGCCGGAGAAGTTCCGGTTGCATTTGTTGTTAGATCAAAGGGTTCAAAGATCAGCGAGGATGAAATCAAGCAATACGTTTCACAGCAGGTTGTGTTTTGCAAGAGAATCAAAAGAGTTTACTTCACGGACGCTATTCCTAAAGCAGCCTCGGGCAAAATTCTGCGAAAGGAATTAACTGCAAAACTTTAAGGAAGGACAACAGGTTCGACGCCATGTCAATTCGTTATTTCTATTATTTTTTTTCATTTTCATTTGAAATGGACTCCATGTCAACATTCTTAATAATTTAAATGTATGTGCATGTTTTGAATAAGATATCTATGGTTATAAATTGTGACTTCACAAGTGATTGTGTGTTGTGATTGTCTGTTGTGATTGCGGTTATTGTGATTTGGGTTATGGCGGTTGCTCTATCAAAAAACAAAGTTGATGAAATTTACATTAGAGATACAAAAGTTATGGTATATAAATAATTTAAAAATTTTAATTTAATTTGTTAAAATACGTTATTGATTGGTATAAAATTAATTTATATAATCGTTGCTTTATTATTTTTATTTGTATTATTATAATTTTGTCAATATATTATTATATATTTTTTCAATATACGTGAATTTGATTGAAAAAAATTGAACGGTGTAGTCACCATAGTTTTAATTTATTGTGTGAGAACAATAATTATAGAACTTTCATAAATCTAATTAGGGGTTTATGGTTAATGCAAGTATTATAAACCATAAATGTTAGTGGTGTAATTGGTTCAGTTTGAATCAGTTTTTGATAAAAGAAATGTCTGAATCGATGATATTTTTATTGGTTTGGTTTGATTCGGTTTTTAGTATTCTTTAAAAATGGAATCGATCCAAACTAATTGGTTTAGTTCAAGTTGATTTGGTTCGGTCGATCGATTTACAATATTTTTTTAAAACATTATATTCATTCATGTATTCTCAACTATCATGTTTTTCAGTGTATATTTTGCTATTATTTTTTAAAATAATACATGTCATACTTTATTTTTTTAAACAAATTATAAGTTGTTCTTTATGCATACGAAACACTGACATATTTTTATTACATCATGAAATAAGTTCAGGATTAAATATATAATTTAGAACTTGACATCAGAAGGTTAGGAAGGAATTTAAAAGTATAACAAATAGAACACATAACAAAAAATTTCAATAAACATAAATAAATTAACGTGATTCACACCTTAAACACACATCAAAGTTATTTCGTAACAAGATTAAAAAAAAAATTGTTGAAGAAGAAAAAACAAAAAAAAAAAGGTTTAAAAAAATATGAAAATTAACGAAGAGAACTTGAACACAAAGAAGACGACCATAACATATCAGAACGACAATAGAGAGAATAACAATGGTGGCGGACGGCAAGAGTAACAGTTCGGTGAAAACATGTTTTTGTGACTTATAATTTCTATTTTCGACGTTTTGGAGTTTAGTTCTTCTAAATGCGCATTTTAATTTGCTGAAAAAAAATTGTAAACAGAAGTGGAGAATGGTTTGAATTATACAAAATTTAGGCTTAATGATGAGTGTAATAAAAGATTTAGAGTGTAATTATAGCAATGGGTTTGATTCATCGATTTGGCGGTTCCTAAAAATTAAAACCGAGAAGTAAATCAAACCACATCAATTTTCATTGATTTGCTTTAATGTTGAAGCCGAAACTGAAATAATCGATATTTTTAGATTTGATTAGGTTAATTAATTTTTCTTTATCCTCTTACTCCCTTAATAAATATGGTTGGATTCAATAACCCCTTCAATAACAACAAGATATTTAACTATTAAAATAGTTTCAATTTAATTTAAAACTAATTTAAATCAGTTTATATTTATAATTTACTTTATAATTAGTTTGCAGTTATAAACTAATTTTATATTTTGAGAATTTTAAATTAGTTTCATCTTTTTAGAAAAATTTTAGGAATTTTTTTTTAAATTCAGATTTTTTTTTTAAATTTGAGTTTTTTTTTTAATTTTCGAAATAAAAAATTTTCAATTTTTTTCATTCTCGATAATTATTATTTTAGTTTTCATAATAAAAAAAGTTTTTTTTCAGATTTTTTTTTTCAGAAATTCTTTTCCAAAAATAATTATTTTTAATTTTCAATATTGTTTATTTTTGGAAAAAATATATTTTTTATTTTCCGAAAAAAAATAATTTTTTTTGAAATGATTATTAATTTTTTTTTTCAAAAACAAGTATATGTTTTATTTTTTGGAATAATTTTTATTTTCCGAAAAAAGTTATTTTTTATTTTTTAAATAATTATTAATTTTTTTCAAAATCATGTATATGTTTTATTTTTTGGAATAATTTTTTTTTTTATTTTCAGAATTTTTTTATTTTTATAAGAAATTACATTTTTTATTCTTAGAAAACAATTATGATTTTATTTTAAAAAAATATTTTTTTTATTCTTTAGAATAAAAATTACATTACTATTTTCAGATTTTTTGTTTTGTTTTCACTTTCAATTGTTTTCCTTCTTGTTTTTACAACTAATTTTGAAAATATCTAATTTCTGAATCCTTTAATTACGAACTTGTAAAAGCCTTATTTCTGAATCTCTTAGTTTGGAAATTCGAAAATCCTAACTTCCATTGAAATGTCTTACTCTCATGGTGCACCTTATTCTTGGACAAAGGAATACCCCTTATTTTGTTTTAGGCATGTTGATTATTGACTCGAAACCGATTATGTTATGTTCTGTAATGTTGATATGCTGCATTTTGTTTGTTTGTTATAGACCATCTCATACAAATGCAGTTAGATTGAGAATTTATCATGGAGGAGATTTACTTCATTATCCTTGCAAGATTTATGTAAATAAAAATCTAGATAATTGAGTTAGAAATGAGATGTAGATTATATGTCATATATGGATATTTTTGAAGTTATCAACAAATTGGGATATGTAAGAATCAAATGCATGTGGTATCATGATTTGAAGTTTTTATTAGAGCGTGAGCTTAGACCTCTTAAAAATGATACATATGTTTTAAAATTTGGAGAAGACATGAATGGTTATGACCTTGCTAATATCTATGTTGAACATATGGTAGTTGAACCTAGTATCATAATAGAAGAGGAAGTGCATGTTAAGGAAATGGAAGAAGTACATGTTCAAGAGAGAGAAGAAGTATAGGTTCAAGAGACAGGAGAAGTACATGTTGAAGAGACAAAAGAGTGCATGTTGAGGAGAATGAATATGTAAGTGAGGAAGATGAATATTTAGTGCAAGATAATAATGATGATTTGGGGGATAGTGAAGAGTCTTGGTTCATTGAGATTGGACACATGAAGTAGCTAGCCACATATTAATGTAAGAAAGCAATGATGCAAACCAAGACTCTTCAAACAATGAACCAACAACAACTTCTGATTTTGTAGAAGGTTAAGATATTGAATAAGATGACCTTGTTACTCTCCAAGGAAGTGAAGATGAATGTAATAAACATAAGAATTCCAAATTTAAAATGCCTGGTTGTGGTGATGAGGCGAGACTTGAGCTTGGAATGACATTCTCGATGAAGAGTTTCGTTAGAGATGCAATTAAGTCATATGCAATGGAGAGGAAAAAAACTTACAGTTCAAAAAAAATGATAGCAAGCGAATAATTTTTAGGTGTGATAAGGATCATCCATTTCACATGAGGTTTAAAGGGTAGCCAACCAATTTTGACAGTTAGTGAGCCTGAATGATGATCACACTCGTCATAGGACTGCCAAGAATAGGTAAACTAAAACTGAATGTCTTGATAAGAAGTTCATACCAGTCTTAAGACATACACTTGAAATGAAGCCAACGGGTTTGATTGCAATAGGCACTTGAAATGTGGGGTGTGAGGTTGTCCTCGATACTGAGCAATACTCTTATTTGAGGAATTATGCTAAGGAGCTAAAGAGATCTAATCTTAACAGTACAGTGATAATCAAGTATGGCATGTCTAAAGTTTGACCTGTTTTTGAGAGAATATAAATGAACAATGAAGTAAAATGTGGAAAGTAAATGACGAGAAGATAAATTGCAAGAATTAAAGTGCAATAATGTAAAAGTGGGAAGTTAGAAGTTAGTAGTTAGTGATCGAATGATCAATTTATCGAATAGGGAAAATTTAGTGTTATTTTAAGCAAACGTAAGTGGACTTATGTAGAAGCCACACCTATATGAGGTCGGTCAATAAGAATTTATGGGTTAAATCGTGTTAGAGAAAGAACACAAAGTTATTCTCCTAAAACTTGCAACACAATGAGAAAATAGATGAAGGAAAAAGTAGAATCAAGCTCAAGTCCTCATAATAGGCTCATTTATCATCAAGAGATTCAAAATATGATCAATCAAGGGCAACCTATCAATACCTCAAAGTGTCAAGAACGATCTAATGATCATTCATCAACATGTATGAATTATTGAAGATTCGATCTAATGAAATGCTTGCCCCAACATGTGTCTTGAAGAGATCTTCTCTGAATAACATGATCTTTGATATTGATAAGCCTTTGATAGGATCACTGATAAAGTTTCTCAACTGTTTGAACTTCCTTGATGATGAGCGCTTACTTGCGAATAAAATTGGTCATTCAAAATGGTAATTATAATGTAACACTAATACCATTTTTGGAATGATATTGTTGATGTATAGAAAATAGATCACTGGTCGGAACGTAATATTGGTTTAGACAAATCAAAGTGAAAGATAATGCGAAGGTATGATATGAAAACAAATGATTAGCAAATATCTTTGAAGTTAGTTTACACAACCTTGTTGTAGTATGCTTTCAAAATAAACCTAGCTTCAATTAGATCTTTTGAGGGTTGTAACGTGGACTGGTTCACGGTTTTCAAAACAAAGGATATAAGGCTCAAAATTTAATTTTTACCCAACCCATTCTCCATGATGATCTCCAGTCCCACGTTCAATTAATTCAGTCTATACATTCAGGTTCCAAGATATTTGGAATTGCACTAATGATGATGACCCAAAAGCCAAGGGATTTTTTTTTGAGATAGCAGTCACTTATCCCTCCAATCTTTGCTTAAACAACAGTTTGATAAAGAAAGATGAATGAGACAAACATTTGTATTTTTTTGGTATTTGAAAAAGGAAAACATAAATATACACATATATGAATGAATTGATTCAAAATATGCAATGCTCATTTTATTAATATTAACATTAAAAAACCAACAAGTTTGAAAGCATATAATACAATGAAATTGCAAATGGAAAGAAGACAAGGCCTAATGACTAATAAACACTGAGGATGAACTTTCATGTCTGATCCATTGGCTTTAGGAGTGATTTGTCATGCTCTGAACCAGTCTTCACTCACTCTGTTTTGGAAAAGGATTGTTGACAACATTGGGAACTCTCTTCGTGAAATTCATAACATTTCCTCTAACCAATTCTTGTACTATAATATCTAGTGCACATCAACCTTCTAGATCATGACCTGCGGCTCCCTCATGGAACTTGCGGCGGAGGTCGGACCTAAACCCAAGTGGAAGAGGATTTGGAGAATGAGGTATAAACCTAGTTGTAATCAAACCTTTCTAGACCAAGTAAGGATACAACTCCGTATATGTCATGGGAATATAGTCAAATTGAGCCATATTCCCAGCATTAGATTTTAGTTATGGCCAACATTCTGTTGTTGAGCAGCTTGAGCTTGTGGAGCCTTGATCGTAGGAGCAATTACAACTACATATGGTTGATCATAGTACCATTCTCTGCGCCGAGGTCTCCTACCTTCATTTCTTGTTTCACCCTCCTTCTTTTTATGGAAGCTTCTATAGGATTTCTATGGCCCACTAGAGGATTCAGCGACATGGTACAGAAAGCGAGGATCTTGATAAGTAACTTGAGCAGTAGTATGTATGACACGTGGAGGTTCAGTGATTACTAGGGCTTGGAATACTGACTGAGCATATTGGCCAACCATTAGAGCAGTTGTAAAGGTTGGAAAATAGTTCAGGGGCAACCCAAACTCTAGCTAAGAAGTAGCTAGCTTCTGAGAATATTGAGGGTAAATAGTATGGCCATTGATTTGAGAGATGGTCGTCCATTGGGGTTGAACTTCTCTAGCCATCAATGTTTGCATCATTTCCATGAGTTTACTCACTGAAGGTGAGAAAATACTTAGAAGGGGGGTTGAATAAGTATGAAGATAAAAACTTAGAAGTAAAAACTCAAGTATTTTTATCCTGATTCGTTGAACTCAACTACTCCAGTCCACCCTTTCTAGAGTGATTTGCCTTTCTCAATCAAGGACTTAATCCACTATTTAATCAACTGATTACAATAGTAAGCACTAAGAACAACTGTTCAAAGTCTTCTCAAGAACTACTGATCCTAACTGGATCTTCTTAAGATTTTCTTACAATCAAATGTAATAATAAATACAAGTGTTAAGATGCTTCTAATAAAGCTTTATCACAACTGTGATTTTTCACTTAAGATTAAGAATAAAGAAGTTAATTCTAGCAAGAATATATGATTTGAATGAGAGCTTTGATAATGAATTCTTTTCAAGTGATTCGTCAACTGAAGAAGATGAGTGGAGACTTGCTTTTATAGGCACAGTGATCCAAGAGTTTTTCACGTTGATAAGAGTGTACCAAAAGGTCTGAGCCTTTTTGTCTTCACATCAAGTGACCTTTCCTAGAAGAAGAAAGCACAGAGAAATCCTTTTTGTCTGTGTTCTTGTGTCTAGCATAAATAAGGAAAGAGTCGTTTGGATATTCCAACGGACATAATCTTTGAATTCTTCTTCAACAATTTTCAGCAAGAGTCATCAGAGTCTAATTTGATCAGAGCCTTCTGATGTTGATCAGAGTTTTGCTGAATCATAGTCTTTGCAGCAAGTGTGCTTTTAGTGTGTATAAGTTCAGAGCAGAGTTTTGGGTCAGATCCTCAGTACTGGCAGCGTTAGTACTATCAGAGTCTTCTGAAGTAACTATGCTTGAAAACTCTTCATACAAAATTCTTCATTGGTTCAGATGCTTCTGACTTGCTTCAGATTCTTCTGGAGCTTCTGCTTCAGATCCTTCTGGAGGCAATGCTCAAGATCTTCTGATGGCAGCGTTCAGAATCTTATAATGGGTGCATCTGACACTTCAGAGCCTTGCATATTTCTTATGTTCAGATCTGATTTGCTTCTGGAGTGATATTTACTTTAATATCTGCAGCAAACATTCTTAAGCAAATTTTAGAGTACATAATTCTTAACTACAAAATTTCATAATAGTTATCATCAAAACATAGAGATATTATTAAGAACCAATCTGTGTTCTAACAATCTCCCCCTTTTTGATGATGACAAAAACATCAGAAATTTTGTTTAATTGTAAAGAGAATAAATATAACTCCCCCTGAGATGATGAATCTCCCCCTGAATTAAATATTAAAAAGGAATAGAAACTTCCCTTTTTGTCTTGAGTATTCTTTTCAGAATTAGAGCTTGATTGTTTCAAAGTTAGAGTCTGATAAGTTAAATATGATCTGAGAGTCTCAGAGTTTCTTTTAAAGAGTATATCAGATTTATCAAATGTTCTGAAACACTCAGATTTTATTTTAGATAAAATTGATATGTCTGAAGTTTCATTCTGGTAGAGTTTAATTAAACAGTTCAGATCTATTTTCTCCCCCTTTTTTGTCATAAGCAAAACGTAAGAACTTTTAAAAGACAAATAAAAGGAAAAACAAACAGAATAAATCATGTAGAGAAAACATTGAGTCATTCATTCATTCAGAGCAAATAATACAAACATCAGAAAAATATTTAAGTACATGTGCAAACATCAGATGCAAACATCAGAAAAAATAAACTAAGATTATTTTGACAAAATCATCTTCAACAGATCCGTGATCTCAGAAAAGGACTGTTCTTGTTTTGACATCCACTTAGCCATGGTTTCATTCTTCTGATCTTGTTTGGACATCCACTGAGCCATGTCTTCAGAATTCTTATCTTTCTTAGCCATCAATGACTTAATCTTTGATTGACCAGCTTCCAGAACTGCAATCTTATCTTCAAGATCTGGAATCTCTTTCTTGATCTCAGATGAAGAAGGTGGGACAGATTCTGAAGCATGATCAGAGTCAATTTCCATAGGGGATTTGGAGTTAGGAGCAGCAGATCTAGAGGGATGTTCTACCAGAGTCATAGCCAGAGAATTGTCTTCAGATGCATATTCAGCGTTTACTTCTGTATCACATACTTCAGATGATGAAGGGGCATCTTTAAGAAGCAATGGTGCAAATCTTTTAACAGTCCAGAACAAACTTCTAGCAGTTTCAGCAAATCTGAGCTTCGCATCATCAGAACATACGTTCTTCAGATTTGATGCTACAATATTGAATCTGTTTATGAAGCTATTCCAAATGGCATCATATTCATTTGCATCCATTGTTGATGAACACTTCCTCTGCACAGAGCCTAAATACATCTCTATTTCTTTCAAAAAACTTGTAAATAAATGATCAACATTCAGCCTAGGTTTTGGGTTCAGAAAAGTTTCCAATGTGATTGGCTTGGGTTGGGGTGAAGGTGGAATGATGAATTTTGGAATGGTGATCAGAGGACGAGGGTATAAAGGTATAAATGGAGGATCAGATGAATTTTCAGGTTTTGATCTGGTTAAAGCATTCAACAGATATGGTTTTGCATTTGATGCATTGGAAACAACATCAAATGGAGTATCAGAGTAAGGAGTGAATGCAGATTTATCAGATAAAATAGGTTCTGATGAAATTATTTCAGGCAGTTCTTTAATGTACGTTTGAAGAACAGATGGTAGAATGATGGTAAGTTTGGGTTTAAGAGGAATGATAGTGTCAGATGGTTCAATTCTAGTGTAGAAATTTTTGAATTTGAAACTAGAGGGAAGTTTGTTAGATGAAAACAGTTTACACGAAGCAGAGGGAACACACTCAGATGTCCTTGGCTTAGGTGTTGGGATAAGATTGGGAATGAGAATTTCAGAAGAAACAGGTGGTTCTGGTTGGTTAACTTCAGAATTTCTGAGAGAGGGAGATATCAGAAAATCTGGGTGTATATCAGATTCTGATGAATTTGAGGATGTGGTTGGAGTATAAGAGGTAGAAGACACTTCAAAAACAGTTTTGAGAGGTGTAACGTTTAGAACCTTTGTCTCAGGGATATTTGTTTTAGATGGGTTGGTTAATTCTGACGGATTCTCAGGAAGTTTCGATGGATGTTCAGATGTAAAAGGATCAGATGCCACTTTTATAGGTTCAGAAATAACTTGTGCAAATCCAATAGGTTCAGATGTGTTTGATGGTGATTTTTCTGGTTGTGGTTGTTTTTCTGGTTGTTGTTGTTGTTGTTGTTGTTCAAATTGTTCTGTTGGTTTTGTTATAGGTGGTGGAGTTTGATTTTTTGGTGTTGTTGTTGTTGGTGTTGGTGCAGATGATTGATTAGTAGAAGGTTTTACAGGAGTTGTGGAAACAGGATCAGATGATTTTTGTGGGGAAGAAATTTTTAATGGTTCAGAAATATGAGATGGAGCAGGAACAAATTGTTTCTGAGTAGGAGGTGGTTTTGGAATAGAATTGAATGTTGATTCATTTAAAACAGTTTTATTGAAAGAGGATACAGAAGATTTGGTACCTTTAATCTTGATACGCTTTGTGGGAACAGATGGAGCGTCTCCAGATGCTTTCCTCTTGATCGGCTTCTGAGGCTTGTCAGCAACTTTGGGCTTCTTCTAAACAACAACTTCTTCTGCTTCTGATTGACCTCTTTTCCTTGTGTTCTCATTTCCTCCATCAGGCATCGGTTCCCTTGCTCTTTTTCTAATATCTGCAGGAATGGGCGTTCCATCTGCCTTGCAAGAATCAATATATCTCACAATGATTTCCCTTGGTTCTTTAGCACAAAATAGAGGGTAGTTTTCAACTGGAATTCTATTCTGACTGAGTTCAGAAATATTCATCTTCTTGGGTGCAGATGTGAGTTCCTCTACAATTTTTAGTCTCTGAAGACTCCTGGCATTCAGAGGTTTCCCAACAATAAATTCAAGTTCCTCCTTGACTCCAGCAGCATACAGAGCAGTCATCAGTCCATTTTCTGTCAGAATATCTGAAATTAATCTTCCAAAGGGAATCCATGTTCTGATCTTCTGACCCTTATCTTTTACAGATTCTTTTGAAGCATTAATATGATTCCATAAGTGCATGAACAGAATGTAAGGAAGATCTACCTTGGTGCTCTGACTTAAACAGTACATGAAGTAGAGTTGTTCATTGTTCACATAGTCTGGAGAGTTTGTAGATTTTCTGTGATGAATGCATCCCATAAAAATCTTTGCCCAGATTTTGTAGACAGGCTTCAGATCTTTAAATTTGTTAGAGGCCTGTCTAGTAGTCATGACTTCCTTATAAACTTCTTCCATGTCTACACGCCCAGCTGGCAGATGAGATACGCCATCAGTTTCCTGATTAGATCTTCTGTAATTGTAATCTCCTTACCCAGAACAGAAGACAAGATGAATTTGGGGTATACAGCAGCATGTATCCAGAATTCTTTCACCAGATGAGGGTAAACTGGTCCAAATAATCTGTCAAAGTATTTTACCCAGCCTTGAGCATCAACTATTGAACGAAATTCAAATCCATTTTCAGCTAATGAATCAAATTCCACCATTGATTCACAGAGAACTTCAAGTTTGTCAACAGGAGTTAACAAAGTCCTTTTAGGTGTCGTGTATGGAGCCACACCCATATTTGCAGAAGTAACTGCAACCATGGTTGATTGAAACTGAGCTGCTGTAGAAGATGAGGTTGCCATTGAAGATGATTTTGACAAAGGTTTAGGGTTTTTGTGAAGAGAGAAAAGAAGACAAAAATGCATAAACTTGCTTGAGTTGTGAAAAGTGTGAAAGTGGTGAGAGATGTGGTATTTATAGAAAACAATTAGGCATACAAACAGACAATCAAAGCACGTTTACACATAGCAATTAATGTCAATTAATGAAAGAGAATAAAAATCATTTCAAGCATTAATTGATTCTGGCAAATTGGGGGGAAAATTAAGATTTTCACTATTCAAACCATACCTCAAACGTCTCTTCAGTAGTGTACACGCCATCTTTTCAGATTTAGAGTGACACGTGTTTTCTTGCATGTGCTTCTGAATTCTCTTGAGAAATGAAACGTTAACCAACGTTCAGATCCTCTGAGATTGGTTAGTTCAGATACACACAAATAAACATAAATTTAATAAGCAACAGATGAATTACTTCAGAGTGATAAACATTTATCATCTGTAAAATTTGCTTCTGACAAATATTATTCTGGACACAAATTCATACCAATATTTTTCAGAATAAATTTGAATCTATCTTCAACAAGGGGTTTTGTGAAAATATCTGTCCATTGATGATTTGTATCAAGAAAGGCTAAGTTTATAACTCCCTTATGAACATAGTCTCTGATGAAATGATGTTTAATTTCTATATGTTTTGCCTTAGAGTGTAAAATGGGGTTTTTAGAGAAACATACAGCAGAAGTATTATCACAAAATATAGAAATGTTACTTTCAAATATCTGATAGTCTTCTAGCTGACTTTTCATCCAGAGCATCTGCGTGCTACATCCAGCAGCAGCAATGTATTCTTCTTCTGTAGTTGATAGTGCAATTGTGGGTTGCTTCTTGCTGTACCAAGAGATTAGATTTCTTCCTAGAAATTGACAACTTCCAGAAGTACTTTTTCTTTCCACTCTGTCTCCAGCATAGTCAGCATCACAGAATCCAACTAATTTGAAATCATCAGATTTTCTGTAACACAAACCCACATTAGAAGTACCTTTCAGATACCTTAGAATCCTCTTAATAGCTGTTAAGTGTGATTCTCTAGGATCTGATTGGAATCTTGCACACAAGCATACACTGAACAAAATGTCAGGTCTAGAAGCAGTTAAGTAGAGAAGAGATCCTATCATACCTCTGTAAAGTTTCTGATCTACTTTCTTACTTACCTCTTCTTTGCCTAGTGAGCTAGTTGGATGCATGGGAGTCTTTGCCATCTTACTCTCAGTCATGCTAAATTTCTTCAGAAGTTCTTTAATATATTTGGTCTGATGAATGTAAGTGCACTCTGGAGTTTGGTTGACTTGAATTCCCAGAAAGAATCTCAATTCTCCCATCATGCTCATTTCAAATTCTGCCTGCATACATTGAGCAAACTCCTTTACCAACATAATATTGGTAGATCCAAATATGATATCATCCACATATATTTGACAAATTAGAAGATCTTTCTTAAATGTTTTACAAAAGAGTGTTGTGCCCACTTTGCCTCTGATGAAATTTTTCTCCAAAAGAAAATTGCTTAATCTCTCATACCAAGCTCTGGGAGCTTGTTTTAAACCATACAGAGATTTCTTTAGTTTGAAAACATGTTCTGGGAATTTTTCACTCTCAAAACCAGGAGGCTGGTGAACATAAACTTCTTCTTCTATAATACCATTTAGAAATGCACTTTTAACATCCATCTGATATAGAGTGATGTTATATTGTGTAGCAAATGAAATGAGAAGGCGTATAGATTCTAACCTTGCCACTGGAGCATAAGTTTCAGTGTAATCAATACCTTCCTGTTGACTGTACCCTTGAGCAACAAGCCTTGCCTTATTTCTTTCAACTTCTCCTTTATCATTAAGCTTATTTCTGAAGACCCATTTAGTTCCAATTATGTTGAATCCTTTTGGTCTTGGAACTAAATCCCACACATCATTTCTGGTGAACTGATTTAGATCTTCTTGCATGGCAATAATCCAATCATTGTCTTGCAGAGCTTCATCTACAGAAGTTGGTTCAATTACTGACACCAATCCAAATAATGATGCTTCAGATGATCTGAGGAAGGATCTTGTTCTGATAGGGTCATCCTTCTTTCCAATGATCACATTCTCTGGATGAGAAGCTTTGATTCTGGAAGATGATCCTCTAACAGTTGATTCTTCAGAAATGTTTAAGTTGTTCATCTGAGAAGTTAAAGGAATTGCATCTGGCGTTGCTTCTAGTTCCTTCACTTGAGCTTTGTCTGCCTCTGAGCCTTCAGAGTCTGTGAAGACTACTTCTCTATCTGCAGAATTTTCAAACTGCTTTGGCTTTTTAATGCCAAGCTTATCATCAAATCTAACATGAATAGATTCTTCCACAATATGTGTTTCAGTATTGTATACTCTGTAGCCTTTAGAGTGTTCAGAATACCCAAGCATGAAACACTTATGTGCTTTAGAATCAAATTTGTTCAGATTTTCTTTAGTATTCAACATATAGCAAATACATCCAAAAGGATGAAAATATGAAATGTTGGGCTTTCTGTTCTTCCACAGTTCATAGGGAGTCTTCTCCAGAATAGGTCTTACAGACACTCTGTTCTGAATGTAACAGGCTGTGTTGATTGCTTCTGCCCAAAAGTGCTTTGCCAGATTAGTCTCATTGATCATGGTTTTGGCCATTTCTTGCAGAGTTCTATTTTTCCTCTCTACAACTCCATTTTGTTATGGAGTTCTAGGACAGGAAAAATCATGAGCAATGCCATTTTCATTAAAATATTTTTCAAAATATTTGTTTTCAAATTCACCATCATGATCACTTCTGACTTTTATAATTTTGAAATCTTTTTCATTCTGGACTTGTTTGCAGAAGTCAAAGAACACAGAATGTGACTCATCCTTGTGTTTTAAGAACTTTACCCATGTCCATCTACTATAGTCATCAACAATGACTAATCCATACTTCTCGCCTCTGATGGATGCAGTTTTCACTGGTCCAAACAGATCAATATGAAGTAATTCTAATGGTCTGGAAGTAGAAACAACATTTTTTGATTTAAAAGAGGATTTTGAAAACTTCCCTTTTTGACATGCTTCACAAAGAGCATCTGAGGTGAACTTCAGGTTAGGAAGTCCTCTGACAAGATTAAGTTTATTAATCTGAGATATACGTCTCATATTAATATGCCCCAATCTTCTGTGCCAGACCCATTACTACTCATTAACAGACAAGGGACATTTAACATTCTGAACCTTAAGTTCTGAAAGATTTATTTTATAAATGTTGTTCTTCCTCTTTCCACTAAATAGGATTGAGCCATCTTTTTGACTAATAGCTTTATAACATTTTTGATTAAAGGTTATGCCATAACCATTGTCACTTAATTGACTTATGGACAATAGATTATGCTTTAATCCTTCTACAAGTAAAACATTAGTAATAGAGGGAAGATTACCATTTCCAATAGTGCCAGATCCAATGATCTTGCCCTTCTGATTCCCTCCAAATTTCACATCACCTCCAGATCTAAGCTTCAGACTTTGGAACATAGACCTTTCTCCTGTTATGTGTCGCGAGCATCCAGAGTCCAGGTACCATGATTGACGTCCTGACCTTGCTGCTAAGAACATCTGCAACAGGAATTATTTTACTTTTAGGTACCCAGATCTTCTTGGGTCCTTTTGGGTTAGTTGTTCTAAAGGTTTGTCTAAACTTTTGTTTTTCAACATAAGGTTTATTCTGACTAGCCTTAGATTTAAACACATGAATGTTCTTTTCAGAACGAGTGTGTTCAATATCATTCAAGTGACCAAATTTAAAGTGAGAATATAAAGGAGTCTTCTTGATGATAATTTTATCAACAGGTTTTGGATTTAAATCCTTTCCAGAGGAAGATTTATATCCAATTCCTTTTCTGTTATTTCTGCTAACTCCATAGATCATAGAAGCCATTTTGCTTCTGTTTATGCTTTTAGCAAGAAACTTCTAAAAGCTGTAGTCATATTTTTCCAAAATATTTTTGCATTCAGACTCAGTTTCAGAATCAGAGTCTTGTTGAGCTAATTCAGAATCATTTTTTCAATTTTAAGTTCTTTTCATTTAGCTCAGCTACTTCTGATTTGAGAATATTATTCTCAGATACATGATTGCTTTGACGCTTCTTGTATTTGAGCTTAATATTGTTATAGCTCTTCAGAACTTCTGATAACACTTCGATAAGTTCACCTTTAGTGAGTTTAGCCATTACCTCTTCAGCGTCAGAGTCAGATTCAGAGTCAGATTCAGATCCTGAAATTCCTTCCTCCTGATCTTCTATGTCAGCCATCAATGCTACGTTGGCACATTCCTCTTCTGACTCAGATTCAGATTCAGATGTATTTGAATCATCCCAGGTAGCCATTAGAACCTTCTTCTTCTTATCAGATTTTCTTTTAGGCTTTTCTTTCAACAACTTTGGACATTCGTTTTTGTAATGCCCAGGTTCTTTACATTCGTAGCAGACAACCTCCTTTTTGCCAGATCTTCTGTGTCCAGAAGATTCTTTTTTTTGGTCAGGCTTCCTGAAGTTTCTGAACTTCTTTCCTTTATGCTTCCAGAGTTTGTTTATTCTTCTGGACAACATGGATAGTTCATCTTCATTTTCAGATGAGGATTCTTCAGAGCTTTCCTCTATTACCTGCAATGCTTTAGCAGATTTATTAGATTTTAAGGCAATTGATTTACCTTCCTTTTGAGGTTCATCTTCCTCAAGTTCAATTTCATGACTCCTCAGTGAACTGATTAGTTCCTCCAAGGAAATCTTGTTCAGATCTTTAGCCATTTTCAACGCAGTCACCATAGGTCTCCATCTGGTAGGTAAGCTTCTGATGATCTTTTTCACATGATCAGCAGTAGAGTATCCTTTATCGAGAACCTATAGTCCAGCTATAAGTATTTGAAATCTGGAGAACATAGCTTCAACAGATTCAGCTCCTTCCATCTTGAAGGCTTCATACTTCTGAATTAGAGCCAGAGCCTTTGTTTCCTTGACTTGAGAGTTTCCCTCATGAGTCATCTTCAAGGACTCAAACATGTCAAATGCAGTTTCTCTATTTGTGATCTTTTCATACTCAGTGTGAGATATTGCATTTAACAATATTGTTCTAGCCTTGTGGTGATTTCTAAATTCCTTCTTTTGGGCTTCTGTCATAGATTTTCTATCTATTTTCTTGCCATTCCCATCAATGGGATGAACATATCCATCTATGACCAATTCCATAAATTAACATCATAACCAAGGAAAAAACTTTCAATCCTGTCTTTCCAATAATCAAATTTCTCCCCATCAAACATAGGGGGTTTAGTGCTGATTCTGTCCCTTTCTTCATATTTGTTGTTAATGTTAGATATTGAAGTATCAGCCATAGTAACAACCAAATATATATCAAAGTTTTTCTCACTGAATCTTTTCTGATGCCAATTGAAGGTGAGAAAATACTTAGAAGGGGGGTTGAATAAGTATGAAGATAAAAACTTAGAAGTAAAAACTCAAGTATTTTTATCCTGGTTCGTTGAACTCAACTACTCCAGTCCACCCTTTCTAGACTGATTTTCCTTTCTCAATCAAGGACTTAATCCACTATTTAATCAACTGATTACAATAGTAAGCACTAAGAACAACTGTTCAAAGTCTTCTCAAGAACTACTGATCCTAACTGGATCTTCTTAAGGTTTTCTTACAATCAAATGTAATAATAAATACAAGTGTTAAGATGCTTCTAATAAAGCTTTATCACAACTGTGATTTTTCACTTAAGATTAAGAATAAAGAAATTAATTCTAGCAAGAATATATGAGTTGAATGAGAGCTTTGATAATGAATTCTTTTCAAGTGATTCGTCAACTGAAGAAGATGAGTGGAGACTTGCTTTTATAGGCACAGTGATCCAAGAGTTTTTCACGTTGATAAGAGTGTACCAAAAGGTCTGAGCCTTTTTGTCTTTACATCAAGTGACCTTTCCTAGAAGAAGAAAGCACAGAGAAATCCTTTTTGTCTGTGTTCTTGTGTCTAGCATAAATAAGGAAAGAGTCGTTTGGATATTCCAACGGACATAATCTTTGAATTCTTCTTCAACAATTTTCAGCAAGAGTCATCAGAGTCTAATTTGATCAGAGCCTTCTGATGTTGATCAGAGTTTTGCTGAATCAGAGTCTTTGCAGCAAGTGTGCTTTTAGCGTGTATAAGTTCAGAGCAGAGTTTTGGGTCAGATCCTCAGTACTGGCAGTGTTAGTACTATCAGAGTCTTCTGAAGTAACTATGCTTGAAAACTCTTCATACAAAATTCTTCATTGGTTCAGATGCTTCTGACTTGCTTCAAATTCTTCTGGAGCTTCTGCTTCAGATCCTTCTGGTGGCAATGCTCAAGATCTTCTGATGGCAGCGTTCAGAATCTTCTAATGGGTGCATCTGACGCTTCAGAGCCTTGCATATTTCTTATGTTTAGATCTGATTTACTTCTGGAGTGATATTTACTTTAATATCTGCAACAAACATTCTTAAGCAAATTTTAGAGTACATAATTCTTAATTACAAAATTTCATAATAGTTATCATCAAAACATAGAGATATTATTAAGAACCAATCTGTGTTCTAACAGAGTTTACTCACGTTTCTTTTCAACTCATCATTGTCTTCCCTAATTCTTTCATTATGTTTCTTTTGATCATCCATTCTTCTCTTGACATTGGTAGTAGTTCCGTACTTATGTTGAGGAATCAACTTGATGGTATTTCAACAAATATGAAGATGAGAACAGATGAAAGTGAGCTTCTTGATAACTTGAATGTATGCATGAAGGAATACAATGGTATGCAAGTGGATGCAATAATGTGCCATGCATTATGTTAGGTACATGGTCTAGTAAGTTCATGACACGGATGGAGGATAAGTTTGATTGCTTTCCAAAACAAAGATCTCATCAGGTAGGATCTAAGGTTAATCAAGAACCCCAAAGTCATGGATTCACATGAATGTTTATCATGCACGGAAGAAGCATGCTGGTTGACAATACCATCATATGAATCTACTTTGGGTGAGGTCTTCAAATCGACCCATGCGAGAAAATCTTCTCGGGGACCCACGCGAGAAAAGCTTCTCGAGGACCCATACTACTTGACTGCTTGTTGCGTATGTCAGTCATTTCTCGGCAACAACCCCATAAAGAAAGTCTATTCTGAGTGAGATCTTCGTATTGAGCCATGCAAGAAAAGCTTCTCGGGACCTGCACTACGCGACCATCAATCCTAGTCGACCAAAGGTTCAAGGTTCTACAAAGGTCCTTAGAGTCATGGATCCCAATGAAAACATTGATTGTTTACGCCAATAGCTTAACGGTCGTCAATATCCTCAATAGAATCCACTCTAAGTGAGGTTCTCGTATCGACCCATACGAGAACAGCTTCTCGGTGGCCCATACTACTCAACCTCATCATATCTCATGTTTGCACTCTAGACTCGGGTAGAGAGTCTTTCCCTTAAGGTTTGCAACCAGAGTATCCAATCCACATCACACCATAAGAGAGCCACAACAAATAAGATATGAATATTTACAGCAAAATGCAATAAAAAAAGCAAGCAAAGAATAGAGACAAACACCCAAACATGCCAACAAGGCAACAAAGACTAAGCTTGACTTGCTTAGGAAAAATCCCAGCAGAGTCTCCATCCGTCGTACCTCAAAAATTGAGAATGACATCACGATGCATAATCGCACGGTTACAAGATGTACTTAATCGAGTCACCACCAAACTTTATTTATTCCCAAAGAGGGAAAGTGAAAATATCGATAAAACACATAAAAGAAAAGGATAGGATATGGTCATCACAACCAATATCGGGTTCGAATGTCAGTTATGCAAGGGGAAGGTATTAGCACCCCTCACATTCGTTATACTCAAAGGGAACCATCTAGGTTGTCTAAGCATGAATGAGTGTCGTTATCTAAGGGTTACTTGCTAAGGGAAATAGTTGATTTTTTATTAGGGTGCTCGCAAAGACTTCGTAATCTCGTTCCTATGTATCATCATAGTTCAATAAAGAAGTCAGAGCATTCATAGTTCGGGGTAGAAAATTAGTGTGTGTTGATTGATTTTACCTTGCAAAAAAGGGTTTGAAATATCTCACGGCGGCGAGAGAACAAAAGTTTGATGATTTGATGTTGTTTTTAGGTTTTTGAAAAGAAGGTTGTTCTTGATTAGAATTGCACTAAAGACTATGGGTAGAGGTGAATATCTCAGACTACCAATCCAAGCGTCTTGTGTCCAAAATACTCAGAGTGAGTGTAGGAAAGCTCCACTCTCACTCCTTCTCCACCACTTAAGGCTCGTGGCACACAATTCTAATCATATTTTATTATGTTTTTGAGTTTATTGAGAAAAATGTCACTTGACGTTGGATCAAGGGTTTTATTAGAAAAATACCACTTGACGTTGGATCAAGGGTTTGAGAAAATGACAAAGTAAACAAAACCAAAGAACAACGAAAAAGTAAAGAAAGTACATCAAAGGGGAGAGAGGTGCATGAAAAATACAAGGAAAATATTGCAAGAAGTAAATGGTCTTGTTGTCAGATAGCCTAAGAGAAAGCCATGTGTGTACAAAGTGTCCTAAGCTATGAAACATAAATAGGAATCCAAGTCCAAGTCTCCTTTTGCTAGGGTCAAGTACAAGGTCCAAAATGTCCAAAACACTTCAAGTCTTGCAAAGGTCAATCACACAGTCCATAGTCCATAAAATTTTCACACATTTTTTTAGGTATTTTCTCATTTTTATCATGTTTTTATATTTTTTTTATATGATAAAGAATAAATAAAAGAAGAAGAAAATGACATAAAGTAAAGACATGAATGATAAATAAGAAATGAAGTAAACTACGAAAAGTAAATGACGAGAAGATAAATTGCAAGAATTAAAGTGCGAGAATGCAAAAGTTAGAAGTTAGAAGTTAATAGTTAGTGATCGAATGATCGGTTTATAGAATCAGACAATTTAGCGCTATGTTAAATCATCGTAAGTGGACATATGTAGAAACCACACCTATCTGAGGCCGATTAATAATAATTTATACGTTCAAACATGTTAGAGAAATAACACAAAGTTATTATCCTAAAACATGCAACACAATGAGAAAATAGATGAAGGAAAAAGTAGAATCAAGCTCAAGTCTTTAAAATTGGCTCATCTATCATCAAGAGATTCAAATTATAATCAACCAATGGAAATCTATCAATTCCTCAAAATGTCAAGAATGATCTAATGATCATTCATCAACATGTTTGAAGTATTGAAGATTCAATCAACCTAGGGATCATTACTCAATGATGCTTAAGATTTCATCCACCACATGATCACAAAAATGAAAATCAAAAATAAACAAAGATAATAATAATAATAATAATAATAATAAAAATCAATTTTAAAATTTAATAGTGAAATTAAAGTAGGAAATACTAGAAGTTTAGACAAAAGAAAAAATTACGATACGAAAACTAAACAAAGAAAAATTAAAACAAAAAAAGTTAAAAGAAAAAGAAAGGAATGGTGGTGTATATTGTGCATAGGGGGCGGTGGGAAGAACTGTTGTGTGGGCCTATAAGCCCAAACGCATATGGAAAAGAGGTTTGAAAAATAAAAATCAGCAACATCACATGTCAAAGAAAAAACACGCGTTTCCATCTTTCTTTGAAAATCTCGTCGCCGAAAAACCAGTTGCTCTACTGCGCCGGAGCTCATCGCTGACTGTGGCGCAATATGAAACTATAAACACTTCATATCTTCAAGCTTGTCTCACTCCCCTCTTTTCAGCTCTCCCAACTACTTTTTCAAATTCCAACTCTACACCACGAACCGAGTTCAAATGTTAACACAATCCAAATCATAGATCTACAATGATTTCAACGAAATAGTGAAACTACCTTCAGAGTAAAATCAGGTATGATGTTTCATTCTTCCTCTTCTCCCTTTTTAGTTCGTGTTGTACTGTGATTGATTTGTCATTGTTGTTAAGCGGTTGCGTGAATTTCTTCTGTGTGATGTTGAGTTATGTTGCAATGCTGAGGAATGTTGCAGTTGTGCATTGAGTACTTGTGCATGAGAAATGAAGAAAAGGTGATTTGAAGATGAGTAGTGGAGCTTTGTTTTTTTTTTTGTAAAATTATGTGAAGAGTGAAGAAGGAATGTCGTGAATTTGGTGATGAGAAAAATGTCCCCCTTGCAGTGTAAATTCCATCTGATTTATTATAGTAAGGATTGAAGGGTATATTAGGCTTTTGTCTCGAAAATTCTATTGTCAATTTTACTTGTAATATTGATTTTTGGAATGTAAACTAATTTTGAAAATCCTCCTATGTCATTGCGTTTTTTCCTTGTATTGCTCTTGTTGCATTTGGATCTTGTATTACTTGTTCCTAAATATTGGACCTTAATGATATATGTTCTATTTGAACCCTAGTATTGCTTGGAACAATGCCTTTGATTCTTATACTTTGCAAATGATATTCATGAATGTTTTCTTGTATTTCCATGGTGATGTAACCAAATGAACTAGAGCCAAAGCAAAAGTTTAAGGGCCATTGTGACACTTTGAACCAACTTGAATCAATGAATGATGATAGAAATTGGATGATATTGAAACACAATTGGTTAATCTTTTAATTCCATGAAGATTACTTGACATGGTCATGGATTTGGAAAAGGAACTTGGATGAAAACTTGATTTGAGTAACTTGAACAAAATAAGTCTTTTCTTGTGGTTTATGTAAGCTTTGAATCAAATACCTCAAATTATGGACAATAGCATGATTAGATTTGTTAAGTTTACATCAAAACCAAACTTGTATTAAACTTGAACCATGTTGAACTTGAATGATGTTTTGAAACAAAATTGAACCAAATGCTCATTTGAACAAAAATTTGACCACACGATGTCAAATAAAACCAAATGAGCTAACACATTTGATCTTAACATAATTTGTTTTCCAAAGTGATCCATAACTTGTAATGACTTGTAGCTGAAGCAACAATCTTGTAATGGATCAAGATTAGGCCAAACTTGCTTGAATTTGTCCGTGAGTGAATGGTCATTGAATTAATCTAACACACTTGACTTGTGGTCTTGAACAATCCATGATTCAACTTTGCAAAACCCTAAAGCTTGGTAAAAAAGAAATGAAAGCAAATGCAACATATTTTTTGTATTTTGAATGCAAGATGATTAACTAAAATGAATAAGACACAATGATGCAATAAGAATGCAACAAAACCTAACTACAAAGGAAACAATTATAAGATTAAAGCATCAAGACAGAGGGACATACTAGTGACCTTGGAGAACCTTAAGGAAAGCAATCAGAGGAGGAAGTCCTCATACTCAAACATATAAATCACCATACTTAATGACAATGGTATGCCAATGATATGATAAATAATAATGAGAATGTTAGGGTAAAAATAAGGGTATGACACCTGCAACTAATGGAGAAATGATTAATCCACCGGTCATGAGAAGGACTCCGGGTAGACCAAAAAAGAAAAGAAACAAGGCTAATGATGAACCAACTTCAAGCAATGTATTACCAAGAAATTATAAACCTATTAAGTGTAAAAGTTATGGGACTTTAGGGCACAACTCAATAACTTGCAAAGGAAAAACAACGGTGGATCGATAATTATCAAAAGGTAGTAACAAGGCTAAGAAGCCAAGGAAGACATCAACCAAGGAACCACCCGTTATGTTAACACAAGAATCACAAGCACTACAAACATAAGAAACTAGTTGATTGAACATGTTGTAAAATGTCCTTTTTTTGTGTAATGTTTGACTACTTTAGAATCAAGTTGATTGAACATGTTGCATCATTTTTTGTGTAATGGATCATGTTTATTTTTTGAAACCTATGACTGTTTGTAATTGATCCATTACTAATGAAGTATTAGTGTTTCCTCACTTATCATGTATGTCTATGAACTCTACTAACTAGATTAAGACCCGCGTGATGCACGGTTGTAAATTAATTGTATTTTAAATTTATGTGTATATTGTTAAAACTTAGTTATACGACGAATAAAAGTGTTTTAAATGCTAATTACTTTAATAACTTTTATAAGAATAAATTATTGTAATTTGTTATGAATGATATTTTAAAATATTTATTTGATTTTGTTGTTGAAATATGAGAGTTCATTGTAAAAATTATCTTTTTTAATTATATTTACTATAATAATTATTATAAAAATAAAAAGAAAATTATAATCTCAATTGTCTTATATGTGAAAAATCAACAATCATATTATGTCTTTAGTTTATTTGTCCGAAATGATATGAAAAAAATGTAGAATTGAAATAATTTAAAATTATTTAGAGACATTATATTTAAAATATATTATAAAATTTATATTATTTAATATTTATAACTAAAAAATAATTGAAAGAAAAACAAAAATAATATGTATAAATTTTATGAAAATAATACGTATTAAACATAATAATTGATCGGTTTGATTCTCATGTCTTTTTAGTAGTTATCTTTGATTTAGATGTTAAATTTTAAGTTGTTAAAGATGTGTATTTATTCTTAGTGTTAAATAAATTTAAAAGTTTATTTGTAATTATTATCAAATAAAACTTTATTAGCTCTATACAATTTATATTTATTTTGTCAAATTTTAGGCTTAATTGTTTTTTTAAATAGTTATTTTAATTTAATTAATGAATGATAGCAATGAATGACGATAGGTATTGGATGATATTGAAACACAATTGGTTAATATTTTAAGGCCATGAAGATTGCTTGACATGGCCAGGGATTTGAAAAAGGAACTTGGATAAAAACTTGATTTGATTAACTTGAACAAAATAAGTCTTTTCTTGTGGTTTATGCAAGCTTTGAATCAAATACTTCAAATTATGGACAATAGCATGATTAGCTTTGTTAAGTTTACATCAAAACCAAACTTGTATTAAACTTGAACCATGTTGAACTTGAATGATGTTTTAAAACAAATTTGAACCAAATGCTCCTTTGAACAAAATTTTGACCGCACGATGTTAAACAAAACCAAATGAGCCAACACATTTGATCTTAACATAATTTTTTTCCCAAAGTGATCCATAACTTATAATGACTTGTAACTGAAGCAACAATCTTGTGTTGGACCAAGATTAGGCCAAATTTGCTTGAATTCGTCTGTGAGTGAATGATCATTGAATTAATCTAACACACTTGACTTGTGATCTTGAGCAATCCATGATTCAACTTTGCAAAGCTTGGTAAAAAATAAATGAAAGCAAATGCAACATATTTTTTGTATTTTGAATGCAAGATGGTTAACTAAAATGAACAATACACAATGATGGAATAAGAATGCTGTTGTGAATTTGTTGTGAATTATGACAAAATTCAATATCAATTTGCGAGGCAAAGAACAATAACAACCAAACTAAATGGTCTTCAGCAATAATAATTCGTACACAGACAATATAACAAAATAAGGCAAGAAAAAACCGAAGGCCTGTTTATCTAGTTCGATCAAACGATATATTCTTGGGGAGAGAGCAATTCTCCAATTCACTATACTCAGAAAGTTGTTACAAGAGATTACAAATGAGTTACAAAAAAATAGTCTTCGCCTTCAGCTTCCCAAGAACAATCCTGAAGGCGCCCAAGAACAACCCTATTTTCTACCTAAGTGTTTCTCTACCTCTCCAGCTATCAATATATGAATCACTCAAACTCAAAGTGTAATCCAAGGTTTTCTCTTTGCATAGCTGAAACCCTATGCTATACCTTTAAACCCTTGGTCTCCCTTTTTGGTGAAAACTCTAAGATTGTCACACACCAACCATATAAGAGATACATATTTATAATAGAAAATACACAACAAACAAAGCCCAAAATTACATGGATTCATAGATTGAATCATAAAATCCCGAAAACCCGAAAGCACTATTTACCATACGGACAACACTATTCACTAATTGATTTTTTCTCTCGAATTTTCTTCTGACTTTCTAAAACTTCTGATTTTCGCGGTACATGCAATCTCCAAAATATGTTTTCTTTTTCTTCATCAACAAAGGTTTTAAGGCACATTTACAACAATATCCACCTTGACTTTAAACCATGTTGATACCAATTTAACAATCAACAACATTGCTGATCTCTACCAAGTTGAAACTTTAATCAATAAGTTTGATCAAATTCAAACAACCCTTGAATCTTGATCTCACAACTTGCATCCATTTGTTTACAATTACCCTTTTCTGCCTAGATAATTTAACAAGCCTACAAGTATGAATTTTTAACCACCTTTGACTCCACCTGTTTTAAAATGCCTCCATGAAGGTTTTTCTTCTTTTATTTTGCAGTCCTTCAGCCACATTAAAAACATAATACCCAAGGTTAGCATAACCGTCCCTTTGAGATGCTACAATAACCCTCCTTACCTTATCACAAGTCAAATGATAATCAGAGATCTCTATAATTGTTCCCTCACTACTACTAGCATCCATAAGGAAACTCTACCTTAAACTGAGTTTTCTTTCTTATAGTTTCTCCCAGGTTTCTCCCTTGGTTTTCACTATTCTTCTTCTGAAGAAATTATGTACCAACCAAGTAAGCTGTTTTAACCTCAGCTCTTCCCCAAAAACTCAATAATAATTCAGCGATAACATGCATTTTTATCCCTTGATTTCTACAAAATTCATTGTACTCCTCTGAAACTTTCTCAAGGCATTCATAATGTCTTAAACTCAAATCCCATAACTCTTTCTTGTCATGAAAGCCTCCACTAGTTAACGATGAATGAATAATAACATTTGAACCTTTTAAAATATATAGACCACATATTTTAGACCCTTTAGCAATAATCAATTCAACACACATAATCTTCAACACTCCACGTTCAATTCTAGTACAATAGCCTAGATCATCAAACATACTTATAGATAACAAATTTCGCTTGAATTCTAGAATATACCTCACATTGTGAATAAGAAGTTCACGATCATTAAACATTTTAAATATGACTATACCAATACCGTGAACCTTGCATGCCTTATTATTACCAAGGCGAACTACTCCACCTTGCACCATCTTCAAAGTTTCAAAGTATTCTATTCTTGGACACATGTGATAAGAGAAACCTGAGTCATTGACCCAACTATCTTCAGTCTCTAAACTCGATACTACTAGTGCTTCGGCATCCTCATAACTTTCCTCACCCAATGCTACTACAACTTGAACATAATCTTCGTTGACCTTTCTTTCAGGACAATCCCTTTTAAAGTGACCGACTTTGTGACAATTAAAACATTTTACATTTGAATTGTCAAACCTCTTTGATTTGGACATTCCTTTACGCTCACCTCCTACTCTTGACACATTTAAGCCTTCACCACTATCTTGAATCTTCAAATCTTTTGACTTTGAAAATTCTTTGGATTTCACTGTTGTCTGAACTTTATCCAAAGTAATAGTACCTTTCTTACCATAAAGAAGGGCATCCTTAAAATGATCAAAGGATCTGGATAATGAACTCAACAGGAGCAAAGCCTTGTCCTCATCATCAATCTGCAATTCAATATTCTCAAGATCATCGATAATCTTGTGAAATTCTATGAGCTATTCAACTATGGATTTTCTTCACCATTCGGAATGAATAGGGTTGTTGTTTCATATACAACCTGTGAGACAAAGACTTTGTTATATACAATGATTCAAGTTTTTTCCACATAGAAACCACAATTTTCTCCCTGGCTACTTCTCTTAGAAATTTATCCCCGAGGCACAAGATAATGGCACTTCTGGCCTTATCCACCATCTCGGTCTTCTGTAACTGTGTAAGCCCTGCAGGCATCAATGCTTCACTCTTCAAAGCATCGATACACTTCTCTTGAATTAAAATTTCTTGCATTTTAATTTTCCACAACCCGAAGTCGTTGTTACCGAAAAATTTCTTGATCTTCCATTTACTAACCATGGTGCTCACTTGTCAACAATGTCTCTTTGCTCCACGCATACCGCACCACTTGTTGTGAATTACGATAAAATTCAATATCAATTTGTGTGGCAAAGAATAATAGCAACCAAAATAAATGGTCTTCAACAATAATAATCCGTACATAGATAATATAACAAAATAAGGCAAGAAAAAACTGAAGGTTTGTTTACCCAGTTCGATCAAGCGATCTACTCTGGGGGAGAGAGCAGCTCTCTAATTCACTATACTAAAAAATTTGTTACAAGAGATTACATATGAGTTACAAGAAAATAGTCTTTGCCTTCAGGTTCCCAAGAACAACCCTGAAGGCGCCTAAGAACAACCCTATTTTCTACCCAAGTGTTTCCCTACCTCTCCAACTCTCAATATATGAATCGCTCAAACACAAAGTGTAATCCAAGGTTTTCTTCCGACCGATTTTTTTCTCGACTTTTCTTCCGACTTTCTAAAACTTCAAATTTTCACGGTAAATGCAATCTCCAAAATATATTTTCTTTCTCTTCATCAAAAAAGGTTTTAAGTCACATTTACAACTAATGCAACAAAACCTAACTACAAAGGAAACAATCATAAGATTAAAGCATCAAGACAAAGGGACATACAAGTGACCTTTGAGAACCTTAAGGAAAGCAATCAAAGGAGGAAGTCCTCATACTCAAACTTATAAATCACCATGCTTAATGATCAATGGTATGCCAATGATAGGATAAATGATGATGGGAATGTTAGGGTAAAAATAAGGGTATGACACCTGCAACTAATGAGAAAATGATCAATCTACCGGTCATGAGAAGGACTCCAGGTAGACCAAAAAAGAAAAGAAACAAGGCTAATGATGAACCAACTTCAAGCAATGTATTACCAAGAAATTATAAACCTCTTAAGTGTAAAAGTTATGGGACTTTAGGGCACAACTCAATAACTTGCAAAGGAAAAACAACAGTGGATCGATATTTATCAAAAAGGTAGTAACAAGTCTAAGAAGCGAAGGAAGACATCAACCAAGGAAGCACCCGTTATGTTAAAACAAGGATCACAAGCACTACAAACATAAGAAACTAGTTGATTGAACATGTTGTAAAATGTCCTTTTTTTATGTGTAATGTTTGACTACTTTAGAATCAAGTTGATTGAACATGTTGTATCACTTTTTGTGTAATGGATCATGTTTATTTTGTGAAACCTATGACTCTTTGTAATTGATCCATTATTAATGAAATATTAGTGTTTCCTCACTTATTATGTATGTCTTATGAATTCTACTAACTAGATTAATACCCGCGCGATGCGCGATTGTAGTTTTTTTTTATAATTTATGTGTATATTGTTAAAACTTAGTTATACGACGAATAAAAGTGTTTTAAATGCTAATTACTTTAATAAATTTTAAAAGAAAAAATTGTTGTAATTCGTTATGAATGATATTTTAAAATTTTTATGTGATTTTGTTGTTAAAATATGAGAGTTCATTATAAAAAAATTATCTTTTTTTTATTATATTTACTATAATAACTATTATATAAAAAAAAGCAAATTATAATCTCAATTGTCTTATATGTGAAAAATCAACAATCTTATATCTTTAGTTTATTTATCCGAAATGATATGAAAAAAATGTAGAATTGAAATAATTTAAAATTATTTAGAGAGGTTATATTGAAAATATATTATAAAATTTATATTATTTTATATTTATAACTAAAAAATAATTGCAAGAAAAATAAAAGTAATATCTATAAATTTTATGAAAATAATATACATCAAACTTAATAATTAATCGATTTGATTCTCATATCTTTTTAGTAGTTATCTTTGATTTAGATATTAAATTTTAAGTTGTTAAAGATTTGTATTTATTCTTAGTGTTAAATAAATTTAATAATTTATTTGTAATTATTATCAAATAAAACTTTATTAGCTCTATACAATTTATATTTATTTTGTCAAATTTTAGGCTTAATTGTTTTTTTTAAATAATTATTTTAATTTAATTAATGAAATTATAAAAATTTAACTGATTTTATCATTGATATAAATTGAAATATTAGTGTAAAGAATAAATATTGTATTTTGCTTTTTGTAAAGTGAAAATGAGTATTGAGAAGTGCCACATATGATTATGGGATGATGTGGCATGAATGAAGAAGAAATATTAACACATGTCGTGTTATTATGCACCGATTCAGATTTAATATATTATATAGATATAGATATCATGTGACTTTTTTTATGCAATTATAGTTAATGAATTCTAGTTTGTAAAAAAATGCAATGCTGCTCATTTCCTTCCAATTTTTATAGGTAACACTAAATTTACAGCATAACAAAAATGAAACATAACATAGCCGACATTACTTATCAATTGCTTTTTATGCCTCACAAGAATGCAACATTTTCTCCTTTACTTCCAATTCTTATAGGTAACACTAAATTTACAATATTACAAATAACACAAACACGACATGCTGCTTCTCATTCCATTTCATAACAAATAAATTTACATAATAACCTTATTAAAATAACAGTAACAATAACATTACAACATTACAACATAACCTCACCAGAATTACATTATCCAATTAAATTTTTTCTGATCAATAGGATTATCAAAACCAAGGACAAAACCAAAAGAATAACCAAAATCTTGATCTTCTTATTGAGGTTATCATCGATGTTCTTATCTAAAAAATACTTCTTCTTCAAATCATTAACCTTATTCAAAATTTAGTTGATCACTTCTTATGAACGATTTGGGATTTGCTCATCATACCAGTCAAAAAATGAACAACCTTTCCTTCAGTGTAGTTGAATAATACGAAAAAGGTGGAATTTAGGAATTACTCTAAAAATTTAGAATTTAGAAGATGAATATACAAACTAAAAATGTAGGGATTTATGGATTTTAGATGTACCTTGTACAACCCTCAACCATAAAACCTCTTCCCTGAATTGTGAGATATCCACACAGTTAGAAGTGGTGAATCCAAGCCACAATAACACTGCATCCTTCTCCACCTGAATGAGAAGAAGAACTGGATATTTGCACAGACTCGAAATCTATAACATCTTGAAATACAAAAAAGCTTTGTATTTGGAAACACAGGAAACTACTTGAAATGCAGGAATTGCATGCGGTGGATTTTGAATCCAAGAAAACACTGAAACGCAAGAAAAGGGATGAGAGCTAGGGCATAAAAATGAAATGCAGAATACGAATTCAAACTTGAAATTTTTATCCTCTTTAATCTCAATTTAAATATTATATTAAAAATCAATAATTAGTTTTTGTTATTTATAAATGATCTGGAATAAAACAATATGGAAACATGTTAAAAAAATCCACATAAGCGTTTGATGGAGGAAAATTGGGGACGAGGGACTAGAATGGTTGAAAAACAAAATGGAAGGACTGGTTTTGTGAGTAGAGCAAAATAAGGGGAATAAAACAATAATTATCCACACACAAATTAAATTTCAAATTTAATGAAATAAATGACAAAAGTAGTATGATGAATGGAAAGAGTCAGACTTCTATCATATGCAACATTAAAACTATAATTCACTAAACAAATATATTTTCACCAAAAGATAAATTGTCCCTTAGGTGAGCTACAACCAAACACTTGAAATAAACTATACCAATCCTACTTTTTATTTATTATTATTGTTCCATGCTAACCAAATATTCGAGACCTACTGCTCTATGTCGGTTAAAGGTTTAATAATACGAGACCTATTATCTAACTTCTCCCGTCAGGCTCAAGGTAGAAATACCTTTGTAAAGAGTTTTCAGGTACATAATCTCTAATCTCCATTTTCACTACTATTATCTTGAACCCTAAACTGACTTGGGCATTGGACTTATAACCATGCGGGTACCCCTTAGGTCCACTGTATCACAGACAACAAACACCGATTAATGGCATCGCATCAACACTGATACCTATGGTTTAAGAAGCATCGTGATCACGACCTTCAATCTACGGTGTCACATTATTGTAATGCTCCGGAAGCTTCGTTCTACCTTGCTTTCCAATATCCTTTCCATTTTTGGTTCCATAACGAAATAGTGGTGCAATATGTGAGAATCGACTTTTGATTCCTACGATTTTCACGAATTCACATTCGACCCTCACATATGAACTCCAATAACGTCTCTGGCAAAGAAATGATAGTTTTGAGAATCTAAAATTCAGATTTGCATCGTTTGGATCCATCGAACTACAATCTGAAACTGAACAAATGGTGATATCAACTCTGAGCCACCATATAATAACACCATCAGAAACTTTAGGGTAGAGATCCAGTATGACGACATTCTAGTTAGCCAAAAGTACCAACGTCAAGTACATGAGAAAGCTGGTCGGCAGGCACCCACAAATCTAGATTCAAATTCGCATGACCGAGCAAGGTCCGCCCCCACTGGATAAATGTTGAAAAGTATTTTAGGTGGGTATTTTATTGTATCCACAGGGATTATTCGTAAGATATATCGATGCTCGTCGTTCAATAGTTTAACGTTCTAAGTAAAGAGTTTTCAAAAGATTGCTTGTTTTGTAACATAAGTTTGTTACAAAGAGTAAATTAGGGCAAAGATGTTTTGTTTCAAGAAAAGCATGTCAAAACTAGATTTCGTTAATCCTTTTCAAACGTATTTGATTAATCAAGTATGTGAACTTAGTTTTGACCAATACAATCGCGTATCCTCGCGAATCCGTTCATTTCTAAACGGCTCCGTGAATATTACACTAGTGGGAAAAAAGATTTTTAAGTCGGTTAAAAATGACTTTTTATGTCGGGTCCGAGCCCGACCTAAGAATTACCAACATAAGAAGTTTTGAATTCTTAAGTCGGTTGTGGACCTGACTTAATAAACTGTTATTAGACCGGTTAGGCAGAACCCGACTTAATAAGTCTAGCCTTCAAGAAACCTCCCGGACCATTTATACCCGACCTAACAATTCACTTTCTTAAATCAGATATAATTAATCAACTTAAGAAGTTGTTTTTTTTGGATAACACATATCAAATTAAAAGATCATTGTAATCAAAATAGGTACACAACCACTGTAATATTTATCAAATTAAAACATCAATTGCACTAAAATTTAAAACCAATTGATATAACACTAGTTTATCAAAATACATAAACAAGAGTAACTACATAGGTGAAACACCAACTACGTACTTATCAAAACATCATCAAAACAAGAAATCTTAAAGATTGGCCTGAAAAAATCATATCATCGTCTGAACAGCCAACAACCAACATCCAACATGGAATTGCACCTAATTCATATCATTGTCTGCACTTTCTTTAATATGTTCCAATATCATGTTTGCACAACATTCTTGAACATTTTTAACTTCATCTTTTTGTAATGGATTTGAATCCTGAAATATCTAAATAAATAAACGTTGACATAAAATTAAATTAATATATTAACATTATTTTTTTTAATTAATTGATACAATTTGCTAAAAAAATTCTATTAGCAGATATCATGTTCAACATGTGAGCCATGATGTAATAGCCGCGCTCATAACTAACTTGTTGCTTTTGACTATACAATTTATTATCAAATGTGAACGTCTATTCAATAGATATTATTCAAAAATTGTTATAGAATATATATATATATATATATATATATATATATATATATATATATATATATATATATATATATATATATATATATATATATATATATATATGGAATTATTCATTTGTATGTAAAGTAAACAACTTACAGTGGGATAGAACCATTCTACTTTCTTCTGCTTTCTCACAAGTTGTAATTTACTATAAACTCTCAAAGCTATGCAATTATTTATAATTAACAAATTAAGTAAAATACTTACATTTGTTTCAGAACCCATAAATCATTTGATAAATTTGCAACATAAACAAGAAACTAAAAATCATAGTATAGTAATATTACTACTTCACTTTATTCCAGGAAATAAAAACACAAGAATCTATAACCTTATTTATAATTTATTTTAATAAACTATAGAAATTAACTCAAATTAGGAATTTATCAGTCACTACTAATATAAAAATCACTAGAATGGCAAGAGATATCAAACATTTCTATACGAAATATTTTTTAATCAATAATTTCATTTCATTTGATCTCTCAATGAGAGTAAGAAATTTTATCTCTCAAATCCAAAGATAAAAGTTTCTATGAAAATTTCAACTTATCTCTCTCAACACAATCATCTAGAATCTAGAATTTTTAGGCTTCATTATTACTACTACTACTACTAACACAACCATTATTCTTGAAATTATGTTATGGATCATTAACTTCACTATTTACTTTTATTTCACCATTCAAAGTTTTAAGATAATAAATACAAAGCAACATAGTTGAATCAATTGACAAATGTAGTATATGCTTACAATTCAATAATGTCATAGATTTTTTTATCTGGCTTCTTTTCCAACAAAGATAGAAAGGCAACTTCAAACTTCTTAGGATTTATGATGAACAACTGCCAATGATGGCTACAAGAACAAAATACAATTTAATGTCTAAATAAATTTCTATCAATTATAAGTGATTGACTATAACAATAAACAATTCTTACTTGTTAGAATAAGGAGCAAGGTAACATTCTTTTATATCATTACACATCTTCTTTTGTATGTAAGACTGAACAGTACCACACTCATTTTGACTATGAGTGAAATGCGGATCAATAAATCCATAAACATTATTGTTGCCCAATTCCATACAGAGGCGGTGTATATATATATATATATATATATATATATATATATATATATATATATATATATATATATATATATATATATATATATATATATATATATATATATATATATATATATATATATATATATATATATATATATATATATATATATATATATATATATATATATATATATATATATATATATATATATATATATATATATATATATATATATATATATATATATATATATATATATATAACATATTGAAAGTTATTTACATTATAAATTGTGAGATGTTGGATTGAACTCTAGTATAGCCGAAGGGTAGCTTCTGGTTCGATAGGTATTAAGCATGAGGTCGAAGTCTGTTTGCATGCTGCTGTCGGAGTAATGCGTGCTGTAGTCGAAGTTTGTTCTAACATGCATTAGTCAATATTGCTAGGGTTGTTAGCATATTGAATTGGGCCTTGCTTGTAAGCCCAATTGTTTAAGTTAACTTGTACCCTAAGTTAGCTTGTAATGGGTAATTGTTAAAAAGCCCATTAGGTTAGTGTGCTATTTTTTCTTATTGTAATACCCCGAAAATTTCCTTTAGATTAGTAGGTTCATTTCATATTTCATCTCATTCTGTATTGCATTATAAATTAACCTCTAATCGGTTTGCTCAGTCTGTTGGTTTTGCAGGAAAAATCACACTGTGTGCAATTTAATTGGTGAAGGGCGAAACAGTCATTAATTTGCGGCCTGCTGACAATTCATGAAACCAAGTCGTCATCAGGGGTTCCTCAAGTGATTAGGGTTTCCATCTCCGAGTCCTGTGATTTATTTGAGAATGAGCTGAATTTTACGGTAGTTTTGACGTCAGATTTTTCGTGACACAATGCATCTTATTCAAGAGCCGAGATTTAGTTGTTAGTTGGATTTCAAAAATGTTGTTTGATTCCTAAACCCTATGGAGCTTACCGTGTTGCAATATAAGTGGATTCAGGTTAAATCGGTGCGAGAATTTGCTTTACAAAATTTATTTTAATACCCCGAAAATTTCCTTTAGATTAGTAGGTTCATTTCATATTTCATCTCATTCTGTATTGCATTATAAATTAACCTCTAACCGGTTTGCTCAGTCTGTTGGTTTTGCAGGAAAAATCACACTGTGTGCAGTTTAATTGGTGAAGGGCGAAACAGTCATTAATTTGCGGCCTGCTGACAATTCATGAAACCAAGTCGTCATCAGGGGTTCCTCAAGTGATTAGGGTTTCCATCTCCGAGTCCTGTGATTTATTTGAGAATGAGCTGAATTTTACGGTAGTTTTGACGTCAGATTTTTCGTGACACGGTGCATCTTATTCAAGAGCCGAGATTTAGTTGTCAGTTGGATTTCAAAAATGTTGTTTGATTCCTAAACCCTATGGAGCTTACCGTGTTGCAATATAAGTGGATTCAGGTTAAATCGGTGCGAGAATTTGCTTTACAAAATTTATTTTAATAGACACACGTTTTCCTGCTGCTCGCTACCTACCAGTCGATTTTGAAGAAAACAACGGAATTTCGGTTCGTGTGGAATTTATAATGAACACCTGTGAGTTTGATAATGTTTGTTAGCCGAGCTGGTTCAGGTTACCGAGTTAAATCGTCCGTGATACAATTTTAATTTTTCAATGCGGAGGACAATTCGGTTTTCCGTTTAATCGATTTTCTCTGCTTATCCGAACCAAGGCCATATTCACATAATTTATTATCGGGTACGAATTGATTTGCAAGAGGTTTTGAGCTCAGCAGTTATGTCAGATTTAAATCGTGCAAGATGGTTTAATGGTCAAATTCGGAGTTGGAACGTCACATTTAGTCGGACCAATTTAATTAAGTGAATTTATTCGGTTAAGTTTAAGCGGATGAATTATTGGGAAATTTAATCGGAGACGTCGAATTGAGAATTGAAGTCGGTTTGTTGAAAATTGGAATTTATTCATTAAATTCTATATTTCTTACGAAGTACAAGAAGGAATTCAAAAGTTTAGTTTATTAAATGCTATTCTTTACAATATTACAATGTTACAAAAAATAGTAATTACAAAAATAAATTCCTAAATTCCTACAAGGAACTATTTTTCCGAAAGCCGTCTTCGAATCCTATTTCTTCAAAATTTCGATTTTCCGAACCTGCAAAACAATTTAACAGATGAACATAATAGAAGGGGTTAAAATGGATTTTTTCGGTTCCGATACCCTCAGTCAATTGTTATCATCGGGTACGTCTGGAGGGCAATGGAATATTCCGCTGCCAGCTCCCGACTTATTTTTCTGACCTCGGCACAAGACCGATAGATTTCTGTTCAAGGCAGCCAGGAGAGAGAAAAAGTTCCAAGAAAAGTGATTGTTGAAAAAGTGCTTTTGGAAAAAGCACTTATTTCTTGAAAAAAAAGGTTTTTGCCAAACAAGCCACAAACACGTTTTTCCTGAAATTTCTGAGTCACAATGGATCAAACAAGCACATCCAGCCAAAACGCAAAAACCAACAACTTTCCAAATTCCTGAAAAATCTCCGGAACCATGAATTTCGCAACAATCAAGCCACAATTTCATCACCAAAATCAACAACAACAATTAAACCCAGTACCAACAAATTCCTGAAGAACAACAAACAATTCTTGAAAAATAGTAGCAAATTCAGTCGGGAAAAATCGTGAATCCAAGCCTAAAAATTAGATGAAAGAAGATTTAAAAAGATAGTATAAATCATCAGTTCGGGAAGGAGACTCGAAAAGACCCTAGAGAAAAAAATCACAGCGGCAGAACCATCAATCCAGAAATCACCGGAAAATCATCAACGAGCCAACAAGTTCTCCACGAGTTCAGACGAAAGAGGAAAAGCTCATTGTGACGTGCATCAAAAGGCAGATCCGTGGCGCCGTCAACACCATCATCTGTCACAAGGACAGGCGACAGACAACACAACCGCGACAGCCACAAAAAGCCTCAGAACTTCGTTCATCACCGGCCACAGAACCAAACGACCAAGTTCATCGCCGCAAAACCAACAAAAAAACCGTCAAATCGTAAGCTGGTAACTGTTACTCATTTCCTTTTGTTGTTATTTTTTTTTTTGCAGAAAAAGAAGAAGAAAAGAGATGCATTCAAAAGAGTGGTCAGGAAGAAGAAAGAAGAAGCAAAGCTTCATGAAGCCAACAATGGCGCTGCCGCCCAAGAGGAAAGAGGAAAGGGTTTTAAGAACCCTGAAGCTTGTTCAGCGTGAAAGACCCCCTCCCCCAATTTAAATTCATTTCCATTTCTTTTTCTTTTTTCTTTTTCTTTTATTTTATTTATTATTATTATTATTATTATTATTATTATTATTATTATTATTATTATTATTATTATTATTATTATTATTATTATTATTATTATTATTATTATTATCAGTTAAAGCATTTTTAACTTAATTAAATCATTAGGGAAAATTTTAATTAAAACATTTAAATTTGAATTTTTACATTTTAAATTAAAATCTGTTTCCAAATTAAACCACTTTTTTAATTAAAAATTCATTTTTTCAAAAATTAAAATTAAACCATTTTTTATTAAAAACATATTTCTAAATGAAAATATTTTTTTTAATTAAAGTCTCTTTCTAATTAAAACCATTTTAAAAAAATAAAAATTAATGTTAATCAATTAAAACATTTTTAAAGCAATTTTAATATTTAATTGAAAACATTTTACCAACTTAAAATCAACCCATTTTAAAATTAAAATTAGAACTTTTGTAATTAATCAAAACCTTTTTTAGAAAAATCTTGAATTAAGACCATTTTTTTTATTCTTGCAAATTCTTCAATTAATTTCAAATGTTTCTTAAAGTGTGGCTAACACCCTGATTTCAGCTTGCGAATTAATCTTTGCCCGTTAATTGCCCCATTAAAGTTGTATAACGTGTATGTCGTTTTCCCATTATTTCCCATTTGTACCGTTACCAAATTCCCCGTACTTTTCGCATTTTCATTTTTGGGTTGTAATTTATGCGAGGCAATCGTCGCTTTTATTTCGTCTTATTCTTACATTTTTCATGGTGTTAATTTATGTGAGTATATCGTCGTTGTGCATTTCCTTTACTATTTTCGTACATTTCCCGTGTTTTCATTATTTTATTTACCGTTAATCCTTCCGAAGGAATAGGTCTAGCCGCTTGACCGCCGCGTCAAGTCCTTACCTTTGACTCTTTCACCTTTCAAACCTAGAAACTCCGAGTCGCCATACTCATATTTTTACGCGTCCCGCCGTGGAATACCTATTTTACCCTTTTTAAATTCAATTCAACTTTACAACTTAGAGAATTCGAGTCGTCGTACTCATATTTTTAGGCGTCCCACCGTTGACAGTTTTACCCTTTACTCTAGCATTAGGATAAGGAGTCGCCGCGCTCCATATTAGGTTTCCCGCCGTGGAGTACCTATCTTACCCTTTCTAATTTAACTCTTTACAACATAGAAATAGGAGTCGCCGCACTCCACGTAAGCGCTTCCCTACGAACGCTTATTCCCCCATAGAACCTTGACCACAATCAAGAAGTTTATATTCCTCCCTTTCCAGGGGAACTACGATTACTCTGATACCATCCCCTACCTCGGATACGTAGGTACAAGATGCGAATCTTGGTGAGTAAACTTAGGACTAACCCTTAGGTCTTTTTCTTTAACTCCTAACCCTTAGCATATACCCTAAAGAAGATAATCAAGCAAAATAGTAAACTTTAAACAAGAGGTTCATGTAGAGTACTACAAAAGTTTAGGGTGCTAACACCTTCCCTAGGCTTAACCAACCCCTTACCTATATCTTTCCCCGCATTGTTTACAATGCAAAAAATAGGTTTTTCCTTTCTTTGACATTTCCTTCGGATAAATTAAAGACCGGTTATGAATTAAAGATTTGCGATTCAAATTAATTAATAATTTGATATCCTATTCTAACCGCAACACTTATAAACAAGATGCTAGTTTCTCAATCTTGGCATAAGGAAAAATAGGAAGATAAAATCCTAATCTCAAGAGAGAGAGAGGTTATTTTGTTATTCTTGTATACTTGTAATCTTATTCAAAGAGTAAGGAAAGAATAACAGTTTATAACCAATCCTTGTTGTTTCTTGCTGTTTTACCTTGTTTTCTTTATTAACCCTAACCCTTGTATGTTTCTTGATCATAAAGAAACATTTTATACTTTTCAACAAGCTGATTCTTGATCTTGAAAATATTAATGTGAAGATCTATGAGGAAGATCAAACATTGTTGTTGCTGTGTACTTTGCCTAGAACACATGCTCACTTCAAAGAAACTCTCTTGTATGGAAGGGAGTCTCTGAACTTTGAAGAAGTTCAATCATCCTTGTATTCTAAGGACTTGAATGAATGAAATGAGCATAAACCTTCGACGGTGGGCGAAGGTTTGACCGTTAAGGGAAAATTCTAGCGAAAGGATGGTAAGTTCGACAAGAAAAAAGGTAAAACTCAACAGAAATCTTATAGTGGCGAAACATCTGGTATTCGATGTTATCACTATAAGAAGGAGGATCACACAAGAAAGGTGTGCCCTGAACACCTGAAAAATCATGGAGGTAATGGAAACGAATTCATCGTTTAAGATGGCTTCGACTCTTCTGATGTTCTTGTGGTTTCAAGTGGCGACTCGAGAAAAGAGTGGATTATGGATTCAGGTTGTACTTGACACATGACTCCAAACAGAGAATTGTTCAAGGATCTATGTGATCAAGATGGTGGATTTATGCTGTTGGGAAACAACAAATCTTGAAAAATTGCAAGTATTGGATCTGTGAGATTCAAGCTCCATGATGAGTCAATAAGGTTATTGACTGAAGTCAAGTATGTAGCTGACTTGAAGAGAAATTTGATTTCTCTTGGTGAATTCGATAGAAAGGGATACGTTTTTCAAGGAGAGAAAAGTATCCTAAGAGTCATGAAGGGGTCGAAGGAAGTCTTGAGAGGCGTGAAGAAACAAGGATTGTATACCCTTGAGGCTAAGGCTGTAAGTGGTTCGACAAATGTTGCATCCCCGGAACCTGTGTCGAAGACAGAGTTATGACACATGAGATTGAGCCATGTCAGCGAAAGAGGCCTGGTCGAATTGGAGGGGGGGGGGGGGGGGCAGAACCTGCTAGGAGGTGACAAAGTCGAAAAGTTGGAGTTTTATGAATCTTGTGTATTTGGTAAATCCTGTTGGGCGAAATTTAACAAACGAAAGCAAAGAACACATGGATCCCTAAATTATATTCATGCTGATCTTTGGAGGCATGCAAGGAATCCTTCACACTCAGGTGCAAGGTACTTTTTATCCATCGTTGATGACTATTCCAGAAAGTTATGGATATTCATTCAGAAGACGAAGGATGAAACTTTTGAGAATTTCAAAAGTTGGAAGATTCTAGTCGAAACTCAACCTGAAAGAAAGGTTAAGAGGCTGAGAACCAAAACGACCTTGAATTCTACAACGAAGCGTTTGACAATTACTATGTTGAGTCTGGGATTGCAAGGCATAAGAATGTAGTAAGTACTCCTCAACAAAAAGGCTTAGCTGAGATATTCAATCGAACAATCCTTGAAAGGGTTAGATGCATGTTGGTTAGTGCTGGATTAAAGAAGGTGTTTTGGGAGGAGGCTGTTTCGACAGAAGCTTACCTGATAAATAGATGTCCCTCGACTGCCTTAGGAATGAAGACACCTGAAGAAGTTTGGTCGGGATATCCAGCTAGTCTCGACAGACTAAGAGTATTTGGCTGTGTGGCCTATGCTCATATTAGGCAAGACAAGGTCGAACCTAGAGCTCTGAAATGCATGTTCATGGGATACCTTAAAGGAGTCAAAGCGTATAGGCTATGGTGCCTAGAGCCAGGTCACAGGAGGTGTGTCACTAGTCGAGATGTAGTTTTCAATGAAGCAGAGATGGCTTTCAAGAAAACTAATGATACTAATGAAGAGCTGAAATATGGAAAGATTCCTGCTGAGGTGGAGCATGTTGATGCTGAATTGTGTACCCCATATGAAGTCGAAGAAGACAAATAAGAATTTGTCAAAGATGAGGAGACTGATAATGACTACTTGTTAGCAAGAGAGAGGTCAAGCAGAGTCATCAAGCCACCTCAGAGACTTGGGTATGCACATCTTGTAACTTATGCCTTAATCTCTGCAAGTGAGATTCTAGACGAAGGTACCTAGAGACTATAAGGAAGTTATGAGGAGTCGAAAGAAGACTGAATGCCTGAAGACCATGGATGATGATATGAAATCTCTTCATGATAACAATACCTGGGAACTGATCAAGAAACCTGCTGGAGCCAGGTTAGTCAGCTGTAAAGGGATTTTCAAAGTTAAGGAAGGAATTGAAGGAGTGGTGTCGAAGAGATACAAGGCAAGATTGGTTGCTAGGGGGTTCACTCAGAAAGAAGGTATCGACTTCAATGATGTGTTCTCTCATGTTGTGAAGCACATATCCATTCGAATGTTGCTCGCCACAATGGCCCAGTTCAACTTTGAACTGGAACAAATGGATGTGAAGACTGCATTCTTGTATGGTGATTTAGATTAAACAATCTTGATGAGGCAACCTGAAGGGTATATCAAAAAAAGGAAGGAAGATTATGTGTGCAAGCTGAATAGATCCTTATATGGAATGGAACAATATCCTTAACAGTGGAATAGGAGATTCGACAAGTTCACGGCACACATAAGTTTCATTAGAAGTTAGTTCGACCACTTGTCGCTACTGCGAAAATCGGCGCCGGCTGACAGAAGAGTCGCCACCGTGCGTTATTTATCCCTCAGAGCGGGAAAGGAAACGCTCGAAGTAAACCTCGCAAAAAAACGGGGAAAGGTATGGTCATCGCAACCAAAACCTGGGTTCGGGAGTCGGTTACGCAAGGGGAAGGTATTAGCACCCCTCACGTCCGTCGTACTCGACGGGATCCACGCTTGCTTGAGTTGTCTACTAGATACAAAACAATCTATCTACGGCTGCTAAATCTAAACGGAAGGGAATTGACTCGATAGAGCGTCGCACTCTATGCCTACGTATTCTCAAGAGAGAAAGTCAGAGTCAACGTAGTTCGGGACTACGGGGAAAATTGGCTCGCCAAGACCTCGCGTCTTGTGCCTACGTACTTCCACACTGCATGGAAGATCAGAGCTTTACGTAGTTCAGACTAACTACGGCTAAACAGACATTCTCACACAGCAGTGAGAAAAACAACTGGTTTCACAGGGTCGGGAACCTATGGGCAAAACTATGGCTTGGTCTCAGATGCACTCGGGCAAGAGAGAAAAAAAAGGGTATCGATTAGTCGTCAGCGGGAAGGTCTCGATCGCACAGCCGCGAGAGAACAACAAAGTCAGTCGTTAGTGTGCTCGCTAGGATATCGCATCCTATGCCTACATATCTTCGTCTGGTACGAAGAATCAGAGCAGCTGTAGTTCGGCTACTTCGGGACCACAGCTCAAATCTCGTTTTATTAATCTCTGAAAAATGACTACAATGGGTGGATACTGGAAATAAATCTCCTAGGAAACGCTATCCTATTCTATCTGAAAAATCGAATGAAAAATAGCCCCCTAACAAATGGGCCTCTAAACTATCCTAAAATCGGTAAAATAACCTCTATGGAAATGTACCCTAAAAGAAATGCTTGAAAAAATATTAAGCCTATACTAATAATATTTTTCCTTTTTTCTCCAATCATTTTCTCTTTTTTTCAAATATCTTTTCTTTCTATTTTTCTCTATATTTTTCTCTATTTTTTTCTATATATTTTCTATGAATATTTCTCTTTCTTTTCAATTTTTGCAAATGTATTTCTTTTCAATTCTTTTTCTATTTTCTTTTTCTCTTCAAATTCTTTTTCTATTTCTTTTCTTTTCAAATTCTTTTTCTATTTCTTTTCTTTTATTGTTTTTTCTCTACATATTTCTTCATGGAAAACTAAGAAAATATAAAAGAAAATACACCAAGGGGATGGGGGGTGCAGTCCATATAAGGGGTGTAACAGAAAAAACAAACATAAACAAAACTGTAACGGGCCCAGCCCAGTACATGCCAAAAACGTAGGGAGGGGGGTGAGATGCGGATCTGGGAGTGTTGAGACACACTGGGCTCAGCCCAGAATTCGTCCAAAAAGCATGAGGGGGGTAACACCAAAAAACTGATTGGGCCTGAGGCCCAAGACCCATCCTCTCCTTCTCCCTCTCTGAACGACCAAACCCTAATCTAAACTCTTTCCGCCGCCGCCGTAAACCACTATCTGACTCCCTCATCTCTCTCAATCTAACACCTCCATCTCATCTTGTTTCTTCTCAAACAATCGTTCTAGAAGCAAACTCTTTGATGTTCTTTGAGGCAAGTCTTCACCGATGAGTACTTGAGCGCGTTTCTGAAACTTGAAAGTCCTTGGACATTTGATGATCTTGATTGGCGTTTTGAAGTTTAATCGAACGATGAAGTCGCTTTGATGATGTTCGAGGATATCAACGAAGATCCTTTGGAGACGTTTGGAGAATCTGAAGACGATCAGTGAACGAAAACCTATGGATCTGGAAAGAAGGTCGCATGAACATTGATGGAGTTCATGGATCAACTTCTGGAAAACGAAGAACATTCATGGATATTCTTGATGATCTTGAACGGGATCTGGACTTCTTGATGTGTTGATCAGTTGAATCTGAGAGATACGGAGAACCTTGAAGAACCACGATGAATTTGTGAAGCTTACGAAAACAAATCTGAGTCCATCTGGATGAACGTGCTTGAAACTGAGGATGTTGAAGGTTGAATATGACGAGGATGCGTTCGATCGGAAACAAAAAAAGGTTGTAGATGATTGATCAGAAAGGAAAGGATTGAAGAGGAGACGAAGGAAGTTGGTGAGGAATCTGGGTTTGAGACGGAGATTGGAGTGTTTCTGGGGGTTTCCGGTGGGTTTTCTGGGCGAGATTAATGGTGGTGATGAGGGGAAAACGATGAAGATTGGAGGGGAAGATGAAGATGACCGGATTCTGGGGGCTGTGGTGTTCGCCGGTGAGGGTTACGGCGGCCGCCGGCCATGCAGGCCGGCCGGTGAGATTTCACGGTGAGGCGCTATGGTGATGCCACGTGGGGGGAGTTAGTGGAGGAGGCGCATGCATGGTGGACGTGTGGCGTGAGGCGTGGCAGTGAGGAGAGGAACGGAGAGCTACGTGGCGTGCTGTGATGAAGAAATGTGGGCCAGCCTTTGAGCCAACACGTGGCGAGCTCTATTTATGACACTGAGAAGCTCTGGATTGTTCTAGAATGCTCTAGTCTTCGCTGGAGAAGTCTGGGAATTGCTGGGACCTGCTGGAGACTTTCTGGACTAACTGGGCTGATTCTGGATGAATTGGGCTAACTGGGCCTCTGCAAAAGGAAATGGGCCCAAACGAAAAACATCAAAAAAACCACAAAAATCTGAATTAGCCTAATTACTAAACTAGACCCAATTAACTATTAAACTCAAATTAATCTAACTAATTAAATTTGAACACTAATCTAATTAAACTCTAATTAAAACTCTAATAAACCCACTAATAAAATTCTAATAAAACTATATTATTCTATTAAAAAAAGATAAAATCTATTTAACTCTATATTATCTAAAAAATGAATTAAAACATATTAAAACTATTTAAAATCTATTAAATTCTATACTATTTAAAAGAAACTATTCAAAAAATCAATTAATATTCTAAAAATCTATATTATTTATCTAAAATCTATTAAACCCTAAAATGATTAAAATCTATTTAAAAAAGAATTAAAACTATTAAAAAAATCCTATTAAACCTAAAAATGATTTAAAAATCTATTAAAAATCTAAAAATAGCCAATAAAATTCAGAAAAATCACAATAATTCCCGAACGACACATAACACCGCTAGAGCGCACAAAAATAATCGGTAAAAATAAACGGGGCACCGAAATATCCCAAAAATCGATTCTACCTATTAAAACTGATAAAAAACACCTGAAATACGAGACGAGAACTGTGATCCCTGATAAAATCAATACAAACGAAAAATGCCCTGTATGCAATATGCAGATGCGAATGCGGTTATGCGTCGAAACATCGAGCCAGATACGAGACCCGGTTGGTCAAATTTTGGGGTGCAACAGCTGCCCCTATTCAAGCGGCTTCGACCTGAATGGGTGAAGAGCGCTCAGCCTTCAAACATTCAAGGTAGATGACGGTTGAATACAAATGGAACCCTGAAATTTGCCAACCGCAAGAATATACTGCAAAACTGCTTGAGGAATAGCTTCCAATGAACTGAAGTTCGGTTATCACGGCAACAACTGGTCAATTTTCTGATAAATTTTCTTCTCCTTTTCAACACCTGTGTGACGCCACAAGTATTGAAATAATGCTTCGGAAAAGCAAATGACTTGATTCCCATCTCTCTCATGGGATCAAATCTGGTCAACTCACAGTTCACTGCGAACTTGAGGACAATTCTCCTGGGGAATTCTGAATGGAACTGCCTGGCACCTATTTTGACGAAGGCGGCAGCTTCAGAAGTCTGATATATGATAGTTTCTTCGTTGTTGTCGTTGTTGTTTTTTTCCTGATGCTGACGTAGCAACCAAATAAAGAATCACTCCGCTGGGGAAGAGAAGCTTAACCACACAACTCTGCAGGTGAACAAATTCGAAATCCAATAGGTAACCCTCCTGGTCTATGTTTCGACATGCGTATGCTTGATAATGATGCAATGCCCTATATGACATGTAAATGCTATGCGTTTTATTTGAAAATGTGAGGCCTAGATGGCATGGAAATGTTATGTTTGATAGATGCAATGACTATATATGCAAATGCTAATGCAAGCTCGAGCTGCCAGAGAACACCAGGTCTGAAAACCACTTGGCAAAATAAATGCCGAAGGCAACGTCAACTCTATTGGGGATGAACTGAAGTCACAGAATTGTCTCAGCAAAATAAATGCTGGAAACGGGAAGTCAAATCCGCTGGGGATAATCGTTCTGCTGGAGAAATGAAAGGCAACCCTGCTTGGCGACTTCACTGGGGAGAGAAAACAACTCTGCTCGGGGATGCTCCCTTCAAACTATTGGCAACTGATTGTGCTCTGCGGGGATTGACCCAAACTGAGGTTGATTACGTGCGGCACATTGCTGGAAATGCCCCTACTATCAAGGATATCAATCTTAATCTGCTGAGGATCCTTCTGATCCTACTCTGATACGGGGTAAAATACGACCTCGACTCTTCCGGGGATAATAAGCAACTTTCATCTGCTGAAGAGTGGCAATTTTGATTTAACAACATCCACAAGGAGTTTAAACATTACTCGGAGCGCTGGCATCCGTCGAGCTTCGTATCGGGGAACATGACAACATGCGGGTCATTGGGAAATACTGTGTCAGATACCTTTAGGTTTTTTGTTTTTCTGGTTTAGAATAAACATGGATTATGTACACAGTGGAAAATACTAGACGAGAACTAGCATTCAAAGGTAGACTACCAGACGAGAACTGATAGGAAAATAGGTTAGGAAAATTGATTTTTGTGTTTTTGAACATCAGACGGGGCTGAATGGATAACAGACTGAGGTATAGACAACCAGGCGAGAACTGGCTGAAAGCTGACGTACACCAGGCGAGAACTGGTATAACACATAGGGTAAAACACACGAGAACTGATTACGCGACGACATGTACCAGGCGAGAACTGATACAACACTTGAAGAAACGGTAACCAGACGAGAACTGGTTACAATAAACTGCACCAGACGGGAACTGCTGCTTACAATAAACTGCACCAGACGGGAACTGATGCTTACGGAAGGGTGGGCCAGACGAGAACTGGTTACCGATTTTCCAGGCAAGAACTGGACTTTGGAAACGACTGGTTACTGACACGCAACAGGTTTTTGATAAGGGTACTGTCATGATTCCCCGATACTCAACTCCGGCTGGGGATAAACAAACTTGTTTGAACAACTTGCCCCAGTACACTCAGATGGGGATAGAAAAGACTGGCTTGCACAACTTGCCCCAGTACAATTCAACTTGCCCCAATCTAACTCTTGGGAATACCTGCTCTGAACAGCTTGCTACGAGACGACCTTGATATTATTTGCCCCGGTATCTGCACGACAACAAAATTCAATCTCCAATTACCCAGTTGATTTCAACATTCTCTGCGATGACTTGCCCCTGAATGAGCGTTCTAGCGGCTTAACCCGATCTGATTATCTACCTGAAGTACCTGCTTTCAAATCTCAACGCTCTGAATAACTGCCCCTGATTGGCTCTCGAGAAGACTCTCTTCTGATCAACTACTTCTCAAGCAAAATGCCCTTGATCAACTGAAGCTTCGGGACTTGTCCTCAGACTGACTGATTCCGAACTTACTGGAAGATAATGCCCCTGATTCGCAAGGCTTCACCATGTACACCATTCTGGCTCAGACTGCTGAATTACTCAGTCTTGCTCGATTATTCCCTGCTGGAATTTCTTTCATGCCAACTACTAACCTGCAGTTAGAATCGTCTGTCCACGAATGGTAATCTTAATGCAGTGTTTATGCGAATTTTGAAAAAATTTGAGCTGTCACTCATTTATATGCATGATTGAGTGACGAATGAACCAAAGTTCAAACGCAGTGCTTACGTGATCAGTGAAAATACAACAAGGATGTGACTAGCAAGTCAAGAAGGAGTCAGGTTACTCGACCTTATCGTAATGCGCTTCAGACTAACCCTACCTCAATTAGGTCTTTTAAGGGTTGTATCGTGGTCGGGTTCATGGTTCGTGAAACAAAGGATATTTGGCTCAAATTTTGATTCGTACCCACCCCTTCTACGTGATGATCTCCGATCCTAAGGTTCAGTTAACCTGGCACAAGCGCTCGCCTCTTCGAGAGGTATGTTGACTGGTAAGAACCATGGCTAAGGAATTCACAAGCTTTTCTTCTAGAGTGATAGCTACTCCTTCTTCGCTTTCGGTGTCTATGTACACGACTTTGTGATTTGTTGGGGAAAAATTTTCTTTTTAATCCCTCTTTTTCATTCTTTTGATTCCCTAACTTTTGCCTGGACTGACTCATTTTGAGTTCTTTTCGATTTTTCCGATTTCTTTTTGAAGTCCAGCGGGATGCCCTAATTTTTGCCTAAGTATTAGCTTTCTAGCTTTTTCTTTCTTTTTACTTAACGGGCTTTCTTTCTTCTTTCTTTTGGAACAAAGCCGTGTGACACTGGTTGTCTCGATTGCTCCGAAAGGATTGTAACTGTTTCACTCCTGATTGGCGAGATTTGACCTCTTGAAAGGTATAAACTGATTGGTCCTTGAAAGACAACACTTCTCTGTAAGACTTGAACGCTCGGTCAAGCTAACTGACAACTACACTGCCCCGGGTTAAGATGTGAGGGTTTAAAAGTCCGAAAAAACTTCTACTTCCTGGCTCGAAGTGGTTAACAAGGGACTAACTCCTTATATCTCCAGTGTTTAGGGGAATTTGAAATAATGCCTTGTACGTCATCGGTACGGTCTTATCTGAAAGCATACAATCATCGGTTATGAGTTTCAGTTTCGTCATCCTCCCTCCTAACTTTGCTAGTCACAGGGATAAAGTGGAGTGAATAAAAATGCAAGTGTCAGTGCAATGCAGTAAATGAGCGACAGCGACATGACTAATTCAGAAAAATGCATAGTCACTTTATTATTATCACCATTCGAAACATACAATATTTAAAAGCAGGTAGTAACTAACAGAAAAGAAACTACAAATGCAAATGATATAAAGGTCTGAGGACTGCCAATGCTGAGGCGCCTGCCTGTCTGAATCACCGGCTTTTGCTGGGGAATGCCTTCCGAGTCTACGAGCTCAAACAGCTGAGGGGTTTGGATGAACAAACAGAAATCCTTCTCGAAAGGAAATGCGATCCTGATCAATCAACTGCTGTACCTTCGCCTGAAATGCTTTACAATCTTCTGTTGAATGCCCCGGTGAGCCACCATGATAACCACACTGAGCGTGGGGATTATACCCTGGAGGGTAAGGTTCTGGAACTGGCTTAAGAGCTTTCGGCTCCACCAAAGACTTCTGGATCAAAGATGGTAGCAACTGGCTATACGGCATAGGCACTGGGTGAAAAGGACCATTCCTTCGTTCCAAATTGTTGCGAGGTCTGTTCTGATTCTGACGCTGATTCTGATAACCTCGACCACGGGTTTGCTGCTTTGCAATGGAAGCGACATAAGATTCCTGATATGGTGCCCCAGGCACGGCTGTCTGTTCAGTATAACAAGCCACAGGAGGTACTGATCTCTGATAAGATGATGAACCAACAAAATTCACTGATTCGCTTCGAGGATATTCAACCTTTGGCATGACTGAGTTGATCACAACTTCTTCTTCACTCTGATAGTCACAAGGGTATTCAGTTTCACCAGCTTGATCATATGAAGTAATCTGAATTTTCCCCATTCTTATGGAGTACTCGAGGCGTTCTCCTAATGCTACCACGTCAGAGAAACTTGCCGGAATTCCGAGCAATCTTTTGAAGTACGGATATTGTAGGGAATCTACAAACAGGCTTGCCAGCTCTTGGTCTAACAGCGGTGGACGCACTCTAGCAGCAAATTCTCTCCATCTCTGAGCATACTTCCTGATCGGTTCATTGATCTCTTGAGACAACTCTTGCAAATGCATGCGATAGGGAGCTATGTCTAAATTGTAATCGTACTGCTTCAGAAAAGCTCTGGCTAAATCCATCCATGACTGAATCTGATTTCTCTCCAACTGCATATACCACCTCAAAGATGCCCCAGTTAGACTATCTTGAAAGCAATGGATCATCAATTTGTCATTTCGCGCAAACGCAGTCATTCTTCGACAGAACATCATCAAATGCAGCTTCGGACAGCTATCTCCCGTGTACTTCTCAAACTTCGGCACTTTGAACTTGTAAGGCAACACCAGGTCAGGAACCAAACACATGCCCACAGCATCCAGGTTAACAACATCTTTGGCTTTCAAAGCTTTCATTTGCTCTTCCAACACTCGGAGTCTTCTACCATCGTCAAGAGCTCTTGGATCTACCATCCCAGCCGTTGGAATATCTCTTCGGTAGTTCATCACAGGGAAAGCAACACCTTGATTGTTAACAGGAGGAGGACGCTCATTTCGGGCAACAAACTGCTCATGTCGATCTCGGTTCTCAACAGAAGGCTGTACAACTTGGTCTGCAGCAACATTGTTTACTTGCGGGAAGTCTTCCGTAGAATCATACAGAGGGTTGGACGCCATAGTGAACCCTGTCAGGGTGTTAGGAGACTGGAAATTTCCTTCAGACATAGCTACCAATAATCTTCAGCTGACTTCGACACTTGATTCTGCTTAAATCTACTCAAACCCTAGGTCGGTCTTCTGACAATCAACAGCTGCTCAATCCAAACTCCGGGTAATCACCTTCAGGAAACAAAGGTCGGATCAGAACTCTGGCTAGCTGGCGAATGGTATGCAATATGATGCGAAGATGCCTATGCAAATGCAATGCAATGCAACAAACACGGGATCACAGCCCCCACACAATCTAAATACTGCTGCCCTGCTGGCGGAGTACGGTTGCTCTGGAGAGAAGACCAGAATAACGGGTAGGTTGGAAGTCAAGTTTCCTGCACAAAAAAACCCCCCACTCACAGGTGTGGACCTATATCTGATAAGGTACGGCATCCTATGCGGTTGTCAGCGTCACAGACTTTCATGAGGAATGATACGATTCCCAGAAGGAGTGGCATCGTCGTCTCATGAAGAGGCCTCACTTAGCTAACTTCCAAATGATCGGTTCCCAGAGTCGACAATCCTCACGTCTGGACTCCCCTCAGATCCTCAGGACCGGAAAGGAGCACCTCTGCAAGAATCTCGTCCGAGCGCGAATTTTCGTAGGGAACTGTGCCTGCTCAGCAGACAGGTTCGTCTACTACTTCTCCGCAACTATATCTAGGTGTGTACTCATACTCAAGCCCAGGTCCGGCTTATCTCAATCATAGAACACCCGTAACATCCCAACAGCAACCGATAATATCGATAAATAAACACCTAATAGACAAGCAAACAAACGCTAGGATTGACTCTCTCTTAGGGGACGTTGGATCCCACAATTGACTCGCTTTCGGGACGTTGGATCCCTAGGAAACTAACAAGTCCCCAGCAGAGTCGCCAGCTGTCGCTACTGCGAAAATCGGCGCCGGCTGACAGAAGAGTCGCCACCGTGCGTTATTTATCCCTCAGAGCGGGAAAGGAAACGCTCGAAGTAAACCTCGCAAAAAAACGGGGAAAGGTATGGTCATCGCAACCAAAACCTGGGTTCGGGAGTCAGTTACGCAAGGGGAAGGTATTAGCACCCCTCACGTCCGTCGTACTCGACGGGATCCACGCTTGCTTGAGTTGTCTACTGGATGCAAAACAATCTATCTACGGCTGCTAAATCTAAACGGAAGGGAATTGACTCGATAGAGCGTCGCACTCTATGCCTACGTATTCTCAAGAGAGAAAGTCAGAGTCAACGTAGTTCGGGACTACGGGGAAAATTGGCTCGCCAAGACCTCGCGTCTTGTGCCTACGTACTTCCACACTGCATGGAAGATCAGAGCTTTACGTAGTTCAGACTAACTACGGCTAAACAGACATTCTCACACAGCAGTGAGAAAAACAACTGGTTTCACAGGGTCGGGAACCTATGGGCAAAACTATGGCTTGGTCTCAGATGCACTCGGGCAAGAGAGAAAAAAAAGGGTATCGATTAGTCGTCAGCGGGAAGGTCTCGATCGCACAGCCGCGAGAGAACAACAAAGTCAGTCGTTAGTGTGCTCGCTAGGATATCGCATCCTATGCCTACATATCTTCGTCTGGTACGAAGAATCAGAGCAGCTGTAGTTCGGCTACTTCGGGACCACAGCTCAAATCTCGTTTTATTAATCTCTGAAAAATGACTACAATGGGTGGATACTGGAAATAAATCTCCTAGGAAACGCTATCCTATTCTATCTGAAAAATCGAATGAAAAATAGCCCCCTAACAAATGGGCCTCTAAAATATCCTAAAATCGGTAAAATAACCTCTATGGAAATGTACCCTAAAAGAAATGCTTGAAAAAATATTAAGCCTATACTAATAATATTTTTCCTTTTTTCTCCAATCATTTTCTCTTTTTTTCAAATATCTTTTCTTTCTATTTTTCTCTATATTTTTCTCTATTTTTTTCTATATATTTTCTATGAATATTTCTCTTTCTTTTCAATTTTTGCAAATGTATTTCTTTTCAATTCTTTTTCTATTTTCTTTTTCTCTTCAAATTCTTTTTCTATTTCTTTTCTTTTCAAATTCTTTTTCTATTTCTTTTCTTTTATTGTTTTTTCTCTACATATTTCTTCATGGAAAACTAAGAAAATATAAAAGAAAATACACCAAGGGGATGGGGGGTGCAGTCCATATAAGGGGTGTAACAGAAAAAACAAACATAAACAAAACTGTAACGGGCCCAGCCCAGTACATGCCAAAAACGTAGGGAGGGGGGTGAGATGCGGATCTGGGAGTGTTGAGACACACTGGGCTCAGCCCAGAATTCGTCCAAAAAGCATGAGGGGGGTAACACCAAAAAACTGATTGGGCCTGAGGCCCAAGACCCATCCTCTCCTTCTCCCTCTCTGAACGACCAAACCCTAATCTAAACTCTTTCCGCCGCCGTCGTAAACCACTATCTGACTCCCTCATCTCTCTCAATCTAACACCTCCATCTCATCTTGTTTCTTCTCAAACAATCGTTCTAGAAATAAACTCTTTGATGTTCTTTGAGGCAAGTCTTCACCGATGAGTACTTGAGCGCGTTTCTGAAACTTGAAAGTCCTTGGACATTTGATGATCTTGATTGGCGTTTTGAAGTTTAATCGAACGATGAAGTCGCTTTGATGATGTTCGAGGATATCAACGAAGATCCTTTGGAGACGTTTGGAGAATCTGAAGACGATCAGTGAACGAAAACCTATGGATCTGGAAAGAAGGTCGCATGAACATTGATGGAGTTCATGGATCAACTTCTGGAAAACGAAGAACATTCATGGATATTCTTGATGATCTTGAACGGGATCTGGACTTCTTGATGTGTTGATCAGTTGAATCTGAGAGATACGGAGAACCTTGAAGAACCACGATGAATTTGTGAAGCTTACGAAAACAAATCTGAGTCCATCTGGATGAACGTGCTTGAAACTGAGGATGTTGAAGGTTGAATATGACGAGGATGCGTTCGATCGGAAACAAAAAAAGGTTGTAGATGATTGATTAGAAAGGAAAGGATTGAAGAGGAGACGAAGGAAGTTGGTGAGGAATCTGGGTTTGAGACGGAGATTGGAGTGTTTCTGGGGGTTTCCGGTGGGTTTTCTGGGCGAGATTAATGGTGGTGATGAGGGGAAAACGATGAAGATTGGAGGGGAAGATGAAGATGACCGGATTCTGGGGGCTGTGGTGTTCGCCGGTGAGGGTTACGGCGGCCGCCGGCCATGCAGGCCGGCCGGTGAGATTTCACGGTGAGGCGCTATGGTGATGCCACGTGGGGGGAGTTAGTGGAGGAGGCGCATGCATGGTGGACGTGTGGCGTGAGGCGTGGCAGTGAGGAGAGGAACGGAGAGCTACGTGGCGTGCTGTGATGAAGAAATGTGGGCCAGCCTTTGAGCCAACACGTGGCGAGCTCTATTTATGACACTGAGAAGCTCTGGATTGTTCTAGAATGCTCTAGTCTTCGCTGGAGAAGTCTGGGAATTGCTGGGACCTGCTGGAGACTTTCTGGACTAACTGGGCTGATTCTGGATGAATTGGGCTAACTGGGCCTCTGCAAAAGGAAATGGGCCCAAACGAAAAACATCAAAAAAACCACAAAAATCTGAATTAGCCTAATTACTAAACTAGACCCAATTAACTATTAAACTCAAATTAATCTAACTAATTAAATTTGAACACTAATCTAATTAAACTCTAATTAAAACTCTAATAAACCCACTAATAAAATTCTAATAAAACTATATTATTCTATTAAAAAAAGATAAAATCTATTTAACTCTATATTATCTAAAAAATGAATTAAAACATATTAAAACTATTTAAAATCTATTAAATTCTATACTATTTAAAAGAAACTATTCAAAAAATCAATTAATATTCTAAAAATCTATATTATTTATCTAAAATCTATTAAACCCTAAAATGATTAAAATCTATTTAAAAAAGAATTAAAACTATTAAAAAAATCCTATTAAACCTAAAAATGATTTAAAAATCTATTAAAAATCTAAAAATAGCCAATAAAATTCAGAAAAATCACAATAATTCCCGAACGACACATAACACCGCTAGAGCGCACAAAAATAATCGGTAAAAATAAACGGGCACCGAAATATCCCAAAAATCGATTCTACCTATTAAAACTGATAAAAAACACCTAAAATACGAGACGAGAACTGTGATCCCTGATAAAATCAATACAAATGAAAAATGCCCTGTATGCAATATGCAGATGCGAATGCGGTTATGCGTCGAAACATCGAGCCAGATACGAGACCCGGTTGGTCAAATTTTGGGGTGCAACACCACTGTGTTTACTTCAGATTTCGACTGGGTAATTCATTTGTTATTTTGTTGCTCTATATGGATGATATTCTAATAGCAAGCAACAATGTCGAAGAGGTAATGAGGGTGAAGGCTGAACTCAATAAGGAGTTCGGCATGAAGGATCTAGGAGCTGCATCCAGGATTCTTGGGATTGACATTCGAAGAGATAGAAAGCATTCGAAATTATGCTTATCTCAAGAGGCATACCTATAGAAGGTTATTGAAAAGTTTGGTATGTCGAATTCAAAGCCTGTTGTGACTCTGAAAAACCCTCAATTCAAGCTGAGTATAGATAAGTGTCATAACACTGATGTTGAAAGAACCTATATGAGTAACATTCCATATGCTAACATAGTAGGTGCTTTGATGTATGCTATGGTCTGTATTAGACCTGACATAGCATATGCAGTAAGTCTTATAAGCAGGTACATGGCGAATCCTGGAAAGGCTCACTGGCAAGCATTGAAGTGGATTCTAAGGTACATAAATGGGTCTCTGAAAAGAGTCTTAATTTATGGTGGAGCCTGGGGTGAAGATAGTAAAGCAGCAATCAAAGTCTATTCACATGCTGCTTATATGATCACCAAGACGTTACCCAGTTGCAAGTTTTTCCACTGTATGCAGTTGATAAAGCTACATGAAGAAAGATAGTTTCTTGATGTTATAGAGTTCGATCTAAGGTGGAGATTTGTGAGATGTTGGATCGAACTTTAGTATGGTCGAAGGGTAGCTTCTGGTTCAACAGGTATTAAGCATGAGGTTGAAGTCTGTTCGCATGCTGCTACCGGAGTAATGCATGTTGTAGTCGAAGTTTGTTCTAACATGCATTAGTCAATATTGCTAGGGTTGTTAGCATATTGAATTGGGTCTTGCTTGTAAGCCCAATTGTTTAAGTTAGCTTGTACCCTAAGTTAGCTTGTAATGGGTAATTGTTAAAAAGCCCATTAGGTTAGTGTGCTATTTTTTCTTATAAATAGGATGCTAGTTTCTCAATCTTGGCATAAGGAAAAATAGGAAGATAAAATCCTAATTTCAAGAGAGAGAGGTTATTTTGTTATTCTTGTATACTTGTAATCTTGTTCTAAGAGTAAGGAAAGAATAGCAGTTTATAACCAATCCTTGTTGTTTTACCTTATTTTCTTTGTTAACCCTAACTCTTGTGTGTTTCTTGATCATAAAGAAACCTTTTATACTTTGTTTAAAGACATCCGATTCACAACATAAATGAAATTAAGTAAATCATAAATTATTAAATTTACAAAGAAAATATACTTACATGAGCCACACTTGTAAAATAGTGATGCCTAATTCTTTTGTACCTATACACAAGTCTACAATATCTTCCCTTAGGAGCTCAATAAATGCATCTGTCCCACCGAATTCACCATTAAACTTCAAATTTTGATCTATATACATTGCTTTTACCACCAATTTTTGACAGATAGGTTCCGACTTTTTTTAGTGGAACATCATATTTCTTAGACCGAATCTGTGAAATATGATAAAATATTCGACAACATATTAAAAAAGTCTCAATTGTGTAAAATGAAAATAATAAATATAATGAATACCTTATTAGAAGTAAGTTACAAAAGTCTTTTCGAACATTGAATGAAAGTATTGGAGGCTTCACCAACCGTTGTAACCTCATCTGTGGGAATGGGTACTTTAGCATTTTCATATATCCTCTTGGTAACAACCACTCTCACCATATCATTATTCAGCACCTGATTGTGTATATTAGGCCCCAACTTATACACATTAGCATATGCCACTACATGAGTGTTTCCATCAACATATAATTCACATTCTTCAGGAATATCCTCTTGATCATCATTTGGCATATGCGACACCCCTGAACAACTACCCTTTGCGCTTGCATGTTGTAAAGTGGTATTAGGAGAACAAACAGGGTCATTTGGGTATTTTAAAGAAAACGCTGATTGTCAATATATCTCGCATCACTTGCTCTCTAATATCCTTAGTAAGCTCGACCTTTATGGTCTCTATTTGATCCTTATTCATAATAGGCGGGGTACTAGAATGTTTACGAGAATAGGATCTAAAGAATTGTCGAATCCCCACACCTCGACCAACAGCATGAACACGACCAGGGTGCTCACCTTGCCCCGTGGCTTCTGTCAAAATATCTTGTCATCCTTGTGGGATAAAGGTCCATTATAACACTAGGGTATCCTACAAATATCATCAATTCAACTTCAATAAATAGTAAAAACTGATCAATATGTCAGCAAAAAAATATTACTTTTGCACTCAAAAAATATTTCAGCAAATAACATCAGTTCAACATTTGTAAATAGTAAAAGTAGATTAATATGTCAGCAAAACAACATCAGTTCAGCACTTATAAACAATAGTTCAGCAAATAGCATCAGTTCAACATTTGTAAATAGTAAAAATAGATCAACATGTCAGCAAAACAACATTAGTTCAACACTCATAAAAAACAATTTAGCAAATAACATAAGTTCAACATTTTTAAATAATATAAATTATCAATATGTCAGCAAACAACATCAATTCAACACTCATAAAAAATAGTTCAGCAAATAGCACTAGTTTAACATTTGTAAATAGTAAAAATAGATTAATATGTCAACAAAATAACATTAATTCAACACTTATAAACAATAGTTAAGCAAATAGCATTAGTTCAACATTTGTAAATAGTAAAAATAGATCAATATATCAGAAAAACATCACCAGTTTAGCACTCATAAAAAACAATTCAGCAAATAGCATAAATTCAACATTTTTAAATAGTAATAATTGATCAATATGTCAGCAAAGCAACATCAGTTCAACAGTCATAAAAAAAACAATTCAACAAATAACATCAGTTCAACATTTGTAAATAGTAAAAATAGATTAATATGTTAACAAAACAACATCAGTTCAGCACTTATAAACATTAGTTCAATAAATAGCATTGCATTTATAAATAGTAAAAATAGATCAATATATAAAAAAAAAACATCAGTTCAACGCTCATAAAAAACAATACAGGAAATAGCATAAATTCAACATTTTTAAATAGTAATAATTGATCAATATGTCAGCAAAGCAATATCAGTTCAGCACTCATAAAAACAGTTCAATAAATAGCATCAGTTCGGCATTTGTAAATAGTAAAAATAGATTGATATCTCTGCAAAACAACATCAAGCCAACAAAACATTTGGTTTGTGTCCAAGCAAGTCTTTCTTCAAAACTAAAATGAACAAATAAGATAGTTGCTAAATCAGTGGTTAATTTATATGTCAACAAAAATTGAATGTTTCAGAAACATTCTATAGAAACATTTTTGCATGACGGCAGTTGTCAAAAACAACTCAGTCAAACTCTTATATCTGGATATAGATATACATTAATTATTCTATTAGAGAAATGAAACTAACTATACCTAGAATACAGTCCTATTTGCGTTAATTATTCTATTAGAGAAATGAAACTAACTATTCGAAGATGAAAGCATATACATATTAATTCAAATGATAGTAATGTTTAGTTAAGATTATACAAAAATAATGCAAATGCAACAGCTAACTATAAAGGTTGTCTAGTTTGGTATGTAGCTCGTGTGTTGTTTGTTTACTTTCGTCACCAAATCTAAGTCCATCATTTTCTGTAATGGATATTTAGATCCATTCTATGTGGCTGATTGTTTCTAGAGTGCATCCAGTTAAGAAATGATAATAAATGAATAAAATAAAATCTCATTATTTTCATGGTTTACAACCCACTCTTAGGTCATGTTTTAACGAACAATTAAATTGAAAGTTTATTGGCTAAACACAATTAGAGATGATAATTAATAAGGTCTTGGTTTGGTAGGGTATTCTATAGTATAGTGTCCTAGTAAACTGCATTTTAGAAAAAATAAATTGAAATGGTGCATACCAAAACAAAGTAACACTACTTACAATTTTTTCTGCAACAAGACGTGTCTTATGATGTATACTCTCTGGATGGTTTTAGTCGGGTCCTCTTCCACTTCTTATGTCATTGTGGTGGAGATGGAGATGGAACCTTTGACCCTCCAGCTGCTGCTTGTCTTTCTTTTAACTTATCTGCCATCATATTTTTCTCAAGCAAAACATATCCCCCTTGAGACAATCTATGGGGATATTTATTATAATACTGAGTCTCTCGTCTCTTCTTTCTTTTCTCCTATTATATTGCACGTTAATTCATTAAGTTGTACTAGAAATTGGTTGATTGATGAACTAAATAATAAAGCCAACTAACCAGAAAGGAAGGGTCATGTCGCGATTTAACAAAATCCTTCCACGTTTCTTCATCAATATAAGGATAATCATCAGCAGCGGACATTCCACTCTTATTTTCATTATTTAAATATCTATTTGTTAAGTTGTTTTTAAAGGCCCTCCAACGCTCACCCGCATATATCATCGTTTTCTTATCAACAACATCATTTTTAGGAATATCCCATATTTGCTATGTTACACAACAAATAAAAGAGTTAGTGCATATCAAAATACTAAATTTATGCACAATTGTGACAAATACAATTAAAATTACCTCAAGTCCTTTCCAAATTTCTTTCCTGTCTTCACTACCAACCTTATCCCATTCATCAATCAGAATACTGATTTTCTCTCGAGCGAGACAAGCAACATGATACTTGAAATCTTTTGCAAGTTCCCCTATAGGATGTCCATCTGAATTGAAATCAATCGGTATTCTTATCCCGTGCAGTCAAAAGTTGCAACTTTTTCATCCTGGTGCAACCTCTTCCCTTTATTTTGGTTGATTGAGTATTCAACTCATTTTGCGAAGGAGCTGACGCATCACCCATGTGTCTGTTTAGACAAAAAAAAACATAATAATGGTTAGTAAAAATTCAAGCTCAATAATATGAAATATATGGAATTATGTGACCAAAACTATTGTACACGAGACAATAAAAAAATACTTAAAATCTACATATTTAGATAAAAATTTACCATTTCTTAACTAATTTTTTATTGTTTGAATATTTTTCCATATCCCTTCTTAATGATCATCACGAGAGGGATACACCTCGTCACCAATAGTATCTTCAACTAAAGTTTGCACCCATTGTAAAAAAGGAGTCTCATAAATATCTAGCGTTGCATGCTCACTATCATTAGGTCTGTGGTTGCTTTTACCTTGGAGAACCACTGGCCATTTTTTGTTAGAATGGTCTCTAACAATTCTAACATTTTTAGGCAATATGCCACGAATAGCAACTGGTAGTAGTTGTTGCATCAATACGTGACAATCATGAGACTTTAGGCCAATCAATTGCAAATATTTCATTGAGACAAGACTCTTTATATTTGAAGAGTAACCATGAGGCACTTTTATGCTACATAGACATTCACAAAAACTTATCTTTTCATTTTTTGATAAAGTATGACAGGCTGGAGGAAAATATGTCCACTTACCAGCTGATTGTGGAGCTAATTATTGTCATATATCCATCTCAACCATATCTAAACGAGCATTTGCATTATCCTTTGTTTTTCTCTGAATGTTAAGAAGTGTTCCGATTACACTATCACACACATTTTTCTCCACATGCATCATATCAATACAATGTCTAACATCTAAGTTGCACCAGTAAGGTAGATCAAAGAGCACCGACCTCTTCTTCCATATATTTGTATGAGTGGTTTGTTTTTGGTCCTTCCCAAATAGAACATTGACATCCTTCACTCGTCCATAAACTTCCTTTCCAGTTAATTCTTTTGGAGCAATTCCATTCTCCTGGTCTCCATTAAATGCTTTTCTCAACCTACGATATGGGTGATTAGGTTTGATAAATCTTCGATGCCCAAGGTACACTGTTTTCTTTCCATGTTTTAATTGTTGGAAGCATGTGTTATCTTCACAAATAGGGCACACCTTATGTCCTTTAACACTATAACCGCACAAGTTTCCATATGCAGGAAAATCATTGATAGTGCAAAATAACATTGCACGCATCTTGAAATTCTCGTGGGAATAGCCATTAAACACATCAAACCTTCCTCCCAGAGCATTCTCAAATCCTCAATCAAAGGACTTAGATAAACATCTATATCATTTCCTGGCTGCCTTGGACCCGAAATCATCATGGATAACATAATATATTTCTGTTTCATACAAATTAAAGGAGACAAATTATAGATGATTAATAGAACAGGCCATGAACTATGATTACTACTTAAGTTTCCATATGGATTCATTCCATCAGTAGCAAGTGCAAGCCTAAGGTTTCTTGACTCATTACCGAAATCTGGATACAAATTATCAACTTTCTTCCATTACAAAGAATCAGCTAGATGACGAAGTTGTCCGTCACGTTCCCTCTCAATTGCATGCAATATAATATTCTTTGCATCTTTTAAATTAGTGAATAATATTTTGGACCATGGAATTATTGGAAGATACCGCAACACCTTTGCAGGAGGACGTTTTGTGTTTTCATCACTATTCAAATCACCATCTTTCACTTTGAAACGTGATTGCCCGCATGTGGGACACCCCTTTAACTCTTCATACGCATTTCGATATAATATGTAATCATTAGGGCATGCATGTATTTTCTTGTACTCCATACCCATAGGACACAATATCTTTTTTGCCTCGTAATTACGATTTGGTAATCTATTTCCTCCAGGGAGAATTTCATACAACAACTCAAGTAGTTTGGTAAAACTTTTATCCGTCCATCCATTTCTTGCCTTCAAGTTGAACAATCTCAACACCGCATATAACTATTTGAAGTTAATGCATCCCAAATACAACGACTCTTCATTGTCACTGCACAAAGCATCATACATATGAGCATGCTGAAAAGACTCAGGTCTAATATCATTGATCATGTCCTCTAGCCAATCGTCCATATCTACATCAACTACCTTCATTTCCGACACACTTGGTGTATTGTTTGATGGTTCACTGTGCCATATCCAATTGGTATAACTTTGGAAAATGCCCTCACAAACAAGATGATTTCGTATTTCATCTATTAAAAGTGGTGGCTATCTATTCAAACAATTAACATATGGACAATAAAACTTATTATTATTAGGAAGTTTTTCACAAGCATATTGAAAAAACGCTTCTATTCGTTTATCGTACTCTGCACCCAAACGATTAGCTTTCATCCAGCTACGATCAATAACTATTTCTGAAAAAAATAATCATCCACGAAGATTAAGGATGAAATAAATACATCTCCACTCTAAGTGAAGCACGTGCTTGAGGAGGTTAAATTAGGTGAAAAAATTGTAAGGAAAATGATAAAGCATAGATTTTAGAATAGTTGAAATTTAAAATACGAAGATTCTTTATAAAAAGTGTTATTGATTAAACAATTATATTATTGAATATAGGGAAATATAGTATGGAAGCTTTATTCATACATGTATGGAAGCTTTATAACAAACAACACACACCATCATTCTTTTTTGCATATACACCTCATTCATGTGAAGTACTAGTATTATATAACAAATAACACACACCCTTATTCTACAGTATTAGCTCAGAAACTCTTACTTTCTCCCTCTGAAATATGGCAGACCCTTCAACCATTTAAGAGTTTCAAAAGCAGCAGTAGCAACAACCACCAACTTCATCTTCACCTTCAAAACCTAAAAGATCAGCACCTCACCAACCAACAACAAGAACTTTCCAATGCAACTTCTGCTACCGCAAGTTCTACACTTCTCAAGCTCTTGGTGGTCACCAAAATGCTCACAAACTTGAAAGAGCTGCTGCAAGATCACTGTAGATGCTTTTGATTGGCTTCATTTTATGGCAAAACATTAATGTATGAGTAAATGTCATAACTGATGTTAAGACATACATGAAGAGTGTTATGCAGGGAAAGCTAAGAGTAAGTAAAGCTGAATGTCATGACAGAATGTTATGACATTGATTGTATGACATCAGGGAGCGCAGGTTTGTTTTTCTGTTATTAGCTCAGGCTATACTTCAGGAAACAATCCAGGAAGCATAGCTATTTTAGGCAACATAACAGGCATTGCTGAGGATAACATAGAAGGCTCCTGACCTAATGATAAGTGCGCAGTTTCATGAAGAAAGGTTTATCTTGGGTAAACCTAATTTCTCCATCAAGGCCCAAAACCAGTCTGCTACTATAAAAAGCAGAAGGATCATTCAGAACGGGGCAGACCTGGAAGAGAGCTTGAAGAGAGAGCTTCAAGACAGATATTGGAGAGTGTGGTTTGTGAGTGAAGAACTTTGTTCTTCACGTGAGTCTAGGAATATTAGGATTCCTTGTGTGCCAAGCAATTATATTTTGTAGAATTGTTGTGGTTATTGTGTATGAAGAGGTGTGTTCATTGTGTCACTCAAAGCTGTTAAGCAAGAGTGTGTGTTCCTTGATCAAAGTTGTGAAGCAAGATCAAGGTGCGTTTGAAGTGTATCTTCATATTGGTTTTGTAATGTGTATTGATATCACTGAGGTGATTGAGGGGGAGTGAGTGGGAAACTCTGGTCTAGTGGTCTCTAGGCTGAAGTTTCATTCGATAGGTCTTAAGTGAAGAGTGCAAACTGGGATTGTTTGACTCTGAATTAATTCTACTGATAGTGAATTTCCTCCCTGGCTTGGTAGCCCCCAGATGTAAGTGTGGTTGACACAAAACTGGGTGAACAATTACCTGTGTTATTTATTGCTTTCCATTTACAGCTTATTGTTAAGTGCAGTAGTATATGTTACAGTGGATGTCATAACATCCGTGATAACATCTATCGTGTGCTTGCCAGAATTTCAATCACAAACCATCAACCTCAGCAACAACAACAATGTTGTCTCTCTCTCATTACCTTAACAACAACCAATACCTCCATTTTCACTCATAAATGGCTCCAACTCCAATTCCAAACCCTCAACATAACTTGAACATGGTCATTTCTTTCATCACCATCACCCTTATTGGCAACAATTCGAAATGGAGTCCTTACAGTTTCAAACACATCATCCTCATCATCACCATGTTCCAAGAACAACAACTAATCAGTGGTGAAAAGGGTAACAACAAAGACTTGAAGATTGGGAAGGTGAGAATTTAAATATCGACTCTTGAAATAGGAAGAATTTACACACACTCATATCCATTGCTAGTTCTTCACCCAACTGAATATGGAATCACTTTGTTGATATGAAATCATTGATTCCATGAAGGTTCAAGTTCCAACACGGTTTCGATGCCTCCTCGACCGTCAAAGTATAACAGTAATGTACACCACTGTATTATTTTCTATCATTTTTTTTGTTTGTTTTTGTTCTTTAAATGTAATTAATGTTGGTTTTGTGCTTGTATTCTTAGATATCAATCACATATGAATATATATGATGATCCACCATTACTATCTAATGAGTATTTTTTACAAATTTCTCAGTGGTGTGTTTGAAACAAGAATAACAAGATCACCAAGATAAACTAAATCTCTTCTTAAATATAATAATAAACCTAAAATTAAAATCAATTCCATCTTCAATTTTGCAACAGCATTTCATCCATACTCCATCAAACATTCAAAGAAACTGAACCACCATACATGCATAATCATGAAAACATACCTAATTTGTAGCGTTCAAAGCCTTTGCTAGTATCACCAAAACCTCCAACAAATTTTCCACTAGAACCTACTTCAAATTTCAAAACACGAAGTCACTCTCTACAATGCATTCATTGAAATTTCAAAAAAAAAAAAGAATAAATAAATGTACTGAGATTCATCGGTAACACAGAGTCAAAACCTAACATTTCAAAATGTAGAGAGAAGAGAGAACTTGGAGAAAAAAGAGTGAGTATGGTGGTGGTGGTAGCAGCAGCGAAGAAAATGAAATGTTGTAGCAGCGGTTGAAAAGAAAACGAAAGTTGCGGTGAGAGATTGAGAGAATGATGAAACCTAAATCTAGAAATGTATAGTGGTGATGAGAGAGTGAAGAAACCTATATCAATACATTTTCGGTTGATTATCGATTTAGGGTTTATGATTATGGTTGTGGTGAGAGTTATGATGACAATGAGTCATGGTTTTGAAAACGCAAAGGCAGAAAGACACACTGCACGAACCTAAGAAATTCACTCAGTGGTGGTTTGATATTTGTCAAAAAATAAATTCATTAACCAAAGTTTATTTTAATTAGATATAATATATATTCGATTAATATATCATAATTGTTAGCTAGCTTGGTGGAAAATTTATATTTTTGGGAACTCGAGGTCATCTGTTTGATTCCTCGTATCAACATAAATTATATTATAATTGTTTTATTTCACTAAAATGTATTAATTTGGAATCAAACCGGGGCCTTGTAAGAACATATTAGGTCAGGTAATAAACACCTGACTTAATAAATAAACTTCTTAAACTGACTTAAGGAATTTAATGTAAATTACATTTTTATTTAATCTTTGTTAGACCAGTTAAACATAGACACGACCTAACAAAGTTTCAAATATTTATGGATTTGCCACCGTGTGGCTTCTTAAGTCGGGTTATTGATGAACTGACTAAAAATCCTCTGCTAAGAAGGTATTGTTTTTTACTAGTGTTATTGTTTTAATTGCTAGATAATTCTCGAAATAACAACCGAAACAATAAACATAAAGATGGATACAAATAAAATATTAACTTTCAAATCTATGTCTAGAGTTTGTTGGTTAATAGATGAAGAAATTAGATCAAGACCTGAAAAATCTATGTCTAGAGTGATTAAAACCATAAATATATCATTAAAAGCAAATAAATTCATCATCTATTGATCATAAACCTTATTCACATACAAAAGATCAAAAGAAGATTGATGCTCCAAAGATTTAATTCTCAGTTCTCCTTGAGTTCTAAGGTTTTTGACCTCGAAAACCCTTTCTATCTCTCAAAATGTTGAAAAAGTGTAAAAGTACAGGAGTTGGTGAAAATATCTCCAAGGGAAGATATTTATAGCAAGTGCACAAAGTGCAATAAGTGGCATCACGCTAAGCAGCCTCAGAGGTGCGCTAAGGGCAGTCATAAAAATATAGCCAATTTCCCAGAAAGCGCGCTAAGCGCGGCAGAAGCCCGCTTAGCACAGTTTTAGATTTTAGCTACTGGAATTTACAAGGGCGTGCTGGGACCGCGCTGAAAAGCTCGCTTAGTGAGCTGCACTGACACAAAATCTTTGAAAATTGACTTTCAGGCCTTCTTTCCTTCATCAATTGTTCCTATCATCAAATATAAGCAGGAAGACCTATCAAAGAATCATCAAAATGATCATAATTCACAATATTTACACTAAAACCGGAAATTAACATAAAAGCACTAAAACTACTAGATATTATACTAAGTTATCAAGAAAACCAATTGAAAGGGCCATAAAATAAAGTCAAAAGTATGCACAAGTTGGCCCTTGACAACTCTCCCAACTTATGATTTTGTTTGTCCTCAAACATAAGTGTCTCGAACTAGAAACGAACCTGATAACCCGCATAAGAAATCAGAACCAACTCAAAAACACAATGACAATTTCATGGTTCAAAAAGTAAAAGTAACAACAAGATAACTTATTAAACTCTAAACTCCTCATGAATATGAAACTAAAGCAAAATGCAAAAACACACTTCAAGACTTTTTGAGTAATACAAATTCATAATTGAATCACACCTAGGCACACATTCATCAATGGATCAAAACAAAATAAGGTTTTATCACTCACCATATAATCATGCAAACATCCGGAACCAATTATGCATTCGACAAAAAAACATGCATTAATGAGTGGAAAAGAAGGAATCACAAGGTCTTTTAGGGTTGTAACTTGGCTTAGCTACAATGAAGGGTCATTTATCAAAGTCATTGAATTTTTTTTTCATATTTCTTAAAGAGCATTCCAATCTCAATATCGAAGCACTTCAAGACCTTAACCTTCTTGTTTTATTTCTTTAGAGGCATCATTACAAGCTCTTTCATCATTCAAAACCACATTATTTTTATTTTATATTTTTTTCATGATGCCTCAATCTACCTTTTTTTCCCCAACTTTGAACACGACCAAGTATGATAATTAGGAATGCTCTCACACATCTAAGGCAAGGAACAAACTGCGCAACCCTACTTAAGGTTGGGTTCAAAAAATTTCCCAAAAAACTCCAAGATCCATTTCAAAATTTTTCTCTTATGCATAATATTTACACATTTCACTTATTCACACGAATCATGAAATGAAGGCTCAAAAGGGGTTTATCAAATACTCACTCACTCACTCACACGGTAGATTGATCATTATTATTTAGTCAAGTGGTTTTTCTCAAAATGCACAAAAGTGGCCTTGATCCTTTTCTTCCCTTTTTACAAATTAACACACATGCATGATTTCAACATAATAAGAATGAGTCAAACAAGAATGTCGGTATCCTGCATGTATTCTATAATGAAAGCTTCCTTACAAAGACAATGTTCTAAATGATTTAAAAATGAACAAGTATTTCAAAAGAAGTAATGACTACAAATTCTCACACTCATCACAAGTTTCATTTTCATGCTTAGTTTAGAAAGCGATAAAAATGTACCTTGCGTGGTACCTTTACTCGATCATATCATTACCACTCAATTGCCTATTGATTCATCAATCTTGACATTAGTTCATAAGTTCCTTCAAGTTTTCAACTTAGGACAACACAAAATCAAAAATTCTACTCACTAGCAATTGCAAAAAAAACTACTCAAAATACCAACATAATATCATAATGGCAAAATTTACGACAGCCAAAACAATGGTGTCGCACATGTGTTCCTCATCCTTCAAAGGATGGTACAAAATAATCCAGAAAAACAATAAAAACAACCATAAAATCCAGTAAGTTCAAACACAAATATAAAAACAACAAAAGATAAGATAACCCATGATCAACTACTCAGAACTGGGCTTAGACCCAACTTCCCAGGTGGTCTCTCTACTATCATCGTCATCGTCATCTCCATCGCCATTTGCAGCAACATCTTTTGCATCGCCTGCATTCTCATCATCCCTATCATCCTCATGCTGGGGTACCTGATCTCCCTGAGGTGGAACCCGCCCCTTTTGAAAATGAAAAGGCATGTCCCCCGGCCAAGCTACAAACACATCAAAGTCTTTTTGAGAAGGGAAAAGGGTGCTCAACCTGCGGCTCACAAACCTGCAAATACAAAGCTCTCATAGACGAGTGCAAAAAGGAAAAATCCCTCTGATGATCCATATGCATATCCCATGTATACATGCAAGTAACACGCTTATCAAAGGCCTGGTCAGCTGGTGGAACCTCTTCGTGCTGTTGTGGCTGCTGATTTGTGCAGACTCGTGGTGGTGGTGGCTGGTCAAGTCTCGACATACAATGGTTCTTAATCCAAGTGTCAGTCACTACCCCTTAATGTTCTTATGGACCACACCTGGGATCAGGACACTTTCTCTCTTTCACAAGCCCATAATAAGTCCAGGGAAAACCAAAATAGTCGGTACCTTTGTGCCCAAGCAATGTCCACTAGCAGATATGGCTCGAATCTCATTAGAAATGATCCTCGCCACATCAATCTGCCTCCCTTCCAAGATGTAGTACAACATACATGCCATGTCAAACGAAATGGAGGGGGTATGACTCATTGGCATGATGTTATGCAAGACAAGAGTCATAAGAACCTGAGCTATCATATTCATATCACCCCTCTTTAGTATCTTCAACCTACCCGCCACATTCAACTCAAATCCGCATCCCGGGTGTGCCAAAGCCAAACAAACATTCTCCAAATTCTAATTCCTCCTAGCTACCCTCATATAGTAAGAGCACTGCTCTCCTTCAGCCAAGACCAATGGATTACCTAAATACTCATTAATCGCATCTCTCGAAAATGATACCTCCATTCCTCTGACATATGTCCTAAAAGTATACATCTGCCCCTCGGTCGGAATGGCGTTCGCATAGAACTCACGCACAATCTCAAAGTTAAGCGATGTCGGAGGGGGTTAAGAGAACTTGTCATCCATGAGCCTCAATGATGTTTTGACAGTCGCGAAACTCCCCTTGCGGGTTAATCCTGAAAATACGCTCTGTCCAAATGCTTCTTTGAGTCAACTTGAGGTATCTACCCTGCTGCTCAACCCCTAAAAACTTGTGGTTATCAAACTCCATCGGAGGCTGCCTCTGCTGCGATGATTGTCCAGTGCTGAAATAAGCACGTTTCGGAGCCATCTGCAATCAAAGAAAAATAGACCAAAACAGCACCAAACAGGTTAAACCACCAGTCAGAAAATTCAAGAAAAATCATAAGAATCCCCATGTCAACACGAAATAGCCAAATCGTTTTTGAAAAATAAAAAAACGAGAAAGTTCGTTCCAGGGGTGCACGCTTAGCGCGACCAAGCGCGCCCAGGTGTGCAAGCATACCCTGCTCAGCAGCCAAAGCATGCCCTTAACTCCACAGTCAACAACAAAAGCACAAAATAAACATATTTACACAAACACACAGATTGAAAATAAAATACCCAGAACAGGGCAAGATGGGCGCGCTTAGCGCGATTATGAACCCGCTTAGCGCGCCTGTGAAAATTCACACAAATTCCTCAGCACCCAAGGTCAATTTGTCCTACAATCAATACAATCATACCCAAACCAATCCTTCTTAGCACGCACTTGCAGAAAATTACAGAAACAAGTGTTCTAAACATAAGGAATAAATTTGGTACTTAACCCTAGCAAATTAATCCAAATAGGGTTAACAGCACCTACAATCTCACTACTCTCTAATCTTACAATTTATTTCAACAAACTCAAAAACAAAACCCTAACAAAATGCATTTTCTGATGAAGAACATAAAATACATAAATTGCAAACCTAGAAAGGAGATTAGATAAGGTTGGTAACTTGGCACTTGAAGAGTAAGAGAGAAATGTGAGAGCAAGGGAGCAGAAATCCTCTGGGTTTTGCAAGACTGAGTGAGAAATGAGGGTTTAAAGAAACCCCTCGCAGCATTTAAATTTTTTTTGACCCGGAGGCCCACTTAGATTCCTACTCAAGCCCACACTTGACTGGGCTAATTCATGCGATCGTGCTAAGCGGTCTCAGAGGCGCGCTAAGCGCGCTCAGTGAACCACATCCAGTCAAGGTTGGTTTCAACAGGAACTCACCTGACTATTTTGACCGATTCAATCAAAATCACTTAAAATAAAATTTTCAAAACAGTAAATACTTACAATGTTGGGGTGCCTCCCAAAAATCATTTTGTTTAACGTCGTTTGAGCTCGACGGTCCAATGCAATCTCAAGGATCGCTAAAAGGCACTGTGGTGTTATTCCGCTCAAAATCTCCACCAAGACAAATCTTCAGCCTCTGACCATTTACAATCCAACTCTCATTTGACTGCGTGTCTTCGATGATAATCGCCCCATAGCTCTTGATCTCTCAAATCCGGAACAGACCAGACCACTTAGGTTTCAACTTTCTAGAGAATAGTTTTAATTGAGAATTGAAAAGTAAGACCAACTACCCTACTTCAAACTATTTGGTCACTATCTTTTTACTCGGTCTTTGTACAACTTGTTGGACTCATATGCTTGGAGGCGCAATTCCTTCATTTCATGCAATTGTACCTTTCTTTTTTCTCTGGTCAGATTTGGATCGAAATTCAAAAATTTTAAGGCCCAAAATGGCTTATGCTCCAATTCTACTTGCAAATGAAAATTCTTACCATAGACCATTTTGAATGGTGTGAGACCAATCAAAGCCTTGAAAGCTTTCTGATAGGCCCACAAAGCATCATCAAGCTTATTTGACCAATCTTTTCTAGAAGTCGACACCATTTTTTCAAGAATCCTTTTAGTTTCTCGATTGGATACCTCCGCTTTCCCATTGGCCTGTGGATGGTATGGTGTTGCAACCTTGTGCTTTACACCATATTGCTCCAAGGATTTTTCTAGCTGAGTGTTGCAAAAGTGGGATCCTCTGTCACTTATCAGCACTCTCAGAGTACCAAATCGAGAAAAAATGTTTTTCAATAAAAATCTTATCACGGTTTTTCATCTGCTTTAGCACATGCTATCACTTCAACCCACTTGGATACATAGTCAATCGCGACCAAAATGTACTCATTGGAAAATGATGATGGAAATGGGCCAACAAAGTCTATGCCCCAAGAATCAAACACCTCAACTTCCAACATGTTTTGTAACGACATTTATTCCGTTTTGAAATTCCACCACTCCTTTGACATTTTTCACAACCTTTTGTATGCGCATGCACATCTTTGAACAAAGAAGGCCAATAAAAGCCCGATGGAGGACTTTCGTTGTCGTTCTCATATCATTAAAATACCCTCCATACGGAGAGTTGTGACAATGCCAAAGTATGTTATTGGCCTCTTCTTTAGACACACACCTTCTCAAAATGTTATCGACACTAAGCTTAAACAAATGTGGTTCATCCCATATAAATTATTTGGCATCAGATAAACACTTATTTTTGTGGTTACGTGTTAGACCTTCCAGTATTAATCCGACGACTTTGTAATTGCCATGTCGGTAAACCAAGGTCTAACTTGTACCATATACAATTTTTCATCCAAAAATTCTTCCTTGATCTCTTTTTCATTCATAGTCACCTCAACATTTACAAGGCGGGATAAGTGATCCGCCACCAAATTCTAGAATCCCTTTTTGTCACGAATTTCCAAATCAAATTCTTATAATAAAAGGACCTAACGAATTAGCCTTTGTTTTGAATCCGACTTGGTAAGAAAACACTTAATCGCCATATGATCCGTGTAAACTACAACTCTAGACCCAATTAAATATGACTGAAATTTCTCCAATGCATACACTATCACAAACAACTCTTTTTCGGCTGTTGCATAGTTTATTTGAGTTTCATTCAAAACTTTGCTTGCATAGTGTATAACATGAAAAAAAATTGTTCTTCATTGACCCAATACCGAACCTACTGTATAATCACTCGTGTCACACATGATTTCAAAATCCATTTTCAAATTAGAAGTGATGATTATGGGTGCGGTAGTTAAAATTTGTTTTAAAGAATTAAAAGTGATCATGCAAGACTCATCAAATTCAAATGACTTATCTTTGTTGAGCACCAAGTTGGTTTCCGCACACCTTTCCAATACCACATCCAAGTTTTTCAAACAAAGATCAAACGATGGTTCAAAAACGAGAATTCATCCATAAAAACCCAATTGACTTTTGAATCAAGTCATAAAATATTGCTTGCATACACCATTGAAAAGTTGTCGGTGCATTACACAACTCAAACGACATCCTCCTATAAGCAAAGATTCCAAAAGGTCAAGTGAAATCCGTTTTCTCATGATCCTCTGGGTTCACAATAATTTGATTGTAACCCGAATGACCATCCAAAAAACAATAATATTCTTGACCGAAAAGTCTCTCGAGCATTTGATCCATGAACGGAAGAGGAAAATGATCTTTCCTCGTAGCTTGGTTTAGCCTATGATAATCAATGCACATTTTCCACCCGGTCACGGTTCTTGTAGGGATCAACTTATTTTTCTCGTTTTTGATAACCGTCATCCCTTCTTTCTTCAGTACCACTTGCACCGAGCTAACCCATGGACTATCGAAAATTGGGTAAATCATTCTGGCATCCAACATTTTCACCACTTCCTTACTAACCACCTCTTTCATGGTAGGATTTAAGCGACGTTGCATTTGAGCTACCGGTTTGAAATCGTCTTCCATGAATATTAGATTCATACAATAAGATAAACTTACTCCTTTTAAATTGGAAAGAGTCCATCCTATCGCATCTTGATTCTTTCTCAAAACACAAATCAAATTTTCCTCCTCTTTTTTGGTTAACTCCTTGCTTATGATCACCGGTTTATGCCCCTCATCATCAAGAAAGACATATTTAAGATGAGAGGGCAACAACTTCAATTCAAGCTTAATCTCTTCGTTATTTTCTTTTTTCAAAATTTTCACCCTTTTTTTCAAGGGAGGAATTTCATCCAATTCTTCAAGTTCTCGCAAACATTTTCAATCTCTTTTTCTTTATTCTCATTGATACTTTGAAGAGAATTTGTAAGAACTTTTTGTAATGGGGTGGGAACTTGTAATTTCCATTTTACTTTTTCAATCACCTTTTCCGCTGCATCGATTCTAAAACAATCACCTTTGTCCTTTGAATGCTTCATGGCTTCAAATAGATTAAAACAAATCTCCTCATCTTGTACTTTCACTTATATGAGACCGTCATCCATATTAATGGCCATTCTAGCGGTTTTCATAAAAGGTCTTCCAATGATCAATGAAGCATCCTCATCTTCTTCCATATCAATTACCACAAAGTTGATGGAAAACAAGAATTTGTCTACCTTAACTAATACATCTTCCGCTACACCGTGAGGGAGAGTAGTGGATTTATCGGCAAGTTGCAATGTCATTTGAGCAGCTCTCAACTCCATATGGGCCAACCTTTTCACAATGGACAAAGGTATCAAATTGATACTAGAGCCCAAATCGATTAACCCATTGCCAACATAGATATTTCCTATTGTAACCGACAAAGTAACTCGTCCTGGATCACTTTCTTTCCGTGGGAGAGTCCATTGATTGATAGCGCTACAACTAGCATCAACCATGATAGTTTCTTGATCCGTATACCTTTTTTTTTGTTGAGAATATCCTTCATGAATTTTGCATATTTTGATATTTGCTCCAATGCTTCGGAAAATGGAATATTGATTTGCAATTGTTTGAAAATATCCATAAACCGAGCATAGTGCCTCGCACTATTTTTCTTTGACGGAGCATGTGGATATGGAAAATGTTGAATCGGAATATTGCTCACTTGTTCTTTCCATTTCCTAGTCTTTTTAAAAAAAAATTCTCTCATTCTCTTTTCTTCTTCCTCACTTTTTTCAATTTCTCATTTTCAACTAATTCTCTCTCAACATTTTTTTCTAGTTCTTTCTCAACAATTTATTTTTCTTTTTCAACTACTCCCTCTCTCTCAACTACCTCCTCACCTATACGGATGTCAATTTCTCTACCACTTATACAAAAAATCTTGCAAAATTGCAGGTATTGTATCTGTGAGATTCAAGCTCCATGATGAGTCAATAAGGTTATTGACTGAAGTCAGGTATGTACCTTATTTGAAAAGAAATTTGATTTCTCTTGGTGAATTCGACAGGAAGGCATATATTTTTCAAGGAGAGAAAAGTATCCTAAGAGTCATGAAGGGGTCGAAAGAAGTCTTGAGAGGCGTGAAGAAACAAGGCTTGTATACCCTTGAGGCTGAAGTTGTAAGTGGTTCGACGAATGTTGCATCCATGAAACCGTTGTCAAAAACAGAAATTTGGCACATGAGATTGGGCCATGTCAGTGAAAGGGGTCTGGTCGAATTAAGGAAACACAATTTGCTTGGAGGAGACAAAGTCAAAAAGCTGAAATTTTGTGAACCATGTGTACTTGGAAAATATTGCAGAGTGAAGTTCAACAAACGCAAACAAAAAACTCATGGATCCCTTGATTACATCCATGCTGATCTTTGGGGACCTGCAAGGCACCCATCACATTTAGGAGCAAGGTATTTTCTATCCATAGTTGATGAATATTCTAGGAAGTTATGGGTATTCATCCAGAAGACTAAGGATGAAACTTTTGAGAATTTCAAAGGTTGGAAGACTATGGTTAAAAATCAGACTGGCAGAAAGGTCAAGAGGTTGAGAACCGACAATGACCTTGAATTTTGCAATGAGGCATTCGAAAGTTTTTTTGTTGCCTCAGATATTGCAAGGCACAAAACTACTGCAAGGATTCCATAACAAAATGGTTTGGCAGAAAGGTCTAATCCAACTATTTTGGAAAGAGTTAGATGCATGTTGACTAGTGCTGAGTTAAAGAAAGTGTTTTAGGCCGATGCTGTTTCAACAACAAAATGTTTGATAAACATATGTCCTTCGATTGTGTTAGATATGAGGACACCTAAATAAGTTTGGTCGAGACATCCACCTAGTCTCGACAAACTAAGAGTATTTGGCAGCATGGCCTATGCTCACATTAGGCAAGACAAGGTCGAAGAAAAAGCAGAAGCTGTTGTCGAAGATGAGGAGAATGATAATGACTACCTGCTAGCAAGAGACAAGTCGAGGAGAGTCATCAAGCCACCTCAGAGACTTAGGTATGTAGATCTTATAGCTTATGCTTTAATCTCTGCAAGTGATGTTTTCGACGAAGAACCTAGAGACTATAAGAAAGTTATGAGGAGTCAAAAGAAGACTGAATGGCTAAAGGTCATGGATGATGAGATGAAATCTCTTCATGATAACAACACCTGGGAACTAATAAAGAAACCTGCTGGAGCCAGGTTAGTCAGCTGTTGTAATACCCTAATTTTTACCCCTAAGATCCCACATTTCATATCATTCCACAAATAAGGTTATATTTTTTAGCTTTCGCACCCTTATGGGTTTCTTGCTTTCTTTTTGTTTGTTTCTGTTTACTAACATCTAACCAAAATTACTAAAAAATATTTTTCAATTTGTTTGTTTCTTCTTCTTCTCTGTGTGTTTAGGATTTTGCAAGGAGATTAATGGCTAGGACATTCATTCAAGTTTAAATCAGATGGACGTTTGACCTCATCTTGGTCAAACTATCAAGGGTTTGCTTCAACTGTGAATTACCCGCGGTGTGTTCTATGAGAAGTTTGGTCCAGAAATCCAGAGAATTACGTCAAAGATTAAAATGGAAGGTGCAAGTAATGTCCTGGTACATGAGTAGTTGTGTTCATTTTTATCAGAGGTGAAGATGGAGAATAGGGCGTGGAAAGTTGATGCTGGAAGTAGATCTATTGATTTAGAGCTGACTACATTATCAAGTGCCATCATATCAGGTTCTCGAAGACATATTGATCGCCTGCTTAGAGATCAACAGACTCTTTTTAGTTCGATAGAGGATTTCTTGTGGTTCAAATTGTCAACTGTGAGGAACCAACCGGCAATGTTGTCTAGGAGAACGATCATATTAGGAACACGAAATTGGTGTCTGACAGAAAACTATTGACTCTGAAGCATGTCGAAGCAGACAAGAAGATTCTGGTGTAAAATTCTGTGAATCAACTGATGCTGATGATGCTTGGAATAAGAAAATGGAGGCATGTGTTACTCGTAATCCGAAAGTCCGCGGAGATCTCAAGCCTTTTCCACAGAGACTCTATGCCGTCCCTCCTAAAATTGCCAGCGGCTCTGTTCCTGGAATTTCTGCTGAAACATATCATGATGATAACAAAAATTGGAAAAAAACATGTACTGCAAGTGTGGCCATTTAGATTATGCTCACCACCTGTTTGATGAAATGCCTAGGAGAAACTTTGTTTCTTGGACTGCTATTATTTTTGTGTTTGCAGAGTGCTACCCTGAGCAGGCTTTCCCTCTTCTCAGTCAACTTCCAGTGGCCATGGATCCTCCACCACCGCAATCTCAGCAATCTCCCTCGCCGTCTCAACCGTCCGGGAAGAGTGAAGTCTCTGATTTAAAATTACAGCTCCGGCAGCTTGCTGGTAGCCGTGCTCCGGGTACTGATGATTCTAAGAGGGATCTTTTTAAGAAGGTGATATCCAATATGACTATAGGTGTTGATGTTTCTGCTCTTTTTGGGGAGATGGTAATGTGCTCGGCAACATCAGACATTGTTTTGAAAAATGTGTTATCTGTATGTTGGAAACTATGCCAAGGTGAATCCTGATCTTGCTCTCTTGACAATTAATTTTCTACAAAGGGATTGCAAGGATCAGGATCCAATGATTCGAGGACTGGCATGGAGGAGTTTGTGTTCACTCCGAATGGCGAATTTGGTGGAGTATTTGGTTGGGCCTTTAGGGTCAGGATTGAAGGATAATAATAGTTATGTTAGGACGGTGGCAGTTATTGGGGTGTTGAAACTGTATCATATATCAGCAACGACTTGCATGGATGCGGATTTTCCAGAAACGCTGAAGCATTTAATGCTTAATGACCAGGATACTCAGGTAGTTGCAAATTGTCTGTCTGGTTTACAAGAAATTTGGACCATAGAGTCAACCACCTCAGAGGAAGCAATCCAGGGAAAAGTGTTTTACGCTTTCGGAAATCTCTACTTCTGTTACGGTTAAATTCTCAAAAGGCAGCAATGCGTAGTTTGCGTCTGGCTAGAAATCATTCTTCTTCAGCACATGAAAGACTTGTCTATGAAGGATGGATATTGTATGACACTGGTCACTGTGAAGAAGCTATAGCAAAGGCCGAGGAATCAATTTCTGTTCAAAGGTCATTTGAAGCTTTCTTTCTCAAAGCTTATGCATTAGCTGACTCATGTCTTGATTCCAAGTCTTCAAAGAGTGTGATTGATCTCTTGGAGGAAGCTCTTAAATGCCCTTCAGATGGTCTTCGGAAAGGACAAGCTCTAAATAATTTAGGGAGTATATATGTAGACTGCGATAAGCTAGAACTTGCTGTTGACTGCTACAAGCATGCGCTTAACATCAAGCATACACGAGCACATCAGGGGTTGGCACGTGTATATCATCTTCAAAATCAGCACAAAGCGGCATATGATGAGATGACAAAACTAATAGAAAAGGCCCTGAATAATGCATCAGCTTATGAGAAACGTTCAGAATATTGCGACCGTGACATGGCAAAGAGTGATCTTAGTTTGGCAACACAGTTGGATCCTCTAAGGACATATCCATACAGATATAGGGCGGCAGTCTTAATGGACGATCATAAGGAAGCTGAAGCAATAGTAGAGCTTTCAAGGGCCATCAACTTTAAGCCAGAACTGCAACTGTTACATCTTCGAGCGGCATTTTATGATTCAATGGGTGATTTTGTTTCTACTGTCCGAGACTGTGAAGCTGCCCTTTGTCTCGATCCTAGCCATGCCGAGATGTTAGAGCTTTGTAATAAAGCCCGGGAGCAAATTAAGGAAAGAAAGTGAGAGAATTAGAAGTCAACAATCATGTTTTCCGTGCTTATGAGGGCCTACTCATGAAAACCAATACTTCATAATGTATGACCCATCTGTGCTATTTATATACATTGGTGTTGTCATGAGGAAAGGTGCGGTGTTGTATATTTTCGGCCGACCTTCTGGATGCGGAATCACAAAAGCTGGAAATTCTTTTTAGTGTGGTTTCTGCCCAGTTTGATGTTAATCCTGGCCTTAGTGGGCATATGCCCATCAGTGTGTGGAAAAAATGTGTGCAGAATATGTTGGTCATTCTTGATATTCTAGTGCAGCATCCAAACATAAAAGTTGATGATTCAGTTGAACTAGATGAGAATGAAACCAAGAAAGGGGATGATTATGACGGACCTATTCGTGTATGGGGCAACTTAGTTGCTTTCTTAGAGAAAATAGATGCTGAGTTTTTCAAGAGCCTGCAGTGCATAGATCCTCACACGCGTGAATATGTTGAGAGACTCCGGGATGAGCCTATGTTTGTTGTTCTTGCACAGAATGTCCAGGAATATCTTGAAAGGATTGGAGATTTCAAAGCTTCCTCTAAGGTTGCCTTGAAGAGGGTTGAACTCATTTACTACAAATCACAAGAAGTTTACGTGACAATGTGGGTGGGGAAACCGCAGCAGTAACAGGTGAAACGTATACTTCTGTTTCAGATCAGGCATTGGATGGACAGATCAAAGATTGAAAAACCAATGTTAAGTCCGATTCGTCTAAAGCCAGCGCTGCAGTAGGCAATGATGACCAACATGGGCAAAATGTTTTGAAAGAATCAGAAGATAATGTGGCCGATAATTCTCAAGATGCAGTAAAATTAGGAGATCAAAAGTCCAAGAAAAAGAAGTGGAAAAGATGTTGCAAGATATTCGGGATATGTGGTTGAGGCTCCTACAGGGACTTAAAAAACTATGTTTTGACCAAAGAGAAGAGGTTTGAAACCATGCGTTGTTATCGTTGCAGAATTGCTTAACAGGATCAGTTGGGATTCAACTTCCACATGACTTGTAGTTACAATGTTTTGATCAAGTGATCTTCACCATGCTTGATGACTTGCTTGAAATTTCTTAGACACATTCTCAAAAGGACTACAGGAACATGGAAGGAACACTTATTCTTGCCTTGAAAGCTCTTGTCTAAATTTTTTCTCTTGTTACTCCAAGACCTGTCACAATCTACAGACTCCATGCCAAAGCTGCACGAGATACTTAAGTTTAAGCGGCGGAAAGTCTTTGCCTCCAAAATATGGCCGTGTAACAAGATCTTCAAGTTATCACCGAGTTTCCGAATTTGCCGTAACTGCTAATCAAACAGAAGATGATGGCAACCTCGAAGCAAGATCTTCTGTTAAAAGAGTTCGTGAACATGATACTGAGACGGTAGAATTGGAAGCACTCATTAAAAGGTTAAGGAATTCAACAAAGTAAAGAAACTGATTTGCTGAAAAATAATAATGGCTTCACTTATGTTTCAATCGATCAAATTTGTGGAGATCCTTCTGAAGCTCTTCGCCCAGCTTCTGAAGCATTATTACATGAAATTCCATTTGGTAAAGATTCAGTTGCAGTCCAGAAATATCTTATGATGAGATCATTGCAAAGAGATTTCGGTAGGAGATGTTTCTATTGAGCTATCTAGCGAACAGGCAAAATGCTCTGATGAGCTACCGCAGGCATTACAATATAATTGTGGTAGTCCTGGCTTTGATCCTCCACTTTGTTGTGATGAAGATAACGCTCTTTTGGAATTGCCCGGTGAAGCCGTGTCTGATGTTGGATATGATTTGGATGAGCCTGAATTACATTTTCAAGGAACAAGTCAGATTGATCCAAAAGGGTGAAGGCTCAGACTGTGATTGGGATGGTTTAATTCACAACGGTGCAGATATGTTAATTGAAGCAGAAGCTATTTTATTCGATGTTACAAGAAAGGTTTATCGGAAACGACTTGGACAGACTGTTTCAAGTGGCGAGTTAGAAATGGCAGATAGCAAAGCGGCATTCCTTCAAAATTTGTGCGACGAGCTGCATTTTGATCCACAAAAGGCCAGTGAACTTCATGAAGAAATTTATCGCCAAAAGCTTCAGCAATGTGTTGCTGATGGGGAGCTGAATGATAAGGATGTTGCTGCTTTGTTGAAGCTGCATGTAATGCTCTGTGTACCTCAACAGACTGTTAAGGCAGCTCATGCAGAAATCTGTGGCAATTTGTTTGAAAAGATTGTCACAGATGCAGTTGCTTCAGGGGTTGATGGATATGATGATGAAGCAAAGAAATCAGTAAGAAAAATAGCACACATCGTCGGAGCTGGCTCTGAAGGATTCTTAAGGCTGGTCTGCTTAAGAATTCACCCAACATTCAATCTTTTGCACCCGACAGAATCTTTTGTCTCATTTACTTCAATTGATGGATCGACGCATGAAGTCTTTCCAGATGGTGGGGAGCAAATCTTCGAAGGACACCTTATTCCTGATGGTGAGTGGAGGCTTGTTGATAAATGTCTTGGCTTAGCACTGGTCAATAGATTTAATGTTACAGAGATTTTGAAGTGTTTTGTTCACTGGGATTTTGGCACTGTCAACCTGGAGCTTTGGTCGGAGAGCAGACTTGTCTCAGAGCAATCTCCTATTCAGATTTCTCATCGTTACGAGGTTATACGGATTCCTTAGTTTTATCATTGGTTACTACACAAGGTCTCAGACTGTTTAGAAGAAAGTGAAAGAGGATTCAAATTCTGCATTATGTAATGAAGTTAGTAAGTCTGTTCCCGGCTCAGCTCGGCTTGTTTGTGAAAGACGTAGGAATGCCGCATCTTGGTTTTAATGATTGCACATCGATGGCGGCGTGGAAGCTTCAATATTATCAATGGGAAATGGCGACATCGAGAAGCGGCAGAAAATAGAATTCTGTGGTAGCAGAGCTTTATTTTTTATCCAGACTATTTTCACGTATCTGAGCCATAATCCCAAGCCATGTGAATATAATTCAAGCTGTGAGATTACACTCCAAGCTGACCCCACAAGCAGAAATCCATGTCACACTTAAATGAGCTGAAAGAGAAAAATTGCAAAACGACATGTCAAATACCAGCAAAAAATATCACGCACAACACACCTACTTCAAAACGGCAGAAAATTCTCACAAACTGCAAATCATTTTTCACTCATTCTCATCTATAAATAGAATTCATCCCTCACTCTATTCTTCAAGCTTTTCAAGCCAAAAAATCTCTGCTGATTTTCTTCCTCAATTCCTCACTACCAGAAAAACCTTCGTTCATTCTCTTCTCATACTTCATTCCACCAAATTAACTTCAAATCAACCTCAAACACAGATCAATTCAACCAGAGATTCGTTCAGAAGAAGAAGAGAAGCAAGAAGAAGTTTGGATTGATTTCTTACCTGAGTTTGAAGGTAGATTGAGCTTCACCGTCATTTTCGATCCGTTATCTTTTGTCGTGATTCTTTAAACTGTTGGTACTGTTGTGAAGAACTTTTGATTTCGATCTGTTCGGTGTAATTTTCGCATCCCGTCGCTTTGATCTAAGCAAGCTTTGAGCTCGAGAAAAAATGGTGCGAAGAAGTTACCGTGAAGAAGAAAGGAGAAGATGAAGTTTCTGTTTCTCTTTCTCCTTTTAATTTGTTTTTTTCATTTATTTATTCTTTTTTTTATCTTTTCTTTTTTTTTTATATTGTTATTAGTTTATTTTTATAAACTAATAATAATATTCTTGAAAAAAAGAAAGCATTAAAAAATTATTTGAAAATATTTTGATTAATTGTTGGTGGTTTTGGATCTTGAATTTTGATAAGATTTCATCAATATCAATGGACTTTGGGTGTTGATTTTTATCCACCAAAAGAGGTGATTGATATTGATGATAATTTAATCGATTTAAGATTCAAATTGTGATTTCTTTTCATTCTTACTTTCTTTCTTCTTTTTTTTTATTTTTATTTTTGATCGATGAAATCTATGGATCATAGATAATTGATTATCAAGGTTGTTTAATCTTCATTATTTCAAATCTATGGACGAATAATCATTGAGATAATTCTCCTTACTTTGGAATAGTGATAGATTACCTTTGATTAATTAATTAAAAATCTTGATTATGATGAGATCACTACCTCTTTTCTTTTTGTGTGGCATGTTTTAGGAGAGTGATTTACATATCACTTCTCTAACATGTATTAACACTAACATTTTATTGACCGGCCTCAGATAGTCGTGGTTTCTACATAAACCCGATTACGATTGCTTAACATAGCGCTAAATTGTCCCTTAATCGGAAAATGATCATTCGTGGCTTAAACTTACGTTTAAAAGTCCAAGTATGTTTAGTTGCTTGTCTTAACTCCAATACCTATGAAAATCATTGTTAGGAGGCTTTGATTCTATCAATCCTCTAATGAATTTTCATTAATCTTGGTTTAAGTGCAAGAATTAATCATCATTGATCATATGTTCTAACCACTAACCACTAATTCACTAACAATATCCTTGTTTAATTTTGCTTATATTCTCTTCTTACTCTTTATTTTTTTACTTTTATGCTTCCATTTTATCATTTCATACCATATCTTTGTTTATGTTTATGTCATTTTTCTTTTGTCCACTTGGACCATACTTTGTTCAAAACATTAATAAAGGATAAAACATCTAAAAATTTGGTGCTATTAATTTTGTGGTTATACTCTTGGACCATTCTTAGACCTTGGACTTCATGGACATTTTGGACTTAGGATTAGGACTTTCTTCCCTATGCTTGGAGTATTTTGAATCTTAGCCTTTATTTGGCTCGATCCTTGGCTTATGCTTTAAATCGGATGGAAATCTTTTTGCTTGCTTTGGAGTGTGCTATAAGTCGGTTAGATCTTTCTTATCTCTAGCTCTTATTTTGATTTTTAGGATAGTCACTTCATCTCCTCCCCTTCTTAAATTTTCAAAACTTTCTCCCTTTTTCAAAACCTTCTTGGTTTCAAACTTCAAAACCGCTTTCGCAATAAAACCTTGACTTTCGTCAAGTGATTTTTAAACTTTGTTTTTCTTAATAAAAGTCAATCAATGTTAATCATGCTTTGACCAATTTCAAAAGACATAAAAAATACAAAAACTCATCAACTCTTTTTGTGCTTTTATGCACTTTTCACTTTAAAACTTTTCATAAAGTTTAGACATGATTCATTTCTATAGTTGAGATGTAAATCTCCTATTCCCCATATTATTAAGACCTTGACATTTTCCACGTTGATGTTGAGTGATAGTCTTGTTGATAATCCAAGCAAATCCTCCATCTTTATGTGACGCAAATGTTGTCTTAATACTCGTGGGTGAATAGTCGCAGTTTTCTCCTTGAAATGACGACTTGTCTGAACATCTAAAATCAATCAAAACCAACAAATTTTGTCATTTATACCACGAACTACGGGGTTTTGATTCCATATTGCACTTTATGGGTACGTAGGCATGAGACGATAAGTCTCTCCAAACACAAAAATATAAAAAATAATTCTCTTCTCATCTCCCCAATCTCTTTTTAAACAAACCATTTTCAAACCAAAAAGCGTAAATATTTCAAAGGGCTCCTATAGAGTACTATAGACGTTTTGGGTGCTAACACCTTCCCATTGCGTAACCAACCCCCTTACCCCGATCTCTGTCTCGTGTTCTTATTTTAGAACTCTTTGGTTTTGTTCGCTCTTTTTCCTTTCCTTTATTTGGATAAAATAAAAGTGCGGTGGCGACTCTTGTTTTCTTTGAGTTAAGTTAGTCAATAACTTACACTCACGATTTTTACCGCTACAGAAAAGTGGCGACTCTGCTGGGGACTCCAACGGTTCCTAGTGGGTTTCGCCTACTTTGATTTATTTATCGCTTTCTGTTTGACTTGTTTGTTATTGATTGTTCTGTTTTGGTGCCTGGTAATTTGTGTGGTGAGATAAGTCCTAACCCGGACTTGAGTGCACTTATGATAGGAGGGTGGTATAGTCTTGTTGGCTTACGTGGAGTAGTCCTTACTAAGCTGACTTGAGATCCCCCGCTCGGTGGAGGCCCCTTTGGAAATTACTGATGTCTTACGAGTAGTCGTAATTGATATTACTTTTTCCGACTGGGAGCCTGAGAAGCTGAGGACCTTAGAACCCTTTAACCCATCTTGGCCTTATTAGGACGTGGTGCGGTGGCTGTTCAGGTGTAGACTTGAATTGGTCGTTACGCGATACCACACTCAGATGAGTTTCTCTTGAGAATATTGTTGGCCGACGAGTAGTCGTTTAAGCCGATAATATCCAAAAGATGGAATTATGATTCTGGGAACTTTTTAGAACCTTGTTCTACAGGTGATGATATAACCATAGTACATACCATTGTGGGTTGGTTGATTCTTACCTTTGGCTCCATGCTCATGCCGAACCTTTGAACCTGTGTGCTTTGTATGACTTGTTTGTGGGTGTTGCATCTTGCACTCATGCATTCATGAGCATTGTGTTTCAGCTGGTTTTTAAGGATCTCAGAGATTTTCTTTTGCAAACATCGCAGATATTGTTGATTATGGATATTGGAAGGAGAAACACTCAGAAGTACGGTTTTCGGACTCCTGATCTTACAGAGTTGAGAAAGCTAGTGTCCTTGGTAGATGATCGTTCAGGCTTCTTATCTCGTTATGGGAGACTTTTATTTGTTCTTTCTACCAATATTGAAGACGAAATTCTGAATACCCTTATGCAGTTCTATGATCCTATTTACCGATGCTTCACATTTCCCGATTATCAGCTCATGCCGACCTTGGAAGAATATGCTTATATGTTAGGTGTACCGGTTTCTGATAAAGTTCCGTATACTGGTTTGGAGGAAGCTCTTAAACCTCAAGATATTGCTGAAGCTACCCATTTGACGAAGTCGGATATTGATACAAATCTAAAGACTAAGGGAGGCCTCAAGGGTTTGACTGCTAAGTTCCTGATTGAGAAGGCTACTTTATTTGCTGACATTGGTCGCACATTGGCGTTTGAGGCTATATTGGCTTTACTCATCTATGGACTAGTCTTGTTTCCTAATATTGATAATTTTGTGGACATTAATGCTATTAGGATTTTCTCGATTGGGAACCCTGTTCCAACTTTGCTTGGTGATACTTATTTTTCCATCCATAGTAGGACTTCTAAGGGAAACGGTACCATTGTTTGCTGTATACCTCTGCTGTATAATTGGTTCGTTTCACACTTACCTCAGACATCTGCTTTTAGGAAAAACAAGGATTGCTTAAGGTGGTCTCAAAGGATTATGTCTCTTACGCATACTGATATCACTTGGTCTTCTTCGGTTTACGATAATGTCCGGATTATTGATAGTTGTGGAGAATTCGCCAATGTTCCTCTTCTTGGAATACAAGGCGGAATTAACTACAACCCGAGTCTAGCTCGCCGTCAGCTGGGATATATGCTGAAGGATAGGCCTAAGAATATTTTATTAGAGGGTTTATTCTTTCAAGGAGGGGATGATTCTCTTGGTTTGAGAAGAAGAATGGCTCATGCCTGGACTAAGATTCACAGGTTGGGTAGAGGGGAGCTTGGAAGACAAGTTTGCATTGCTTTAGAACCGTACACACTTTGGGTGAAGAAGAGGGCTATGGAGCTTAAGATGCCTTATCCTATTGAGAAACCTCTGACTACTGTGATCTCTACGCCACTCCCTACGGCAATCCCTGTTTCTTCTGATGATGTGAAGACACTTCAAGATGCTTTGGCTAAGATGAAAGAAGAGAAAGAGATGTAGGAAAATAAGTTTCAAGCTTCTGACAAAGAGAAGACGGAATTGCAAAAACAGATGAAGGAGAAAGACGACTTGATAGAGTTACTTGAGCGGCGCGCTGTGAAGAGGCATGCAGAGGATTTATTTTCCTCTACTACTCCATCAGCACATCCTCCTAATTCTGGTGCTTGGAAGGGTATTGTAGATCAGCTTGTGCTAGAGAAGATCACCATGAAGCACAACTATGAGAAAGAGATTAAGAGACTCCGAAGGAAGTATCAGCTTGCATCGTCATCAGATGTTCCTTAGGACCTAGCTTTTTCTTATTTTGATATTATTGTATTTTGTATTTCCAAGTGTAACTCTTTCCAATATTCAATGAAATGAGATGTTTATCAGTATTTCAAGAAGTGTTATTTTTCTTTATGATGTTTGTAATTGCTTTATATCTTAAAAATCCTTGAAAACTGGTTGAAACACCTGCATTTTGCATTTGCATTCGCATCATCGAGCATTGTGTGTTGCCTTTTCCAGATGTCTTATTTGTTTCTTTTGGCCTTCCTTCAGTCAAGCTGTCGCATCACTACAACACTCGGGCTAACTCTAAGAAAAAGATGGATCAGTTGCAACAAGAGAACCGCGAGCTCCGTGAAGAGGTGTCAACTCTAAAATATGGTTTGGAGAGACTGACTGCCGCAATGGAAGCTCTGGTGGCTGCTCAGAATCAGCCACCACTACCTCCTCCTTCTCCTGTCCAAGGAACTGTGATTTCTGAAATCGGATCAACGCCCATTTCTGTGGCCCCGATTAATGCTTCTCAATATCAAATGCCTGTTGGTTTCCCTTGGGGCATGCCTAACAATTATGTGCCAGAGGGATATCGACCTCCTGTTCCCGAAGGTTCTAGGCTCCCTGCTGTCATGGCTGTACCACCTCCTGTGGTTAATGTTGTTCCTAATGCTGAAGTTCCGGTTGTTCCTACTGTCATACCTGTGCCACCGCCTGTAACTCACGCTATGCCTTATACTGAAGAACAGATTTTCCATACTGCTCCGAGCGAGAGTTTGGATGTTATGGATCGAATAGATGACTTTCAAGATCAGTTTGCTGAAATGCAAAGAGAAATCAGGGCTTTAAGGGGAAAGGAGTTATTTGGAAAGAATGCTCATGAGCTTTGCCTTGTTCCAAATGTGAAGATTCCCGCTAAGTTCAAGGTTCCGGATTTTGAAAAATACAAAGGGAACACTTGTCCGCAAAGTCATTTGATTATGTATGCTAGAAAGATGTCTACCTATACTGACAACCATCAGTTGTTGATCCACTATTTTCAAGATAGTCTTACTGGTGCTGCGCTGAAATGGTATATGGGACTCGATAGTACACAAATCAAGACATTCAACGATCTTTGTGAAGCTTTTGTTCGTCAGTATAAGTATAATCTCGATATGGCGCCAGACCGTGATCAGCTTCGCGCAATGTCTCAAAAAGAGAAAGAAACTTTTAAAGAATATGCGCAAAGATGGCGTGAGATTGCAGCTCAGATAAGCCCTCCGCTTGAAGAGAAAGAAATGACCAAGATTTTTCTGAAGACTCTGGATTCATTTTACTATGAAAGGATGGTTGCGAGCGCTCCTAGTGATTTCACGGAAATGGTTAATATGGGGATGAGATTAGAGGAAGCTGTCCGTGAGGGACGTCTGATAAAAGAAGGAAATTCTGGAAGTACAAAAAAGCCTGGTGTTGGGTTCCCTAAGAAAAAAGAGGGAGAAACTAATGCTATATCTCAGGAAAGGTCTAGAAGACGCAGAGTTGTGAACAACAATGGTAGTCGTCGTCAGCAACAAGTAGCATCTGTTATGCCTGTTGTCAGTAACACCCCTACCGCTCAAGCTACTGCAAGTTATCAACCATGTTTCCAGGAGAAGACAACTCAACAAGGTCGTACACAGAGGAAAACACAATTTGATCCCATTCCAATGACGTATACTGAGCTCTTTCCGGCTTTAATAAAGAATAATTTGGTTCAACCTCGTGATCCGCCGGCTGTTCCAACTGAAATTCCATGGTGGTATAAGCCAGATGCTCATTGCGCATTTCATCAAGGTGCCCCTGGACACGATATTGAAAATTGCTATCCTCTGAAGCATGAAGTTGCAAAGCTCGTAAAAAGCGGTATCCTGTCTTTTGAAGATACCAACCCTAATGTGCAATCAAATCCGTTTCCTAAGCATGGTAATGCAACTGTTAATATGGTATATGGTTGTCCTGGTACATACCGTATTTTCGACATTCGCTGGATTCGGAGATCGCTTGTTGAAATGCATGCTACTTTGAGTGAGTTCCATGATATTGAGCATGATTATGCCGCCTGTTGTATTTGTTCTGTGAACCCTCGAGGGTGTGTGATTGTAAAAAGGGACTTACAAAAGATGATGGATGAGAATTTGATTCAGGTTACTGCAAACAGAAATGAAGTGGAGAACGAGGTGAATGTCATAGTCCCACGTTTCAATATTCCTGAGCGGGTTGTAATTTCTTACAACAGTCAGAAATCTGCTGTGACGCCTTTGGTTATCCGTTTGCCTGGCCCGACGCCGTATGAATCCGATAAAGCTGTTCCCTACAAATACAATGCTACTATGTTGGAGGATGGAAAAGAGGTTCCCATTCCTTCTCTTCCCTCAGTTGTGACTATCGCTGATGTCGGACGTGTAACCAGAAGTGGTCGAGTATTTGATAATGTGCCTTCAAAGACAAGTGAAGATACTGGGAGTAAGCAAATTCAGTTGAAGACTTCTGTAGAGTCTGGTCAATCAAGTGGTGTAAACCAGAAGTCAGATAATGATGAGGTATTGAAATTGATCAAGAAGAGTGAATATAATGTGGTGGATCAATTGTTACATACACCGTCAAAAATATCTGTTTTATCTCTGTTAATGAGCTCTGAGGCTCATCGTGAATCGTTGCAAAAAGTATTGGAACAAGCTTATGTAGATCATGATGTGACTGTTAATCAGTTTGATAGCATTGTTGCCAATATCACTGCGTGTAACAATCTGAGTTTTTGTGATGAAGAGTTGACTGATCATGGAAGAAATCATAATTTGGCTCTCCATATTTCCATGAATTGCCAGGAAGACGCTCTATCCAATGTGCTGGTTGATACTGGGTCATCGTTGAATGTGATGCCAAAATCTACTTTGTCCAGATTATCTTATCAAGGTACTCCTATGAGGTTCAGTGGGGTCATTGTGAAAGCCTTTGATGGATCGAGGAAAACCGTGATTGGAGAGGTTGATCTCCCTATCAAGATTGGTCCGTGTTTTTTCCAGATCACTTTTCAAGTCATGGATATTCGTCCTGCTTACAGTTGTCTTCTAGGACGCCCATGGATCCATGAAGCTGGAGCTGTTACTTCGACGCTGCATCAAAAGTTAAAATTCGTGCAGAATGGTAAACTTGTCGTTGTTGGTGGAGAACAGGCTATGTTGGTAAGCAGTTTGTCGTCTTTTTCTTATATCGATGCGGAAGAGGATATTGGAACTCCGTTTCAGGCTCTTTCTGTGGTTGATAAAGCTGTTAAGAAGGATGGGGTGTCCATGTCTTCTTTAAAAGATGCACAACGTGCAGTGGATAATGGCCAAGCTGATGGATGGGGCCGAATCATTGAAGTTGCTGAGAAAAAAGATAGAGCTGGTTTGGGTTTTACATCTGGTTCAACCCAAAAAGAGCTGAAGAGTATTCATGAAGTCTTTCGAAGTGCTGGGTTCATCCATTGCAAAGATCATTCTACAGCTGCAATTCTTGAAGATGACCAAGAGGAAGAAATGCCCAACTTTGTGACACATGGATTGATATGCCAGAATTGGATCGCTGTTGATGTTCCTACTGTTGTTCATGTTTCAAAGTAATTTGTTTTTGTTTCTTTCAAAAATCCTTTCACTCTGCCCAAGGTGAAAGTGAATTTGTGAGGGCTTTGTTTCAACTTTTATCATCATCAATAAAATGTTTTTCTGTTTATCCATATGTTGTTTTCTTTTTTGCTTTACTTCTGAAAAATGGTAACATAAAAAAAAAACCGAAAAAAAATATAATAATGTTATAATCACTCTTATCTGCATAATATTTTCATTTTTTTTGTTCATATTCTAAAATCAAACATAAAATCATTGTGCAGATTGATTGTTAAACCCATTGGAAACAATGACCATATGCCCCCTCCCAACTTTGAGTTCCCTGTGTTTGAAGCGGAAGAGGAGGATATTGAAGAAATTCCTGATGAGATTTCTCGATTGCTTGAGCACGAGGAGAAGGCCATTCAGCCTCATGAAGAGCCGGTGGAATTGGTTAATCTGGGTTCCGATGATGATAAAAAAGAAGTCAAGATTGGGGCACTGCTTCAGTCAGATGTTAAGAAGAGGATGGTAGAGCTTCTTAGAGAATATGTTGACGTGTTTGCTTGGTCCTATCAAGACATGCCTGGTCTTGATACCGGTATTGTGGAGCACCATTTGCCATTAAAGCCTGAATGTTCACCCGTGAAGCAGAAATTGAGAAGAACTCATCCTGACATGGCAGTGAAGATTAAAGAAGAGGTTCAAAAGCAGATTGATGCTGGTTTTCTTGTGACCGTCGAATATCCTCAATGGGTGGCCAATATCGTGCCTGTTCCAAAGAAAGACGGAAAAGTCCGAATGTGTGTTGACTATAGAGATTTGAATAAAGCAAGTCCAAAAGATGATTTTCCACTACCACACATTGATTTATTGGTAGATAATACTGCTAAGTTCAATATCTTTTCATTTATGGATGGATTTTCCGGTTATAATCAAATAAAGATGGCACCTGAGGATATGGAAAAAACAACATTCATTACACCCTGGGGAACATTCTGTTACAGAGTGATGCCCTTCGGTTTAAAAAATGCTGGTGCAACGTACCAGAGAGCTATGACCACCCTGTTCCATGATATGATGCATAAAGAAATTGAGGTCTATGTGGATGATATGATTTGTAAGTCGAAGACTGAAGAAGATCATATTAAAAATTTATTGAAGTTGTTTCAACGTTTGAGAAAGTTTAAGCTCCGTCTGAATCCTAATAAATGCACTTTTGGTGTTCGTTCTGGAAAATTGTTAGGCTTTATTGTCAGTCAGAAAGGCATTGAAGTTGATCCTGGTAAAGTTAAAGCTATCCAGGAGATGCCTGCACCCAGAACAGAAAAACAAGTAAGAGGATTCTTGGGACGTTTGAACTATATCTCCCGATTTATATCCAATATGACTGCCACATGTGCATCGATTTTCAAACTTCTCCGCAAAGATCAGGGTTGTGTCTGGACAGAAGATTGTCAGAAAGCTTTCAAAAGAATTAAAGAGTATCTGCTTGAACCTCCTATTTTGTCTCCTCCCGTAGAAGGAAGACCTTTGATCATGTATTTGACCGTGCTAGAAGAGTCTATGGGTTGTGTTTTGGGTCAACAAGATGAATCCGGGAGAAAAGAATTTGCCATTTATTATTTGAGTAAGAAGTTCACTGATTGTGAGTCTCGGTACACGATGCTTGAAAAGACATGTTGTGCTCTAGCTTGGGCTGCCAAACGCCTCCGTCAGTATATGTTGAATTGTACAACTTGGTTGATATCTAAAATGGATCCAATCAAGTATATCTTTGAAAAGCCTGCTTTAACTGGGAGGATTGCTCGTTGGCAAATGTTGTTATCAGAATATGATATCGAGTACCGAACTCAAAAGGCGATAAAAGGCAGTGTTTTGGCTGATCATTTGGCACACCAGCCAATTGATGATTATCAACCTATTCAGTTTGATTTTCCTGATGAGGATGTGATGTATCTAAAGGTTAAAGATTGTGAGGAACCATTACATGAAGAAGGACCTGAGCCTGGATCCCGTTGGGGTTTGATTTTTGATGGGGCGGTTAATGAATATGGCAGAGGTATTGGTGCAATTATTGTTACTCCTCATGGTTCTCATATTCCTTTCACTGCAAGGTTGGTTTTCAATTGCACAAATAATGCGGCTGAATATGAAGCGTGTATTATGGGCTTGGAAGAAGCTATCGATTTAAGAATCAAGATTCTTGATGTGTATGGAGATTCAGCTTTAGTGATTAATCAGATTAAAGGGAAATGGGAGACACGTCAACCTGATTTGATTCCTTATCGTGATTATGCAAGAAGGTTGTCAACTTTCTTCAATAAAGTTGAGTTTCACCATATACCAAGAGCAGAGAATCAAATGGCTGATGCTTTAGCGACTTTATCCTCCATGATTGTGGTAAATCATTGGAATGATGTGCCAAAGATTGATGTGATGCGTCTTGATAGACCAGCTCATGTGTTTGTAGTTGAAGAGGTGGTTGATGATAAACCTTGGTATTATGATATTAAATGCTTTCTTCAGAATCAAGAGTACCCACTTGGGGCATCCAAGAAGGATAGGAAAACTTTGAGAAGATTGGCTGGTAGTTTCTTCTTGAATGATGATGTGATGTATAAGAGAAATTATGACATGATCTTGCTCAGATGCGTGGATAGACACGAAGCAGATATGTTGATGAAAGAAATCCATGAAGGATCCTTTGGCACCCATGCCAATGGACATGCGATGGCTAAGAAGATGTTAAGGGCAGGTTATTATTGGCTGACAATGGAATCTGACTGTTGTAAATATGTGAAAAAGTGCCATAAATGTCAGATTTATGCTGACAAGATTCATGTGCCTCCAACTCCTCTCAATGTTATCTCTTCTCCATGGCCTTTTTCAATGTGGGGCATTGATATGATTGGAATGATTGAGCCTAAAGCGTCGAACGGACACCGTTTCATATTGGTGGCTATTGACTATTTTACCAAATGGGTTGAAGCGGCATCATATGCAAATGTGACTAAGCAAGTAGTGGTCCGGTTTATCAAGAATCAAATCATCTGTCGGTATGGTGTTCCGAGCAAGATCATCACTGATAATGGGTCAAATTTAAATAACAAGATGATGAAGGAATTATGTGATGAGTTTAAGATTGAGCATCATAATTCTTCTCCTTATAGACCCAAGATGAATGGGGCTGTTGAAGCTGCTAATAAGAACATTAAGAAGATTATTCAAAAGATGGTTGTTACATACAAGGATTGGCATGATATGCTTCCTTTTGCTCTGCATGGGTATCGTACATCCGTTCGCACTTCAACAGGGGCAACCCCTTTTTCTCTTGTTTATGGCATGGAAGCAGTGCTCCCGATAGAGGTTGAAATCCCTTCTATGAGAGTTTTGATGGAAACTGAATTGGCTGAGGCTGAATGGTGTCAAAGTAGATACGACCAGTTGAATCTGATTGAAGAGAAAAGAATGACGGCTTTGTGTCATGGCCAATTATATCAACAAAGAATGAAGAAAGCATTTGATAAGAAGGTTCGACCCCGTGTGTTCAGAGAAGGTGACCTTGTGCTCAAAAAGATCTCGACTTTTACTACTGATTCTAGGGGCAAGTGGACTCCTAATTATGAAGGCCCATATGTTGTTAAGAGAGCCTTCTCTGGCGGTGCATTAATTCTTACAACTATGGATGGAGAAGAGTTCACTCGTCCTGTGAATGCCGATGCAGTCAAGAAATACTTCGCCTAAAAAAATAAAAGAACAGCTCGCTAAGTTGAAAACCTGAAAGGGCGACTTAGGCAAAAATGAGCGTCTCGGTGGATTGAAAACCCGAAAGGGCGGTCCAGGCAAAAATTAGAGACAAAACAGAAATAATCATCCCGGTAGATTGAAAACCCGAGAGGGCAATCTAGGCAAAAGTTAGGGATCATGGCAAGTAACTGCATCTGGCCAGTCTTGATCGTTTGAAGCAACATTTCCTATCAAAGGTTTTACTTCAGATATTCTCCGCTGAAGTCTCAAGCACAGTTGGAATTCAAAGTTGTTAGGGAGAATAATGGTCATTGTATTTCAATGTAGAACTTTCCATTGTACTTACCATTTTTCAAACTTTGTAATGATCCATGGAGTTACGCCATTTGCGGACTACCATTCTATCAATATAATTTGGGCCTTTGTCCCTTTGTTTGCAATTCTTATTTTGTTTCTGTTTATAGAATTTCATTTTATTTTTGATGATGATTTTTGAAACAAATGTGAATAATTGATTTAAATTTTGAAAATTATAAAAACATTTTTCTTTGATTTGTGAAAATAAAAGAAAGAATGTCAACAGTAATCCCAAGAATGGTAGAATCTTGAAGCGAAAAGCGTAAGTGTTCTCTTCAGCAGGGTTCTTTCTTGCCTCTCTGGTAGGATTTATTGGTAGCTCCCCAGTAGAGTTGTGTTGATGTTTTCCCCATTTGAGCTATATTGAGGTCTCTTCAGTAGAGTTTGCTGATATTCCCTTAGCAGAGTTTTGTTTCTTTGGATAAACCAGACGAGTGTAGAACGGTTTTCCACAGCAAAGTCTTGATTCAAATGATGGATATGTTTTATTCATTCAACCAGATTATGATCGGACAGTTGAGAAATTTGAAGATCACTTCTCCTTGATTGTTTTTGCCCAGGCGAAGATTTGTCTTTGATGATTCCTAGCGGAGGTTATGCACATTTGCTTTGGATTATTCCTCAAGTAGAGAACAATGTTGAGAAGTGTTGACATAGCAGTCACCTGTCGGGTTTTCTCTCACCTTGTGATTGGGTGTTGATTTAAAATCCCCCACAGTTTGACTTTTTGCTATGATGTTAACTTCTTATTCCCCTGGCAGGGTTGGAAGATTTGTGTTGCTATGTTTTCTCCAATAGTTTTTTCTCAAAGCGGAGTTCATATTGTTGTTCCCTCTTGTTGAATTATTAATGGTTGAAGATTGATCTTTGGGGTCTTTTCCCCAAGCAATATCTCCATTTATTCAGCAAGATTTAAGCCTTGTAGTAGGATTTATTTTCCTTTGATGGCTCTTGAGTATCTCTTGCAGATTTTCTGTTGTTGATCCCCAGCACGATCTCCAATGATATCTCTAACTCGCAGAGATTAGCCGAGTATTTTAGTGGTGTTGTGGTGTTTTGTTCACCCTCTGTTTGCCCTTTTTTGTCTGATTTATCAGCATATTCATACTCATTGCATGCGCATTCATTTTGGTTGAGCATAGCATGTCTTTGTTGCATTGTGCATCCTGCATTTTTGTTGGTATTTCCCTTTTCCCGATGTTGTTATCTCGCAGAATGCGTATGTCCTCTATTCATTAGAATGTCGACTCCTAAGCAGAAAATACCTATCATTTTTAATTCCCCACTGAGTTTATGCCTCGTGGAAGATGCTTTGTTTAGCTTTCCTCCCCAGTTTTTTATCTGGATGGAATTGTTCCCCAGTTGAGTTATTTCCTCATTGGGTCGAGTCCTGTTTGACCGTTTCTTTCCAGTTTGTTCCTGGATTGAACTTTGGTCTCTTGCAGCAGTTACTTTGGTTTTCCCTGGGCTGTGAAACCGGGATGATGAAAAGGTAGTTTTGAGGATTTATTTTCTTCAGCAGAAATCTGTTATTGATCCTCGTCAGAAGATGAAGATTTGATTTTCCCAGTAGTGTTTTGATAACACTCTCTTGGTAATTACTTATGCAACTTCATGTGGAAGCCTCTTTATTTGAGCAGCTTGTGTAATCTCCAGAAATTTACCTTCGCAATAAATAACATTTCTTTAGTTCATCCTCAACAGAGAAATTTATTGTGAAGTGATGGATCCTTATCTGACCAGCTTTTCTGACAATTGGAATTTCTGTGGAATAACTCCCGATAAGAATTCTATTGCATGGTTCAACCTGCTTGTATCTCTTTTAAAGATCCTCGCCAGAGTTGTTAATATCTTTTTCCAACAAATGGTTGTCTCTTTATTTGAGAAGTTTGTTGTGTGTTTGGAGCTGCTCAGTAACAAGTAGCTGATGATATAGCTCTTTCCCCTACCCAGTAACAGGTAGTCGAGTCCGTCCTACCCAGTAACAGGTAGTCGACATGTTGTTTCCACTATCCAGTAATCGGTAGTTGGTAACCCCTTTCATTCAAGTTTATTAATCTCGCTAAACTACTCAGTAACCAGTAGTTGGCGTTGTTTCTTTTCCTACCCAGTAACAGGTAGTTGATATATTTCAACAAGTGGATTACTTTTTACCCAGTAACTGGTAATAAGTAATACATTTCTTTGTTCTCTACCCAGTAACTGGTAAATAACAATTCTCTTGTGTTTTTGCACTTATTTTCTACTCAGTAACCAGTAGAAAGTATTTTACCTGTTTTCTTCGGTTCGAATATCTTCGCCCAGTAACTGGCAGTTGGTATCTCTTTCCCCATTAAGTCGTTTCCTTTCCCTTATTGGAATAAGATCTTGCTTTTTTGTTTTCTCATATGGAGTCTCTCTTTTTCTCCCGAACTTTTGTTTGTCTCTTGTGGCATTATTTCCCCACAGAAGTCCTATGTTCGCATATCATTAGCATAATCATATCATTTTGTGGTCTCTTAGGGTTAAAAATTGGGTTAATTGTTATATTTAAGTCTCTTCTATCTAGTCGAGACAAAGATGTCAATCTTCATATCTCCGGATAGAAGAATCTTAAATAGGGGCAGCTGTAATACCCTAATTTTTACCCCTAAGATCCCACATTTCATATCATTCCACAAATAAGGTTATATTTTTTAGCTTTCGCACCCTTATGGGTTTCTTGCTTTCTTTTTGTTTGTTTCTGTTTACTAACATCTAACCAAAATTACTAAAAAATATTTTTCAATTTGTTTGTTTCTTCTTCTTCTCTGTGTGTTTAGGATTTTGCAAGGAGATTAATGGCTAGGACATTCATTCAAGTTTAAATCAGATGGACGTTTGACCTCATCTTGGTCAAACTATCAAGGGTTTGCTTCAACTGTGAATTACCCGCGGTGTGTTCTATGAGAAGTTTGGTCCAGAAATCCAGAGAATTACGTCAAAGATTAAAATGGAAGGTGCAAGTAATGTCCTGGTACATGAGTAGTTGTGTTCATTTTTATCAGAGGTGAAGATGGAGAATAGGGCGTGGAAAGTTGATGCTGGAAGTAGATCTATTGATTTAGAGCTGACTACATTATCAAGTGCCATCATATCAGGTTCTCGAAGACATATTGATCGCCTGCTTAGAGATCAACAGACTCTTTTTAGTTCGATAGAGGATTTCTTGTGGTTCAAATTGTCAACTGTGAGGAACCAACCGGCAATGTTGTCTAGGAGAACGATCATATTAGGAACACGAAATTGGTGTCTGACAGAAAACTATTGACTCTGAAGCATGTCGAAGCAGACAAGAAGATTCTGGTGTAAAATTCTGTGAATCAACTGATGCTGATGATGCTTGGAATAAGAAAATGGAGGCATGTGTTACTCGTAATCCGAAAGTCCGCGGAGATCTCAAGCCTTTTCCACAGAGACTCTATGCCGTCCCTCCTAAAATTGCCAGCGGCTCTGTTCCTGGAATTTCTGCTGAAACATATCATGATGATAACAAAAATTGGAAAAAAACATGTACTGCAAGTGTGGCCATTTAGATTATGCTCACCACCTGTTTGATGAAATGCCTAGGAGAAACTTTGTTTCTTGGACTGCTATTATTTTTGTGTTTGCAGAGTGCTACCCTGAGCAGGCTTTCCCTCTTCTCAGTCAACTTCCAGTGGCCATGGATCCTCCACCACCGCAATCTCAGCAATCTCCCTCGCCGTCTCAACCGTCCGGGAAGAGTGAAGTCTCTGATTTAAAATTACAGCTCCGGCAGCTTGCTGGTAGCCGTGCTCCGGGTACTGATGATTCTAAGAGGGATCTTTTTAAGAAGGTGATATCCAATATGACTATAGGTGTTGATGTTTCTGCTCTTTTTGGGGAGATGGTAATGTGCTCGGCAACATCAGACATTGTTTTGAAAAATGTGTTATCTGTATGTTGGAAACTATGCCAAGGTGAATCCTGATCTTGCTCTCTTGACAATTAATTTTCTACAAAGGGATTGCAAGGATCAGGATCCAATGATTCGAGGACTGGCATGGAGGAGTTTGTGTTCACTCCGAATGGCGAATTTGGTGGAGTATTTGGTTGGGCCTTTAGGGTCAGGATTGAAGGATAATAATAGTTATGTTAGGACGGTGGCAGTTATTGGGGTGTTGAAACTGTATCATATATCAGCAACGACGTGCATGGATGCGGATTTTCCAGAAACGCTGAAGCATTTAATGCTTAATGACCAGGATACTCAGGTAGTTGCAAATTGTCTGTCTGGTTTACAAGAAATTTGGACCATAGAGTCAACCACCTCAGAGGAAGCAATCCAGGGAAAAGTGTTTTACGCTTTCGGCAATCTCTACTTCTGTTACGGTTAAATTCTCAAAAGGCAGCAATGCGTAGTTTGCGTCTGGCTAGAAATCATTCTTCTTCAGCACATGAAAGACTTGTCTATGAAGGATGGATATTGTATGACACTGGTCACTGTGAAGAAGCTATAGCAAAGGCCGAGGAATCAATTTCTGTTCAAAGGTCATTTGAAGCTTTCTTTCTCAAAGCTTATGCATTAGCTGACTCATGTCTTGATTCCAAGTCTTCAAAGAGTGTGATTGATCTCTTGGAGGAAGCTCTTAAATGCCCTTCAGATGGTCTTCGGAAAGGACAAGCTCTAAATAATTTAGGGAGTATATATGTAGACTGCGATAAGCTAGAACTTGCTGCTGACTGCTACAAGCATGCGCTTAACATCAAGCATACACGAGCACATCAGGGGTTGGCACGTGTATATCATCTTCAAAATCAGCACAAAGCGGCATATGATGAGATGACAAAACTAATAGAAAAGGCCCTGAATAATGCATCAGCTTATGAGAAACGTTCAGAATATTGCGACCGTGACATGGCAAAGAGTGATCTTAGTTTGGCAACACAGTTGGATCCTCTAAGGACATATCCATACAGATATAGGGCGGCAGTCTTAATGGACGATCATAAGGAAGCTGAAGCAATAGTAGAGCTTTCAAGGGCCATCAACTTTAAGCCAGAACTGCAACTGTTACATCTTCGAGCGGCATTTTATGATTCAATGGGTGATTTTGTTTCTACTGTCCGAGACTGTGAAGCTGCCCTTTGTCTCGATCCTAGCCATGCCGAGATGTTAGAGCTTTGTAATAAAGCCCGGGAGCAAATTAAGGAAAGAAAGTGAGAGAATTAGAAGTCAACAATCATGTTTTCCGTGCTTATGAGGGCCTACTCATGAAAACCAATACTTCATAATGTATGACCCATCTGTGCTATTTATATACATTGGTGTTGTCATGAGGAAAGGTGCGGTGTTGTATATTTTCGGCCGACCTTCTGGATGCGGAATCACAGAAGCTGGAAATTCTTTTTAGTGTGGTTTCTGCCCAGTTTGATGTTAATCCTGGCCTTAGTGGGCATATGCCCATCAGTGTGTGGAAAAAATGTGTGCAGAATATGTTGGTCATTCTTGATATTCTAGTGCAGCATCCAAACATAAAAGTTGATGATTCAGTTGAACTAGATGAGAATGAAACCAAGAAAGGGGCTGATTATGACGGACCTATTCGTGTATGGGGCAACTTAGTTGCTTTCTTAGAGAAAATAGATGCTGAGTTTTTCAAGAGCCTGCAGTGCATAGATCCTCACACGCGTGAATATGTTGAGAGACTCCGGGATGAGCCTATGTTTGTTGTTCTTGCACAGAATGTCCAGGAATATCTTGAAAGGATTGGAGATTTCAAAGCTTCCTCTAAGGTTGCCTTGAAGAGGGTTGAACTCATTTACTACAAATCACAAGAAGTTTACGTGACAATGTGGGTGGGGAAACCGCAGCAGTAACAGGTGAAACGTATACTTCTGTTTCAGATCAGGCATTGGATGGACAGATCAAAGATTGAAAAACCAATGTTAAGTCCGATTCGTCTAAAGCCAGCGGCGCAGTAGGCAATGATGACCAACATGGGCAAAATGTTTTGAAAGAATCAGAAGATAATGTGGCCGATAATTCTCAAGATGCAGTAAAATTAGGAGATCAAAAGTCCAAGAAAAAGAAGTGGAAAAGATGTTGCAAGATATTCGGGATATGTGGTTGAGGCTCCTACAGGGACTTAAAAAACTATGTTTTGACCAAAGAGAAGAGGTTTGAAACCATGCGTTGTTATCATTGCAGAATTGCTTAACAGGATCAGTTGGGATTCAACTTCCACATGACTTGTAGTTACAATGTTTTGATCAAGTGATCTTCACCATGCTTGATGACTTGCTTGAAATTTCTTAGACACATTCTCAAAAGGACTACAGGAACATGGAAGGAACACTTATTCTTGCCTTGAAAGCTCTTGTCTAAAGTTTTTCTCTTGTTACTCCAAGACCTGTCACAATCTACAGACTCCATGCCAAAGCTGCACGAGATACTTAAGTTTAAGCGGCGGAAAGTCTTTGCCTCCAAAATATGGCCGTGTAACAAGATCTTCAAGTTATCACCGAGTTTCCGAATTTGCCGTAACTGCTAATCAAACAGAAGATGATGGCAACCTCGAAGCAAGATCTTCTGTTAAAAGAGTTCGTGAACATGATACTGAGACGGTAGAATTGGAAGCACTCATTAAAAGGTTAAGGAATTCAACAAAGTAAAGAAACTGATTTGCTGAAAAATAATAATGGCTTCACTTATGTTTCAATCGATCAAATTTGTGGAGATCCTTCTGAAGCTCTTCGCCCAGCTTCTGAAGCATTATTACATGAAATTCCATTTGGTAAAGATTCAGTTGCAGTCCAGAAATATCTTATGATGAGATCATTGCAAAGAGATTTCGGTAGGAGATGTTTCTATTGAGCTATCTAGCGAACAGGCAAAATGCTCTGATGAGCTACCGCAGGCATTACAATATAATTGTGGTAGTCCTGGCTTTGATCCTCCACTTTGTTGTGATGAAGATAACGCTCTTTTGGAATTGCCCGGTGAAGCCGTGTCTGATGTTGGATATGATTTGGATGAGCCTGAATTACATTTTCAAGGAACAAGTCAGATTGATCCAAAAGGGTGAAGGCTCAGACTGTGATTGGGATGGTTTAATTCACAACGGTGCAGATATGTTAATTGAAGCAGAAGCTATTTTATTCGATGTTACAAGAAAGGTTTATCGGAAACGACTTGGACAGACTGTTTCAAGTGGCGAGTTAGAAATGGCAGATAGCAAAGCGGCATTCCTTCAAAATTTGTGCGACGAGCTGCATTTTGATCCACAAAAGGCCAGTGAACTTCATGAAGAAATTTATCGCCAAAAGCTTCAGCAATGTGTTGCTGATGGGGAGCTGAATGATAAGGATGTTGCTGCTTTGTTGAAGCTGCATGTAATGCTCTGTGTACCTCAACAGACTGTTAAGGCAGCTCATGCAGAAATCTGTGGCAATTTGTTTGAAAAGATTGTCACAGATGCAGTTGCTTCAGGGGTTGATGGATATGATGATGAAGCAAAGAAATCAGTAAGAAAAATAGCACACATCGTCGGAGCTGGCTCTGAAGGATTCTTAAGGCTGGTCTGCTTAAGAATTCACCCAACATTCAATCTTTTGCACCCGACAGAATCTTTTGTCTCATTTACTTCAATTGATGGATCGACGCATGAAGTCTTTCCAGATGGTGGGGAGCAAATCTTCGAAGGACACCTTATTCCTGATGGTGAGTGGAGGCTTGTTGATAAATGTCTTGGCTTAGCACTGGTCAATAGATTTAATGTTACAGAGATTTTGAAGTGTTTTGTTCACTGGGATTTTGGCACTGTCAACCTGGAGCTTTGGTCGGAGAGCAGACTTGTCTCAGAGCAATCTCCTATTCAGATTTCTCATCGTTACGAGGTTATACGGATTCCTTAGTTTTATCATTGGTTACTACACAAGGTCTCAGACTGTTTAGAAGAAAGTGAAAGAGGATTCAAATTCTGCATTATGTAATGAAGTTAGTAAGTCTGTTCCCGGCTCAGCTCGGCTTGTTTGTGAAAGACGTAGGAATGCCGCATCTTGGTTTTAATGATTGCACATCGATGGCGGCGTGGAAGCTTCAATATTATCAATGGGAAATGGCGACATCGAGAAGCGGCAGAAAATAGAATTCTGTGGTAGCAGAGCTTTATTTTTTATCCAGACTATTTTCACGTATCTGAGCCATAATCCCAAGCCATGTGAATATAATTCAAGCTGTGAGATTACACTCCAAGCTGACCCCACAAGCAGAAATCCATGTCACACTTAAATGAGCTGAAAGAGAAAAATTGCAAAACGACATGTCAAATACCAGCAAAAAATATCACGCACAACACACCTACTTCAAAACGGCAGAAAATTCTCACAAACTGCAAATCATTTTTCACTCATTCTCATCTATAAATAGAATTCATCCCTCACTCTATTCTTCAAGCTTTTCAAGCCAAAAAATCTCTGCTGATTTTCTTCCTCAATTCCTCACTACCAGAAAAACCTTCGTTCATTCTCTTCTCATACTTCATTCCACCAAATTAACTTCAAATCAACCTCAAACACAGATCAATTCAACCAGAGATTCGTTCAGAAGAAGAAGAGAAGCAAGAAGAAGTTTGGATTGATTTCTTACCTGAGTTTGAAGGTAGATTGAGCTTCACCGTCATTTTCGATCCGTTATCTTTTGTCGTGATTCTTTAAACTGTTGGTACTGTTGTGAAGAACTTTTGATTTCGATCTGTTCGGTGTAATTTTCGCATCCCGTCGCTTTGATCTAAGCAAGCTTTGAGCTCGAGAAAAAATGGTGCGAAGAAGTTACCGTGAAGAAGAAAGGAGAAGATGAAGTTTCTGTTTCTCTTTCTCCTTTTAATTTGTTTTTTTCATTTATTTATTCTTTTTTTTATCTTTTCTTTTTTTTTATATTGTTATTAGTTTATTTTTATAAACTAATAATAATATTCTTGAAAAAAAGAAAGCATTAAAAAATTATTTGAAAATATTTTGATTAATTGTTGGTGGTTTTGGATCTTGAATTTTGATAAGATTTCATCAATATCAATGGACTTTGGGTGTTGATTTTTATCCACCAAAAGAGGTGATTGATATTGATGATAATTTAATCGATTTAAGATTCAAATTGTGATTTCTTTTCATTCTTACTTTCTTTCTTCTTTTTATTTTTATTTTTATTTTTGATCGATGAAATCTATGGATCATAGATAATTGATTATCAAGGTTGTTTAATCTTCATTATTTCAAATCTATGGACGAATAATCATTGAGATAATTCTCCTTACTTTGGAATAGTGATAGATTACCTTTGATTAATTAATTAAAAATCTTGATTATGATGAGATCACTACCTCTTTTCTTTTTGTGTGGCATGTTTTAGGAGAGTGATTTACATATCACTTCTCTAACATGTATTAACACTAACATTTTATTGACCGGCCTCAGATAGTCGTGGTTTCTACATAAACCCGATTACGATTGCTTAACATAGCGCTAAATTGTCCCTTAATCGGAAAATGATCATTTGTGGCTTAAACTTACGTTTAAAAGTCCAAGTATGTTTAGTTGCTTGTCTTAACTCCAATACCTATGAAAATCATTGTTAGGAGGCTTTGATTCTATCAATCCTCTAATGAATTTTCATTAATCTTGGTTTAAGTGCAAGAATTAATCATCATTGATCATATGTTCTAACCACTAACCACTAATTCACTAACAATATCCTTGTTTAATTTTGCTTATATTCTCTTCTTACTCTTTATTTTTTTACTTTTATGCTTCCATTTTATCATTTCATACCATATCTTTGTTTATGTTTATGTCATTTTTCTTTTGTCCACTTGGACCATACTTTGTTCAAAACATTAATAAAGGATAAAACATCTAAAAATTTGGTGCTATTAATTTTGTGGTTATACTCTTGGACCATTCTTAGACCTTGGACTTCATGGACATTTTGGACTTAGGATTAGGACTTTCTTCCCTATGCTTGGAGTATTTTGAATCTTAGCCTTTATTTGGCTCGATCCTTGGCTTATGCTTTAAATCGGATGGAAATCTTTTTGCTTGCTTTGGAGTGTGCTATAAGTCGGTTAGATCTTTCTTATCTCTAGCTCTTATTTTGATTTTTAGGATAGTCACTTCATCTCCTCCCCTTCTTAAATTTTCAAAACTTTCTCCCTTTTTCAAAACCTTCTTGGTTTCAAACTTCAAAACCGCTTTCGCAATAAAACCTTGACTTTCGTCAAGTGATTTTTAAACTTTGTTTTTCTTAATAAAAGTCAATCAATGTTAATCATGCTTTGACCAATTTCAAAAGACATAAAAAATACAAAAACTCATCAACTCTTTTTGTGCTTTTATGCACTTTTCACTTTAAAACTTTTCATAAAGTTTAGACATGATTCATTTCTATAGTTGAGATGTAAATCTCCTATTCCCCATATTATTAAGACCTTGACATTTTCCACGTTGATGTTGAGTGATAGTCTTGTTGATAATCCAAGCAAATCCTCCATCTTTATGTGACGCAAATGTTGTCTTAATACTCGTGGGTGAATAGTCGCAGTTTTCTCCTTGAAATGACGACTTGTCTGAACATCTAAAATCAATCAAAACCAACAAATTTTGTCATTTATACCACGAACTACGGGGTTTTGATTCCATATTGCACTTTATGGGTACGTAGGCATGAGACGATAAGTCTCTCCAAACACAAAAATATAAAAAATAATTCTCTTCTCATCTCCCCAATCTCTTTTTAAACAAACCATTTTCAAACCAAAAAGCGTAAATATTTCAAAGGGCTCCTATAGAGTACTATAGACGTTTTGGGTGCTAACACCTTCCCATTGCGTAACCAACCCCCTTACCCCGATCTCTGTCTCGTGTTCTTATTTTAGAACTCTTTGGTTTTGTTCGCTCTTTTTCCTTTCCTTTATTTGGATAAAATAAAAGTGCGGTGGCGACTCTTGTTTTCTTTGAGTTAAGTTAGTCAATAACTTACACTCACGATTTTTACCGCTACAGCTGTAAATGGATTTTCAAAGTTAAGGAAGGAATCAAAGTAGTGGCATCGAAAAGATACAAGGCAAGATTTGTCGCTAGGGGTTTCACTCAGAAAGAAGGTATCGACTTTAATGATATGTTCTCTCCTGCTGTGAAGCACATATCCATTCGAATGTTGCTTGCCACGATGGCACAGTTCGACCTTGAACTAGAACAGATGGATGTGAAGACTGCATTCTTGTATGGTGATCTAGATCAAACAATCCTGATGAGGCAACCTGAAGGGTATATAGAAAAGGGGAAGGAAGATTATATGTGCAAGCTGAAGAGATACTTATATGGATTGAAACAATCTCCTCGGTAGTGGAATAGGAGATTCGACAAGTTCATGGCATGCATAAGATTCATTAGAAGTTAGTTCGACCACTGTGTTTACTTCAGATTTCGACCTGGTAATTCATTTGTTATTTTGTTTCTTTATGTGGATGATATTCTAATAGCAAGCAACAATGTCGAAGATGTAATAAGGGTGAAGGATGAACTCAATAAGGAGTTCGGCATGAAGGATCTGGGAGCTGCGTCCAGGATTCTTGGGATTGACATCCAAAGAGATAGAAAGTAGTCGAAATTATGCTTATCTCAAGAGGCATACCTACGAAAGATTCTCTAAAAGTATTGTATGTCAAATTAAAAGCCTGTTGTGAATCCGAAAAACCCTCAATTCAAGCTGAGTATAGACCAGTGTCCTAGTACTGATGTCAAAAGAGCTTATATGAAAAGCATTTCATATGCTAATATAGTGGGTTCTTGGATGTATGTTATGGTCTATACTAGACCCGATATAGCATATGCAGTAAGTCTTGTAAGCAGGTAAATGGAGAATCCTAGAAAGGCTCACTGGCAAGCATTGAAGTGGATTCTAAGGTACATAAATGGGTCTCTGAACAGAGTCCTAATTTATGGTGAAGCCTTGGATGAATATAGTAAAGCAGTAATCGAAGGTTATGTCGACTCAGATTATGCAGGTTGTATGGATTCTAAAAAATCTATTTCTGGATATGTGTTCACTATGTTTGGCACATCAATTAGTTGGAAAGCAACACTTCAGAAGGTTGTTGCCTTATCAACCACTAAAGCTGTGAAGGAAGCATTGTGGCTTGAAGGTTTTGCAAATGAACGGAAATTTCACGGTCGAGTTGTCACTATTAAATGTGATAGTCAAAGTGCAATACATCTGTTGAAGAATTCAGCCTATCATCAGCAAACCAAGCATATTGATGTGAGGCTGAATTTCGTCAGAGGGGTAATCGAGCATGGAGAAGTCCAAATGCTGAAGGTTTTGAAAGATCATAATGTTGCTGATATGATCACCAAAATGTTGCCCAATTGCAAGTTTTTCCAGTTTATGCAGTTGATAAAGTTGCATGAAGAAAGCTAGTTTTTTTTCTTGATGGTAGAGTTAGATCTAAGGTGGATATTTGTTAGATATGGGATCGAACTCTAGTTAGCATGTGTTGCAACCTAAAATTTTCCCAACCTTTTCTAGCCTAGGTTTATGTTTCAATTGCATAATCATTAACCTTTGCATATAGAGTCATGTACATAGTCTACTCATATGCATGGCATAAGCATAGCAAGTCATCCAACAGGGACCAATCATTATTCTCCTCCCTATGAGCCTATCAAGAGGTTATTATTCTAATTCAATCTCATTTAAGTCATCAGAAAGAATTTGGAAGCTATCAAATCAATGGATCAAGCAGTTCATTTATCTCCTATCTAAGGGTATCTGGGGATCAACAAGTAAGTTGGGAGCTGTGAATGGAGCATGGAGAGTATCTGGACATCATGGGAGACTTAGAAAGTCATTTGAAGAAGGAGACAAGTCCTTTATATGATTGTAAGTATTGCAGTTGAAGACAGTCAACTGGGGTTTCATCTGGGTCAACCCTGGGTCAACTCTAGGTCAATTGACTGATTGAAAGGCATTAAGGGCTATTGGAGAGATGTGGGGTTCATCATTTGGCATGTAAAGAAGGATATGGTGATATGTCAAGAAGAACTCAAGAAAAATCAAGGAGAAGAGGAGTTTCTAAATTAGGGTTTCTGTGTAAAATCCCCTAATTTAGGTCAAGTTTCCAAGCAAGGTAAGTCAAAATGCAAGCTTCAAATGGATCCTTGGTAAACATGAAACTTGTAGAGGATCTCAATACCTTTAATTTGAGTGGTGTAAGACATCAAGGAGATTTATGGAACTCAAGTTATGGTCCTTGCAGTTACAGGTCATCTGAGGTATCTGAAATTTTGTCTGTGAAAGTGACTTGACTTCCAAGCTATTTTTACCCCTCAAGGAGATTTCAAATGAATTTCTGGTAAACATAAGAGTTGTTCCTCATTGTCTTAGCTTTCTAGAATGGTATAGTATGCCTTCATATGATTTGTGGAACTCTACTTATGGTCTTGGCAAGAAAAGGGTATTTTGGTCATCTGAGGATTACAGGTCATTCTTAGCCTATGCCTAAACCTCATACAAGGAAGCTTCAAATGAAAAACTTCACAACATCAAAGTTTCTCAAAATGCCATTTTAAGTCAAGAAAAGAAGTCATGAAAGTTTGGAAATGCATAGAATGGGACTTGACCCAAAGTTGGTGGAAAATGACCTAAAAAAGGCATATAAGTTGAAAAAGTTGAAACAAAAAATTGGTTTGAGAGATCTACAAATCCAATGGGGGTCATCCAATATACCAAATTGATTCCAAACATCATTTTAGAGACATTGGTTCAGCCACTCTTTTGAGTTAAGGGTTGATTTTTGGACTTGCTTTGTTATTTTGTTACTTGCATAATAAGATACACATGAGAAGTTCAACATAAAGCAAAATTAAAGGCATGTAAGCTCTCTTATCATTCCAATTTGTCATGAAAGGAGATATTCACTCATGGTTAAAGGGGTTGTTAAGAGATAAAGGAGAGATATCATGAGAATTCAACATACCAATACATGAGAAGTTCATGAAATTTCCCCAACTCTCTAGAATCCTCCAAGATCATTCTAGAAGCTTCTCAATCAGTTAATCACCATCTATATAATGAATTGAAGCCATTTGTGCAAGAGGTTGGTGCATTGAAGGAGAGAAAAGAGAGAACTTCATAGTTGCTTCCATTGTAAGAAAGTGCAAGAATCACCATAATCTTCCATTTCTGATCACTTATCTTCTTCATTCATCATCCATTGAAGTTTGTGAGTGGGAATGAGCATGGAGCAAGGTTCAACAATGGAGGATTGAGGAGTTAGGGTTCACATTGCAAGAAGGCATATCAGAACTGCAGCCAACAATCCAAGCACTTTCCTCCCAGTTTTTTGCAAACAGAAGGATCTTCATCAATCAGAGATCATCCTCGAAGGGTTTCAAGCATTGGATCCACCTGCAACTACCTCTGCCATAGCTACTAAGCAGGTTAGTAATTTCTTTCATATCTCTACATTTAGATGCTGTTAGGTTAGATCATGGATGTAGGATTGTTAGGGTTAAGAAGATGAACATGTACCCTCACTGTTATGGCCATTAGAGGTAGTTTGATTAATGGTGATGAAACTTTGATGATCAAGAACTCCTAAATTAAGGCAAGGGAATGTTAGATCTTTGGCTCAGGATGCTCACCATAATCTGTATATCATTCTAGGGTAATTTGAGCAAGAATTATTGAGGGTTATGACAGAGTTAATCAAGGGTGTCCAGAACTTATGGCTATCGGGTTTGGTTTTTGGGAAGGTCTTAGAGAAAACTAAAAGCATAGTCTTGTAGAGGGGAAGAAATGGAGTGAATTTGGTCTTTACAAGTTTTGTTTTCATGGCATATTGAGGGAGAACGAGGGACTCGAAGGTTCGTGCATGGCCATGAACTCTGCAAACCCTAGGTCTGATTTGGAGAAGACGATGAGCTAGCCGTTGGATTGATTCTCTTGGTTGACATTTTCATTTAATCGAGCGGCTGATATTCAATTTGAGAAATGGAGGGAGAGACTAAAGTGAAACGCCGCGTTTCATTTAAAATGAAACGTTGGGCTTTGGATCAGGTTTCTATCCCCACCCCCCAATTGATAGGCCCACCAATTTACACGTGATATTAATGCTATCTGCACCGCGGATCTATTCTTTTTCTAGCAATTTTCATGTGATTTTTTCTGAGCGCGTTGGGCTTAATGGAATTATTATTCACACCCCTGGTTCTTGGCCCAATGGAGAATACAACTGGGCGAGTTTACTTCTGACACCCCTCCCCCTTTTATTTCATATTTTGTTATTTTAATTTCTTTAATATTTTCTCATCTTTAAAAAAATCATAAAAAATAGGGAATTTGAGATTTTTAATTCTTTCTTTTTGGTATAGGTCCATTATTCTGTCTAGAAAAATATGGAAAAATGAAAATGGCATTTTATTTTGTTCTAATATTTTTCATACATTTTTCTTGTAAATAGCATTTTATTAAGTCTAGTTTGATACTTAAATTTGATGATTTTTGTTCTAATAGATGCTTTAGCATTTTTAATCCATTCTTTTTAGGTTGGTTAGTTTAGACATGTATCTTGTACATAAGATTTAGTTCATATTTTTAGAAACTAATTTTAGGAGATTTGTGTAGGTGTGAATAACATGAACAAAATTAGGGTTTAAGTGATGGCTTAGGAGAAGTGAATCATTTCCCTTAGGATTTAGAGATTGAAAGTTTGGGATATGGGACTATAGGGATTATGGGTAGTTATTAGATCCCTTAGAAATTATTAGGGTTCCCCTACTGCTATTAATATACTGTCTATATTTGTTTGACTGGTCTGGTGTGCCCTTCTAGGGATTATTGCTTGTTTGTGTGGGTATTGGGATTGCTTGGGGATTGGGGGAGCTGAAGACTTGTGATGAGGAGGCCATTGGAGATCCAGAGACTGAAGTCCAACTTCCAGAGTTGAAGAGGAGATGCTTGCTAGCAGCTGTTGAGGAGACTAGGGTTTAGGAGCTAGGAAGAGCTCTAGATTAGAAAGCTTGTTTCTCAAACATGGAATGCCTTGTCTGCATCCATCCTTTCTCTATGATTCAAAGTCTCTTTCAAATATCCACCTCCTTCCTTTGGAAGGATCAGTGAATGTATTTGAAAGATAGAACTTTTGAGGGAAAATTATCTGTATAATGTTAACAGTTGATGAACCACCCTTGGTAGGTAATTGATTGTCTAACATTCATTCATTTCATCTTGTTGATTGATGTTTATCCTGGAGATTGAGACTTGAAGAAAAGCCATTGCAGATTGAAGACTGACAATGAAGACCTTGCTGGGAGGCTGTGTAGATGGAGATTGATGCTTGCTGAAGCTTGGAGAGGGCTTGAAGACAGATGTTGATGCAGAGCTGTTGTGGCTGTTTATTTTTGTTGTATTTCATTTCTGATGTATTGATTGGTTTTCTGGACTGTATTGTTTACCGTTTAACTTGTTGGGTTGAAAGTGAATCCTGTTCACTTTTGCCTATTGTTTTCTAGGTTCGAGGTTGAGTGGGTCTCCCTTGCCTTGCTTGTATTGCTGCATCCATGCATTTTACTGCTTTACTGTATATATCTGCTATTGTTTCTGTTTATGTCAATTCCCTTAGGATCTCTGTTTCTCTCTGTGCAAGAGAGGAACATGATAGACACTAGGTCTTAACCCATGCATGATAACATTAGGTTAGTTTGATTCCCTTCGCACCCGTAGGTTAGAGTTCTGTCTCTTCTTTCTCAAAACAAACAGAAAAATACAATAAGATTTCAAATCCAATAAAAGACACTTCTTCCGTAAAAGAAGGTGAACTCATCAAGACGTCATTTTTGTCCGCTTGGATCGGTAATCAGAAAAAACCTTTTTTTCAGAAGGAATAAAAACAATCAAAACAGACTTGTGTCGTACGTGGCCCGAACTACGTTTGCTCTGATCTTTCATGCTGTATGAAAGTACGTAGGCATAGGATGCGATATTCTAGCGAGCAACCTTCCCCTCCTTTCCCGTAGGTAGGCGAACTACGTTGACTCTGATTTCTCGTTCCAGACGGGAATACGTAGGCATAAAGTGCGATACTTTGCCGAGTCATTTTATTTTCTTTTAACCCTAGACTTGTAGAATAGATAGAATAACAATCCATACCCGAAAACAAGCGTGGATCCCGTCGAGTACGACGGACGTGAGGGGTGCTAATACCTTCCCCTTGCGTAACCGACTCCCGAATCCAGGTTTTGGTTGCGATGACCATACCTTTCCCCGTTTTGCGGTAGGTTTACCTCGAGCGTTTCCTTTCCCTCCGTTGGGATAAATAACGCACGGTGGCGACTCTTCTGTTCAGCCGGCGCCGATTTTCGCAGTAGCGATAGCTGGCGACTCTGCTGGGGATCCAACGTCCCCTGGCTGCTAAGGACTGCGATGGTTCTTATGCATTTGGGATCCAACGTCCCTCAAGAGAGTCAATCCTAACGCTTGTTTTCCCGTCGAGGATTTTGTATGGATTTATATTTCTGACCTTTATTTTCAGCAGTATATATATTGATTATTATTGCTGTATTGGGGTTGTGATGGGTGTTCTGATATTGAGTGAGAAGCCGGGCCTGGGCTTGAGTGCACCTAGAATTAGAGTAGAAATTAGTGGGCGCGTGCCGGCTTTGCTTGCATTAGTGTCTCATGAAATCTACACTCGGACGAGGTTCTTCTGGTTGGCTTCTTTTTCTACCCTTTGGGTCGAAGGGGTTGTTGGTCAGCTGAATTGTCGACTCCGAGAACCGATCATTTGGAAGTTGGCTAAGTGAGGCCTCTTCGGGATTTGATGATGCCACTCCTTCTGGGAATCGTATCATCAACCCTGAAAGTCTGTGACACCGACGACCGCATAGGATGCCATACCTTTGTCAGTTACTAGGACATCCACCTGTGAGAGGGTTTGGGGTTATGCAGGTAACTAGACCTTCAGATACCGGTTATTTCTTGATCAGAGAGCTTGAGTATTTATGGAGAGTTCTGAGGTCTGTCAGAGACCAGATGGAGAGTTCTGAGGTCTGTCAGAGACCAGTTGGAGAGTTCTGAGGTCTGTCAGAGACCAGTGGGAGATATGATTTGAGGTCTATCAGAGACCAGTTGGAGTTATGGTTTGAGGTCTGTCAGAGACCATTGTTGGAGCTTTATTTTAGGTCTATCTGAGACCAGGGTTTGAGGACTTCTAAAGAGTCTGTTTGAGACCTCTTGATATGGTTCAGGCTATTCAGCTACGGCATTTGGTCCCTGTTGCATGTTACTTGCATTGCATTGTTTGCATACCCATTATCTTTGCATCCCATTAACGTGTGTCTGTGCTGCAGGTGCATTTGCATATCCTCTGATTCTAGTGCCCAGACTTCTGAGTATTGATTATGGCTGGTTTGAGGAAAACAGTTGCGTATAAGCTGCCGACACCTGATATTACTCCTTTGCTGGGTCTGATATCTCTTGCTGATGAGGAGGTTAGGAGAAGCTTCAGAATGAGTCATGGGAGATTACTGAGATTAGTCTGCAAGCCCACTGCTGATGAGATGAACGGGCTGTATACCTTGATGCAGTTCTATGACCCCGCATTGAGATGTTTTACGTTTGCTGACTTCATTCTAGGGCCTACCATTGAGGAGTACGCGGAGTTTACTGAGCTACCAGTGCAGAACAAGGTTCCCTTTATTCACGCTGCTGCTGAGCCCAAGTTAGGGGACTTAGCCAAGGCTTTGCATATGGACGCTGCAGAACTGTTAGTGACTTCTTGGCTTGGGGTTTCAGGTTTCTCTCTTGATTTCCTGGTTGGCAAAGCTCAGGAGTATGCCAAGAACGGATGTTGGGTGGTTTTCAATGCTATTTTGGCTCTATGCATTTATGGGATTGTGATGTTTCCTAACTTGCCCAATTTCATAGACTTGGACGCTTTCCATCTATTTGCTGCCGGCAATCCAGTGCCAACGTTGATCGGAGACTTCTACCACTCCCTGCACTACAAGAATGAAAACAGAAGGGGAAAGGTTGTTTACTGCTGCGCGCCTTTGTTGAATATGTGGTTCAAGAGTCATCTTCCCATGAAGGGATCTTTTGTGGAGAGTGCAACCACAGCTAGCTGGTCAGAGCGCCTTATGAGGCTATCTTCCGAAGACGTTGAATGGTTTGATAGAGATCTGCTGGGATCTGAGCTTATCTTCAGTTGTTTTGGGTACCCTAATGTCCCGCTGATAGGAAGGAAAGGGTGTATCAACTACAACCCATCTTTGTTGGTCCGTCAGTTTGGATATGCGCTGAAGAGCCCGCCAAAGGAGGAAGAAGTACAGGAATCTCTGTACTTCACCGGTGATTTGAAGGGGGAGTTATTGGCCAAGCTGCAGCATGCCTGGACGCGTATTAACCGAAGAGGGAAACCGTTGTTAGGAAAGAATGACTGTCAGGCTTATGCACCTTACAGAGTTTGGATCCAGGAGAGAGCAAGTCAGTTGCGGATGCCATTTCCAGATGCACCAGCCCTTGTTCCTATTCCGGTAGCAGAGCCAACTACTGTTTCTAGGGAGGCCTACGAGCAAGTGGTGAAAGAAAAAGAAGCCTTGATGAAGATCAACGAAGGGTTAGAGCAGGAGCTAGCCCAGATACGCAGCGAGAAAAACAAGGCCGTGCATGCTTTCCAACAGCAGATCGAGCTAATGAACAGATTAGGGGCTGAGTTGACTGAGGAGAGGAAGAGGCGCGAACGTCTGGGGCAAGAGTTCAGAAGCTCCCATGACATGCTGGAATCTAAAAAGAAAGCACTTGACATCGCTCACCGAGAGATCTCTTCTTGCAATAAGACCTGGAATGCCACACTCACCAACAATAAGAAGAGGGAAGATAAGTTGAAGCAACAAATTTCCGACCTCGAAGAGCAGTTGAAGTCCAGCATCAAGAAGTGTGAGGAAGAAGTGATGATCCGGTATAGTCTCCAGAATGCACTGAACAAGGCCATCAAAGGCAGAGATGAAGTTGTGTCCCAGAAGCGTAAACTAGAGGATCGCTTCGGAGAAGGGGCATGGGAGGAAACTGCTGAAGACGTGCGGCGTGTTCTTAAGAAAAGAAACCAACTTGTTGAAGGGCTGCTTACCAAACCAAGTCATCCGAAGACCAAGAAGTTGCTAGAAGAGTATCAGACTTATGGGAGTGTTTGATCCTTTCATGTAGTAGCTTGTATGCTTTATTTGCATAGCGCTGACCATCACCAGGACTGTTGGATGAGGTCATGCCTTCTTATTATACTCAGTGATATTGTATTATTGGCTCATTGATTTTCTCCGCAATATATGAGGCTTTCTGTGATTCAGCTCCGATCTTTATATTGCTGTCACTGCACCGGCACCTTCACACTAGAATCGGGGAATGAATTTCCCTAACGCACAGACACACACATTGCATTGCATTCATATTCATATCGCATTACAGGTAATCATCGGATGATATCTTATCTCCTGCTCTATATCAGGTACTTTCAGGATTGCATATCAGCACCCGCACCGCTATTCCACTCGCACCAACTGTCGAAGAATCATGGATCAAATGCAGAACGAGATGAAAGATGTGCGCGAGAAGCTAGCTCTCTTTATGCAGACCATGGAAGCCATTGCAAAAGGTCAGGAGAATTTGCAAGCCATGGTGCAGCCTCTGTTGGTCAGAAATGCTGGTCACGGTAATGAGGATCATCAGTCTGTGCGAGTCGACACTGTTCATGGGGATGGCACTCCCACGCCAGTGGCTCCGCCTGTAGTCAATATACCGGCTGCTAATGTCAACAACGCTACCGCCGCTGGGAACGGTAACGTCGGAGTTGGGAACGAGACTGCTGTCCATAACGTTGGGCTTGGTGATACCAACTTGGGTGATAATATGGGAGGCAACGGCTTCGGCAATGCTGGATTCGGGTTCAACGATCAAGGATTCGATAACGCTGGGAAATATGGTTTCAATGCTCAAGGCTTTGGGCAAGATGGTTATGGTGTGGCTGTAATACCCTAAATTTTACCCTTACATTTAGTCATTCATTTCGCATAGCATTTCATTTTTGCATCCATTAATCACTAACCAATCGTTGAGCGCGATTCGTTTTGCAGGAATTACTCCTAGGGGCGTTTTGGTCATTTTGAAGCATAATTCGTAGTTTTGGGCCCAATGAGGTTTTATTCCTGGGTCATTTATTTACGTGGGTGGATTATGTTAAGATATCAATTTGGTTTGGTTCAAGGCGATGCGAGAATTTGATCTGTGGAACATGGTTTTAACAAGAATTCATTCTTCTATCTTCCATTTCATTTTAAAGGGAAAACAGTGAAAACTTCGACTGATTAATGGAACTTATTCATGTTGAGGGTACTAAGCTTATTATGCAAGATTGGATTGAATTAATTTCAACCTTTATTCAGGGATAGTTGACTGGTGAGGTTTAATCGGAGATTGAGGTGTTTGCAGCAAATTAAATCATGGAAAAGAAATTGGAAAATAATTTTAATAAGATATGTGAATTTTATTCATAATATTTTATTATTATTATTACAATTTGTAAAGTGAATTTGGATAGAAATTTGAAGTTTATTCATAATATTTTATCATGATTTACAAAGAGGAAGTAATTGGGATAAAGAATATCATTGAATTTATTCATAATATTTTTTATTACAAGTTACAAAAGAGAAAATCAAAATGGTATTTCCTAAGGTTCTAAGTCATGTGGGTTGTGTTGATGCTTCGCGCTCGTCACTCGCTATCCGATTACCTGCACAATGAAAACAAAGAAAATAGAAGAAAATGTCAGGAGAAATAATTTGACACTCTCAGAACATTGTCATCATCGAGTGCCGGGAGTGGCACAACCGAAGCTGCGTCCTACCCCCGTTACCGATCCGCGCCGTTGGCGTCAGATCAAGTAACATCCGTTCTTATCAATACGGGACAGCCGAGAAAGATGAAGAGATAAAAGAGGTTTGGGCCAATAAATGATTAACTGAGAAGGGGCACGTGCCGAGAATTAGATTTTGTTTCAAAGTCAAGCTAAGCACCATTCCATCAAGTAAACATGGTGTCGTCATCAAGTAAATATAGTAGCCTATCAAGTAAATGTGTGGCCTTTCTCGAAATGGTTTCACAGCCAAAAGTAATTGGAAATACAAACTGAAAGTGCACAACAGAAACAATCAGAGACATCCATCATATGGGCTCAGTTGAAGACAACATCATCGCCTTTATTTTATCACGCCACAACAGCACCAACAGTTGCAAATCCAAGACACTTTGGCCCTGAAAAAACGATGAAGACAAAGAGATATTAGTCCCAAAAATCTGAATTCTATGTCCTGAAAAACACCAAACTAAGTTCAGGTTCAAATTCGGAAACAGCAAGAGCCAATTCAGTTCACAAGCAGCGAAACCAGCTCAATTCAGAAATGGAAGAGTAAGTGCAGGTCAGAGGATTAAGTTCAGATCACAAACTATAGCAGAAAGACCTCCAACAAGTCCATGAGCCATAAATCCATCACCTGAAATCCGAAGCACAAATCGAACTGGATAACCAAATACACAACAAAACCCGCGTATCAGAAAGTGAAACAAGTTCACAAAACCATATCAGAAATAGTGAAAAAGGGTTCAGAACAAACATATCAGTTCAGAAGATAAATGAGTTCACAAAACCATAGCTGAAAAAGCAGGAAATCGCATCAAGACCAGTTCAACAGAGACCATCGGAATAGGGGTCGACTTAGACATCTGTGGTTATAAACAAGCCAACAGCGGTATCATAGGTTCCCTCATCAGGCTCAGAATATCATCATCATCGCCGTATACCCTCCTCGGCAGCGTTTGACGCGACCGAAGCCATAGTACCAATCCTGAAAGAAGAAGAGGAAAAGTTAATGTATGTTCAAAACCAAAATCCAGAAATCAGAAGCAGATATCCAACGAAAACCCAATCCGCATCCCATCCAAATATGTGAGACTGGAAAGGAACGAATCCATATCATATCAGAGAATTTAATCCAATCCGGACTGCATCAAAAATAATTCAAATCAGTTCGAAATCAAAACAAATCAGTTCAGATATCAAACAAATCAAATGAAATCCGAGCGAATCCATATCCGAAAATAGGGTCAAGTAACATTCAATCAAGGAGTTCTGAAAATGGAAAGCTTCGAATCAGATCAGAAAAAATCATATCAGAAGCTGGTGCTAAAAACCCCAACAAAATCAAATCGAATCCATCAAAATCAATGAGAAAATAACACAAATCAGACACGGTCCAGGCCCATTCAACAAAGAGATGAAGGGTATATAATAAGAACAAGTTCACCTGTGTGAGACCCTAGCGAAAGAGGATCCAAAGACAATAACAGCGGAGAGCACCAAAAGCGACGAAGCGAACAACAACCGTAAACCAAACCCTAGCGGCCGCGATATCGAAAGAAGAAGAAGTCTTCAACCAAAGCCATCACAAGACCTCAAATCGTTCAAACGAAAGACCACCGGCGCCGTTTAACCAAACGACGGGCAATCAATCGTTTCGGGCCTCAGCTCACTTCATCATCGGCCGTTTTCACTAAATGTAAGCCATGGAGCATTTTCCTTACAATTTTCATGTTGTGTTTCAGGTTAATGAAAGGAATGAAGCAGTCGAGAGAGACGAAGAGAGATGAGAGAAATACAAGAGAAACGGCACCGCGAAGATGAGGGTTCTGAAACCCTAAATGGATGTTTTTGATATATTCTCACCAACCGGGTTGGGTCCGGGGTGATGACCGGCCCAACCCCTTTTATTTTGTTTTTTAAGTTGTTTTTTTAAACCATTTTATTTTTATAATTAAAAAACTGTTTTTAAAAACCTTTTTTTGTATAAATATTGAAATTGTTTTTTTTAAAAATAAATAAAACAAATAACTTTAAAAACCTTTTAAAATTAAAAAACCTCTTTTCATATAATAAAAACTTTTTTTTAATAAATAACTTAAAAATTCTTTTTTAAAGTATCTAAGTTAAAACCTTTTTTTAGATTAAATTTAAAATATTTTTCTAATTAACATTACTCTCTCTTTTTTTTATAGATTCATTTAACATCTCTTTCAAAACAACAAAAATCTTCAATAGTGCACTTTTTCTCCTGACTCGTCCAATCACTGTCTAACTTTGTTTACTAACGGTGTTCATCATTTGCAGCTCATGGTTACTACTATTGCGTGGTTGTTTTATTTAAGTTTCATTATTATTGTAACTGCTTCTCGGTTGTAACCTCGCGAATCCTAACAATCGCGCTTTAATTACTGCCTTAAAATTCTGCTTGCATAGTCAAATTAGGACATTATTCTCTGTTTGCATGATCCCACACATTCATCAATTCTCCTGTCACATTACATACATCCGAAGGTTAGGTCTAGCTTTTGGTCGCCGCGCCAATAGTCCTCAACTTCAAACCCTTACACCTTACAAACCCTGAATTTTCACACATGTCTCGCTGTGGACAAAATTACAATTTTACCCCTAGCATTAGGTCAAAGAGCCGCCGCGCTCATTTTAGGGTTTCCCGCCGTGGAATCCCTAATTTAACCCTAAGTACAACTTAACAATTCAACATAGAGATTTGGAGTTTCTACACTCCGCGTAAGCGTGTCCTTAAGACATGTTTATTCCCCTTGAGACCTTGACCACAGTCAAGAAGTCTCTAACCTCCCTTTTGAGGGGAACTACGATTACTCTGATTCCACTCCCGTAAGGATACGTAGGCACAAGATGCGATGTCTTGCCAAGTAAACTTAGAATTAACCCCTTAGGTCTCTTTTCTCACTTTTAATCCTTTGTACATATACCTTAAGCAAATAAATAAAGCAAATAGTAAACATTTGAACAAAAGGTTCCCGTAGAGTACTACGGAAGTTTAGGGTGCTAATACCTTCCCTAAATTTAACCAACCCCCGAACCCTAGATCTTTCCCCGCATTGTGTTTACGATGCAAAATAGGTTTTCCCTCTTTTGACCTTTTCCTTTGGATAAATCAAAGAGCGGTTGTGAATCGAATTGTGATTCAAACTCATTAATAGTTTGTGATCCTATTTCCACCGCAACAGAAAATGGCGACTTCACTGGGGACTTGCTAAACTTTTGAGGGTTATCCCTAACTTGTTCATATTTATTACTATCTGTTTTACTATTCATTTTGCATGTATATATTTGTGCTCTGGTTTGGGGCTGTTCCTTGTGTTGTGAGATAAGTCCTACGCCCGGACTAGTGACATTATTATAGGATGGGGATATATTCGATGAGGCTTATAGGGAGTTGAATCCCAACCAAGCTGATTCGAGAATCACCGCTCAGTTGAGACCTTTTCGAAAATGGTTCGGTCGAACGAGTAATCGTGAAAACTTCTTCCATGGTCGATTGGAGTCTGTGATATTGAGGACCGTAGTACCTTAACACCACCTTGGCTTTATTTAGGACGTAGTGCGGGAACTATGTGGGAGTAGTCCTACAACGGTTGCTACGCGATACTACACTCAAAAGAGGTTCTCTTGAGAATATTATTAACCCCCGAGTCAGTCGGAAGGTTGATAATATCCGAAAGATGGGCTGATGACTTTGGGCACTTTTTAGAACCTTGTTCGGCAGGTACAACTAACCTATAGTACACTCCTTTCTGGGATGGGTAGACCTTAACTCCGCTCACGTACCTTTAACCTAGGACTTTGTGTGTTTTCATGCATTGCATCCATAAAGCATCATATTGCATTAAGATTTCATGGAATTCAAACTCTATTTATGAACATTGCAGGATACCATGGATCACCATAGAAGGCATACTTTGAAATTTACTTTTAAGGGTTTTAATTTGGAAGTCCTAGAGAAGCTAAGAGATTTGGTTCAAGATCAAGAAAAGTTCCAAAACAGATATGGAAGGCTATTGTCTTTGTTGAAGGTTCAAGTAAACGAAGGACTTCTTGCGACTTTGCTACAGTTTTATGATCCAGATTATCACTGCTTCACTTTTCCAGATTATCAGCTTTTACCTACCTTAGAAGAGTACTCTCAGTTGGTGGGATTACCTATCTTGGATAAGTCTCCATTCCCTTTCTTGGAGGAAGACCCTAAAGAACGAGATATTGCTAAAGCCATTTGTCTAAGGATATCCGATGTCAAAAACAATATGATCACTAAAGGGGGGATCTCTGGTTTTCCCAGGGACTTCCTAATTAAGAAAGCCCAATTTTATGCCGATCATAAAGACATGTTTGCCTTCGAGACAATATTTGCTTTGCTCATTTATGGGTTGCTGCTTTTTACTAGTTTTGAGGGGTTTGTGGACCTTAATGCAATCAAGACCTTCATGAGGAGAAATCCAGTTCCAACGCTATTGGGTAATACTTATCATTCAGTACATCTCCGAAACTTTCATGGTGGAGGAATGATTACATGTTGTGTGCCATTACTATACAAGTGGTTTATTTCTCACTTATCCAAGTCCGGTCCGTTCTGGAGACCTAATCAAGAACGTTGGTCGCAAAAAGTTATGGCTTTAACTCACTCTGATATTGATTGGTATAATCGCATGTACGATGGGATATCGATCATTGATAGTTGTGGAAAATTCAACAATGTGCCTTTGCTCAGTTTCAATGGAGGAATCAGCTACAATCCAGTCCTAGCTCGCCGACAGTTGGGATACCCCTTGAAGGAACCGCCTAAAGGTATTCATGTGGAGAAAATCTTTTTCAAAGACGACAAAAAGCTTCAAGATCAGATTCTATCTTCTTGGAATCATCTGCATAGGAAAGACAAAGAAAGTTTGGGAAGACCTAATTGTGTGTCCATGGAACCATACCTTCAATGGGTCCGAGGAAGAGCTATTGAGTTGAAGATGCCCTACTCTCGCCAAGATCCTTTACCTCAAAGAGAAGAACCTGTCCAGTATTTCATGACTGAAGTTGAGACTTTGAAGATCACTTTGAAGAGATCACAACGCGAAACAGAATCATGAAAAAACAAATACCATGTGATGGTCAGCGAGTACGCAGAACTTCAAAAGCAGATTCAATTGAAGAATGATGAGATACAATCCTACAAGAAGAGAAGGCTCTACGGATATTTATTTTCCTCCGGATCTCCGTCTGCTCACTGAAGTTGTGGAAGATGTTTCTCTAGGATTTTCTAGGCTTTTATTTAGCTATTTTGGTTGCAAGAATATTATTCCTTGGTATTCCGCAATATTCGTAAATATTTGAATTCCATGAAATCTTCATTTGCATTCACATTTTAGCATCATACTTTTGCATTGCATGTGTCTCCCGATTTCTCATACGCGGTTTTCTCACCCTTCAGTTTTGTCACCCTGAGTTCTCTGCATCAATACGACCCCTCAAAAGGATGGAAGATCAAAACCAAGAGATCAACCGTGTCAGCCATGAACTCGAAGATCTTCGAGGAAGTGTAGGACAGATTTTGGAGATGCTACGAGCTCTTAGTGTGAAGGTGGATGCTCAGTCTACTGTTGTTTCTGAGACTACTAATACCGTTATGGAATCTCAACCAGCTGTTACTGTCAGCAATGTACCTCCTCACGGTCTTCAATCCGGTTTGGTGCCTCCTAGTGCTCAACCAGCTCGACGAGCTACCCCTCCAAAGTGCAAAACTCCTAACTCCGATCATGGTAAAGGACCTGCACGTTCGAGGAACCGCAAAATGGCTACTCCTCAACCTTGGCAACATCAGCAGAGTTATGTTCAAGGTTATCCGTTTCCATATGTCCAACAACCCTATGTAGCTACTGTTGCACCTCCTTTCGATCAGCAGTTTCCTACATACCAGCCTGTGCAGTCAGCTCCGGTATATCAAGCACCAATTCATCAACAACCTTTCGGTTATCCGCCCATGTGAGGTCCTGTCAACAGTCAACGAGTGCCCAACGCTCCTGTTCATCAACAATCACAGGATCAGGTTACTTATCCCCGTAAGAGTCAGTATAAGCCTTGTCCTCCAATACCGATGACTTTCACTGAGTTATACCCCCATTTGGTACAACAAGGTCTGATTACCACCCGTGCTTTGGGTCCTCCGCCTAATCCATTACCTGCAGGTTACAACGCCGCCGCTCATTGTTTATTTCATGAGGGTGCGCCCAGCCATGATCTAGAGAATTGCTATGCTCTTAAGAAAGTTGTCAGAAATTTGCTAGAAACGAAGAAGTTGTCTTTTAGCGATGCTCAGATGAAGATCGAAACTCCTCTCGGGGTCCCTCACTTGTCAAGTTCGAATTCTGCAAAGCATGCTACTCCTGTGGCAAATCAGCCGAATCCAGCAATTATTCAAAGGCCTAGCTCGCTTCATTTCAGTAACCCTCAAGATGATATGACCGGGATCAACAAAGAATCTAAGAAAGTTATTTTGAAGCAACGACTGAAAACTGTTGAAGATGTGACCAGCATAACTAGGGCAAGCCATGACGACTCACAGTGATCAGGAACCAGACGTTCTTTCCATTGAGGCTCCGCCAAAGGAAACTGTTACTCTTGAGTGCAAGATTTCATAAACATTTGGAAAGATTTTTCCGACAGTTCATTTATATGTATTTCTCTTTGATTAAGCATATTTAGCATGTACGAACTTGTTTATCTTTGATTGATGCAACGCATATGTTTGTCTTGAATAAGTCCATTCATTTCACTCATTCAAAATATATTTTTCATAAATTATAATGCCAACTTTACCCGATCTCTTGTTCTGATAGAGAATTGGGAGGAGGATGACGAACCTAAAACATCAGATTTCTTGTCGTATGCTTTCAGTCAAAACCTGCTGATGATGTAAGGCATTGTTTCAAATCCCATACACTGGAGATATAAGGATGTTAATCCCTCGTTAACCTCTTTGAGCCTTGAAGTAGGAGTTTTTTTTTAAGAACCCTCATCTTAACCTGGGGGCAGGGTAGGTTTCAGTTAAACCGATTGAGCGCTTAGACTCTAAAAAAGAAGAGCAAACCTTCGAGAATTTATCCTTAGCATCTTAAGAAGTCCAATACCATGACTATCCTTCGGTTACCTAAGGAGTGGGGCAGTCACGAGCCTTTCAAAAGATTTACACGACTTGTGCATAAAAGAATATTCAAAAAAAAATAAGAGCCCGCTAAGTCAAAACCTATGAAGGAGACTTAGGCAAAATTGGGGCATCCCGCTGGACTCCAAAGTCAGATCAAAAGACATTGTCCAGGCAAAAGTTAGGGAATAAGAACAAACCAGTAGTTTTTCTAGGATCCCTATTAAAGAACGAAGTCGTGTGACCAATTGCCATTAAAAATAGGTGAGTGACTGCCATGTCCAAAGCCTTGATAAGTTCTCGACCATAGCAAATCCGCTTGAGATACGAGTGTTCGTATCCGATTAACTGAATTAGGATTGGAGAACATCACGAAGAAGGGGTGGGTACAAATATAACTTTGAGCCTATATCCTTTGTTTCTTAAACCGTGAACCGAGCCACGATACAACCTTTAAAAGACCTAATTGAAGTAGGACTTCGGTTGAAAGCATACTCGACAAGATCACGTTTCCTGACTCCTACGAGCTATGCTCAGAAAAAATTCATGTTGGCATTATAATTAAAACTTATATCCTGACTAGTGATTTCGGTCACAAGTTATTGCGATATCTTTTTCAAAACAAAAATTCAAGACAAACATATGTACATTGACAAGCTCAGGATAGACATTTCAGGCACAATGACTTTGCTTGATATCTTAGATATTTATATATGGACATAACCCTTGGAACTTGGAGATCCTGCTAAACAGGGGCAGGCAGTTTCCCGGTTCGCTTACCAACGCGAGTCTGACGCTCTTAAGGAGCTATTTCTCGAAGATTTCGTCGTAACACGATTAATTTGTGCCAGTTACGTCGAGACCAGACCAATATCTCAAAGAGTTTGAAAACAGTGGGGCAACCAGACTTCGTGTTCTCTATAAAATCCTCTTGAGATGACCATACCTCACGACACAAATATCCTGGGGCACCGTGTGTTTTAAAAAAACAAATGGCGACTACTACAAGATCCTTCAAGATCAAAGCTATGTGGTTTCACAACTTTTCTTCATGCACCCGATGGATTTTACTCATGGCGGCCTTCATCCCCCAGTAAATCTCAGTGTTGCAACATGCTCCTAAACTATTGCCTCATCACAGTCCCCAGAGAGACTATAAGCTGACAACTTTTTCTGGGGTAACTCGAAAGTGTCCCTCAGGTTCTTCTCCCCATGTGAAGACGTGATACTGTGCACCCAAGAAAATTACCTTCTCCCCAGAGAATTCAAAACTTTAAAACTAGATTTGGTTCTACCATTGATCCTTCTCACCCATGATTGACGTATTGGTTGCAGAGAACGCAGGGTATCTTCGTCGAGATGTTTATTTCATCTCTCGTCCCGTCTCTAGTCAGTTTCGTCAGCATACGCAGGGGTATAAGCATCACATGCCTATTTAATTACATACTCATTACATATTCATTACATATTCATTACATATTCATTACATACTCATTACATACTCATTACATACTCATGGCATACTTATTTCATAGCATCTTGCATATTTAACTACATAAGACATTGACATACATTCATATTAACATATATTCACATTAACACATGCGTTAGTATGCACAGGTTCATTGTGTCTCACCATCATTGGTTGTTACCGCCGAGTAACTGGGGTTTGTCCATTCTCTTCAAATATATTGTCAACCCTAAGCATAAAATACATATGTGTTTCCAGTTTCCCCACAGAGCTCGATCCTCGTGGATGACGGTTACTTCAGCTATCTTTCCTCGCCAGGATAAGATATTTACCCTTCGAGATCATTCCCTCGATGGAGTCTTGATCGCCAGTCTTCTTTCTAGCTCGATCCTAGATTGAATCGCAGTCTTGTCGGTCGTCAAGCCCAACCGGACGTGCATTTATTTTGCACCATCTAAAGATTTTCACCATACCATGACAGATGCGCGACTGTTCTCGCCCGAGAAGTTTATCACTGTACCCGGACGTGCATTTATTTTGCACTATCTTTCAACCGCAATCCTTTACAGATACACGCCAGTTCACGCCTGGAAAATCTATCAGTACAACACTTTACAATCCTACATGTTACAGCATCGGTATGCTACATTTCTCGCCTGAGAAACCTGTCGATATGACAACCTTACACAACCAGATACGCACCTGTTCTCGCCTGAGAAGCTTATCATCATCTGTTATCACCTCTACAAGCAGTTCTTACATGAGAGGCTTATTATTGCTACTCTTGCAAATAAGCGACATCTCTCGCCTGAGAAGCCAATCCTATCTTCGTTACGACTCGCAGCAAATGGCTATCTCCATTGAGCAGTTGGGCTTCCATTTTCCCTGTTGTCTTGAAGTATGGGGAGGTTTGAACCAAATCGTATTCAGGAGAGCACGATCTTGAAATACGGGGAGGTTTGAGCGGAATCATATTCAGGAGAGCACGATCTTGAAGTATGAGGAAGTTCAGTTTATCCTTTAGTAAAAGAAGGAGCCAAATCATATTCAGGAGAGCACGATCTTGAAGTATTAGGAAGTTCAATTACCCTTTAGTAAGGAGTGGAATCATATTCAGGAGAGCACGATCTTGAAATATGAAGAAGTTCAATTATCCTTTAGTAAAAGAAGAATCAGAATCGTATTCCAGGCGCCGACCTTAAATATGAGAAAATTTATATATCAGATAAGCAGCAACCTCTTTATTTGAGTGCTTATTCATTTTGGCATGTAAGTCCCTTCCAACGATAAGTGACAGTTCTCCCTCGAGAAGCTTATCAAGGCATTTCCCATTAAAGTCCATTTATTTTGGCATACAGTCGGTCTTTACCCTGTATAGTTGATACGGATTTCCGAAAAGTCCGTCCGATCCCATCACGAGAGATAGTTTATAGAAGCTTGGATGTTATTCTTTGCTCAATGCTCCAGCGTTCTGTAATCGATCTTGCAACCGTGTAGATCCAGTTATTATTATACATTTCCAAGTGGAGGTCATCTCATAGGTGCCATCTCCATTTAAGGATCTTATTCCTAAAGTCCACTTATTTTGGCATACAGCCGGTTTTTACCCTGTATATTTGCTACGGATTCCTGAAAAGTCCGTTTGATCCTGTCACGAGGGATAGTTTACAGAAGCTTGGATGTTATTCTTTGCTCAATGCTCCAGCATTCTGTGAACGATTTTGCAGTCGCACATGATCCATGTTTTACTTTTAGATTCCCCAGTGGAGGTCGTCTCATAGGTACCATCTCCATTTGAGAATCTCATCCCCGTTCTAAAAATGACATTTGGTTGTATTCGCACCGTTGGACCATCGTTTTAGAATTCCCCAGGGTTGTACTGTGTCCTAGCGCGTCATTTTCCCTAGTGTGTTTCTTCTCGTAGCGTCTGTTCCTGTGTCGTCACATTCGTCAGCATTGTCGCATTCGTCATTCCAGCATACGCATCATATCATATTCACGGCATCATCTGCATTAATCTGTTCTCGCTTTGTCCATAGAATTGCATATCGCCGCATATAAGGGCAAAATTTTCGGTTATCTATATTTAAATCTCTTCACCACGATTCCTCGAGTCTCTGTCACTCAAATCGTCCGGTGTAGCTATTTAAATAGGGGCAACTATAATACCCCAAATTTTACCCTTACATTTAGTCAGTCATTTCGCATAGCATTTCATTTTTGCATCCATTAATCACTAACCAATCGTTGAGCGCGATTCGTTTTGCAGGAATTACTCCTAGGGGCATTTTGGTCATTTTGAAGCATAATTCGTAGTTTTGGGCCCAATGAGGTTTTATTCCTGGGTCATTTATTTACGTGGGTGGATTATGTTAAGATATCAATTTGGTTTGGTTCAAGGCGATGCGAGAATCTGATCTGTGGAACATGGTTTTAACAAGAATTCATTCTTCTATCTTCCATTTCATTTTAAAGGGAAAACAGTGAAAACTTCGACTGATTAATGGAACTTATTCATGTTGAGGGTACTAAGCTTATTATGCAAGATTGGATTGAATTAATTTCAACCTTTATTCAGGGATAGTTGACTGGTGAGGTTTAATCGGAGATTGAGGTGTTTGCAGCAAATTAAATCATGGAAAAGAAATTGGAAAATAATTTTAATAAGATATGTGAATTTTATTCATAATATTTTATTATTATTATTACAATTTGTAAAGTGAATTTGGATAGAAATTTGAAGTTTATTCATAATATTTTATCATGATTTACAAAGAGGAAGTAATTGGGATAAAGAATATCATTGAATTTATTCATAATATTTTTTATTACAAGTTACAAAAGAGAAAATCAAAATGGTATTTCCTAAGGTTCTAAGTCATGTGGGTTGTGTTGATGCTTCGCGCTCGTCACTCGCTATCCGATTACCTGCACAATGAAAACAAAGAAAATAGAAGAAAATGTCAGGAGAAATAATTTGACACTCTCAGAACATTGTCATCATCGAGTGCCGGGAGTGGCACAACCGAAGCTGCGTCCTACCCCCGTTACCGATCCGCGCCGTTGGCGTCAGATCAAGTAACATCCGTTCTTATCAATACGGGACAGCCGAGAAAGATGAAGAGATAAAAGAGGTTTGGGCCGATAAATGATTAACTGAGAAGGGGCACGTGCCGAGAATTAGATTCTGTTTCAAAGTCAAGCTAAGCACCATTCCATCAAGTAAACATGGTGTCGTCATCAAGTAAATATAGTAGCCTATCAAGTAAATGTGTGGCCTTTCTCGAAATGGTTTCACAGCCAAAAGTAATTGGAAATACAAACTGAAAGTGCACAACAGAAACAATCAGAGACATCCATCATATGGGCTCAGTTGAAGACAACATCATCGCCTTTATTTTATCACGCCACAACAGCACCAACAGTTGCAGATCCAAGACACTTTGGCCCTGAAAAAACGATGAAGACAAAGAGATATTAGTCCCAAAAATCTGAATTCTATGTCCTGAAAAACACCAAACTAAGTTCAGGTTCAAATTCGGAAACAGCAAGAGCCAATTCAGTTCACAAGCAGCGAAACCAGCTCAATTCAGAAATGGAAGAGTAAGTGCAGGTCAGAGGATTAAGTTCAGATCACAAACTATAGCAGAAAGACCTCCAACAAGTCCATGAGCCATAAATCCATCACCTGAAATCCGAAGCACAAATCGAACTGGATAACCAAATACACAACAAAACCCGCGTATCAGAAAGTGAAACAAGTTCACAAAACCATATCAGAAATAGTGAAAAAGGGTTCAGAACAAACATATCAGTTCAGAAGATAAATGAGTTCACAAAACCATAGCTGAAAAAGCAGGAAATCGCATCAAGACCAGTTCAACAGAGACCATCAGAATAGGGGCCGACTTAGACATCTGTGGTTATAAACAAGCCAACAGCGGTATCATAGGTTCCCTCATCAGGCTCAGAATATCATCATCATCGCCGTATACCCTCCTCGGCAGCGTTTGACGCGACCGAAGCCATAGTACCAATCCTGAAAGAAGAAGAGGAAAAGTTAATGTATGTTCAAAACCAAAATCCAGAAATCAGAAGCAGATATCCAACGAAAACCCAATCCGCATCCCATCCAAATATGTGAGACTGGAAAGGAACGAATCCATATCATATCAGAGAATTTAATCCAATCCGGACTGCATCAAAAATAATTCAAATCAGTTCGAAATCAAAACAAATCAGTTCAGATATCAAACAAATCAAATGAAATCCGAGCGAATCCATATCCGAAAATAGGGTCAAGTAACATTCAATCAAGGAGTTCTGAAAATGGAAAGCTTCGAATCAGATCAGAAAAAATCATATCAGAAGCTGGTGCTAAAAACCCCAACAAAATCAAATCGAATCCATCAAAATCAATGAGAAAATAACACAAATCAGACACGGTCCAGGCCCATTCAACAAAGAGATGAAGGGTATATAATAAGAACAAGTTCACCTGTGTGAGACCCTAGCGAAAGTGGATCCAAAGACAATAACGGCGGAGAGCACCAAAAGCGATGAAGCGAACAACAACCGTAAACCAAACCCTAGCAGCCGCGATATCGAAAGAAGAAGAAGTCTTCAACCAAAGCCATCACAAGACCTCAAATCGTTCAAACGAAAGACCACCGGCGCCGTTTAACCAAACGACGGGCAATCAATCGTTTCGGGCCTCAGCTCACTTCATCATCGACCGTTTTCACTAAATGTAAGCCATGGAGCATTTTCCTTACAATTTTCATGTTGTGTTTCAGGTTAATGAAAGGAATGAAGCAGTCGGGAGAGACGAAGAGAGATGAGAGAAATACAAGAGAAACGACGCCGCGAAGATGAGGGTTCTGAAACCCTAAATGGATGTTTTTGATATATTCTCACCAACCGGGTTGGGTCCGGGGTGATGACCGGCCCAACCCCTTTTATTTTGTTTTTTAAGTTGTTTTTTTAAACCATTTTATTTTTATAATTAAAAAACTGTTTTTAAAAACCTTTTTCTGTATAAATATTGAAATTGTTTTTTTAAAAAATAAATAAAACAAATAAATTTAAAAACCTTTTAAAATTAAAAAACCTCTTTTCATATAATAAAAACTTTTTTTTAATAAATAACTTAAAAATTCTTTTTTAAAGTATCTAAGTTAAAACCTTTTTTTAGATTAAATTTAAAATATTTTTCTAATTAACATTACTCTCTCTTTTTTTTATAGATTCATTTAACATCTCTTTCAAAACAACAAAAATCTTCAATAGTGCACTTTTTCTCCTGACTCGTCCAATCACTGTCTAACTTTGTTTACTAACGGTGTTCATCATTTGCAGCTCATGGTTACTACTATTGCGTGGTTGTTTTATTTAAGTTTCATTATTATTGTAACTGCTTCTCGGTTGTAACCTCGCGAATCCTAACAATCGCGCTTTAATTACTGCCTTAAAATTCTGCTTGCATAGTCAAATTAGGACATTATTCTCTGTTTGCATGATCCCACACATTCATCAATTCTCCTGTCACATTACATACATCCGAAGGTTAGGTCTAGCTTTTGGTCGCCGCGCCAATAGTCCTCAACTTCAAACCCTTACACCTTACAAACCCTGAATTTTCACACATGTCTCGCTGTGGACAAAATTACAATTTTACCCCTAGCATTAGGTCAAAGAGCCGCCGCGCTCATTTTAGGGTTTCCCGCCGTGGAATCCCTAATTTAACCCTAAGTACAACTTAACAATTCAACGTAGAGATTTGGAGTTTCTACACTCCGCGTAAGCGTGTCCTTAAGACATGCTTATTCCCCTTGAGACCTTGACCACAGTCAAGAAGTCTCTAACCTCCCTTTTGAGGGGAACTACGATTACTCTGATTCCACTCCCGTAAGGATACGTAGGCACAAGATGCAATGTCTTGCCAAGTAAACTTAGAATTAACCCCTTAGGTCTCTTTTCTCACTTTTAATCCTTTGTACATATACCTTAAGCAAATAAATAAAGTAAATAGTAAACATTTGAACAAAAGGTTCCCGTAGAGTACTACGGAAGTTTAGGGTGCTAATACCTTCCCTAAATTTAACCAACCCCCGAACCCTAGATCTTTCCCCGCATTGTGTTTACGATGCAAAATAGGTTTTCCCTCTTTTGACCTTTTCCTTCGGATAAATCAAAGAGCGGTTGTGAATCGAATTGTGATTCAAACTCATTAATAGTTTGTGATCCTATTTCCACCGCAACAGTGGCCAATCAGGGTTACGGAGGTTTCGGAAATGGAAACGGCGCTGGGTTAATGGCTTTTGGACCTGCTGGAGTTGCTCAGGGTTACGGCAACAGGGGCCGAGGCCCGGTGATGAATCAGATTAGAGCTGGTCGCAACAATGGATATGATGGGTATGGAGCTGGAAATGGTATGTGGCAAGAAGATCAGCAGGAGGACGCTTTCTCCGGCGGAGGTTTCGAAGGGCCGATGGATGACTCCCAGAAGATCAGAATGCTAGAAGAGCAGATGAGGGGGGTCCTGAACCAAAGTACTGTGGGCTTAGACATGGCAACGATGGGTCTGGTACCTGGCTTGAGGGTGCCCATCAAATTCAAAGCTCCTACGTTTGATAAGTATAAAGGAGATACCTGTCCGAAAGTGCACGTGCGGGCTTATTACAGAAAGATGTCTGCGTACTCCACTGATGAGAGAATGCTAATGCATTTCTTTCAAGATAGTCTATCAGGCCCTTCCCTAGAATGGTATATGGGGTTGGAGCCAACTAATATAAAGACATGGAAGCAATTGGCAGAGGCATTTGTAGCTCACTACAAGTATAACAGCGACTTGGCGCCCAATCGGGTCCAATTGGCAGGGTTGTCTCAGAAAAAGGATGAGAGCTTCAAAGAGTACGCGCAAAGATGGCGCGACATGGATGCTAGGGTCCGTCCTCCTTTAGAAGACAAAGAAATGAATGACATGTTCGTTGGCACATTCACAGGCATGTTCCACGACAAGTTGTTTCATACATCTCTGGCCAGTTTCTCAGATTTGATTCTGATGGGAGAAAAGATCGAGCGTAACATTAAGCAGGGAAAATTCCAAGTCGAGGAATCAACTGCATCTGGTAGTAATAGGAAGGCTTTTGGTGGGCGCCGTCAGGGCGAGGCAAGTGCAGTATTTGGAGGCCGAGGCAGAGGCCGAGGCAGAGGTCGGAACCAATATCATCAGCCGCAGCAGGTGGCGAGTGTTACTATCCCATATCCGCAACAACCATTTCAACAACAACAACCGTTTCAGCAGCAGCCAATGCAACAACAGCAGCAGCAGCCGCAGCAGGGGGCACAACAGGCCCAACGAAGATTCCAGGGTGGTAAACAAAGAAGAGTGTTTGAGAAGCCTCCCTCAACCTATGCAGATTTGTTGCAGACACTGTTGGGTTTGAACCTGGTAGAGAAGAGAACTCTAGCGCCGATAACGGGAACTCCTCCGTATAGTTATGATGCAAGCAGACACTGTGAGTTTCATTCTGGGGCTCCGGGCCATGATGTAGAGGGTTGCCATGCTTTTAAGCATGTTGTACAGGATCTTTTGGACAATAAGACTATCAATTTCGGAACGGCAGGTCCGAATATAGTGCAGAAACCCATGCCTAATCATGGGGAAAACACCATTCTGACTGAGGAAGGGTTGAATCTGATTATGAATGTTGATGATTTAAAAACGCCGCTGAGTGAGATAAAAAGCAGATTGTTGCAAGGGGGTGTTTATCCCGGGTGTGACGAGTATTGCTTAGAATGCTAGACCCTAGCTGGGGGGTGTGATGATTTGAAGAAAGGCATTCAGGCTTTAATTAATGACGGCACATTGCAGTTTGACCGAGCAGCAATCGAAGAGCCCGCAGGGGCAGTAGCAGGCGGTCAGAGTGATGTGGCCACTGTAACGATTCCTCGAAAGACGATCACTATAACAGCACCGGCTCGGCGACCACCGATCACCATAACTAAGGCCGAACCAATACCGTACGAGAACACAAAAGCAGTCCCATGGTCATATGGGTTGGACGTGTATTGTGACAGAATAAGGATTGATGTTAATAAGCAGCCAGCCGAGACTGTGGACAACGTTGTTGGTTCAGGAGGTATGACAAGGAGCGATAGGATCTTTATATCACCTGAAGTGGAGGCCGAAAGACTAGCAAAGGGGAAGGGAAATATGGTTGAGAATGTCCCCATGCAAGCAAGCGACAAAGCATCGGCATCAAAAGACGTAGAAGAGTTCATGCGCTTGATTCGAAAAAGTGATTATAAGATTGTGGAGCGTCTGCAGCAGACGCCGTCCAAAATATCTATCTTGTCGTTGCTACTGTGTTCTGAAGCTCACAGAAATGCTTTGTTGAAAGTTCTGGATACTTCCTTCGTACCCCAGGACGTCTCCGTGAATCAGCTGGAAGGAGTATTGGCGCATGTAAATGCAGGCCACAGCTTGGGCTTTACCGACTTCGATTTGACCTCGAAGGGGAGAGATCATAATATGGCGCTGCACATATCTGTCGAGTGTAGGGGATCAGTAATGTCGCATGTATTGGTCGACACCGGATCATCTTTGAATGTGTTGCCCAAGAAAGCGATGATGAAGCTGGATGTCAGAGGGATCTTGTGCACGCCCAGTGACTTGGTAGTCAGAGCGTTTGATGGCACGCGAAGAACAGTCTTTGGATCAATAACATTGCCTCTACAGGTGGGGCCAGAGGTGTTTGCTACTGAATTCTATATCATGGACATCCATCCTGCATATAGTTGCCTGCTCGGAAGACCCTGGATTCATGGGGCTGGGGCAGTCACGTCGACCCTGCATCAAAAGTTGAAATATATGGTCGGAGACAGCGTAGTCACCGTATGCGGAGAAGAAGACATCCTGGTCAGCCATCTGTCGTCATTTAAATATGTGGAGGTCGATGGAGAGATCCATGAAACACCCTGTCAAGCCTTTGAAGGGTTGCGCATCAAGGACAAAGGTCACGGGCCGAGCAAAGCATCGGAGATAGCCGTCTCGTCATATAAAGAAGCTCAAGCTCTAGTAGAGGCTGGAGAAACCAAGGGCTGGGGCAAAGTGCTGGATATTCCTGTGAAGATGGACCGGTTCGGGCTGGGGTATCAACCGTCGTCATCAGCACCTGCTGTGGGGGCACCCCATTTCAGAGGACCAATAACCATCTCTGCCAGTGGAGTGTGTCATGAGACCATCAATGCTGCTTCAGAGTCTGACGAAGGAGACAACGATTGCGATGTGGACGCTTGGATTCAGCCAAGCACGCCAGGACAGGGCTTGTGCAACTGGTCCATTCAGGAGCTTGTTCCTGTGACTCTTAAACAGTAATGCTTTGTTTTATTAATTGTTGAACAATCTGGTGTCTTGCCCGGGGCATCATGATTTGCTTAGGGTTGTGCTGTTATGAACATTGCGTGTTTATCATTAAATAAAAGGCGTTTTTCATGTGCAAACATTTCGATCTCTGTCTTTCTTGTTTTGTATTTTTCAATAAAATGGCAACGGGGTTATTCGCTTTATACGCTTTTTGAAGCATTTAACCATTCTTTTTGCAGGATAACATTTACAGATGACATCCTTGAACCACCTATGACTCGTCCCGACTTTGAACATCCGGTATTTCAGGCCGAAGAAGAGGTTGTCGAAGATAGTGACGTTCCTGAAGAACTGTCTTGGTTGGTGAAGCAAGAGGAAAGAGTCATTCTGCCTCACGACGAGGTCATCGAAATTATCAACTTGGGGTCGGAAGGGGTTGAGAAGAATATTCGTATCGGAGCCGCACTGCAGAGCGATGTCAAGCGAAGACTGGTTGAAATGCTCCGAGAGTATAGTGATGTATTCGCTTGGTCGTATGAAGATATGCCAGGGCTCGATACAGATATGGTTGTGCACCGTCTGCCATTGAAAGAAGAATGCCCGCTGGTCAAACAAAAGCTTCGCAGAACTAGACCAGATATGGCAGTGAAGATCAAAGAGGAAGTTCAAAAACAGTGGGATGCTGGTTTCCTGGCTGTGACAAAATATCCCTCATGGGTTGCTAACATCGTACCAGTGCCAAAGAAAGATGGCAAGGTTCGAATGTGTGTGGATTATAGGGATTTGAACAAAGCGAGTCCGAAAGACAATTTTCCACTTCCTCATATCGACGTGCTAGTTGATAATACCGCTCAATACTCCGTATTCTCCTTCATGGATGGCTTCTCAGGCTATAATCAGATTAAAATGGCGCCAGAGGACATGGAGAAGACTACTTTCATAACGCCGTGGGGAACATTTTGTTATAAAGTGATGCCCTTTGGTTTGAAAAATGCTGGGGCAACGTATCAGCGTGCGATGACGACTCTTTTCCATGATATGATGCATAAAGAGATCGAAGTTTATGTTGACGATATGATTGCCAAATCCCAGACGGAGGAAGAGCATCTGGTGAATCTGCTGAAGTTATTTAAAAGGCTTAGGAAGTTCAGGCTGAGACTGAACCCTAACAAGTGCACCTTCAGGGTGAGATCAGGTAAACTGCTGGGGTTTATCGTAAGCGAAAGAGGAATTGAGGTTGATCCTGCTAAAATAAAAGCAATACAAGAAATGCCGACGCCTAAAACAGAGAAAGAGGTGCGCGGGTTTTTAGGGAGGCTGAACTACATTGCTAGGTTCATATCTCACCTAACTGCTACGTGTGAACCATTGCTCAAGTTGCTGAAGAAAGATCAAGCTATAACGTGGAACGAAAATTGTCAAAAGGCGTTCGATAAAATAAAGCAGTATTTGCAGGAGCCTCCTATTTTGATACCCCCAGTGGCAGGGAGACCCTTGATCATGTATTTGACAGTTCTTGAGGGAAGCATGGGTTGTGTTCTCGGTCAACACGACGAGACAGGAAGAAAAGAGAATGTGATCTACTACTTGAGTAAGAAATTTACAGATTGTGAATCTTGATACTCAATGCTTGAGAAAACTTGTTGCGCGCTAGCCTGGGCCGCCAAGCGTTTGAGGCAATACATGCTGAATCATACAACCATGCTCATCTCGAAGATGGATCCTATCAAATATGTATTCGAAAAGCAGGCGTTGTCAGGGAGGATTGCCCGTTGGCAGATGGTCTTGACTGAATATGACATCCAATACGTCTCGCAAAAGGCTATAAAGGGGAGTGTACTGTCTGAGTATCTGGCGGAGCAGCCTATTGAAGATTACCAATCGATGAGGTTTGATTTTCCTGACGAGGATATCATGTACCTAAAGATGAAAGATTGTGAAGAGCCGTTGCCAGACGAAGGACCAAAGTTGGGTTCCAAATGGAAGATGATATTTGACGGAGCTGTGAACGCTTACGGTAGCGGAATAGGGGCAATCATCATTACTCCACACGGGTCGCACATCCCGTTTACTGCTCGATTGACCTTTGCAGTTACCAATAATGAAGCCGAATACGAAGCTTGTATAATGGGGCTTGAAGAAGCCATTGATTTGCGAATCAAGAATCTGGACGTATACGGAGACTCAGCTCTGGTGGTGAATCAGATAAAAGGGGAATGGGAGACACGTCAGCCCAATTTGATACATTACATGAATTATGCAAGGAGATTGTTGCCTTTCTTTGACAAAGTTGAATTGCATCACGTACCACGGGCAGAGAACCAAATGGCTGATGCCCTGGCCACTTTGTCTTCCATGTACAAGGTCAACTTCTGGAACGAGGCTCCCCGAATCATTATCTCTCGGCTTGACAGACCAGCTTTCGTATTTGCTATTGATGAAGCATCCGACGACAAACCGTGGTATTTTGATATCCTTAATTTTCTGAAGAATAAAGAGTATCCGGCTGGGGCATCCAGTCAAGATCAGAAGACTCTCAGGAGATTAGCGGGTAATTTCTATTTGAATCCAGATGGTGTCTTGTACAGAAGAAACCACGACTTGGTACTGTTGCGTTGTGTAGACGAAAGAGAGGCAAAGCTGCTCATGGAGGAAATACATGAGGGTACCTTTGGCACGCGTGCTGGTGGGCATGCTATGACGAGGAAGCTGCTGCGGGCAGGATATTTTTGGCTGACTATGGAAACTGATTGTTTCAAGTTTGCGAGGAAGTGCCACAAGTGCCAAATTTATGCTGATAAGATTCATGTGCCTCCGAGTCCTCTGAATGTAATGTCATCGCCATGGCCATTCTCGATGTGGGGAATCGATATGATTGGAAAGATCGAGCCGACAGCTTCTAACGGGCACCGGTTCATTCTAGTAGCAATCGATTATTTCACCAAGTGGGTGGAAGCGGCGTCATATGCAAATGTAACTAAGCAGGTGGTGGCCAGATTCGTCAAGAGAGATATCATTTGCCAATATGGGATCCCCGAGCGAATAATCACGGACAACGGATCAAACCTGAACAACAAAATGATGAAGGAGCTCTGTCAGAATTTCAAGATCGAACATCACAACTCCTCCCCTTACCGACCCAAGATGAATGGTGCTGTCGAAGCAGCCAATAAGAATATCAAGAAGATCGTTCAGAAGATGGTGGTGACCTACAAGGATTGGCACGAGATGCTACCCTTCGCTTTGCACGGTTATCGTACGACGGTACACACATCAACCGGGGCAACCCCGTTCTCGTTGGTATACGGAATGGAAGCAGTATTACCATTGGAAGTTGAGATCCCTTCGCTAAGGGTATTGCGAGACGTTCAGCTAGACGAGGCAGAATGGGTGAAAGACAGGTTGAATCAACTGAGTTTGATGGATGAGAAGAGGCTAGCTTCTCTAGCATACGGTCGTTTGTACCAGAGCCGAATGAAGAAAGCATATGATAAGAAGATCCATCCGCGGAGCTTTCAGACGGGCGACCTTGTGCTGAAAAGGATTCTCCCGCCGCAAGCAGATCACAGGGGCAAGTGGACCCCCAATTACGAAGGGCCATACGTTGTCAGGAAAGTCTTTTCAGGAGGAGCTTTATGGTTGTCTACTATAGACGGTGAAGACTTTACGTCGCCTGTGAATTCGGACGCAGTTAAAAAATACTTTGCTTAAAATTGACCCGCTGGACAAAAAAAAGAGAGTCCAGGCAAAAATGGGGCATCCTGGCGAACCAAAAACAGAATGAAAGGTTCGGGCAAAAGTTAGGGATAAAATTGAAAAATGTACACCCGCGAAGTTGAAAACCTACACTGGGCGGCTTCGGCAAAAAAGGGTATCCCGGTGAACTGAAAACCCGTAAAGGGCGGTTCACGCAAAAGTTAGGGATTTGAAAAGCAAATGACCGCGGTCCGAATTTGATACTGCAGTGAGCATTGGTGCGGGAAAATATGCCTGAGGAGTCGATTATCAGATACAATCTCTTCGGAAGTATGGATACCGGGGAAGCATTAGAGTCGGATGAGTCATAGGAGGATCAGTGCGTGGTGTTCATCTGCATCCCGTTGCCGACATGTGTATAAATTTAGTTTGTTAACATATTTATGCTTCTTGTGCATGCTTGTATATCTGCTTTGTGTAGCTTCCTCTTTTCAGGAGTTACATCCCGTGTACAAAAACTCCGCCCATTCAGGGGCCCAATCAATAAAATATGTTATTCAGTACTTGATGCTGGTTCTTTACTGTTTTGTGCATAATAAACGCCTAAGTTTACTGAAACTAGCATGTGTATAACATCACTGGCCCGTGCCGACAATTGCTAAAGCTTTGAATTAACTGAAAATAACGTCACTAACCTGAATCAATTTGGTTGCATAGGCTTGTCCTGTCTCGTTTGTGTGGTTGTAGGTTTCATAGCCGTACGAGGAAGATGATCAAAAGATAGTGATAACGAAAGACTCGACCCCCACGCAGGTCATGCATGTGCTTCCTGAAGAAGGATCGAATTCCCCAGCTAGCCGGAGCTTATCCAAAACACATGCTCTAGCAAAGTCATCCATCCTCAGCAGAGTTTGGCGATCCAAAGATTATAAGGCTGTATTCAGACAGTGTAGACAAGCCGAGTTGGTTTAGTCTCAGAAGATTAATATTGGTGAGCTGTATTCAGACAAGTTCACCTTTCCCCGCAGGGTCAGTTTACCTCTCCCCCAGCGGAGTCAGTTGATTTTCCCAAGAGAATCATCCCGCCCCAGCGGAATTCTCTTTCCAACCAGTGTCTTCATTCCTTCCAGTGGAACTCGAAGATTAAGGCTCTCCCCGGCAGAGTTGGTCGTGGGTCTTGGCATTTATTCTGTCAGAATACCGTGTGATATCAGTTCACTCTCCAGCGAAAGTTCAATCATACCAGGCACATCTATTACTCTCCAACAGAGTTATATTCCCCAGCAGGGTATCACTTCAACGAGGTGTCTGGTTTAAGTCCCTAATTTCCCAGCTGAGTCGACTTCACTCTTCCAGCATTTATTTTGCTGGAATAATTTTGTAGCATCTGGCTATCCCCAGCGGAGTTAGTATTGTCTTCAGCATTTATTTTGTTGGAGCAGTTCCTGTATCCCAGCAGTTCGAGTCTGCATTGGCATCGGCATGTAATGTCATACTTGCATCCACCAAATAAAAGCGTAGCATCTCCATGTCGAATGGAGCATTACGTCATTGTCAAACGCGTGCATTTTGAAACATAAACCGGGTTGGCTAACCGTTTGTTTCAAGTATTGTTCAATGAAGTCTCAGCTTCGGCATTATTCCCCACAGGGTTATTTGTGAGTTTCTCGTGTTTTCCCCGCCAGAGTGGGTAGGCAAGATTTCTCCTCATTATCGAGCAGAGTTATTTGTCATTAAAGGGTTTCCCGAACCAGAATTTCAGAGGCCACAACCGGTTATCAGAACGGGCGTCCGGTAGTTCGGTTTCCCAATATCCCCAGTATAGTCAGCTGCCAAGTTGCTGTAATGTCAGCGATAAGAAGTTTGCAGACCAATGGAAGGATGAGTCCTGACGAGGACAATTTTATTGACAGGTTTTCTTTGTGTTAAAGAAGAGATGGGTCCTAACGAGGACAGATTTATTTCTTCATAGCTGATAAAGGTGGTAGTCCTGACGTGGACAGGTTCGATGATTCAGAATTACTCGTATGGGAAGTCCTGACGTGGACAAAAGTGGGTTACTCTTCGTGTTGGTGTCCTGACGTGGACAATTTATTTCCAGCAGATAGTTTTATCCGTGATGGTGAAATGTGCGTCCTGACATGGACAAGCTTATAGTTCTTCGTGTCGTCAAGATGCGAGAGTCCTGACGTAGACAAATTTATCCTTCTCCGTGTTGTGAGCAAAACGCAAGTCCTGACGCTGACAAGTCTCACTTCCCCAGCAAATCGAAGACGCGCAAGTCCTGACGCTGACAAGTCTCACTTCCCGATGGGTCGAAGGTGCATGAGTCCTGACGTGGACAAAGTTTATTTCCTCAGCAAGTCGACATGGGCGTCCTTACGTGGACAAATCAAGAGGAAAGGTGTTTCCTTACGTAGAAAAGAGATTGATTCCTTACGTGGAAAGTTTAGTCCTGACGCGGACAGATTGAGAAGAGAATTATTCCTAACATGGAAAGAGAGGTCCTAGCGTGGACGATATAGTCCTAATGTGGACAAATTATTCCTAACGTGGAAAGAGAGGTCCTAGCGTGGACGATATAGTCCTAATGTGGACAAGTTATTCCTTACGTGGAAAGATTGTGATTCCTTACGTGGAACGAGATTTTATTCCTTACATGGAAAGTTTAGTCCTGACGTGGACAGATTCAGATCAAGTTGGTTTCCTTACGTGGAAAAGATGGTGATTCCTAACGGGGAACGGTGGGTCCTAACGTGGATGATGCATTCCTTACGTGAAAAAAAGGGGAAATTATTCCTTACGTGGAAAGATGGTGATTCCTTACGTGGAACGAAAGTTATTCCTTACATGGAAAAATTTAGTCCTGACGTGGACAGATCGGAGTTTGATTCCTAACGTGGAAAGAGTGAGTCCTTACGTGGACATATCAAGATTTGATTCCTAACGTGGAAGAGATGGTAAGTCCTTACGTGGAAGACTGGTTTCATTACATGGAAAGATAGTATTCCTGACGTGGAAAGAAAGAGTGTATTCCTGACGTGGAAGGGGTTTAGTCCTGACGTGGACATATTCAAAAGAAGACGTATTCCTTACGTGGAAGAGTTTGACGAAGAAAACGGTTATTCCTTACGTGGAAAGGGGAGTCCTAAAGTGGACCGTGTTATTCCTAACGTGGAACGGTTATTCTTTACGTGGAAAGTTGAGTCCTGACGTGGACAATGCTACTCCTAATGTGGACAAGAGTTTACTCTTAACGTGGACGATTTATTCCTGATGAAATGCAGACGAGTCATCCCCAGCACGGTCGCTAGTGGGTCAGTTGGTTGCTGTAAGCCGTTAGCTTCAGTCGATGAATGTAATCCCCAAGCAGTGGCGCAGTTTATTTCTGCGGTTGGCAAATTTCTGGGTTCTTAGTATTCAACCGTCTCGTACCTCGAATGTCTGAAGGCTTCGGGCTCTTCATCCAATCAGGTCCAAGTCGCTTGAATAGGGGCAGCTGTTGCACCCTAAAATTTGCCCAACCTTTTCTAGCCTAGGTTTATGTTTCAATTGCATAATCATTAACCTTTGCATATATAGTCATGTACATAGTCTACTCATATGCATGGCATAAGCATAGCAAGTCATCCAACAGGGACCAATCATTATTCTCCTCCCTATGAGCCTATCAAGAGGTTATTATTCTAATTCAATCTCATTCAAGTCATCAGAAAGAATTTGGAAGCTATCAAATCAATGGATCAAGCAGTTCATCTATCTCCTATCTAAGGGTATCTGGGGATCAACAAGTAAGTTGGGAGCTGTGAATGGAGCATGGAGAGTATCTGGACATCATGGGAGACTTATAAAGTCATTTGAAGAAGGAGACAAGTCCTTGATATGATTGTAAGTATTGCAGTTGAAGACAGTCAACTGGGGTTTCATCTGGGTCAACCCTGGGTCAACTCTAGGTCAATTGACTGATTGAAAGGCATTAAGGGCTATTGGAGAGATGTGGGGTTCATCATTTGGCATGTAAAGAAGGATATGGTGATATGTCAAGAAGAACTCAAGAAAAATCAAGGAGAATAGGAGTTTCTAAATTAGGGTTTCTGTGTAAAATCCCCTAATTTAGGTCAAGTTTCCATGCAAGGTAAGTCAAAATGAAAGCTTCAAATGGATCCTTGGTCAACATGAAACTTGTAGAGGATCTCAATACCTTTAATTGGAGTGGTGTAAGACATCAAGGAGATTTATGGAACTCAAGTTATGGTCCTTGCAAGTTACAGGTCATCTGAGGTATCTGAAATTTTGTCTGTGAAAGTGACTTGACTTCCAAGCTATTTTTACCCCTCAAGAAAATTTCAAATGAATTTCTGGTCAACATAAGAGTTGTTCCTAATTGTCTTAGATTTCTAGAATGGTATAGTATGCCTTCATATGATTTGTGGAACTCTACTTATGGTCTTGGCAAGAAAAGGGTATTTTGGTCATCTGAGGATTACAGGTCATTCTTAGCCTATGCCTAAAACTCATACAAGGAAGCTTCAAATGAAAAACTTCACAACATAAAAGTTGCTCAAAATGCCATTTTAAGTCAATAAAAGAAGTCATGAAAGTTTGGAAATGCATAGAATGGGACTTGACCCAAAGTTGGTGGAAAATGACCTAAAAAAGGCATATAAGTTGAAAAAGTTGAAACAAAAAATTGGTTTGAGAGATCTACAAATTCAATGGGGGTCATCCAATATACCAAATTGATTCCAAACATCATTTTAGAGACATTGGTTCAGCCACTTTTTGAGTTAAGGGTTGATTTTTGGACTTGCTTTGTTATTTTGTTACTTGCATAATAAGATACGCATGAGAAGTTCAACATAAAGCAAAATTAAAGGCATGTAAGCTCTCTTATCATTCCAATTTGTCATGAAAGGAGATATTCACTCATGGTTAAAGGGGTTGTTAAGAGATAAAGGAGAGATATCATGAGAATTCAACATACCATCACATGAGAAGTTCATGAAATTTCCCCAACTCTCTAGAATCCTCCAAGATCATTCTAGAAGCTTCTCAATCAGTTAATCACCATCTATATAATGAATTGAAGCCATTTGTGCAAGAGGTTGGTGCATTGAAGGAGAGAAAAGAGAGAACTTCATAGTTGCTTCCATTGTAAGAAAGTGCAAGAATCACCATAATCTTCCATTTCTGATCACTTATCTTCTTCATTCATCATCCATTGAAGTTTGTGAGTGGGAATGAGCATGGAGCAAGGTTCAACAATGGAGGATTGAGGATTTAGGGTTCACATTGCAAGAAGGCATATCAGAACTGCAGCCAACAATCCAAGCACTTTCCTCCCAGTTTTTTGCAAACAGAAGGATCTTCATCAATCAGAGATCTGCAACTAGCTCTGCCATAGCTACTAAGCAGGTTAGTAATTTCTTTCATATCTCTACATTTAGATGCTGTTAGGTTAGATCATGGATGTAGGATTGTTAGGGTTAAGAAGATGAACATGTACCCTCATTGTTATGGCCATTAGAGGTAGTTTGATTAATGGTGATGAAACTTTGATGATCAAGAACTCCTAAATTAAGGCAAGAGAATGTTAGATCTTTGGCTCAGGATGCTCACCATAATCTGTAGATCATTCTAGGGTAATTTGAGCAAGAATTATTGAGGGTTATGACAGAGTTAATCAAGGGTGTCCAGAACTTATGGCTATCTGGTTTGGTTTTTGGGAAGGTCTTAGAGAAAACTAAAAGCATAGTCTTGTAGAGGGGAAGAAATTGAGTGAATTTGGTCTTTACAAGTTTTGTTTTCATGGCATATTGAGGGAGAACGAGGGACTCGAAGGTTCGTGCATGGCCATGAACTCTGCAAACCCTAGGTCTGATTTGGAGAAGACGATGAGCTAGCCGTTGGATTGATTCTCTTGGTTGACATTTTCATTTAATCGAGCGGCTGATATTCAATTTGAGAAATGGAGGGAGAAACTAAAGTGAAACGCCGCGTTTTATTTAAAATGAAACGTTGGGCTTTGGATCAGGTTTTGTATCCCCACCCCCCAATTGATAGGCCCACCAATTTACACGTGATATTAATGCTATCTGCACCGCGGATCTATTCTTTTTCTAGCAATTTTCATGTGATTTTTTCTGAGCGCGTTGGGCTTAATGGAATTATTATTCACACCCCTGGTTCTTGGCCCAATGGAGAATACAACTGGGCGAGTTTACTTCTGACACCCCTCCCCCTTTTATTTCATATTTTGTTATTTTAATTTCTTTAATATTTTCTCATCTTTAAAAAAATCATAAAAAATAGGGAATTTGAGATTTTTAATTCTTTCTTTTTGCTATAGGTCCATTATTCTGTCTAGAAAAATATGGAAAAATAAAAATGGCATTTTATTTTGTTCTAATATTTTTCATACATTTTTCTTGTAAATAGCATTTTATTAAGTCTAGTTTGATACTTAAATTTGATGATTTTTGTTCTAATAGATGCTTTAGCATTTTTAATCCATTCTTTTTAGGTTGGTTAGTTTAGACATCTATCTTGTACATAAGATTTAGTTCATATTTTTAGAAACTAATTTTAGGAGATTTGTGTAGGTGTGAATAACATGAACAAAATTAGGGTTTAAGTGATGGCTTAGGAGAAGTGAATCATTTCCCTTAGGATTTAGAGATTGAAAGTTTGGGATATGGGACTATAGGGATTATGGGTAGTTATTAGATCCCTTAGAAATTATTAGGGTTCCCCTACTGCTATTAATATACTGTCTATATTTGTTTGACTGGTGTGGTGTGCCCTTCTGGGGATTATTGCTTGTTTGTGTGGGTATTGGGATTGCTTGGGGATTGGGGGAGCTGAAGACTTGTGATGAGGAGGCCATTGGAGATCCAGAGACTGAAGTCCAACTTCCAGAGTTGAAGAGGAGATGCTTGCTAGAAGCTGTTGAGGACACTAGGGTTTAGGAGCTATGCAGAGCTCTAGATTAGAAAGCTTGTTTCTCAAACATGGAATGCCTTGTCTGCATCCATCCTTTCTCTATGATTCAAAGTCTCTTTCAAATATCCACCTCCTTCCTTTGGAAGGATCAGTGAATGTATTTGAAAGATAGAACTTTTGAGGGAAAATTATCTGTATAATGTTAACAGTTGATGAACCACCCTTGGTAGGTAATTGACTGTCTAACATTCATTCATTTCATCTTGTTGATTGATGTTTATCCTGGAGATTGAGACTTGAAGAAAAGCCATTGCAGATTGAAGACTGACAATGAAGACCTTGCTGGGAGGCTGTGTAGATGGAGATTGATGCTTGCTGAAGCTTGGAGAGGGCTTGAAGACAGATGTTGATGCAGAGCTGCTGTGGCTGTTTATTTTTGTTGTATTTCATTTCTGATGTATTGATTGGTTTTCTAGACTGTATTGTTTACCGTTTAACCTGTTGGGTTGAAAGTGAATCTTGTTCACTTTTGCCTATTGTTTTCTAGGTTCGAGGTTGAGTGGGACTCCCTTGCCTTGCTTGTATTGCTGCATCCATGCATTTTACTGCTTTACTGTATATATCTGCTATTGTTTCTGTTTATGTCAATTCCCTTAGGATCTCTGTTTCTCTCTGTGCAAGAGAGGAACATGATAGACACTAGGTCTTAACCCATGCATGATAACATTAGGTTAGTTTGATTCCCTTTGCACCCGTAGGTTAGAGTTCTGTCTCTTCTTTCTCAAAACAAACAGAAAAATACAATAAGATTTCAAATCCAATAAAAGACACTTCTTCCGTAAAAGAAGGTGAACTCATCAAGACGTCATTTTTGTCCGCTTGGACCGGTAATCAGAAAAAACCTTTTTTTCAGAAGGAATAAAAACAATCAAAACAGACTTGTGTCGTACGTGGCCCGAACTACGTTTGCTCTGATCTTTCATGCTGTATGAAAGTACGTAGGCATAGGATGCGATATCCTAGCGAGCAACCTTCCCCTCCTTTCCCGTAGGTAGGCGAACTACGTTGACTCTGATTTCTCGTCCCAGACGGGAATACGTAGGCATAAAGTGCGATACTTTGCCGAGTCATTTTATTTTCTTTTAACCCTAGACCTGTAGAATAGATAGAATAACAATCCATACCCGAAAACAAGCGTGGATTCCGTCGAGTACGACGGACGTGAGGGGTGCTAATACCTTCCCCTTGCGTAACCGACTCCCGAATCTAGGTTTTGGTTGCGATGACCATACCTTTCCCCGTTTTGCGGTAGGTTTACCTCGAGCGTTTCCTTTCCCTCCGTTGGGATAAATAACGCACGGTGGCGACTCTTCTGTTCAGCCGGCGCCGATTTTCGCAGTAGCGACAGCATGCCATCAAAGTTTGCTCACATGTTATTGTCGAAGACCTACATGCTGTAGTCAAATTGTGTTCTAGTATGTAGTTGTCAAATTTGGCCTTGTGTTAATGATACAATTGTTTAAGTTAGCTTTTACCCTAAGTTAGCTTGTAATGAGTAAAAACATCCATTAGTTTAATATGTTAGGTTTTATTATAAATAGCATACTAGTCTCTCATCTTAAATGTGGTGTGGCAAATTTTAATTAGGGTGAGAGGGTTATTTGTTATTCTTGAGTACTTGTAATCTGTTTAAAGAGAAAGAAAATAATAACAGTTATAACTAATCCTTTTTGTTTTTCCTTGTTGTTTTTCCCTATTAAACCCAACCCTTGTGTGTTTCTTGATCATAAAGAAACTGGGTATATTTTGTTTTAAGGCATCCTAATTCACAACAGTATAGGTAGTGACAAAGCCTTTAAGGTTAATGGGCAGCGCTTGAAGCTATTCCATGAGAGTTAGGTGCCTGAAGATGCACCCATAGAAGATATTTCCTTGGAAGAGTCCACTTACTCTACAACTTGACCAGGAAGCACCTTTTCCTCTCTCTCGCTCTTGCTTAATAGTTATATCATTTCATTGAGGACAATGCATGTTTTAAGTGTGGGAGAATTTGATCAGTATATTTTAATGCACATTCTCTTATGTTTGTACTTAGACATTTTATTAGTTTGCTTTGTTTATTTTACTATTTTATTATGTTTTTAGAATTAAGTCTTTGTTCGCCTTTAATCTATTTTTGCATCTTATTTTCAGCTTTAGTAGTTATTTGATACATTTTCACTATTCGAATCATAACTGGAGCTACGTGAACCGGATTGACGCGTTATAGTATGCATTAGAAAGCTAAGACAGAGATATACAACTTTCATGTTGTAGGCAAAAGCTGATTCGGAGTGTAACAGACTCGAAAATTTTATTGAAGTCAGGACCCGAATTCTACCTTAAGGAATATTTAGTTTTGGGCTGGGTTTTTTTTTATGTTTTTTGACCCAGTTGGATTAGAACCGGAATTGTTGATACTTTCATATACCTAGTAGCCACGCTACTGTAGCCTTGACCTTCTTTTCACAATTTTACATTTTGATTTGTATGGAAAATTCATGGAGAACTAATTTCAATTGTTGATTTGCTGTATTTGGTTCCGACACCTTGAGGTTATAATAATATCAATTTATTTTTTATTTCTTTCAATCTTATTCTATGGTTATTGCTTGCTTAATCCAATTTTCATATAGTATATTGATTTAATTCTATTGTTGTATGATCCTTAACCGTAATCACGTTAGCGTTTGCTTAATTCATTCTCATGATTGATCAAATCGTGTCTGCTTAATTCACGAGGGCTTAATTCTGTTTGCTTAACTCGGATATTAGGAACCTACATCACACAATACAAATTGTGCTTGTCAATGAGTTTGTAATAGAATAAGAATAGATAATTCATTTAGAGATTGGAATTACAATAACAAATGATAGGTAGGAACCAAATCAGCATATTAACTTTTCAGCTTATTTTGATAATCACTTCTTTTTCACTATTTTTCTTTTAATCGAAATTCAAACCCCTCATTATCCAATCGGTTGGTTAACAACAAAACAAGAATCCTTGCGATACGACATCCGAGTGTCGCTTCCCTTTACTACTTTTTCAACCTCGTTTTTGATCTGTGCATGACAACAGATCAAATTACAACCTACAACACAAATTCGGCATACTCGATTGTGTTGATAATAGTTGATCTTGTTACTCCTCCATCAAGTTGATCCTTGTTAAAGATTCAGTTAAAACCTTTAGCTACTTATATAGCATTTGCAGAAGACTAGCCGTTAGAGAGATAACTTAATTAATTTTCTTTTCTTTCTCCATAGTACAAGAGACGTTGAAGATATATACACCAAAAGATCTTGATCCATTGTGTAACATGTTTAACCATTGAGTATTAAAAGATATTTTTTACTATAGAGCTGTTGAGAGTAGATATCCGTAAAAAATGACAACTTTTCTTGAACCTTGTGAACTAAGACTCTAGCTGAAAAACTGGTTTGACAATGTAGTTTGCTTTCTGCAGTACAGATAACTTCAACTTTATCACTATCTCTTAATGACCACCAGAAGTCAATTTACATTCACCAAGTGAAGTGAAAATTATGTTACTTCTTCTTATGCTGAGACCTTTAGCTTCAGAGTCCATGCCAGACATCACTTAGAGAGTGTTCTTCAGATTCTGCACCATCAAAAGCTAGCAATTCAGCTTATTTCAAGCGTGCCTTTCTATATCAGATTTTGAATATATATCTATAAGTATTAGAACCTACATACATGAAACACACATCGAATATAACCATTGTTCTTTTAATACTTTGTTATCATCAAAACCCAAGGAATATATGTCATGAACAAATCTTGTTCTAACATAAATGTTTGGTGATGAATGTGTAATTCCATATTTGAGAAATTTAATTGAATTATTTTATAAATAATGAGTCGTGACTTTTAGGGTGTTACAACCTTTGCCTTGTCAGCCCATATGTATACTTTCTACAATATTTATCACGCTTCCTTCAATGATTCACAATCAGTAACTTTGTCAAAGTTGTCTGTATCTACAAATTAATGGATCAAAAACTAAGCCTTGAAATCTTTCTTATTTTCTTCCTTATGTGTTGCTCATTGTGCATTTGTTGCACCTTCGACATGAGGAATCACATTATTCATCTTGGTAGCCATACAACACCTTCATTTGTTTGCATCATTTATCGTAGTTCTTCGCATTAAGGATGTGTAATTTTCTAGAGATTCTTTCATTGGAGACTGAATTCATGTTCCACACTAGGTATTTGGTGGATCGAACCAGGATTTTGATGTCAAATGTTAGAACTTGGAACCACAAGGTTGATAAAAATGGAGTAATTGAATATGGAGAGGGAAAGAGTGACAAAGAGAATTAGAGAAGAAAATTGAGGGTGAGAATATGTTATGTATTTCATTCATTAATACCTCCAAGATATATATGCAAGTACATTAGATTGGGATACAAGAAAAAAAAAACTAAAAACTAAAAACTAAAATTGTTTTTCTGTAACCAGTTATGCCAAACTTGTAATCAATTATACGTGTTCCTAAACTTAAAACACAACATAGTGGTAACCGGTTATTACGAACGTGTAACCCGTTACACCAGCAAACATACCTTTCATATTTTAGCTTTTTATCATTTCCAAAACAATTGTAACCAGTTACATCCCTGTAGTAATTTATTACATCAGTTGAATTATTTATTTTCTCTTAACAATCAATTTAATCGATAGATCAAGAACTTAAGCGGGATTTGGTCTAGTTAACCTTGTAAAACCACTGGTAGGCCATATGTAGTGTAAGATATGAAAAACTACATTCGATCATCGTATGCTATTTGAACCAAAGAACCAGAAACAATTTTTTTAAAAAATCACATGGTTCAAAGAAATACAAGAAATTGGCGAAATTCTATTTTTAAAAAATTATTTTAAAAAAAAAATTAATTTATCAACATAAAAACTTATAAAATTCCGTTTTATTGAAAGAAGCATCTGTTTATTCTATAACCCCACATATTTCTAAGTTCTTTCAAGTTATCATATATATTTTTCTTTTTTCAATCCCAATTCCATTTTCCTTTAAACTATAGTCATATTGCCTATTTCCCTTTTAACCTAAACACAATATTAATTGTTGACATTCAACTCAATATTGTTCTTTGTCAATCATATGTGACTCACTCATCTTTGATCAACTCAATATTCTCTCTCTCTCTCTCTCTCTCTCTCTCTATCTATCTATATATATATATATATATATATATATATATATATATATATATATATATATATATATATATATATATATATATATATATATATATATATTCATTTTTGTTCAACTTTGATTTGTCTGCCGTTGCTCAACTCCTATTCGTTAACCCTAATTTCCCGTTTCTCCATCTTTCAAGTTTGTAGTCTTATTTTATTTTAAGTATTTTTCTGGGTCTAATTTTAGTTTGATTTGTTCTTGAATTAAATGTACTATTATGTTTATTTTTTATACTATCCTATTTCTTTTAGTTTTTTTTATAATTTTTTATAATTTTATTTATTTTAGGTATTATCTTAAATATGTTTAATTTTGATTTTAATTGATTTAAATTATTATATTATATTTCTTTTGCTAATTCAAATTGTTTTTAATTGAGGTTGAGATTAAATGTAGTATTTTGATTCTGATGTGTTATTATATCTACCATCAATTTATTGTATTAAGTATATAATAAATTTTTGAAGTATTTATTTGATTAATTTTTGAATTTATAATTGTGTAATAAAATTTAATATTATATTTTATGTTGAAATTATCTATGTAATATTTATTTTATATTATAATTTTTAATTTCATTTTGTAAAATTATTTTGTATGTGTTGATTATGTTACTGGTGTGTCTCTGGTAGGGGTGTGCATGGATTATAAACCAAACCAAACCAAACCACATATATGGTTTGATTTGGATCTTAAAACCATTTATATAAAATCAGTTTATTTTTTTTAAAACCGGTTTACAAGTGGATTGGTTCGGTTTCAAACCGGTTTTTAAAAAAAACAGTTTTTTTAAAAACTAATTTTAAACTGGTTTCTCTCAAAACAAGTTTTTTATTTTCTTTAAAGAAATCAGTTTTAAAATCAATTTTTAAAAAAAAATCAATTTTATTGCAAACTGTCAAATAATTGATAAACCACCTGAAACTTATTCTACTTTAAACTTATTGCAAACTATCAAATATTTGATATAAATTAATTAATCAATTTTATTCCAGTTTTACATTGAATTAAATCAATACTCCATATATCTTAAACTTTAAACTACTTAATGTAAAACTGAAATTAAACTAATTCCTTTTTATCGTGAATTAAATCAATTAATCGAGAAGTACGTTGAATTGATATAAATCAATTAATCGTGAAACTTATTCTACTTTAAACTTATTGCAAACTATTTACCTTAAACTTATTCTACTTAAACCAAATCAATTTTATTGCAAACTATGGGTGTTGATCTTGATTTTTCCAAACTATTCTACTTTTGTTTTTGAAGCTTATTGAAAAATGGTTACCGAATCTCAATCCGGTTTGAAACAAACGGTTACCGTTTTTGTTTTTTAATTTGACAAATAGGCCACCAAATTTAAAATATAAATTTGGACTGGATTTTAAAATTTGAATTAATTTGGATAGAAATTTGGTTTATGGTTATTGGTTATTTTGCACACTCCTAAATATATATATATATATATATATATATATATATATATATATATATATATATATATATATATATATATATATATATATATATATATATATATATATATATATATATATATATATATATATATATATATATATATATATATATATATATATATATATATATATATATATATATATATATATATATATATATATATATATATATATATATATATATATATAAGTTTTATTTATTACATATACACTACCTTAATTGTCATTTATGATCATGAAACAAAAAAAAGACAAAGAGTTTGAAAAATGGATTAACCATGGTTTTAAAAAGTGGACACCGGTTTTTAATGGTTTCAGTAAAATGAATTTGGACTAGTTTTTAAACCAAATAATATGGACTTTTGAAATCGGTGCACCATATTTTGAAATTTGGTTCTTGTGAACCGGTTTTTTTTGCACACCCCTAGTCTCTGGAAATATAACTACGAAAATATTCTGAAAATGCATCTCTGGAATAAAGTAAACAAAAAAGGGGTGTCACTCAACAATAACCTTATTTGAGTGTGTGTTGGAGTGTGCTCGGAAATACATCTCCAAAAACAAAAAAACATTTTTAAAAATTGACATGGTGTAGTAGAAACACATACGTGGAAAAATTTACTTCATACCCCTACAATTATACCAATACCCCTACATTTTTTTAAAATGGAAATTTTACCCTTGTTTATTTTTTATTATTTTATTTTTTACTTTTTACTATTCATGTCAGACATCCGGTGAAAAAGTAGACGAAACCAAGATTTCCGGAAGACTTCAATCAAGACTTCCGATACGTTAACAATCTCTTCCGGAAGACATGAACAAAGAGTTTCGGTTTACAACAAAACATATACCAGAAGACTAACCAAAATAGTTTCGGTAAACCTATACCATAATACTTTTTAGAAGTCATCCAGTTTGTTACTTACATGTACCGGAACATATTTTTGAAGATTTCCGATTAATTAAAATTACATATCGAAAGTCTTTTCTAAACTGATCTGGTTTGCTTTTTTTTTTTTAAAAATTTTATAGTGCAGGTATGGAAATTCCTCCAAAAATATGTGTAGATATTCTGATGTTTTTCAACTACTAAAAAATTTAATACACGAGAAGAGGTGATAAGGTGGATTAAAGAGGTTGAAATTCGAAATAAAGTAACTATTATTATCACTCATTCAGATACTGAAACAGGCAAGAGAGGAAGAAGTAACAAATTAATATTTGGTTGTGATAAAGGTGGAAAACTCAAGGATATTGATAGTGGTACCCAAAATGCAACGAAAAAATGTGGATGTCCATTTAAAATCAGGCCGACTCCGGCGAAAGATGTGTCTGGATGGAAGGTTGATGTAAAATGCAGAGTTCATAACCATGGTTTACCTGATAGATTAGAAGGTCATTCTTTTGTTGGTAGGTTGACCATAGATCAGCAGCATCATGTTGTTGATTAGACAAAGATACGTGTTCCACCTAGACACATATTAATGAAAGAGCGAGATCCAGAGAACGTCACTTAGATCATGCAAATATATAAGTGTAAGAGTATGATAGAAAAAGAGATAAGAGGTCCTAGAAGTGAGATACAACATTTATTTAAGCTTATTGAGGATGCAGGTTGATCTTACCGGTTGATCAGAACCTGCGATGGGCTAAAGATAAGCGTCTGCGATGCTGGGTGTGATAGAGAATGAGGGGGTGCACCTGCAAGGCACTCTGATGCTAAAGCATGAAAACGATCAAGAGAGAGAGCAAGTACAAAATATGAGTGTTTCAGGGTGAATATTTTTATACCTGGCCCTCTCAAGTGAAAGGGTTTTTATAGTTCCCCCAGCGCTTGGCCATTGGTCTCTATTTTCGGGGCGAGATAACTGTTTCCCCAAGAATAGGTAACTTCCAAAACTAGCCGTTGGGATGGGCAGACATGCCCATAACTAGCCGTTGGGACGAGAAGAGGTATAGTTATAGGCACAAGCGTCTTGGCTGTTTCTGGATGGTGGGACCGTGTGTGACGGACAGAGGTGTTGTGACCAAGGGTAAATTGGTCATCCTCCCCTGTTGGAGGGGAAGAAAGATAAACTCTCCACCAAAGAGGTTGGACTTAGGTCATTGGACCGTTTTGGGAGCAGAAGTGGATTGGGCCTTGCCTAGCCATTGGGCCAGTCTGGAACAGTAGCCCCCCAAGTTGTTGCTATCGGGCACGGTAGTAATGACTTAAGGATGGTCTGCTTCCCAGGCATAGTCGTTGTGAGCTTCCTTGTGTTCGGATGAATACTTTCCTAAACGCCAGAAATGTTGTCGTCGGGGAGCTTGGGATCCGAGGAGCCCAATGGTTGATGGGATCTGAAGAGTGGAGATGCCACGCGTGCCTCGTGCGATGTGTCGTATTAAATGCATGATGATGGCTAGGCTAGGGTCACGATGATTCCCTACCCGCACGTGCTTGTGCACGTGCCTAGAATTTGCCTATAAATAGTGAGAGAGTCTGTTCGTTCAGAACTTTTGCTTCTATCTCCTACTGCTTCCTGTTCTTCGTTCTCCGCCGCTCGCCACCGTCCAGTTTCATACCGGCCACCTTACCCAGTCCGAGCAGAGCTACTCGCACTCCGAAGTTTCTTCCTCGACCAAATATGTCAAATCTTTATTTACTATCTGATTTTTTGGTGTTACGGTTTAGAATGCATGTGGTTAGGGCTGAAACGAGGTAGTTATAGGGCACTTTGTGGTGGTTGTTAGTGGCAGAAGGTGGCGCGACCACTTTCTCTGCTACCAATGTTGTAGTGATCGTTTTAGGAAAGGGCAATGTCGCAAGCTATAGGTCTTATTTGATCCCGGAGCATGGACGATACGGCGGCGCCACTGCTAGAGAGAGCCACAGACTCTGGTGGTTCTTTCATAAGAATTATGGGTTTTGTGCGGGGACTTTTCCCCGAATGTGCCAGGGAGGACTTACGGGCACTTCCCTGTTTTTTTTAGCTGCGCCATTTGAGTAGGGCTTAGGTCGAGGATTCTGTCCTTGACCCTTTGCGCGCCCTTTCACTTGACTAGCAGTGGAAAGGTGTATTTGATTTTGCCATCAAATTCACTTTTTCTTTCTGCTTTTCAGGTAAAAGCGATGTCACGCAGAGTTGATGAGGACGAACAACCTAGATATTTCTTCGAGGATAACTCCTCGGAGGACACTGAGATAGATGAGGACTCCTTGTCTCTTAATGTTGGGGGATGACTGCCGCGAGGTCATCAGCTGATGAGTGAACTGTAGCTGAGCCGATGGAGCATGCCTCACTCTTCGCTTCATACACTAGGGACGCACTTACCACGCTGAGACCTGAGGGATATTGGAGGGTCCACTTCCTTATAGAGGATGACTGTACCTGCTTGGTGTACGAGGAGAGATTTCCCATGTACGAATACGTTTTTAAGAAGATAGAGTTGAGGTTTCCCTTCACGGCTTTTTAACAGGAAGTCTTCGTACATCTGGACTTGGCGCCCTTCTAACTGCATCCAAATTCCATTGCCTTCATGCGGGCGTATGAATTGGTGTGTGAATACTTGCAGATCGAGGCCACTCTTCCGCTCTTCTTCACTATCTTCCATCTTCAACGACAGGTGTCGGGGAGGAAGTTCGGTTGGGTTTCCTTGAAACAGGGAAGGAAATTGTTCAAGCGTTTATCTGAATCCATCCAAACTTTCAAAGAGAGGTTTTATGTGATCGAGTCGGTGTCGGAGTAATTCACCGACTCTACTTTTGTGTGGGAAGTCTAGAAGAACGAAAATGGGGAGGACCTGATAGACGAGGAGGGTAAAATAGTTGCACGAAGGCTGTCCACCTTCCCCTTCTGCTGGAGCAGGGCCGACTTCACCCGTTCAACTGATGAGTATATAGTTACTCCTCATCAATTGGTAGATGATGATCGGGCCAACTATGCCAAGCTGGTAGTCTTTGTGGATGACTTCCTTCTTGCTCAGTGCGTGACTCGTGTCGAGTAGGTTCTTTACGAAGAAGATTGGGGGCAGCAGGTGGAAGCCCGGTATATTAACACTAAAGAGCTCCTCGAGTGTAGAACTTGCGAGGAGGCTCTCAAAATCTTGGGTAGCTTCTCGCTTTTTCTTATTTTATTCGAGATACTCTTTTTATTTTCTTTCCACGTGCTGGTGTGCTCGTTATTTTTGCAGGTAATATGTCTTCGGCACAGGAGAGGATGATAAAGCATGCTCACAAGAAGATAAAAGGCGGTGCTTCCCTAGGAAGAAGTCCCCTCTGCCTGTGAGCTCGAGGCCCAAACGCGCTCGTACGAGCAAAATTGTAGACCTTAGTCGAGAGTCCGTCAAAAGAAAATTCAAGTTGCCTCCCTACCTACATAACAAAAAGTTTTTCGAGGGGTTCTTCTTATCCATTCCGCGAGCTGAATCACTAAAGCTTAAGGAGATGAATCGTCCCAGCAAGCGGGCCATGCTTTTGCAGGATGCCTCTGCATTGATGAGGATCCTAGAGATAGCAGTGGTGTACACCAAGGACGGATCCCCACTTAAGCTCGAGCTGAAGAAATCTGAGGCTGTGGCGACGGCCCTGTAAGAAAAGGTAAAAGAGCTTCAGGAGGAGAGGGACAGGGAGCTCGAAGAGGCTACACGCAAGGGTCGCGAGGAGATGGCTTCAGAGAGGGACACCCTGGCTGCCCAAAAGAAAGTCACAGAGGATTTGGCGGCGAAGTTGAAAGCCGCTGCTGCCCCCGTTGTAGATGAGCCTGAGGAGACAAAGAAGTTGTTGACTCGATCAGAGCTGGTCGCTCGATTTACGCAGGCCACAGACGACCTTGTGGCTATAATCAAGGAGAATTTTCAGAACTCCGTGAACCAACTGAAGCTGGTGAACCTTGGGGTCGAGCTGATCATAGAAGGCATAGGGTTCCTTTATACGGTTAAAGAGGGTCAGATAGTCGTCCTTGATTTCCTCCAATTCGGCGAGGGCGGTGAAGAGCAAGGGCAGGTGACTTAGGATGAGGCTCAGCAAGATGAGCATTGAGCTTTCCCTAGTTTGTGCTTTGGCCTGCGTGCCACCTGATAAATGTTGTAAATTGTGTAATTTTATTTTGTGGGGCTTGGTCCCTTTTTATTGTATCGTGCACAGCAGTGGCCCATCGTGGCTGCGTTATCTTAATATGTATCAAAATGTTGTGTGATTATTTGCATCTTGTCTAATATTTTCTAAGTGTCCTGCGCCGTCTAATGCGGTCGTGAGAGGCACTTAGTAATTTGTTATATATCGGGTATGCTCCGAGAATGACGTTTGATAGTGTGGGGAACTGGTCGAAAGGCCCGGGTTGTGTCCGGGCAGGGGGCGGAGCTCAGGTCACGATCGTGGCCTGAGTTCACGGCGTGAACTTCCCATCGCGAGCTAGGGTTTTTCTGTTCATGGTACTGTGATGACGGTGGGCTCGATCGACGAACCGCTGTCGAGCATGGGTAGGTCTCTTCGGCTGACCCTTGCTTAGATCCTTTTTGGTGGTGCATCGCTTGTACCTGGGCGTGCACCTGTGGTCGGTTGTCGTGTCCGCCGCCTGAGCGAGGTACGTCGACAACGGAAGACCTTAGCTGTAATATTGTTTTAACTTTTCAGCGTCCCATGGTCGAGCTAATTCTTCTCCGGTGAGGTATTCTAGGTAGTAGGTCCCGTTATCTATTTTTGCTCTAACGCGGTAGGGTCCCTCCCAGTTTGTGGCGAGCTTTCCCTCTCAGGAATCTTTGTGGTTCCTCCTTAGGACGAGGCTGCCTACTTGAAATTCTTGTCGAATGACCTTGGCGTTGTGCCTAATAGTGATTTTCTGTTTGAGTGAGGCTTCGCAGAGGGATTCCCCTGACCGAACTTCTTCGATGAGGCCGTGTTCTTCCCTCAGGGCTTCGCTATTTGTTTCTTCGTCCAAAGGTGCTTCTATTCGCCTGGACGGTAGGTGGGTCTCGATGGGGATTACCACCTCCGTCCCATATGCTAGGAGAAAAGGGGTTTCCCCGGTCAATGAATGAGGTGTAGTGCAGTAGGCCCAGAGTACACTGGGCAGCTGCTTGACCCACTGCCTCTTTGTTTCGTCCAATCTTCATTTGAGGTCTCGTAAGATTACCTTGTTCACCGCTTCGGCTTGCCCGTTAGTCTGCGGGTGCTCGATGGATGCGAAGTGTTGTTTAGAGCCAAGTTGAGCGACAGACTCCTGGAATTTTTTGTCCGTGAATTGTGACCCGTTGTGTGTGACAGTCGCTTGAGGAATGTCAAAATGGGCGAGGATGTTTATCTTGTAGAAACGAAGTATGTTATGGGCCATTATCTTGGTCAGGGCCTTAACTTCTATCCACTTGGTGAAGTAGTCCACACCCACTATTAAGTATTTATTTTGGTTGGAGCTTATGACGAAGGGTCTCAGGATGTCCAGACCCCACCAGGCGAATAGCCACGGGGAGGACATTGCCTTGAGCCTGTTGGGTGGCACCAGAAGCATGTCCTCGTGTCGTTGGCATTTGTCGCATTTCTTCACATGCTCTTTCACATCGTTTTGCATGGTCGGCTAGTAGTAACCTGCTCGCAGAGCTTTCCTTACGAGGGATCTCCCATCTTGGTGCTGGGCGTTGATTCCTTCTTGAATCTCACGTAGGACGTGGGTGACCATCTCCTCTTTGACGCATTTGAGGAGGGGTGTGGAGAATCCTCGCCTATACATCTTGTTCTCGACCAGAATGTAGGAGCATGCTCTACGCCTTACTATGTTGGCTTCCTTCGGGTCGGATGGTAGTTCATTTTTAGTAAGGTAGTTGTATACTAGGGTCATCTAGCAGTGGTAATCGCCGACAACGTGTACATCAAGGGTCGTGGATGTTTTCTCGATTCTAGGTCATGGGAATATCTCCTGGATGACAGATTTGTTTCCTCCCTTCTTCTTGGTGCTTGCTAGTTTTGATAGGACGTTTGCCCGAACATTATATTCATGGGATACGTGTTTCACTTTCACGGAGGTGAACTTTTCTATCTCCTTCTTGACCAGGGCCAGATATTCGAACAAGTTGTCGTTTTTGACCTGATATTCTCCTCGAACTTAGAAGGCCACCAGCTACGAGTCGGTGCAGATGATGACTTCTTCTGTGCCCAGGTCCTCAGCGAGGCGTAGACCGTCCAGGAAGGCCTCGTATTCTACCTGGTTGTTAGAGGTAGGGAAGGATAGTGTGAGAAAAACTTCGATGAGGACCCCCTCTTCATTTTCCAGGATGATGTCTGCCCCGCTCCCGGCCGAGCTGGATGCTCCATCAATAAATATGACCCATTTTTGGGGGTTGTTGTCCAGTTGGCTGGGCAATGTCATTTCTGTTACGAGGTCAGCTAGTGCCTATGCCTTGAGGGCCTTTCTGCTCTTGTACTAGATATCAAATTTAGATAGCTATATCGACCATCTGAGCATCCTGCCGGCCATATCTGGACGACCTAGGAGCTATTTTATGGGTTGGTCTGTGCGTATCATGATCGTATGGGCCAGGAAGTAATGTCTCAGTCTTCTTGCAGCGTTAGCAAGGGCGAGGACCATCTTTTCTATATGTTGGTACCTCAGCTCTAGTCCTTGTAGTGCCTTGCTCGTGAAATATATGAGTTTTTGCCCGTCATGAGTTTCACGGATGATGGCGGTGCTCAGAGCCTCGGATGCGACAGTGAGGTAGAGAAACAGAGTTTCCCCACTTTCTGGCCGGGAGAGTACCGGTGGTGTGGACAGGGCTTGCTTCAGGTGAAGAAGGACTTTGTCACATTCCTCTGTCCATTCGAACGCGGCCTCTTTGCGGAGGAGTTTGAAAAAGGGGAGGGCGTGTTGGGCGGATTTGGCTACGAAACGGGAGAGCGATGCGAGCTTACCATTGAGGGACTGGATGGAATTTTTTGAGTTCGGCATGGGGAACTCGGAGAAGGCTCTGCACTTGTCGGGGTTAGCCTCGATTCCTCGTTTAATTAGATAGAAACCAAGGAACTTGTCTGCTCGTACACCGAACGTGCACTTCTCCGGATTGAAGCGCATTGGTACTTTCTGGCCTGCTCGAAGACCTTTCTCAGATGGGCCATGTGACCGGATTCTTCGTGGGACTTTACGATCATGTCGTCCATGTAGACTTCGAGCATGTCCCTGATTTCTCCTCGGAAGACTTTGTTCATCATCCTTTGGTAGGTAGCTATGGCATTCTTCAAGCCGAAGGGCATTACGTTGTAGTAATAGTTGCCCAATTCGGTCATGAAGGTCGTGTACCTCTTGTAGCTTTTTGCAAGGGGTATTTGGTTGTAGCCTGAATAGGCGTCCATGAAAGATAACAATTTAAAACCGGCAGGCCCTATAATATCGGTATAGTCGATATACATGCGCAATTTTCCATTATTCTTTTTAACGAGTACAACATTGGACAACCATGGGCTGTACTTAGCCTCCGATATAATTTTTTCCTCTAAAAGGTCTTTTACAGCCTATTCGGCAGCCAACGTTTTCTCCGGGGACTGCCGTCGTCTATGTTAGGCAACTGCTCTGACGGCGGGGTCGATGGTGAGGTGGTGACAGGCCACATCGGGGTCTAACCCGGGCATCTCTGTTCTATTCCATGCAAACAGGTTTGCATTCTCCTAGAGGCATACTCTCAGTTATTTCCTCGCTAGCTCGGAGAGACCAGCTCCAATCTTTACTCCTCGCTTGGGATCGTCTCCGAGTGGGACAAGCTCGAATTCACCATTTGGGATGGGGCGCATCGGATGGGCGGCTACGTTGCTACTGGAGGGGCGCTCGAGGATGACTGGATCTCTTTCCCCTTTGCCCTCTAAGCCTTCTGGTCGTCTTTGGAGAAGTGGCTGTCGAGGTTGACGAAATCGATGCGAGGAAGTGGATTCGCCTCGTCGAAGCTGCTGGGCAGGGGAGACTGAGTAGAAGTCTTTGGTCTGGCGGCGATGGTATTCAGTCCATTGGACGCTGCTTCAAAGCATCTCCTCGTGATTTCTATGTCCCCATGTAGAGTTACAACAAGGCCTTTGGAGGTGTAATATTTTATATTCAAGTGTACCGTTGAAGGTACGGCCACCAACTCGGCCAGAGTTGGTCATCTGAAGATGCACTGGTATAATGACGGACAGTCTTTAAACAGGAATTGTACCTTAATTGATCTGGCCGTTTCAGCAGATCCGAAGGTTAGGACCAGCTCAACGTAACCCCAAGGCTTCGTCACTGATCCATTAAAACCCTGTAGGTCAGAGCCCATGTAAGGAGTCAAAATGTGACTCGTCCAGCTGGAGCGTGGAGAACAACTAGGAGTACATAATATCAACGGAGCTTCCTTGGTCGACGAGGATTCACCGAACGTCAAAATTTGCCATCTGAGCCCTTACGAGCAGAGAGATGCTGGCGTTTAGGGCTCCTCCGAGGATCTCCTTGTGGTAGAAGCATATGGGGACAGATTCTCCCAGACCCTATCGAAGATGGAGTTCTGATTTGAGTTATTGCTAACGAGGTGCTCAAATTTCCTCTTGACGGACTCTACCTTCACTTTGTTAAAACCTCCTTCGGAGATGACCATGGCGGAGGGAAACGTCTCCCATGGGCTGTGCATGGAAAAATAAGGAGGGGCGTTCAACCCCTCGGGAATGCAGAAATCTTCAAGCCGTGAGACGCTCATGGCGACTTGGAGGTTGGCTTTCTTAAAGAAAGGCACTTCTTCTTCGATCTTTTAGGACTTCTAGGCATCTGGCCGATGAGCTTCCTTTCATTTGGAAAACTGCTTCAGATGTCCGTCCCTGATGAGTATTTCAATGGCATCCTTCAGGTGGATGCAGTCTTCAGTCGTATGTCCATGGCTCTTGTGAAATCGGCAATATTTGAATTTATCAATGTTAGGTTTGGACGGTATCTGCTTTAGGAACCAGACTCCTGCTTGCCGAAATTCTGAGTTGGCGCACTCAGTGAGGATCTTTTCCCTTGAAACAGTCCGGAGAGTGTATTTGCGGAACCGGCCGGAGGGTCCCTTGTTGTCCTGGGGCTCGTGGGGACGGTCTTCTAGTCTTTTATATCCTCGACGGGATGTCGAGGGCTCGTCGGACCTGGGTGAACGTGCGTTTTCCCTATGCCTGGAGTCACGAGTAGAGCTGGCAGCCTCTTTTTCATCGTACTGAATGTACGCTTGGGCCTTGAGGAGGAATGTGTCCAACGTTTCCAGGGGCTGGATGCCAACAGCTTTTACGAATTTGGTGCAGGGACGGAGCTCGTTTTTGAGCAGGAACTTTTTCATGTCATCGGTGGTAGAAACCTAGATAATCTCCTTGTTGAATCTTTCAATGTAGGCTCGCAGGGGTTCATCCCTCCCTTGAATGATGGCCTCAAGGGAGGCTTCAGTCTTCAGATGACGGTGAGAGGCCGTGAAGTATCTAGAGAAGAGTCTCCCCAGTTGTCTCCATGAGGTGATGGAGTCATCAGGAAGCCCTTTCTACCAAGTCATTGCCCCCTTCCTGAGTATGGTTGGGAATAACCTACACCTGATAGCGCCTCGGATGTCACGATAGTCGAACAGCGCATCGATGTTTTTGATGTTCTCATCGGGGTCAGTTGTTCTGTCATATGTTCCTAGAAAGGGATGTTTCTCTAGTTATTTTGGGAGGTGCATGGCCATGATCTCTTGGGACAACGGGCCGTGAGGCTCTTCGTCACTGCTTCTGGTCCAAGACGGGGATCGGGCATCCTGTCTGTAGGTAGGATGGTGGTCTTGTTGGGGAGACGAGGTTTGTGCTCGGCCCTTGGATCTGGGAGGAGGCGAACCTTTGGATTCTTCCTGGTGGCCTCTTATGGACCTCTTGGGTTGTGGGGAATGCTGGTTCCAAGGAGAAATCTGGTCGCGTTTGCGGATGGTCAGGGTCTCTGACTCTGGAGGTATCTGGCAGTTCTTCTCGCATCGGGGAGGGGAACTCTGTCGTAGTTGACGTTCTTTCCTCAATGGAGAGGATCTCGGACGACTGGACTCTTTGAATGTTCCAATCCTCGTGTTCTGGTTGAGGATTAAAAGGTTGGTTTTATTGAGAACCTCGAGGAGGGTCGCCATGGCTGGGTCGGCGTTGGCCGGAACTGGAAGTGATAGTTGTTGTGGGAGAAAAGGAACCTCGCCGTGATCTGTATGAGCAGGGGACGTGGAAGCAGTGGCTATGTCCCTTTGTCGGAGGACGTCACTGCCATGAAAGGTGGTGGCCTCATCAGCATCAGTCTTGTTGACAGAGAGAAAAACAGAGTTACGAGCATCAAGATTGTTGTCACTGGAGTCCATGATCAGAAATTTAAAGAGTTGTTTTGGTCTTGTATTCTACGAAAAGAGAAAAGACGGGGATAACAAGATTGTAATAGATGGCGCCACTGATCTTACCGGTTGATTAGAACCTAAGACGGGCCAAAGACAAGCGTCTGTGATGCTTGGTGTGAAAGAGGAGGAAGGAGTGTACCTGCAAGGCACTCCAATGCTAAAGTAAGAAAACGAGCAAGAGAGAGAGAGAGAGAGAGAGAGAGAGAGAGAGAGAGAGAGAGAGAGAGAGAGAGAGAGAGAGAGAGAGAGAGAGAGAGAGAGAGAGAGAGAGAGAGAGAGAGAGAGAGAGAGAGAGAGAGAGAGAGAGAGCAAGTACAAAATATGAGTGTTTTAGGGTGAATATTTTTATACCTGACCCTCTCAAGTCAGAGGGTTTTTATAGTACCCCCAACGCTTGGCCATTGGTCCCTATTTTCGGTGCGAGATAATTGTTTCCCGAAGAATAGGTAACTGGAAAAAATAGCCGTTGGGACGGGCAGGCATGCCCATAACTAGTCGTTGGGATGGGCAAAGGTATAATTACAGGCACAAGCGTCTTGGCTATTTCTGGATGGTGGAACTGTGTGTGATGTGCAGAGACTGACGAGGAGATGTGTTGTGGCCAAGGGTAAATTGGCCAGCCTCCCCTGTTGGAGAGGTTGAAAGGTAAACTCTCCACTCAAGAGGTTGGACATAGGTCATTGGGTTATTCTGGGAGCAGAAGTGGATTGGGCCATGCCTAGCCATTGGGTCAGTCCGGGACACAGGTTATGTTTATTGAAGTTGAAAAAGAGATGACTATGAAGTTATTAGAAATATATTTTGGGCCCATCCATATTCAGTTAAGTGTTTGAATATTTTTCCTATTGTTTTAGTTATGGATAACACCTACAAGACAAACAAATATAGGCAACCTCAGTTTGAAATTGTTGGCATGACATCAACCGAGTTGACTTTTTCTGTCGCATTTGCGTATATGGAGTCTGAGCAGACTGGGAATTTTTGTTGGGTGTTACATAAACTTAGAGAATTGTTTGTGAAGAGAGATTTGTGTCTACAAGTGATTGTGACAGATAGAGATCTTACTTTGATGAAAGCAATTGAAATTGTGTTTCCAAGATCGGTGAATTTGCTATGTGGATTTCACATTAACAAAAATGTTGGTGCAAAATGCAAGCAATATGTGGTTAGTGACATGCAAAAGAAGATTGAGGACTTATGGATGGGAGTTGTTTGGGCCAATGACGAGGTTGAGTATGATCAATGGCTGCAATATCTTGGGCTGGTGTATGTTGATTCTAATGAATTTCTTGATTATGTGAAAGACACATGATTGACACCACATAGACAGAAATTTGATGGAGCATGGATTAATCGAGTGCTACATTTGGGTAACATTACAACTAATCGGTATGTATATTTTTATTAATATTTTTTTACTATGTATTTATTTTTAGTATTTTTTAATTTTATATTTTTAATTTGTATATTTTTAAGTATTTTTACTATGTATTATTTTTAGGGTTGAGTCTGCTCATTGGAAATTAAAGCAGATGTTGGTGAATAGTATAGGTGACATGGTCAAATGTTGGGAGGTTATGAATAACAACTTAAAGTTACAAGTGGGAAACATTAGAGCTTCTTTTCAAAAGAGTTTTTATGAAGTTAAGCATGGCCACGTAAGTCCATTTTACAATAATTTACGTGGTTTAGTGTCTCGAGCTGCATTGAGATGCATTGTAGAAGAGTTAACACGAGTTGATTATGTTGGAACTAACAAGGAAATATGTCTTTGAACTCTTAGAACAACCTATTGATTACCTTGTGCTTGTGAGTTGACAGGATATAGAATTGGTGGTATACCGATACCAATAGATGTTGTGCATGTTTATTGGAGAAAACTAAGTATGAAAGTTAAGTTGGAGGAAGACGTAGATGATGGATCAGAAGTAGATATGAGTAGTGCAATAGATGAATTATAGAAAATTTTTAAGTCACTAGACGTTGTTGGGAAAATATCATTAAAAAGTATAGTTTTTGAACTTGTCTACCCCATAATGACTTCTTTGTGTCCACCACCTGAGAAAATAAAAACCAAAGGGGGGGTCAAGAAGAAAGGCAAAAAACTAGTAGGGTATGATGTTTATAGGGACCCTTCGTATCACGAGTATGTTTATAAAGCATCTCAAGCTTCACATAGGCAATCTCAACCATCACAGGCTTCGAAGAAGTTGAAATTATCACAATCTTCCGAGAGGCAATCTCAAACATCACAGAAGCAGCCACAGTCACCTAAGCAATTCATCTCTCAATTTCCTAATCATATTAGGTCATATATTGAAGATGTCGTTAATGTTGTATCATGTGGTAATTGTAGATTTAGAGTCATTGCTTCATTGCATGGATATCGTGAATATGGTTAGCCAATAGTTCTTCGGGATTTGGGGTTGGAAATAATACATAAGGAAAGATCAAGTTTGTATGACAACTTATTTTGTAATCTGAAATTCTAGTATCAGATATGAGATGTCGAAAGAGATGTCACGACACTAATATCTGAACAATTACCAATATATGAACAAGATAAAATGCAGTTAACAATTGTAAAGTTACACAATCAATTGTTAACCTAGTTCGGTGTAAACACACCTATGTCTGGGGGCTACCAAGCCAGGAAGGAAATCCACTAAACATAATTAGTTTGAAGACTCTCAACAAACTCTCACTAGTTTACAATCTTCGCACCTAATCTCTACCCGTATAACTTCTATATAAGACACTCTCAGGTATGAGATACCTCTCACTCCCCCTCAATCACATGCATTGATAAAAATAGAAGATCAAAAAGTAGAAGACACACTTAAGGACAACACTTGATCTTGCTTAAAAGCTTCAATCAAGAATAATGCACTTGTGCTTAAAAGCTTAGAGTGGACAACTTACAACTCAAAGAACTCAGTCCAATCCACACATCAAAGTGATGAATGAATGGCTCACAAAAAAACAACTAACAAAAGACTCAAACCCTAACAAAAGACAAAACGCCGCTTTCTCAAAATCTTCCCTCTCCCTTGCAAGTAGGGTTAGCATGCCTTTAAATAGAAACCATTCTTCATGGGCTTGGGAAAAAGTAATCCATAATTAAAGCTAATTATTCTCCATATCTTTCTGCACAAAAATAGCAACAAACCATTCTTAAAAAAGAAATATAATATACTTGCTTCAAATAATGTCACGCCTTGATTTGCGCAAGCAATCACTTAACAAAGGCACACAAAAGATTGCAGAAAAAATGCAACAAACAAAACATAACATTCTGACTGAATGTTCTGTTTTGTAAACATATGTCAAGACATCATACTTGACATCATGAACTAAACCCTGCAACAACAAAAAGAATCACCTGCAGAATGTTAAGATCACATGTCAAGACATCATATAGGACATCTTGTGATAACACCAAGTTTTACCAAAATTGCTGCCAATCACATGACTAACAAACTCCCCCTTTGGCAAATTTTGGCTAAAACAACCAATTGATCATAAGAGCTACCAGAACACATCTGAGAGCATAGGAGCAGCAGAAAAACAGAAAAGCCTAACATGTCACAAAGAAAAATAAAGCTCCCCCTCAAACCAAAATTCTAGAGAGCCATACCAAAACACCAACAAAAAAAAAATACTCCCCCTCAACCCAGAAACAGCAGCAACAACACAACATCCCACATACTACTTCTCCCCTTTTTAGCCATAATTAATGAAATCTCACTAAGAGAAAACCATTGCATACAGAGCCAACGGTGTCAAGAGTGCAGAATGAAACCACAAAAAATTGCAAGCCAAAGCACATTAAGTGCTAAAAGAAAATCTTGAATAAAAAAATAAACACAATCCAAAGAGCACCATAAACAAGCACCATCAACTCTCTTCCTCATAACCAGAGTTGTCACCTTCATCACTAGCAGTAGACCCAGAATCATGACCCTCAATATCACCAGTCCTCTCATCAGAGGTAGAATCCTCCCCAGCTTCCTCTTCATCTACATCAGCAACCTCAACATCATTACCTTCAGCCTGCTCCAGACTTCTAATCAAGGCTTCCAATTTCAGCTTCCTTGCATTAGTTACACAAATGACTTCTCCCAAATTCTCTACAAGTTTCCTTCAACTCTGAGATAAGCCCAGTCTTGGTAGAGGGTGACTTCTCAACAGATGTCAAGACATTGTCTGGGACATGTCTTCTTGCAAACAGTTTATAATAGAGAGACAACACATAATCCCTTTTGCAAACCACATCATTACTAGAGAGAATACCAGGATACTTTATTTTTGGAAAAAACAAAACCTCTTAAATGATATTTCCACTCAGTAATAATTGCTACAAATCCTCATAAATGCAAATCCCTAATTTGCCTATTAAAATTTCAAATTTACTAGCATCCAATGTCTTAGTGAAGATGTCAGCTAGCTGCTTCTCTGTAGCAACATGTTCTAAGGCAATGATCTTGTCTTCAACAAGATCACTTATAAAGTGATGGCGAATATCAATATGCTTGGTCCTACTGTGTTGAATAGGATTTTTGGAGATGTTTATAGCACTTAAATTGTCAGAATACGATGTCATGACATCTTGTGTGACATTATATTCAATTAGCATTTGTTTCATCCACACAAGTTGAGAACAACTACTTCCAGGTGCTATATACTCAACTTCAGCAGTAGACAGAGAGACACAAATTTTCTTCTTGCTAAACCATGTTATAAGATTGTTCCCTAAAAAGAAGCAACCTCCTGATGTGCTTTTCCTATCATCAGCACTTCCAGCACAATAAGCATCACAATACCCAGATAACACATAGCCAGATCCATGAGTGTATAACATTCCATACTCACTTGTTCCATTAACATACTTTATAATCCTTTTTACTTGATTGATATGACTCACTTTGGGTTCAGCTTGGTATCTAGCAAACACACCTACAACAAAAGCAATGTCAGGCCTGCTGGCTGTAAGATATAACAAACTCCCTATCATACTTCTATAAAGACTTTGATCCATATTTACAACTTTTTCATCTTTAGACAACTTAAGATGAGTAGGAGCAGGTGTTCTTTTATGACTGACATTCTCCATCCCAAACTTTTTAACTATACTCTTGGCATATTTACTCTGACATAGGAATATAGAATCTTCCATATGTTTAACTTGCAACCCAAGAAAATAGATTAATTCACCAACAAGACTCATTTCAAATTATGACTGCATTTGCTGGACAAAATGTTGAACCATCTCATCAGACATCCCACCAAACACAATATCATCCACATAGATTTGAGCAATCATGAGCTTTCCTCCTTCTTCTTTGACAAACAAAGTCTTATCTATGCCACCTTTTTTGTATCCATTATCAACAAGAAATTATGTTAGTCTCTCATACCAAGCTCTTGGAGCTTGCTTCAGTCCATGCAAAGCTTTCTTCAACTTATAAACATGATTGGGAAAAGTTGGATCAATGAATACCTTAGGCTGATCCACATAGACCTCTTCATTTAGGTATCCATTTAAGAAGGCACTTTTAACATCCATCTGAAACAACTTGAATCTCAGAATGTATGCAACTTCCATGTAATCTGATGGATTCAAGGCAAGCTACAGGAGAAAAAGTTTCATCAAAGTCAACCCCTTCAATCTGAGTGTATCCCTGAGCAACCAATCTGGCTTTATTTCTGGTGACCACCCCTTTTTCATCAGACTTGTTCTTGTATACCCATTTTTTTCCAATCACATTTGTTCCTTCAGGCCTTGGAACAAGATCCCATGCTTCATTTCTCTTGAATGGCCCTAGCTCTTCTTGCATGGCATTGATCTAGAATTCATCAGTTAAGGTTTCCTTGACATTCTTTGGTTCAATTTTAGACACAAAATAAGAACTTGTTATGACTTCTTTGGATTTAGTAGTGACTCCTTCATTTAGATCACCTATGATAAGATCCATAGGATGGTCTTTCTGAATTCTGGTAGAGGGTCCCTTGTTTACTAGGTCAGGTTCAGGTTTTGCATTAGTAGAATTGGGATCAGTGTTTTTGTCTGCAGACTCTGCTGAGATATCAAGGAATGTTCCAACATCTTCTAGGACGTCAACCTCCTTATGCACATCACCAACAATAACATTGATGGAATCCATCATAGCTTTAGTTATGGAGTGGAATGCTCTATAGGCTCTGTTGTTAGTAGAATAGCCCAAAAATATTCCTTCATCACTTTTTGGATCCATCTTTCTTCTTTGGTCACGATCTGCCAATATGTAGCATTTGCTTCCAAACACATGGAAGTATTTGACAGTAGGTTTTCTTCCCTTCCATATCTCATACAAGGTAGTCATGGTTCCTATTCTTAAGGTCACTGTATTATGAACATAGCAAGCAGTGCTCATAGCTTTAGCTCAGAAGTGGTAAGACAGTTTCTTTGCATGGATCATAGCTATAACAGATTCCTGGATAGTTCTATTCTTTTATTCCACAACTCCATTTTGCTGTGGAGTAATGGGAGAAGAGAATTCATGGCTAATCCCTTCAGATGAGCAAAATTCATAAAATTTTTGGTTCTCAAATTCCTTCCCATGATCACTCCTGATTCTAACAACATTGCTCTCCTTTTCTCTTGAATTCTTCGACAGAGATGTTTGAACACATCAAACACTACATATTTTTCTCTTATAAAATTCACCCAAGTATATCTAGAAAAATCATCCACCACCACATAAGCATACTTCTTTCCACCAAGACTCTCCACCTGCATAGGTCCCATCAAGTCCATGTTAAGGAGTTCTAACACTTTTGAAGTAGTGAGATGTTTAATCTTTTGGTTTGACATCCTAGTTTGCTTTCAAATTTGGCATTCACCACATACCTTTCCTTCTTCAATCTTTAGCTTAGGAATTCCTCTGACAGCTTCCATAGAGATGATTGAAATTCTGGTATGCAGATCTCATATGTCCCAAGAACATTGATCTCTGCTCAACAAGGACGAGGACAGACCATGACCAATTTAAATTTCTTTAAATTGTCCCAATGTCATGACCAACGTCATGACGTCAGTTGTAACATCAGCAGGCTGACAGACCTATTTATCTAACCATTTAAATTATGCAGAGTTGTAAATGCAGAAAGATAAATAACACAGTAATTGTTAACCCAATTCGGTGCAACATCACCTACATCTGGGGGCTACCAAGTCAGGGAGGAAATTCACTATTAACATAATTAATTCAGAGTCAAACAACCCAATTTGCACTCCTTACTTAAAACCTACCCAATGACACTTCAACTTAGAGACACTCTAGACCTGAGTATTCTCACTCACTCCCCCTCAATCATACCACAGTGATATCAATACACAATTACAAAATAGTTATGGAGATACACTCCAAAAACACACCATGATCTTGCTTCATAACTTTGATCAAGTGAGACACACTCTTGCTTAAAAGCTTTGAGTGACACAATGAACACAATAGTTCATACACAATAACCAAAGCAATTATTCAGCATACAATTGCTTGGCACACAAGGAATCCTAAGACTTCTAGACACGTGAAGAATCACTACAAACCACAGAATTCTCCACTCACAAATATGTCTACCGCAATGTATCAAAAGATACAAAGGGTGACTTACAAAATCATACAAAACGACTCTCAAACCCCTATTCTACACTCTGGTTTTTCTTGATGTGAGTGTTTGATTTCTTCTGCTTCTGCTCCTCCTTTTATAGAAATGCAGACTGGGCTTGGGTTGGTCACAAGTAACAAACATTAAGTTTAACAAAGTAAACCTAATTTCCACAATTCAAGGTGCTGTCAAATTAGGTCACAACAGCTTCATGTTATGTCCAGCCCTGACTAGAATCTCTCCTGAGATAACTAAGGAGCCATAACAAGTTTCCTGAATTATAGCCTGAGATATATCAGGTATTATAATAGAAAAACAAACCTTGCACACCTGATGTCATACGATCAATGTCATGACATTCAGTATGACATTCAGCTTTACTTACTCTTAGCTGACCAGACTCCCCCTGCTGAACACTCCTGCAAAATCTTCTTTACAACAATAGAAATGAGCATATTATAGTTTCCTAAAAAGTCTCAAAGATGCTTTTTATGAACACTAATTAAATCTGCACTTTGTTCCTAATGAATCTCTTTGGCCTGTACATACTGATGAGGAATATCCAACAGGACCAAAACACTTCTGTCAAGAGATATAACATAGCAGCCCCTGCTGTACCAGACATTGATGTCATAACATTCAGTATGACATCCATGACAACAGTTCTGTCATCAGCTCCTGCTAGCTCATGCTGCACCAGACTGCGATGTCATGACATTGGTAATGACATCCATGACAACAATTCTGTCATCAACTCCTGCTAGCTCCTTCTGCATCCATGACAGCAGTTCTGTCATCTACTCTTGCTAGCTCCTGCTGCACCAGATGTCATGATATTGGTCATGACATTGTGATTAACAACACATGACAGCAGTTTTGTCATGACAGCAGATGGATGTCACGACATTCAGCATGACATTCACATTAAAACACTCCACAGCAGTTCTGTCACCCCAGTAGATGGAGATGTTATAATATCCTGCTTAACATCAGTGCAGGATTTACCAAAATTTAGACAATCATAGAACCATGGACAATCATAGAACCATGGAACTAACAATGATCTTCTTTATCCCTTTTAGATGCAGATGACCAAGTTTTTGGTGCCACAGTTTCACTTCTTCTTCTTTGGCTAGAGCACATATGGAGGTGTAAGTAGAACCTTGAGGAACCCATAGATAGCAGTTATCCTTAGATCTGACTCCCTTCATAATCACTTCACTCTTTTCATTAGTAACCAAGTATTCATATTTAGTGAAGTTGACATTCAATCCTTGATCACACAGTTGACTGATGTTAATCAAGTTGGCAGTCAACCCCTTAACCAGCAACACATTATCAAGGTTTGGTACTCCTGAGTAGTTCAGCTTTCCAACCCCTTTGATTTCACCCTTGGCTCCATCACCAAAAGTCACTTAGCTAGTAGAATGGGATTTGATGTCTACTAAGAGATTTTTAATTCCTGTTATGTGTCTGGAGCACCCACTGTCAAAATACCAATCCTCTTTAGCTGAGACTCTGAGAGACATATGAGCTATCGAACTGGTAGCAGCAGCTCTAGGGACCCATTGCTTCCTATTATAAGGAATGTTGTGATTAGGTCTAGGTTGAGGAACATGTTTAGGATATCCATATAGCCTGAAGCAGAAAGGCTTTATGTGACCAAAACGTCCATAGTAATGACATCTCCATCTTTGGAATCTTCCTCTTGGGTGGTTGAATTGTCCTTTGCCATGATGTTGAGACATCTGATGTGACATATTTTGCTTAGGCCCAGAAGGACTGTGGTGTGAAGAGGGGCTACAGTCTGAAGAGGGTTTCTTTTCTCCATCAAACCCTATCCCAGTCATGTCTCCTGACCTTTTTCCAACCTGAAGGATTTCATCTAAAGTGTCAGTTCCACTATTCAGCATTCTGACAGACTTGGACATTTGATCAAGTTGAGAATTCAACAATGTAACTTCATCATTCAAATCAGAGATAGTTTTAAGATGCTCTTCATTTTCAGCCTTCAGTTTGATTATAAGTTCCTTCTGCTTTTCTCCTTGATGAAATACTTCTTCACTTCTGAGACACAACTCTTTGTAAGAAGCTGCAAGTTCTTCAAAGGTTAATTCATCATCACTAGAGTCTTCATCAGAGACATATCTCCCAGTCAAAGCAATTGCATGTTTAGCAGATTCTTCTTCAAGATCACTTTCAGAATCCTCATCACTCCAAGATACAACTAGGTTTTTCCTTTGTTTCTCGAGGTAAGTAGGGCATTCAGCTCTAATGTGACCAAATCCTTCACATCCATGGCACTGAATCCCTTTGCTTTGAGTGGACTTTTCTTCAGACCTTGTTCTTCTACCAACATCATTAAACCTGCTAATGTCATATGAGTTGTTCTTGACATTTGGTCTTGACTTCATGTTCATCCTCTTCATTACCTCGTTAAACTGTCTTCGAATGAGCACTATAGCATTGGATAAGCTTTCATCAGTATCCACATCACATTCATCCTCTCTATCTTCAATATTGGACACAAAGGTTATGCTCTTTTTCTTATCAGATCTGTCACTTATCCCCACTTTAAAGGTTAAGAGAGATCCAATAATTTCATCCACCCTCATCTTGCTGATGTTTTGAGCTTCTTATATGGCAGTTACTTTCATATCAAATCTCTTGGGAAGAGACCTGAGAATCTTTCTTACAAGCTTTTCTTCTGACATCTTTTCACTTAGGGCACTTGAAGCATTGGCTATTTCAAGGATATTAATATGAAGATCATGATGTATGCTTTCATCATCTTTCATCCTTAAGTTTTCAAATTTAGTGGTTAGCAATTGAAGTCTTGACATCTTCACCCTAGAAATACCTTCATGAGTAGTTTTGAGTATCTCCTAAGCATCTTTGGCAACTTCACAATTGTTCACCAATCTAAATATATTTCTATCAATTCCATTGAACAAGGCATTCAAGGCTTTAGAAATTCCAAGAGCTAATTCATCCTCCTCCTTAGTCCATTCTTCCTCAGGCTTAAGGTCAGATGTAACTTTTCCATCTTTCCAACAGTGACAGGGTGTTCCCATCCTTTTATGACAGTTTTCCAAGCCTTACTATCCAATGATTTCAAGAAGGCCACCATGCGAGGTTTCCAATAATCATAATTATTTCCATCCAGAATAGGTGGTCTATTCATAAATCCTCCCTCTTTGTTCATAGTACCAGAAAGTATCGTCCCTAGATCTCACCCAGAACCAGAGCAGGATGCCTGCTCTGATACCAATTGAAATTTTGGTATCAGATATGAGATGTCGAAAGAGATGTCAAGACACTAATATCTGAACAATTACCAATATATGAATAAGATAAAATGCAGTTAACAATTGTAAAGATAAACAAGCAATTGTTAACCCAGTTCGGTGCAAGCACACCTACGTTTGAGGGCTACCAAGCCAGGAAGCAAATCCACTAAACAAAATTAGTTTGAAGACTCTCAGCAAACTCTCTCTAGTTTACAATCTTCGCACCTAATCTCTACCTGTGTAACTTCTATGTAAGACACTATCAGATATGAGACACCTCTCACTCCCCCTCAATCACATGCATTGATAAAAACAGAAGATCAAAAAGAAGAAGACACACTTCAAGGAGAACACTTGATCTTGCTTAAAAGCTTTAATCAAGAACAATGCACTCGTGCTTAAAATCTTAGAGTGGACAACTTACAACTCAAAGAACTCAGCCCAATTCACACATCAAAGTGATGAATGAATGGTTTACAAGAAAACAACTAACAAAAGACTCGAACCCTAACAAAAGGCAAAATATCGCTTTCTCAAAATCTTCTCTCTCCCTTGCAAGTAGAGTTAGCACGCCTTTAAATAGAAACCATTCTTCATGGGGTTGGGCAAAAGTAATCCATAATTAAAGCTAATTATTCTTGATATCTTTTTGTACAAAAATAACAACAAACCATTCTTCAAAAGGAAACAGATAAAACATAACATTCTGACTGAATGTTCTGTTTTGTAAGCATATGTCAGGACATCATACTTGACATCATGAACTAAACCCTGCAACAACAAAAAGAACCACCTGCAGAATGTTAAGATCACATATCAAGCATTATATCACACATCTTGTGATAACACCAAGTTTTATCAAAATTGCTGTCAATCACAAAACTAACCAATCGGTTAGCAGAAGTGAGAGAATATTTAATGATAGAGGCATTTGGTCCTCAACCACTACAGAAATGGTTGACTTTACCAGATATGGGTTACTTGATAGCAGATTTCTATAATGTTATACTTGTCTAATTAGGCAATCTGTGCATGACTTTTTTCCCTATGACAAGTTCATATTCACCAAATGTCTCCATTTATTGCATTGGTTTTGTAAACCAAAATCATTAGGTTCAGGTACTTAGTTATTTGTATTTAATATGACTAAATTTATTTAGTTTATTTTATTAAACATATCACTTAATATTTTGGTTTTTTTATTTATTCATGTAAACATGAAAGAAGGGTTTCCATTGCCATCAGTCACATTTGTTTGGAAGAAGTTTCGTTCTCTAACAGCAACATCTTGGATGGTAGGATTTGCAGGACGTCTACAACATTGGCAACAACTTACACCTATATTACCATGAATATGTAATAAAAATAGGAATAATGAATTATGTCATTCAGTTTAAATTTTATGTCTCAATAACACATAACTGGATTCAAAATTAAACATGAGTATAGTAGTTAATACAAATGAAAAAATATAAACATCCCAACTAGGTCAATAAGTCTAAAAACCAACACATAAACATAAGTCAATAAGTATAATAGTTAACACATAAAAACAACATAAACACAAGTCAATGTGAACGAGAAATACGTAAAGCTTCAAATAAATCAGCAAACTGTGGATCATCCTCTTCGGCATCAACCTATCGGAGATAACTATGAATAAATGTAGAAACATGAGCCCAACTAGAATCAGATGGTTCTGCATCATAAAGAGGAACCGACACCTCTCTTGGCGCATCATAAGGGGGAGGTACCAAACGAGGATGCGAAACACGATAATACCACACAAGATATCCATCATCTGACTCAAATGGGGTGGTGGCCAGTGCTGTCGGACGAATCCGAGTAAGGATGCTATGATGGTAACCAATCCACTCAAAATCAATATCATCAACCATCATGTAATCAGGAGGTGGGGTGGAATATACTGCATGTATCTAAATTGATGTATACATCTGTCAGGCAAATATAGAACAATTACGTCACCATATTTCAGACATCCTCTGTACATACATATCTCATCAAATTGACACCATACTCTATGATCCTCTAATGGGGGTCAGATGACGTTGGCAGGTGTTAGCTCGTCCAAAACAGGTCGCAACTCATCCACCTTCAGTAATCGTTACTTATAGGATCATCTCATCGCTCGAGGGAGACCACAATTTTGCGCTGGTATCCAATTCTCTCCCCTTTTTCCAAGTGTTGGAAAATACACGTGAATCCAGCACTGTTACAAAATTAATAATATTAATTAACTAAATAAATTTATTCATAACATAATAAGATAAAAAAATGAAATTTATATACTAAATAAAATTAATTAAAATATAATAAACTAAATTAAAATAAATACCTGTAGGAGAGTAGGATAACCACCAAGCTGCTTGCAATCAAACATAGAAGCATCTCCAAGATGACTATAAAGGGTGACCATTGCAGCAACTTGTTGCACCCCAAAATTTGCCTAACCTTTTTCTTTACCTAGCTTGTGTTTCATTGCATTCATTTTAGCATTATCATCTGCATTGCATTGACATGTGTGCAGGGGATCAAGAGGTATGACTACCAACAAAGGGATACCAAGGTTATGAAGCTATCTAAGAGTCTTTATTCAAGTATCCAAGGGTTGATATCCTCATCAAAGAGGTCATAGATCCTTAGAGAAGTGGCTGAAGCCAAATGTGCACATCTCCTAATTTGAAGGTTATGGGAGAGCATCTGATGATGTTAAATCCATAGATATGGACCTAGAGCATTGAGAGAGTCCATATGTTGTCTTGATAGTCATCATGGAGCTTGGACAAGTCATTTTGCAAAGTATAAGAAGCTACAACCAAGATTGGTGCAATTAGGGTTTCCACCTAGTCAACCTTAAGTCAACAGGTGAATTGAAAGGGGTTGAGACCTAATTTCAAGGTCATGTGATCATGGAATGATATGTTGAGACAATCAAGGGATGATTCCAAGACCAACTCATCAATAATCAAGAGTGTGAGGAGTTCCTAGGCTAGGGTTTCTAAGCTTGACAGTGTAAAATCCCCTGGTTTAGTGCCTAAATTCAAGACCACATAACTCAAGATGTGGGTTTCACCTAATCTTGACATCCACATGGAACTTGTAGGGCATGTTCTTACCTTTAATTTGAGTACTAGAAGTCCTTGATAGGATTATAGAACTCAAGTTATGAATCAGACAAGTTACAGGTCATCAGATGAATGTGATTTTGGTACTTGAAAGTCAACCAACTTCCATGCCACTTTTGACCTAGAAGGAAGCTTCTCCTCAACTTCAGGTGAACATGAATGTTCTTCCTTACCTTCTTAGATTTCCAAAGAGTACTAGAAGTCCATGATTGGATTTGTAAAACTCAAGATATGGAGCTTGCAAGGCAAGGGCATTTTGGGAAAGTAAGATTACAAGTCATTTTGGATTATAGTTCCATTTCACCAACTTGCATACCTCAAATGGAGATTTGTCTAACTTGAATGTTGTTCAAAATGATGTTATTTGTCCAAAAAAAAGGCACCAAGAATCCATTGATATGGATTGGAATGAGGATTGTTAGAAGGAAATTTCATGAATGAATCATTAAAGGCATAAAAAGGGCAAAATTCAAATTAATTCACAATGGCTCAAAATTATGCAAACTTGTACATTTTTTGAGTGCATTTGGCATTTTAAAAACAATGGCATTGATGGATTTCAAAATTGGAGCCATTTACATGGACATTTCACAAGTTCCTTAAGCTTGAAGCAACCAAACCATTACACACCATTGATTGAAATCAAGGCATTAATCCAAGCCCTTCATGCTCACCATGCATACATAATTGAATTGAACCAAATTGGAGCTCAAGGAAAGCCATTTTCGTGCATTGGCAAATTGGAAAAAGTGGGGAAAAGTGAAAACTTGAAATGGACTTTATGGGCCTCCATTGGGCCTGAACATGATCCAAACAACTTCTATATAAGATTTCCACCATGAACAGATGAAGGTTGGTGATTTTTGGTGGAAGAAAAGGTTAAAACAGTTGGAGAAAAAGTTAGTTGGAGTTGAAAATCGTTTTTGAGATTCAAGCACTTTCAAGCAGAATCAAGCATCAAGAAAGCTTCACCATCAATCATTGAGTGATTCTGGATTGATTCAAGCAAGCTTCATCACCAATTCGTGCCTCTGTTCAAAGCTTTTCACAGGTTTTATTCTTTCCAAAATTCTCCTAATTTATGCTTAATTAGAGTAGATTATGCATGAGGTTAGGATCAGTGAAACCCCTAGATGAATTTAGGTTAGGATTCGTGGCTGTTTGAGAGAATTTTTGGATATGCACCAATTCTGTTTAGCTTTGAGTAGGCTTGAATCTTGAGTGAAAATGGAAAATAAATATGTCAGATTGATGTACATAAGGAGAGGAAGAGATTTATGTAAAGAAATGGGAGTTTTGTGAAGTTGTGAATTCTTGCATTTTTCTTGGAAAATCACAGTTTTTGAGTTCTAGTGGATAAAAATGAAAACAAATGCCATAATCGGATTCTACGTAAAAAAATAAGCAAGTTTGGTTCAAGAATCATTCATTTTGGTGAAGAAATGAGAGAGTTAGGTTTTTGGATTGAGGTTGGAGGTGACTGGAGCTAGCTCTGGCCACCACCTGCGGCGCCTCTGCGTTTTCCCTCAGTTTCTCTGTTTAAATGAAGAAGATGATTTCATAGCCGTACGATCTGGAGACTTGCTTGACTTGGTAACCCCATCTAACGCGTGAGAATGAGTCTCAGAGGCGTTTGACTTGGACTGAGTGCGTGGCAGCGTGATGATCATTGGATTGGCATACTTATTGAGTGAACGCGTGAGATTAAGACGTATGGAGTGACTAGTTAGACTAAAACCATGTGATTACTCAGAATTACAAAAAAGCGCCTGGGCCTGTTTTTGGAATTGATTTCCACACCCCCTCCTGAGGCCCAACTGTGTTTTGAACTAGCCATTATTGCTCTTTACCACGCAGATTTGTTTTTTTTTTCATTTCATTTTCTTTATTTTTATGTTTTGTCAGATGATTGTTAAATTCCATAAAAAATAGTAAAATGACTCATAATTGCTTGGATTTTTTACACATTGAACATTGATATGTTAGCTGATTTTTAGAACTGGTAGAATAATTTTAGGATTATTTTCCATTTTATTTTGTTTTTCTATTTTTAGTGGTTATTAAAATGTGAAAAGCATGTACCCTTAGATTAGGAATTTTATTGAGGTATCAAAACAACTTAGAAATGCCTGATTTTTTGTATGATGATTGTGCACCTATTGAATGACTTGTGTGATTTTCCCCCTGATTTTTAGATGCCTTTTGATATAGGTTTGAACTAGTTCTTTAGGACCATTCCCAATTGAGCTTCCCCTAGCACATCTTCAGGTTTAACATCTGGTTAGTGCCCTTAAACCTAGAGTTTTGATCTGAAATCTTTACCATGACTTTATAACATCCTTAGAAACCTCTGGATTTTTTACTAGAAATTTTAGGATATATTTCCTATTTTTACCCTATTTTACATTCTGACTAGCATTAATGTAGCCTTATGGAATCCTTCCATTTAGCTTTGCCATTTAGTGAACTTTGTTGCAAACTTTAGGTACCTAATCTCCACATTATACCTTAGTTCATAGGTTGATACTTCTTTAGGGTGATCCTCAAACATTTAACATGCCATTAGCTCCTTTAGAAGGGATTTTCTTTAGGGCTTCATATTAAGGTTTCTTTAAGAGCTTTAGGTGGATGATTCCTCTTCCTTTGAAGCTTTGCCTTCATGATTCCTTAGTCCAATTCCTTGGATCCTCCTTGGGTGAGAGCCTCATTCCTCCTTAGGAGGGATAGTGTGCATTCCTCAAGGAGTTTGAGCTTTGGATGGATATTCAAATGACTTGGTGGGTTCCTTAGGTTCACACCATATTTCTTTTCTTTCTAGTCCAATTCTTTGGATCCTTTTTGGGAGAGCCAAATTCCTCCTTAGGAGGAATTTTGTGCATTCCTCAAAAAGTCTGAGCCTCAGTGGATTCTTGTGCTGATGCACACCAAGCTTAGTGAGTTGATTCTAACCTTGTACCCTTAGCTTGTTTGCTCATTTCCATGTTTGATTCCTTGCTGTGATGCATTTAGGATAGAGCTTCATGAATAGATACTCTTATTTAGGTGCATGATTGCATTAAAGGTCGAGACGCGCTTCTGGCGGCTGATGCCCCACACTGTTTTCTCCCTTAGCTTGGTTGCTTATTTGCTTTCATACTTGCCCTGCTTGTTTGAATTGAAGGTTGAGGTGATCCTCCCTTGCTTGTGTGTTTCTTTTTCTTTTATGTTTGCATTAGAAGTTGAGGTTTCCTCCTTCTGCTTGTGCTGATGCATTGCATATCCATACATGTTCTTATTTCAGTAGCTTGATAGCTGTATTCATCTGCTTAATGATTTTTGCTGGTGTTTCCCTTTGACATGTTCCCTTAGGGCTCTTACTTCCTTTGATAAGGATAGTGATGATAGAACTTTAGGTCAAATCCCTGTATGATAACAGTAGGGTCGATCCCCCTTGCAAACCTCAACAATAGGTCCATATTGCATGACAACAGTAGGATGCTTGATAGTTTCCCCTGTAGAGTCCTCTCTCTTCTCATCTCCAAACAACATTAAAACACATAATAAAGGCAAATTTATACCGTACGTTACGAGCCTTAAGCTACTTAGGAAGTGGCGATTGGGGGGCCTCTCCTCAATTACCTAGAGTGTTTAGTACACGTCCTTAGGGCGATGTGCAACGCATTCACTCCTAAGTCATAGTCTCTAGTGCAGTATGAATTACAAACATTCATAAAAAAAACTTCATTCGTAAAAGACTCAAAAAACAAATTCAAACCCTTTTTCCTTCGAGATTAATCAAACTTCCTTTTCGGATGAAGAAAGTGTTGTTAAGCTTCAGTTCTACCGCAAACAGACATTATCCCTAACTGCTGGAACTGTTGTTTAACTTTACTCGGGTAAAAACAGATGAATCAACCTGTGTTCCGTTTTATCCCGAACTACGTTCGCTCTGACTTCTCTGATGAGAATACGTAGGCACAAGATGTGATGTCTTGGCGAGCAACCTTCCCCCATCACCCGTAGTTAGCCGAACTACGTTGACTCTAATTTCTCGTTCCAGACGGGAATAGGTAGGCACGAATTTGTGAGGCTTTGCCGAGTCAATTTTCTTTTCTTTTGAGCCAGCTTTGATAGGTAGCAGCTTTGATAGGTAGATAGATAAACAACCCGTCAGATAAACAAACAAGCGTGGATCCCGTTGAGTACAACGGATGTGAGGGGTGTTAATACCTTCCCCTTGCGTAACCGACTCCCGAACCCAGGACTTGGTTGCGATGACCTCGTCTTTTCCTTTTTACTAGGTTTGTTCCGATCGTTTCCTTTCCCTTCTTTGGGATAAATAACGATAGATGGCGAATCTTCTGTCTTTGTCGGCACCTTTTTTCGCAGTAGCGACACAACTCCCCAACTGTATCCTGATAATCTGTCAAAGTCCGTAAATAGTAGGAGGTATCGGGCCTCGACAAGCATAAATGTCTTGTCGGCAAAAATTATGGAACCCACCAACATCAGCAAATACGCTCTGGTCGCATATGCCCATCTATAAGCAACTCTATGCTCTTTAAATAAATTGTATAACCACTCCAGCTTATAGTAAGAACCCCTGTAATGACAGACATATTCTTGTGTCCTATACTGTGACACTTCTAAGTAATCAACAGTCGCTTCTATGATACATTGCGGGGGCTAGAACACTCCCCCAATAGGCAAGTGAAGCAGACAAGAGACATCATCCAGAGTAATGCTTATCTCACCAAACGGCATGTGAAATGAAGATGTCTCTAGATTCCATCTCTCCACAAATGCGGAAACCAGATTTGTGTCTATCTTAGTTAAACTGGTTCTCTGAAGTGAAGATAGACCAGACCTAGAAACCCAACCCTCCATCTCTCTTGGAAATTGCTGTGGAACCCTTGGTACAAGCTTCAGTCCGTGTCCAGCAACCTCCAGCTCTTTCTTTGGGCCTCTCTCTTGAAAACAATTAAAAGTACGAATATTATAAAACACAACATTAAAAATTCAAATATTATTCAATATCAAATACATGTTGTTTACTTACCTCACCAAACCATACATGCCTGACAATATGCTGCTCGTATCTAACTAACAGAGATGTATCGTAGTGTCCTCCTGGATAGCCAACCGACGGTGATGCAGCTACGGTTGCAGATGCACCAATATGCTCTTCTTCATCAACAAATCTCAATGAAGTGTCCCGTTCTAAAGCACCCCCTGATGTCCCAGCGCCTCGTGTTCGCACCACTGAAAAAATTAAACAAACAAAAAAATAAGTAAAAAAAAAAGTAACGTGAAAAAAAAAACAATACCGAAACATATATCAAATGAGCTCCGGAACTCAAAAAGCATAATACCAGAATTCATTTCATGAGTCTTTCGGAATGCAAGCAAAATTGAACCGGAATACATTTGAGAAGTCTTCCGGTACACACTTTAACAAATCGGAAGACTCTTAAAATGAGTTTCGCTGAACAAATTAAAATATTCCAATCCGGAACTCTTACTTTATCTATTCCGGAGACGAAATGTGAATTAGATGTCTTTGATAAAATGTTTCGAATAATAAAATGTAAATGGATGTCTTTGATGAAGTGTTCCGGTTTGGAGAGTATATTTTGCGTTTTTTGAAAGTCTTTTAACAACGTAAATGGAAAGTGCAATGGTTCAGATATATATATATATATATATATATATATATATATATATATATATATATATATATATATATATATATATATATATATATATATATATATATATATATATATATATATATATATATATATATATATATATATATATATGAGAGTATTTTAGTCCAAATTTTCTTTTAGAAGTATAAGAATAATTATAAAGATATGGAATAAACTTTACACATATGTGTCCTAAGAAATTCTCTAATGTCATTTTAATTTCACCTAAACGGGCCTATCAAACTTGCTATAGATAGCCCAAAGGAAACTAAAAAAGACAGCCATTTTAAATGTCTTTTCATATGTATGCATCTCACTTTTTGTTTTCTATCTCAAAAAATCCGATGTAGAAATAATCTTTGCACTATCTTTTCACTTAAAGAGAAAGATCACCTTGTTCTATATATATATATATATATATATATATATATATATATATATATATATATATATATATATATATATATATATATATATATATATATATATATATATATATATATATATATATATATATATATATATATATATATATATATATATATATATATATATATATATATATATATATATATATATATATATATATATATATATATATATATATATATATATATATATATATATATATATATATATATATATATATATATATATATATATATATATATATATATATATATATATATATATATATATAATGAATCTAATAATATTTGTTATATATATATATATATATATATATATATATATATATATATATATATAGAATGAATCTAATAATATTTGTTATATATATATATATATATATATATATATATATATATATATATATATATATATATATATATATATATATATATATATATATATATATATATATATATATATATATATATATATATATATATATATATATATAGGGCCGGCCCAATCAATCTGGAGGCCCTGTTTTAATTTAATAAATAGGCCTAAATCTAAAATATATATATAATTTAATAATAAAAAAATACACTAAAAATTCAAAGTATTGTTTAAACAACTTTGTTTTGGGTTTCTTTAATGCCGACGTTTCATTTTCCTTGGCGTCTTTTCGGTTTTAGGTTGCGTTTGGAATGAGGAAAAATAATATATATTTTAAATTTTTTCATATTAATTAGATTTCAAAAAAAAAAAAATAGGCCCCCAAAATTTTGGAGCCCAGTTCCATAGAGCCTGTTGCGCCTGTGAAAGGCCGGCCCTATATATATATATATATATATATATATATATATATATATATATATATATATATATATATATATATATATATATATATATATATATATATATATATATATATATATATATATATATATATATATATATATATATATATATATATTATAACTATTTATTTGTTATTATATATTTCAGTATTTTAAAAACTGGATCGGACCGGAAACCGGGACACTAATCGGTCTGGTTCAATTGACGGATCGACCTCGCGATTGAATCGGTGCGAACCGGAAAAACCGGCGGTTTAATTGTTATTTTTTTTTACTTTTTTTTTAAAAAAAAATTTTTTGTTAATTTTTTTTTTAATATACTTAGTAGTGTATTACTTAAATAACATTCTCACATAAAAATTTTTCGTTAGTGACAAATTACAGACTTTATTGACTATTTGTTATTTTTGCTAATACATTTTCCTAAATAGTTTGTAACTTTGTGGTTTGTAACAAATTAGTTACCTTATTATTTTAACTTTTTAGATTGTTATATATTTTATCTTTTTATATTTTGTCACTGCTAATAATTTTAATTAATTATAGTTTATAATTAATTATATTTAGTGTCAAAATATTAACAATAGAAAAAGACATGTATTTTGTTGAAAGGAAAAGTGAAATAGCATAAACATATTGAATTTTATTTGGCTTTCTTTTTAGGAGAATCATATTTTACTTACAAATAGTTACCTCTTATTTCATAATAATCAATAAATGATATCATTGATGGGGATGCTGTTGCAATTAGACTTTGTTTCAATTAAATTTTGTAATTTTGTATTATTTTGTTATGTGTGATACATTTGTTTAAAATTTGAATTTAAATTATAAACTTTTGAATTTATGATTTGATATTTTCAAAAAATTTAAGTACTAATTATATTTTTTTTAAAACTGAATCATCCGGTTTGACCGATTTTATATCTATATAATGACAGGTCTATTCAATCAAGTTATCCGATTTGATCCGGTTTAGTAATGTGGTTCGACTAATAACTTAGTGGTTCGACAGATAAACCAATGACCTAATATACTCATCGGTTCGATGACCGGTTCGGTTTTTAAAATAATGATATATATTAGGTTAAAAGAAAAATTAAATATATTTGTTATTACCAGTTTGACCATGATTCAACGCAGTCAAGTCTTTCAACTTTAACTTTCTAGCTGCATCGGTTTTATGCCGGATCTAATTTTGATTACATTCATCAAAACTAACTATACATGAAAATTAACTTCATATTATTATTTTATTTACTTAAATTAAAGTTTGATTGAAAGTTTATGGGTTCAAATAAATGAGCCTCGAATCAAAGGTCTCTTTAATTCAATCTCCCATTTGATTTTTAAAACATTTAGATAACCATGAAATAAGTATCCATGTTAATTATATTTAAAAATAATTCATCTGATTTAAAATATTTAGATATCCAAGTATTCATACTAATTATATTTAAAAATAACTTCAATCTCATTTTTAAAACATTTAGATATCCATGAAACAAGTATCCATACTAATTACACGCAAAAGTAGGAGAACTAGCTACATTTAATTTTTTTCATCAGATTTGAGGTAAAATATCACAATCATGCACTACAAATTATAACTATTTAGCTTCGGAGAGAATAGTGCAGTTTTGTTGCATGTTTACCAGACAAGCCCTCAATAACTATCATATTAATCAACATTAGCCTGCATATACATGGAACCAAATTATTAGTGTAGGTTTATTCATGAACAGAAGGAAACATTCGATTAGATTCAGTAGATATTATATAGTTAGCACAAGAATTAATGTTTCCTAAGGTTTCAAGTCTTAAGACTAAGTGACTGACCGTAAGGAAACAGAAGGTAGTTTCTTACTTCATTTTGTGTCTCTGATTTACAGACAATTAATGCAATCACAAGATCATTATGATCCCTCAATCATGTTTTAGTATTAGATAATTAAAATTTATTTCGTGATGGGGATTATATGGTATAACAAAATAGTACTTTTTTCTTGGAGGTGGTTTTGAATTTAAGTTGTCTGTTACGTTATAGTATTATAATTCTATATCCCATGTGCTTGTTCCTGCCAACATGTTTGTAAAAATTAATTAATAATGTCATGAGTCATGATGCCAAAAACAGAGTTCAGAGCATGAACTACATGTTTTTCCATTCTAGCTTTGACTATGTTAGTTGATGACATTGAAGGTGTCATTGATCTTATCAACACAGATTCAACATTACAGAGCTCATTAAGTAGAATTAAATATGGACACAACACAAAAATATGAGTGGATGTTAGGTCATACATTTGGGATTAATGAGAATTTAATTAGCCATTAATATATATATATATATATATATATATATATATATATATATATATATATATATATATATATATATATATATATATATATATATATATATATGAGATTAATTTATTCCACAATCATAACTTGTAAATTAAATTTAATTGAATGGTTATAAGAAAAAAATGTTCATTTAACCATTAAATTAGATTCAATTTAAAGGTTATGATGTAGAGTATGTTTAAAAAACTTAATTTTCTTTTATATATATATATATATATATATATATATATATATATATATATATATATATATATATATATATATATATATATATATATATATATATATATATATATATATATATATATATATATATATATATATATATATATATATATATATATATATATATATATATATATATATATATATATATATATATATATATATATATATATATATAAATTATGGTTACCATTATGCTGCATACAAACATATTATATAATAAGTTAAAAAAACATATTATATATATAAGTTTTTTTTATATAAAAAAACTTATATATATATATACAAACATATTATATTTTCTCTTCAATGGAAGAAGAACTATACAAATCATCTTATATTCGTTGTTTGTCTCTTGATAATTGCCAAAAGAATATTTTTAAATGGATTCAGGAAATTCTAAAATTAACTTGTAAATCCTTTAATTATATATATATATATATATATATATATATATATATATATATATATATATATATATATATATATATATATATATATATATATATATATATATATATATATATATATATATTTGTATGATATTTTTATTTTCATATTAGATTTTTTATTATACTTTGTTGAGTATGTATATTTGATTGATAATTGTTGTTTTAAATCTAAAAATTGATATTAGAGTTGGAACTAAAATTGTCGTAACTGAATTTGTATGCAATTGAAATTTACATTGGGAATTGGTATTGTTATAATGCAATGTTTTTCACTTATATTTATATTTTAGGTTCACAATGTTAGGGTCAGTCACCACTATGATCCTAGGTTCAATTCATATGCTCGTCAACACATAAAAAAATATTAAGAGCAAAGTTAATTGAATAAAAGGTAGAATATCTAATCAATAAAATAGTACAAAGCCAATTACATAATTCAACAGATTCGAACAACTTCGTCTAACAAAACCTAATTCAGAGTTATTTAGCTACTTATAGATAAACAATGAATTATAATAAGTTTAGATGAACAGGACGTGAGAATCAATGAAGAACAAAGTCTTTAATAGTTGAAAATTCCAAGTCGTGGCTCCAATATTGCATTGTCATCCAATTCTCTCTTTAAAATTTAGAACCCTTACAAAAGTGCATTTCTTTTCTTTTTAAATAAAATAAAATGTGTCAAATAAATGACTCATTGTGACCCATATGTAAAGCATCCCGACTGCGATGAAAAACACCGCGACCACGATAACTATAGTGCAAAATTGCTTGTTTTGCTTCCATTTTTCTTCTAAGTCCACTTTTCTTCTTTTTCTTTCTCTTCTTATATTCTTCTCATTTCTTTTTCATTTTAAACTCATATTTTCTCGAAAATAGCTCGATTACATTGAAATTGCTCGTAAAAATTATACAATGATAGAGTGTCATCACTGTAACACCCCAAAATTTATTTAAATTATTTAATCAGATTATTTATATTTTTATTTAATTAAATTAGTATGTGGTGTGCTATATATTGAATTATGTGTGTATATGGGTATGATGGAGTGTTGTGAGAGCATTGGTGGGGTGGTAGAAGAATTAGAATAATCAAAATAATTAAAAATGAATAGAATAAATTATTGTTTTTAATTAATTAAAATAAAATGATAAATAATGAGAATTAGTGGAGTTGGAACTAAATTGGCATAAATGATATTTAAATGGGTAGTAGAGAGAGTTTATGTTTTAGTTGGGCCTTAGTGTAGTTATCAAGAGTTTAAATTAGGTCTTTGAGATAAAAAAAGGGATTAGAGGCCTAGAAGTGTTAGTACGTGAAAATAGAATTATGGGAGAAAGGAGACTAGGGTTTGAAGAGGGAGGAACACAAATCCAATTCAGAATTTGCTTGTTAGGAATCTAAGGTAGGGGGAGAAAGAGATTTTTTATTGGTGTTTAGCATGAAAGGGTAGAGAAGATAAACCCTTGCTCTCATTAGGATTGCATAATTTTTTTTTTTGATGTGTTGTTGTTATTTTACAATCTGAGAAATTAATTATTGATTATGTGATTGTTGTCACTGAATTCATGTGGAAATCATTCTCTTTAAGATCATGTTTTAAAACTGCGAAGTTCTAGAAATTTGACCTATGTCAATCGATTGACACTATATGTAAATCGATTGCATACATGTTTGTTTTAAAAAAATTAGAAAAAAATCATGGCAATTGATTAATGTGTTCAATTAATTTATTGCATGCACCCTATAAGTGGATTTTCGAAAAGGCAAAATGCAAACGAGTTTGATGTCAATTGATTGACATCCCATGTCAATCTATTGATGTTTGCATATTTTTGAATTTTTTTGGCATTGAATTATGTTTTATTACCCAACAATTTATTCCATAACTTTAGTTTCATAGGTCCAAACGAGGTGTCATTTGAAGCTTTAGAAAGCTAATGTGTATGACTATCACATAGTAGTGAGTTAAAAGGCTAGATGGGTGCTGGAAATTGTGAAAAATTATAGTTTTACTAGTTATGCACTAGTTAGAGATGACAAACAATGATTAATCGATGCAATCGAATGAACTAATGATGAATTGTTATTAACATGATTAAATGATGTGTGAATATGCATTTGATGTGGTAATGCTATTTGGTGATATTATATGGCGTGGATATGATTCGTCTTGTTATGAAATGAATGATTATATGGTGATTAATATGTATTGTTTGTGTGCATATAATGTTATTATTGGTGGGTAGTAATCATAAAAGGGGATTACTATTGTGTGTCAACGCATGTGTTTATATTCATAAGAGGGTGTAAACATTATTAATGTTGTTGCATTGATTTGTATGGACATGCATCATTGTATCGTGTCATTGAAAGATGTATGTTGCTAGTTCAAAAGTTCAGAAGGGGGGAATGATGGCTTGTCCCAAGCTCATAAGGGGGGGGGGGGGGGGCTTGGAGCTTAAAACGGGGGTTCATGGGTTCAAAAAGGAGACCTGATTCTAGAGAGAACCAAATGTTAAGTTGATACCACATGTATACGTGTCATGTTGTATTGTGAATTGCAATATATATATATATATATATATATATACACTATGCCAAAAAAGACCTTTAGCAGCGCTTTTTCTGGCTTTTAGCAGCGCTTAAAAGCGCTGCCAAAAGTGGCGCTGCTAAAGGTAAAGGCAGCGTTTTTTTATGGAAAAAGCGCTGCTAAAGGCTCCCTTCAGCAACACTTTTAGCAGTGCTTTCATAAGGGCTGCATATTCCCCTCAACCATCCCCCCCCTTTAGCAGCGCTTTCACAAAGCGCTGTCTTAGAGCCCACCTTTAGCAGCGCTTTTACAAAGCGCTGCCATAGCCCCCCCTTTAGCAGCACTTTTTAGAAGCGCTGTCTTAGACCCCCTCCCCCCTTCCAAACCTATAGCAGCGCTTTTGTAGCGCTATGTTTGTAACCTTTAGCAGCGTTTTTTTGTAAAAGCGTTGTCTAATGTCTCAGATTTAAAATTTTTTTTTTATAAATATTCACCCTGTTTTGTATATTTACCAACAACCTACTTATATTACACAAACCTACTTATAATTTAGGCCTTTATTTTAACACTTTGGCCTTATATATACAATTCAAAACTTTGGCCTTAATATACAATTTAAAACTTTGGCCTTATATATACAATTCAAAACTTTGACCTTTAAGTATACATTGTAACTCATCACTTTGTCCATAATCATTTTAATACACATAAACCTGATTAAATATGTTACAACAAAATCCGATCCTCAGAATTACAACATCACAAATACATTCAATTTACAATTCTTCCAATCCGATAACTTTATACAATTCTCAACCCAAGAATAAATTGACACCATTCCTCTTTAATTTCTTCCAATTTTGCTTTCGTGTAAGTAGCGCACTTGAATTCATCAAAATACTACATAATATAACAGAACATGCAAGATTTAATTTTAAAACTAATTACTCAGATGAAGTATCAGATAATTATCAAAATGAATCATATGACTTATATAATGAATTGATCCATACCATGATTGGAATCTCAAGTTGACCAGAAAGAATAATTTCCTTCATAAAGCGCAATACAAAATATCCGCAGTCAATACCATTGCGCTGACGAGGACACTGTAAATGGAAAAAACAAACGAACATTTATCAGGATATATAGTTTAAATAGTTTTATCAAGTAGAACCACTATAACAGTCAAACATGGGAAAATATACCTCCACTCTGATCCAGTTGATGTTGTTAGCCTTGCTTTTTGGCACCGTTGCATCTCTTTGTGCTCTGAATATTTGTATAACTCTAACATAATATAAACGCATATTTAGAACAATGTCACATAATAAATAAAGATATATAATTAAAAACAACAGTATATCTCATCACTTACGTGTCAACCATGTTCCTCAGATTTTCATATTTTGTTGTATCGCCATCCAATGAATATATATAATACACTATTTCTTTCCTCGGATTAATCGCGACCAACAACCAATGTCCACTATAAAATAAGACAACAGTTTAGACGGAAATGTTATATAGAAAGGGAAAAATTGAACAATTATAATAAATGAATTTAGAATAAAATCTAACCCATGACCAGTATTATATGGCAACAAGAACAACTTCTCCGTAGTCGCGCCCATAAATCTCTGCACTGTGTACTCTTTGACTGTATCTGGTATCTGGTCTATTATCTGTGAGTTGACACAGCTAGCAGATAAGAATGCGAATACTGAAGTCAATTCATTCGGGACCAACAACTTGTCATACAAGAACCTAAAAAAACATAATCAACATTAGAATATTCAGTTAAACGAGCAAATTTTAAAATGTTCAATTATTTAATTAAAATGGATCGAAGTACCTGATGTATGAATGCATAACACCGACGCCCAATTCTGAATGGTTGAAAACCTGATCAAAATCCTCCTTAGCAATTGTTTTGGGATATTCAAAACCGAAAATACCTCCATCCATATGTATTTGACGGATGCCACCCTCAGGCACATCTGATGTTCCTACATATGTTTCAAGGCACATCCTAAATTGAGGAACAAATGCTTTTCTGGACACCTTGAAAGTTCCAGGCATCTTACCCTTGCTGACTTGTTGCGACTGCTGATCATGAACCTAAAAGTCATATATAAGTTCAGTAATTAATGTATAACAAGATAATCATGTAATTATAGTAGTACTTGTTTCTTTGATGCAGCTGAATCAGTATCCCGCACAATAATTCTATCATCTTTTGATTTGGATTTTGTAGGTGTCTAAGATCATCATGTAAATAAGAAAATGTAAATGTAAGAATAACTCTCATGTCTGGATCATAAAAAATTTGAGTATTAAAAGGTTCAACCTACCTCATCATCTATGCAAATGAGATTTGCCGGCCATGCCACATACGCTCCTATTGCGTCTCCCACCACTGTTGCGCCTGAAATATCATCTGGTATAGGCAACAACGCAACCCCCTCTAACGCAATATCAATAGATACTTTCAAAAATCTAGAAGGGAGCGGTTTGTGGTGAAGTAAGTCTCCCAGAAAGTTATGCACCTTTCCCTTGCCAACCATTCGATGAGTCGGTGACGATAAATATAGCCGGCAAAGTGAAATGCCCTAAACAAATAATGATCAGTTAATGTGTCAATTAAGTAAACTGTGCTAAATTAATTTCAATGTAATATATACAATTACCTCTGGAAGCTTCTGCGGACAACCGATACTATCTTTGTCACTAGTAGCTTTACCCTCTGGAGCTCGTCTTTCCGACATGTATCTCTCCTTGTCCTTCTGTAATTCACGAATTTGTGCTTTCAATTCCTCCAAAGTATCCATCACTTCTTTATTGGTTGGATTTTTTTCTTTGGCTGCTTATACAGTTTGGATGGAGTGACACCAAATCCCTTACCCCTCACACGCCCAGAATACTCAGGAATATTCAACACCTGGCTCAGTAAGCTCCCGCAATCATCGTCCTCAGCGGGAGTTATGGTCTGGGATAGAGTCTCCTAAAATATAGATAAAAACATATATAAATATATTATACACTTTTGATCAGTTACTGACAAAGATAACGTTGTACTTACACATTGTTCAAAGACTTGTTAAACTTCTTCCTAAACGACTCCATCTCTTCCCACATGGGCAGCCTTCCATACAACATGGTCCGGAAGAGATGTCGCATCACTCTTCTCCTCTTCCAACTATGCATTAAGACGGATAGTAAAGCATTATATCCTATTATATATACTTACTATTTTCCAACTTACTATTTATATGTACTCACTATTTTTTGTTCTAAGCGTGCATATCCCAAACGCCCCTTTCTGTATGGATATGCGGGATTTGATGCCCGTTGACGATTTACGCCACTAACATCCTGAAAAAACAAGTTTATCAGAACTCTTGTGGGAGAAGTATATTAACTATACATAGTTCATGATATGTTGTACTTACTTCAAATTCTTTTGTTCTTCTCTTTGCAACAAACTGTAAGAACAGAGTATGCCTAAGGGGGGGGGGGGGGTGAATTAGGACTTTAGAAATTTTTCCGGTTTTTATGGTATCTTGAAAGATTACTGGTTCGTTTTTGGTTATGAAAGCAGAAGAAGAAAAATAAAAGAACAATGGACACCAGGATTTATAGTGGTTCCCTTCACAATCCGAGAGTACTCCACTCCCCTTTCAACATGAAAGAGAGTTTTCACTATTGTTTAATAATGTACAACCTATCACACCATCAACCGGTGATGCCTACTATCAAATAATAAAACTAACAAGTGTACAAGAACAATCCTCTTGTAAACACTCACCCTTGTGTCCAACAATCCTGGATCACAAGTCAAAATACACAAGTTTGTAAAGATTTTGATTTGAGAGTAATGATATCAAAGTTGATCTTCTCCAAATGATCAGAATTCACTCTTACAATTTTCAATACAAGTGTTCAAGGATGAATATGAAATTTATGCACATATGAACACTTAATGAAAGTTTTTGAAAATGGTGAATTTGATTCTAAGACAATTTGAAAATGAATGTAGAAAGTGTTTGGAGATTGAAAAGTTTTTTGTGGTATTTTGTTGGTTGTTTTTCAAAAAATGAAAAACTCAGAATTTATATGAGTAAAATACCCTTTCATAAAGGTACATTGAGTAGACATCAAAAATATGAAATGGTATAATTTTTTAAATAATTTTTGAACTTGAAACAAAGCAATTTTTCACTGTACGTTCAGTGTTAATCGGTTAACCCATATGGTTAATCGGTTAACACTGGTACGTTAGCCCAGAAATTTCAAAATTCAAATTGGTTAACCGGTTAACCTATATGGTTAATCGGTTAACACTGCTAATTTTCAGAAAAATGCTTTTTAAAATTAATGTTATACCAATTCTAAGGTTTCAAAAACATGCTTATGTATTATGTAAAAAATGCTTGATGTTTTTGAACACTTGTATATAAAATTATAAGGGTAGAATTTGATATACCGGTAATGCAGCCAAGACTGGAAGAATCATAGTTCCATATGTAGCTTGACTTGAAAGATATCTTGATTTTGATCTTGAGAACTTTGAACGGCTTGTCTTTTTTGCAATCAAGAGATGATCTTGAGTAGTATTGACATCATCAAAACTTGAGACTGAAGCATGCTTCTACATTCTCCCCCTTTTTGATGATGGCAATAAAAAATGTTGTGCGATATCTCTTGGTTCTTGATCTGGTTCTCCCCCTATGTCTAGCAACTCCCCCTATTTTAACAGAGGAAAAAAATCTGCACACAGAGAGACATTAACAGAACCAAGCTCTTCTCCCCCTTTGACATCAGCAAAAAGGAAGAGCTTTCAAAGAAATCACAAGATAGCAGCATATATAGTAATAAGCACATGCAAAGTCAAGTAAACACAAAGCACAAACAGTAGTACATATAAAATGCAGCAAATAGAAATTGTACTTGTTACAATAAAACATAGTTCAAATGGAAGCATAAAAACTTAAGACTAGAAAGCAAAGCAATAAAAACAACAGCAGCAACATATTCTCTAAAAATCCTCATCCGCCATATCCTCATCCTCTTCTTCTTCATCACTATCAACCTCTTCTTCAATCTCGTCGTCCACAACTCGGGTGTTGGAATGTGGAGGGTTAAGAATGAGGTTTCTGAGGGAGGCAATTGCTCGGGAGGTCTCTCTATGCATATTCATGGATTCTCGATGCTGGTTCATCATGGTTGTGTAGAGAAACTCACTGGTAAGACCCCCTTCAGGCATTGGACAAGCGTGATGGACAGGACCGTCATCAGTATACCTGTAGGTACCGTCAGCCGCCTTGATGATTCCAGTATTCTTCACAATATTAATCTCATTGATCTCATTAGTTGTTGATTTCATCTTGGAGGATGGTTCTCTGTTGAGGTCAAGTTCAGTTAATTCCAGAATTCTAGAAACCAAGCGAGCATACGGCAGTCGGGTAATGCAATGAAGTTGTTGCTGCAGATGATACATAATAGTCAAAATCCAATTGACTCTGATGCGATTCTTAATAGCAAAGATCAGCTGCATTTCCAAGTCGTTGATCTGAGAGTGATTTGAGTCCTTTGGAATGAGAACGTAGCAGATAATATAGTGAAGCATTCGATCAGATACTGTCAGATTCTTGGCATAGCACAGCATACGAGCGGTGCGAGAGTTTGCAATAACAGTTTCTTTTGGGAACCTGCAAATCTGATAGTAATACTCCATTTTGTCGTAGTTGGACCACAGCCCTTCCACGTGGTTAACTCCCTTTCTGAGAAAGTACCCAGATGATGGTATGTTCAGCATTGCAGCAACATCAGACAGATTTTCTTCAACAACACAGTCTCTAACAATTGTTTTCATAATATGCTCATCATTTGCATTTAGAAACACAGACAGTTTATGCAAAAAGGATTTGACAAGATCCGGGTAGCAGTTTCTAGAATCAGACACAAATTTATCGATCCTCTGATATTTGAGCAAAGCAGGAAAAACAAAAGATGATGCGGGAAAAGCCTTAAGATTCACATACTTTACCGGAAGGATAGAACGAACTCGGACTTTGAAATCCATTCTGCGCTTCTTGGTTGTTTCCATAGGAATATCTTCATCAGATGCAGAGTGATGTTCTGGAAGTTTTCCCTTGCCGCGGTTTGATGCTGAAGCCATGGATGGAGGTTGAGAGAACTGGGGTTGTGGGTTCTGAGGAAGTTAGGGTTTGAGAAGTTGTGGGGAGTTTTTCCAACTTTTGAGAGTGGGAGAGAGAAGTTAGGATTTTAAGAGGGAATATGGATTTTGGATATGGATTTGGATATTTAAGAGAATATGGACCACACAAAAAAAATATTAAACAATATAAAATTTTCAAAAATTTTAATTAATTTTCGTTTCTGATTTTTTAGAAAAATTAACAGTGTTAATCGGTTAACCATATAGGTTAATCGGTTAACACATTAAAAAATTTAATCAGAATTGAAAATTCAACAGTGTTAATCGGTTAACCCATATGGTTAATCGATTAACATGCTCAAATTTTTGAAAAATACTTAAAAACAGAATGCATACACATGACAACATATTACAAATAATACATATACATAATAGAGAAAAAGTCAGATGTCACCTTCATCAAGAATCCCAAGTTCTCTCCGAATTTTGTAGAATGGTTCTTTTGCCAAAGGCTTGGTGAAGATGTCGGCGAGTTGGTTGTGTGTGTCGACGAAAGTAACATCAACATCTCTGTTTAGTACGTGATCTCGAAGGAAATGATGCCGGATATCGATGTGCTTTGTTCTAGAATGCATAACCGGATTCTTTGTGATATTTATGGCACTAGTATTGTCACATTGTAGAGGAATGCATCTGAGGTCAACACCATAATCCAGAAGTTGTTGTTTCAGCCATAAAATCTGTGCACAGCAACTTCCTGCCGCGATGTATTCTGCTTCGGCGGTGCTGAGTGCTACACAAGCTTGCTTCTTGCAGGCCCATGATACTAGAGCATTTCCGAGAATATGACATGTACCACTTGTACTTTTTCTATCGGTTTTGCATCCTGCATAGTCAGCGTCAGAATAACCAACTAAAGAACAAGTGCTACCTTTAGGATACCATAATCCGACGTTGGTCGTTCCTTTGAGATACTTGATAATTCTCTTCACAGCAGTGAGATGCGATTCCTTCGGACTTGCTTGAAAGCGCGCACACAAACAAACACTAAACATAATGTCAGGACGGCTTGCCGTCAAATATAGTAATGAACCAATCATACCTCAATATTTAGTAATATCAATTGGAGTACCAGATTCATCTTGATCAACATACGTTCCAGATCCCATAGGAGTAGACATCATCTTGCAACTATCCATATTGAATTTCTTTATTAATTCCTTACAGTACTTGGATTGGTTGAGAAAGATTCCATCCTTGGTTTGCTTGATTTGTAGTCCAAGAAAATAATTTAACTTTCCCATCATGGACATCTCGAATTCTTCTCGCATCATGAGTGAGAATTCTTCGCAGAGTTCTTTGTTTGTTGATCCAAATATGATGTCGTCGACGTAGACTTGTACTAACAAGGTGTTACCCTTGATCTTCTTTATAAACAGCGTCTTGTCAACCTTTCCTTTTGTAAATCCTTTCTCACATAAGAAGTTGCTAAGGCGATCATACCATGCTCGTGGTGCTTGTTTTAAACCGTAGAGAGCCTTTTTCAGTTTGAAAACATGTGAGGGATTTTTGAAGTCTTCAAAACCCGGAGGTTGTTTGACGTAGACTTCCTCATTAATGTACCCATTCAGGAAATCGCTTTTGACATCCATTTGGAATAACTGAAAATTCATAGAACAAGCGTAAGCAAGTAGTAATCTAATTGCTTCTAACCTTGCTACCGGAGCGAATGTTTCATCAAAATCAATTCCTTCCTCCTGGTTGTAGCCTTGTGCGACCAACCTTGCCTTGTTACGAACTATAATCACGTTCTCGTCAAGTTTGTTCTTGAACACCCATCTGGTTCCTATAATATGCTTATTGTCTGGTCTTGGTACAAGGGTCCAAACTTGATTTCTTTCAAATTGATTAAGTTCTTCTTGCATTGCTATAATCCATTGGTCGTCGCCTAAGGCTTCATCGATCTTTGATGGTTCAATTTGAGATACAAACGCCATGTTGAGACAAGCATCCTTTAAATTAAGTCGAGTTGCAACGCCTTGACTAATATCACCAATAACTTTATCAATTGGGTGATCTCTGTGTGTTCTCCATTCTTTCGGAAGATCTTGATTTTCTTGAGTAGCATCTTCTTGTACTATTGTTTGATCATTTGAAACAATTTCTTCCTTTTGTGGAGTATCTACAAAATCATCATCATCATCGTCCAAAACAATATTATCCTCTTTCGAGGGGTTAGTTTCATCAAACGAAACATGAATAGACTCTTCAATGGTAAGAGTTCTTTTATTAAAAATTCTAAAAGCTTTACTATAAAGAGAGTAACCAAGAAAGATACCTTCGTCGGACTTCTCATCAAACTTACCGAGATTGTCCTTATTGTTATTGAGAACGAAGCATTTGCATCCAAATATGTGGAAGAATGATATATTCGGTTTCCTTCCCTTGAACAACTCATACGGAGTCTTTTTGAGTAGCGGTCGAATATTCACGCGATTTCTTACAAAGCACGCCGTGCTTACTGCTTCTGCCCAAAAATATTTTGGAAGATTTGTGTCGCTGAGCATTGTTCTAGCAAGTTCAACTAGTGAACGATTCTTCCGTTCTATGACGCCGTTTTGTTGAGGAGTTCTTGGTGCCGAAAAATTATGAGAAATTCCATGTTCTTCGCAAAATTCTTCAAAGTCTGAATTTTGAAATTCTCCATCGTGGTCGCTTCTTATGGAGGCTATGGTGAGTGACTTCTCATTTTGAATTCGTTTTGCATACTTTTTGAATGCTTTAAACGCATCATTTTTCTGCACTAAAAACATTGTCCAGGTATATCGAGAAAAATCATCAACAATAACTAAAGCATAAATACTACCTCTAAAGCTCTTCGTTCTTGATGGACCAAAAAGATCCATGTGCAACAATTGAAGTGGTCTTGATGTAGAAACCACTTGCTTGGATTTGAAAGTTGTCTTGGTCTGTTTTCCCTTTTGACATGCATCGCATAATTTATCCTTGATGAATTTTATCTTCGGAAGACCAACAACTAGATCATGATTTATCAATTTGTTTAAATGCTCCATGTGAATGTGAACAAATCTTTTATGCCAAAGCCATGCCTCGTTGTTGTTCGCCATAAGACACTTTACCTTCAAGGAAGGGTCATCAAAAGAAATCATAAAAATGTTATTATATCTTTTACCTTTTAGCAGAATCTCATGAGTGACTTCGTGTTCGATCAAGCATTCCTCCTTTGTGAAGTTGATTTTGAACCCTTTGTCACACAATTGACTGATGCTAAGCAGGTTATGCTTAAGGCCTTCAACAAAAAGAACGTCTTCGATGATTGTACATGGAGGTGCACCAATGGTTCCAACTCCAAGGATTTTTCCTTTATTATCATCACCGTAAGTGACGTATCCTTTGGCCTTTAATGCTAGACTTGAAAATTTGTTTATATCTCCCGTCATATGCTTCGAGCAGCCACTATCAAGATACCATTGATTTGTGGTTGTCTTCAAGCATACCTCATTTTCGTCATCGGAATGGTGAGAGGCCATTAAGGCAATATTTGCACATTCATCGCTATCTGATTCCGATGATGAACTCACTTCGTTATCGTCCCATGCGACATAAGCCTTCTTTGTTTTGAAATCCTTCTTGCCCTTGAATTTTCCTTTATTTGCGAGTTTTGGGCAATCTGGCTTTATGTGACCTTGTTTCCCACATTCGTAACATGTAATTTCTTGGTTTGATGTGGATGCCTCCTTTTTCCTGAAATGTCTATTCTTTTTAGAAAAAGAAGAAGTTTTATTATTATTAAAAAAACTACCAAGCTTCTTTACTAGAAGCATGAAATTTTCGTCTTCGGAAGATTCGTCAATTTTATCATCCCTTGTGTCAGTCTTCAAGGCAATTCCTTTGGACTTCTTGTCTTGACTTTCATGTTTCTCAAGCCTTCCAAGTTCCAGTTCATGCTCTTGAAGTTTCCCGAATAATGAAGCGGATGTCATTGTTGAAAGACTTTTCTTTTCCGAGATGGCGGTCACCTTCGGTTGCCATTCTCTTGTCAAGGAACTTAGGACTTTTAAGTTGAGATCATCGTTGGTGAAGGTCTTCCCAAGAGCAATCAGATGATTTGTTAGATGAACGAACCTCTTTTGCAAGGCAACAATAGATTCGCCGGGCTGCATACGGAACATCTCATATTCTTGACTTAATGTGTTAAGTCTTGATCTTTTTACTTCTGTTGTTCCTTCATGCGTTTCTACCAAGGTATCCCAAATCTGTTTTGCCGATTGACACTGTGATATGCGAAAGAATTCATCCATACTGAGAGCGCTTTGAATTATGTTGATTGCTTTCTTCTCATTCAAGATTCTCTTCTTGTCATCTTCATCATATGAGGATTTAATCTTTGGGGTTCCAACACCATTTACCACACTTGTAGGAACATGTGGACCAGTTTCAACGGTTTCCCATATACCATCTCCTTGAGCCTCAAGATGTGCCTTCATACGGATTTTCCAAAAATCGAAGTATTCTCCAGAAAAGAGTGGTGGCTTGTTACTACTTCCACCATCTTTGAAAACCGGGTTGGTACTTGCGGAAGCCATACTGAATCGTTAGGAACAGGTTACCTTAACCTGCTCTGATGCCAATTGTAAGAACAGAGTATGCCTAAGAGGGGGGGTGAATTAGGACTTTAGAAATTTTTCCGGTTTTTATGGTATCTTGAAAGATTACTGGTTCGTTTTTGGTTATGAAAGCAGAAGAAGAAAAATAAAAGAACAATAGACATCAGGATTTATAGTGGTTCCCCTCACAATCCGAGAGTACTCCACTCCCCTTTCAACATGAAAGAGAGTTTTCACTATTGTTTAATAAAGTACAACCTATCACACCATCAACCGGTGAGGCATACTATCAAACAATAAAACTAACAAGTGTACAAGAACAATCCTCTTGTAAACACTCACCCTTGTGTCCAACAATCCTGGATCACAAGTCAAAATACACAAGTTTGTAAAGATTTTGATTTGAGAGTAATGATATCAAAGTTGATCTTCTCCAAATGATCAGAATTCACTCTTACAATTTTCAATACAAGTGTTCAAGGATGAATATGAAATTTATGCACATATGAACACTTAATGAAAGTTTTTGAAAATGGTGAATTTGATTCTAAGACAATTTGAAAATGAATGTAGAAAGTGTTTGGAGATTGAAACGTTTTTTGTGGTATTTTGTTGGTTGTTTTTCAAAAAATGAAAAACACAGAATTTATATGAGTAAAATACCCTTTCATAAAGGTACATTGAGTAGACATCAAAAATATGAAATGGTATAATTTTTTAAATAATTTTTGAACTTGAAACAAAGCAATTTTTCACTGTACGTTCAGTGTTAATCGGTTAACCCATATGGTTAATCGGTTAACACTGGTACGTTAGCCCAGAAATTTCAAAATTCAAATTGGTTAACCGGTTAACCTATATGGTTAATCGGTTAACACTGCTAATTTTCAGAAAAATGCTTTTTAAAATTAATGTTATACCAATTCTAAGGTTTCAAAAACATGCTTATGTATTATGTAAAAAATGCTTGATGTTTTTGAACACTTGTATATAAAATTATAAGGGTAGAATTTGATATACCGGTAATGCAGCCAAGACTGGAAGAATCATAGTTCCATATGTAGCTTGACTTGAAAGATATCTTGATTTTGATCTTGAGAACTTTGAACGGCTTGTCTTTTTTGCAATCAAGAGATGATCTTGAGTAGTATTGACATCATCAAAACTTGAGACTGAAGCATGCTTCTACACAAACGTCTCCCATTCTTCCTCCGAAATCAAATTCGCGTACTTCATTGGACACTCTGAGTCAACAAAGTTTCCTTCAGAATCTTTTAGAAACTTGTTTGTTAAAAATGCTCTAAATCCCCTCAAGCGTTTTCCGGCCAATTGAATACAATATTTTCTCCTACGATCTTCAATATTAAAAGATCTCTGCAAACAAACACACATACATATAACATGTTAGTATAATTAATTTAAAGACGTAACTGTCAACATAATTAAAAATAATCAAATATCATACCTGAATCTCGCTCCAAATTTTATCTTTAGCCGGTTGTAATGAAATAATTCTCCAATTATCGCAAGTAATCGGAACTTGTGAACGTACAAGTGCTCCGATGTAACTTGTTAGCAATGCACCGTTAGGCTCAACTAACTGATCTCTTTCATTCCAATGGACATCATACTTTACTCCTTTATCTCTCGCACGAATGATTTTTTTCATAATCGTTATGCCTCTTTTAATATCGCCTTCCACGTCTTTTGTTGTTTGTTTTCCATCTTGTGATGTTTCCTCGTTGCTGGCCATAATATATATACCTGTAATTCAGAAAAACCAAAGTATCAAATGAATGACATGCAAATATGTAAATAACAAATATATACATAAGAAATGTATAAATAAGAAAAACATGGTATAAATAAGAAATAATATGTTACAAGTACCTTTAACATCTCTTTCTTTTTTTCGTTTTAACGGGGTTTACTTGTCTCTTAACAACACGGACAGATGGATTGATCCAAATTCCCTCGTTATGATCATTTCTAATATATGATTCGTCCGCTATAATATTCTCATCTGGATCATCTATAATATAAGATTCATTCTCAACATCAACATCCCCCTTTTCTCCAATGTTTTCATCGATTACTTTGTTGGAAAAAAGAACTATAGACCATTTCGTACTTGTCAGATCAGTGACATAGAACACTTGTTTAGCTTGCGTGGCTAGAATAAAAGGCTCATCTTTGTACCCCTTCCTTATTAAGATCCACTTTCAAAAAACCTAATTTATCCATTCGTATGTCACTATTATTTTCAACCCACTTGCATCCAAAGATAGGAATCTGAAACTTCTCATAATCAAACACCCAAATGCGCTCGATAACCCCATAATATGAGGAAATGTGCATTGCTTCGGCAAGCACGGTGACACCACTATTTTGCATTGTACTTTTATCATCTTGTTCCTTGGTATAAAATGTGTATCCATTAATTGCGTATGCGCTATAAGAAAACACATGCAAACTTGGACCATATGCTAAACATCTCAACCTTTCTATTATTGAAGCGGGATCAAAATAAAACTTTGAAAAAATATGCTCCTTGAACCATGTTATAAAACTTCGATTGTGCTCACGTACTATCCAATTTTCATTTCTATTCAGATTTAAACCTCGGAGAACGTCCTTGTGCATTTCAACATACGGCTCAACCTCAATGTCATTGTGTAGAACATACAAATGCACTTGCTCCCGTTCATCCCTTGAAACTGTCACAACTTTATTTCCAATTAACTGTTTACCTACTATTTTTTCAACAACATGAGATTTTGGGAGGCCAATGGATTGAACGTTGGACAAATATTCAGTACAAAACTCAATAGCTTCTTCAACAATGTATCTTTCAACAATACATCCCTCTGGTCGACTTTGGTTTTTCACATACCCTTTCAATATTTTCATATAACGTTCAACAGGGTACATCCATCTCATATAGGCAGGTCCACACAGTTGTGTCTCTTTCACAAGATGAACAACTAGATGTACCATTATGTCAAAAAATGATGGAGGAAAATACATTTCAAGCTCGCACAAAGTAATAACTATTTCTCTTTGCAATGTTGGTAAGATCGCAGGATCTATCACCTTACTACAGATTGACCTAAAGAAAAAACACAATTTAGTTATTGCGCCTCTCACTTTTTCTGGCAAAATAGAACGTATACCTATTGGTAGAAAGTGTTCCATTATAACATGGCAATCATGTGTGTTTAAACTCTTTAACTTGAGGTCTTTCATAGAAACAAGTCTTCTAATATCTGAAGAGTATCCTTCTGGAACTTTAACTTCACTCAGAAACTTACACAGTATCTTTTTCTCCTTTCTAGATAAAGTATAAGCAGCAGGTGGTAGATATGTGCGATTTCCTTTCTTCAAGGGTCCTAATTCATTTCTTATTCTCATTGCTACCAAGTCCTTTCTTGCTTTAAGGCCATCCTTAGACTTTCCTTGGATATTGAGTAACGTACCAATAACACTTTCAAATACATTTTTTTCAATATGCATAACATCAAGAAAATGTCTTACATACAACGACTTCCAATACGGCAACTCAAAAAAAATTGACCTCTTCTTCCACCCACGCGTGACAAGCGTATGAGCAAAAGGCTTGCCAAACTTAGTACTCACATCTTTCACCTTTTCAAAAATTTGTTCGTCGATCAATGTAGGTGGAGCTTTATGTTGTTCTGAATTTCCATTGAATGCTTTTCTCCACCCACGGTAGTGATGATTAGAATTTAAGAATCTACGATGACCAAGAAAGACATTCTTCTGACCAAATTCCAACCGCGTCCAATCTGTGTTTTCTTCACAGATAGGACACGCACATTGACCTTTAATGTTATACCCTGATAGATTTCCGTATGCTGGGAAATCATTAATTGTGCCAAACAACATCGCCCTCAAATTTAAACTTTCTTTCCTATATCCATCATAAACCTCCACACCGTTCTCCCACAAACTCTTTAAGTCTTCGATTAAAGGTGTCAGGTATACGTCTATGTCATTCCCTGGTTGTTTAGGGCCAGAAATTAACATAGATAACATCATGTACTTACGCTTCATACATAGCCATGGAGGCAGGTTATAAATCATAATAATTACAGGCCAGGTGGAATGTGAGATACTCTACAAACCATGCGGATTCATTCCATCAGTCGATAATTCCAAGCGAAGGTTTCTAGCTTCTTCTCCAAAATCAGGATAATCATTATCAATTTTCATCCACTATGGTGAATCTGCCGGATGTCGATACTTCCCATCTACAATTCTATCATCTGCATGCCAAGTCAGGTGTTTTGCATCTGTTTCACTACGAAACATGCGTCTGAATCTCGGAATTATAGGAAAATACCATAATACTTTTGCTGGTGACAATGTTTTCTTATACCGAGATACACCGCATTTAGGACACTAGTTTAATGATGCATATTCATTTCGAAACAAAATGCAATCATTTGGACAAGCATGTATCTTATCATAGCTCATGCCAATAGAGCATAACATTTTTTTAGCTTCATAGGTTCGATTGGGAAGAACATTATCCTCCGGAAGCATCTCTTGAAGTAGGGCTAACAACTCTGTGAAACTTTTATCCAACCATCCATTACCCGCCTTTAAATTGTACAACTTTAATACCGCGGACAATCTTGTGAAAGTAGTGCAACCTTTATACAACAGTTTCTCTACATCGCTTACCAACCTCTCAAACATCTTGGGACAATCTTGAAGATCTTCTTCAAGTGCTTCTGCAATCTCTTCGACTCGATCACAATCATATGTATCCCTGCCATTGTCCTTTGAAGCACATGTCGTATTATTCTGGGGTTCAACATTCTCGTTACTTATCTCACCATGTAATGTCCAACATGTGTAACTTCGATCAATTCCATGTCTCATTAAATGAGATTCCAATTGAACGGCGTCAACTCGACGACCATAACAGCATCCTAAGCAAGGACATGTGATCCTACTGGGGTCTTTGGCGTGTTCAACAGCGAACTTAACGAACTTCGATACCCCATTCTCGTACTCTTTTGACAATCAATTACCAAACATCCATTTTTTATCCATACTAATTGAGTAATCTACACTAAACTATGAAAGTTAAAAAAACAGATAATACCTGTAAAGAAATCACTAACTTCTAAGAATGCTACACAGTAGGATGCTTGGAAACGATCACAACTTTGCTCTTCACAGGTAACCCCTATAGCAGAAAAAATATAAATTTTATTAAAACCATATTAATAATTAACCAAAACAAAAATACTAGATAATCCACCAAAACAAAACATATTAAAAATACTAGATAATCCTTAAACCAAAATGACACCCTTACTAAACATTGAGAAATCCTAACTAAACATATAAAACCATAATAACATATCATATAAACATTGAGAAATCCATAATAACATATCAACATATAAAACCATCAACATATAAAACCATAATAACATATAAAACCATATCATATAAAACCATATTCATGTTGGCTACTCTCTTAAAAAATACAAATTTCCAAACTATTAAAAAAAAATATGCTCTATCAAGTTACACTAATATTTTTAGCCATCATTATCTAATATTTTTGTTATATTCAAATTAGAAGAAAACTCATTTGTATGAGTGGTGCTAGATGAATTATCCATCTAAGTTCAAAATAGCAACAAAATAAAAACAACAATAACATTAAAAAAAACATCAATCTCAATCCCAAAATAACAATAGAAAAACAATAACATATAAAACATTTTGAGTTTAGGCTTTTAACAACAACAACAATAACAAAAACAATAGTATACGTAACATATCTACACAAACCCAACAACATTAGTGTTAACATCATATCAAATATCATACTTGAACTCAAATTTACTTGCATGTCCTCAAACCTTCAATGCAAAACAACACTAAAAACCTTCACTAAACCTTCAATAACTCAATAAAAACAATAACAACAACAATAATATTAAACCTTCAATGCCTTAATAACAACAAACCTTCGCATTGCAACAACTATATCAAACCTTCAATATCTCAATAACACAAAACCTTTAATATCTCAATAACAACAAAGAGACAATAACACATAAATGCTTAACTCAGCAAACCTTTAAAGAATTTGATCAATACATATAACCACTATAACTCAGCAATGCCATATACATATACCTTCAATATCTTAATAACAACAAAGAGACAATAACATAAAACCTTCAATATCTCAATAACACAAAACCATCTATATCATCAGAACAGAAAAACCATCTATATCTTCAAATACCAACAATGGTGAAAAGATAAATAAACAAGAAAACCATAGTAAAACTTCACATACCGTAACAATGGTGGAAATGCAATGCAGACGGACGGATGCACTCGAAAAAGGACAGTGAGCGGCGGCAAAATCCAACAGAATAGGGCGACGGTCGGAGGATGACGGAAACTATAGGGCAACGTTCGTTCGTTCGTTCATCAAAGAAAGAAAGAACAAAAGAAACTACGCGACTGTTCTGTTTCTCTTAAAATTCTGGAGGGTATTTTAAAATTATAATACTAATACCTATAGCAGCGCTTTTTAAAGGCCTTTAGCAGCGCTTTAAAAAGCGCTTTCATAGGGTGCCTTAGCAATGCCATATAGCAGCGCTTTATAGAAAAAGCGCTTTCTTAGGGTCCCCCTTTAGCAGCGTTTTTCAAAAGCGCTTTCTTAGGGTCCCCCTTTAGCAGTGCTTTTTAAAAGCGCTTACTTAGACTCCCCCTTTAGCAGCGCTTTTTTAAAAGCGCTGTCTTTGGTAGGCAATTTTTTTTCTTTTTTTTTTACTCACCCTTTAGCAGCGCTTTTTTAAAAAGCGCTGTCTTTGTATGCGCTGCTAAAACTCATTTCTGGCGTAGTGATATATATATATATATATATATATATATATATATATATATATATATATATATATATATATATATATATATATATATATATATATATATATATATATATATATATATATATATATATATATATATATATATATATATATATATATATATATATATATATATATATATATATATATATTATTGTGAATGAGTGTGAAATTATGCTGATGTTGATTGTGTATTAGATGTATGATTTATCGTGTGTTTCTCGACCTTCACATTCTTTGCACTGTTTCATATTAAATTTGTTTCTAACCCCTTTGCTTAATATTGTCCACCATGGACATATTGTAGATACTCAAGAGTAAAGTTGTTCTTGTGTATGGAATGTGGCTTGTTGGAGCTACTTGTCATACCCTAAATTTTGACCACAAGACTTTACATCATTGTGCAAACCATTACCATAATATGAATGTATTTTCATACCTCATTAATCTTTTCAAAGATTGTTGAGCATTCACCTTAACTAAGGATTAGGGTTTTAAGCCCCCTCAGAGCATTCAGGCAAAGGATCAATCAAGAATTGACATGATCTTCAACTTATCAAACCTCTCAAACATCCATGAAGGATAAAAAGGTTTACCTCATCAAGGATCTAACACAAGATTGCATCATTTCAAGTTGATAAAGCCTCAGGACCATCAGTGTCACCAAATTAGGTTTTTGGCCAACCAAGGCTTCCAAAGAGAAATTTTCATCTGGGCATGATCCAATACTTCAATATATGTTTCAAGAAGCTCAAAAGAACCTCATGAGTCCATTCATAAGTTCAAAATAGCCTCAGGGGATGCATCTATCAAAAATTAGGAATTAGGGTTTTGACCTAATTCAGTCCCTAGGTTGACTTTTGAAGTAAGGCATGATCCAAAACCTCAAGATATGCTTTAAGGACCTAAAATACATCATATTGATCCATTCACAATATTGGATTGATTCAAAGAAATTTATTCATAAGCAATACAAAGATTCAAATTCATCTGGGCCACAAACTATGGTTCTTTAGAAAAAGTCAACCATACCTTTGACTTTTGACCAAGACATGATCTCAAATCTTGGTACATGATTCAAGACACTCAAAAACTTGTATGGGATCCATCCATTAGGTTCAATTTAGCCCAAGGGCATTTCATAAAGGATCACAAAGTTCAAATTTCATCTAATATAAAAAGTCAGCTGTGACCAAAATCAAGTTTGACTTTTAGGATTTTTTTGGCAAACATGACCTCTTTAACTCAAGAACGATATTAACTTGTGATTTGGATCATGATCAGTCAATAAAAATCAATAAGAGTGAGGTTATTTGCAAAAATGGCAACCTTGAGAAACTTAAAATTTCACTAAGTTATGGAAGAAACATGGTTTTTATCCAACTTTGCAAGGCCATAACTTGTGATCTAAGCAACCATTTTTTTTTCATCCAAAGCTCAAATTATAGATCTTCTAGCATAAAACAAGATTGCAAAGTAGAAGTACGCCCCAAAAATGCATAGATTTTGAGTTACAAGGCTATGAAGTTAGGGTTTCATGATGTTTTGAACCTTAACACTTAGTGAAAATTCTGCCAAGTTTTCAGCATGAAACATCAATTTTCAAGGACATTTTTCATTATGATCCAAGATGAATCAAGTCCAATTGTGAACATCAAAGTTGAAATACATCATATGAGCTTTCCTAAGAGTACAAGAACATCGTCAAACTCCTTTTGAGCAAAGAGTTATGGATAGATCAATACACCTTGCTGCAAACTATTTTGCAAAACCAATTTTGGTCATTTCTTGCACTACACGATTTTGGAATCAAGCGCAATGATCATTATCGTACCAATTCAAAATGGATCAGAATGAGTCACCACAAACCTGCAAGATCAAGTGATGAGTCAAGAAAAATCACATTGTGGATTAATGGATTTTGTCACATTATGCCTTGAATTCAAAATGCATTTATGTGCAATAGTGCACATTCAACCAAGGTACTCTTTTCAGTTAAGATGCTCACACAAACAACAATAAAAATGACTGAGGAATGTGGAATTGGTCAATTGGTAGCTATGCTATTGGGATGAGCTATTGTACCTTGCATAAGAAGTAATGACACAAATCCAAAACCATTGAACCAAACTCTTATCCTTCAAGCTACAACTATTCATCCAAGACAAATTCATTCTCCTATAAATAGAAGGAATTTATGATCATTCTAGTCTCGCCAAAATAACGCAACACTTGTTTTCTCTCCTTTCTTGCTTTTGCTCCAAATTTCAAAATTCTCAAAAGTGAGAATCATGTTTTCAAAACCAGAGCTTCTTAGCTCAAACCAATGACTCAGACACCTCACATGCATCATATATGAGTGATCCAAACACTTAAATATCATATATAACGTCAAATTCATCAAGATCATAGTTCATCCCAAACCAACTGCAGTTGGATTTGAGCCCACCAATCCATAAGGTTTATTACCATTCTAAACACATCAACACATTCCTTGAGGTCTAGGGAAGTTTTCTAGGTCATCATTTCACATTTGTAACACCTATAACTGAGGATTCAATTTCCTCTGGCACAGGTAAGCCTGAACTTCCCAAACTCCATGAAACATGCATCATTTTTGATATTTCAAGTTACTAACATGTCTCTGCCCATATATAGAATGTTTTCCCTCAATAAATTGCTATGTATCAATCATGTATAGGATTTCATAGTGTTCTTGCAAAAATTAGGATTCATATGTTCATCATTTGATAACTCACTCCAAACTTAAAAGAAATGAAATTAATTGATACCATCGTGTTCCTTGTTCAAAAACGAGCAATTTTCATGTTTACATCTTTTAAAATCATTACAATTTGAGAGAGATTAGAGAGGTTTTGCATCTGGCTGGCACGAGGAAGAAGAAGATGTTCTTCATGCCATAATTCAAAATTTTGAATTTTTAAAATATTTTTAATATTTTCATATTATTTTCAAAAATTATTTTCTACATCCAATTTTGATTATTTTCTAATGAATCTTTGCATAAATATCCTCCGCCTATTTAAATAATTTATTCACACAAAAAATCAAAAAATATTTTATATTTGTTATATTTTTAATATATTTAATATATTAGTTTTAATTATTTTTAAAAATAATTTCAAATATTTATTTGTCCTATCAAATTAATTATTTTTAATCCTAATTTTTTCACACATGTCACTTAAATACCCTGCTAATTTAGTCCAGCAAAATCACAAAAAATAATTTTTATTTGATATATTAAAAATATTATTTCAAATTGTTTTAAATATTTTTAAAACAATTTCTTTCTTTGATTTTTCTTAAACCAAAATGATTTTAAATATTCATGTGGATAAAATAAATTTTTCAAAAACCTTAATAATTGTTTATAACATGATTAATGAGTTCATTTGATAAATTATACATTTTGTATTGAATTTCTTTGAAAAATACCTTTTAAAAATGAAATTAGGGTTTTCCCTCTGATTCAATCTTTCAAACTTCATTTCAAATCATTTGGGTCTCTATTAGAGTGTAAGACTCAACCTTCTTTGTAAATAAACCATAATTATAGGGCATCTGCTATAGTATAAGTCCCATTGCGCTTTTCAAAATCACGGTGTGATCACTGCTTTCACAACAATCATTTGGGCCTATGTTAGAAGTGTAAGTCTCTTCCCTCTGTATATAAACATTATTTTCAAAATAACTCTGAGCCTTTGATAGAGTGTAAGACCCAACACCTTTTGTAAATAGAAAACCTTTTAGCCTCATTCATCCTGGGATTTGTACAGGATACAAACAATCATTTGAGCCTCTATCTAGAGTGTAAGACCCAACACCTTTATTTATTTAGAGATCAAGTCATCTTCAAAGTAAAAACTTTCTTCAATTTCTCAAAACCCTAACTCAGTCTTGAAGAAAACATCTAATCAATCACATTACACTTGAGCCTCTATCCAAAATATAAGACCCACCACCTTTTTAATTCAATTAATACTTGTTTATATACTTGTTCATATCTCTGCATGCATGCTTGTACATATCTTGTTAAGTTTCTCTTAGCATTTAAATCATCCTTATTTTAGACTAGTTCAAACAACAAGTTCCCCCTTGTACATAGGATTTCCTCTTCCCAATATAGTCAGCCTCCTCTTGGGCTTTGTTCAATTGATTCAACCTTGAAAAACTTCAATAAAGAGAAGATTATCTCCCGGTCAAACCTCTTCTTTAACCCCTTTAATCTTGGAATATTTCAATAAAGAAAGGATTATTTCCCGGTGAAACCTTTCTTGAATTCTCCTTAAGACTTGAACAGTCTAGATTCCCTAGCCCCCTCTTGGACTTCATACATGGACCCACATGCTTCCTAGAAGAATTCCCAACTTCCTCTTAGGCTTCATACAAGGACCCTCAGGCTTCCTAGAAGCATCCCTAGCCTCTTCTTGGGCTTCATACAAGAACCCTCAGGCTTCCTAAAAGCATAAGATAGACCCTAGTCATCCCTATCCCTACACCAATCCCCAGGAGAGTAAAACCCTTTAAGACATTCAAACTCATCCTTTGAGTCTCCTCTTAAACTTAACAAGGCTTGACTTCCACCTTAAAATCCCCAGCAATGGTGATATTACACTCAACAAATCCCCAATATAATTAAAGCCTTCATGGCAGTTCAATAAATCTAACTCTCCTCTAATCTCCAGCAAGAGCCAACTTCTATTTTGATTCCTCAGAGCAGTTGGAACATGCTCTTGGATTTAATTTTCCTCAGCAAGATTCAGTCTTTACTTAAATTCCCTCAGCCTCCTCTTAGGCTTCAAATAAAGATTTTTCTCAGTCAGCCTTAATCTTGGGGTTTGTACAAGACAAATATAATACTCCCCAATTTGAGTCAGTTTCCAACCTTTTTTTTTTGCTTCAACCTTGGGCTTTGATCAAGGCTCATAATTCAATATTCCCACATATGAGACTTTGAGACCTCTCTATAGGAGGATATTTCCTCTATACATTACATTACAAAACAAACAGTTAAACTCTTTTCTAGATAATTGATGTAAGTGGCACACTTGTTGATTCAAAATCCAAGCTGAAGTCCCACCCTATCATGGCCAAAGTTCTCTTTCATCTAAGTGATGTAAGTGGCAAGCATCTGGATTCTACACATCCAAGCCAATGCCCCTCACTTAGCATGTAAATATTCATAAAGGAAAAAGTGGCGTTGCTCTACACTGAGTTAAAGCTTCTTCCTTCATGACACTTCAACTCTCTTATAAAGAAAGATGTGGCATTGTTGGATTCCACACTTCCTAGTTAAAGCAATTTCCCTTATAATCAATCCCTCAATAGTTGTGATGAATAGGTGAGATATCTCCCTATAGAGATAACAAATTCTCTCTCAAAAACTCTTTTAGCTTCAATCTTGAGCTTTGAACAAGACACAAACTCTTTTAGCTTCAATCTTGGGCTTTAAATAAGACACAAACACTCTTTTAGCTTCAATATTGGGCTTTGAACAAGACACAAATACTTTTTTAGCTTCAATCTTAGGCTTTAAACAAGACACCAAACATTTTTCCTCCCATAGAATAGGAGGAACTACGAACGCTCTGATTTCTCTAAATCTCTTTACGGGGATACGTAGGCATAAGATTGTGAAATCTTAGCGAGCACACTACTAAAAAACATTAGGTCCAAATACCTTTCCAAAAATAATAGAAAACTCTAAAACAATAAAAACATTTCCTCAAAGGAGAAACTTTCCCCACCTGACAGCAAATAGAATCAAACCAGAAAGCAATTCAAACAGCAAAAAATAGATGCAAGTACAAGTTCCTATAGATTACTATAGATACTCTGGTTGTTAATAGCCTCCCTTTGTATAACCAACCCCCGATTTCAGATCTCTTTGCATTTGTAGGAAAAAGACTTGCGTGCAGGGTTAGTTTAAGATAGCTTCCCCTTCCTTTTAGGCTTCATAGGATAAATATATAAATTAGAAAGTAGCACCAAAAGCGGTAGTGGTCACGTCACAAAAACCGATGCTACACAACTCTCTATTTATTCTTCGCTTTATCGTAATTTAGCGGTCTTAGTGCTCTAATCATGTAACATTAGGGATGAGCGTTTGTTAAGTTTTGTGTTAATGATTGAATTTAGTGTTTAAGAAGTTTAATACCTTATTGATGAATTTAACTTTGAATGTTATTAGTATGTTGATTCCGCTGTATAAACTCAAACACTACTACAAATACTACATTTCATGATGAAGCTTTCACCTCAGTTATTGAAAAACCGATGTCAAATGACCTGGAACGCTCCATATATTTTTATTTTATAATAAACTTTACCTTTCACCTCAATTTTCTAGGAAAACCGACGTAAAATGTTGTTCGGTGTTTGATCTGTGATTCCCAGCTCCAGCAATTTTATTATTTACAACAAAAAAGGCGTCTTTATTTTTTATATATTTTTTGTCAAATATTATCCCCTGGTTAATGAAGAAAACCGAGATAAAAACTCTAAAAACAATTTTTATTATTTCAGAATTATAATGTTGTCTCATTCACTTTTTGTGTCCTAACAAATGAAAGAAACCCATTCTTCTCCAGCAAATGAATGAGTTTCCTAAGACTGAGAACCAGCACCCTTCTTCTTCGAGGAGGAAGTAAGCTCTAATTCTTCTCCATTAAGTCTGTCATCACATTTTTGGTATGTTCAAATTCTCCATTACTGTTATTGTTGTTTCTGTCATTGTTGTTGTTGTTGTTGTTGTTGTTGTATGTGGTTGTTGTTGTTATTATGGTTTTTGAGACTTATATTGTTTAGAATAATGTTGTTATGGTATTTGTTGTTGCTCTGGTAGTTATTATTGGTTGTGTTCTATTTTTATTTTATTCACAGAAGCTGTATGTGATTATGGTTCGTAGTTAGATAAAAGGAAATATATTAAGTAAAAAGTATGAGAATGGAGTGATTTCGTTTCTTGATTTTACAGGGAAAAAACCCTTCCTAAGGAGAAAAGGATTTTTTGGTGTCCTTGTAACATTTTCTGAAATACGCACAAATATCCAAGGGATGAAATATTCAATCATTTAGATTACGATGAAATTATTTAAAATTACATGAAATGGGTATGACATGGTAAAGTGACAAAAAAAGACCTTTGTCAGATACATTTGAAGATGATGATGAATTTATGAATGAAACTTTAGAAGACATGATTCATGATATTAGAATATATGCTTTCAAAAATGCTAATATGGTAGATACTTTGCAAAAATATATGGAAGACTCGTTGTATCTGGGATGCAAAAAATTTACAAGACTATCAGATGTGTTAAGACAATTTAATCTTAAGGCAAGAGGTGGGTGGACGGATAAAAGTTTCAATGAATTGCTTGAATTGTTGAAAGAAATGCTTCCATAAAGTAACACGTTGTCGAACTGTAGTTATGAGGCCAAAAATATATTGTGTCTAATGGGTTTGGATTATGTCAAAATACATGTATGTCATGATAATTTCATATTATATAGGAAATAATATGAAAACTTGAAGGAGTGCCTGAGATGTGGGGGAGTCACACTACAAGAGGAAGGTCAATGGTGTTAAAGGCGGTGATATTGTAACTAGAAAGGGTGTTCCTTCCAAGGTAATGTGGTACCTACCAGTAATTCAAAGGTTCAAGAGATGGTTTCCTAATGTAAATAATGCAAAGAATACTAGATGGCATGCAGATGAAAGAGTGTGTGATGAAAAAAATTGCCATGTAGTTGATTCATTGCAATGGAAAAAAATTGATTCCATCTTTCCAGATTTTACACTAGGACCGAGGAACCTTAGGCTTGGACTTTCCACTGACAGAATGAACGTTTTTGGTTATTTGAGTACTAACCACATGTCATGGCCTTCTCTTCTCATAATTTACAACCTATCTCCATGGTTGTGCATGAAGTACAAATATATGATTTTATCAATGATGATTTCGGGTCCAAAACAACCAGGGAGCGACATGTTTATTTAACTCCAATAATTGATGATTTAAGACTTTTGTGGGAGAAAGGCGTTGATGTTGATGATCCGTATACAAGTGATAACATTAAGTTGCGTTCCATGCTGTTTTGCATAATCAATGACTTTCCTGCATGTGGTAATTTGTCTGGCTACAGTATCAAGGGACATAAAGTGTATCCTATATGTGAAGAAAATGATTCAGATGATGTGCATGTTATTCGTCATGATCATAAAGAGGGAATATAGGAAAACTAGTAAGTAAATGTTTTATATCACTTAATAATTTATAATTATTCATTTTACTCTTTTTTATTCCTTTTACTATATATTTAATATTGTTGTTGATTATCTTAATTGGTTTAAATTGTAGTTCTAATTATAGATATTTAACGACCAGTGACAAATTTTAGCATAGAACTTTTGGACAACCTACAAGACTTTTAATTTTGGTAATTGTTTTTATTGGTTAATCATTTGATTTAGTTTTGTTGTAAAATTATAAGGTTTGTCCAATTTTGGTGTTGCATTTAGTGTAAACTATTGTTCTTCTGTGATATGGTTCTGTAATGCAGGTACAATGCTTATGTTTTAGAAATATGCAAAATATGTCTCTATATTCTGTGATATGATTCTGTAATTTAGGTACAAACAAAAATATAAAAAAAAATTTCCCTCGGCTTTTAAATAAAATCGACGTAATAATATAGGGATATTACCTTGGGTTTTTAAACAAAATCGAGATTTTGTGTTGGGAGTGTCATTCAGCTTTGTAAATAATAAAAATGAAGATGATATGGATCAAACCCATGATCAGATAACTTCACACCTCGGTTATTCTTTAACTGAGGTGTTAAGTGGCATCTTTTCATGTCGCCTTTCGTTACATTGCTTGGGTAGCTGAGGTTACATATTATTTTTTTGCGGTGTTAAAATAGTTATTTGTAGTAGTAAAGTAAGTTTTGATTTGGTGGTTCTTAGTGACACCTTAAATTGTCAAGTAATGCTTTTATATAAATTTCAGGATTTAAGGTGTTACAATATTCATAACCTCAAACTTACTTTGTTGTTTGTCCTTAAGTAACTTACATGTAAACTGAAAATTGCAGGAGAAATAAAATGCTTACTCTTACCAATAAACATCACCATTCACTTGTTTCTAATCATCAAATTTGTTCCCTATTTCATTCTAGATAAATCCCAAAATTTCTTCCAACATTCATACGAAATCAACACGTCTCTATCTCACCTATTTTAGTCAAATTCAATAAGGTAGTCACATAATGAACGTAAAAATAGCATTTTACCATAAGTTTGCAAAATTCCTAACTACTCAATCAAAGTTATATCTAAAAAATACACATTTTGGGGACATTCGAGGTTGTAGTAGGACATAAGTCAGGGTAGGATATTTTTAGGGTTGTAGGTTTAAACCTTTGGAGTTACATACCTAGTCTTTCTTATGTTATTTATGTTCCTTTCATAACCATCTTTATCAAATCAATCAGTACTAGAGAATGAATTTTGTTTGTATTTTTTTAAGAAGTTATTTTAACTTCTTTATTTTCTATATCACAATTTTTTTCTTTATATTGAGCATTTTTTCTCTAGTACCCCAACTCCAAATTTAAGTGTTTCTAACTTCCAAGAGCAATCCCAAACTCATTTATTTGTATCGGGCAAGGAAAATAAATTTTCTACCAAAATCCAAAGAGGATAGAAAGGTTTAATCTTTCAAGTCAAATGGGCTAAATTTTAGGCTATATAATCGAAGAAAAGGCTTAGGCTTAAAAAGTTTAAACAATGAATATAAATATTTCATAACAAAGTGGTTTAAAAAGGCTCGAATTTTTCGACAGTAAATGTCTTAGTGTCTAATTATCAAACCAATAGAAAACATTATAAATAAAGAAAATTATACAAAATGACAATTATAATTATACTCTAATAAGAAGAAAAAGTGAGCAATGGAATACTTTGCTCAAACCTTACTAGTTGAGGTATTTGGAGATTGAGTATAATTCATCTAACTATCTTTTTTCGTCATTAACTGTCTATATGCATCTGGAACTTTTATAGTGATAAAGTTGTTTCTTTAATTCTTATTCGGTGACTTGTTTCATGTTGCTTTACATATTGTCATTGATAAGGTAGCAAACCATTAACTGAAAAGAATAACAACCACAGACTCATTCATTAATTAAAGCATAGAGAAATTACAAAAGAGGAAAATAATTCATCAAACTAACTAAGACCCTTGATCAAATTGAATTACAAAAGGAGAAGTAGGTAAAATTATAATTGAGAAAAATTATGAAACTCTTAAAACACATGTTGTCAAAGTTGAAGTAGTTGCACATATCCTCCATAGTATCCCAAAATGACTTTTTTTCTAGCCCATGTTGTTCTCATATGATCTTTTCTATGGGCCAATGATTAATCATGCTCTCTGAAGTATGCCTCCATGTTTTCCGCAGTTGCAAAACATTATCTCAAATTCTAGTCAGCATATGATCTCGTTGCTCATTAAAATATCCTTGAAATTTTGCTCTGAATCTGGGTGGATGATACAACCTGCACAGTAGAGATTGTATGGATATAAGGAAGGCACTCTTCGAGTGAGTGTAAACTCCAAAAACAGAATAAGAGGAGAGAGATTATCAAGGAGGAAAAGGGAATTTTCTTTACTATCAGCATGCCCTTCCAAGGCCAAATTACACGTATATAAAGCAAGAATGGTCTAACCACTTGCGGAAAATACGGACTGGGAATAACAAAAGCATCATTATAACAAAAAAAATAGAAGTTGCTATTGATGTCAATAGCACACGTAATCTTGAAGGTGAGAAAAACACTTAGAAGGGGGGTTGAATAAGGGTTTTAAAATAATTATGTCAATAAAAACAACACAGTATTTTTATCCTGGTTCGTTGAACTCAACTAATTCAGTCCACCCTACCAAGGTGATTTGCCTTTCTCAACAAGGACTTAATCCACTATATTCAAACAGATTACAGTGTAAACCACTAAGAACAACTGTCTTAGTCTTCTCAAGAAATTCTGACCACAACTTGGTCTTCTAAAGGAACCTTTTACAAATAAATGTAAACTAACAAGTGTTTAAGATGCTTCTAAAAAGCTATATCACAACAGTGATTTTTACACTTAGTTTAAGAACGAATAAAAACTATTCAGCTTATGAAATAAATTGTCTGAGAGCTTGAGAGTAGTTTTCAATTTGATTTCAATAATACGTCAATTCGTCTAAAACGTCAACTTTGAAATTTTGTTGAAGACATCCTTTTATAGAGTAGAAAGTCCAATGCTTGAAGACTGTGAGTAGCATAGTAGCTGTAGCCTTTTTGTCTCCTATTTACTTTAGCTTTCCCAGAAGAGGAATGATCAGACAAATCCCTCTTGTCTGATTTCCTGTGCCATACATGAATAAGGAAAGAGTCGTTTGGAGTATGCCAACGGATATATCTTTGAATAATATCTTCTTCAACAAAGATTCTGTCTCAAAGTTATCAATATCAGAGTCTTGATGTTATCAAAGTTTTACAGTCAAAGTGCTTCAGCGTGAATATCAATCAGAGCAGAGTTTGAATAACAAAGCCTCTGTACTTGCAGCGAAAAGTACATTCAGAGTCTTCTTGAAACAATGCTTGAAACTCTTCATATAAATTCTTAAACTACGCTTCAGAGTCTTCTGCAGCTTCTGCTTCAGAATCTCTTCTGGCAGCGCTCAGAGTCTTCTGATGACTTGCTTCTGATGCTTCAGAGCTTTGCGTAGAATACTGTTCAGATGCATTTTTGCTTCCATAAGAATATTTAATTTAATATCTGAAACAAAAACACTTGAACAAAATTAGAGTATATATTTTCTTAATACAAAATTTCATTAGAGTTATAATCAAAACCATAGAGATATATTAAACACCAATTTGTGTTCTAACAATCTTCCCCTTTTTGATGATGACAAAAACATAGGAAATTTTGTTCAATAAAAAGGATAACTATATAACTCCCCCTAAGATAAAGAATCTCCCCCTGAAATGAATACTCTAATAGAAGAAAATACTTCCCTTTTTGCATGAGTATACTTTTCAGATTAAGAGCCTGGTTAGAATATACTTTCCAGAATCAGAGCCTGGTAATCAGAACCTGGTTTGAATTAAGGTCTGGTTTGGGGATTCTCAGGGTAACTTCAATGAATTTTGTCAGATGATACGTTATAGTTCTGAAAGACTAAAATTCAATGTTAGTTATAAATTGTTATGTCTGAATTCTATTTTAGTAACTGTTTATTTTTGAACAAACATAATTTCTTTTTCTCCCCCTTTTTGTCATAATCAAAAAGAAAAAAAAACTTTAGAAGACAAAAAAGAAGAACAGAGAAAAATAACAAGATAAGGAAACAGTCAACTTCATTAATAAACAGAATCCAGAAAACAGTCTGATAAACAACAAAATAACATCAACAACAAAAACAGCAAACAGGTGCACAAACATAACAGAAAAGAAACTAAGGTTGGCGAGAGGCTATCATCTTAAGAAGGTCTGTGATCTGAGAAGTAGATTCCTCTTGTCTAGACATCCAAGTTTTAATCTCATATGTGGTTTGTTCTTGCTTGACCATCCATGTTCTGATCTCTTTGTTGCTGGCTTCTAGGAGAGAAAACTTTTCTTCTAAATCTGGTCTTTCTGTCTTGATTTTAGAAGAAGTAGGATCAGATGCAGATGCAGGAGCTGGAGCACTATCAGTGACCATAGCAGATGCAGATGTAGTCTCTTGAATCACATAATTAGATGCTGGTTCCAGAATCATCAGAGCTGACTGATTAGGCACAAGAGTTTCTTCATCAGCAGCCGCTTCTAGAGGAGTATCTTCAGACATAGGTTCTTCAGCAGGTGCATTATCTAGAGGAAGAACTGAGGTCTACTCATGCTCAGAAGAGTCTGTCTGATAACTTCAGCAAATTTCACCTTTGCATCATCAGAGCAAATGGTGCGAAGATTTGAAGCTACAGAGTTGAACCTTGAGATGAATCTGTTCCAAGTGGCTTCAGAAGCATCTGGATTCACACTAGACAAGCATTCCTTTTTTACAGAAGATATCCACATGTTCAGTTCCTTCTTGAAACCATCAAATAACGTACTAACATCCATTCTAGGTTTTGGTTTCAGGAAGTTTTCTAGAGATGGTGTTTTGGGTTGTTCTGGTGGGGATGGTATTGTAAAGGTTGGGATAATGAACATAGGCCGAGAGAAAGATGGAAAAGATGTTTGGCCAGATGATTCAGAAATATCCTAACATTTTGAATAAAAGTGTTTAAGTTTGAGTCTAGAGGGAAGGTCATCAGATGGTAAAGGTTTTAATGAAGCAAAAGAAACAAAATCAGATGATCTTGGTTCATAGCCACAGAGTGATGGGGGTGAGTTAACTTCTGGGGGTACATCAGATTCAGTACAACCAGATGATGCAGAAGAATGACAGGATGTGGAAGAAACATCAAACATAATTTTCAAAGGCTGAATATCATGAACCTCAGAATCAGATATGAATGATTCAGAAGGTTTAGGTTGTTCTGGTTGAGGAACAGAGGAGATAGGTTATTCTGGTTGTGGTTTAGTAGTTTGTGGTTTTGGTGGGGGAATTTTAGATGGTTATTTTTCAGATGGAGTTGGTTGTTGTTGGGGTGCAGAAGGAGTTGTTTCAGAAGTTTTCTTTGGTTTAGGTATAGAAGGAGATGGTTGAGATTGTGTTGGTTCAGATGGAATTGGTTCATGAGGAGGAGAAGGTGAAGGTATGGGTTCATAGACAGGGGGATCAAATGTTAGTACCTCTTTGACAGTTTCCAAAATTGAATCTAAACTGGCCTCAGGAGGATTAGCTTTTTGCTTCTTAACTCTCTTGGGTTTGACAGAAGCTGCTTCACCAGAAGCCTTCCTCTTAGGTTTTGAAGATCCTTCTTCAGAAACTTTCCTCTTCTTCTTATGTCTTACACCATAAAGATCTGGTTCAGGTTCGCCTGCTTTCTGAATCAGATGTTCTAGTAGAGGAGTTCCATCTGCCAGACACGTTGCAATGTACTTCAGAATAATCTCCCTAGGTTCATTAGCATAGAACAGAGGAAAATCATCCAGAGGTATCCTTCTCTTGTTGACCTCTTCAGAGTTTATTTGTTTTGGTGCAGAAGTGAGTTCTTCTACAACTTTCATCCTCTTAAGACTTTTCCCATTCAGAGCTTTTCCAACCACATAAGCTAATTCTTCCTTCAATCTTACTTCTATCAGATGTCCAACCAGACCATTCTTAGTCAGAATTTCTGAAATGAGTCTTCCCATTGGAATCCAATTCCTCATCTTCTGATGTTTAGTTCTTACTTCTTCCCTTAATTGTTTTACGTGAGTCCATAGATGATTGAAAAGTAGATAGGGCAGATCCACTTTTGTGCTCTGACTCAGACAATACATGAAGTACATCTGATCAGTATTTACATAATCAGGAGAGTTTGAAGACTTCCTGTGATGTATGCAACCCATAAAGATCTTAGCCCAGATCCTGTAGTTTGGCTTGAGATCTTTCTTAGAAGCTTCTCCAGATGAGCAAACTTCCCTATAAACTTTAGTCATATCAACACGCCCAGCTGGCAGATTTGTAACACCATCAGTTTCTTCATAACCTATGAGCTTCCTAATCAGATCCTCAGTTATGATGATTTCCTTACCTAAAACATATGAAACAATGAACTTAGGGTATGTGATAGCATGGATCCAAAATTCCTTTACCAGACATGGATAAACTGGTCCCATTAGCCTATCAAAGAACTTAGTCCAACATTGAGCATCAACAATGGGACGAAGATCAAACCCATTTTCAGCAATTGATTCAAAGTTCACAATCGATTCACACAATACTTCAAGTTTATCAACTGGTGTGAGTAAGGTTCTAACAGGTTCCTTGAAAGCAACAAGACCCATGTTAGAGGATGAGACAGCAGCCATATATGATTGAAACTGAGCAGAAGTTGATGAAGAAGTAGCCATTGTTGTTCTTGAGAGAGATTTAGGGTTACGAACGGTTTTGGGTTTGGGAGAGAGATGAAAGCAATGAAATAGACAGAAATGCATACAAGAGTGTAAGAGAGTGAAAAGTGTGAGAAGTGAAGTGTTGTGGTATTTATAGAAGAAATTAGGGCACACATAGAGTCACACGTTCAACACGTTTACACTTAGCATTTAATAAAAAGAATATAATCATTTCAAGCAATTAATGATTCTGACAATTTGGGGGGAAAACGAGAAACTCAATATTCAAAAATAGTACCTCAAACGTCATTTCAGTAGTGTGCACTCCACTTTTTCAAATTCAGAGTTACACGTGTTTGCTGGCATGTGCTTCTGAAACTTCTTTGAGAAATGAAACGTTAGCCAACGTTCAGATCCTCTGAGGCTTGTTAGTTCAGATTTGCACACAATAAATAAAATATTAAATAATAAATAAATAGATGTAATACTTCAGAGTTAAAACATTTTCATCTGAGGAAATTTTCTTCTGATAAACATTTTATTTTGGACAGAAATCTATACTTATATTTTTCAGAATAAATTTAAATCTATCTTCAGCAAGGGGTTTTGTAAAGATATCAGCCCATTGATGGTCTGTATCAACAAAGTTTAAACTGATAATTCCCTTCTGAACATAGTCTCTGATGAAGTGATGTTTTATCTCTATATGCTTTGCCTTAGAGTGTAAATTAGGATTTTTAGACAAGCATATAGTAGAAGTATTATCACAGAAGATTGAAATGTTACTCTCATGGATCTGATAGTCTTCTAGTTGACTCTTCATCCAGAGCATCTGAGTGCTACAACCAGCAGCAGCAATGTATTCTGCTTCTGTTGTTGAAAGCACAATTGTGGGTTGCTTCTTGCTGAACCAAGAGATCAGATGACTTCTAAGAAACTGGCAGCTTCCAGAAGTACTCTTACGCTCTACTCTGTCTCCAGCATAGTCAACATCACAGAATCCAACTAATTTATAGTCATCAGATCTTCTGTAACACAAACCCACATTAGTAGTACCTTTCAGATACCTTAGAATCCTCTTAACAGCTGTTAAGTGAGATTCTCTAGGATCTGATTGGAATCTGGCACACAGACAAACACTGAATAGAATATCAGGTCTAGAAGCAGTCAAATACAGAAGAGATCCAATCATACCTCTGTATAGCTTTTGATCTACCTTCTTACTTACCTCTTATTTTTCAAGAGTGCGTGTAAGATGCATTGGAGTTTTTGCTAATTTGCTTTCAATCATGTTAAACTTCTTCAGAAGCTCCTTCACATACCTAGTCTGATGTATGTAAGTGCATTATGGAGTTTGGTTGACTTGGATGCCTAGAAAGAATCTGAGTTCTCCCATCATGCTCATCTCAAATTCAGCCTGCATAGATAGAGCAAACTCCTTTCCAAGCGTAATATTGGTAGATCCAAATATAATATCATCTACGTAAGTTTGACAAATTAACAAGTCTTTCTTAAATGATTTACAGAAGAGAGTTGTATCCACTTTGCCTCTGATAAAATTCTTTTCCAGAAGAAAATTTCTTAATCTCTCATACCAAGCTCTAGGAGCTTGTTTTAAACCATAGAGTGATTTCTTAAGTTTAAAGACATGTTCTGGAAATTTATCATTTTCAAAGCTAGGAGGTTGATGAACATAAACTTCCTCTTCTATAATACCATTTAAGAAGGCACTCTTAACATTCATCTGATATAGAGTGATGTTATTCTGTGCAACAAAAGAAATGAGTAGGCGTATAGACTCTAACCTGGCCACAAGAGCATAAGTCTCTGTGTAGTCAATTCCTTCTTGCTGAATGTATCCTTGAGCAACTAGCCTTGCTTTGTTTCTTACAACTTCTCCTTGCTCATTCAGTTTGTTTCTGAAGACCCATTTAGTTCCAATGATGTTGAAACCTTTTGGTCTTGGAACCAGATCCCATACGTCATTTCTGGTGAATTGATTTAGCTCTTCTTGCATAGAAAGTATCCAATCATTATCGTTCAGAGCCTCATCAACAAAAGTTGGTTCAATGATAGACACCAACCCAAAAAGTGACGTTCCAGATGATCTGAGAAATGACCTTGTTCTGATAGGGTCTGTTGCACCCCAAAATTTGCCCAACATTTCTTTACCTAGCTTATGTTTCATTGCATTCACATTAGCATTATCATTTGCATTTCATTGACAGGTATGCAGGAGATCAATAGGTATGATTACCAATCAAGGGCTATGCAAGACTATGAAGCTAGCTAAGAATTTCATTCAAGTGTTCAAGGGTTGATATCCTTGTCAGAGAAGTTGAAAGATCCTCGGAGAGAGTGGTTGAAGCCAAGTGTGTAGGTCTCCTAACTTGAGAGTTATGGAAAGCCATCAGATGATTCTGAAGCCATGGAGTTAGGCTTGAGGTCTTGAGAGAGCTCATTATAAGTGTTAAGGATCACTTTGAGGCCTAGACAGGTCATTGTGCAAGATTAAGAAGGCTCAGCCATGAGTGGTGCAGCTAGGGTTTGACTGGGTCAACCCTAAGTCAACTGATGATTTGGAGAAGGTTGAGACCTAATTCAAGAGCCATGTGATCATGGTGTGATGCATTGAGATGTTATAAGGATGATTCCAAGGTTAAATCATCATGATTGAAGAGGTTGAGAAATTTCAAGCTAGGGTTTCTAAGACTTGACAGTGTAAAATCCCCTAGTTTGACCCCTATCTTCAAGGCAATTTAGCTCAAGATGTGATTGTCATCTCATCTTGCCCCCAACATGAATGTTGTATAGAATGCTCTTAGCTTTAATTTTAGTGCTAGAAGTCCTTGATAGGATTTGTAGAACTCAAGTTATGACTTTGACAAGTTACAAGTCATCTGAGGAATGTGAATTTGGGGCCTGAAAGTTACCCAACTTGCATCAAACTTTTTCCCTAGAAGGATGATTCCTATGAACTTTTGGTCAACATGAGTGTTGTTCCTTATTCTCTTATATTTATAGAGAGTACTAGAAGTCCTTGATAGGATTTGTAAAACTCAAGTTATGGCTTTGACAAGTCAAGGGCATTTTGGTCATTTGGAGATTATAGGTCATTTCAACCATAAGGCCATAACTACCATTTCCAAGCTTCAAATGAGAAAATGTTCAACATCAAACTTGTTCAAAATGATGTTTTAAGGCTAGTAAAGATGTTATGAGATGTTGGAAATGCTTGTAGCTCAAAGTTGCAAGAATGACCTAAAATAAGGGTATAAGTTAAATAAATCAAAGATGGAAATTGATACTTTTGATCTACACATCCAAACCAAGGCATGTAATAGGTCATTTTGACTCTAAAAAGCATTTGAAGAACATTGGTTTAGCCACAATTTTGATTTGAAGTTTAATTTGTGGACTTGCTTTGAAAAGTAGTTACTTACATCTTAAGTAACATTTGCAAAACCTAGAATCAAGGCATAACCAAGGCCCCTTGCAAGCCAAACACTTCCAAATTGTCATGAGGGGAGAAATTGGAAGGAAATGAGATTGGTTTCAAGCTGCAAACAGAACCATGCACACCATGGCATATAAGTGAAATTCTCATGACATGAGAGATTGAAACTCTCATTAGAAGGATCTAGAGGGTTCTAGATCATCCACACAGGTTCTATATATTGAGTAGAAGAGGTTCAGATAAAGGTTGGTGATAATTGAGAGAGAAAACTGAGATTGCACTTTGAGATTTCACATTGCAAGTCAAAATTGATTACAAGGTTAGAGGCCATTTCAGTCCAAGAAATTGATCTCAATAGCTTGCACTGAGGTTGGTGATCAATTCCAGATCAAATTCAAGGCACTGTGGTGGAAGAATTGTGAAGTAGCCATTGGAGAGTGAAGCTTGCAACTCAGAATCGGGTTTGATAATTCAAGAAGATTCAACTCTTGTTTTTGCATACAGAAGATTGATTGTGATTCGGTGAAGGATTCTGCAAGTTCTTGAAGGCTGAGTTGAAGATTCTACCCTTATGTTCGTTCAAATTTACCAGGTATGCAACTCTTGTGCTATGGCTTAATTTAGGTAGAATCAAGATGAATTGTTATGGTAGATGCATTGTAGAATGGTGTAGGAAGGTTTTCAGATAGTTAATTTGAGAATTAGTGACCAATTAGGGATGTTACCATTTTCGGTTGAGAATTGGTTATGGCGAATCTTGAGGTTTCAGAGAGAATAAAGGGCATGAATGAATTCGTGAGGAAATTTGGGACAAGTTTCATGTATAAACCACTTGCAATGGAGGATCCTAGAGAGAGTTAGGGTTGGGGACGATGACCAAAGCACCACCGGCGACGGCCATGGCTGCGTGCGTGTTTCAGAGGTTCAAAACGAAGAAGATGACTTTAGAGCCATTGGATGGGGCTGAGACCTTTGACTGGAGAAGTGATCCAACGACCACATATTAATTTCAGTTTGTGAAGAGTTCTGAGAAAAGAAACGTAGCGTTTCATTTAAGTTGTGTTTTGGGCTTAGTGAAATAACTGATAACCACACCCCCCCTGATGGCCCAATCCATGAATTGAATTGATTTTGTTTGCTATCTGCACCACGCGCTTGCTTATTTTATTTTGATTTTCTTTATTTTTTCATTTTATTCATGGTTCTTGATAAATTCATAAAAAATGGAAAAATAGCTCAATTAATCCCATTCTTTTTGCATTGGATTCATGATAGGATCTAGTATTTTTTAGATAAAAAATATTTTTATTTCATGCATTTTCTGATTTTATGGGAATTTTTAAATTTTAATTGATATTAAAATAGTCATGTTTGATACTTGATTTTGTGGAATTTTGTGTGATCATGTGATGATGATTTTGATTCTGATTTTTTGTTACTAGTTAGCATAGACATGCATGCTCCCCATAGAATTTTCTCACATTTTTGTGATGAACTTAGGTGGTAGATTAGGTTGAAACCTTTAGAAGCTCCATTTTTAGGGTTTATGGTTGATACCATTGGATTTAGGACTTAATTTTAGGACTTAATAGATGGTTTAGTCCCTGGTTTTTGTATGAGGCATTCTTAATTGAATTAGGATCCCTTAGGAATTTTTGTAGAAATTTATAATATAGTTTATTATTTTTGAGTGATTTTAGTTTAGGTGCTAGTTTTAGATGATTCTAAGGCACTAACTCTACTAGATTAACATCTTTAGTTCCCTTAGATTAGGGTTTTGTTTCTCCTGCTCTTGGATGGTGATGAAGACAAGTTGAAGATGCATTGGATTGCTTTAAGAGGCTTGAATTTGAAGATCTTCCCTTCTTTTGGTGTAGTTTTGATTAGGGTTTTGTAGGCAGAGCTTCTAGATAGTTCTCTTCCTTCATAAACATGGAATATGTTGATCAATTCCATTCTTCCCTATGATGTAAGGTCCCTTGTAAAGGCCTCATCCCTCCTTTGGTAGGATGTGTGGCTCTTTGCAAATTGGTAGAACCTTTGAGGGTCTCTTTCTCTGATGATAGGATGCTTAGTGGTGACCTTTGGTCTTCACTCTGCTACCAATCATCCAGACTTTGCTCTTGATAGATGCATCTTTCTCCCTTGTTAGAGGATGGAGTTCCTTGCTTGAAGAATATTGGAGGATGGAGTTGATACTTCCATGTGATTGAAGATTACTCTGAGAAGCTGAAGCTTGTAGATGAAGAGAACCAAGTTGATACTGGCAAAGGAGAGAGAGCTGAAGCTTGAAGAACAAGTTGATACTTATGAAGAGGATTCAATTGAGATTGAGTGAAGAGCTGAGGCTTGAGGAATAAAGGGTAAGTTGACACTTACATTGATGCTTTGAGAGCCTGAAGGAATAAGTTGATACTTACTTTGGAGCTGAGGCTTGAAGAAGAAGGATAAGTTGATACTTATGTTTAATATGTTAGAAGCTTGAAGAAGCAAGTTGACACTTGCTATTGGAGATGATAGCCTTGAAGAGTAGTTGAAGACTGAGGACTGAACTGCTGTCAGAGGAGCTTTGCTGTGAAGCTGTGGAAGCTGTTGATCTGTTTCCTTTTCTTGTCTGTTTGCTTTCTGTGCAAATGTATTGATGTGACTTGTTTGATTTGCTTGATGCATTAGAATAAGTCCATATCTAGACTGATGTAAGCTAGGAGCATGATTGCATTAGAGGTTGGGTTACTCCCTCTGCTTGTATTTTTACTGTATGGCTTTGCTTGCGGGTATTCGGTAGAGCCCTGCTTCCTTGCCCATGTGGTTTGTATTTGCTTGATAGCATATTTTATTTCCTCTGTATGATTGCAGTTACTTGTACTTTGCTTGATAGCATGTTATTTCTTCCTGTATGATTACAGCTATTCATATCTGGCTTGAGGTTGAGACGAGCTTGTGGAGGCTGACACCCCACACACATTTCCTCCCTCACTTGCATTGCATGCATTTTACAGTCGTTTACTATTTACTGTTTAAGCTGATGCTTTATCTATTTCTGTTTACCATTGACATGATCCCCTAGGAATCTCACTTCCTTTGATAAGGAAGTGATGATAGAAATTTAGGTTGAAACATATGCATGATAACTTCTAGGAGTTCCCTGTTTCAAACTTCAACTATAGGATGAATCCTTAGCATGACGACATTAGGACTTGATAGTCTCCCTTTAGTCGAGCCCCTTCTCTTCTCTTCTTAAAACAAATGAAAATACAATAATAAAGGTTAACTGACGTCGTACGTTATGAGCCTTAAGCTATCTGAGAAAGGATTGTTGGAGAGTTTCTTTTCAACGGTCTGGATGTTTAGTATGGTACCCTTTGGGTGACATACGACGCATTCACTCTCAGGTCATAGTCTTTAGTGTGATACTAGTTGCAAACAACCATAAAAAACAGTTCTTTCGTAAAAGACAGAAAACAAACTTCAAACCTTTTTGCCCCGTGGGCCCGTAATTCAAAGGAAGATTTTCTGAAGAAAAGAGTGTTGTTAAACTCCAGCGCCACCGCAAACAGGCTTTGTCCCTAACTGCTGGAACTGTTGTTTAACCCTACTCGATGAAAATAGATGAATCTGAATCCCCGTAATCCGTATTATCTCGAACTACGTAAGCTCTGATCTGTCATGCCTGTGTGAGAGTACGTAGGCACAATACTGACGTATTGGAGAGCCACCTTCCCCGTAACCCGTAGTTAGGCGAACTACGTTGACTCTGATTTCTCATTCTCTGATGAGAATACGTAGGCATAAAGTGCGACGCTTTGCCGAGTCATTTTCTTTTCTTTTTAAGCCAGCCTTGATAGGTAGATAGATAAAACCGACCCGTCCGATAAACACAACAAGCATGGATCCCGTCGAGTACGACGGACGTGAGGGGTGCTAATACCTTCCCCTTGCGTAACCGACTCCCGAACCCAGACAACGGTTGCGATGACCTTGTCTTATACCTATTCGTCAGGTTTTTCCGATCATTTCCTTTCCCGCTCTGAGGGATAAATAACAAAAGGTGGCGACTCTTCTGTTTTGCCGGCACCTTATTTTCGCGGAAGCGACAGCTGGCGACTCTGCTGGGGACTTGATAGTTTCCTGGGATCCAACGTCCCTTATGCGAGTCAGTTTGGGGATCCAACGTCCCCTTGCGAGATTCAATCCTAGCGCTTGTATGATTACTTGTTGGGTTGTGTTTATTTATCGCACTTTATTTTCAGTATGATATGATTATCTGTGTTGTTGTGAGAGGGGCCTTCTGATGAGTGAGAAGCCAGACCTAGGCTTGAGTGAACCTAGCATTAGTTGTGGAAATTAATGGGTGCGTGCTTGCTTTGCAGGCACTAGTGTCTCATGAAATCCACGCTCAGACGAGGTTCTCCCGGTTGACTTCTTTTTCAACCCTTTGGGTTGAGGGGGTTGTTGGTTTGGAGGATTGTCGACTCTGGGGACCGATCATTTGGGATTCAGCCGAGTGAGGCCGCTTCATGAGCTGGTGATGCCACAACTTCTGGGTATCGTATCACCCCTCTTGAATGTCTGTGACGCTGATGACCGCATAGGATGCTGAACTTGTGTCAGTTTAGGTCCATACCTGTGAGCAGGGTTGGGTTTGTTGCAGGAAACCTTGACCTTCATACTACCTGGTTTTCTTGATAGTGAATCAGTTTTGTGTCAGAGGATCTCATCAGCAGATGTGTATTTGTTCTTGACAGAGCAAGTTTTTGGTTGGGATCAGAGGATCTCATCAGCAGATGTTTGTTCTTGATAGAGCAGAGTTTTGGTCCTGTATCAGAGGTCCTTATTATCAGATGTTTGTTCTTGATAGAGCAGAGTTTTGGTCCTGTATCAGAGGTCCTTATTATCAGATGTTGTTCTTGACAGAGCAGATTTTTGGTCCTGTATCAGAGGTCCTTATTATCAAATGGTTGTTCTTGACAGAGCAGATTTGTGGTTCGATACCGGGGTTTTCTTCTTATCAGATATAGTGGTTGTTCTTGATAGAGCAGGATTATGGTGTTGTTGATACAGAATCTCCACAGCACAATTGCCTTGATCTCCTGCTGTATGATTGCATTTTGAATTGCTTTGCATACCCATTTGCATTTCATTAACGTGTGTCTGTGTTGCAGGTACCGTTTTCCCCCGATTCAGGATTTCTGGCCTTCTGTTGTAGTGTTATGGGTTCTCTGAGGAAGACTGTGGCTTACAAGCTCCCCACTCCTGATGTTGTTCAGCTGACTGGTTTGATTGCTTTGGCAGATGATTCTGTGAGAGATGAATTCAGGAAGTCTTACGGTAAACTCCTCAGTTTGGTTCGTAAACCCTCTGTGTTTGAGTTGAATGGGTTGCACGCCCTGCTGCAGTTCTACGATCCTCCGTTGAGATGCTTTACTTTCCAGGATTTTGTTCTTGCACCCACGCTAGAGGAGTATGTTGATTTGTTAGGTGTGCCTATCAAGAGTCAGATGCCCTTTGTTCATATGGATGTCGAGCCTAATCTGGCTAGTCTAGCTCCTTCACTTCACCTAGATGCCTCTGAGTTGATCTTGTCTAGTTGGAACAGGGTTCCCAGTTTCTCCTTGCAGATCTTAGTGGGAAAGGCTCAGCAGTGCGCCAAAGACGGATGTTGGGTCGTGTTCAACGCCATTCTCGCTCTGTGCATATATGGCATCATTCTGTTCCCCAATATGCCTGACTTCGTAGACTTCGATGCATTTCACATCTTTGCATCAGGGAATCCAGTCCCTACCTTGATAGGGGATGTCTACCATTCCGTCCACTACAAAAACGAGAACAGAAGGGGTAAGAATGTCTCGTATTGTGTGCCCTTGCTCTATAAATGGCTTGATGGTCATCTACCCAAGAAGGGTCCCTTTGCTTCGTCTGCAGCCACAGCTGAGTGGTCTGAGCGTTTGATAAGTCTATCTGCAGAGGATATTGCCTGGTTTGACAGAGATAGGTTGGGTACCGAGATTATCTTCAGCGGCAGCGGGTTTCCGAACGTGCCTTTGATAGGCAGGAAGGGCTGTATAAACTATAATCCGTCTTTGTTGGTCCGACAGTTTGCTTATGCTTTGAGAGCTCCGCCGAAGGATGAAGAGGTGCAGGAATCTCTGTACCTCACTGGTCTTCTAGAGGGGGATATGTTATCTAAGCTTCAACGTGCTTGGAATGGTATCAGTAAGCGGGGAAAACCATCGCTGGGGAAAAGTAATAGTCAAGCCTACGCTCCATATGTGACTTGGATCAGAGCCAGAGCAGATGCTATAGGGATGCCGTTTCCACCTGCCAAGCCAGAAAGCCCTCTAGTGATCGAAGAGCCTACCACCGTGCCTATTCAGCAGCATAATCAGGTATTAGCTGAGAGAGATGAATTGAAAAGGGCGAATGAAGAATTGGAGAAAGAATTGGCGCAAATCAGAAGCGAGAGGAGCGAAGTTGTTCATTCCTTCAAGAGGCAGACTGAGCTGGTGAACCAGTTAGGGACAGATTTGACTAAGCAGATAGCTGAGCGCGAGCGCATGGGTCGGGACTTCAAAGTTGTCAACGATGTGTTGGCCACGAAGAAGCAGCACTTGGACGAAGCGTATCGGAGGATATCCAAGTTTAACCAGCATTGGAAGGCCACCCTAGCCAACAGGAAAGAGCGGGAGGATAAGCTGATGCAACAGATCTCCAAGCTGAAAGCCCAGGTGAAGGCTAGTGAGAAGAGGTTTGATGAAGAAACCGCTCGCAGATATGCCGCTGAAGGCCTGCTGAACAAGGCTCTTGCTAGCCTGAAGGAGCGCAAACTGACGTTTGAGTCCAAGAAGCGGAAGCTAGAAGATTGTTTCGGCGAAGGAGCATGGGAAGACTCAGTTGAAGGTCTTCAATACACTATTATGCAGAGGGAGTTACTCGTCGAAGGGTTAGTCACTCGTCCTGGTCATCCAGAAACGAAGGGGTTGTTAGAAGATTTTCGCGCCCGTGGTCGTGCTTGACTATTTATATTCCTTTTGTTTGATCATTGTTGCATGCTGACCATCACCAAGCTTGTTGGTAGAGGTCATGCTATTGATTCATCTTGTATTCACTGACGTTGTGTAATGCCTTGATGGGCTTTCTATATATGAGACGTTATTTCCATGATTGGACTCGGACTTCTTATTATCAGCACTGGCACTCAGGCACTAGGATCGGGGGAAACCTCCCTAACGCACAGGCACACGTTTGCATTTGCATAACAAGCACTTTGTCATTTTTTCCTAACCCTTGTGAAATTTTCAGGTCGTTTCAGGTTGTTCCAGGATTGATCAGAGACCAATCCACTGTTATCCGACCAGAGCAAATCAAACCAGAATCATGGAGCAAATGCAAACTGATGTTCAAGAACTTCGCGAAAGAATGGACCGCTTCATGGAGCTCATGCAAGCGGTCGCCAATGGCCAGGATCAGCTCAGAACCTTGGTTCAGCCTCTTATTTCAAGAGTCGATAGCAATGGCGTACTCCATGGTGGGACTGTGCCTACCCCTCCACCTGTCGAAACTCCTCAGAATGGCGTCCCCATGACAGGGGGGAATGGCAGTGCCAACGGCAATGTGATAGCTAACATGGGACTCAACGGTAATACGACAGGCGTCGGTAATGGGAATTTGGAAGCTAACGTCAATGTTGGGCTGGGCAGCGGCAATGCAGGTGTTAGGAATCTGTTCGGGCCTCAGCCGTGGTTAGAAGATCGTCAAGACAATGTGTTCTCTCAGAGAGGGGCCGAAGGTGAGCTGACTGCTGAAGCACGTCTAAGGTTCAAGGCACTCGAGGATAAGATGAGAAATTTCGAGAACCAGAACACCCTGGGCGTTGATATGTCCAAGTTAGGACTGATTGCTGATTTCAAGGTGCCTCCCAAGTTCAAGGTACCTGACTTTGAAAAGTACAAGGGCACCACTTGCCCTCGCGTCCATCTGAGATCATACTACCGGAAAGTGTCCGCTCATTCTGAGGACGAGAAGTTGTTGATGCACTTCTTTCAAGACAGTCTGTTCGGGCCCTCCCTCGAATAGTACATGAGTCTGGAACCTACCAGTGTGCGCACGTGGAAGGACCTTGTTGAAGCATTCGTGCACCACTACCAATATAACAGTGACTTGGCTCCGAACCGAGTCCAACTGCAGAATCTGTCGCAGAGGAACAATGCAGGGTTCAAGGAATACACCCAGCGATGGTGTGAGTTGGCAGCCAGGGTTCAGCCGCCGATGGTTGAACGTGAGCTTGTGCAAATGTTCGTGGCCACCCTCCCAGGGGTTTATTATGAGAAATTGGTCAGCGGTATGTCCGGAACCTTCTCAGATCTCATTATCACGGGTGAGCACATTGAAAATGGGATCAAACTGGGGAAAATTCAAGGTGATTCATCCTCAGCTGAAGGAGGCAAGAAACCTTATGGTGGCAAAAGACGGGAAGGAGAAACGAGCGCCGTGACCAACGCTCGAAGGAAGGGTAAAGGCCCTCACCAACAGGTGGCCAGCATAACTATCCCGGCAGTTCAACAGCCACAGCAGCAGCAGCAGCAACCGAATCAACAAGGGTACAAAAAGTATCAGAACAGGGCACCTCTGTCGAGCCGTCACCTCGAGACATCGCCCATGTCTTATGCTCAGCTGTTACAGACTCTGCTCCAGTTACAGCTGATCCAGAAGAGAACCTTGGCTCCCTTGACTGGGGCACCTCCGCCAGGTTATGACGCGAATGCAACTTGTGAGTTTCACTCAGGGGCACCAGGCCACACAATAGAAAATTGCAAAGCCTTCAAGCATAAGGTGCAGGACATGGTGGACGCTAAGATCGTCAACTTCTCAAATAATGTGCCAAAAGTCACGAAGAATCCTATGCCGAATCATAGGGGAGGTGGGGTAAACGCCATTATTGAAGACGAGCGTTTGGATTTGTTGACTGACGTCAGAGATCTGAAGACACCGCTTAGCTTCGTTAAGGCTAAGCTGATGAAAAGAGGTTTCTTTCCAGGTTGTGGAAAATTGTGCATGGGCTGTGCGACAACTCCTGATGGATGTGAACAGTTGATAGAGGGGATTCAAAGTCTGATGACTGAGGGAATCCTGCAGTTTAGCCGGAGGGCCGAAGGCGGATCAGGAGAGGTAATGCTGAAGCAAGGTGATGAGGTTTCCACCATCACCATCCCTCGCCAGACGATAACTATTTCCGCACCCAGGCCGCCCACAATTACTATCACCAAAGCTGGGCCGATACCTTTCGAAAGCACCAACGCTGTCCCGTGGCACTATGGGGCAGAGGTCTACTGCAACGGACAAAAGTTGGAACTAGAACCGTTTGGGTCGTCTGTGGAGAACCTAGCAGGCGTTAGCGGAATTACTCGTAGCGGGAGAGTGTTTGCACCACCTGAGGTCGTAACGGATAAAGCAGACAGAGTTGATGCAACTGATAAAGGTAAGAGTAAAGTCGTTGAGGAAACCCCTCGTGGGGTAGAAAAAGACTTACTTGTTAAAGACGCCGAGGAGTTTATGAGATTGATTAAGAAAAGTGACTACAAGATCGTGGATCATCTCCATCAAACACCCTCAAAAATTTCCATCCTGAATTTGTTGTTGTGTTCTGAGGCACACCGCAACGCGCTGCTGAAGGTGTTGAACGCCACGTATGTACCGCAGGAGATATCGGTAAACCAGTTGGAACGGATCGTAGCCCACGTGAATGCTGGAAATGGGTTAGGGTTTACTGACCTGGAGCTGACGCCGAAGGGGAGGAACCACAATAGCGCTCTGCACATCTCGATAGAGTGTAGGGGAACGATTATGTCCCACGTATTGGTGGACACAGGGTCATCGCTCAATGTTCTTCCGAAGAAAGCATTGATGAAGTTAGATACTCGCGGAGTGATTTGCACACCCAGTGATCTGGTTGTGAAGGCGTTCGATGGAACCAAAGGCCATGTTTTCGGGGAGGTGACGTTGCTGATCCAAGTCGGGCCGAAAACGTTCGACGCGATCTTTTACATTATGGACATCATGCCTGCCTACAGTTGTCTCTTGGGCCGGCCATGGATCCATTCGGCGGGTGCCGTGACCTCCACGTTGCACCAGAAGCTCAAGTACGCTGTCGGAGGTAGCATCATGACCGTATGTGGCGAGGAAGACATAATGGTGAGCCATTTGTCGTCCTTCAAGTATGTTGAGATGGATGGGGGAAATCCACGAAACCCTATGCCAAGCGTTCGAAGCTGTTAAAGTCAAGAGCGTAGCTCCTGCAATCACTGAGAAGCCAGAAATGACTCTCTCCTCCTTCAAGGAAGCCCGGGCCGTTGTTCAAGCCGGATCTACCCCAGGCTGGGGACGAATTTTGGAGATACCTAACAAGCAAGACAAGTTTGGGTTGGGATATTCTCCTGCGGCTGAAGCCTCTTCCTCTTCTAGTAGTGCATCACGAGGTAAAGGACCGATCCAGTTTACCAGTGGCGGGGTGATATTTGAAAGCGTCAACGCGGTGTAGGAAGACGGCGGAGATAGCGACTGTGACTTAGACTCTTGGATCCAGCCAGGCGAGAGCCTCAACAACTGGTCCGTCAAGGATATCATCCAGATAACAAGCGAAGAGTAATGATTTACTTTTTCCAATCATTGTACAACCCTATGTCCTACCCGGGGCATAGTGGTTTTATTGTCAGGGCCTTGTTTGATTATGTACATGCATTTTATCAATAAATCAAAAGGCGTTTTCTTCGTATTCAAATGTTGTGATCTCTGTTATTCATGTTTTGTATTTGTTTTAGAAAACAATAAAATGGCAATGAGGCTTGTGTTAACCTGCATTTCCTTGTTTTAAGCTTAACCCTTGTTATTGCAGGATCCACATGACAGATGACATCGACTCTGGACCTTCTACGACTCACTTCGACTTCGATTGCCCGATCTATCAAGCCGAAGAAGAGATTGATGAAGATGAAGACCTTCCCGAAGAGTTGGCCCGCTTGTTGAAACAAGAAGAGAAAGTTATTCTGCCTCATGAGGAGGAGATCGAGATTGTGAATCTAGGTTCTGAAAAACTTGTCAGGAACGTCAGGATAGGGGCTGCATTGCAGAGTGATGTCAAGCAGAGATTGGTCGAGATGCTGAGAGAGTATAGTGACGTCTTTGCTTTGTCATATGAAGATATGCCTGGACTTGACACTCACATCGTGGTCCACCACTTGCCGCTGCGAGAAGATTGTCCCCCCGTTAAGCAGAAGCTTAGGAGGACGCGACCAGATATGACCGTTAAGATCAAAGAAGAAGTGCAGAAGCAGCTTGATGCTGGCTTCTTAGCGGTCACTACTTACCCTCCGTGGGTCGCCAACATAGTGCCTGTACCGAAGAAGGACGGTAAGGTACGAATGTGCGTCGATTATCGGGATTTGAATAGGGCGAGCCCTAAAGGTGATTTCCCGCTCCCTCATATTGTTGTGTTGGTCGACAATACAGCTCAGTTCTCCGTATTTTCGTTCATGGATGGCTTCTCCGGCTACAATCAGATCAAGATGGCGCCGAAGGACATAGAGAAAACTACGTTTATTACGCCTTAGGGAACCCTTTGCTACAAGGTAATGCCTTTCGGTCTGAAGAACGCAGGGGCCACTTACCAACGAGCAATGGTTACTTTGTTTCATGACATGATTCATCATGAGATTGAAGTCTATGTTGATGACATGATTGCGAAGTCCCAAACGGAGGAGGGGCATCTGGTCAATTTGCTTAAGCTTTTTGAGAGGCTTAGGAAGTTCAGGTTGAGGCTGAATCCTAACAAGTGTACTTTCGGAGTACGGTCTAGAAAACTACTGGGGTTTATCGTGAGTGAAAGAGGCATTGAGGTTGATCCTGCGAAGATTAAAGCAATACAAGAGATGCCAGCGCCAAAAACAAAAAAAGAAGTTCGTGGTTTCCTGGGAAGAATAAACTACATTGCGAGGTTTATCTCTCAGCTCACGGCCACGTGTGAACCGATGTTCAAACTACTAAAGAAAGATCAGGCGATTATCTGGAACAAGGATTTCCAGAAGGCATTCGATAAGATAAAACAGTATCTACAGGAACCTCCAATCTTGATACCCCCAGTGGCCGGACGACCCTTAATCATGTACTTGACAGTTCTTGAGAATAGTATGGGGTGTGTTCTCGGTCAGCACGACGAGACGGACAGAAAGGAGCATGCCATTTACTACCTGAGTAAGAAGTTCACAAACTGTGAATCGCGTTACTCGATGCTGGAGAAGACGTGTTGTGCACTAGCCTGGGCTGCCAAACGTTTACGACAGTACATGCTCAATCACACCACCATGCTAATTTCGAAGATGGATCCGATCAAGTACGTCTTCGAGAAGCAAGCGCTTTCGGGCAGGATTGCCAGATGGAGAATGGTGTTGACGGAATATGACATTCAGTACGTTTCCCAAAAGGCCATCAAGGGAAGCGTATTGTCTGAGTACCTTGCCGAACAGCCAATCGAGGATTACCAGTCGATGAAATTTGAATTCCCTGATGAGGATATCATGTTTCTCAAGGTGAAAGATTGCGATGAACCGTTGCCCGATGAGGGGCCAGATAGGAAATCCCAGTGGAAATTGATATTTGACGGGGCGGTTAATTCTTACGGAAGTGGTATCGGGGCGATCATCACGACTCCCCATGGATCCCATATCCCGTTCACTGCGAGACTGACATTTCCAGTCACCAACAACGAAGCGGAGTACGAAGCATGCATCATGGGTCTAGAAGAAGCAATTGATTTGAGAATCAAGAACCTAGATGTATATGGTGACTCGGCACTTGTGATCAACCAGATTAAAGGGGAGTGGGAAACTCGTCAATCGAATTTGGTGTCGTACATGAACTATGCCAGAAGGCTACTTCCGTTCTTTGATCGAGTGGAACTACATCACGTGCCCAGAGCAGAAAATAAGATGGCTGATGCCTTAGCCACGTTGGCTTAGATGTATAAAGTCAATTTTTGGAATGAAGCTCCAAGAACTGTCCTTTCTCGTCTTGATAGACCTGCATTCGTCTTTGCGATCGAGGAAGCCTCCGATGGCAAGCCATGGTTCCATGACATCCAGACCTTCCTTATGACTAAGGAATATCCTGCGGGAGCGTCAACCCAGGATAAGAAGACTCTGAGGAGGCTGTCTGGAAATTTCTATCTCAATCCTGATGGAGTTTTGTATAAAAGAAACCACGATCTCGTGCTACTCAGATGTGTAGATGAGAAAGAAGCGAGTATGCTCATGGAAGAGGTCCATGAAGGCACATTCGGTACGCACGCCGGCGGGCATGCTATGACGAGAAAGATCCCGAGAGCAGGATATTACTGGCTGACAATGGAATCAGATTGCTTTAAATTCGCGAAGAGATGTCATAAATGCCAGATTTATGCTGATAAGATTCATGTGCCGCCGTGCCCGTTAAATATCATGTCCTCCCCGTGGCCGTTCTCTATGTGGGTCATCGACATGATAGGCAAGATCGAGCTCACTGCATCTAACGGTCATCGCTTCATTCTAGTAGCTATCGACTACTTCACCAAGTGGGTAGAGGCAGCCTCATATGCTAATGTGACCAAGCAGGTGGTGGCTAAATTCATAAAGAGGGACATCATCTGTCGTTACGGAATTCCCGAGCGGATCATTACCGACAATGGTTCGAATCTGAATAACAAGATGATGAAGGAGTTGTGCCAGAGTTTCAAGATTGAACACCACAACTCATCTCCTTACCGGCCGAAGATGAATGGCGCCGTTGAAGCGGCCAATAAGAACATCAAGAAGATTGTTCAGAAGATGGTTGTGACCTACAAAGATTGGCACGAGATGCTGCCATTTGCACTGCACGGTTATCGTACGACAGTATGTACGTCAACCGGGGCAACTCCTTTCTCCTTGGTGTACGGTATGGAAGCTGTCCTACCGTTAGAAGTGGAGATCCGTTCTTTGCGAGTTTTGGTTGACGTGAAACTCGACGAGGCAGAATGGATTAAGAACCGCCTAAACCAACTCAACCTGATGAACGAGAAGATATTAGCATCGATTGCGCATGGTCGCCTATACCAGAGCCGAATGAAGAAAGGTTATGATAAGAAGGTGCGTCCTAGAAGCTTTCAGACGGGTGATCTCGTCTTGAAGAAGATTCTTCCTCCACACTCCGATCATCAGGGCAAGTGGACTCCCAATTATGAAGGTCCGTACATCGTTAGCAAGGTCTTCTCGGGAGGAGCCTTGTTGTTATCCATGATGGATGGTGAAGATTTTGCATCCTCGGTGAACGCGGACGCAGTTAAAAAATACTTTGCTTAAAAAACGACCCGCTGGAAAGAAAAAGAAGATCCAGGCAAAAAGGGGCATCCCGACGAACCATAAAAACGGAAAAAGGTTCGGGCAAAAATTAGGGATATAAAAGAAAAGAATGTACACCCGCAAAGTCGAAAACCCGGAAGGGCGACTTTGGCAAAAAAGGGTATCCCGGTGAATCGAAAACCCGAAAGGGCGATTCAGGCAAAAGTTAGGGATTTGAAAAAGCAAATGACTGTGTTCTGCGTATGGACTTTCATTGTTTAGTGGTTTGGAAGACCTGAGGGCCGTTTATCTGAATCAATCTCTTCCGAAGCTGAAGCGTCGGAGAAGTATCGATGTCGAGTGGGTCATAGAGGGATCAACTCATGGTGTTCGTCTACGCCTCGTTGCTGACATGTGTATATACTGATGTATATTTATGTTTTTATATTTGCGCAGCTTCCTCATTCCAGGAGCTTGCATCTGTTGTAAAACATGTTTACCCATTCAGGGGTTCGTTATCAAGAAAGTGTATACTATTCAGCAATTCTGTTTGTTTGATTAGCATTTACCTGTTTTGTTTGCGAAAAAGAACGCCTATGTTTTTGATAAAATGCGCATACATAAACTTACTGGCCTAGGCCGCTGATTGTTGAAACAATGAATTACTTGAACATCGTCACAAGATGATAACCTTGATAGGTCCTTTTGAGAAGGGTATCTTGTCTGTTTGTTTGTGTTGTTACAGGTGTAGCAGGCAGTACGTTGTATGCGTACCCAAGCAGGATGATTCCTTCTCCTCCAGCAAAGTTCAGCACTCTCTCCCCATAGAGTCTGAACATGAGATCGTAAGCATTGATATGTTTCCCCAAGCAGAGAAGATTCTCTCCCCACTCAGATGCATCCTGAAGGAATGTCATCTCCCCAGCTGAGTCATATACTGAAGTGTACAGCAATCGATAGTGCCAGACTGAAGTCTCTAGGAGAATTGAGATTCCCCACAGAGTCGTACTCTCCCTTGTAAGCAGAATGATTCCTTCTTCCCCAGCCGAGTTTGTAGATCTCCAAGAGAGCCGAGTTCTTGGAAAGCAGTTGGGGCCATGATTGGTTTTCCCCAGTAGAGCGTTGAACAGCTGATGCTGTATCTCCCCACCGGAGTTGTTATCTCCAGGAAAGTTTTTGCCACGAAGGTTGTGCAGTTTATTTCTGCGATTGATATCGTTTCCTCAGCAGTTGTGGCTCGTATGCTCAGACGAGTAGACCCAGGTTCTCGTAGAACTTTGTTCCCCTACAACAGTCGACTAAAGTTCGTTTCCCCAGGCAGAGTCCAATTGAGATTGGCGGGACCTCGTCTCCTCGGCAGGATGATTCCTTCCTCCACCAGATTGGTTCTTTCTCATTTACAGGAGGATTCTCCCTTCAACATTTATTTTGCTGATTGGGTTGTAGCATCTTGCATGATCGCATAACATTTATCCTAAACGCGTAGCATTTCCACCGTGTGGAGCATTGCGCCATTGTCAAAGCATATGCATACTAAATATGAGCTAGGTCGTTACTGTTCTTGTTTTGCAGGTGTTCCTTCGCAGAGTCTCTTGCTCAAGACGATTCTTGAATCCCCCAGCGAAGGCGCTCGTTTAAGATGATTCTTAAAATCCCCTGTGAAGTCACCAGAGAGGGTTGCTCAAGATGATTTTTGAAGTCCCCAGCAGAGTGATTGCTCAGGATGATTCCTGAAATCTCCAGCAGAGTTATTTACCCAAGATGATTCTTGAAGTCCTCAGCAAAGTTGACTCATCCAGAATGATTTCTGAAGCCCCGAAGCAGAGTTACTTGATAGTTCTCCAGAATGCCCAGCGGAGATGCGTCATCCCCAGCCGGTTTCTGAACAGCGAAGTTGAAACTTCCCTTGGAGACTTGATGATTGAAGTCCAACTGTATTGACAAAGCAGTTCTTTCAGCTGATACGGAGTGCCTGGTGGCAGAAGTTTAGATAGCCCCATTTGGTTCATGATTGACTGAGAATTCTATTCCGGACTTGGTGACGAAGTTCGGCTAACGCCCAAAATTTTCTGTGAATGCCCGATGGCATGATTAACTTGATTGTTGACCTGATAGGTCTCGAGGAATCCTGATGCCTGACGGCATGATCGACCGTGTATCGCCGGTTGCCGTGTGACCAATTCCCCAGCTAGTTGTCGTGCAGCTAATATATCAGTTTTCGAATGTTGGTTCCCATCAGAGTACCGCGTACTTGTGCAGTTGGCAAATTTCCGGGTTTGTTAGTATTCAACTGTCTTTTACCTTGATTGGTTGAGATCCGTTCGCTTCCCACCTAGACAGGTTCAAGCCGTTTGAATAGGGGCAGCTGTTGCACCCCAAAATTTGCCCAACATTTCTTTACCTAGCTTATGTTTCATTGCATTCACATTAGCATTATCATTTGCATTTCATTGACATGTATGCAGGAGATCAAGAGGTATGAGTACCAATCAAGGGCTATGCAAGACTATGAAGCTATCTAAGAATGTCATTCAAGTGTTCAATGGTTGATATCCTTGTTAGAGAAGTTGAAAGATCCTCAGAGAGAGTGGTTGAAGCCAAGTGTGTAGGTCTCCTAACTTGAGAGTTATGGAAAGCCATCAGATGATTCTGAAGCCATGGAGTTAGGCTTGAGGTCTTGAGAGAGCTCATGAGAAGTGTTGAGGATCACTTTGAGGCCTAGACTGGTCATTGTGCAAGATTAAGAAGGCTCAGCCATGAGTGGTGCAGCTAGGGTTTGACTAGGTCAACCCTAAGTCAACTGATGATTTGGAGAAGGTTGAGACCTAATTCAAGAGCCATGTGATCATGGTGTGATACATTGAGATGTTATAAGGATGATTCCAAGGTTAACTCATCATGATTGAAGAGGTTGAGAAATTTCAAGCTAGGGTTTCTAAGACTTGACAGTGTAAAATCCCCTAGTTTGACCCCTATCTTCAAGGCAATTTAGCTCAAGATGTGATTGTCATATCATCTTGCCCCCAACATGAATGTTGTAGAGCATGCTCTTAGCTTTAATTTGAGTTCTAGAAGTCCTTGATAGGATTTGTAGAACTCAAGTTCTGACTTTGACATGTTACAAGTCATCTGAGGAATGTGAATTTGGGGCCTGAAAGTTACCCAAATTGCATCAAACGTTTGCCCTAGAAGGATGATTCCTATGAACTTTTGGTCAACATGAGTGTTGTTCCTTATTCTCTTAGCTTTCTAGAGAGTACTAGAAGTCCTTGATAGGATTTGTAAAACTCAAGTTATGGCTTTGACAAGTCAAGGGCATTTTGGTCATTTGGAGATTATAGGTCATTTCAACCATAAGGCCATAACTACCATTTCCAAGCTTCAAATGAGAAAATGTTCAACATCAAACTTGTTCAAAATGATGTTTTAAGGCTAGTAAAGAGGTCATGAGATGTTGGAAATGCTTGTAGCTCAAAGTTGCAAAAATGACCTAAAATAAGGGTATAAGTTAAATAAATCAAAGATGGAAATTGATACTTTTGATCTACACATCCAAACCAAGGCATGTAATAGGTCATTTTGACTCTAAAAAGCATTTTAAGAACATTGGTTTAGCCACAATTTTGATTTGAAGTTTAATTTGTGGACTTGCTTTGAAAAGTAGTTACTTACATCTTAAGTAACATTTGCAAAACCTAGAATCAAGGCATAACCAAGGCCCCTTGCAAGCCAAACACTTCCAAATTGTCATGAGGGGAGAAATTGGAAGGAAATGAGATTGGTTTCAAGCTGCAAACAGAACCATGCACACCATGGCATATAAGTGAAATTCTCATGACATGAGAGATTGAAACTCTCATTAGAAGGATCTAGAGGGTTCTAGATCATCCACACAGGTTCTATATATTGAGTAGAAGAGGTTCAGATAAAGGTTGGTGATAATTGAGAGAGAAAACTGAGATTGCACTTTGAGATTTCACATTGCAAGTCAAAATCGATTACAAGGTTAGAGGCCATTTCAGTCCAAGAAATTGATCTCAATAGCTTGCACTGAGGTTGGTGATCAATTCCAGATCAAATTCAAGGCACTGTGGTGGAAGAATTGTGAAGTAGCCATTGGAGAGTGAAGCTTGCAACTCAGAATCAGGTTTGATAATTCAAGAAGATTCAACTCTTGTTTTTGCATACAGAAGATTGATTATGATTCGGTGAAGGATTCTGCAAGTTCTTGAAGGCTGAGTTGAAGATTCTACCCTTCTGTTCGTTCAAATTTACCAGGTATGCAACTCTTGTGCTATGGCTTAATTTAGGTAGAACCAAGATGAATTGTTATGATAGATGCATTGTAGAACGGTGTAGGAAGGTTTTTAGATAGTTAATTTGAGAATTAGTGACCAATTAGGGATGTTACCATTTTCGGTTGAGAATTGGTTATGGCGAATCTTGAGGTTTCAGAGAGAATAAAGGGCATGAATGAATTCGTGAGGAAATTTGGGACAAGTTTCATGTATAAACCACTTGCAATGGATGATCCTAGAGAGAGTTAGGGTTGGGGACGATGACCGGAGCACCACCGGCGACGGCCATGGATGCGTGCGTGTTTCAGAGGTTCAAAACGAAGAAGATGACTTTAGAGCCATTGGATGGGGCTGAGACCTTTGACTGGAGAAGTGATCCAACGGCCACATATTAATTTCAGTTTGTGAAGAGTTTTGAGAAATGAAACGCAGCGTTTCATTTAAGTTGTGTTTTGGGCTTAGTGAAATAACTGATAACCACACCCCCCTGATGGCCCAATCCATGAACTGAATTGATTTTGGTTGCTATCTGCACCACGCGCTTGGTTATTTTATTTTGATTTTCTTTATTTTTTTCATTTTATTCATGGTTCTTGATAAATTCATAAAAAATGGAAAATAGCTCAATTAATCCCATTCTTTTTGCATTGGATTCATGATAGGATCTAGTATTTTTTAGATAAAAAATATTTTTATTTCATGCATTTTCTGATTTTATGGGAATTTTTACATTTTAATTGATATTAAAATAATCATTTTTGATACTTGATTTTGTGGAATTTTGTGTGATCATGTGATGATGATTTTGATCCTGATTTTTTGTGAGTAGTTAGCATAGATATGCATACTCCCCATAGAATTTTCTCACATTTTTGTGATGAACTTAGGTGGTAGTTTAGGTTGAAACCTTTAGAAGCTCCATTTTTAGGGTTTATGGTTGATACCATTGGATTTAGGACTTAATTTTAGGACTTAATAAATGGTTTAGTCCCTGGTTTTTGTATGAGGCATTCTTGATTAAATTAGGATCCCTTAGGAATTTTTGTAGAAATTTATAATATAGTTTATTATTTTTGATTGATTTTAGTTTAGGTGCTAGTTTTAGATGATTCTAAGGCACTAACTCAACTAGATTAACATCTTTAGTTCCCTTAGATTAGGGTTTTGTTTCTCCTGCTCTTGGATGGTGATGAAGACAAGTTGAAGATGCATTGGATTGCTTGAAGAGGCTTGAATTTGAAGATCTTCCCTTCTTTTGGTGTAGTTTTGATTAGGGTTTTGTAGGCAGAGCTTCTATATAGTTCTCTTCCTTCATAAACATGGAATATGTTGATCAATTCCATTCTTCCCTATGATGTAAGGTCCCTTGTAAAGGCCTCATCCCTCCTTCGGTAGGATGTGTGGCTCTTTGCAAATTGGTAGAACCTTTGAGGGTCCCTTTCTCTGATGATAGGATGCTAAGTGGTGACCTTTGGTCTTCACTCTGCTACCAACCATCCAGACTTTGCTCTTGATAGATGCATCTTTCTCCCTTGTTAGAGGATGGAGTTCCTTTCTTGAAGAATATTAGAGGATGGAGTTGATACTTCCATGTGATTGAAGATTACTCTGAGAAGCTGAAGCTTGTAGATGAAGAGAACCAAGTTGATACTGGCAAAGAAGAGAGAGCTGAAGCTTGAAGAACAAGTTGATACTTATGAAGAGGATTCAATTGAGATTGAGTGAAGAGCTGAGGCTTGAGGAATAAAGGGTAAGTTGACACTTACATTGATGTTTTGAGAGCCTGAAGGAATAAGTTGATACTTACTTTGGAGCTGAGGCTTGAAGAAGAAGGATAAGTTGATACTTATGTTTAATATGTTAGAAGCTTGAAGAAGCAAGTTGACACTTGATATTGGAGATGATAGCCTTGAAGAGTAGTTGAAGACTGAGGACTGAACTGCTGTCAGAGGAGCTTTGCTGTGAAGTTGTGGAAGCTGTTGATTTGTTTCCTTTTCTTGTCTATTTGCTTTCTGTGCAAATGTATTGATGTGACTTGTTTGATTTGCTTGATGCATTAGAATAAGTCCATATCTAGACTGATGTAAGCTAGGAGCATGATTGCATTAGAGGTTGAGTTACTCCCTCTGCTTGTATTTTTACTGTATGGCTTTGCTTGCGGGTATTCGGTAGAGCCCTGCTCCCTTGCCCATGTGGTTTGTGTTTGCTTGATAGCATATTTTATTTCCTCTGTATGATTGCAGTTACTTGTACTTTGCTTGATAGCATGTTATTTCTTCCTGTATGATTATAGTTATTCATATCTGGCTTGAGGTTGAGACGAGCTTGTGGAGGCTGACACCCCACACACATTTCCTCCCTCACTTGCATTGCATGCATTTTACAGTCGTTTACTGTTTACTGTTTAAGCTGATGCTTTATCTGTTTCTGTTTACCATTGACATGATCCCCTAGGAATCTCACTTCCTTTGATAAGGAAGTGATGATAGAAATTTAGGTTGAAACCTATGCATGATAACTTCTAGGAGTTCCCTGTTTCAAACTTCAACTATAGGATGAATCCTTGGCATGACGACATTAGGACTTGATAGTCTCCCTTTAGTCGAGCCCCTTCTCTTCTCTTCTTAAAACAAATGAAAATACAATAATAAAGGTTAACTGACGTCGTATGTTACGAGCCTTAAGCTATCTGAGAAAGGATTGTTGGAGAGTTTCTTTTCAACGGTCTGGATGTTTAGTATGGTACTCTTTGGGTGACATACGACGCATTCACTCTCAGGTCATAGTCTTTAGTGCGATACTAGTTGCAAACAACCATAAAAAACAGTTCTTTCGTAAAAGACAGAAAACAAACTTCAAACCTTTTTGCCCCATGGGCCCGTAATTCAAAGGAAGCTTTTCTGAAGAAAAGAGTGTTGTTAAACTCCAGCGCCACCGCAAACAGGCTTTGTCCCTAACTGCTGGAACTGCTGTTTAACCCTACTCGATGAAAACAGATGAATCTGAATCCCCGTAATCCGTATTATCTCGAACTACGTAAGCTCTGATCTCTCATGCCTGTGTGAGAGTACGTAGGCACAATACTGACATATTGGCGAGCCACCTTCCCCATAACCCGTAGTTAGGCGAACTACATTGACTCTGATTTCTCATTCTCTGATGAGAATACGTAGGCATAAAGTGCGACGCTTTGCCGAGTCATTTTCTTTTCTTTTTAAGCCAGCCTTGATAGGTAGATAGATAAAACCAACCCGTCCGATAAACACAACAAGCGTGGATCCCGTCGAGTACGACGGACGTGAGGGGTGCTAATACCTTCCCCTTGCGTAACCGACTCCCGAACCCAGACAACGGTTGCGATGACCTTGTCTTATACCTATTCGTCAGGTTTTTCCGATCGTTTCCTTTCCCGCTCTGAGGGATAAATAACAAAAGGTGGCGACTCTTCTGTTTTGCCGACACCTTATTTTCGCAGAAGCGACAGGGTCATCCTTCTTTCCAATAATCATTTCTTCTGGATGAGAAGATTTGATTCTTGATGATCCTTTAACATTTGGTCCTTCAGAAATATTTAAATTGTTCATCTGAGCAACGAATGGAGTTGCATCTGGCGTTGCTTCTGGTGCTTCTGCTTGAGCTTTATCTGCCTCTGAGTCTTCAGAGCCTGTGAGAATGACTTCTCTATCTGCAGAGTTTTCAAACTGCTTTGGCTTTTTATTGCCAAGCTTATCATCAAATCTAACATGAATTGATTCCTCCACAATCTGTGTCTCAGTATTGTATACTTTGTAGCCTTTATAGCATTCGGAATACCCAAGCATGAAACACTTTTGTGCTTTAGAATCAAACTTGTTCAGATTCTCTTTAGTATTTAACATAAAACATACACATCCAAAAGGATGGAAATAAGAAATGTTGGGCTTTCTATTCCTCCACAGTTCATAAGGAGTCTTCTCCAGAAGAGGTCTAACTGACACTCTGTTCTGAATATAACAAGTTATATTCACTACTTCTGCCCAAAAATGTTTTTCCAGATTAGTCTCGTTGATCATGGTTCTGGCCATTTCTTGCAATGTTCTATTTTTCCTCTCTACAACTCCATTCTGTTGAGGAATTCTAGGGCAGGAGAAATCATGTGCAATGCCATTTTATTTAAAATATTTTTCAAAATATTTGTTTTCAAATTCACCACCATGATCACTTCTGACTTTAACAATTTTAAAATCTTTTTCGTTCTGGACTTATTTGCAGAAGTCAATGAATTCAGAATGAGACTCATCTTGTGTTTCAGGAATTTTACCCATGTTCATCTGCTGTAGTCATCAACAATGACTAATCCATACTTCTTACCTCTGATGGATGCAGTTTTCACTGGTCCAAACAGATCAATATGAAGCAGCTCTAATGGTCTTGAGGTTGAAAGAAGATTTTGAAAATTTTCCTTTCTGACATGCTTCACAAAAATCATATGAGTTGAACTTCAACTGAGGAAGTCCTCTGACCAGATTGAGTTTATTAATCTGAGATATATGTCTCATACTAATATGCCCTAATCTTCTGTGCCAGACCCATGTCTCTTCATTAACAGATAGAAGGCATTTTACATTCTGAACCTTAAGTTCTGAAAGATTGATTTTATAAATGTTGTTCTTCCTTTTTCCATTAAAGAGGATTGAGCCATCCTTTTGACTGACAGCTTTACAACATTTTTTATTGAAGATTATGTCATAACCATTGTCACTTAATTGACTTATGGACAATAGATTATGTGTTAATCCTTCAACAAGTAACACAATAGAAATGGAAGGGAGGTTACCATTACCTATAGTTCCAGAGCCAATTATCTTTCCCTTCTGGTTCCCTCCAAACTTCACATCACCTCCAGATCTAAGCTCCAGGCTTTGGAACATAGAAATTCTTCCCGTCATATGACGCGAGCAGCCAGAGTCTAGGTACCAGGACTGGTGTTTCAACTTTGCTGCTAAGGATGTCTGCAACAAAAATAATTTTGTCTTTAGATAGCCATATTTTCTTGGGTCCTCTGGGGTTAGTAGGTTTGAAATTATTTCCCTTATAAGCATCCTTGTTCTTTTGAGGTTTTGATTTATTAAACACAGGTTTGTTCAGATCAGAACGTGTGTGTTTAATATCATTTAAATGACCAAATTTGAAATGAGTATATAGAGGAGAATACTTTATGATCATTTTATCAACAGGTTTTGCATTTAAATCCTTCCCAGAAGAAGATTCATATCCAATACCCTTCCTGTTGTTTCTGCTTACGCCATAGATCATTGAAGCCATCTTGCTTCTATCTAGGCCTCTAGCCAGAAACTTCTGAACGCTATAGTCATACTCTTCTAAAATATTTTTAGAGCATGATATAGGTTCTGAGTCAAATTTCTGAGCATTTTCTAAATCATTTTTTATTTTAAGATTTTCTGCTTTAAGCTCAACAACCTCAGACCTCAGCTGATCATTCTCAGATGCAAGACATCTTTGAAGCTTCTTGTATTTGAGTTTGATTTTGCTGTAGTTTTCCAGAATTTCTGATAAACTTTTAGAAAGTTCTTCTCTAGTGAGTTCAGAAAATACCTCCTCAGAATCTGATTCTGATTCTGATCCAGATGTTTCTACATGGTCTTCTACGTCAGCCATAAGTGCCATGTTTGCACATTCTTCGTCTGACTCTGATGAAGATTCAGATGCATCTGAATCATCCTAGGTTGCCATCAGAACTTTCTTTTTATGATCAGACTTCCTTCTTGGCTTCTCCCTCAGAAGTTTTGGGCATTCATTCTTATAGTGCCCAGGTTCCTTGCATTCATAGCAGACCACCTCTTTCTTTCCAGATCTTCTGTGTCCAGAAGACTCTTTTTGTTGATCTGGTTTCTTGAAGTTTCTGAACTTCTTCTGTTTATGCTTCCAGAGTTTGTTGATCCTTCTGGAAAACATGGACAATTCATCTTCTTCTTCAGAACTTTCTTCTATAACCTGCAAAGCTTTGGCAGATTTGTTAGACTTTAAAGCAACAGACTTACCTTTCTTCTGAGGCTCGTCTTCCTCTAGTTCAATCTCATGACTTCTCAAAGAGCTGATCAGTTCCTTCAGCGTGATCTTGTTCAGATCCTTCGCAAGTTTCAGAGTTGTGACCATTGGTTTCCATCTGGTTGGCAAACTTCTAATGATCTTCTTGACATGATCAGCAGTGGAATAACCCATGTCCAGAACTTTCAAGCTAGCTGTGTGAATCTGAAATCTAGAGAACATAGTTTCTACAGATTCAGACTCCTCCATTTTGAAGGCTTCATACTTTTGGATGAGCGCCAGAGCCTTGGTCTCCTTTACTTTGGAGTTCCCTTCATGAGTCATCTTCAAAGATTCAGACATATCAAATGCAGTATCTCTGTTTGTTATTTTCTCATACTCTGTATGAGATATTGCATTTAATAAGATGGTTCTTGCTTTGGGGAGGTTTCTAAAATCCTTCTTCTGTTGATCAGACATAGATTTTCTGTCAATCTTTTTCCCTTCACCATTGGTAGGATGAGTGTAACCATCAGTTACTAAATCCCACAAATCAGCATCATAACCTAGAAAGAAGTTTTCTATTCTGTCTTTCCAGTAGTCAAACTTCTCACCATCAAACATGGGAGGTTTGGTGCCGATTCTATCTTTATCATCGTATTTGTTGTTGTATGAAGTTGAAGTAGAAGCTTCAGCAGCCATGATGAATAAAGAACAAGATATTTGGAGTTTTTCTCAACTGGATATTTTCTGTTCACGGTGAAGTGAGAGCACTAACAAAACCAGGCTCTGATACCAACTGAAGGTGAGAAAAACACTTAGAAGGGGGGTTGAATAAGGGTTTTGAAATAATTATGTCAATAAAAACAACACAGTATTTTTATCCTGGTTCGTTGAACTCAACTAATCCAGTCCATCCTACCAAGGTGATTTTCCTTTCTCAATAAGGACTTAATCCATTTTATTCAAACAGATTACAGTGTCAACCACTAAGAGCAACTGTCTTAGTCTTCTCAAGAAATTCTGACCACAACTTGGTCTTCTTAAGGAACCTTTTACAAATAAATGTAAACTAACAAGTGTTTAAGATGCTTCTAAAAAGCTATATCACAACTGTGATTTTTACACTTAGTTTAAGAACGAATAAAAACTATTCAGCTTATGAAATAAATTGTATGAGAGCTTGAGAGTAGTTTTCAATTTGATTTCAATAATACGTCAATTCGTCTAAAACGTCAACTTTGAAATGTTGTTGAAGACATCCTTTTATGTTCTTGGTTTATTGAAAGACAGAGTATGCCTAAGAGGGGGGGGGGGGGGGTGAATTAGGACTTTAGAAATTTTTCCGGTTTTTGTGGTTTCTTGAAATTTTACTGGTTTGTGTTCTTGGTTATGAAAGCAGTAGAAAATAAACGAACAACGGACACCAGGATTTATAGTGGTTCCCCTCACAATCCGAGAGTACTCCACTCCTCTTTCAACACGAAAGAGAATTTTCATTATTGTTTAATAAAGTACAACCTATCACACCATCAACCGGTGAAGCCTACTATCAAACAATGAAACTAACAAGTGTACAAGAACAATCCTCTTGTAAACACTCACCCTTGTGTCCGACAATCCTGGATCACAAGTCAAAATACAAATGCTTGTAAAGATATTTGTTTTGAGAATAATAATATCAATCAAAGTTGTTTTTCTCCAAATGATCAAAATTCACTCTTACAATTTTCAACACAAGTGTTCAAGATGAATATGAAATTTTATGCACATATGAACACTTAATAAAAGATTTTGAAAATGGTGAATTTGATTCTAAGAAAATTTTAAAATGAATGTAGAAAGTGTTTGGAGATTGGAAGTTTTTGAGTGTGTAGTGTGTTTTTCAAAAATTGAAAAACTCAGAATTTATATGAGTAAAATACCCTTTCACAAAAGGTATATTTGAGTAGATTTCAAAATATGAAATGGTGTAATTTTCAAACAAATTTTGAACTTGAAACAAAGCCATTTTTCACTATACGTTCAGTGTTAATCGGTTAACCTATATGGTTAATCGGTTAACATTGGAACGTTAGCCCAGATTATTTAAAATTTGAAATGGTTAACCGGTTAACCTATATGGTTAATCGGTTAACACTGCTATTTTTCAGAAAAATGCTTTTAAAAATAAATGTTATACCAATTTTAAAGTTTCAAAAACATGCTCATGTATTATGCTAAAATGCTTGATGTTTTTGAACACTTGTATATCAATTATAAGGATGGATTTTGATATACCCGCAATACGTCCAAGTCTTGAAGAATCATAGTTCCATATGTAGCTTGACTTGATTGAGAGAGCTTTGAAAGGCTTGTCTTTTTTTGCAATCAAGAGATGACCTTGAGTAGTGTTGACATCATCAAAACTTGAGATTGAAGCATGCTTCTACACCTTTTACAAATAAATGTAAACTAACAAGTGTTTAAGATGCTTCTAAAAAGTTATATCACAACTGTGATTTTTACACTTAGTTTAAGAACGAATAAAAACTATTCAGCTTATGAAATAAATTGTATGAGAGCTTGAGAGTAGTTTTCAATTTGATTTCAATAATATGTCAATTCGTCTAAAACGTCAACTTTGAAATGTTGTTGAAGACATCCTTTTATAGAGCAGAAAGTCCAATGCTTGAAGACTGTGCGTAGCATAGTAGCTGTAGACTTTTTGTCTTCTATTGACTTTAGCTTTCCCAGAAGAGGAATGATCAGACAAATCCCTTTTGTCTGATTTCCAGTGCCATACATGAATAAGGAAATAGTCGTTTGGAATATGCCAACGAATATATCTTTGAATAATATATTCTTCAACAAAGCTTTTGTCTCAAAGTTATCAACATCAGAGTCTTGATGTTATCAGATTTTTGCAGCCAAAGTGCTTGCAGCGAAAAGTACGTTCAGAGTCTTCTTGAAACAATGCTTGAAACTCTTCATACAAATTCTTCAACTACGCTTCAGAGTCTTCTGCAGATTCTGCTTCAGAGTCTCTTCTGGCAGCGCTCAGAGTCTTCTGATGCTTCATAGCTTTGCGTATAATACTATTCAGATGCATTTTTGCTTCCATAAGAATATTTAATTTAATATCTGAAACAAAAACACTTGAACAAAATTAGAGTATATATTTTCTTAATACAAAATTTCATTAGAGTTATCATCAAAACCATTGAGATATATTAAACACCAATCTTTGTTTTAACAAATCTTTCATCTAATAAGGTGGCTTAGTGACACGTTTCTCTTCAATTGGCTCCTCCATATTAGTCTCCTCATTCTCATTGGGCTCCGCTTCTTCTTGTGTTGGGCCTTGTCCAAATGGGTCTGTATCATCCCCCTCTTCTTCGAAAATCACCTTGTCCTCAAGGTGTATATTCGGAAAACAGATTTGGAACTAAGTCAAATTCTCCCAAGATGCCTCCTCCTTTGGGGATCCCTTCCACTGCACCAGTATTTATGGTTTGAGCTGGCCATGCACTAGAGTGGTGCGCTTAGCAAGGATAGTTTCCAGAACGTCAACAGGCTGGTTTTTGAAACTGTCGAGTGGTAAGTCCCTCACAGCCGGTACAACAGTACCTCTGAATGGTTTCAGTGCTGACACATGGAATACACGGTGAATGCGACTCTCCGCTGGAAGTTATAACTTGTATGTCACAGAACCAATTGTTGCACCCTAAAATTTGCCCAACCTTATTCACTTGGTTTATGTTTCAATATCATTAGCATTTGCATATAGAGTCATGTACATAGACTAATCATCTGCATAGCATAAGCATAACAAGTCATTCAACAGGGGACCAATCATTATTCTCATCTCTAGAAGCCTATCAAGAGGTTATTATCCCAATTCAATCTCATTCAAGTCATCAGGAAAGAATTTGAAAGCAAAGAGTTCAGCAGATCAAGCCTTGAGTCCATCTCCTAGCTGAGGATATCTGAGGGTCAGCAAGAGGGTTGTGAGCTGTGAGTTGAAGGCATGGAGAGCATCTAGACATTGTGAGAGACTTAGAAAGTCATTTAAAGAAGGAGACAAGTCATTGATGAGAGCACAAGAGCTATAGCTGAAGGCAGTCAACTAGGGTTTCATCTGGGTCAACCCTAGGTCAACCCTAGGTCAATTGACTGACTTAAGGGGCATTCAAGTCTAGTGGAGAGATGTGGGGTTCATCATTTGACATATAGAAGAGGATATGGTGGTATGCCAAGTAGAATTCAAGAGAAATCAAGGAGAAGAGGAGTTTCTAAATTAGGGTTTCTGTGTAAAATCCCCTAGCTTAGGTCAAATTTCCAAGCAAGATAAGTCAAAATGCTAGCTTCAAATGGCTTCTTGGCCAACATGAAACTTGTAGAGGATCTCAAGACCTTTAATTTGAGCGGTGGAAGACATCAAGGAGATTTATAGAACTCAAGTTATGGTCCTTGCAAGTTACAGGTCATCTGAGGTATCTGAAATTTTGTCTGTGAAAGTGACTTGACTTCCAAGCAATTTTTACCCCTCAAGGAGATTTCAAATGAATTCTTGGTCAACATAAGAATTGTTCCTCATTGTCTTAGCTTTCTAGAATGGTATAGCATGCCCTCATATGATGTGTGGAACTCAACTTATGGTCTTGGCAAGCAAAGGGTATTTTGGGCATTTGTGAATTACAGGTCATTTTAACCTATGTCCAAAACTCATACAAGGAGGCCTCAAATGAAAAAACTTACAACATCAAACTTGCTCCAAATGAGATTTTAAGTCTAGAAAGAAGGTCACAAATTGTTGGAAAAGCTCATAACATGAAGTTGCATGATTGGTCCAAATTTGAACTAAAATGGCTTTTAATTTGAATAAAGTCAAAATGGAAAATGGTTTGGGAGATTTACAAGTCCAAATGGAGACTTACAATATATGATTTTGAATGGAAAAAACATTCTAAAGACAATGGTTCAAGCACTTTTTTGAGTTTAGTGGAAGATTTCAAAGTTATCCTTGGTTGCTTGCATTTTAAGAAACATAGCCAAAATGAATCAAAGTTGGAAGGCAAGGGAATGTGTAAGAGGGATCTAGAATGTTCATGTGAGCCCTATATATTCATGAAATGAAGATTGATCAAGGGTTGGCTTCATTTTTCACCAAGAATTTCTCAAATTCTCTCATTCTTTCTCATTGTGTTTTCACTTCAATTCCTCAAATTCTTCACCAATCATCATCAAAATCAACTTCATCATACTGATTCATCATCATAGATCAGCATTCAACCAAGAACAAGGTGTGATCACTCCATTTTCGAGCACTTCCATCATCAACATCAAAATTGCAATTTCAAGTTGACAGCACAATTCAAGCCAAGTTTCATTCAAGTGTTGCATACAGAATCAAGGAGTGCCATTGTAGATCAAGATCCAAGCCTCACAAGCCTCAGATCCACAAGATTCATCATCATCCACAAGATTTTACACCAGGTGCATTTTCTCTGTATCGAGCCCGCGGTACGTGATGCAATTCAACTTTGTCGAAGAAAGGTAACAATCTCCTTGCATAATTCATGTAATGTATCAAATTAGGCTGACGTGTCTCCCATTCCCCTTTGATCTGATTCACTACCAGAGCTGAGTCTCCGTATACGTCTAGATGTTTGATTCCCAAATCAATGGCTTCTTCAAGCCCCATTATACAAGCTTCGTATTCGGCCTCATTGTTGGTAACGGCAAAGGTCAATCGGGCAGTAAACGGGATGTGCGACCCGTGTGGCGTAGTGATGATTGCCCCTATTCCGCTACCGTAAGCATTCACAGCTCCGTCAAATATCATCTTCCATTGGGATCCCACCTCTGGTCCCTCGTCTGGCAACGGCTCTTCGCAATCCTTCATCTTTAGGTACATGATATCCTCGTCAGGAAAATCAAACCTCATCGATTGGTAATCTTCAATAGGCTGCTCCGCCAGATATTCAGACAGCACACTCCCCTTTATAGCCTTTTGCGAGACGTATTGGATATCATATTCAGTCAAGACCATCTGCCAACGGGCAATTCTACCTGACAACGCCTGCTTTTCGAATACATATTTGATAGGATCCATCTTCGAGATGAGCATGGTTGTATGATTCAGCATGTACTGCCTCAAACGCTTGGCGGCCCAGGCTAGCGCGCAACAAGTTTTCTCCAGCATTGAGTATCGAGATTCACAGTCTGTAAATTTCTTACTCAAGTAGTAGATCGCATGCTCTTTTCTTCCTGTCTCGTCGTGTTGACCGAGAACACAACCCATGCTTCCCTCAAGAACCGTCAAATACATGATCAAGGGTCTCCCTGCCACTGGGGGTATCAAAATAGGAGGCTCCTGCAGATACTTCTTTATTTTATCGAACGCCTTTTGACAATTTTCGTTCTACGTTACAGCTTGATCTTTCTTCAACAGCTTGAATAATGGTTCACACGTGGCCGTTAGGTGAGATATGAACCGGGCAATGTAATTCAATCTCCCTAAGAACCCGCGCACCTCTTTCTCTGTTTTAGGCGTCGGCATTTCTTGAATCGCTTTTATTTTAGCAGGATCGACCTCTATTCCTCTTTCGCTTACGATAAACCCCAGCAGTTTACCCGATCTCACCCCGAAGGTGCATTTATTAGGGTTCAGCCTCAGCCTGAACTTCCTAAGCCTTTTAAACAACTTCAACAGATTCACCAGATGCTCTTCCTCCGTCTGGGATTTGGCAATCATATCGTCAACATAAACTTTGATCTCTTTATGCATCATGTCATGAAAAAGAGTCGTCATCGCACGCTGATATGTTGCCCCAGCATTTTTCAAACCAAAGGGCATCACTTTGTAGCAAAATGTTCCCCAAGGCGTTATGAAAGTAGTCTTCTCCATATCCTCTGGCGCCATTTTAATTTGATTATAGCCTGAAAAGCCATCCATGAAGGAGAATACGGAGTACTGAGCAGTATTATCAACCAACACGTCAATGTGAGGAAGTGGAAAATCGTCTTTTGGGCTTGCTTTATTCAAGTCTCTATAATCCACGCACATTCGAACCTTGCCATCTTTCTTCGGCACTGGTACGATGTTGGCAACCCATGAAGGATATTTTGTCACAGCCAGGAACCCAGCGTCCCACTGTTTCTGCACCTCCTCTTTGATCTTCATTGCCATATCTGGTCGAGTTCTGCGAAGCTTTTGCTTGACCGGCGGGCAATCTTCTTTCAGTGGCAGGCGATGCACAACCATATCTGTATCGAGCCCTGGCATATCTTCATATGATATGCAAGTGAGAGGAAACTTTCTGTTTAATGTTAACAGTTGATGAACCACCCTTGGTAGGTAATCAACTGTCTAACATTCACTCACTTCACTCTTGTGACTGATTCCTCATCCTGGAGGTTTGAGCATGAAGAAAAGCCATTGTAGATAGAAGACTGATGATCAAAGCCCTTATCTGAAGGCCATGAAGATGGAGATTGATGCTTGTTGAAGCCTGTAGCTGATTAGAGATTACTTGAAACCAGATGTTGATTCAGAGCTGCTGAAGCTGTTTGTTGTTGCTGTTGTATTTCATTTGCTGATGTATTGACTGGTTTCCTGGTTGTATTGTTTGCTGTTTACCCTGCTGGGTTGAAAGTGAAGCCTGTTCACTTTTGCCTATTGTTTTCCAGGTTCGAGGTTGAGTGGGACTCCCTTGCCTCGCTTGTGCTGTTGCATCCATGCATTTTACTGCTTTATTATTTCTGTTATTGTTTCTGTTTCTGCCTATCCCGTAGGATCTCTGTTTCTCTTTGTGCAAGAGAGGAGCATGATAGACACTAGGTCTTAACCCATGCATGATAACGTTAGGTTAGTTGTTTCCCTTCGCAACCGTAGGTTAGAGTTCTGTCTCTTCTGTCTTAAAACAAACAGAAAAACACATAAAGATTTCAAACACAATAAAAGACACTTCTTCCGTAAAAGAATGTAAACTCATCAAGACGTCATTTTTGTCCGCCGGGACTGCTAATCAAGAAAACCTTTTTCAGAAGGAATAAAAACAATTAAGACAGACTTGTGTCGGACGTGGCCCGAACTACGTTTGCTCTGATCTTCCATGCTGTGTGGAAGTACGTAGGCATAGGATGCGATATCCTAGCGAGCAACCTTCCCCTCCTTTCCCGTAGGTAGGCGAACTACGTTGACTCTGATTTCTCGTTCCAGACGGGAATACGTAGGCATAAAGGGCGATACTTTGCCGAGTCATTTTGCTTTCATTTTATTTTCTTTTAACCCCAGACCTGTAGCGTAGATAGAATAACAATCCATACCCGAAAACAAGCGTGGATCCCGTCGAGTACGACGGACGTGAGGGGTGCTAATACCTTCCCCTTGCGTAACCGACTCCCGAATCCAGGTTTTGGTTGCGACGACCATACCTTTCCCATGTTGTGCGAGGTTTACTCTGAGCGTTCCCTTTCCCTCCCGTGGGATAAATAACGCACGGTGGCGACTCTTCTGTTCAGCCGGCGCCGATTTTCGCAGTAGCGACACCAATACGTTCAACAACTAGATAAGGGCCATAATAACGTTTGGTCAGTTTATGATGGCGATGATGGCAAACAGAGATTTGTTGGTAAGGACGCAGGCGAGCTAGAATTAAATCTCCTATGTCAAACTGTAAATCACGTCGGTGACAATTCGCCTTCTGAGCCATACGGTGCTGAGCTGCCAGCAAACTGGCTTTCAAGGTGCGCAACAATTCGTCACGTGTGAGAAGAGCATCATCTAGGGCCTGAATAATAGTGGAACCCCTAGTGTAGCTGGGAATAGAAGGAGGCCTACGACCATAAAGCGCCTGAAATGGTGTCATTTGAAGGCTGCTGTGGAAACTGGTGTTGTAATGAAACTCAGTCCATGGGAGATAAGTGACCCACGATGCTGGTTTGTGTTGAGTGAAAGATCGTAGGTACTGTTCCAAGCCCCGGTTAACAACCTCAGATTGACCATCTGTTTGAGGATGGTATGCAGTGCTCATAGCCAATTTGGTACCACTCAACTCAAACAACTTCCGCCAAAAAGTACTAATAAAAATAGGATCTCGGTCAGACACAATGGATCGAGGAAACCCATGATGACGAACAACCGTAGAGACAAACAGCTCTGCAACCTTAGAGGCGGTGAAAGTAGTAGGCAAAGCCGTAAAATGAGCAGATTTTGAAAGTCGATCCACTATCACCATGATAACCGTATATCCGTGAGATGGTGGCAAGCCGGTGATAAAATCCATAGTAATGTCCTCCTAGACTGCCTCCGAAATTGGTAACAGTTGTAATAAACCTGCGGGCACCTGTGTGGAATACTTGATTTGTTGAAATAGGAGATAATCAACCACAAATGAAGTAACCGTTTGACGCATGTGAGGCCAAAAGAAGCTGGCAGCCACCCGAGCAAGGGTGCATTTTACCCCAGCATGACCTCCACTAGGAGTATCATGGCACTCACTAACCACTGTAAGGCAGAGAGAAGAAGTAGGACTGAGCACATACCGCCCCTTATGAGTTACCAGCCCGTGTAAAATAACAAAAGGATGCTCCAAGGTACCCTGAGCTGCACGGCAATGAAACGCCAAAAGGAAAGGATCTGAAGTATTTTCCTGTTGGAGTTGTTGTATGATGCCGAAAGTCAGAGATGAAACTAAGGCCATAAAAGTAGATGCTGCGGCAGAATCAGAAGAAGGCCATTATGTAGGGACCCGTGACAGCGCATCCGCCACTCTATTGGAGACGCCGGGCATGTACTCAATCCGAAATTGAAAACCCAATAACTTCCTCACGTACACTTGCTGGTCCGGTGTCTGGATTACTTGTTGCAACAGTTCTTTAATACTCTTACGATTCGTGCGAATGACAAAGAAATGGCCATTCCAAGTGTTTGAGAGTAAACACTGTAGCACCATTTCCAAGTGTACCAAATGGTCTTCTAGAGACGAGCTATAGATCAAGATGTCGTAAAAAAACGACCACAAAGCGCCTTAAAAACTGAGAAAACAACTGGTTCATGGTTGCTTGGAATGTGGACGGTGCATTCGTAAGGCCAAAGGACATCACCAAAAACTCAAAATGCCCGTCATGGGTTCGGAACGCCGTCTTATAAGTGTCTCGAGAGTGGACACGGATCTGGTGGTACCCTGCTCGTAAGTCTAACTTGGTAAAAATGGAAGCTCCACCTAATTCATCAAGTAACTCGTCGATGGTTAGAATCGGGAATTTATCCTTGACGGTGGCAGCATTTAGAGCTCGATAATCCATGCAAAAGCGCCAGGATCCATCTTTCTTCCGGACCAACAACACTGGAGAAGAAAAAGGACTATGACTCGAGACAATGATGCCCTGTTCCAGCATTTCTCGTATCAATTTTCCATTTCTAATTTCTGAAACTAAGGGTAACGATACGACCTAACATTAACGGAATTGGTACCTTCAACCAAATGAATATGATGGTCAACAGAACGATGAGGGGGAAGGCCAGACGGAGCTGCGAACACTAGTTGGAAGCGCTGCAAAATATCCAAGACCGAGGAAGGCAGGTCTGGTGGGAAATCAGTATCAGAGGAATGTAGGGAATCTATCATGGTGGCTGAAATAGTAAAGAAGCTAGCCACGACATCACTATGTACCAATGCTTGAAGCTGGTGGAAAGATATAGATTGAGGATCCAAGGATGGATCACCGCGGATGGTAATTGAGTGACCTTCCCACACAAATTCCATAGTCAATTCAGAGTAATCATGAGAAACTTTGCCCAATAGTTGAAGCCAAGGAAACCCAAGTACCACATCCGGGCCTTCAATGGGTAAGACAAACAGGTCAACCGGAAAAGTGAGGCCCTGCAGTTGAAGGGAAGCAGCCTTGCAACAAAACTGATAAACCAGAAAGGATCCACACCCAGTAGCCACCCTAAACCGTGGACAAGGAGAAACTGGAAGGCCTAAACGTTCCACCAGGGTAGGTTTGATAAAGTTTTGAGTACTGCCACTATCAATGAGAATAGGAAACGAATGGTGTTCATATACACTGAAAATCCGTAAGGAGCGACCCTGGAGCTGACTAGCCAAGGCGTGTAAGCTAGAAATGTCAACCGAGACATCATCGACGGGTAAATCTTCATCCACCATGGGGAAGGCATCATCGTCCTCACCCAGTAACAACATAACCTTGATTTTACAAGATGTGTGGAACTCCACTTTTCATCACATTTTAAGCACAAACCCTTAGCACGACGATCTCGAAGTTCAGCCGGAGGTAATTGTCGAAAAGGGGTGGTGTTCGGAGGGTTGGGTAATAATGGGGGAAGGGTATTAGTTTTGGAAGGATGGTGTAGTGTTTGGGCTGGGCTAGTGTGTATAATTGGTGAAGATTGAGTGTTTGGGCCAGTGTTTATAGTTGGGTTAGAGTTTCGGGTCCAACTGTTGAAGGGGGTTGGGTTATCCTCCAAACGGGCCTCATAAGCCCTAGCCATGGCAAATGCTTCCATTAACGTAGGGGGACGACGGAATTGCAATTCTCTATGCAAATTCTTCTTAAGGCCAGTGATGAAAAAACTAATGAGCAATGGTTCTGAAATACCAGTGACCTTGTTCATGAGGTCTTCAAATTGTGATTGGAACTCGGCAACGGAGCCAGTTTGCGACAGCTTGGAGAGATCTCCTTCAATGTCCTCGTAAGTGGTAGGGCCAAAGCAGTGATAGACATCGTCAAGGAAATCGGTCCATGATCTCAACAGCGAATTACGCGAGGCCCACTGAAACCAAGCGGCGGCGCGACCGTCAAGGTGGAAGGAGACAATTTGAAGGCGGGTATCAGCCGATGTCTCATGAAAGTTAAAGAAAGCTTCGATTTGAAATACCCATTCCTGAGGGTTGGATTCGTCAAATCTGGGAACATTCAACTTCATCGAACGAGATGCTTGATTGGAGAAGCTAGATTATGACCCGGGAACACCCAAGCGCGCATTCGCAACTTTGGAATCAACGGTGAGTAGATGCTCATGTAATGTATTGTGGATGGATTCAGCATGTGATTCCAACGACGATTTCACCAGCTCGCGGAATTCAGATGCTTAAGCTTCCAATTTGGATTGAAGGGCGTTCATGATGTCATTAGTGTTCATGATGAAAGCACCAATGATGCAACCTGCACAGTAGAAATTGTATGGGTATAAGGAAGGCACTCTTCGAGTGAGTGTAAACTCCAAAAACAGAATAAGAGGAGAGAGATTATGAAGGAGGAAAAGGGAATTTTCTTTACTATCAGCATTCCTTTCCAAGGCTATATTACACGTATATAAAGAAAGGATGGTCTAACCACTTGCAGAAAATATGGAATGGAAATAACAAAAGCATCATTATAACAGAAAATAGAAGTTGCTATTGATGTCAATAGCTCACGTAATCTTTCATCCAATAAGGTGGCTTAGTGACATGTTTCTCTTCAATTGGCTCTTCCATATTAGTCTCCTCATTCTCATTGGGCTCCGCTTCTTCTTGTGTTGGGCCTTGTCCAAATGGGTTCATATCAGTGGATCAACATACAAGTTGTGTGAAATCTTAGTGGCCCAACTTGCCATGCCAAATGCCTACTGTTAGAGCCTTGGTCAATGATTTAGGGCTTATTGTTGTTGTTGAAGATCTTTGTGTTTCAGTTGTATCTTTGGATGATAAAAATTATTTTGGCCTTCATCTTGGGCTTCTTCTTCCACACCTCCATGAACAAGAATTATTAGTATCCTTCTCATGGAACTATGACTGATTGGTTGCATTGGAGTGATTATTTTGTCATCCAGGTGACTTTACAGACGTGCTAACCTCCACAATTCATTAATTATACAAAAGGCCCACATGCACGTTGCGATGCGTCAACCATGTATGTAATATTTTTAGTCACCGGATGCCCAACAATTAGAGGCTCATGGTTCAAAATATATCAGACTCATAACTCTCTTCACTATGAACTCTGAAGTGTTAGAATATGCCTCTAGAGTTTGAAAAAAAATAAGGCCCATGCTTTTTGAATTGGGCACATTTTTGCTGTGATGAGCCTTAGAAAAATTCCTTGCATAATAACCCATTCTTCTCCTGGTTGGAATTTTTCATTCTTCATAGTTTCACACATCTGCTCACTTAGCATGTTGTTGTTTCCACTTTTGTTTCGAATTCCACATAGACTTGAGGGTCTCAAATCAAGTAAAGCATTAATTGCATAAGGATAATAATATATATGTTTACCGCGGACATATGATGTGTGTGCTTTCCAATCATGATGGGTCGCGTTTGCATAAAATTCCAAGCCAATCAACCTGCTAGTTTATTGGATCAAATTGTTAAGCTTCATCCAACACCTCTTTTCCAACATCTATGCTAATGCTTTAAATCCCTTCAGATTGAGAAGATTAAAAGCTCTTACGAACATTATTATGTAATTCTTCACTTTAAGGTAATTTTACATGTGTGCTTGAGAGAGGAATTCATAATTTGAGAAGATTAGTTCATCTTGAGCTCATGGTGTAATTGAGGTTGATATACCAGTGTTTACTGGTGTTTTTAGTAAACAAATTACAAGTATTAGTTCACTTAAAGGATTAAACTCGAAAATATCCTAAGGAAATTTTGTGCGAGATGTTTGAGACATGTGTTTGTGCCTAAAGGTTTTATCTTTGAATTTATAGAGACTGGATATTAATGTAAAAAAGAATAAAATGTATAATTTATTAAAAAAAAGAATAAAGTAAATGAAGAAAACAACAAAACAGTTGGACACAAATGTCTGAATTAGAAGTGGGACACATGTTCATACATTTCTCACGAATTCTTGATCTCTGTGACTCAGATATGAGAAGTTTAAAGACAGTAAAATGAAAATGCAAACCTTTTTCCTAAAGACCAAATCTACTTATATACTATGTACATCCACAATTTTCGACAATTATTAGTTCTCCAGTATTTAACATGTATCTTGCTGTGTGGGCTTCTTCCTTATACTGTGTTTCCACATGTCTTTGGTTCTTGAATTGTCTTAAATTGCTACCATTGTCAAAATTGTCTTCAAATCCTCTAACTACATCTTTCGAAGAGTTCTTTTATCGAATCTTATGGTATGTTGTCGAAAATGCTTCTAAGTCATCCAATTATTAGATTCAAGAATATGCTAAGTCCTAACATACCTGATAGGCAAGTTGTACTCGTGGCCCTTTATAGGTGGGCCAAATTCATCACCTCTATTGAAACAAATAACATGTCGAAACTTATACCTTGGTTATCTTACACTCAACATTTTGCATACTTTTATATCATACCACCATGTCGAAAGACTAACCTAAAATTATCAAGCTAACATATGCCCCCCAAAAAGGTCAATTTTTTTTTATCATATCTACCATATGGCTGAAAGATGAAGTTTTTAGTTGAATTCACAACACTTTTCACGTCATCCTCCATATGACACTACCATCATGACTTCCGTCGTTTTCTAGCATCATGCCTTCTTTCACTTAACCGTCATGTTTACAACGTGCAAGCATCTACCATCATAGCTCTGATTTCCAAGGCCAATGTGGGCCACAAAAATTAATCATATTAAATGAAATGTAACATATGCAACATATGCCTTTTTGTTCTTTGTTCCCTTCATAGCTTATGTCATTATCGTCCCATGCAACATATGCCTTTTTGTTTTTTGTCCCCTTCTTGCCTTTGATTCCTCCTTTCTTGGACAACTTTGGACAATCAGGCTTTATGAGACCTTGCTTACCGCATTCAAAATATTTAACATCTTGTGTTGAAGTGGAAGCCTCCTTTTTCTTGAAGTTTTTCTTTCTCTTAGCATAATTAAAGGTTTTGTCATTCTATACCATAAAAATTTCTGAGTCTTTTAACTAGGAGCATAAAGTTTTCATCTTCTTCCAGTGCATCATCATCTTGACCATCTTTTAAATCTACTTTTAATGTGATACCCTTGGATTTCTTTTCTTGATGTTCATGTTTTTCAAGTCGTCCAAGTTCTAATTCGCGTTCCTGAAGCTTTCCAAATAATGATGCAGAAGTCATGGTAGAAAGACTTTTCTTTTTCGATATAGTTGTAACTTTTGGTTGCCATTCTCTCGTCAAAGATCTAAGAACTTTGAGATTTAGTTCATCGTTAGAAAATGTCTTACCAAGTGCTATTAAGTGATTAGTCAAATGTATAAATCTTTTCTATAGAGCAACTATGGATTCTCTAGGCTGCATTTGAAACATCTCATATTCCTGACTTAATGTATACATTCTAGATCTTTTGACTTCAGTGATTCCTTCATGAGTTTCCACCAAGGTGTCCCGGATTTCTTTTGCAGATTTACATTGTGAAATGCGAAAGAATTCATCCATACTTAATGCACTTTGTAATATGTTAATAGCTTTCTTTTCATCAAGTAATTTATTTTTATCATCTTCATCATATGAACTTTTAATCTTAGCAGTGCCAACACCATTTAGCACACTAACTGGTTGATGAGGACCATTTTCAACAGTTTCCCAGATTCCTTCTCCTTGAGCTTATAAATGTGCTTTCATACGAATTTTCCAAAAGTCGAAATATTCTCTAGAAAATAGAGGAGGTTTGTTACTGCTGCCGCCATCTTTGAAAACCGGATTTACGCTAGTGGAAGCCATAATGGATCTATAGAGACAGGTTACTTATAACTAGCTCTGATGCCAACTGTTAGTAAGAGTTGCACCTAAGAGGGGGGGGGGGGGGGGGGGGGGTGAATTAGGTACTTGAATATTTTTCTGGATTTTTGATGTTTTCAAATTTTACTTTCCTAATTGATTACTATGTGATGAAAGCGATAAATGCGAAAAGTAAATGACACGATCATATATCCTGGTTCCTTTCACAGTCCAAGAGTACTCCAATCCCCTTTTAACATGAAGGAGATTTTTAATAATGTTAGATCTTATGGCAGAACCATACTAGTCTTTCTATATAGACTCTAACAAGCACACCAAGAACAACCTCTTGGATTTTAAAACAAAGTGAATAAGAGAACAATCATCCCTTATTCACTCTCTTGCTTCCAACAATCCTGGACAGCAAGGATTACAATTTTACAATCTTAAATTCAACAATCCTAAAAATAAGATGTAACAATCAAAAGACTTAATTCTGAATTTTGTATGAGTATTTGAAATTGATCTTCAATTATAAATCTAAAGATTGATCTTCTTCTTGAATAAACAACTCTCTCAATGAATATACAAGTGTCCTTTAATGAAGGAATGAAACTAGAATGAATTTTATGAAGTTTTAATGCATAAGTTTCACTCTTGAAAAATTCTGGTTTGAACACTTAGAGAAATTTGAAAGTTTTAAAGAGGAAGAGAATGTTTGGAATTTTTTGCAAGAAGGTGAAGTTTAAAATCTAGAAATATGAGTTTATGTAGGCACAATACACCCATGCAAAAGAGTTCCATTAATGAAATGATGCCATGCTTCACAAAACCAAGTTTGAAAATTAATATGCTGAGAAAACAAAGTATTTTTACATACTATTTCAGGGTTAATCGATTAACCCATTTGCAAAGGAAAATGCTTAATCGGTTAACCACTTCCAACGTGCAAAAAATTTGAAGTTTTGAACGGTTAATTGATTAACAGGTTTGAACTATCAAATGGTTAATCGGTTAACCAGTGTTAAAAACATAAAAAAGCTTTAGGAAAAAGTGTAGCATGCAATGGTTTTCTCAAGCAATTATTTTAATGAAATATGACAAGTAAGATTGATATTTTGAACACTTGTATATGCAAAGATAAGATGTGTTCATATACCTTAATTCATGATCAATATTTTAGAAACCTCAATACTTTTTTGATGAACTCGAAACTTGAAAGCTTGATACTTGTCTTGATCTATTCCTTTTTGTCATTATCAATAGGCTGCATAATGTTGTTGTCTTCATCAAAACATATTTGAGAAGCTTGATTCTTCATTTTTTCATTTCAAGTACCAAAGAAAAAAATGGCCTCTCCTTCTAGTACAATGAAACAATGTTCAATCCCCTTTGTTGTTGACATTCCAAGTCTCATATACTCCAATGATCGCACTTATGCTCTGGAACCACCAATTTAGAAAGAAAAAACTCTCATTTGGGCTTCCCATGTACTCATTCATTTCTCTATCGCTAGTAATCCCCATGCATTTTTGGGTCATTTGCCTAGTAATTCGTGTGAAACATGTGTCACTACTTCACAGTAGTAATAGAAAATGTCACCACTATGGTAAAATCCATGATAAGAATATGTGCAAATCTAATAGCACCTTAGCTCATACATCACATAGAGGTTCCTCAAGTGAAGGAAGATATCGTAATAGTGGGGGTACCAAGGACATGTCTAAGGAAAAGAAAGTTCATGTCACTCCTTACAATAGAGCAAAGGGAAAAATCAAGGACTTAGGAAATTGGTCAAGTCTAGTCGACATGAGGTATTACTGAGAAAAGGATATTCTTCCGATGAGATCAACATGTGTGAACATACCTGGAATATGAACCTCTATAATTCCAAATAATTTGTCACCAATTAAGGTAAAGAAGTTCCTATGGAGAAGCTCATTAGGGGTTTGCAATGTCTCAAAATTGATAGTAAAAAAAATCAGACAAGATATCTCAACGTCATACTCAGGATTCTGAATTATCTTATAAAGATTGTGTCATTGAAGGGAAGGCTGATGCTCAGGCTGGAGGTCTTACCATTTTTAAACAACCTACATTGGTTCAAAAGAATAATGGTTATGGCTCAAGAATTCCTTCTCAAATGACTGGTGAAAATCATGATAAGGTGGTTGGTAAAGCTAGAACTACTAGTTCTATTCATAACACTCCTATTTTTGTTAAGTTTGATCTTGCTGCTAGTAAAATTATGAATGTTCCACTCAGGTCTGAGCCTATGATCATCATGACCTTCTAATGTTTTTTGGTGAAGATTCCAAGAAAAAAATGGGAGTAGTCGAGATGGTGATAAAAATGTGCCAGACATCTTATTCGACATATTTACAAAGTCTCAAGTGCATAAGAAGAGTGATAGTCATCTCCATGAAGATATTCAATTTGTTGTAGCTAATGGTGGTGGTATTGATAACCATGATCATGCTTTGGATGATGTGCAGACTTTGGGTGAAGGACTAATGAGTAAGAATGAAAGCATTCTTCTAGTTTATGCTACAATAGGCACACAATCTATGAGAAGGATATGGCTGCCCATATTGAAGAGGATGTTGAGATCATGGAACTTGATATAGAGTAAGTTGCTGGTAGAGATGGAAGTATATATGCCTTTTTCCCTTCTTGGAACCATCATATTAAGTCTAAGATTTCCAGATTTTATGGAGTTTAAACTCTATCAGATGGATGTGAGTACTGCCCTTCTCAATAGGTACTTAAAAATGGAAGTTGAAGGCCTTTTTTTGCCAACATGATGAGGATAACATTTGATAAGATTGTGGCTAAAGAAGCTTTAACCTTTGAAGAGGATGTTCTACTACTAGAGGAAGTCATTGTGAAATACAATGAGAATCTTAAAAATGTTCTCATGTGTGTTATTGACTTGTCAGACAACATGGAGGAGCATGTTGTTCATTAAATGCAGTCTGACTTTGAGTTAAGCATAAAAGAAGATGTTAGATACCTTCCTGATTTTCAAGTAAATCAAATGAAGGACTATACATGTGATTCCCAAGGTTTACGTGCTAAAAGTAGTTCTTTCAATTTCTGTGAAGTAACCAAGTGCATAAAGTTGTCATCAACGTTGATAACGGAAGTGTCTTCTAGGATGTGTCAGACATCTGAAGCAGCATTGTAGTAACTGAGTTCCCAAATCATAGATAGGAGAAGCAAGTTGTTCTTGATAACTATGAAGAAACTAGAATGCTAAAATTAGAGGTAGATGATGAAGCAAATGCCTTGGTCATTATTTTCGAAATCTTGGATGGCAAAGAGCATCTCACAAAAAAGGAAAGAATGTTAAAGGGTATATAGTTGTATCTCAGAAGGATAGTCCTTGAAATGAAACTGTTAAAAGAGATTTTGACATTTGAAGAAGTGATTCAACAACTAAAAGAAGTCTGTGTGACAGACAAGGAGAACCTCATGATAAGTTACAACATAATATCTTGGGTAAGCAAGGAGAAAATCAGTATACCTGTGTCTTCTGATGGAACTGATAACAATATCGCATGAAGCAGTGGATTAAGTTGATGCTGAAGAAGTATAATGTAGGACAAGATGTCTTAACATTTGTTTGAGACATTATCACTAAAGTCGTAGAGGCAAATCAAGTTGAGGAATTGAGGTGTGCCCTTGATAACAACATATTTAATGGTCTATAGAAATCAATGCTATGGAGTTGTTCCAAAAGAGAAAAATAATTTCTCTCCCCTAAGACCACTTTGGCACAAAAAATAAGGCAGAATATTTTGTTATCTCAAGTGTGGTGTAACTAGGTTGTCGTTACTAGCAAGAAAATGGACATATTTCCTTATCCTACTCTCAGATTACAAATGTCTCTCATATTATTCAAGATATTCCTATTAACATTCATCAAAAGTCTGATGATTCATCTAAACAATCCAGTGGGAGCACACATGTCAAAGAAATTGAGATTTCTAAGGGTTTTGGTGATATGCTGAAGTCTTGGTTAGATAATGCAAAGGAAGCTTGAGATGTTAGGAATAACATCACCATTGTTGAACCTTCAGGTGAAACATCCATATCTAATAAGATACTAATCTCAAATTTGAATCTTAAGAAGATAATGAGGGTAAAGGCTCCAGTTACAGAACCAACCGAATCAAGCGACTCAAGTGATTTTGAATTAGATGAGGACAACTTAAATTGGATTTTGGTCTAAGAATCTGAAGTTTGGAGGTTTCCATAATTTTTTCTTGACCCTTATATTTGGGTTTTTTTTTCATTTGGATCTTGTTGTACCTGGAAAAAAAGGAATACGACCTTGCGAAGTGCAATCACACTAAATATATTTATTCTCAAGGATGGAAAGGGAAAATATCGATTAGAACCCTAAAAAATGACTAAGATATGGTCTTCATAACCAAATCAGGGTTCAATAGTTAATTATGCATGGGGAAGGTATTAACACCCCTCACACCCATTGTACTAAACGGTAACCATTTGGTTAGTTATGTGTGTTAGTGTTAGCTTTCGAATGTTAGGCTTCTCAAGTTAAAAGAAAAGAAAAAATAGGACTAAAAGGTGGGTTTTTTTTATCAGAGTGCTTGACGAGACTTTGAATCTCTCTCCTATGTATCTCCGAGTGCGATGGAGAACTCAAGGCTATGTAGTTCTGGGTAGAAAATATTTGTTTGTGGGTCGATTTTTGCAAAAGCAGTTTTGTCACAATTAACGAAAAAACACTACTTGCTACCCAAAATAGTTGAGGAACGGGTGTTTGAATGACATTGAAGGATTTTTACATATCAACATTCAAGGGAAAACATCATTTATCTCAACTCACACATATGTGGATGAAGCATTGTTTTGCATCCTATCGAGACGAAATATGTTTTGTTTGAAAAAAATATTTTGAAGGTTGTGCCAAGAGGAAAAATAGTTTGAACGTGTTTGATGTATTTTTGGGTTGGAAGTAGAGTATTTATGACTTGCAAGCATTTACAACTTGAGTCTAATACTTGAGACTATGACTGAACTTTACACCCAAGTAGATTTTACCTTTCGTTTTTGTTATGAAAAAGGTAAAACTTATTTAAGTTAGTCATTTTTTAGTTTGTTTGATAAAAGAGCTTGACGTTGGATCAAGCTTTATTATTTGCGTTGCAAATTATGAAAATGGTTTGATGGCTTTGAAATGATTGAAATGCATGAAATGTTAGTGATGTTAGAATGATGGAACTTGGTGTTGACCAAGTGTTTTTTTTAAATGAAGCTTGGTGTTGACCAAATGTTTTTATTGTAAAAAAGGTTGATTTTATTTTTGATCGATTATTTACTTAGTTAATTTAATTAGTTATCTAAAGGTAAGAAAAAGCAATAAAATAAGTAAAAATCACAAATAAAGGTATAAGGGTACATTTGTCAATTGGGGAATAATGAAAAAGTAAAATAAAGCAAATAAGAAAAATTATACAAAACAAAAAAATCAAAATAAAATAAAAAATAAAAGAGAAAATAAAAAAGTGGTGCAAGAATGAATACGGGAGTGCAAAAAAATAACAAAACGACTTAAGGCCCAACCTACTAACAACAAAACCTAGTTATCATAAAAAATTAAAGTAAACTAAAATAAGAAGAAAATAAAAAGTAAAATGTAAAAATTCGGCAAGATAGATGGGAAACTGCCTCACTTGTTCTTAAATGCCCAACATCAATTGAATAATGCCTTTTTTTATATTCAAAACTAACTAATAATAAGATGGCATGTGACATGGCTTGGAAAGAAAACAAGTAATTAAAAGAAACAACAAAAGCAAAAGAAACAAAACAAAAAAGTCACCCTCTCATCTCTCTTACCGCGTTTCTAGAAATAGAAAAAACAAAACAAAATATTTTCTCCCAAGCTCACTCTCTTTCTCATTGAAGATGCAAACGGATGGGTGGTTGACCTGTCAGCCCAACGACAGCGGTGGCACCCCTTCCATCTTTCTCACTCGCCGACTTAACACTATGTCTCAACATCTCATTCATCCTTCTCTCAACATCTCAATTTATTCTCTCACTCTTGATGAAAACACACAATAAAAACCATCTTAATATTCATCTCTCTTGGTCTCTTTCTGTAACATGATATTCACAAAAAAATATAAAGTCAAACAAACTTCTACTTTTCCAATCAACACAAAGCAATAAAAATAAATCAATACATGAAGAGTGGATAAGGGTTACCGAACTGTGGCTTGAGCGACGTTACAAGGTGCAACGTGCGTAGGGATCGCAACGGGGTGGGGCGGGGACGATTTTTGTATTCCCTAAACCCAAACCTGAGTCTCAAATAAATCCCCGTTCCCCCGCCCCGAACCCCAGCGGGGATAAATAATTGAACCCCAACCCCGTCCTAAATGGGTTCGGGGATTCCCGCCCCCAAACCCAAATCCTGCCTCAAACCCAAATTTTGCCCCGAACCCAAATTTTGCCCCAAACCCAAAACCCGTCCCAATCTTAAGAAATATTATCTTGTATTACAAAAATATAATGTATGATTTTTTAAAGTAATAATAATAATAAACGGGGCGGGTTCGAGGACGGGTTCAGGGTGGGTACTACAGTCCCCATTACCCGCCCCGTCCCCATATTTAAAAATCGGGGAAAACCCAAACCCGAACCCAAACCCAATCAAAGTGGATTTTCCCTGTCAAATTCGGGGCTAGTTCGGACGGGTACCCGTGGGTATGGGTTATATTGTCATGTCTAAACGTGCGTTGTTGATCGTTTTGGTATGGAGGAGTGGAGCGACATTAGCGCATTATTGTGCACCGGAGCGTATGTTATTTTATATGGTCCGATTATGTTGGTGTTTTTGCAGTTTATGTTTGTATGATGTTGTTACTATGTTGAAGATAAGAAGAAGATGGCTAGTGAAAAAAGTGTTGGTGGCTAACATGTGGATGCTAGAAGAGAGGATAAGTGTTGTCATGTTAGTGCGATATATTCCGGAAGTAATTTGTTGGTTTTGAAAGAAAGTGGTGCATGGGGTTCACGTGAATAGGAGTATTATTGTATAGGTTTGTGAGGTAGGAAGGGTGCGTAACAATGGAATATAGTGATGGAAGGAAAAATTGTGGTTTGTGAATAATGAGGGAGGTTTGAAGAGTTAAAAAGTTGTAGAGCAATGAAGGTGGTACAATTTTTTTTGCGGTTGTGGTTTTATTTTGCTGTCGAAGAAGGTGATCATGGATAGAGATTATTGAGAGAGGATTAAGAGATGAAAGAGTATGTTGTAGTCTATGGTGTGGGTGAGTATATGAGTGAAGAAAAAATCATTGTAGGTGGTGTTTTGTGTATGTGGTTAGTGAATGAATTTTCATGGAAGATTTGATGTTAGTGAAAGTGAGGGCTTTTGGTTGTTGCAATAAAAAGGTGAGTGTTTATGAGAGCAAGTGAATGTGAAGACATTGAGTGATGAAGGAGTGATATATGCAGGCTGGAGTTTTCCTCATGGAAAGAAAGAGTATCATGTGCATTTGTGAAGAAAAGGGTCATGAACGATCAAAATTCATAGAAAATTCTCTTCATTTTTTTCTGGTTTTTTCCAAAATTTGAGAGCTAGGAGTCTGCTGCCCTTGTTGTTCTATTCCTTCTAGGTATCTTTTGCTGAGTCTCCATCATTGGTGAATAGAAAGACAATATATAATAAACATTTTTAGCATTTGAAAATTAGAAAATGCCTAAATTAGAACCTAGATATTTATTCTAGATATTTCTTGGTGATTAAGATAAAATCAAAGAATAAATGAGATAAAATTCTAATTTTTTTAATAAAGACAAATAAAAATCAAATGATCACGTATTTGTCTCTATTTATTTTTTCTCAATATTTTGATTAAAAAAACAAAATTAAAAGGGATAAAAAGAAAAAGAAAAAAATCGGGCGCAAAAATGTGCGAAAAATAAAAATGAATGCGTTAAAATGATCTACATGAAATAAAGTTCTGGAAAATAGTTAGGTTTAGATCAAATTTTGCAATAAAAAACTCCTGGTTGAAAAGTCTCAGGCTGACTAAAATGCGAACGAAAATGAGATCAAAAAATAAAACAAGTATGTCAGGTAAAACTACGCGAACCGTAGATTGATAAAACTGATAGCTTCAAGCCCGATCTTGAAAATATTTGCCAACTAATTTTATGCCCAATTGAATATCGATTCAAATGGTATATCTATAAAACCAAAGTTTCATTATGGTCGACATTTTAAGCTTTATGCAAAAAGAAACACATTCAATGATATGCAGATAATGCAAATGTCTTGATGAATGTATCAATTTTATTGATCAATGGGAGAAATTTAGGTATGATAGATTTGTGAAGGCTCTATAGCCTCTTTGAACCATTGTACAGTAAAAGATATCTAATGTTTGTGCATCTCTGGATGATGTTCTAGTAGTTTTACTCATGTTATGGTTGTGTATATGCTAACATACTAACCTATACATGACTGACCTCTAGGTGCTATTTTGTATACTAACCCTTTTACAAATTATGGAAAAAATGGGGAGTAGTATTTATTTATTTCCAACCATCTCTAGGTGCTGTACTAATGATGTGCTCACATGTTGAAACATCGAGCAAGACATTTGACCCATTAAAGTGAGCTTTTGTGTTAGTAGATGATTTCATCTCCTGATATTAACTACTAACTGTTCGTGTTATGCATGACTAACATTTCCTAATTTAATAAGTGCTACTTATCTTGAAGAGTTATTTTGCCATAACTTGCCAAAAGAAGATATTGTTGTTCCTTTTGAATTGGTTGCATTTTGAAAAACAACATCATGGAGAAGTGTTCAAGTTTATCAAATTTGCTTCAAAATGATTTTCTCTGTGTAGAAGGGACACATGCTAGACGCGATATCACAACATTTGGGTACTACATCTGAGCCATGCTCTACAGGCTAGATTGTTGCATTTTGGATGAATCTTCTGTTGAAGATTCAGTTAGTTTTTATTGATTTTATTTAAAAGTATGGCTATATGATGTTGGAACTAATTCGGTTGATACCATATGCTTTGGGTTTTTATGATAACAAATTATTTAAAAAACAGTTAGATATTCTGACATTTGTTCAAGTATGTCAGATTATAAGACTAAGAACAGATGAAGTGAAGCTTGAGGATTTTGAATCTGAGGTTCAAACTCTAGCTCTAAAGATCACTTTTGAAGACACTAGCTCTAATGGAAGATTCAGACTCTGAAAAACTAAACATCAAAAGAAAGTAAGCCTCTGGTGATCCAGACTCTAAAACATCAGAAGTCAAGAAGTAGACTCTGAAGAGATCAGCCTTTGAAGAGTGAAGTCTGAAGAAATTCAACCTCTGAAGGAATAGAACATGGGTTCTCATCAATTGAGGAAACTCTAACAAACTCAGACACCTTTTTTCACATGAAGACTTAAGCTAAAAGGGATCTGGAGAATTGAAAGAAGGCTACAACACTACATCAGAATAACATCAAGCATAACTTAGAGCTAAAGTTTAATAAATGTTATTCCATAAGTTCTTAAGATTTATTATCTTTGTATATCTTAGAAATCTTAAGTTTTAAGAATCTTTGTGGTTGTTATACAACTTCTATACTTCTGATTGAACATCAAGTATAGTTGTTATTTTTTCTACTAAAATGTTTGTTTAAAGTAGAGGAAGTTTCTTGAAAGTTAGCTTGAGCAGTGGAAGTCTCTTACAGGTTTTCTTCAGCAGTGTAGTCTCTTGCATGTGTGCTTGAGCAGAAGTCTCTTGCTAGGTTGCTTGAGGGGAAGTCTCTTGCTAGTTTGCTTGAGCAAAGTGTATTAAGTTTTACGATAGTGGAAATCTCTTATTGAGATAATAGGACTAGACTACTATCATATTTGGAGAGGAACCAGGATAAACTTTTTCTTTTAATTTTTTTATTGCTTCTAAACTCTATTCTTTCCATTGTCATTAATATCTTTGATCAGACTTTGAAATTGTTCATGTTCTGAAGTTGTTTTTCATAAGTGTAAAAAGAATTAACTTACACAATTCAAACCCCTTTCTTATGTTTTTTCTCAAATTATGTTGGCATCAGAGCATAATTTATCCTATTAAACTTAACATTGGTATAGAAAAGGTCTATAGAAAAATACACCCCTCATCATGACTAACACTGAGGTGACTAGTCTTGATATTGGTAATCCCCGTGGTAATGATAACCATGGTCAAAGTACATCTTATACTGCTAGACCACCAACATTCAATGGTAAATCCATTGAGTTTGATTGGTGGAAAAGAAAAGTATACACCCATATCATAGGGCTTGATGATGAACTATGGGATAACCTTGAGGATGGAATCAACTTTGAAGTTGATGGAGTATATATGGTGAGTGATAGAAAAAATCTCACACCTGCTCAGAAAAAGGCCTATAGAAAGCATCATAGAGTGAAAGGTATTCTGGTGTAATCTCTACCTCACTCAGAGTACATAAAAATCATTGACAAATCAACTGCCAAAACTATCTTTGAATCTTTATCTGCCACTTATGAAGGAAATCAACAAGTCAAAGAAGCTAAGGTTAATTTGCTTGTTCAATAATTTGAAATGTTCAAAATGGTAAATGATGAGAGTACTGAAACCATGTTTTCAAGGTTTCAAATACTTATGTCTCAACTTCAGGTTATAAAAAAAGCTACACCACCTCTGATCATGTCGAGAAGATTCTTATGAGTCTTTCTGTCTGATATAGACCAAATGTAACAACTGTCCAAGAAGCAAAAGACCTTAACAAAACCAGTCTTAAAAGTGTGATAAGTAATATCCAGAGTCATGAGTTAGAACTCAATGGATATGAAGAACTAATCAAGAAATCAAATTCTTTTCCTTTGAAATCTATTGGGATGTTTGAGAAATCTTCTCAAATTTGTGAGCACAAAGAAGCTACTCATGATGAAGCTTCTATTACAGATTCTGATGGTGATGAAATGGAATTCATCATAAAAATATTTGAATATATTTCCAACAATAACATGAGGTTCTCTAGTAAAAAATCTGGTTTCAAAGGAAGGAGCTCTAGAGAAAACAAAGATGATTAGAAAGGTTGCTTCAACTGTCAGAAGCCTGATCATTTCATTGCTGACTATCTCGATCTTCAAAAGGGCAGATCCAAGAAGGAAAGCTTCATAAGTAAACTCAAGAGAAGTCTCATGGAAAAATGAGATGAATTTGATGACAAAGAAGAAGCTGAAGAAGCCAACCTAGTGTCGACGTGGGATTCGGTCCCCTTCTTTCAAAGTGATGTAACCCCTTTTCAGTCTACATGTGAACTTTTAATTTATCCCAGGAGAGGGAAGGGGAAAAAATATAAATAAACCCGTGAGTGCGAGAAATGCAATGCACTAAGAGATGGGAATCAGGATTGGTTATAAAAATGGGAGGTATTAGCACCATAAGTATCTATAGTATTTTATAGGAACCTCTTGCATATATTTGTGTTTGTTGTTGATAAAGTCTTATGCTGTGTATTGGGGATTTTGTTGACTGTTTTGGGTGAGTGGTATGAGATATATATATATATATATATTTTTTTTTAAGTTTAAATGGTTTGAAGTAAAGGTGTGGGAACCTAAGGGTTTTATTTATTGCTATGCTCGCTAAGATCTCACAATCTTATGCCTACGCATTCTCAAAATGAAATTGAGAAATCAGAGCGTTCGTAATTCCACCTACTAATGGATGGATTTGGGTTTGTTAAAAAGAGACAAACTATCATCTTTAAGGGAGACATCTCACCTATTTACCACAATATTATAGAAACTAGCAAGAGAAGAAGCTTTGGACTTGGATGTAGAAAATCCAGAGTAATGCCACATCCTCCTTTAAATAAGTCTTTGCCTTTTAAGAGAATGACCTTGACTTGGATATAGAATCAACAAGTATGCCACTTAAATCAATTAAACAAAAAAGAAGTGTTTTTGTACCATAATAAGAGAGGGACTCCAGCTTGGATTTTGAATCAACAAGTGTGCCACTTACATCACTTAAAATGGAAAAAGTTTGATTGAATGTTGTGTGAAAAATAGAAGAGACATTTCTTCCATAGAGATGACTCATGTCTCATCTCTGGGGAAGTGTTTTAAATTTGAAGCCAAAGGTTGTCTAGGGTTCTATTTGAAGATTAAAGGTTTGAAGCCGCAAAGGGGAAGGGTGTTTTGATTTTTAGGACTTCAAAGGGGAGTTCCCGTCTTTATGTTGAAGAGTTTTTGATTTTGAAGTCTAACTTCCTTGTATAAAGCCCAAGAGGAGGCTAGGTTGATTAGGAAGTCTCCTTGTACAAATCCTAAGAGGAGGCTAGATTATTGAGGTTGGGACTTCAACAAGGGAAACTATAGCGGGGAATTTGTGAGTGTAAGCTATTGATTAACTTAACTCAAAAATGCAAGAGTCGCCACCACACTTTTATTTTATCCAAAAGGAAAGGAAAAAGAGCGAACAAAACCTAAACAAGTTCTAAAACAAGAACGAACAGAGAATGGGTAAAGGGGGTTGGTTACGCAAAGGGATGGTGTTAGCACCCAAAACGTCTATAGTACTCTATAAGAACCTCTTTTAAAAATCTACGCTTTTGCTTTGAAATGGTTTGCTTGAAAGAAGATTGGGGAGATGAGAAGAGAATTATTTTTTTTTAGATTTTTGTGTTCGGAGAGACTTATCGCCTCATGCCTACGTACCCACAAAGTGCAATATAGGATCAAAACCCCGTAGTTCGTGGTACAAATGACAAAAAAAGGTTCTTTTATCATTGATTTTAAATATAAAGACAAGTCGTCATTTCCAAGTGAATAATTCCACTTAAAGAGGTGAATCATGTCTAAACTTATGAAAAAGTTTTAAAAGAAAAAGTGCACAAAGGCACAAAAAGAGTTGGTGAGTTTTTATATTTTTTATGTCTTTTTGAAATTGGTCAAAACATGATTCACATTATTTGAAATTTATTAAAGAAAACAAAGTTTGAAAATAAATCACTTGACCAAAGTCAAGGTTTTATTATGAAAGCGGTTTGATTTTGAAAAAAAAGAAGAAGGTTTTAAAAAAGGGAGAAGATTTTGAAAATTAAATAAGGGGTGAAGAAGGGACTATCCTATTGTATAAAGATAAAAGCTAAGGATAAGAAAAATATAACCACACAAGCAAGCTTCATAACATAAGCATCCATTCCTTTAGATTAGACCTTGATCAAGATAGGTTTTTAAAGGAGAACTTCAAGTACCAAAACATCCAAAGTTTAACATCACAAACGTCCAAGCAGAGGTTAAGATCCTAGTTCTAGGTCCAAAATTCTATGTTCAATGCAAAGGATAGTAACCATAGTCAACCATTAAGAGAACAAGTTTTTTAGGGGTTTAAGCCTTTATTAGTGTTTTTGGTCCAAATGGACAAAAGAAAAAGAACATAAACATAAACTAATGGTCCATGTGGACAAAGGAAAAATGGCGGAAGCATAAAAAATAATATGATATGATAAGATAAAATAAAGCATAAAAAATAAAAGAGATAGGGAGCGAGAAAAAAGCATAAACATAACACAATTGATATGTGATATAGAGCAATAATGATCCAAAATAAGAGAATAATTGTTGTTTCTTTTTGGAAATCCCCGACTAAACATCCATGAGAATGAAAACATGGTCTCATACATTACTATGGGGATGACTCTAACTCATATAAAATTAATGAGTATGCCAACTAACCCCCACGAGTAACAAGAGAAAGCCAGTCTATTTCAAACTACGCCACAGACGAATAGAAGACTGATAATTCGCTCACAAAATGGAATGGTTTTTCGATTTTGGGATAATTTTAACACTATGTTAAGCAATCATAATCGGGATTATGTAGAAGCCATGACTATATGAGGTCGGTCAATAACAATATTAGTGCTAATGCATGCTAGAGAAGTGATATGTAGATCACTCTTTGAAAGCAATATCGCATGAAAAGAAAAGAGGTAATGATCTCATCTTCATCAAGAACTTAAAACAAGTTTCAATGATATCAAAGATTTTCATCGATTAAAATAAAAAGAGGAAGAGGAGAGGGGAAAACCAAATTGAATCACAATTTTAAAATCCTTCCATCTTCAAGTTCAACCACTCATCTTGGTGGATTAAAGCACTAAAAATATCATTAACTCAAAGCACCTAAAATGAATTGAACAATTCACTTTAAAGATAGATTTGAATTAGTGAATCCAAAAACAAGCAAAAAACACATTCTGGACACGGGTTAGTCGATTAACCATTTGCATGTGTGAATGTGTTAATCAATTAACACTATTAAGACAACAAAAAATTTGAAAAAAAAATTCAGCATTCATGACCCAATCATTTCTTCAAACACCTCATGGTCATGAATGAGAATTAGCATGAAAATTCAAGTAAAACAACAGCAAATAAAACCAATAAAACACAATTTGAAAGATCCAAAGATCAAGCAACAAGAATCAACAATAAATAACATTGTGGAAGATGGGTCTAGAACAACAATAGTAGAATGATGGTTTACCACTACATATCTGAAATTGCTTTAAATAAACTTCAAGAGCCGCACTTCAAAGCCTTGATCTACTGAAATTGATGATGAAAAAGTGATTGGATAAAGGTTTTAGCTCAAAGATTAGTAAGTTCCAATGAAGAACTTACTAACTTTCAAAAGAAGAAAGAGCTTTAGTGAATTTTGTAGTTGGGGGAATTGAGAGAAATTTTAGCAAGGTGAATTTGGCTATTAAAGCTTGAAGAATGAATGAAATGAGGCTTCTATTTATATAATTTAGGCTTGGAAATTTTGGTGGTTTGGAACCAAAATTAGGCTTGAAATTTGAATTTAGAGGCAAAATCAAGATCATGTGGTGATTAGTGAAGGTGTATGATAGGAATTAATTGTGATGAAGTAAGGGAATTAAAATGAGGCGTTCTAGAATATTCTCATGATGAAATATTTGAAAATTGGTGCCAAAATGCTACAGAATTTGAATTTGGCTCATTTTCACAAAAAAAAAACGCATTGGTTAACCGATTAACAATTTGCATGTACAAGTGTGTTAATCGATTAACACAGTAAAAAAAGGTTGAAAAATGGCCTTTTAATGTGATGTCTCGGCTCTGGCTCGATTTTTATGACTTGTCAAAGAAGACATGGAAAGAAACACATGAACCTTAGAGTCTCTTGAATAAAAGTCAATCAAATCTTGGGAAACTCTTGATAAAATGATTTTGAATTATTTGCATATCAACTTTGACTTTTTTCAGTTTATTTTCATTCGAGATGAGGGACTGTTGATTGGTATTCTTGACCTGAATTCTCTTCCTGAAAAAGAGTTAGTAAAGAAAAAGAAAAAAAACATATTTTTGGATTTTAATTATGGTTAGTAAATATAAACATAGACAAACACCAAGCATACAAGAAAATAAGGGTGCCCAATGATATCCCTCATAGACAAATCTACAGAGCAAGAGAAGATAACCAAAGCTTATGATCTTACTTGTGGTATGAAATGCAAATGAGATGTGGGATCTTAGGGGTAAAAATTAGTGTATTACAGGAACCTATGGGTTTGACCTAGGTTGTAGTTCAAGGGTATCCTAATGTTTTTTTGTGTATAAACAAAAAAGGGAAAAGCTAAAAGGTTTCCCGCTAGGATATCGCAATCCTATGCCTACATATCTTTAAGAAGGAAGTCGGAGCAATTGTAGTTCAACCATAAGCCCAAAGTGTAATAAATGTCAAGAGAAACTTAACAAGGTAAGTTCATTTGAGCTTTAAACAAGTATAGTCATTAAGGATGACATAAGCATTAAATGATTAAGCATGATATATCAATAAGTGGAAGTGTATCAGATAAGAAGATATGTTAATCACAGTAAGAGTTTATGAATAAAATACTTGAATATCTAAGTAAAGATTTAAGTAATGGAAGAAATTATAGTGAAGTTCAAGAAATTATGTATTCAAGATGAATCAAAGATTAGATGAACACTGTAGGGTAATAAAAAACCTTAGTGAAAGTTTAAACATAAAAGTTCCTGAGCAAGACTTTCAACCATGATTGAATCAAGGGCTTTAGGGAATTCAAACTCAAGTGGAAGCCCTAGTCAAGCATCAAGGAGGTTTTCAAAAGAGTATAAAGAAATTATTTGAAGTAAAACCCTAGGGTTTCAAAAGAATAACCAATTTATTTTCAAAAGAAAACAATACCTAAACAAGGTATGGATGGAGTATAAGTCCAAAAAGTCAAGTTAAATGCTTTGAACAAGGTTTCCAAAATGTGTACTATGACCATAAGGACATGTAGGTACAATTAGACCAAGGAAAAATCAAAAGAAAACATGAACGAGGTATGAAAAACACATTAACAAGTTATGGTTTTCCACCTAAGAAAAATGACAAAAATAAATATTATTTTTGGAATTTTTTAAAGGACTCTCAAAATTTACAAGATAAATGAGAAGTGTGCAAAAACTTGACTCAAAAAGTTAAATTTTCTTATTGAAATGATTGAATGAATTTGTGAAGAAAATGGGTGCTAAAAAATCAGGAATGCTCCTACCATGGCTTGAACCCACGCCCTTGAGATAAAAGGCTTAAAGCATAACCAACTGAGCCATGTGTGTATGGTTGATATACAACGGAAGGAGAAAATAATATAGAGAGTTTCCTTTTGAAAATTATTTTAAAAAAATTAATCAAAAGGTCTGGGGCAATGGGGGATTCAAACCCTATACCTTGGACTCGCTTCACACACAAATACTAGTTTTCCACTAGGGCGCAATGCCAATTCATGTTTTAATATGGAACCATAAAATAATATATTAAAACTTCTTTTTATTTTGAAACAATGGCTCCCTTCATGCTCTTCTTCTTCAACGAGCTTCAAAAATTTTGAATTTCTAAAATCCCTTAATACGCAATGAAATGGCATGACGTAAACATGAAAGTTGCTAGAAATTCATCAAGAAATTGAATGGCATTACTCAATTTCATTTAAGTTCATTGTATCAAAATAAATTGGTTTGAAATCCATATGAACCCTAACTGAACTTTTCAATATGAAGTTCCATATGATCATGATAAATGGAAATTAAATGAGGGAAAATGACCACAATATCATGATAAACATGTCTGTAACTTGAATGATCCAATTTGATGCATGAATCACAGAATTCAAGTTTTGAGGAAAGTTACCTTGCCAGTGAGAATTGAATTCTCTTTTAGAGGTGTTACAGATGTGATTTAATGATTTGGACAACTTCCTTGACCCTTAAGGATGGTGTTACAATACTTAGAATGAGTTGAACACCTCTAGATCACTTGGCTCGAACCAATCTGCAGCTTATGATGTATATTGCGAAAATGACATATGACTTGGTGATCCTCATGTTACAATTGAGGTTTAAGTGTTTAGATCACTTACACATGATATATGTGAAGTGTTTGGATGCTTGGTTTGAGTGGAAATGGACTGGTTTTAGAATTCCAAGCTTTCATTCTTTGAGAACTTTGAATTTTAGCAAGAAGGAGAAATGAGAGAAAACAAGCTCTTGCAATGTTTTGATGTGTCTATTTGTGAAGGAAATGTCCTATATTTATAGGAGAAATGAGTCTGATATTTTGAACTTGAAAGGATTAGAATGCAAGCAATTATCCAACAAGTGATGTCATGCCCCTATAACTTGAAAGCCAAGGTAACATGGGCTATTCTTCACATGGCTTGAATTCTGATATTTTGAGCTTGGTTCCTCATGGTTTCATCCTATCCCTTGATGCTCTGATCAAGTCCTAACAGATTGGAGGTTTTTTTTGCTCAAAATCATTATTCCACTTTAATGGTAGAGGACAAAACCTCACTTCTCACTTTCGAAATGATTTTTTTTCCACATGCCAATGCTAAAAGTCTTGAAATTCAGTTGTGCTTTGCAGAGCACATGCTTGTATGATCATTTTGGAGTTGATCTTATGAAGATTTCAGGTTTGCAAGAATTATCTAAACCGTGTGGCACAAGTAGGTTAGGCAATTTTGTCATGACAATCAACATGACCAAGGCATGTTGCAGCATCCATAACTTCTTGCTCACGTAAGGGATTTTGATGTTCTTGGTCATTTTGGAAAACTGGTATATCAAACTTCAATTTTGATGTTTGAAGTTGGTCTTGAATCATTGTGGATCATAATGAAAAATGGCCTCAAAGTTGGCTCCAACACAAGACATTCTATCTAAAACATTTCTAAGTGTCAAAGTGCAAAAAGTATTGAAAACCTAACTGCATGACCTCATATCTTAAAATCTATGCACTTTTAGGGAATCCACCCTAACTGATAAGGTTATAGTATGTAACAAGCTCTTCAATTTGATCTTTGGATCAAAGAAAATGGTTGCTTGTATTGGAAGTTATGGTCTTGAAAAGTTTGTACCACATTAGGGTTTTCTCATAACATAGAAAAAATTTCATTTCTTCATGGTTGCCCTTTTTACAAGTAACCTCTCTTTTATTGATTTTTCTTGATTAATCATGATCCAAATCAAATTTTATCATCATTCTTGACTTGAATAAACCATGGTTGACCAAAATCTTCAAAAGTCAAACTTGATTTTGACCATAGTTGACTTTTGTATCAGATGAACTTTGATTTTGTGATCTCATATTGAAATCAAACCCTTAGCCTATTTGAACACGATGGATGGACTCAAGGGTGTTCTTGAGTGTCTTGAATCATGTCCTAAGGTTTGAGATCATGTTTTGGTCAAAATTCAAAGGTACGGTTGACTTTTCATTGGAAACCCTAGTTTGTGGTTTAGATGAATTTGAATCCTTGCATTGCTTATGAATCAAGTTCTTTGGATAAATACAATAATATGAATGGACTAATATGAGGTCCTTGAAACATGTCTTGAGGTTTTGGATCATACCTTAATCCAAAAGTCAACCCAGGGACTGAATTAGGTCAAAACCCTAATTTTGGTGCACTAAAGATCTTGATGCTTGATGAGTTTGTCATGATGCAATCTTGCACTTAATTATGGATGAATGAAAGCTCTTGATTCTAATGAATGAGTAAGGGACTTGAGATTTTAGGTATGAGGCCCATCTTTTTTATAACTCATCTACTTGAGCCTTTGAGGAAACACCTTACCTGTAAAGCAAAACAAGCATATACACATCTTGTACTTGTCGTGGGTTAGTGATGCATAAAGAAACACACATATGTTATGCAAAATGAGGTGAATGAAGTGGAATCTTAGGGGTTAAAAATTAGGGTATGACACCTAGCCTTGGTTGCTTCAACATTCTCTAATTCAGAATCAGAAGTTGGTTCTGACTCAGATTCAGAGGATACATAAGAGGTGTTTTCTAAACTCTCTAAATATGATTTAATTACATTGTTTCAAGATCTTATAGAAAGAGGACAACAGAAATCCACACATATGAAGATTATAAAGAGGCAAAATGGTCTTGTAACAGATGAACTAAATGTATATAAAGACAAGATTGAAATCCTTGAAAGAGATCAAATTTCCTTAATTAAACATATGTTTAACAAACCTCTTGATAAGTATGAATTAGCTCTTCAAGAGTTTGTCATATCTAGCTTTAACATAACTAAACTTGCATCCATAATCTATGGTGTAAGTAGGAGCAAAGGGGAAGGTCTTGGGTATCATCAAGAGCCGTATAATCCAAGGATTAGAACCTTAATAAAACCTTCATATCCTTTTTCTTCAAGAAATGCTAAAAAAGGGGTGCGCTCTCATTTTGTGCCTGCTAGTAAAGCTAAGGTTTCAAACCAAACAGAACCTATAACTGCAGAATCATTGGTTCTAAAGAAATCAGAATATGAGATCTCAAGATCCAAGGTCCTAAAAAATTTAGAACCAAAGATTCTAAAGTCAAAGGTTCTAAAATAATCAGAACCTGAAATTTCAAAGTCAAAGGTTCTGAAGAAGTTATAACCTAAGACATCTAGTTATAAGGCTCGGAAAAGTCCTAAACCTAATACTAAAAATCATCCATGACACTCTAAAGTGAGTATCCTAATACTCGGAGAGGAAGAAGTCTTCACTCAATCCTCTCTCTTTAGTTCAATACAAGGAGAACAATATTCGTTTTATTTAGGAAATGTTCTACTTTGGATGGTAAGTGTTTTTAGACAGTGAACCCTGACGGTAATTTCAAACACTCGGGATAGGACAAGGCCTTTGCCTAACCACTCCACAACCATCCAAATTTATTTAGGAAAAAAGGTTTTAAAAATGCACTTGGTGCAAGACCAAGGTTTTTTCTTAGAAAGAGAAGATGATGAAGGAGAGTGAAATGAAAGGGTGGTGATTAAATTAAGGTAGGTTGATGGCGACGCGTAATGCAATCGACTTACAAAGGGTGAATGCATACAAGGATTGCTTGGGTTTAATGGAATGATTGGATAAGGGGAGAGTACAAGAAATAGAAACCCTAAGGTGAGGCATGAGAAACACGTCGTGTTAATAAGTTTGAAAAATCACTTGACGTTGGATCAAGCCTTATTTATCTCTCTTTTTTTTAAATTGTTTTCTAAACGCTTTCAATTTTATCTTTTCTAACCTATACACAAGCATACAAGCACACAAGCATATATAACCCTAAGCTATTACATTGTAAATTGGGAGGGGGAAGTATTAGAAGCCCAACAAGGGGGGAATCCTAGTCTAAGACATGAGAGGAAATGGATGGAAGAAACCATAAGAGTACAATAAGATGGTCAAAAATTATAAATGTCCAAATGTGAGAAGTCCTCAAGTTACCTCACAAAACAAAACACAAGAGTTAATATATGAGATGTAATGATGATATGGAATGAACATGAAATGAAGTAATCATAAGATAATGAGAAGAATATTCAAACAACATTGAAATTAAACACATGGAGCAAAGATGAATTGAAAGTTAACCTAGCATGAAGTTTAAAGGAATGAATCAAAGTTAAACACTAAAGTTGCACCACAAACATTTAACCATCACCGTGACTAAGATCAAGAATTAATCACATATGAAATCAAGCATTACTCAAGATGAAAGGTCAATCATCAATAAAATAAAATCAAAGATATTAATCAAAATCAGAGTTACTCACTATCAAATACTCTTATTCCTTCAGGGTCAGACAAGTTCAAATCATAGTTTTGGCCACGAAGGCCTAAGGTTTCCCTTTTTCCCCAATTGAACCATAACTAGGTTAACCTATAATCGGTTTAGGCCACGAAGGCCAAAGATTATAATTTCTCATCTCTACCCTCAAAATCCCTACGGTTACAATCTCCATAATAGATTTAGGCCACGAAGGCCAAAAATCCCCTTTTCTCATAATTCTCCATAAAACCCTTAAACCCGTAAATCAACCATAATTAGATCAAAAGTTACACATGAAAAATCATGAAAAGTTATACTCCTCATACCTTAGTCAATTCAAAGCCTTCACGATTATCTCCGAGAATCTTCTGCCTCCAATCTTCTCCTCAGAGCTCTCTGGCCATAATACTTTTCACGGTTCACATATGAATCCTAATTCCCTTCAGAGTTCTATTTTATCAAACCTAGTCTTGGGCCTCACAATTTGGGCTTTTTCCATAACACCCTCACTAACTCCTCTTAAATGTCCAATTTACCCTTCTTTCACTTATATTTATTTTAATTCATAATAATATTAATATCTTCAAATTATATACTATAATTCAAAATAAATAACCCAATTATGCATAATTCTTCAAATTTCCACAAAACCACTGAAAACCACCGAAAATGAATATTCTTAATTAAATAAATAAATTAAAATATTCCAATTAAATTTGGGATGTTACAACTCTCGCCCACTTAAAAGAATTTTCATCCTCGAAAATTACCTCAAGAAAACAGAGTCGGATACGACTCCCTCGTCTGATTTTCACGCTCCCAAGTCCAACTTTCTCCAGCTGGTCCTTCCCACAATACTTTTACCAAGACAATCTCTTTACCTCGAAGTTGATTCTCGTTCATCAATCCGAACTAGAAACGCTCCAACAATCAAATTATCTCTTACTTGTACACCACCCATATATATATCAATGTACTTCCTTAAACCAGACACATGAAACACATCATGCAGTTTCGCAAGTGACAATGGTAAAACAGTCTGACAAGCTACACTTCTCACGCTTCTGCTACGCCATTCTGATACAGATCAACAAAACAAGGTGTGAGATTTCGAGACTTCAAAGCTCGGACAACACCAGTTACCGGCGTAACTCTCAACAACACGTGATCTCCCTCTTGAAACTCAAGTGCTTTCCTCTTCTTATCATGTTAACTCTTCTGAAGACTCTGCGAAACTTTCATCTTTCTTGGATCATCTTGATCTTTTCAATCGTCTCTTTCCCAATCTCAGGTCCGAGTACATCACTCTCTCCTGACTCATACCAACACAAAGGAGTCCTACACCTCCTACCACACAGCCTCATACAGTGTTGTTCCGATACTAGAATGATAACTGTTATTGTAGGTAAACTCAACCAACGTCAAATGACTATCCCATGATCCACCTTGATCCAACACACAAGCTCTCAGCAAATCCTTTAAAGACTGGATAGTTCTCTCTATCTATCCATCCGTCTGTGGATGATAGGCAGAGTTCAACTTCAACATGGTACCCAAAGCGTCTGCAAACTCTCCCAAAACCTCGATGGAGATCTCAGATCGCTATCAGACGCAATACTCGGAGGTATCTCATAAAACTTCACAACATCCCCAATATACATTTCAGCTAGCTTCAACATAGAATGATTAATCCTCACCGGTATAAAATGAGTTAATCTAGTCAATCTATCCAAAATCACCCAAATCGAATCATATCCCTCTCACAGTCTTCGGTAAACCCGACACAAAATCCATGGAAATAATACCCCATTTCCACTCTGGAATATTCAACGGTTGCATCAGACCCAACGATCTTTGATGTTCAATCTTCGACCTCTGGTAAGTCTAACCAGCATACACAAACTCAACCACTTCTTTCTTCATCCATGGCCACCTAAAACACTTCTTCCAATCTTAGTACCTCTTCATAGCACCGATATGGATACTCAATCCACTTAAATGTCTTTCCTCAAGAATACTCTTCTTCAACTCAACAATATATAGGACACAAACTCTATCACGACATCTCATGATACCATTTCCATTAATCCGAAAATTAGTTCTTTGACTTTGATTCATTAAATTCAACCGATCTACCAACCCAAATTAGATTTATGACCTCCTCGAATCTCACCAAGAATACCACTAGTACGCCTCAACATCCAAAGCTTAAATACATAAGAAGCCTCTTCACAAACCAAACTCATATCACGAAATTACCCAATCAGTTCTAACTCTTTTACCATCGTCATCGGTATATGCAAAGATTTCCAAATCAATACATTAGCTACCACATTTTCTTTATTAGAATGGTAATTCAACCCAAAACCATAATCCTTCAGAAGTCCCAAACCTCTCTTCGGTCTCATATTCAACTCATTCTGATCAAAGAAATATTTCGAACTCTTACGATTACTACACATCTCAATTATCAAACCAAACAAATAAAGCTTCCAAAGCTTCGACACACCCAAAACAACAACCAACTCTAAATCATGCGTCAGGTGATTCCTCTTATGCACTTTCAGTTACCTCCAAGCATAAGCTAAACTTGCTAATGTTGCATTAACACGCCTTCCAATCCTATCAACGAAGCATCACAATATACAACAATGGTTCTATCGGATTCGGAAAAATCAAACACGAGCTGTTGGCAACCTTCCCAAAAGCTCTTGAAACTTTCTTCACACTTTGCATCCAAACAAAAGCTTGAACCTTCGTCATATCACCCACAATAACCCTACTCGAGATCACATGACCAAGGAACTCACTTCCTTCAACCAAAACTCCGACTTTGACAGTTTTGCATACCACTGCTCCTTTTTCAATGCTGATAACACAACTTTCAAATGTTCAGCATGATCCTCTTTACTCCTCGAATACATCAGAATGTCATCAATAAACCCAATCACAAACTTGTCCGAATAGGAATGGAAAATCATGTTCATATACTCCACAAACCCACATGGTGCATTAGTCACCCCAAATGGCACTACGAAATACTCATAATGTCCATACCTTGCTTTAAAAGCAGTATCCTGAATAACCTCAATCTTCACATGAATCTGATGATACCCAAATCTCAAATTTATCTTACTGAACACACTTACACCAACCAACTGATCCATCTAATCATCAGCCCTTGGAAGTGAACACTTATTCTCGATAGTCACCTTGTTCACTTATCTATAATCCACCAAAATCCCCACAAAACCTTCTTCCTTCATAATCAACAAAATTGGTGTACCTCACGGTGACACACTCGAACAAATGAATCTCTTCTCAAGTAAATCTTTGAGTTGACTCTTCAACTCTTTCAATCCCAATGCAGGCATACGATATGGAGCCATCAATATCGGGCTAGTTCCAGGAACTAAGTCGATCGTAAACTCCACTTCGCGTTCTGGTGGTAAATCACTTATCTCATCAGGAAAAACTTCCGGACAATAACAATTAATTGGCACACCACCAACTTCCCCACTTTCATTAACACTCAAAGTTTCCATCAAAATAAACATCTCAGCACCATCCTGCATCGATCTACCAAAACAATCTGTAAGCACTTAGCTTAACTCAAAGCAATTTACTGCTCACGTCATCTAAGCTTGCAAGACACGTCTATCCCATCCAACATGACTCCGTCTACTATCAACAAGAGATTAAGGGTGATCAGTTCCTCAAGTTGTCAATAGATAGCCGAAAATCATGATGGGGTATAAACCATCTTTACCAAACTATAAGAGCGTTCATCGACACACTGAGCCACCACATCACACTTGAAGCATCCTAGAGAAGCACAAGCTTCTCCCCCACTTGTTTCATTCCCACTTCTGCAGACAAAGGTTAGAAAAAAAACGTGTACCGACAACGTTTTCACACACATGTCGCATACAAGGGAACAAACAACATTAGACAACTTGGTCGGACGGACCGACCTGCTCTGATACCACTAATGTAACACCCTTTTCTACCCCATGTTTAAAAGGCACATTTTTCACATAAATTAGAGTAAAATATTTAACTCAATAAAAATCACCTCAAAGGGTGTACATTTCTCAATAGCTCAAAATAAGTTAATGCTCCGTGTACAACGGGTTTTCCCAAAAGATATCAAAAATTGCTCAAAGGCAGCGGGACTCAAAAGGAATATCCAAAGTTTTCCTTATACAAAAAGATAATCAAAATAACTCAAATAAATCATAGAACCCAACCCGATGTTACACTATCAGAGCAAGACCCTCTAAGTTAACCAAAGGCTAACAACCCGAAACTTCAAAAGTCCTCAGCGGCGTCCACGGCTAAACCTGGTCATCTGCATGTTACCCACATGGAGGTAACATTCAAACAAGTAGGGTGAGTAAAATAATTCATAATAATCAATGTATAAAAATCAACATATAAATGGCATCATAATCATATTCAACACATTCATATTCCTCAATAGGCCTCGAAGGCCACAACATCATAATTCATACAAAAGACCATAAATGCAAATGCAACAAGACTCAATGCATGTGGTACCAATCATCACAGCTCGATGAACACTGGGCCATCAACCCTCCATAGATCCCCATCAATAGGATTGATTCTACTTAAGAACCGGAGCACATCAAAATACTTCACATCCACACAATGGGATTGAAGCCAAAGTAATCGAGGTCCTGAACTGAAGTCCGGATGCACATGAATGCATGATGCACACGTCACAAATCATCCTCATAACAACATCATAGATGCATCATCATTCATCATATTCATCATCATCAAACGTCATAGCTCATCATCATAATCATCATCATACATCATATCATCATAGCTCATCGTAATATTCATCATCATGCATCATGTCATCATAGCTCATCATAATAATCATCATCATACATCATGGAAATCATCATATAATCATGTACAAATCACATAATGCTCACAGTCACACACATATTAATTCATCATATTATCACATATTAATTCATAATTATACTCGCGGTAATTCTCATACTATCGCCTATTAATCACATAAACTTCGCAGTCCTACTCATGTTAATTCATCATGTTATTACATATTATCACAGTTACCCTCATGGTAATTCATCAAGAAAATCGTAGCATCAAAACATCAAGACATCACTAAACCAAAACATGATTTATTAATAGAACATATACACAATTGACTTCTCAAACATAATTAGATATAAAAATATTGGTAAACCAATTCCCTTATCTATACTATGTTATAGCCTTGTTCATTAGCTTTCTAACGCTTCGAACGGGGGGCCGAAACAAACTTACGGATCAAAAGTTACGTCCAAAACGATTTCGACCAAAAACATGAACAGTCGTGACGGACAGCAAAACACTGTTACGCACCAGAACCTAAATCAACCCAAAAGTCCACACGACTCACTTCCCTAACGCCCCCAAAACATCCCTAAATCATCCCTAAGGTCTTACGGCGATAAAGACACAAAATCTACGGTTTATTAGGCCAATCCCACATCGTATTCACGCCCTAAATCACAATTTTTCCTTCAATTACAGCCTAAGGCATCAGAGTTACTCACTATCAAATATTCCTATTCCTTCAGGGTCAGACAGGTTCAAATCATAGTTTTGGCCACGGAGGCCTAAGGTTTCCCTTTTCCCCCAATTGAACCACGACTAGGTTAACCTATAATCGGTTTAGGCCACGAAGGCCAAAGATCATAATTTCTTATCTCTACCCTCAAAATGTCTACGGTTACAATCTCCATAATAGATTTAGGCCACGAAGGCCAAAAATCCCTTTTTCTCATAATTCTCCATAAAACCCTTAAACCCATAAATCAACCATAATTACATCGAAAGTTACACATGGAAAATCATGAAAAGCTATACTCCCCATACCTTAGTCGATTCAAAGCCTTCACGATTATCTCCGGGAATCTTCTGCCTCCAATCTTCTCCTCAGAGCTCTCTGGCCACAATACTTTTCACCGTTCACAAATGAATCCTAATTCCCTTCAGAATTCTATTTTTTCAAACCTAGTCTTGGGCCTCACAATTTGGGCTTTTTCCATAACACCCTCACTAACTCCTCTTAAATGTCTAATTTGCCCTTCTTTCACTTATATTTATTTTCATTCATAATAATATTAATATCTTCATATTATATACTATTATTCAAATTAAATAACCCAATTATGCATAATTCTTCAAAATTCCACAAAACCACCGAAAACCACCGAAAATGAATATTCTTAATTAAATAAATTAATTAAAATATTCTAATTAAATTTGGGGTGTTACAAATGTGACTGTTGTTGTGGATGAAAATCAATTCATCATCAATAGGTGGATCTCTTAGGTCACAGTCTTGTTGTTCTTTGTGAGAGAATGACATATGTGATTTGGAGAACATGAGCATCATTTTTGTCTCCTACTATATATGAGTGTGTGACCTGGAATATGATAAAGAGGCATTTCAACCTAGGTTTGAAGAAAGTGGAAAGATTGGCAGGGTCAAATTTCAAGGACACTTATCCCAACATCTTCAAGATTAAGTTGCTCAAGGATAAGCTGGACCTGGTTCAAAGGAAGAGACACTTAGTGTCATAAACTTGTAAGGTTCTTTCATCGTATTAGAGCCATTTTTTTTTGGGGCAACTTAAAGGAGCCGTCTTTCTCATAAATGGAGTGAGCTTGAAGATGAATCTGCCTATCTTGATGGATTTATTTTTTTCGAAACATTAACTCTAATGGTTCTGGCTACATGAGGAAAGTTCAAGTTTTTCTCTTGACTTGTTGGAGGTATGGTTCATATTGAGTGATGATGGAAGGTCCTAATGAGATAGAGTGCTCAAGACTATATCTCATGGATAGAGGAATTTGTTTCTATCAAGAGGCAAGCTGAGTCAATGATGTTTTCGTCTTGTCTTGACATCATGCTGGACATCAGTTTATTCATGCTAAACGATGGATCATGCTCTAAAGGTGTCTCTCTTCTAGGGTTAAGTTTATCCTATCAGGATTATGAAATTGTCTTATCTCTCATTCCTCATACCTCATACCTATTTGGAGTTGCAACTGAGAAAGATTGGTATTTTGGCTATGGATGTTCCAGACTCATGACTAAAGTAAAAAGTTATTGAGTAGTAAGATCAACACAACTCAGTTGTATGATCAAGAGCTTAAGGGATAACAATTTATCTTTAATGAGGTGCACGAAGTGCTGATAAGAAAGTTGAGTCCAGAGACAATTGCTACCTGTGCTTATTACAAAGAACTGCTACTCTTGCTGAATGAACAAGGAAGCTGGAGTAGTGATGTCACCAAATGTTGCATCTTCATACTTCTAGAGGTGTTATAAATCTTGCTCACATTGTTCTTATGAGGCCAGTGCAAGGAAGTGTCTTAGTGAATGGAGAAGCAAACTGTAGCAAAAGAGTTTGACATTTGTGATATGCTCTATCAGCTTCTTCGTATTATGGTCAGCTCAGATATTGCTTAGTTGAGGGAACATCCTCTTGCATGCATAGGTTTTTATGCTGGTGCTGCATTGTCAAACAAGTTGTCTTAATATCGTGCTTCTGTATAGAAGTTGTTTTTGGTTCTTGTTATTTGTGAGAGTTTATTTCTCTCTGTGGGGTTTTCCTTAAGTGTCTCTAATGTCTTTGCAGTGTGATGCTTTATTGCTATATTTTGATTCTCAAGTAGTTCATGCAAGTGAATGTGCCTGAGCTGCTGTGATGATAACAAATCCTATGAATGTTGTCCAAAATCAAGGTTAAGGGTTCAATAGGACTAATGTCCAAGCAAATTTTGGGACATTATTGCAGTAGTTTATTCATGGGAGTTTATCTTATGGAGTTCGTGACAGCTTCAGAATTGAAATGTCGAGTTCTGGTGGAGCTTCGAGTAGAGTTTTGGCCAAGTCTGGTGGTGATGATGGCCTTGACAGCGTTGAAAGGAAGATTTTGCTGTGTAAAGTAGGATGGCATTCCTGATGTTGAAGAGAATAATGATTTCTCTGAGATTTCTTGGTGATGCGATGGTATGAAACATGGGAGTGATCTCTACTTGTTCTTGTGATTTATGAGGGGATGCCATATTCTGACATCATTCAAGTTGTTGATGCTTAAAAGGGAAATGTTTTTTTATGGCTTGTGAAGCTTGATGTACATGACATCTTGCCTGCCTGAAGTGCTTTGAAGAATTGTGGTTTGTCTTATGTGCTTGTGAGGCTTTTCTTTCTTATGTTATGCATTTGCCTCTGATATGTGAATTGAGACAAGTCATTGTTGTATGGGTGTATCCTTGTGAACAACGTTGTTTGTTGTTTGGGAGAATTTATTTTTCTCTGCAGTAGGTTGTAATCTCCAAGGGGGATACTTGTTTTGATCTGTAGTTACAATGTTGCAGTTTGTATAAATCTTACATGTTCTCATGTAGCTTTTACTGTTTGGTGATGTCATACCTAATGTCTTGACATTGTGCTTGAGCTGTTCAGCTTGCTGATTTCTTCAGCTATGTATTCTATTGGGAGCTGGTTGTGTTTTCATTGTGTTGTCTGGTGTTCTTTTTGGTGTGACAACATTGTGCTTGGGTTTCTATGGATCATATTCTATTTCTAGCATGTGTGCCTCTGGTTGCTTAAGGATGGTTTTGCTTGAGAAAAAATCCTGTCTTTGTGGATCAGTAAAGTTTTTTTTTTTGGTCTATGCACATTGCTGAGGAAGCTGTTGCTCCAAATTGATGTGGATGCTAGAAGATTCCAATGTCAAACGCGATGTCATGACATTGTACTGTGACAAGCTAATCACAATCAGTAGTTTCAAGGATTCTCTCTCTGTACAGTTGGACAACATTGCAATGATTGGTCAACATTCTGTCAGGGGTGCTTTGGGAGTTTTGTTTTTATGAAAAGTTATAACATCTACTATTTAGGAGGCATGAAACACATTTGCTTTTGTTTTTGTTGGTGCATGCGGCTTTTCAATAACTTTGAAAATATCATTTCAAAGACTGCAGTCAAATTTAGAAAGCGAAAAAGGAGAATAACTCTGTTACCCAGGATAATTTCTCTTCGCCCCACAATTCTATTCTTGATTGTCCAAAAGTTATAGGCAAGATTGTTATTCTTTGTTTAAAAAATTACAGTTTCAGCCGTGTACCCTGTCGTGTTTTCAACATGAGCCAAAATTCTAAGACCTCTGATGCTACAAAGGCTGGTGTATATTGGACGCTAAGAATGTTCAGAGTGCTGATACGAAGAAGGTTAAGTCCGAAGTTGGGACATTTCCTAGCTCATCTACTGGAGCATCTAGGACAACGAAGGCATCTGTGAGAACTAGGAGGCCCTGCAAGAAAACCCATGACTCTGAATAGGATGGCAATGAAGATTGGGTTAATTTCATTAACTCAAGAGGTTTGAGTGGATTGATTGATCCATAGTTGTTGTGTTTTTGTTTTTGATGTTTATGTTGTAATAAGTCTCTGACAAGTTTTGTTTCCATTTGGTGTTTTACTTTTTCTTCCATCTGTCTCGTTGTTGTTTTCAGATGTTTCCATTTATGTTGTTTTTCTTTTTGTCAATTTTTGGATAAAAAGGGGGAGTAATGTGTTAGGTTGTTTTGTGTCTGCTTCTGATGATTGGATCAGATGTGTCATGCTTTAGTGTGACTTGAGGTTGCTTGATGTGGTAACTATTTAGGGGGAACTGAGTTGCTCATCCGCTGTCACTGATAAGATGTGTGTGGAAAATGTTGTGCAACATGTTCTGACATGTTGTGGTTATGGAGAACCTTGTTTTATCTATGGTTGTTTATTCTGATACTCAGAGTGATACTCTGAGTAATATGTGTGGCTTCTGATGTATGTATTTGTAATATGTGTGGCTTCAGATGTATGCATTTCTAATGCATGAACTTGGATAGTTCATGATTTTCTGTCTTGTACTTTGGGTTTTCCTCTTCAGGGGGAGTATTGGGTATTTATGACAGGGGGAGAAATGAACCTGTCTGAGGTTGCTGAGTTGAAACTGTGATGATGTCAGACCACATGTCTTGACATCTAATCACTGGAGATTTTTGGAGGTTGAAGGAGTTATAACCTCTAATGACCTGTAGTTGCACCTTATCTCTAATAATTTTCTAATTGCGCGTTGTATGGTATTATTCCTTTTCTCCAGAGTTCTGTGAAAATTTTGTTTTAGCCAAAATTTTCCAAATTGGGAGATTGTAAGCTTTGTGACTTTTGGATTGGCTGCATTTTGGTAAAATAACATGTTGTTAGCAAGATGTTGAACCTGATGTTCTGCCATGACAATCAGACATCATGTTTTGCATGATGTTGTGACATGTTCCAAGACACGGTATACCAGATAGCTAAGGCATGACTATTTTGGTATTTTCAGTGAGATTTTTGAGTGTGTTTTAACTCACACGTTTGTGCTATCCAATGAGGGATATTGTGGGAACTTTTGTTTTGACAGATTGTGATGTTTTTATGAAAAAGGATCGTTGAGCCTTTTTAGGAAACTTTGTATTTTGTTCCTATTTTTGTGCAGGAGATTATGCTTATGATTCCAAGATGATTCCTGATGAATTGCGTCTTAAGATCCCAAGCCCACAAAGTCTGAAGGATATTTAAAGAAGACCTAAACCTAATGTATCACGCGACTCTCACTTTTATAAAACTAGGGAAAGTTTTAGAAACTTAGGTTTTGAGAGTCTCTTGTGTGTGACTTTGTAAGTCACCCTTTGTATCTCTTGATACATTGTCTTAGACAAATTGTTTATTATTTGTTGTTCTCACTCTAAAGCTTCTAAACAAGGAGTTGAGTATTGTTCTTGGTTGAAGCTTTTAAGCAAAACTAAGTATTATAGTTGGAAGAATGTTCTTCTTCTTTTTGTTTTCTCGAGGCATAAGTCACTGGGACCATGGCTGGTAGTTAGGAAGTGAGAGGGGGGGGGGGGGTCTCATATCTAGATGGAGATTTCTAGGTAGAAGTAGCACAAGGTAGTGATTAGGCGAGAAGTTATAAACGAGGGAGTTTAGCTTTGAACTAATGTTATCATAATGGATTTCCTGCCTGCCTTGGATGCCCCTAGATTTAGGTGATGTTGCACCAAACTGGGTTACCTATTGGCTGTGTTATTTATCTTTCTGCATATTTTACAATTCGATAAATTGTTCTGTCAATCTGAAGATGTCAAAACTTCTGTCATGACTTTGTAGTCTGATGTGAGGACATCAAAATCACCATCATGTGTTACATGTGTCAGAGAATTTCAAGGTACATGCATGATCATATGAACCCAAAATAAGATGTCCTTGAATGTCTTTTAATTAAATTGGCCAAGGCTTGAGATAACTTGTTGAAAAAGGCATGAAAATAAATACATGAACCTTTGACTTTCTTGAGAAACAAGCTACACAACCTTGAGGCATTCGTGCTCAAAGTGATATAGGATGATGCTTGAGAACATAGGTCTTGATATTAGAAGCCATATCTGAAGAAATAAGCCCTTGAGAGTCAATGGACGTTCATACTTTGATTTGAAGGATCAAAACTCTAGTTGAGGAACCAAGCATGGTGCTCTTGATGAAATGCACTACCTTGCACAATGAGCTTAAATAAACAAGATATATTTTTTTCATTTTGATTAGTGGTTAGTTAAATAATAAGCATATAAACATAAAGATGAATATACATAAAAAAGGTGCTTGGTGATCGTAAAAGCAAAACCCCAAAGGATGAGAGGAGGAAGGACCAATGTGTGATCTTGTTTGTGTAAATATGCAAATGATAAGTGGGATCTTAGGGTTAAAAATTAGGGTATGAAACTGTTGCAACATTCACTTTGAATGTTTTGCTTTTTTCCAGTTCAGACTCCATAATTTTCTTCTTATCACATTCATACAACTTCAAGAGATTGTCCTTCGTGGTTAGTGAAAAACTTTTTTCAATCAGTTGACATACACTCATCAGATTTCTATTCATGCCAGGAACATATTATACATCCTTAATCAGTATATTTTTTCCATTGTTTAATTTCACTCTGACATTTCTCATTTTATGGTTCTTTTCTTATCTTGTAAGCATTTTGGTTTCAATGCTGGAAATATGAGAATGGACGAGAGGATTACTCTTAGCATGAGTGACCCTGATCTAGTTCCTCTACTTATCTAGGTTTTCTAATCATTTCTAATTTTGTATGCCTCCTTTTGTTTTGGGGTCATCTTTTCTGCCCAATTATGTACTGAAATTTATACTTAGTGCATTCTAGTGTTTTATACCATCTCTTGCAAGCCAGTAATCTCATTCAACTTTGATAGTCTAAATATTTTGGCTTCTATCTTATAACTAATTTAGCCATATATGACTGCATTTAGCTACATATCTTACTAGTTAAAATCACACAATAGTTGATTAAGCTTAAATTTGGTTAAAATTAACTTGAAATTAACACCATTTTACATGTTAAATATTATATGTTGGAATTGGTTTCCATTTTATAAATATTCTTTGGGATGGATTGCAAGACAGAAAAAATATTCAATGTTCTTCTATCTTGAACAAAATATTTTTTCTACCCTTGTAATCTATCTCACAAAGAGTTGATGTTGTCGTTATTGTATTTTTTGGAATAACCCTCACTTAAAGAAGGGTACTTAGTCGATAGATTGCAAGTGTAGAAAATCATTCTTTCTTAATGTTAAACAAAAAATGGAGCTTAACAAACAAAGACAGGAACTGGCTCAACCTTTAAAGGCTACTCAATTGATAGATTGCAAATGCAGAAAATCATTCTTGTTTCAAAAAAAAAATTTAATGGGTATGCGACAAAATTTGGATATCACCGAAGATTTGTTATTGTAAACGACGTTTTTATAATATTCTGCGTAAACAATGTAATTCTAAAAAAAAATAGTCACCTCGATTTTCTTTAACACCGAGGTGATAGGTAATATAAAATCTCGGTTTTACAGTAAAACTAAGGTGGTTAGTAAGCATATTTTAGTTTTAAAGATCTCGTTAAATAGATTTTACCTTAACACTAAATTATATGTAGTCACCTCAAAGAGAGGAAATATTCACCACCGTTTATCCCTTCAGTGTAATGAATTTATTTTTAAAAAGAAACTATCTAACCCTTCGGTTTTTAAATAAACCAAGAGATTTGAGGCGTTGTTTGTGTAAATAATAAAAAAGAAGATGCTAGGGATCGAACACATGATCATATAATTTTACCCATCGGTTTTTAATTTACCGAGGTGTTAAATGGCAAGTTTTCATGTCACCGTTCGTTACGTCGGCTTGGTAGCCGAGGTTACATATATTTCGCATGCGACGTTATAAGTATTATTTGTTGTAGTGGATCAAGAACATCTTGAGCTCCAAACACCACACACATCTAAATCGACCACTGATTCCAATTCTTTCCTTCGAATACTGAAAGTTTTGTCTTCAAGCTACTGTTTCCTCCGTTCATCTTAGTTCTTATGCAAACCAGTCAGTTCTCACCAACACCCGTGTTTCCCAAGCCCTAAGAACCAAGATATGTGAATTTCTTCTATTTCTAACTTCAACTCAATGCATATTGCAGGAACGAAAATCAATCACACACCTCACTACACTCATGTATTCCTATGAATCGAACCAGAGCTCTGCATACTAATTATTGGAGTTTACACTAAACCTTCATCGATGCACAAAAGAGGAAGATGAGAGAGAGAGATTGTAACTAACTTTTTAATATGAAAACTCAAATACAAAAATCTATTTCAAATGCAACTAACACTAAATTTTAAAACAATCACCCAAATTCAAATATAAATGAAATGCAAACTAAAATCCATAAAATGCAAATTAACTTAAGATAAATTGCATTACATTTAACCCTACTCATTTTAATTGAATAGACTTATAAAAAAATAGACTTTTTCTATTTAAAATAAATTGATCAGACTTAGATATATGTAGACTAAGTGGTATGCCTTATTAGTTATTATGAAATATTATCACCCTTAAAGAGAGAATTAGCTCCAATTGAACATTGAAAAAATGGAGACTAAAAACACTTCATGCCTATGATAATGCTACCCCCACCTATCTCAATCCATACATGCACTTAAAGTGAACAGACATATATACCTTACTTTTTTCTTGATAAACTTGTACATGACTCTTACACTACTTTACATACATATATAGAGCTGTACGTAACTCGTAAGAGTTCTATGAGAATATACATCTATTCATTTTAATTGACGTTTTAAGATTCTTTACATATTCCAATGAAATTAGTAGATATTTTAAAACACATTTATTTATTTTTAACAATAATTTTAATTATATATATTCATTTAAATGCAATAAACATTAATAGAAGATTTCACTATGAAACAAAAATATTATTTTAATAAATCAAAAATCAATATTATTTTAAATTATTAAAACTTAAAATCAACAAATAATTTTTTATTTTATAAAACAACAACACTTTAAAAAAGTGAAAAAGTATTAGTTAATTTAAGCTGCCGATCTTGTTGAAACGGGATTATTGTCCAATCTTGTAGTGAAACATGGTGTAGTACACATTGATTTGATTTAAAACAAAATGCAAAAAATTAAATTGTCTTCAATCATGATCATTATTTAGTCCAGTCAAGGTGGTTTATCTTGTCTATGTTGCCATTCCAAAATTGGAAATTTGATGGAACACTGCATGGTTTAACTTCAAACTCTCCTTATGTTGATAAGGGCAGAGTCACAAACAATCAATATATGCTTAATAATCATAATTAATATCAAACATACATTCACTCGTTTTCAAAGACAAAAAAACCCAACTTGTTATTAAAATATACAAGTAATTATTATGTTTTGTTTTTTGTTTGAGAATATATATATATATATATATATATATATATATATATATATATATATATATATATATATATATATATATATATATATATATATATATATATATATATATATATATATATTAAATATTTTAATTTATAATAAAAAAGGATATTATAGACTAGATGACTTTTGCTATCTTAAATAAATTCTCATAAATAATATTTAATTTTTATTGCTATAAAATAAATTTTTATTTGAAATGATAAGGCCCCTTTTAACTTTTTTTTAAGGTTTAAATTAAATAAATTTAATAAAAATATTGTAAAATTTTTAAAACAAACAATCGTAGTAAATATTAGACGAAAATTAATTAACATATGTTTTTTAAAAAATAAAATAGTAAAACATTTATATATATATATATATATATATATATATATATATATATATATATATATATATATATATATATATAATATTTATTCATATTTATTATCTATATAAATAAATTATTAATATTAATAATTAACAAATACTAAGACACAATTTTTTAGCATTTTGTTATCTTAATTAAAATTATAGAATTATTCAGTTTTAAATGTTAATGGACAGTTTGTTTCAACCTTAAAAAAATGATTTTTTTCATTATATTTTTAAAAATGAATGTTATAAAACTGTTTTTTAAAATATTATAACTTTTTTATATTTAATTTTGAAAAAAATTAAAAATATAACTTTGTCATTATATAACATAAACATATATTAGTGAAGATCAAAACATAATCGCAAATAGAAATTGCAATTTTTTAAAACAAATATATCTAAAAATTAATTTTTATGAAAAACAATTTAAAATAATTTCAAAATTAAGTGATTTTTTAAAATTTTAATATCTAAAAAAAGTTTATGTAAAATAATATTTTAAAAATAGTTATTCAAACAAAATATTCATTTAAAACTTTTATAAAAAAGTTTTTAAAAATTTTTTTTTGCACTAAATTTAATAGCACTATAAAAACTATTTTTAAAAAAGCCAAAATAAACTGCCTAATATCGTTTTACAAAGTTTGAAATTAGTATACATTTTAAAACCTAAAAATAATAAATGTTTTCCCAAATAAACAAACTCTTAGTTTTTTATTCTCTTACGTCATTAGTAATCAACATTACACATATAGAACTAGATTTAAATCCCTTAAACTATTTCTTATTCAAATCTTTTGATAACATAAATATAGTTATTAGAAGAGAAAAAAAAAACTTCACTAAAAAGTATAGGTTAAATTCAATAATATTAAAATTCAAAGAAATTTACCGTCTAGAATTAATCTAAAAAATCTTTGACAAAATTAGACACAATGATTAAAAATTAATAGAGCATTAGTGTTAATAGTTTTTTAAACTTAGTTTCCATGATCGACCGACAAAGGATCCAAATTGTGCCATTAATGAAGGAGACAAGCTCTTAGGATCTCCACTGAACTTGCAGATATATGTCCTCTTTCTTTTTCTACTATTTCTCTCTTCAAGGAACACTGAACCTTTAACTTAACCCTCTCTCTTATACATTTCTTCCATATATATCTACACTTCAGTTTCATCTTTCAAACCACAATTACACTTTTCCTCTCTCTCCTCTCTCTTTCTCTCTCTATCTCTTGATATATATACTAGTTATGAATAATTTTCATCCTAATACTTCTCTTCACTTAATCAACCAATCAGAAAATGAGAATATTCATCATCATCGTCATCATCATCATCTGAATCTAGATCTTGTTCTTGAACCATCTTCTTCATCATCGTCATCCTCACCTATAAGCTCAACCGAGCAAAGGATATTCTCATGCAACTACTGTCAGAGAAAGTTTTACAGTTCTCAAGCTCTTGGAGGACACCAAAATGCTCACAAACTTGAGAGAACACTTGCAAAGAAGAGTAGAGAGATAACTTCAGCCATGCAATCCTATAATGAATTACCAGAACACCCTTCAAACTACAACAATACTTTTGGTCATGGAAACTCTCATCTTGACGGTAACCATGGACAAGGAGGTCATTTCATGAGGTATGGTGGAAGAAAAGAAGGTGTGAGTTCTTCTTGGTCAAGGGGTTATAACAGTTCTTCTGAACATGTTCAGGAAGATATTAACCAACTTGACTTGTCCTTAAGGCTTTGAAATGAAACAATGCTTCAGTTACTAGCTATAATTAAGAGCAAGGTTGAAATAGTTACTGAAATTAGAGACAGAAAAAATTAACATTTTTCTGTCACTAAATTTCTTAAGCTAATTCATCAGATTTCAAGGTGTAACAATTATTTCAAGTGTCATTTTTTAGAAGAATCTGAGTTTCAGGTTACATATAGATTAGATTGGTTACTAGTATGTTAAAGCTTTTTATCTTTATGGTTTCTTTGTATGTTTCTCTAGTATTGTAAGCATGGAAGAATTTCTATGAGATGTTTTTAAGAGAAAATTAGGTTTTGTTAAAATAAATGTATAGGAGTTATTGTAAAATTAGGTTTTTCATATCAAAAGGTATATATTATTTTAAGATATATAAGTGAGGAGACTTCTATACTCAGAGATATCTAGGAAAACTTGGTTCCATATCACTTATGTAATAATATTTAGTGTTTTAGCTTTTTTTCCCCACAATCTAACGTACTTATAAATTAGACAGATACAAATTTTTTATATAATACCGGCCCTGTGACATGAATACATATAAGTTTTTTCTTTAGAAATGTAGGTGTTACATAGTGTAACACTGAAATCAGAACTTGTAAATAGACTTGTAATTTATGGACTCTTTAGATCGAAAATCTTCATATATGTATATCTCAATTATCAAATTGTATATATTGTTGTACGATACATAAGGGAGAGGACTCGAATACTTGTTAAGCTATCTGGTAAAACATGGTTTCAAACCACTTATGTGATAATAATTCAACCTATGAAACACAACCCCAGACGCAAACACCTAGCACAACACCGACCATGACACGAGCACACATTTTTTAGAAGTGTCAGTGCTACAGAGGTTAACCATTCTATCTGAACCAATAATTTGACTCGTGATTAATGGAATCTTTGGATCTAAAGTCTTGTGAATAATTCGACTCGTACTTGAGTCATCTTGGAGCAATATGTTGCTGACTAGTGAATGCATACATAGGATTGGTTCAATTGTGATTTTATGCAGAAAATAGTACCATTTAAGATACTTGTACAGACTTTTAGAGAGTTTATCACCACATGGTGTTGTTGGTGGAAACTAAAGATACCTTTATCAGTACTTGCATTTCATTATTGATACAAAGTAATTATATTGTCTCCTTCACAAAGAGCCTTTTATAGTTTCTGACATGTATTTCTTTCTTGTAAACTTGAGAGACCAAAATGTATTATTTTTCCTTTTGTTACCAATCAACTCCCACAGCAACAGCTTCACGAATGGTAATAAGTTTCTTAATGTTATTTGCTTCATAAATAACTACGTGCATATATATTTTTTTTCGAATAGTTTGTTCTAATTATTAGGAAAGGATATTTGTTTATGCCAAAAGTCTTTAGTAGATGATTTCAAATTCATCATTCACTTCATCAATAAGCAGACCATTTGTATTTTTTTTTAAGTACAATAAGTTTGACAAGTCATGACGTGTGGTATAGTTGGAATGCAAGATTGTCTAATGCATTGCCCGTTAAGCTTTCTAAGCAACGGAAGTAACTTGGACATAAGGATGATGTTGTGAGAAATTTTTGTTTAATCAAAAAGAAAATATCACACAACCGTGAAACAATGTGCGAGCTAAAATGATTAGAATTTAGTGAAAAGTAATTAAACAAATAATAAATAAAACAAAACAAAGAATTGATAATTTAATTGCAATTGTTATATGAGAATGTCATTTTTATGTAAGAACGTGAGAATAAATCTGAACCATTAGATTTTAAAATAAATGTTGGAGATTATGTGTGGTTTTTTTTCCTCTCCTCTATCATTTATTTTAATAATGGAGTAGAGAGAAAAACAAAAATCACAAATAATCTCCACCATTTATTTTAAAATCTAATGGTTCGGATTTATTCTCATATTCTCGCATAAAAATGACATTCTCATATGATACGTTATATAGTTTCCGTAGTTGAACTTGCGGAAGGATCATTGTCGATGCCTTACATGCAGTCCAACACGTGAATTAGTTTGAACACATACGGTGGGCTTGAGGTGTTCCACACCCCGGCCTGCCACTGGTTTCGGTGGCGGACGACGAAGTGCGTTCTCCTCTGTCCCAAAACTCAAACCCCGGCGGTGAATGCGTCAAGGAATTTTAACTTTGCTCTGAGCGCATCCGCGACGTTGTGAGAAGTCCACTTAACCTTATCATTGAGAGGAAGGAGAAGTCGTAACAAGGTTTCCGTAGGTGAACCTGCGGAACTGGCGATGCGGGATGAACCGGAAGCTGGATTTCGGTGCCCAACTGCGCGCTAACCTAGACCCCACAAAGGGTGTTGGTCGATTAAGACAACAGGACGGTGGTCATGGAAGTCGAAATCCGCTAAGGAGTGTGTAACAACTCACTTGCCAAATCAACTAGCCCCGAAAATGGATGGCGCTAAAGCGCGCGACCTATACCCAACCAATGGGACAAGGGCCAGATATATATATATATATATATATATATATATATATATATATATATATATATATATATATATATATATATATATATATATATATATATATATATATATATATATATATATATATATATATATATATATATATATATATATATATATATATATATATATATATATATATATATATATATATATATATATATATATATATATATATATATGGGGTTTGTTAAAGTAGATCTACTTATTTTTATAAAAGTCTATTTTAGGAAGCTTTAACTAAAATATCCTTAAATACAAAGGTGCACTTAACTAAAACACACCTTCATAAAATTAAGTGGGTGTATTATAGCAAACTCCACGGAGGTTTGCTATAATACACCCACTTGTTTTCATGAAGGTGTGTTTTAGCAAATTTTAACTTGAAAAAAATACTTAAATGCACCACAAACTATTGTTAAAATAACTTATAGTGCATTAAAATACTTATATATATATATATATATATATATATATATATATATATATATATATATATATATATATATATATATATATATATATATATATATATATATATATATATATATATATATATATATATATATATATATATATATATATATAGAGAGAGAGAGAGAGAGAGAGAGAGAGAGAGAGAGAGAGAGAGAGAGAGAGAGAGAGAGAGAGAGAGGTGCAACCTAATGGAAAGAAAATTCATTAATTATAAGTACCCAATAGTATACGACAGTCTCATTTGAAATATTCTAGCTTATTGTCATTTTCTCAATACTACCCGTCCAATTTCAACTCATACTCTCCTTAAATATGAGATCCCTTCACTTTCATTCAAACACCCCTTCATATGTGTGTATGAATCAATATATAAATGTGACAATTTCACGAATATAGACAAAAATACGATCTATCCCTTCTAAGTAGAAAAGAATACCAATGATTGAGTTTTACACAATCAAGACACTTTAAAAAACACAAACAAATAAACTCTTAGGATGTGTGAATACTCTCTTCAATTATGTGTCTTCCAAAAATCTCATTAGGGGGAAAATGAATTCCTACCTAATCTAATCTTTAGCAAATTCAGTCTTTTATTCAAAGCAAATCCAATTAAATATTTTCAAGCAAATCTGATAGCTAAATCTATTTCAACCAAAATCTTTGCAAAACACATCTCCAGAATCTAGAATGAAATAAATATTTTTGAAATAAACCTTTCTGAAATAAATATGGAATCAAACAAGCAAAACTAAATCATTTCAAAATGCGCACTAGAAGTAAATCAAGTCATAAGGTCTCAACAACATTTGAGACATCTTACTTAACATTTGGCCTACAAAATAATAAGTCAATCTAAATGTAATAGAAAATTTCCTCTTTTTCTATATTTTAGACAAAACAAAGGTTTAAACACTTTTTTTAAAGTAGCAAAAGACAAAGCAAACTCAGAGAATAAAATGTATGAACAACATACAGCAAGCATGATTCAGATTAGAAGTGTGTCTTTCTTCTTCTATTTGTCTTGAAAGATCCAAGAGAAACAATATCACAATCAACAAGCAAAGAGAATCAACAAATCAATCCATAAAAAAACATCAAACTAAAGTATAATAGCAAATAAAATCAAAGAGATAGAGTAGCAATGTGACTATCCCACAAGGTATGTACTATGGTTTTATTGTGCTTGTAGAACAAGGCTCTTAAAGGTTCCCAGAGTCATTGATTCGTCTTTTGCATATTACCGGCTTGCGAAACTACTTGTGCGGGTCAATAATATTCTTAAGAGAAACTCGTCTGAGTGTAGTATCGCGTATAAACTGCCTCAGGTTTACACCTAGATAATCATCGCACTACATCCTAAAAAGGCCAAGAGGGGTTATAGGGTTCTAAGGTCCTCAGCTTCTCAGACTCCCAGGTCAAAAGTAATAATGCCATTATGACTACTCGCAATGACAAATACTACCATCAAAGGGGTCTCCATTGAGTTGGATTATATCATATGTTAATCATGCTTAGGATTACTCCAGACATGTAACTTTTGATTAGACCACCATCCTATCTTATTGTACACTTAAATCAGGGTTAGAACTTATTTTACCTCTCATGGATCACCAAACAGCCAAAAAACAGAAAACCAAGTAAAACAGCAAAAAATAATAATAACACAAATAAAACAAGTTAGGTTTAACCCTCTTGGGGATGTCCTCAGTGGAGTCGCCATTTCTGTCACGGTGAAGAATCGGAGACCAAATTATTGACTAACTTGACTCGCAAAAAAAATGTCACCACCGAACTTTTATTTTTCCAAGGGAAGGGTAAAAGATCGAATAAACCCATAACAAACATACAAAGCAAAAATCAAGACCAAAAGCTAAGCAATACAGAGATCAAAGGTATGAGGGTTGCTTATGCTAAAGGAAGATACTAACACCCTAAGCATCTATAGTATCCTATAAGAACCTCTCGAAATATTTGTGTGTGGTTAAAAGTGTTTGGTGGAGGATGCAACAAGATACACATGCATATGCATATCACAACAAGTCAATTATAATCCCCTTCCCTTGGATTTAAATACAATCATAAGCAAGAAAACGATCAAGGATCACAAGACAGATTTCAAGTGTCAAAAAAGGCTCATAAACAGATAACAACTTATACACAAGGCAAGTATTAAAGCATTTAAAAATGATTCAACAATCAACATTACCTCATAAAAAGTATCTCAAGTAACTTCAAGTGAAAACCCTAATAATGCATCAAGATTGACCATCTCAAGTGTGTCATGGAAACATCAAAGCAAGAGTTCAATATCATTAGATCAAGGCATTAATACATGACAAATATTTTCATTCAAACAAGAACTCAAGTTATTAGGGTTTTGAGTCACATAAACACTCTTTTTGAATCAAACCCTACAATCAACCTATCATGGAAAGATGTCTAGCATCAAGAGAAGCACAGAAACAATGAGGCCAAACATCAGGTAACATGATCATATTCATCAAGATATCAATTTTAAGACATAGCCAAAAGTTAACCAAACATCAACACATAAGTCAAACAAACATACATGCCTCAAGAATCAACTCACAAAAAATATTAAGACAAAACATTAAACATAGCATGAACTTAACAAGATATAGAAATGGGAAAAATTGTTAAATATAATCAAAGGAAACAAGTGTTCATAAAATGAATAACAACAAAATAAACTAATAAAATATATTTTTTAAAGATTTTTTTGAATATGAAAATATAAATAATAAAACAAAATCAAGCAAATAAACAAATAAATATTTTTGGTTTTTAATATATGTGACTTAAATAGATAAATTAAGAAAATATTAAAGAAAATAAAAAAAGAAAACAAAGAAAAAGAAAAAGGAAAGAGGGAAAATGTGGTGAAAGGAAGGTACATGGGTGTTGAACCCAAGACCTGGAGGTTCCACCAAAACAACCTTATCAACGCGCCAAGGTCGGTTAGCCTGGTAACATGTGCAACTTAAATGAATAAATATTAAAACAGAATTTGAAACAGAAAAACGCGTGCAGTGATCATCGTCTTCTACATCTAAACATCCAAATTTTGAAATTTTGAAATCATCAAATACGAACCAAATCAGACATGTGAGTATACCATCTTGTTCAAAATTTCACAAGGAACACAACCATGGCCTTAATTTTCATTTATATTAACCCTAGCTCATGAATTTAACCTAAAACCAGATAAAACGTAAAACTTCAAAATAAAATTAAATGGCATACATCAACAAGCAATGGTTAATATCTTAGGGGTTTTGTTCCTCATGTTAATACACACATAACCATATCAAGAAAACTAGAGAATGATGCTTGCAAAGTGGAGAACCAAAGGGTGAGAAATGTACCTAACATAGTGAGTCCGTAGCCCCTTTAAATGCTCGTGCAGAAGTGAAATGAATATTTCTCTAACTTCTTTGAGTCCCCAGGAGTGTAATGGTGTGCTTGGAATCACTTGAAGAATCCTAAATTGCTCTGCCCAAATCGAGTTGTAGAAGTGAAAAAGTTAGATTTGGCTATGGTGTTTTGGAAGCTACATATGGATTCTAGTGCATACAATAGCTTTGAGGTAGTTTGTTGATGATGTTGGTGAATGAAACTTGGAAGGAAAGTGGAAGAATTATGAAATTAGAAAATGCACTTTAATGGAGTTTTGAACTTTTTGCTTCAATGTGTTTCTCTATGCTCTTGCTTGATGCTGAGATTATGAGGTCCAAATTGATTTTGAAGAGGTTTGAATATTGGTTAGAAACTAGGTTTGATCAGAGGTAAGGCTTGGGGTTTGCATCATTGGATAAATTTAAACAAAAGTGGCAAAGTGAGGTCACATGTGCTAAGACTTGGTTAGGCTTGGATGGTCATTTTCAGCTCTCATTTTAGGTTAGGATAACTTGCTTTTATATCTGAATCTAGTTGTATCAAAGCTACAACTTGTATAATAAGTTTTAACTAAAAGTAATTTTTTAAATAATTCCAAAAACATATTTCAGAGTGGATAGTTTGGACATGTTTTTTCCTTATTATTGAAATTCAAATTGCACAAAAATGACATCTTTGTAAAGTTAATATGTAAAGGAATAGGTTTTATGTTGATAATAATTTAAGTAGAGGCTTGTAAAGTCTCCAAAAGTAGTACCAAAATCGTGCCAAGTAAACTGATCTCAATACTTAGAAAAATCTGGTTCATCTTGCCATCGATCACCAACATGAAACCTCAACTTTTGCCTCCTATTTCTCTCACTTTAAGAAAGCTTTTGGCTTCAAATTTTCCACCATGATAAAGTAGGAAGTATGCTCTTTAAATGCGGACCTCAAGCATCAATAATGGTTGCTTGGATTTTTCTCAAATTGATCATAAAGTCATGCACTTAGAAAGGTCAAAAACTTAGAAAATTTTCTAAGTGTTTTGAAACTTGCAACAACTTGAGACCTCAACTTTCACCATCAATTTCTTCCACTTCAAGAAAGCTTTTAGATTCAAATTTTCATCAACATGTAGTATCAAACATCATATTTAATTTCAGACCTCAACTGTTTCAAATGGATGTTTGAGGAGGAAGTTACAACCTTGGAATGTTGGTCGCTTGATCATGAATTCTTGGTACTTAGGGAAATTTTCAAAACCCTAATTTTGACAACTTTTGATCCTTTCTTGATTTTCTTGATTTAACTTGATAAAACTCAATCATTTCCATATTTCCTTGATTCTTGACTTGAAAATCAATAGTTGACCAAAAATGCAAAAGTCAAATTGTGACTTTGAGCATCTGTTGACTTTTCAACAATTGAATCAAAATTATTTAACTAACAATAGATCAAACTCCTTGAGCTATTTAAATCATATGAATGGACCACAAATATGTATTTGAAGTCTTTTGATCATGTTCCAAGCCATGAGATCATGTTTTGGTCAAAAAGTCAACATCAAGCTGACTTTGACCAAAACCCTAACTTGGAGCACATGATGAATTGGAACTTGGTGAACTTGAATTAATGCAAACTCAAACTTGATTATTGATGAAAGGAAAATTTTGATCATTATGAATGAGTAGAGGATCTTGAGATGTTGAGGATCACAGTAAACCCATATTGATCAACCACTTGAACTTCTTGATGCAAAACCCTAACTTATAAACTAAACAAGCAAGACATATTTTTGTATTTCCATGGGGTTAGCAAAAACATAAAACACACACAAAAGTGATTGATGTTATGAAAATGATGTAAATGAAAGTGGGATCTTAGGGGTAAAAATTAGGGTATGAGAAACACATGTTTGGTTAACCTAAAATTAAGTATGGCATGTCACTTGGTCCAAACACCATAACTCTTTCATTTCACAATATTTTTGGAATCTACTTTGAGCCAAATGTCACATTTGAACTCCTCTACAAATTTTCTTCAAGGATCAAACATCAATTTAACATCTAAGTCCATCAATTTTAGGATTTACCCAGCTGCTCATGTGTGCACAAAAGTAGGCCTAAGCCTTGGTCGACCTAATACCTGACCAAAACTTTAAGGTCCCGACCCCATCTTTGAATCAATGTCATTTTCACCTTAAGTGCTCTTTTGATATGATTATTTTTGCATCTGATTCTTCACCATGAAGAGATAATTTAGCATGAAGAATATCTCAAAATGCACGAGTGGATTTCACTTAGCCTAAGCTCAAACTTGGTACCTCAAACCTTGTATTACACACATGACCTAAAACTTAAAATCCCTCAAATCTTTAGCTGGGACCACAAGCACATGTGAAAACTTGTTTGTTATGTTAAAACACATCTAAACAAGTGCAAAACGATCTGGTTTCATCAAAAACTCACGCATTCCATGTTTCATTTTACATGGATTGCAAAAGTGAAAATTCCAACCCTAATTCACACGAGTTTACCTCCAATTCACACGTACCATGACCTCATTTCATTTCCTATAAATAGAGAGTTGATTTTCCTTCATTTGTAAGCTTTAGAAAGCCAAAAAAAACCTCTACTACACTTGAGCTCGAAACTACCACAAACTAGTTAACCGTTTCATGAAACTAAGCTCATTTTGCTTCAAATCTTTGCCCAGAATCACTCACCAACCTCCTCAAAAGCTAATTGGAGCAATGTCGTGGCTTGAAACTTCCTGAAAACTTCAAACTGAATCCACCATTGTTGACTTTCGAAGCTTCAATTGAAAAGGTAGTTATAAGTAAAACTTCTGAGCAAACAAGTTACAAGTGTGTTCGTCTTGATTCACTAATTGAAAGCCCTCATTTACCTGGAATTTATATTGCGTATTAGTCATTTAATTTTACTTTGAAGAACTAGGGTTCTTCTTTCTTGAGCAAATTCTTTTTGCTCATAACCAATCAATGGCTCTAATGCAAAGAGAAATGAATAATGAAATGTTATGAAGCTGAATCCATGCTTGATTCTGACGAAAGATATGAGTTCCTGGATTTGCATAATTGAAGCAAGGTTGAAGATGAAGCTAGATGCGCGTGCTTTGGTGCCAAATTTGAATTCTTGTCAATACCAACCTGACACTTTATTAGTTGTTGGCTCCTTTTTCATTTTAAATCATTTTTATTTTCCTTTTCTTTATTATTTTTTACTCCAATTTTTTTTATAAATCATGAAAAATATTTTCTATCACATATATTTTTTTTCATAATTTTTAAAAATAATTTTGCATTTAATTAGTTTTTTCTTCTTTTTTTCATTTAATTTTCATTTTGCATTTTATTTTTAATCATTTTGAAACATTTTGCACTCCAACTTTTGAGATCCACTTATTTGAAATATTCTTTATTTCTCATAACTTTTTCAAGTATTTATTTGATGTTTTGATGCATCTCTTGAAATTTCCTTTTAATTTCCATTTTAAATCCTTTTTTATTTTGGTTTTACTCAAATTTTGGAATGTCTTGATATTGCCTCTTGATGATTTCCTGGTTGAACATATTTTTAACATTTCAAGTCCTTGATTTATGATATTTTGGTTAATTCAATCTTCTTTGGTTCAAACATGTTAATGAATGATCATATGATCATCTTTGACACTTTGTATCAGAGATAGGTTATCCCTTGTTTGATCATGTTTTGAGTTAATTGACTTGTTGATAGATGATCCCTAGGTGATTACTTGAGTCATCATTTCATCTCCTCATCTCTCCTTTTCTATCTTCTACTTTTTGCTTTTTCTTTGTCTATTGTGTTATATGTTTTAGGAGACTAACTTTGTATTAGTTCTCTAACATGTTTGACACATAAATTGTTATTGACTGGCCTCGGATAGCTGTGACTTCTACATATGCCCACTTATGATTGCTTAACATAACACTAAATTGTCCTGTCTCGGTTGAATTCTCATTAACACTAACATTGAAACATTAAATGTACTAACATCTAACATTTACTTTTACACTCATTACATTTATGCCACTTACATTTATGTCATTTACATTTTATGTCATTTATATTCATGTCATTTACATTCTTGTCCTTTATTGCTTTATTTTTATTTTTTCTCAAAAGAGCAAAAATATTATAAAATGGCTAAAACCCTAAAAAAAATTAATTTGATCTATGGACTTTGTGTTACTATCCCTTGCTTAAGGAGTATTTTGAACTTTGAACCTTAGTACTTAATGTTTTTCCTTTGCTTGGAGTAGTATCTGAGACTTAGTGGTATATGAGACTTTATGATTCATCTAAGGTATAGTGATTCCTCTGGACCCGTGTGATCTTCATTTCAAGACTTGGATGTCCTTTGTGGCTTTATGACTTGGTTGTTCATTTGGATATTTTGATATTCATATGTGCATGTGCTTGTTCATCTTGTGGCTCAATACAAAGTAAAATGAATGATTATTTTGACCAATGTCAAATGCTTGCTCCATCTTATGGTTAGTACAATTGCACACACAAAGGCTTTCTCTTGGGCTACCTTACAATGAGATCTTTTATTTCATGTCTTTTATTTTATGCTTTAGGATAGTCTCTTCATTTCCTTTCAACTTCTTCAATTTTCAAAACTTCTCCCTATTTCAAAAAAAATCTTATTTTCAAACTTCACACTCTTTTACTTAATAAACCTTGACTTTGTCAAGTGATCCAGAAAATCTTTTTCTTAATAAATGCTAAAACACTTAAGCATATTCAAACTCTTTTCAAAATCTATAAAAAGACAAACATCATCAGACTTCTTTTTGTACTTTTGTGCACTTTTATTTAAGAGCATTTTCTGAAAGATTGGATATTAGTCTATTCTTGTAGTGATGCAAATCACTATACTTCTACAATATGCTGAGAAATTGTTGGCATTTTCCACTTGAATATTGAGAGGTGCTCGTGAAAGTCCAACTAAAAGTTCTTCATATCAAGGTGATGGAGATGTTTATTTTATCATACTTGTGGGTAATAAGTTGAGTTTTCCACTTGAATACGAAAATGTATCTCTTCATTTAAACTCAATCAACAAACAACTCAACTTTTTTATAAACAAAGATTTACAAGTGGTTCTTATGGAGTACCATAAATGTGAGAGGTGCTAATACCTTCCTCTTGCATAACCAACCTCTGTATCCAGATCTAGATCTCTTTTTTTTTTTGTGGGCTTTGTCTGACCTTTTCCTTTTGGAAGCAATAAAGTTCAGTGGCAACTCTTTCTTTTTGAATGTTAATCAATAGATTAATCTCAACTTTTTTCCTGCGGCGACAACGTGGTTGTTAAATTGTTTCGGCTAAATCTAAGCCAATAAGTACTAAAGGCAATAAAAAGGAAATTATAGTAACATTAAAAGTCTCCCTCCTATGCATATCGATTCAAATCATGCCACTATAGCTCATTTTTAATTTCCCCTCTTTCGTTCGAGATAGTCACATTAAGGCCCTTTATCACTATCACACACATGGTAGGAAAACCAGTTAGCATATTTTTCAATATTTTGCTAAATTTTCAACTTGTGCTCAATATGCATTGTTCATTAAGGTTCAATCATCGTTGGGATAAATGACCGCATAAAGGTCACCTAACTTAGTAAATTCAGCATTACCCTTTTTAAAATTTTTAAATCTTAACCTATAGTTATTTTCATCAACCCACCTACTTAATGTGTGACCTCAGAGGGAACCTGACCAGATAAATAAACTACTTTGAGGGGGGATCAAACTAAGGTATAATGGGTACTTAAATCGATATGCATATTTGGGGGGTTTAGAGTGTTGGGACAATACCGATTTTATCGAGGTTTTCCCAAGTCTCTTTAACATAGTTATTCTTCTAAAGCAACCTATACACTTTCTGAATGTGTCATGTTATGAACCATTTGAAAAATTTTGTTGGTACTCAAGTTTTTAGTGGAAGTTAACAATGAACAAAAAATCACACATAAAGGACTCGACAACACATGTAATGACTCAATATACTATGCTACAACATAAAAAAAACAATGACATAAAACTAACTTAATGGAAAAATACAAACAAAAATGAAAAGTAAATAAAACAGTAAACGCCTCCCCTACACTTAAATCCTACATTGTCCTCAATGTAAGGAAATAAGTATGAGAGGGGTAGGAAGAACCTGGTGAGAAGATCAAGTCAAGAGATTCACCTCTTTATTTTCTACAAATTAAAAAAAATAAAAATAGAAACTTAAAAAAGAACCTGTGGGTTGCCTCCCACGCAGCGCTTCTTTTAACGTCGGTAACTCGACAACTCAGGAGTGTAAGCACCCATAGTGGTTCTTTCGAGAATGATTCCTTGGTCAAACTTTTAATAATATCCAGTTTCCATGGCAACTTATCAAGCCATCTCCCACAATTTCTTTTCTTTCTTCTGTGGGGTGGTTCATACTTCTGAACTTGTGCGGTGATTTTGGCTATATCATGAGTATCATATTTTTAGGTTTGGGTTTAATTCTTTCATCCACCACCTTAAAGGCTAACCTTCTTCTCTTAAAACTAATGAATTCCCTAATTTCATGGTCCTCTAATTTTCTCTTTTTATGCAGTACCTCAGACAAAGGTGCATTGGTGTGGATATTTTCCAATAACTCCACATACCTTTTGGGCTGAGAGTCTACCTTAACTTCCACAAACCTTTGCAGGAAAGGAATCAGTGCATTGTAGAGAAGTGCTTCCTTCTCTACCTCTTCGACAACCTCCCTTTAAGGTGGTGTTAGTGGATTTTTTCTCAACATCTACTCTTTTCTCACTAGAACTCTCCCCAACCTCATTATCATTCTCCTTAGGATTTTCGATTTTTTCACTACTAGTTGCTACAACATCCGCATGTCTCTTAGGGAAGGGTCCTAGAGGTGTCTGTGCAAGTAAGGAGATTTGAGTCTCCAATGCCTTGTAGCGAGTCGTGAGGGGCTCCACCATAGTGTTCAACTGCCTAAGAATTTCATTATTATGGAGAATTTGTTTTCTAATCTCTTCATTCCCAAGAGTATATGTCTCCACAAAGCTCTCCATCATAAATTCTAGCCTAGAGAGAGCTTGGGTCACAATAAAATTCTCTATTAACATTTTGAGGTCGGATTTATGGGAATCTTGTGGTTCCTCAAAATACTAGGAGTGGTAATTGTAGGGAAAATTTGGGTGATCCATCCACCTAGGATTATAGTAATTGAAACAAAAGTGCATTAGTCTATACGACGTGATAACGTAACAATATTGACAACTGCTCCTTGACAACGACACAAAACTTGATATCTCTGCAAATGCACAAAAAATATCAGTTATAGTATAAAATAGTTATCGATCCCACAAATATACGTGTCAAGTATCGTTATTTATTCTCATGATATTTATATAAGGCTATGTAAATGGTTTGATGTCACAGAGTAGGAAAAATAATAAAGTGTTTAGATATTTAGAATAGGATACTGGAATGTAAAATCCATCGACCGCTGGTACTTACAAAGTAAAGGTTTATGGCCGTAACACGACAATATTTTCTAACCTAGGACACTTAAATTAAAAGTATTCAACAAGTTTAGCATGTGCATTACCAGATCTTGAATCAATAATTTGCCTGGTAGCTTACGCCTTCCGAAGTCGTGTATTAGCGTATTCAAAACCGTTTTTGAAAGTTAAATGAAATAAGTTTAAAAAGTTATAGTTGGTAAAAAAAAAAAGTTAATTCAGAGGTGTTACCTTGCTTTCGCATATACAACACCAAATTTTAACCGGCAAATATCCCGATGTTGTGTGTATGAATTTATGCTTAAACTCCATTTTTTAAAACAAAAAATTTCTTAATAAAATAAAAAAGTCGCTTTCACTGAACTCTAAAATTTATTCCTGAAAATAAAACAGACATATAAAGATCCAATTCTATCGAATTGAGATCGAAATCATATCGGCACGACTTTCGCAGTGTACAAAAACATGTTAAAAATAGAGTTTTCAAACCCAAAAATAATTCTCTTTATTCATACTTAATGTTATGACTCATGTGAGTACCATCATTATGACGGTTCTCACATTCAGGACTCTCTTAATTTAAGTTAGCATGTTGGATACATGAACAAGCATAAATAAAATATCAATAACAATAAACAAATTAGACATGTTCATGAAAGTAGTAATAGCAATGGAATATAAATTGATAATTAAAATGGTAAAACAAGATTAATAGAATATAAGTTTGACAATTAAAATAGGAACTAAGTAAGATTAAAGGCAATTTAGTAAAAATGGCATGTAAAAGCTTCAAACAATAACAATGATAGTAATAAATAATTGAAAGAGAAAGTAAATTAAACCTTAAAATTAAACTGCAATTTTCTCCAAACAAAGTCTTTAATTTGGTACAGGAAATAAAACCTTGCTGGGAATTAAATGTTAGAATATAAACTTGCTTTAGAATAAGCACTAAGCTTAACACTAGTTTTTAAAACAATCCCTCGATGTGAAAAATTAAAGCTTTTAAGAACTAATATTTGTGCGTAACTATGCTTGGATGCCTTGAAAGTGTGAGTGCAAGGTCTATTTATTGAAAGATTTTCGAGTACACACTGCCCTAGATCATGTATGGGTAATGTAAAAAGTGGGAGAAGTTTAAGGTCTATTTATTGAAAGATTCTTCTTGTTCTTCTTGTTCTTGTTATTTTTCTTCTTCTTCTTCAATGTTTCCAAGAAGTTTAGGGACAACACCAATTAGGTTGTACATGGAAAAAGGGATATGATGTATTACCGTTTTTAGAGTTTTACGCTTGAATTCTATATTCTTGGTGAGAGAAGAGAAAACTAAAAAATATTTACATCTTGAATATTTAAATAGTAAAAATCCTTTTAGCCACATTTGAGATGTATGGGCCAATAAAAATCCTAGTAGGCCCAATATAAACTATTTAGCCATATTTTTAATAATTGCTACAAGCTGATAATTCAAAGGTATAATGTTGATTAGAGATCCTCCAATTGCATAGAATAAAGAGCTTTTATTCAATATATTATCCAATTATTTGTTTTTTCGAACATGCTCAAGGGTGGACTTCTTATCTTTAACTAGTTCTCTGATGAAATGAAGACGAATTTCAATATGCTTGGTTCTGTTGTGTTGGACATGAATTTTAGAGATATTGATAGCACTCAAGTTGTTATTGTACAATGTCATGACATCTTGTGTCACACTATACTATGACGTGGTGGACTTCTTATCTTCTTGATCATTGATGATGTTTCTTTTATTTCATAAACAATATTATAATAACTATTCAAATTTCCATCATCCTTAGCAGACTGTATATTGTTCTCCATTTTGTTTGGAACATCTTGCTCATTATTTTGACTCGTGAGACCGGTATCTCCGTCTCCTATGTGGATCGCTTCAATTTTATTTTCATTAACAATAACATTTATGAATTCCATCATTGATTTTTTGTTCTTATTAAACATCTGATATGCCCTGTTGTTAATGGAATATCTAAAAAAGTGTTGTCATCGCTCATTGGATCCAATTTCCTTTTTTATTCAAGATCAGTAACAATATGGCATGTACTGACAGACACATGAAAATATTTAACAATTGACTTCCTCCTCCTCCATAGCTTATATTATATATCCTTGGTTCTTAGGCGAGTAATGACTCAACTATGAATATGACTAGCAGTATTCATCGTCTCTTCTTAAAAGTGATATGAAAGATGTTTGTCATGGATCATAAATTTCACCATTTATTTTGTAGTACATTTATTTATTTTGAAAATTTACATTCTTCTTAGGTGTGATGGGGGCAAAGAATTCATGGGCAATCCCTTTAGTAAGGTAGAAAGAAGAAATAATAAATTTTTCAAATTCTCTGCCATGATCGCTTCAGATGGGTATGATATCGTCAGTCTTTTCTCATTTTTCACGTTGTAAATGATAGAAAATAATTTCGAAAACAACAAAAGTTTTGGACTTTTCACGAATAAACTCCACCCAAGTGTATTTGGAGTAACCGAGAGTTGTGGCATTTAAAATTCGTGATTACTTTTAAATTTTTCTTTATTAAACTTAAAATTTTGTTAGTAGTTTCTTGAGAGTAAATAGTAAAGGAAATTAAAACGATAAATAGTGAAAATTAAAAGGATAAGGTTAGAGAGATTCCACCTGAGATTTATACATATTTGACATAATGTTGGCCTAGTCCTATTCCTAAAAGGTTTTCTTAAGAGTTTTATTATAAATTTTGAGCCTTGAAATTATGCTCACGATCCTTTATACAATTTGATCTTGATATTCTTAGAAGCTTATCCTCAACCAAATATAGCTTTTACCATAAACTAAGCTAACAAATCTTCTTAGATATTTTCAGATTGATCTCAATAAACAAAAATATTACTTTTTAATGGAATTTCAACAAATCAAAATTCAGATTTTATGACTGGCTTATCTCGCAACAAACTCAATCTTCTCAAGAGTATGAAACTCCCAAGAATTTAAAAAAACACACAGACACTTACAAAAAGCTCTTCCTCGTAAGCAAAGTTTCACTCACAAGCACTAAGACAATTTTTAGTAAAAGAACTATTTTCTAGAGAGAGAGAGAGAGAGAGAGAGAGAGAGAGAGAGAGAGAGAGAGAGAGAGAAATAAGAGTGATAAATTTCAAAGAAAATATAAATTGTTGGAAACTGTCGTGAAATGAAGAGAAGGCAAGCCTGTTTTATATAGGAGTTGAAAAAAAAATTCAAAAAGGTAAATAATTTGTGGGCAAAATTGATGAGTCAATTGATTGGCTTAAGGCCCAATCAATTAGTTTAGACACTTTTAATCCATTACCTCGCCTAACATGGAAATATTTGATATAGAGTTGTTAAAAGTCATTAATGCACCGTCCTAATCGCTTGGTTAATCGATTAGGCCCTCTTCAATCAATTGGCTTAACTTTCCAATCGATTGGAAGCTTCAAAAAAAATTTCACAATCAATTGAACGAATCTCGAATTGATTGATTAGTTTTAAAAATCCTTTTAAGTGATTATGGACAACTTCTTAATCACTTATCTTGGTTTTGAAAATATTTTGAATATGTAAAATGATTAGAAATGGTATTTTAAGTGTGTGGGTGTGTGGGTGTGTGTATGCGTGTGTGTGTGTGTGTGTGTGTGTGTGTGTGTGTGTGTGTGTGTGTGTGTTGCCTTAAAACTTAAGAGATGTTTCCTTACTTTTACAAAACTCTTACCACTCAGACAGATACAACTTGGCGAGCTTTCACACTTTATCTAAGGCTTCAAGATTGATTGTTGGGTGCATGAATTATATAAACACTTCAATATTTAGTCTCTTTACTTGATTATGTTTTTAGATGTTTCACCAGTTGGTTCACCATCATCAGATTTTTTAGAGTTATTTCCACTGACTTCAATATCACAACTATTTATGTTGTCGTCATCAAAACTTCATAAAGGATCTTTTGTGGAGTTATCAACTTTATACCTGCAAGCATATAGATCGACATTCTCCCCCTTTTTGATGATGACAATACATTTCTCAAGGAAGTGGTAAAAGAAATAAACAAAATATATTTGGAGTAGTTAACCCTCCCCGTCATTTAGGTAGAGATTATAATCTACTCCCTCTAAGAGTATACTTCTCCCGCTTCGTTAATATAAAATATGTGATAAAGTTGGGCGAGAAGTAAGATATGAAAATATAAACACATGTATCACATGGCATTTGAGATGAAAACATATAGGCATATTAGTTCTTGAATGAATTGTTTAATACTCCTAGTTCAGTTCTTATAAAAAAGAACTATCAGTGGGTGACCTCATGTAGTAATAGTAGATATAAAACCCTTCATGAGTTAAATGTGTGGTTTATATATAATCGTTTATCCTTCACTATTAAACTTAGCAGTATGCCTGACTCTCTCACATTACCACATTGGATTCTTTGGCTCTGTTGAGATAGCTAGAGTTTTGTCTTTCACCATATTTTCCTTAACATTAAAAGTTACCACTTTTTGAATTCTATTATTGATTGTCTTTGACATTTGAAGAAACATTATTCTCATATCATTTATTAAGTCTTCTCATGACCTTGCTAAAATTATTAAAAATCATTGCAATAGATTAAGTAAAATGTTATTAGTGTCATGTGATACTTGATCTTCATTATCAATATTATTGGCTTTAAAGGATACTCTTTTAACCTTCTTCTTGAATTTTTCATCAATGGTCATCTCAAAATGAGCAAAGATCCACTCAATTCTTCAACTTTCATTGTGGAGACATTTTATGCTTCCTAAATTACGGTAACCTTCATGTCAAATATCTTTGGAAGAGATCTTAGAATATTTCTGAAAATCTTGTCATCTGGCATCTTTTCACCGAGAGCAAAGGAGTTATTGGCTATGTCACAAAGATGAACAATGAATTCAACAATTGTTTCATCCTTAAGCATCTTCAAAATTTTCAAATTTATAAGGGAGGAGTTGATTTATTGATATCCAAACTTTTGAAGTTCTCTCATAAACTACTTCAAGAGTTTCTCATGCCTCTTTAGCACTAATGCAGATGTTGATGATCCTAAAGATTTTTTGGTCAACTCCGTTCTAAATAGTGTTAAGATCACGAGAATTCCCATGAGCATCTTCATCTTCAGCATGTGTCCAATCTTTTTCAAGTTTAAAGGACTTAGACTAATCATCAACTATGATCATAGGAAGGGGCCATCCATTGATAACAATTTTATAGGTTTTTCTATCCATAGACTTAAGAAAGGCCACCATGTGAGCCTTTCATTAGTCATAAATAATACCACCAAGAATTGATGGAAGGTTATCAGATCCTCATTTCTTGTCATTCTCCATCTTAAAAGAAAATATTAGATATCCTAGAACATAACCACCCAAAACAGGGGGTTTGCTTTGACGCAAAAGAAATTTTATTTGATTAGAAATAAGATTTCACACATAATCTTGAAACAATTTACAAGACAAGATTATATGAATTTATTTGATGAGGAATTAAACATATAATAATTAAAATAACACAATGAATTAATAACCCAATTGGTGTAATTGTCACCTATGTCTAAAGGGTTGTAACCCGAAAAAGAAATCCACTAATTATAAATAGTCGATAATGCATGGCGATCTTATATCTAACTTCTTCTCGTTTAGTGCTTTTTTTTATAATACTATATGTGAGTTTCAACTCAGGATTCCAATGAATCTGAGATTCCATCACTTTTAATCAAATACTCTACCAAATATTTGTAAGAATCAATGTTTAGGACATGACAATTTCATGAATATAGACCAAAAAATCTATCTCTCCTAAGTAGAAAAGAACAACAATAAGGCAGACACACTACAAAACACAAATATATAAACTCTTAGGATGCATGAATACAATTTTTGAGTATGCGTCTTCCACGAGGTAAACGATCTCTTGATATAGAGATGATGATCCAGTTAAATAAGCCCATTAGAATAAAAACAAATTCAAATCAAATTCATTTTTTAACAAACTTAATCTTTTATTCAAAGCAAATCCAATTAAATCTTTTAAAACAAATTCTACTATTTTAATATTTTCCAACCGGAATATTTTCAAAAACAAATCAACAAAATTTTAAATGAAATAGATCTTTTTAAAATAAATCTTCCTCAATTAAATCAAGAATCAAACAAGGAAAAATAATTCTTTCAAGAAAATCTAGATAGCGGAAAAATGAGTCAAGATGTCTCAATAACATTTAAGATACTTACTTAATATTTTATCTAAAAAAATATGTTAAATCAAAAATAATAACACTATCAATTGATAAAGAGTTATTTGAATTTTATTGAAGAAACATGGAGGACATTATCAATACAATCATGAAATATCAAACTTAAAATATTGTGAAACTATTCAGAATATGAAAGTTAGTATTATAATTCTCTTTTTCCGTTTAAATAATTATGTCAAGGAGGGAATTTTATTGTTTCGCGGAGAATTTCAAAACTTATATGGAGAGGGTTAAGTGTGAAATTGAATGTTTTTAACTCCTTAAAATAAAATTGCATAAGTAAACAAGTAAAGAAAAAATATAAATGATAAAATTGTAAAGGTTGGTTTGTTTTATCGTGTGTTTGTATTAGAGATGAACTTTGGCCAGCAGTGTTGGCGATGATGTCGGCCAGTGTTGGTGAAGTCGAGTCTTTTACATCCTGTGAAACAACCAAGGGAGATGTTAATGAGAAGATGGAGGGAGAATGTCAACAAGAGGATGAAAAGGTGAATACCTCAACAATTTTGGGTGATGGAGGGGTTTCAGTAACATTTGTCTGGAAAACCTCAGTCAAGTCCTCAGAGACAGCAGGCTTGGGGGTCGAAGTAGCCCCTTTGAGAGGCGTCCTTCTAACTTTATCCTTCTTCTTCCTCCTAAAAGGTGAAGCCAAAGGAGAATCTGACACCTCAGAGGGAAAAACTCGAGACTGGGTACTCTCATCCGACAAAACAACTTCAGGAACTAGTGGTTGCTCAAGAGCCTAACCAGAACAGACAACATGAGTGGGCAAGCAAGGATAAACAAACAGAAGCAATAAAAAACGTGTAATACCTGAGCGCTTGAGGTTTTTTGTTTTTAGGTGGTCTGGTTGAACTCGACACCGCAGGTGGGTCTCTTTCTTGACCCTAAAGAAATGGGCGACAGTCAGAAAAAAGAATATCAAAGCACAGATACAAGAAAATAAAGGCAAGAAAAGAGGTGTTACCTTCTTCGACGCATCCCCAGAAGCACCAGTTGGTCTCTCGTCCGCCAAAGGCACCGACGGAACAGGGGCTTCGCCCGATAAGGCCGCGAAGGCATCGACCACATTCTCCAGAAAAAGGTCATGGTTGAAATTTTGAGTTTGGTACTCCGACCACCAAACATTAAAAAACTTTTGGTGGTAAAGAAAGATGGTTTTTAGAAGAAGACTGACAACTCCAAGTGCTGAGTCGACCTGGCAAACTTGAGACAATTTTTATGTCCCTCCAGGTTGAGTCGTCGACCAGCCCACACGATGTCAGAAGGATACCGAACTAGTGGTTTTGGCAGCATTTGGCTCAGTCCAAATTTTCGGGCAACTAGGTTGGGCTGGTAATTCATAAACCCATAACTAGTGTTGCTCGACTCAATTCAGAACGAAAACATTGTTGGAGTAAAAAATGCTCTCCAATTAGAGTTTGACAGTGTTGTCGTTCTAGGGGCAGCACCAGGAAGCCACCTGTCGACCCTCATGTATTTGAATAGCTAGACTAATGTAACTTTTGGCTATCTATAATGAACCTGGGAAAAAAGATAATATGACAACCACAAGGTCAAGAAAGCGATATATTACTTGTCTGACACCTTGACTGAACCTTTGTCGGGGTGGTCTTCTATGAAATTCTAGAAACCAGCATGGTCGAAGTCGAAGGACACCTCTGTCTCCAGGGTGGGGTCAAAATTTTCTCCCAGGGGAGAAAGACCAGTGATAGCCACCACATCGAAGAGAGTAGGCGTCAACATACCACAAGGCAATTGAAAGGTGTTCGTCGAGCCTTCACAAAAGAACATTGATGCTAGTAACAGACAGGGGTTGACCCTCTGAGTGTTCCTGGAGAGTTCAATGGCGTCGAAGATGCCAGCAACAGACACAAGTTGACCCTGTGAGTGTTCCTGGAGAGTTGAATGGTGTCGAAGATGCCAACTCTTTTCCACTGGTCATAGCGCTTATTCTGGACCTTGTTCAACCAGGCGAGATAGTCTTTATTGCCTGGGGTTAACATCGATCGAAAAACCCTGGCCTTTGGCGCCATAAACTTAAATTCGAGAGTGTCACCCTTGCGGAAAGCTAGGGGAATGGTGGCCGGAAAACCAGGAAAAAAGGGTTGCATTTCCTCGTGATTAGGATTACCAGTGGGGTAAGGGCCATGAAAGGCATGCAGTTTCCCAGCCACTGCAAAGGGGATGATCATCTGACGCCTCCAGGCGGCCACCACGACACCATCAGCAGAAGTGGGTTTGGGAAGAGGCATGTGGGAATCTGCCTCTGAAATAACGAAAGCGATGGGGTTGTTGCCAGTAGTGTGGGTCTGAGAAACAGGTGAGAAAGCCATTGAAGTGGTAGTAAAAAGAACAGGAGTTTGTTTTGTTTTCAGGGAAAGAGCACCAAGAGAGGAAGTTTTGGAAAAGGTCCAAAGAAATACAAGGGAACTATTTATAGTTAAAGTTGCTGGCAACGAAGAGGCTCGAAGTCTTTTCAGATTCTCCTTCAAAGAAGAGTGATGAATGGGAGTTGGTTTGAATCCCATGACGTGAGAAAGTGGGCAAAATGATTAAGGTCCATGGAAATCATGGCACAGAAAGGCCCCATCGTCACATCAGGAGGTGACTGACACGTGGCTGATTCGACAGGAGGAAATAATGAAGCAAATATGTCGACAAATTGTTGGATGTCTAAAACACCAAGTCTCTCAGTCGACAAGATTCTCTGTCGAGAACTGGGTTTTGGTGGGTTATCTTGTTGGCTGAAAAAGACAACTCAAAGTATTGACAGGTGAAAAGGTCGAGGTCGACAGGAAAGTAGAGGAAGAAGGAAAGGTGTTCTGAGTCGACAGCGCAGAAGAAGACATATGGGTCGACTTAGACATATGACAGTCGACCACGTCGACGAATGGGGCAGCTAACGAAAGGGTTTTGCTTGGAGGGAAATGGATTTGAAAAAAGGAGAACATAGAGAAGTTGCAAAAGTAGTGGCCAGACACGTGGCGACACCAGAAACAACTTGACGGTTATTTCACTTATCTATATAAAGCAAAGCCTGGCTCCAAGAGAGAGACGTTTTTGGACAGCATTGTAAGAAAAACACTCTGAGTACCGCACATTAAGAGAAAATAGTTTTTCATTCCTTACAAAATGTACGAGTACGTCCACTTGTATTTACCAGTTTGAATTAAATTTACCAATTCATTTTATGTTACAAAAGCGACGCCTTTACTTTCATGTCATTTCCCTTTTCTTCGTTTTAATTTTAGTAGAAGCGTCATCATATTTACTTAACTTCATCATACGCACGTCCAAATAACCACCAAGTCTACCACTAATTCACACACCCAGAACTAAGTGTCCTGGGACTAGTTTGGCTTGTTCCGCAAGTAAACCCGCGTCGGGAGGTCAAAAGTTGTCCGCGCGAAAAACGCATGTGAACACTTACCAATATTAAAGTTCATTAAACTAATTGTTGTAACTTATATTTTAGGCGAATAAAATATGTCATAGAAACATTTTCCAAGTTTGAATAGACTTAGGTTATAGGGAAGAATGTTGCGTAAAAGTTATCCCTATTGACAATAAAGGTTTTGAGTATATTTATGTCGTGAATCCTTCAAGTTGATCCATAGTCAACTTATCTTCTGTCCACTCATAAGAATAGGACTTTCTATACACATGTTTATACATGAGTTTCATATGTGTTCAAAAGCACCTCTTGATGATATCGATTATGAGGTTAAAGTGTTAATCACTATCTATTATATGTTAAAGTGTTGTGACTCTCTTACTCATATTTGTTGATGAACTCTACATTAATCAAATTTATAATATGTTAAAGTGTTAAGGCATATTAACACGGCCATTGCACACAATTCTTTGATGTACAACTAACTAATATACACAATATTTCTCAAATTCCTTAGGCCAATTGATAGGCTGCAAGTGCATGTCTTTATTGGTGTAGCATAAAAGTTTGTCGAATTCCACAGAGACCAATTGACAAGAATCACTATCTATTATTATTGTGTTTATCTAAGGCTAAATGTATGGTTTGTTTTAGCGAAAAGATAAATAATGAAGTAAATCAGTTTAAATTAATCAAATAACAAGTTAGGAACCGAAACAACAATTTTCATCTATCAATTCTATTCATACAAAATACAATTGTTTATTATAATGAGAATAAAATTGATCTTTAGAATATATTCAACTAATAGTAACACCGTTTTCGTGTGTTTGTCACTGGATTAAATTCAAGATGTTTTCACTATCTTGAAATTAATTGTTTGAATAATGGTGTTGGATACCGGTTCAGCTCTTTCGATATGTACTGGTATCTCTATTTTCTACCTTCATAGTAAGTTTTTACTTTTCTAAACTAATATTTTAAAACGGAAATTTGAATTATTTTCTCGATAAATTACGTCTATGCTTTCACACGTTGTCAGAAATGATTGTTCGAATTTCTAAGTCTGATACCGCCTCTAGGTCCATAAGTGGTATCTCATCATTTCTACTTTCGTAGCAAACATTTTTTTATCGTTTACACAGAAATTTAAAAACATAAGTGTTCTCATTATGTTTAATTTAATTGAGTATTTCATACGAGTGTTATCGGTAAACGGTCTTCATGTTTTAGACCTTATATAAACCTACTCAGACATGGTAAAGTAAGTAACTAAAACCATGCCATTAAATAAGAATAATTGAAGAGCAGTAAAAGTAAAAGAAACTTGAAAGTGGATAAATATTGAAACTTGCATAAATAAATTGTTTTAAAGGGAGACTTTTATCTGGTACAACAACAAATTTGAAATAACAGTGCAAGAAATAAATAATTGTAGCAATAGGAAATAAAATTCAGCAGCAAAAACTCTAAAACATGTAGAAAATAAATTGCATAAACACTTCAATGTGAAGTATCTATGCTTTACAAGAGTAAGCTTATGGCTAAGTGTAAGCTTGAATGTCAAAAATAGTGAGCTAAGGTCCAATTTATAGCCTAAGGTTTGCTCTGAAACCTCTAAATTTGTGCCAAAGGGGTGGATATAATGTTGGAAGTAAGTGTTGCACCCCAAAATTTGACCAACAATTATTCATCCATTGAGTGTTTGAAAGTGTATACCTTCATCAGAAATTTCAAGAGATCCCCAGAGAAGTGGTTTGAAACCAGGGTTGTGTGCTTCACAGTTTGAAAGTTGTGGGTGCTCCTCAGATGATTTTGAGACTTTGAGAATGAACTTGATGTTTTGAGAAAGCTCATGAGATGTCTTGATAGCCATCATGAAGTCCAGAGAAGTCATTGTGCAAGAGTTCAGAAGATTCAACCATGAATGGTAGAATTAGGGTTTTGACTGGGTCAACCCTAGATTAACTGAAGATTTGGAGAAGGTTGAGACTCAATCCAAGGGCCATGAGATCATGGAATGATGTATAGAGATGTTATAAAGATGATTCCTAGACCAACTCATCATGATTGAAGAGTTTGAGAAGTTTTGAGTTAGGGTTTCTGAGGATTGTCAGTGAAAAACCCTAATTTGATCCCTATTTTCCAGGCAGTTTTAGCTCTAGATGTGATGGATATCTCATCTTCCCCACAACATGAATGTTGTAGAGCTTGTTCTAAGCTTTAATTTGAGTGGTGGAAGTCCTTGATAGGAGTTACAGAGCTCAAGTTATGGTCTTGACAAATTACAGGTCAGCAGAGGTGTGTGAATCGGGGTCTTTGAAAGTCACCCAACTTCCAGACAACTTTTGCCCTAGTAGGTTGATTCCTATGGTTTCTTGGTCAACATGAATGTTGAAGAGGATCTTCTTAGCTTTAATTTGAGTGGTAGAAGTCCTTGATTGGATTTGTGGAACTCAACTTATGGTTTGAACAAGGCAGGGGTATTTTGGTCATTTGTCAGTTATAGGTCATTTTAGCCAATGCCTAAAACTCCTATTTCCAAGCCTCAAATGGAAAAACTCAAAACATGAAAGTTGCTCAAAATGGGATTTTAAGTCTAGAAAGAAGGTCACAAATTGTTGAAAAAGCTCATAGCACAAGATTCCATGATTGGTCAAAAATGAACTAAAAAAGGCTTATAACTTTGAAAAGTTGAAATTGAAAAGTGATTTGGGAGATCCACAAATCCAAAATAGGTCATCCAATATATCATTTTGATTGGAAAAAACATTTTAAGAACTTTGGTTTAAATAGAATTTTCATTTGAGGCTTAAAAAATGAGCTTCCTTTGGAAATTTCTTACTTGAAAAAGAAGGCAATATTGAAAAACCCTACACAAGCCAAAAATACACTTGTTTTTCACTCATCCTCACTTGATAACTCATGTAAGGGTATTTTGAGTCAAAATTACAAGGCATGGAGCATGGTATATGAGAAATCCAACATGGCATATCATGGACTTTTCATGAAGATTCCACACCATTCTAGATGATTCTAGAAACATCCATCAATTGTTATATAAGGAATGCATTGTGGAGAGTCTAAGGTTGGTGAAATTCGAGCCAAGTCAGAGGAGAGAGAAGGATACATAGCCATTGGAGAAGTTTCTTCAAGTTGAAGCAACTTGAGTTTTCTTTCACTTCAAGCCACCACATTCACAACAAGTGCAAACAGAAGGTTCTTCACCATTGTAGGATCTCATTGAAGCAATTACAAGGACTGCAAGCATCCCCTCGAGCCTCACCATTAATTTCTTGACAGGTTCTTTCTTCACTTTCTACCATCTTAATTATTGAGTTTTAGTTGGTTCCTTAGGTGTATAATTGATGTATTAGGGTAGATGGATAGATGCTGAAAGCTAGGGCACGATCCATGAGGTTGCATAACAGAACCATAATTCTTGGATCTTCCATAGCTGGCTGTTTATTGAGTTCCAGTTAACATGGATTGGTTTAGAATAGCAAGGGTAACATGTAGAGCATCTGTAGACCTTTAGTTTTGAGTTTGAAGAAGATTGATATCAGTTTAAGATTTTGAACCGTGTTCGTACCAAGATGTTCAGAGCTTCTGTTTGGATTATCCACGAGGAGTTATGAGAAACTGTACGTATGGTTGTAATCTAGGCATTTAGTAGGTGATTTTTCATGTTTGAGTTGAGTGGTGCCGTGGCCTGAGCAAGGAGATGGAAGAGCTCGAAGGTTGGCACATGGAGGTGGGGGTTCTGCAAACCCTAGGTTGTGATGAAGACGATGAACAACAGCCAATGGATCATCCTCAATATTTGACAAATTCTCCCAATCCAACGGCGTTGATTGAATTTGAAAAGAGAGGGAAATTTTCAAATTTAATGAAACACGGTCGTTTCATTAAAGACCGCTTCTGGGCCCAGAGTTTCTCTTCGCACCCCACCTTTATTTGGCCCAGTCAGTTTTAACTAGCGAGAATTGCTTTTCATACCCCCCTCCTTTCATTTAGTTTAAATTGTTTTAATTTTCTTTTAATTTTGTCTGTTTTGATTAATTCATTAAAAAATGATAGAAAATGATTTTTAAATTCTTTTTTTTCCTATGAGTAGATGAAAATGAGTAGAAAATTATAAAAATAAAATTGAGATTTTATTTTTAGGTTTAATATTTTTAATAGATTTTCCAATTAAATAGCCTTTTAATATGTTTAATTTGGTATGTGATTTTGTAGGAATTGTTTTAGTACTTTCCTTTAATCTTTTTTATTCATTCTTTTTTGTGCAATTGGATGATGAGTCATAGTTCCCCATAGGATTTTTTCTAGATTTTTTAGAATTAATTCTGATTAGTTTAATTAGGGTAGATTTAGGGTATCCTAATTAGGGTTTAGAATTGTGTTTAGGTGATGAATCATTTTCTTTGAGCAAGTTTTGTTTTGATTTTTAGGTAGAGACCTTTGTAGATGTTATGAGTAGGTGTTGAGGACCCTTGTGAATATTTGTTAGATTTTTCCCCATTAGTTTAGTATTTTTAGGTATTTTCTGAAGTTGCCTGATGATTTGATCTGTTCAGTGGGTTATCTGTTCATCTGTGGGGTTCATTCTGAGGAATTTGTTGAGGGGCTTGTGTTGCCTTGAAGATATTGATGGAGAGCATCATGAAGAGAAGATTGTGGATCAAGATTCAGAGACCCAGAGCTTGGCTGATGCCCGGTCTTTGAGGTTTGAGAACCTGAAGTTTGAAGGAAGTTCATGGTACTTTCCTGAGGAAGGCACTATGAATGACTTTCATCCTTCCTTCTCACCTCCTTCTCAAGTATCCAATGATGTTGGAGCCAACTTGTGAGTTTAATTTCTCCTGAGGAGGAATGTAAACTGATCACTTGTTGTTGAGCCACATGGGATACAACTCCTAAGTGGAAGCCTCCTAGTACTTTCCTGAGGAAGGTCCTATGGGTCTATTCACTTAGTTCCCTTAGTTTATCTAGGATTTCTCAAGTATCCAATGATGTTGGAGCCAACTTGTGAGTTTAATTTCTCCTGAGGAGGAATGTAAACTGATCACATGTTGTTGAGCCACATGGGATACAACTCCTAAGTGGAAGCCTCCTAGTACTTTCCTGAGGAAGGTCCTATGAGTCTGTTCATTTAGTTCCACTAGTTCAGATAGGATTTCCTAAATATCCAGTGATGTTGGAGCCTGCTTGTGAGTTTAGTTTCTCCTGAGGAGGAATATAAACTGATCACAGTGGTTGAGCCACGTAGGGTATGACTCCTGAGTATACACCTCCTAGTGCTTTCCTGAGGAAGACACTATGAGCCTGATTGCTTAGCTCCCTTTCTTTGGTAAGCTTGTTCTGAAGCTTGAAGACTGGGATTGATTTCTCCTGTTTAGAGTTTTGCTTGAGAGCTTTGCTTAGATTTGTTTAGATCCTGTGATTAGGGTTAGGATTAGAGAGTAGATTCTTTCTTTCCCAAGCATGTGTGTTTGTTTGCCTGTTGGCACTTCATTTCCTTTATCTGTATATTGCTTGGTAGCATGTTGTTTATCTTCAGTATGATTACTGTTATTTCATGACTGGCTTGAGGTTGAGACGAGCTTGTGGAGGCTGAAGCCCCACACACATTTCCTCCCTCACTTGCATTGCATGCATTTTACTGTTAAAGCTTATGTTTTTGTTTTGATGTATCATTGACATGATCCCTTAGGACTCTCATTTCCTCTGATAAGGATTTGATGATAGACTTTTAGGTTGAAACCTATGCATGACAACATCTAGGAGTTCCCTGTTCAAACCTCAACCATAGGATGAATCCATGGCATGACAACAGTAGGACTTGACAGTCTCCCTCCTAGTTGAGCCATTTTTCTCGTAGTTTCCCGAACTACGTTTGCTCTGATCTTTCATACCAGATGAAAGTACGTAGGCATAGGATGCGACATCCTAGCGAGCAACCTTCCCCCGTAGTTAGCCGAACTACGTTGACTCTGATTTCTCATTCTCTGATGGGAATACGTAGGCATAAAGCGCGATGCTTTGCCGAGTCATTTTTCTTTTCTTTTTCAGCCAGCCTTGATAGGTAGATAGATTATAACCAACCCGTCCAAGTAAACAAACAAGCGAGGATCCCGTCGAGTACGACGGACGTGAGGGGTGCTAATACCTTCCCCTTGCGTAACCGACTCCCGAACCCAGACAATGGTTGCGATGACCTTGTCTTACCCTTTTTCGTCAGGTTTTTCCGATCGTTTCCTTTCCTGCTCTGAGGGATAAATAACGAAAGGTGGCGACTCTTCTGTCATGCCGGCACCTTATTTTCGCGCAAGCGACAGCTGGCGACTCTGCTGGGGACTGCGATGGTTCCCTATGCGAGTCTCGCCTTAGGTTTTCTTCCTAGCTGTCTGGGGTCATCCCCAGCAGCTGGCGACTCTGCTGGGGACTGAACCCAGAATCTCTGGTTCTCCGATTCCCCATGAGAGTCAATCCTATCGTTTGTGTGTTTGCTTGTTGGGTTGCGTTTATTTATCGCATTTTTACTTCCCGCATTTTATTTCCTGCATTTTATTTCCAGTTTGATATGATTATCTGTGCTGCTGTGGGAGAGGGATGTTACTGTGAGTGAAAAGCCGGACCTGGGCTTGAGTACACACCTAGATATAGTTGCGGAGAAGTAGTAGATGAACCTGTCTGCTGAGCAGGCACAGTTCCCTACGAAAATCTGCGCTCAGACGAGATTCTTGCAGAGGTGCTCCTTTCCGGTCCTGAGGATCTGAGGGGAGTCCAGACGTAAGGATTGTCGACTCTGGGGACCGATCATTTGGAAGTCAGCTAAGAGAGGCCTCTTCATGACTTGATGATGCCACTCCTTCTGGGAATCGTATTGTCACTCATGAATGTCTGTGACGCTGACGACCGCATAGGATGCCGTACCTTTGTCCGTGGATTAGGTCCATCATACCTGTGAGTGGGGTTGGGATATTGCAGGAAACTTTGACCTCCAGACTACCTGGTTTTGCTTGACAGTGAATCAGTTATGTTGATAGAGCAAGGGTTTGATCAGAGGATCTTATCATCAGGGTGTTTGTCTGTTCTTGATAGAGCAGGCTGTGATCAGTGTATTATCATCAGTGGTTTGTTCTGGACGGAGAAGATTTTGAGTGGGGTCAGAGGATCTCATCAGCAGTTGTTATTTTGTTCTTGACAGGGCAGACTTTGAGTAGGGTCTGAGGATCTCGCCAGCAGCTGTTATTTTGTTCTTGACAGGGCAGATTTTGAGTGGGGTCTGAAGATCTCATCAGCAGCTGTGCATTTGTTCTTGAGAGGGCAGACTTTTGATTTGGGGTCTGAAGACTTCATCAACAGATATTCCTTGATCTTGCATCCGGGGTCTTTTTTATCAGATTTTCGTTCTTGACTGGGCAGAATTTTGGTCTCGATCCTATCAGATGGTTATTCACAGCAGATCAGACCAGTGGTTTTACACCAGGGTTTCCTTCTCATCAGTGACTGTTGATACCGAATCTCCACAGCAGCCACCGGGATATACTGTTGCATGCCTGCATTTTGCATTATTGCACATTCATGTTTGCATTCCATTAGCATGTGTCTGTGCTACAGGCGCGTTTCGTACCTTGATCCTGGTGTCCCGAGCAATATGAGATATCTTCTTCCATGAATGGATCCAGTCTTATCATTGCATTGACACTATGTTGGCACGTTGACACCAAAATCAGGGGTGATCTCCTGAACGTACAGACACCCATAATTCATCTTGCATGGCAGAAGCCGGGACTTGTCTTCTAACCTTTGTGTTTGCAGGTTTGACTCAAGAATCGAGCAGCTCAGACTAATGGAGCAGATACAAGCTGAACTAGGGAAAATCCAAAGCCAGCTGGGGCAGGTCATGAATGACATACAGGCAGTGCGTCTGGACCAGCAAGTACTCAGAGAGGAGAATCAGCAGCTGCAGAATCAGCTGAGCTTTCTCATGGGAGTAGTGAGAAGTATGCTAAATAAGGAGAATGGTCAAACACCCAAGGAGGAGACCAAAGTGCTTCCCCCATTGCCGTCACTTCCACCTGTGCTGAAGCCAAGTGGACCTCATAGACCCTCTACACAGCATGAAGCTCGAGGCCTGTCTCGTCAGCAGCCGCGCCAGGCATCTCAGAATAACCCTGAAGGTTATGGTCAAAAGAAGAAGCTACTTGATAGAGCTATGGACCCACTACCCGTGAGTTATGCCCGGCTGTTGCCACTGTTGGTTCAGAACCGTGTTCTCAAGCTTCGGACCTTAAATCCACCAGATGACGTGTCATCAGACGTTGATCTAAGCTTGCGTTGTGATTTCCACTCAGGAGCACCGGGGCACCATGTTGAAACATGTAAGGCTCTCCGGAATAAGATTCAGGACCTGATCGACTCGAGGACGATTAGGCTTGTGCCGGGCGGCATGAGAGCATCGGGAAAGTTTATCCCCTACCCTGCAGAAAAGGTGGATGATTCCACTCCTTTGCCTGAAGCTGAGAAAGATCTGGAATACGTCCCGCGACCTTTGGTGACTGAATCGCCTCGCTCGCAGCTGCTACCTGGATCAAGTTCGAGGATGCAAGCGTCTAAACGAGAGACCGTTACTCCTGGGCGGAAAGAATACCAGCACCAGGATCACAAGAGACCTCGCAACCACGTGGAACAAAGGAATGCTTCTCCCCATCCAGTGCCTGTGCCATATAGCCAGATTCTTCCACTGTTGGTTCAGAATTCCTTGGTGGAACCGAAAGCTCTCAAGCCCGTGCTAGAGCCTTACACTCCAGGGTACGATCCTCATGCTCAGTGTGGCTACCATGGTGGATCTCTGGGGCATTCAACTGAAGATTGCAAGGCTTTCCAGGCGAAGGTGCAGCAATTGATCAACCAAGGGTGTATTTCCTTTCCAGATGGAGTCTTGGTTGTGCGTGACAACCTCTCAGCTGTCTGAGCTTGCAGATTCAGAGGGTTGTTTCCAGAAGCCAGTGATCCAGACGGGCAGACGCCCTCAGCATTGGCAGTCCTCGGACTTTTTACCATTTTGCATTTGTAGTTTCTTTTCTGTTAGTTACTACTTGCTGTTAAACATTGTATGTTTCGAATGGTAATGATAATAAAGTGACTATGCATTTCTTCTGAATTAGTTATGTCGTTGTCACTCATTTACTGCATTGCACTGGCACTTGCATTTTATTTACTCCACTTTATTACTATGATTAGCAATGAGCGGAGGGAGGATGATGAAACTGAATACTCATAACCGATGATCGTATTGCTTTCAGATAAAACTTTGCCGATGACGTATAAGGCATTGTTTCAAATCCCCTAAACACCGGAGAGATAAGGAAGAGAATCCCTTGTTAACCACTTCGAGCCGAGAAGTAGGAGTTTCTTTCGGAATTTTTAAACCCTCGCATCTTAACCCGGGGCAGGGTAGTTGTCAGTTAGCTTGATCGAGCGTTCAAGTCTTATAGAGGAGTGTTGTCCTTCGAGGACCAATCACATCATATTCCTCGCCAGAGGTCGTACCTCATCAACCACAATGGTTAAACCTCACCAATCAGGAGTGAGACAGTTACAATCCTTTCGGAGCAATCAAGACAACCAGTGTCGCACGACTCGTTCCAAAAAAAAAAAAAAGAAATAAGAAAGCCCGCTAAGTAAAAAAGAAAAGCTAGAAAGCAAATACTTAGGCAAAAATCAGGGCATCCCGCTGGACTTCAAAAGAAAAATCGAAAAGAACTCAAAAGGAGTCAGTCCAGGCAAAAATTAGGGAATCAAAACAAAAGAATGAAAAAGAAAGGATATAAAAAAGAAAAATCCTCGAACAAGGACAAAGTCGTGTAGACACCGACACCGAAAACGAAAAGGAGTAACTGTCACTCCGAAACACCTTGAGAATTCTTTAACCAGTTGTTCTCAATGTTCAACGTACCTCTCGAAGAGGCGAGCGCTCGACCCAAGTTAACTGAACTTTAGGATCGGAGAACATCACGTAGAAGGGGTGGGTACAAATCATAATTTGAGCCGAATATCCTTTGTTTCACGAACCGTGAACCCGACCACGATACAACCCTTAAAAGACCTAATTGAGGCAGGGTTTATTCTGAGAGTGCATTACGATAAGGTTGAGTAACCTGACTCCTTCATGATTTGCTAATCATATCCTTATTGCATTTTTCACTGATCGCATCAGCACTACGTTTGAACTCTTTGGTTCATTCGTCACTCACTGGCATGATACGTAAATGAGTGACAGTACATCATTTTTTCGAAATTTGCATGAACACTGCATTAAAATTACTATTCGTGAATAAACAATTTTAGTTGCAGGTTAGTAGTTGATACGAAGGAACTTCAGCAAGGAATAGTCGATCAGGACTGAATCGCCAGAGGTCTGGATCAGATTGGTGTGCTTTGAAACCCTGTGAATCTGGGGCAATGACTTCCAGTGAGTTTGGAATCGGTTTGTCTGAGGACAAGTCCCGGAGCATCATTTGATTATGGGGCAGTTTATGCAAGCAGCGGTTGATCGGAAGTGAATCTTCTCGAGACCCAATCAGGGGCAGTTATCCGGAATCCTTGCGATTTAAGGGCAGATTCCTCCAGTGTTCGATCAGAGCATGTTGAGTCGCTCATCGCTCGTTCAGGGGCAAACTACTTCAGAGATATTGAAGCTAACCATGCTGAGAGTTGATTAGTTGAGGATGAATCCTCCCGTTGTGCAGATGCTGGGGCAAGCCCTCTGAAGATTGTCTTGTTGCCAGTTGTTTTCGGCTCAGAATGAATTATTCCCAAAGGTCGGATTGGGGCAAGTTGAATTGCGCCGGGGCAAGTTGTTCAAATGAGTTTGTTCACCCTAGCAAGAATTGAGTATCAGGGAATCGTGTCATTACCCCGTCAAAACCCAAACCTTCTGAAGAAGCCTTGCGGTCATTGAATTGCTATCCTACAGCATAACCTGTTACTTGACTCCATGATTGGTAGCCTGTATTCCCTGTGTTGGCGTTGTTGAATCAGGATTGTTTCTCCGCAGAGGCGCACAGTTTGAGGTCGTTCCCCCTGTACAGTTTGAGACTGCAGCAGATTGAGATGGCGTTTACCCCTCATCAGATTAGGGTCAAGATTGCCCTCAGTGGATCAGGATTGATATCCCCGAAGCAGGGCGAGTCCTCCTTCTCCGGCAGGGTTCAGTAGTCTCTCCTCCGCGGAATCAGAATCAGATAGTGAGCATTGATATGTCTTCCCCAGGTAGAGGTGATTCTCTTCCCCAAGCAGACGCATCCTGAAGGAATATCACCTCGTCAGCTGAATCAAGCACCGAAGAATGACGTCGTCTTTCCCCAGCACCGGGTCACAAGTGCAGATTTCGTAGGAATGGTTGGGTGCCAAAGCTCGTGTTTTCCCCAGTAAAGTCGCCGAAGCAAGGTTCTTCCCCCGCACCGGGTCACAAGTGCAAGTCTCGTAGGAAGCTGTTTGTATACCGAAGGATGCAGTAACTGATGATGCCATCCTGAAGTCTCCAGCGAAATTGAAATTCCTCACCAGAGTCAGGCTCTCTCCTGAAGATGGATGGTTCCCTCTTCCCCAGTAGAGTGTTGGAATGGCTGATGTTGTATTCCCCTGCAGAGTTGTACTCTCCCCCGAAGGCAGATGATTCTTTCTTCCCCAGTGGAATCGAATTCCCCATCAGAGTCGTACTCTCCAATGAAGTAGAATGATTTCTCTCCCCGACTGAGTCCGCAGAAAAGAAGAATCCTCCGAAGTTGATCAGATCATGATCAATTTTCCCCAGTAGAGCATGGGGCAGCTAGTGCTGTGTTTCCCCAGAGTCGCACTCTCCCCAGCAAAGCAGAATGATTTCTCCTTCCTCAGCCGAGTTTGCAGATGTCCAAGAGATCCGAATCCCTGGAAGTTGATCAGATCATGATTGGGTTTTCCCCAGTGGAGTATGGAGCAGCTGAAGTTGGTTCCCCACAGAGTTGTTATCCCCAGAAGAGTAGCCGAGACGGCCGCGCAGTTCATTCTCGTGATTGATATCAGCAGATCCAAGTTCTCATAGAGCTTCGTCCCCTGCAGCAGTCAGCTGAAGTTGTTCCCCTGCAGCAGTCAACGGAAGATCAATTCCCCAGACAGAGCCTGATTGATATTGGCGTGTTCACGTTCTCCTCAGCAGGATGACTCCTCTACCTGAGTGGTTCTTTCTCCTTGACAGGAAGATTTCCCCTTTCGGCATTTATTTTGCTGATGGGATCGCATCTTTGTGCATGATTGCATAGCATTGTGCATGACTGCATAGCATTTAACGTTGCAATAGCATTGTGCATGATTGCATGGCATTTAGCATAAACGCATATCATTCCCACCGTGTGGGGCATGGTGCAGAAGCATATGCATCATAAGCATGATCTAGGTCATTATTATTCTCGTTGTACAGGTGTACCACCGAAAGACCGGTTGCTCAGGACGATTCTTGATGTTCTCCCCAGCAAGTTTGTTTTCTTAGATGATTCTAAAGACCCCGGTGTAGTCCCCACAGGTCGCTCGCTCAAGATGATTTTTGAGATCCCCAGCGAAGTCTTCAGTGCGAGATGATTCTCGAATCCCTCAGCGGGGCCATTTGCTTAAAGACGATTCTTAAGACCTCAGTACAGCTTCCCGAGTTGTTTGCTTAGTATGATACTTGAGCTCCCCAGTAGCATCCTCAGCAAGAATTGCCCAGGAAGATTCCTGGAAGTATCCAACAGAATAAAGTCTCCAGAAAGGTTATCAGTTAAGGATGATTCTTGAAAGCGCCCTACGGAGTTGTTTGTTCAAGATGCCCCCTGGAACCCCCAACAGAATGGAGGTCTTTTCCCCAGCAGGTGGTTGGCATTTCCCCAGCAGCAGGCAGGTAGATTGATATCCCCCAGCCGAGCACAGTCATGATTGGCAGATGGAATGTTTCCCTAAACAGATCCCGAAGGATTGTCCAGCAAGCTGAAGTTTGTTTATCCCGCGAGTTTGAGAACTTAATGACATGAGTGTCTTGTAGCCCGACGGCTATGTTCCCCAGAAGGGTCATTTCCCAAAAAGTCGTTCGGGGCATCTATCGCTTTCCCCATGCAGAGTATAGCAGAGGATAGTGTGTTGATCAGCCTGATGTGCTGTGCTCTCCGGAGGAGTCCGTCATCCTCAAGTATAAGTCCAGATGAGATCGGCAGAAAATGCAGCTCCCTTGAAGGGTAGCTCTCCCTCAGTAAAGTTGGTAGGAATCGTCTGAGTGTGCTCTTTCGTTATTCTCCAGCAATTGTTGAAGTCGTTTGGGTGAACTCTCTCGTCTTTCCACAGCAGAGTCTACAAGGTTGTTCGGGTGAACCCTTCTTCCTTTTCCCCAGTGAGTCGTCAAGGTTGTTTGGGTGAACCCTCACTCCTCTCTCCTCAACAGAGTTGTTAACTTGGTGATTATGTCTGGTGACCCGGCATGTTTGCTTTTATTTAGCAACGACTTGACAGGATGTCAAGTGAGTAGCAACGTGATATGTCTGCTCCAATAGTGATGTCTAATCTGAAGAATGACTTCGTAAACGCCTGAAGGCGATATCAGAAGGTCCCTGTGAGTTCAGATTTCCTTGTTGATGAATCAACGTTTGTCTGAAGACAGAGTTCGAAAGTCTGTAGATGCAGCTTTTGTCTGCGAAGTGATCCATGTTGGCCTGAAGACCAAGTCAGTTATCCTGAGGTGATGATTGAGTGCGATCAAGTGAATGATACGTCTTCTGATTGAAGTCGAAGATGTTTCCCCAAGCAATGATGTCTAATCTGAAGATAGATTTCGTAAGCGCCCGAAGGCGATATCAGAAGGTTCCTGTGAGGCCAGATTTCCGTGTGGATGAATCAACGGGTGGCTGAAGACAAGGTTCCAGGGTTGTAGAATACAACATAGTGATTCGTGTGAGTCTGAAGACCAAGTCAGTTATCCTGAGGTGATGACTGAGCGCGATCAAGTGAATGATACGTCTTCTGATTGAAGTCGAAGATGTTTCCCCAGCAATGATGTCTAATCTGAAGATGGATTTCGTAAGCGCCCGAAGGCGATACCAGAAGGTTCCTGCAAGTCCAGATTTCCGTGTTGAAGAATCAACGGGTGGATGAAGATAAGGTTCCAGAGGTTGTAGATACAACAGAGTGATTCGTGTGAGTCTGAAGACCAAGTCAGTTGTCCTGAAGAGATGATTGATTGCGATCAAGTGAATAGTGTTTCTTCTGACTGAAGTCAAAGATGTTTCTCCAGCTGAAGCGGAGTTTTGCCTGAAGGCAAAGTGTTTGAATCCCCGTAGAGTCATGAATGGCTCAGGATACCATTTCTCTGACTGAAGTCACAGATTTCCTAAGCTGAAGCGAAGGTGCCTAAGGGCAAGGTTACCCCCAAGGTTATGAATGACCTAGGATTCATTTTTCGGACTGAAGGCCGAAGTATGTCCCTGACTGACGTCTCGGATACTCTATAGCAGAGGTGGAGTTGCCTGAAGGCAGATCCATGTATCCTTGAAGGCCAAGGACCATTTCTTCAGACTGAAGTCGAAGATACCTCCTGCAGAGTTGCCGACGGGCAAAGTTTACGTCCTTGAAGGCCAAGGATTTTCTTTCTAGCTGAAGCTAGAATAGCCGACGGCCAGGGTTTCATATAGTTCTAATGTTGAAGTTCTACGGCAGGCAGTGTGCAGCAGTATTCCGATGTTCGTTATGGTTCTGAGGGTGAACCCCAGATCAGAGTGTGCTCGGTTAAGTCTCTCATTCCCAGCAGGGTAGGTTCAAATACGCAAGTGTACCTTTTGTTCCATTTACCAGGGGTGAACCCCAGGTCAGAATTGTTCAAGTGATATAGTTGTCCAGCAGTGAGGTTGGGTATTTTGATTATCCGACGGTGAGGTCAGATTATGTTTGTTTCCGGCAGCGAGGTTGGATGTTTGTTCGACGGCAATGTCAGACTCCTTAAATCCCCAGCAGAGATGATGTTTGTACGACGGTGATGTCGAGTGTCTCTCAGAGTGATGTTTGTGTCCGGCGGCGATGTCGGATTCAGTTTCCCAGCGGTGATGTTGGGCATATCAGATTCAGTTTTCCAGCGGTGATGTTGGACATATCAGATTCAGTTTTCCAGCGGTGATGTTGGACATATCAGATTCAGTTTTCCAGCGGTGATGTTGGGCATATCAGATTCAGTTTTCCAGCGGTGATGTTGGGTATATCAGATTCAGTTTTCCAGCGGTGATGTTGGGTATATCAGATTCAGTTTTCCAGCGGTGATGTTGGGTATATCAGGTTTAGTCTTCCAGCGGTGATGTTGGGTGTTGTGGTTGTCTGAAGGCAACGTCAGAAGAATTTAATGTGGATAACTGACGGTGATGTCAGATCAGTATTTCTCCAGCTAGTTGTTGAGCAGCTAGTGTTGCAGTGTTCGAAGATTTGTTCCCCGCAGAGTACCGTGTGCTCGTGCAGTTGGCAAATTTTCGGGTTTACCGATATTCAACCATCTCGTACCTTGATTGGTTGAGAGCCGTTCGCTTCTCACCCAGTCAGGTCCAAGCCGTTTGAATAGGGGCAGCTGTTGCACCCCAAAATTTGACCAACAATTATTCATCCATTGAGTGTTTGAAAGTGTATACCTTCATCAGAAATTTCAAGAGATCCCCAGAGAAGTGGTTTGAAACCAGGGTTGTGTGCTTCACAGTTTGAAAGTTGTGGGTGCTCCTCAGATGATTTTGAGACTTTGAGAATGAACTTGATGTTTTGAGAAAGCTCATGAGATGTCTTGATAGCCATCATGAAGTCCAGAGAAGTCATTGTGCAAGAGTTCAGAAGATTCAACCATGAATGGTAGAATTAGGGTTTTGACTGGGTCAACCCTAGATTAACTGAAGATTTGGAGAAGGTTGAGACTCAATCCAAGGGCCATGAGATCATGGAATGATGTATAGAGATGTTATAAAGATGATTCCTAGACCAACTCATCATGATTGAAGAGTTTGAGAAGTTTTGAGTTAGGGTTTCTGAGGATTGTCAGTGAAAAACCCTAATTTGATCCCTATTTTCCAGGCAGTTTTAGCTCTAGATGTGATGGATATCTCATCTTCCCCACAACATGAATGTTGTAGAGCTTGTTCTAAGCTTTAATTTGAGTGGTGGAAGTCCTTGATAGGAGTTACAGAGCTCAAGTTATGGTCTTGACAAATTACAGGTCAGCAGAGGTGTGTGAATCGGGGTCTTTGAAAGTCACCCAACTTCCAGACAACTTTTGCCCTAGTAGGTTGATTCCTATGGTTTCTTGGTCAACATGAATGTTGAAGAGGATCTTCTTAGCTTTAATTTGAGTGGTAGAAGTCCTTGATTGGATTTGTGGAACTCAACTTATGGTTTGAACAAGGCAGGGGTATTTTGGTCATTTGTCAGTTATAGGTCATTTTAGCCAATGCCTAAAACTCCTATTTCCAAGCCTCAAATGGAAAAACTCAAAACATGAAAGTTTCTAAAAATGGGATTTTAAGTCTAGAAAGAAGGTCACGAATTGTTGAAAAAGCTCATAGCACAAGATTCCATGATTGGTCAAAAATGAACTAAAAAAGGCTTATAACTTTGAAAAGTTGAAATTGAAAAGTGATTTGGGAGATCCACAAATCCAAAATAGGTCATCCAATATATCATTTTGATTGGAAAAAACATTTTAAGAACTTTGGTTTAAATAGAATTTTCATTTGAGGCTTAAAAAATGAGCTTCCTTTGGAAATTTCTTACTTGAAAAAGAAGGCAATATTGAAAAACCCTACACAAGCCAAAAATACACTTGTTTTTCACTCATCCTCACTTGATAACTCATGTAAGGGTATTTTGAGTCAAAATTACAAGGCATGGAGCATGGTATATGAGAAATCCAACATGGCATATCATGGACTTTTCATGAAGATTCCACACCATTCTAGATGATTCTAGAAACATCCATCAATTGTTATATAAGGAATGCATTGTGGAGAGTCTAAGGTTGGTGAAATTCGAGCCAAGTCAGAGGAGAGAGAAGGATACATAGCCATTGGAGAAGTTTCTTCAAGTTGAAGCAACTTGAGTTTTCTTTCACTTCAAGCCACCACCTTCACAACAAGTGCAAACAGAAGGTTCTTCACCATTGTAGGATCTCATTGAAGCAATTACAAGGACTGCAAGCATCCCCTCGAGCCTCACCATTAATTTCTTGACAGGTTCTTTCTTCACTTTCTACCATCTTAATTATTGAGTTTTAGTTGGTTCCTTAGGTGTATAATTGATGTATTAGGGTAGATGGATAGATGCTGAAAGCTAGGGCACGATCCATGAGGTTGCATAACAGAACCATAATTCTTGGATCTTCCATAGCTGGCTGTTTATTGAGTTCCAGTTAACATGGATTGGTTTAGAATAGCAAGGGTAACATGTAGAGCATCTGTAGACCTTTAGTTTTGAGTTTGAAGAAGATTGATATCAGTTTAAGATTTTGAACCGTGTTCGTACCAAGATGTTCAGAGCTTCTGTTTGGATTATCCACGAGGAGTTATGAGAAACTGTACGTATGGTTGTAATCTAGGCATTTAGTAGGTGATTTTTCATGTTTGAGTTGAGTGGTGCCGTGGCCTGAGCAAGGAGATGGAAGAGCTCGAAGGTTGGCACATGGAGGTGGGGGTTCTGCAAACCCTAGGTTGTGATGAAGACGATGAACAACAGCCAATGGATCATCCTCAATATTTGACAAATTCTCCCAATCCAACGGCGTTGATTGAATCTGAAAAGAGAGGGAAATTTTCAAATTTAATGAAACACGGTCGTTTCATTAAAGACCGCTTCTGGGCCCAGAGTTTCTCTTCGCACCCCACCTTTATTTGGCCCAGTCAGTTTTAACTAGCGAGAATTGCTTTTCATACCCCCCTCCTTTCATTTAGTTTAAATTGTTTTAATTTTCTTTTAATTTTGTCTGTTTTGATTAATTCATTAAAAAATGATAGAAAATGATTTTTAAATTCTTTTTTTTCCTATGAGTAGATGAAAATGAGTAGAAAATTATAAAAATAAAATTGAGATTTTATTTTTAGGTTTAATATTTTTAATAGATTTTCCAATTAAATAGCCTTTTAATATGTTTAATTTGGTATGTGATTTTGTAGGAATTGTTTTAGTACTTTCCTTTAATCTTTTTTATTCATTCTTTTTTGTGCAATTGGATGATGAGTCATAGTTCCCCATAGGATTTTTTCTAGATTTTTTAGAATTAATTCTGATTAGTTTAATTAGGGTAGATTTAGGGTATCCTAATTAGGGTTTAGAATTGTGTTTAGGTGATGAATCATTTTCTTTGAGCAAGTTTTGTTTTGATTTTTAGGTAGAGACCTTTGTAGATGTTATGAGTAGGTGTTGAGGACCCTTGTGAATATTTGTTAGATTTTTCCCCATTAGTTTAGTATTTTTAGGTATTTTCTGAAGTTGCCTGATGATTTGATCTGTTCAGTGGGTTATCTGTTCATCTGTGGGGTTCATTCTGAGGAATTTGTTGAGGGGCTTGTGTTGCCTTGAAGATATTGATGGAGAGCATCATGAAGAGAAGATTGTGGATCAAGATTCAGAGACCCAGAGCTTGGCTGATGCCCGGTCTTTGAGGTTTGAGAACCTGAAGTTTGAAGGAAGTTCATGGTACTTTCCTGAGGAAGGCACTATGAATGACTTTCATCCTTCCTTCTCACCTCCTTCTCAAGTATCCAATGATGTTGGAGCCAACTTGTGAGTTTAATTTCTCCTGAGGAGGAATGTAAACTGATCACTTGTTGTTGAGCCACATGGGATACAACTCCTAAGTGGAAGCCTCCTAGTACTTTCCTGAGGAAGGTCCTATGGGTCTATTCACTTAGTTCCATTAGTTTATCTAGGATTTCTCAAGTATCCAATGATGTTGGAGCCAACTTGTGAGTTTAATTTCTCCTGAGGAGGAATGTAAACTGATCACATGTTGTTGAGCCACATGGGATACAACTCCTAAGTGGAAGCCTCCTAGTACTTTCCTGAGGAAGGTCCTATGAGTCTGTTCATTTAGTTCCACTAGTTCAGATAGGATTTCCTAAATATCCAGTGATGTTGGAGCCTGCTTGTGAGTTTAGTTTCTCCTGAGGAGGAATATAAACTGATCACAGTGGTTGAGCCACGTAGGGTATGACTCCTGAGTATACACCTCCTAGTGCTTTCCTGAGGAAGACACTATGAGCCTGATTGCTTAGCTCCCTTTCTTTGGTAAGCTTGTTCTGAAGCTTGAAGACTGGGATTGATTTCTCCTGTTTAGAGTTTTGCTTGAGAGCTTTGCTTAGATTTGTTTAGATCCTGTGATTAGGGTTAGGATTAGAGAGTAGATTCTTTCTTTCCCAAGCATGTGTGTTTGTTTGCCTGTTGGCACTTCATTTCCTTTATCTGTATATTGCTTGATAGCATGTTGTTTATCTTCAGTATGATTACTGTTATTTCATGACTGGCTTGAGGTTGAGACGAGCTTGTGGAGGCTGAAGCCCCACACACATTTCCTCCCTCACTTGCATTGCATGCATTTTACTGTTAAAGCTGATGTTTTTGTTTTGATGTATCATTGACATGATCCCTTAGGACTCTCATTTCCTCTGATAAGGATTTGATGATAGACTTTTAGGTTGAAACCTATGCATGACAACATCTAGGAGTTCCCTGTTCAAACCTCAACCATAGGATGAATCCATGGCATGACAACAGTAGGACTTGACAGTCTCCCTCCTAGTTGAGCCATTTTTCTCGTAGTTTCCCGAACTACGTTTGCTCTGATCTTTCATACCAGATGAAAGTACGTAGGCATAGGATGCGACATCCTAGCGAGCAACCTTCCCCCGTAGTTAGCCGAACTACGTTGACTCTGATTTCTCATTCTCTGATGGGAATACGTAGGCATAAAGCGCGATGCTTTGCCGAGTCATTTTTCTTTTCTTTTTCAGCCAGCCTTGATAGGTAGATAGATTATAACCAACCCGTCCAAGTAAAAAAACAAGCGAGGATCCCGTCGAGTACGACGGACGTGAGGGGTGCTAATACCTTCCCCTTGCGTAACCGACTCCCGAACCCAGACAATGGTTGCGATGACCTTGTCTTACCCTTTTTCGTCAGGTTTTTCCGATCGTTTCCTTTCCTGCTCTGAGGGATAAATAACGAAAGGTGGCGACTCTTCTGTCATGCCGGCACCTTATTTTCGCGCAAGCGACAGTAAGAAAAACAACTTGTTGGATCATGGGGGATAAAATTGAAAATCGACGTCATGATAGGCATCACGTTTGTGACGTTTTATCCGTCGTGAGCATGAAGGGTGTCATTCAGGTGACGGTCAGTCTGTCATGCTTTTTACACTAAACTCCTTTGCTCTGGCTGGTGGTCTACATAAATGTATTTATAGTCCGCCCATAACAAGCAACGTGGTTGGCAGTGCCCGTCATGATAACCTGAAATGGATATTTCTTTGTTGTTTTCACTTTTTTGTTGTTTTCTGGTGCAGAGACTTCTACATGATCAGTACCTGAAATACAAACATAATATCATCAGAAAACCACAAAAGTTCATGAATTTACTCTAAAACAAGTGCAAATCGAGTTAAATTATGCATTTTGCATGCTATCAAACTCCCCCATACTTGAACTGTTGTTTGTCTTCAAGCAACTCAGATTGCATATGAATAATGTAAAATGCAGAAACTTAGTATAAAATGACAATAAAAACTACATCACGGTTACTCATATGTTGTTCTAAATTTGGATTGGCTAACTGCTAATTCGATAGGTACTAAAATTAATACAAAGGGTATTATGACAACACACACTACATTTTGCAGAGAAAAGTATCCCTCCTAAACATACCAATTCAAATCATGTTGTTGTATCTTAGTCTCACTCTCATATTTATTTCATCATCTTTCATTTGAGACAATCACATTAAGGAACTAAGGTATCTATATAAATGTAAAACACATGGTAGGAAAACTAGTTAGCATTTTTATTCATATTTTTTGCATTTTCACATTTTGATGAAAGATGCATTTTTTTTGTCGAATTTTTGAGGTTCAACCATTGTTTGGCTAAGTAAACAGGTGAGGGTTACCTAACATAGTATATGCAATTGTCCCTTTATAATTGCTTTTCGCTTATGTTCATCGACTAACCTATTTAATGTGTAAATATAGAATATGCTTGACTAGATAAATAAAGTACTCGAGGATTACTATGAAATAGAAATTCGAGGTTATGGCATAAAGGGTATTGAAATTGATATCCATATTCAAGAGGTTTTAGGTGTTGGGACAATACCGATTTTGTTAAAATTTTCCCAAGTGTTCTTAGCATTAGCGTTTCCTCTTTAGGAACCTATATACTTTCTAAGTGAGTCACTAATCCTAAGCCTTTTCAAAAAAAAATTATTAGGTTAAAGAAATGGGAAAAATCAAATAACATAGCAAAACCACATCCATAAATGACTCGACAACACATGTATTGACTTGATAACACTAATTAACAATAAATTTGAATCCTGAACTATAAAGCATGGAAATCCTAATTAGAAAGCAATAAATATAACTAAAAAGCAAGTAAATATAAACTAATAAAAGCATGAAATTTCCTCCCTCACACTTGAATCATACATTGTCCATAATGTAATGTCAAAAGTGCGAGAAAGAAAGTGTAGAACTTGGAGATTCACAACTGCATGCAACTAATAGGTGTCAAGCAATAGATTTCTTTATTTTCTGCAAATTCAAACAGAAAAATGAAAAAACATTGAATTAAAAATTCAAGGGTTCCCTCCCATGTAGCACTTCATGTAACATCGATACACTAATAGAAAAAGCACATTTAACTTCAGACGCAAAATTCATTTAACCTCCGCTACAGGGGCGAGGTAACGAAGGGCGTCATGAAAAGTTTGAACTTTACCTTTCGGTTTTAGAATAACCGAAGGGTATTTGAAATGGTCATGGGTTCGATCCCTAGGGAGACCTTTTTGGAATTCTAAAATTTCAAAAACATATTGTCGCTACGCGAAAAATGACACAGAGTCGCCACCGGATTTTATTTATCCAAAGGAGGGAAAGGGAAATAGCGATAAAACCTTTGGGAAAAGAGCGTGGTCATCGCAACCAAGTCTTAGGGTTCGGGAGTCGGTTATGCGAGGGGAAGGTGTTAGCACCCCCTCGCATCCATCGTACTCGATGGGAACCTCCTAGGTTGTTTGGCGTGAATGGGTGTTTTATTCTAAAAGTTTGCTTGTTTGAAGAAAGAGGGGGTTGGTATTTATTAGAGTGCTCGCCAAGGATTGGGGCCCTTGTGCCTACGTATATTCACTTGTATGAAGTGAAGAATCAGAGCATTCGTAGTTCATGGGACTACGGTGGAAAACGGGATGTTGGGTAGACGATGCTATCGTGCGTATTCTAGCAGTTAGGTGTATTGCGGCTCGCTCTTGGAGTCTTACGCGTTACCTGTTTGCGGTAGAATGGACGTAACATGTCCTTGGGTTAAAGGGTATGGATGATTAAAGATGGGAAAGAAAGAAAATTGTGCTCGCTAGGATCATCGCAATCCTATGCCTACGTATTCTCAACATGTGTGAGAAATCAGAGCAGCCGTAGTTCGGCTACTTAAGATATGATTGTGTGTTGGTTGATTTTATACCTTGAAAAAGGGTTTTCGGATTGACGCCCTAAGGCAAAAGAAGTTTGATGAGTTGATATTGTTTTTTTAGGTTTTTCTTAGGGAAGAATTTATTCTTTACTAGGATTATACAAAAGACTTTGGATAGAGATGAATGTCTCGAATAACCAAGTCGAGCGCCTTGCATTCAAAACATTCGGAATGAGTGTAGGAGAACTCCATTCTCATTCCTTCTCCACCACTTTAAAGTTCGTGGTGCATAATTCTAATCTTTTATTTTATTGTGTTTTGGATTTTTATGAGAAAAGAGAATCACTTGACGTTGGATCAAGGTTTATTGTTTGTAAAGACACATTTGAAGCGAAATGGACAAGTTCGATGGCGGTGCACAAGGCAACCAACTTACAAGGTTAAAAATGGCTCGACAAAATCGAGAGTTTGTTTTTGAAAATGGTTTTTGGAATCAAAAGTCAACAAGGACAATAACAATATTCACACTAAAATCATGCAAACATATGGGGTTAATCGGCTAAAAAAATCGAGACATGCAACAAGGAGTTTTGAGGCGTGACAGAGGTGTGACACGGGTGGCCGTGTTGTGTGACACGGGTGGCCGTGTTGTATGACACGGCCCGTGTCGTGTGACACGGGTGGCCGTGTTGTGTGACACGGCCCGTGTCAGGCTACCAGAGTGAAAAAACTCAGCTTTTTCCTTTGTTCTCTTTCGTTTTTGTGGTTTCTTGAAAAGGGTTTCTTGGTCCCTATTTGGACCTTACATGATATATACAGTACAACAACACACAAGAGAGTAAATGAAATGAATATAAAAGCAAAAAAGGTAAAGAGAGAAAGGTTTGAAGGAATGGATACCCAAGAGATTTCTATCCTTCTTGCAAGTCCTCCTTGGTTTTGGTTGAATGTGCTTCACTCTTCACTCTATGTTGTGAAGGCTCTGCTCTTTAAGGATGCCCTTGTGTTTCTATGTGACTCTCTTTTTTCTGGTTTTTCCTCCCTTCTATTTTTCTGGTTTTTTAGGGTTTCTCTTGCTCTTTCTCTATTTTTCTGGTTTTGCAATGTGTGTCTCATGGATGTGTCAAGAGTGGTCTCTTTTTTTTTACAGCCCCTTCCTCTTATCTCAGCTCTCTAGGGTTTTCCCTTCTCCCCAAGCATTAGATTTTTTAATGGGGTAATGTCTCCTACCCCCTTTCCTCATGTCACTCTCTTTCTTTCCATTTCCATGTATATGGCTATGCTGCATTTTTCTGCACTACTTTCTCATGCTGTCTTTTTCTACAGCCCTCTACATTGCGCTCAATCCTTTCACCTCTTTGTTGGCTTATGCTTGGACTACCCTCTTGGTCAATGTTAACCTTTGGACAGAATTTTAAAATTCTAATTTTTAGATGCATTGTCACATGCTATTCCCTTGGTCTTGTGACATGTATATTTTGTGACATGAGGCAACTTGTTACTTCTTGCATGGGGCTATTTTGGATTACCTTCATATTGCCCATGAATAAGCATGCATAATCGTGATCTTGAAACATTCCAATGTTGAGTTAGCTCTTAAATATTTTCTTTGGATGTTTGCAAGCATAATGTGGGACATGTAAACTTATTGGGGAATGAAAGGTACCATAGCATGAAATTCATTAGAAGCTTGGATTAATAATAGGAGTAGCTTAATTTTCTAAGCATTACCAAGAGCTTGAAACTTTGTAACAAATGTGACACTTTTGCAAATGTCATGAAATTTCTCTTTGTAATATTCTTGCCTCTAATTCATGAATTCATGATGGATTTCCCTAGAACCATTAAACTTGAAATGGATGGAGTCTTGCATTATGGACTTGTGATCTTGACTCATGCTTTGCAAATTTGAACTCCACTTGACCAAAAAAAATTTGAAAAAAAAATTGGATGAAGCAAACTTGAATTTGGCCTTGCATTTCATGTTCATTAGGAATATCTATCTTGAATATCCCAATATTTTTCAAGTAACTTCTTCTTGAAGTAATCTACATGAGTAGACTTTCCAACTTAGATCAAACTTTAGGTGATGAACCTTTTCTTCCATGTATTCCATGATAGGCAATTTATCTCATTTAAAAATGGAAAATAACAAACCGGTCCAATCCGTACCTTGTGAACCCACATGTTCGATATGCAATAGAATGATGTATGATATGGTGAATGTAGGGTATAAAGGCTAAAGGTGAAAATGAGGGTGTGACACATATGTCCTCTCAGTTTTATAATTTCACTGACGGATTTACGACATTTTCACCTTAGTTATCTAATAAAATCGAGGGGTAAAATAATTTTGAGCTTATTAAATCTAATATAGATTGCTTATTTCACTAAACTCGATACTGAACATATAAATTCTAAAAATTGGTTAGGGAAATAGTTATATGAATAATTGTGTTATATTTGAATAACAACTTACATTGGCTATGATTTTGAAGCATTATCTAACTCATCATTCTTCTCAGGATGTTTTATGGTTAAAATCTCAATTAGTAAGAAAGCGGAGGGGTATAGTAGCATACTTTTAAATTAAAAATAAAATATTCAAGAATGTGCCACTTTTAGTGAGACAAAAACATAAATTGAGGTTGTGGGGATTCTAAGCATGTACATTGTATACGTTTACCCATCGATTTTCCACATAAATGACAAAATATATTGTATAATTTAAATAAAAAACAAGGTGTGTCTAGGTATTTGGCTTCTGTTTTTCATTTTGAGAGGTGAAATCGTCTCCATGAAATTTATTATTTGTAGTAGTGGTAGCTCGACATGCTTGACCCTCTAAATCAAGCGGGTGCCTCTTTCTGACTTATATCATTGACAATGTGATCAACATTATGCCCAACAACTTTAGGATTCCATTTGAACATCTCGAATCAACTCCCATGTATTTTAACTTGTCTCTCTTTTTGTGGTGAGGTTCATACTTGAGGTATGGCGGTAGACGTTTCTTCTTCACCTTTCAGGTCATCCCATGTACTAGGGTTAATTATTCTTTCTTAAAGTTCTAGTCTTTAATAATAGGGCTTCCATCTTGCATCTTCTTGTAAGACTTAACTTCTTTGTCTTTTTATCCTATATGGTATCACTCACTAGGTTTTCTTTCACTATGTCATGGGGGACTTGGTTAGATGGGGTGTTATACCTTATTTTTTAATCCTAAGATCCCATCCTCATTTTTCATTTATGCATACAAATAAGATCAAAAGCTTGGTTGCTTCCTCACCCTCTCATCTCTGTGTTTGCTTTTGCAGAGATCATAAAGCACCCCTTTTGTGTATCTTGTTTCCTTTATGTTAATATTCTTTAACTAACTACTAATCAAAATACCAAATATATGTCTTGTATCCTTTTGTTTCTTTGCAAGGTTGGGTGTTATATCAAGAACAACAAGCATAATTCATCAGCTACGATTTTGCTCCCTCAAAGTTAAAGTGTGGTCAACCATTGATTCCTAAGGGATATCTCATCAAACCATGGATTCTAATATCAAAGTACAAGGTTTCAGGCATCCTTCAATCTCATTTTGATCAAATATATCTCAAGGTTTATTATCTTGTCTCTCAATAAAAGTCATAGGTTCACGTGTTTATTTCGATGCCTTCATCAACAAGTTACCTCACGCTTTGGTCAAATTAATCAAAGGACATTCAAGGAAAGGTTTTTTTAGTTTATATGATTATCCATGTGCTTCAAAATACAAGGAAAGTCCAAGCTTACAAGTTGGTTCAAGGGAGTTTGACCTAAAAAGTCAACATTTCAAGTTAAAGTTCAAAAGATCGCAACTCCTTCAATTCTCAATATTTTTGAATGCTTATTTTTGAATATGAATATTCTCAACATCCTCTCTAACTTACCTTACATGAAAAGAGCCAATTATGCTTGAAAGATCATCAAAATTTTGGAGACATAATAGATCATTTGTGGACTTAGTGAAATTTTGCTTATTTTCAAATGACTTTTTCTCAACTTTTAAGAATCACAACTTCTTCAATTTTTAACATATGGAGCTCATTCTTTTGGCATGATATCATTTTTGATACCCTCAATAATATTAATTCAAAGGACAAAGTCAAATTTTGCTTGGAAGGCCATGGAATTCATTGATAAATTATAGGTCATTTTCAGCCATTTGGACATAGAATATTTCAAGTTTTGGTTTGCCATATTTTTGTGCCAACTTCAACATGACATAAATTTTTGGTCAAGCATCCAAATGAAACCTTTCTTGGCATATTGCTATCTTTGTTATGATGTTAACCAATTGCAAAAAGAACGGAATCATAAAGCCTCGTGTATAAGATGCCCCATTAAGTTGAACAAGGTTGCTTGGAACTGAAGTTTTCACCATGATCAGAATTTTTACCTCAATCAAAACTTATTTACAAGCCAAATTACCACGTGTTTTGGACTTAAACATGTTTAATAAAGTTACCAGAAGTTAATTGACTCCTAAAATGCATGATTTAGCTGGGTTTTGAGCAATTTCAAGTCACATTTTCTTCCTGATGAGGGTGCACACGAATTCACTCAATTATTGATCATTTCAGCCCTCTAGCGTTCCATCATCTTCAACTACAACTAGAAGGTCATTCAACACTGAAAACCAAGCTTTTGATAGCCATAAAACCCCGGTTCCACTCTTAAATTTTCTTCAAAATGTGAGTTATCGTGTCTTGATTTCTGGTAGACTTAAAATCTATTATTTATTTGACTCGATTTGCACGTGTTATTTAGGATTTTATTTCTGTTTTCTTGTCTTATGCCTCCGTTTTGTCTCTTTTTCAAAATTTTATATTTTCAGAGCTATTCAAGAAGAAATGAAGAAAAACGAGCAAAAAGACTAGCTTTTCAGGAATTGTACACATGGCACTCACCATGGCGGGCGCCATAGGAGAGGCCATGACTTGGATAAGAGACCAACTTCTGACAACTGTCACATCTCCCACTTCTTTGTACTCTAGTACACATGGGCGGCGCCATGAGGGCATGGCGGACGCCACCCTTGTATTCTGTTTTCCCTCCCAAAAGAAGTTAGGGGGAATTCTAGTCTTTCCTTATACTTTCCTAGCATTATAAATAGAAGTGTTCTGCCTCATTTCTAAGCATCGAAGCTTAGTTACAGAACTCAAGCCATAAATTTTCATCTATTGTAAAGTGATAAACTTCTCACATCGGGTAGTTATCAGGTTTTCTAATCGAGTCTGTAATCGGGTTTGGACCACTTTGGTAGAAGTTAATTCTGCCGCCATTTTATTTCAGTCTTTTACTTCAAGTTGTACCAAGATTTAAAACCTCCCATTTGGAGCAGGTTTCTATATATTTTCCGCTTTTGTTTATCCACATTTATTTCCTGCACTTTATTTATCGCCCTTTATTTACTCGCACTTTATTTACCACCCTTATTTATCGCACTTTATTTACCATGTCTACTTACGTTTCCATGTTCGGATAAATCTTAGAGGTTAGGATGTGAGGATCATAGTTAAAAGTAGTATTCCATATGATTGTCGATAGAATCACTTAGGGGTTATTCTGTCTTTTAATACATATTTTTTGCAGTTAAAATTTGTTGGGTAAGATCAAAAGTCGTCCAACCTTTAGATAAACTTGGTTAGCCTTAACTGTTCAAAGGAAGCGAAAGCGCTTAGTCCAGTTAAGTAGGAATCTTTAATGTTTTAGAAGAACGATTTTAAAACTATTTTTGGACGTGTTTATGGGTTTAAAGTCTAGTTCGCAAGAACCTCTTTTTGTTAGAAATTCCAGGTCAAAATACTTTTCAACTAAGTTAAGAAACTAAATTTCTTAAAAATAGGTTTAATCACTCTAACGCAATGCGCGCCTTTTTATAAGTGACAATAAGAGGGATCGATTATGGGATAAACTCGGTTCTGAATATGTGAAAGCGACAGTTCCCGTTCAATTAGTTCTTTTCATGAGTAGAAAACATTAACCCTTAAGAAGTCTATTTATACGCATTTAGAATACTGCCTAGCTATGTGAATTACATCCAAGCCTGTTGTTTTAATATTGAATTTATTTCTGCATTTTACTTTTATTTCGCACAACCCAATTCCAAATTTACTTACCTTAGATAAACACTGTAACAACAGCAATCGATAGATTGACGTTTGTTCTCTGTGGGATCGATAATCTTTTATATTACTCTGACGCTATTCGTTCACTTGCGAATCACAGCCTCAAGTTTTTGGCGCCATTGCCGGAGACCAATTACGTCAAAATTTCGTACCCTATCGTTACACCGTCTAGACTAAGGTTTTACCTACTGGTCAATGCGAAGAACTCGCAGCACCGGTAATCTTATAGATCCTCTAGAGGAACCTAAACGTTACACTCATACATGTCTCTTATTTCGTAGAACTAAGAAAGCTATGGACGAAGACCGTAACCAAAGACCCCTTAAGGATTTCGCCCAACCATCTAATGAAGAACCTAGTTCTAGTATTGTGAACCCCAATATTCTTGCTCACAATTTCGAACTAAAACCCTTCCTATTACAATTAGTACAAAAAAACCAATTCACGGGTCTCCCTACTGAGAACCCGAACCAACATTTAAAAACCTTTATTCAATTAGCTAACACTTTTAAAACCAATGGTGCTACTCCTGAGGCGATTCTTCTAAGACTATTCCCTTTTTCCCTCAGAGACAAAGCCCTTACTTGGTTACATTCTCTTCCAACCAATTCTATAACAACCTGGGAAGACCTTAGGAGAGTTTTCCTCGCTAGATATTTTCCCCCGAGCAAAACAGTTGTTCTTAGAAACCAAATAACTAGATTCACTCAAAACCAAGGTGAATTACTCTTCGAGGCTTGGGAGAGATATAAAGACCTGTTGAGAATATGTCCACACCATGGCCTGGAATCATGGTTAATTATTCACACCTTCTATAATGGACTTCACTATAACACTAAGATGACCGTCGACGTTGTCGCAGGTGGCGCTCTGATGAATAAACCTTACCCTAAAGCTAGCGCTCTCATCGAGCATATGGCTCAAAACCATTGTCAATGGGGGATAGAGCGAGCAACGGTGGAGAAGAAAGAAGGCCAAGGAGGAATACATGAGATATGTTCTATAGACATGATGCAATCCAAAATGGACGCTTTGGCCCTTAAGGTCGAACATATGTACGCAAATCCATTTGCTACAGCAGCAATCTCGACTGAGTGTGAATTATGTGGAGCCAAAGGACACCAATCAACAGAGTGCAATTTGCTGAATGAAACTCATTCAGGAGAGGTCAACTATACCCAAGGGAACCCATTTTCAAACACTTACAACCCTAGATGGAAGAATCATCCAAACGTTTCCTACAAAAACAATAACCCTATCCAAAACCCTGCACCTCCGAGACCATCCGATTTTCATGCTCAAAGACAAAACCCACATATGCAAGGTGTGCAACCTAAGCCGAACCTTGAGAAAATCATGGAAATTTTCATTACGGCTCAAACCCAACAAAATAAAGAATTCATGAACCAGAACATTCATGTAAATGAACTAATTACCTAGTTAGGAACTAAGGTAGACCAAATAGTCACCCACAATAACATGCTTGAAACCCAGATCTCTCAGATAGCTTTAAAATAAGCCCCCGAAACTACACCCTGAGGGCAATTCCCTGGACAACCTCAACAAAACCCCTGAGGGCAAGCCAATGCAATTACTTTACAAAGTTGGACCGCTTACGATGAACAAGTTAAACCGACATTGAGCGAACCCAAGACTTCTAAAGAAAGCATGGTACCCACGGACGAAGTAGAGGAACCAGTAGGATCTGAAACACAGAAAAACCAAGACAAAGAAAAAAATTTAGAAAAAACTAACGAACCACCTCCGCCATACAAACCTCCTATACCCTATCCACAAAGATTAAAACAAACTAAGATCAATAACCAATATTAGAAATTAGAAATTCATTAAAGTCGTAGAGAAACTTCATGTGGAGATCCCCTTTACAGAAGCCATCACCCAGATACCATCATATGCAAAATTCCTCAAAGACATCCTTACCAATAAGCGTAGACCTGACGATCCAAAACCATTGGAATGCAATTCCATTTCCGAAAATAAACTTTCCAAAAAGGAGAAAGATCCCGGAAATTTCTCCATACCTTATATTTTGGGGAGTCATGTCATCAATAAAGCTTTTCTAGACTTAGGAGCTAGTGTAAGCCTAATGCCTCTGGCAGTTTTTGAAAGGTTAAAACTAGGAGAATTACAACCTGCGAAGATGTCTCTTCAGTTAGCCGACAGATCCGTCAAGTATCCGGTTGGCATATTGGAGGACGTCCTAGTCAGGATCGTTCAATTATTCATCCGACTGATTTCGTTGTCATGGACATTAAAGAAGATGATGACATTCCAATCCGCTTAGGTAGGCCATTCTTATCAACCGTAGGAGCCATAATAGATGTCAAGAGAGGGAAGTTGACTTTTGAGGTAGGTGATGAAAAGATAGAATTCGGTCTATCGAAGTTTCTTATGGCACCAGTATTAGGAGACGCATGTTATGCCATAGACATCATTGATGAATGTGTTAGGGAGCTAGAATTAGAAGAAACCATCTTACTGCCTTCAACCTGCATAAAGGAAGATGATGGACTTATGGAACCTTACATTGATGATAGTATACACGAATGTTTATCCCTTACCCCCGATCCAATGCCATGCCCTAAGAAACCTACATTAGAACTTAAAGAACTACCCAAGAATCTAAGATACGAGTTTCTGGACGAAGAAATGAATCGTCCAGTTATAGTCAATGTTGCCTTAAACCAGGTAGAAACAGAACAACTCTTATATGTTTTACATAAATATCCCTCAGCCTTAGGATATAACATCTCTGATCTGAAAGGTATAAGTCCATCCGTGTGCATGCACCGGATCTCACTCGAGGAAGACTCAAAACCCTCTAGAGAACATCAGAGAAGGATAAACCCTATAATGAGTGATGTTGTAAAAAAGGATGTTCTCAAGTTACTAGAATCAGGTATAATTTATCAAATCTCATATAGTAAGTGGGTGAGCCTTGTGCATGTAGTTCCAAAAAAAGGGAGGCATCACAGTCGTGCAGAACAAGAAAGGAGAACATATAGCAAAACAGATAGAAGGAGGATGGCGTATGTGCATAGATTATAGGAAACTAAACAAAGCTACTAGAAAAGACCACTTTCCCCTACCATTTATAGATCAGATGCTGGAACATTTAGCCAGACACTCCTATTTTTGCTATCTCGATGGATATTCAGGATTTTTCCAAATCCCTATCCATCCAGAAGATCAAGAAAAAACTACCTTTACATGCCCTTATGGAACCTTTTGTAAGAGCACAGATTGTGTCTTAGTAATATCTCTATGTTTTGATGATAACATTAATGATAATTTGTATACAAGAATTATACTCTCTAAATTTGTTCTAAACTGTTTTGTACAGGCACAAAAGATTTTAATCTTAAAGAGCAAATTTGATGTGAACAATAAATTCTGAATGGCTCAAGAGCATCTGAAGATTAGAAGAATCTGAAGTATAAGAGCTTAGTCATCAAGATTCTGAAGATACAACACGCTGCTATATTATCAAGAATCTGAATGAAAGAAGACTCTGAGTGAAGAGACTCTGAATGAAAGAAGACTCTGAGTGAAGAGACTCTGAATGAGAGAAGACTCTGATCTGAGTGAAGACTCTGATCTAAGAGCATGTTACGCTTCAAGCACACAGCTGCACCAGACTCTGATTCAGCAACATCTAAAGAACATCTTAGGCTCTGAAGTTTCCAGAAGATTCTGAAGACTGAAGACTCTGATATTGATTGTTGATCTGAACTATCTGAAGAATTATTTGAAGAAGATTATTTTAATATATCCGTTGGAATATGCCAGCAAATCTTTCCTTAATTGGGATAGACATAAATCTCTGCAAGAAGATTATTCCTCTGATACATTCCATATATGGTAAATTCACAGCTCAGCAGACAATTGCTACACCCACATTTTGTGCGCCGTCTCTCTGCTGCAATAGTACAAAGGACAGTACTATTTGATATTGGAAATATCTTCTCCAACGGTATTATATTCTCTCCAATATTCAAGTGGCTATATAAAGGAAATGATAGCTCATTCTTCATGTGACGAAATAATTGCAAGAACACTCTCACGCGAAAAACTCTCAAGCTCTCATATTCTTTGCTGTTCATACATTGTTCTAAACTTAGAGAAATAACACAGTTGTGTTTATAGCTTTCATAGAAGCAATTTATTACTCTTACATTGTATTACATTAATTTGTAAAGGAAGTTTTCCTTAAGAGGATCTAGGTTAGATCAGTAGCTCTTGAGAAGACTAAGAATAGTTGTTCTTAGGTGTTGTTTTCCTTAAGAGGATCTAGGTTAGATCAGTAGCTCTTGAGAAGACTAAGAACAGTTGTTCTTAGGTGTTGCTATTTGTAATCAGTTGATTTGAATAGTGGATTAAGTCTTTGTTGAGAAAGGCAAATCACTCTTGGAAAGGGTGGACTGGAGTAGTTGAGTTCAACGAACCAGGATAAAAATACTTGAGTTTTTATCTTTGAATATTTTCTGTCATACTTATTCAACCCCCCTTCTAAGTATTTTCTCACCTTCAGTTGGCATCAGAGCTCCGGTTCTGAGTGTGCATTCACTTAACCGTGACAGATAAAGATCCAGTGAGAAGAATACTCTGTTATTTATTTGGTTGCTAATATGGGTGATATTCCTACATCAAGCAACAAATATGAAGGAGACAGAATCAGCACCAAACCTCCAATGTTTGATGGAGAAAAATTTGATTATTGGAAAGATAGACTTGAAAGTTTTTTCTTGGGGTATGATGCTGATCTCTGGGATTTAGTCATTGATGGATATGAACATCCTACTAAGGATGGCAAAAAGATTGATAGAAAATCAATGACTGAGGAGCAGAAGAAAGAATTCAAGAATCATCACAAAGCCAGAACCATACTTCTTAATGCAATCTCTCATACAGAGTATGAGAAGATTACCAACAGAGACACTGCTCATGATATGTTTGAGTCTCTCAAAATGACTCATGAGGGAAACTCTCAGGTGAAAGAAACAAAGGCTCTGGCGCTGATACAGAAGTATGAAGCGTTCAAGATGGAAGAATCTGAGAACATTGAGACTATGTTTTCCAGATTTCAGATTCTAACAGCTGGGTTGAAAGTTCTGGACAAGGGCTACTCAACATCTGATCATGTCAAGAAGATCATCAGAAGTCTTCCTACCAGATGGAGACCTATGGTGACTGCATTGAAGCTGGCCAAGGATCTGAACAAAATCTCATTAGAAGAACTCATCAGTTCTTTGAAAAGTCATGAGATTGAGCTGGAGGAAGATGAACCCCAGAAGAAAGATAAAGGTAAATCCTTAGCTTTTAAATCTAACAAATCTGTTAAAGCTTTGCAGGTAAATGAAGAAAGCTCTGAGGAATCTTCTTCTGAAGAAGAAGATGAACTATCCATGCTGTCCAGAAGGATCAACAAACTCTGGAAGCACAAAGGGAAGAAGTTCAACAACTTCAGAAGATCTGATCAAAAGAGAGAATCTTCTGGACACAGAAGATCTGGCAAGAAAGAGGCCACTTGCTATGAATGTAAAGAACCTGGACACTACAAGAGTGAATGTCCCAAACTTCAAAAGGAAAAACCCAAAAGGAAGTTTGATAAAAAGAAAAAGGTTCTGATGGCTACATGGGATGACTCAGATGAATCTGAATCATCTTCTGAATCTGAGGAAGAATGTGCAAATGTTGCACTGATGGCCAACACAAATGATCAAGATAAAGGAACGTCATCATCTGAATCTGAGTCAGAATCAGACTCTGACTCTGAAGAGGTATTTTCTGAACTCTCCAGAGCTGAACTTGTTGAAAGTTTATCTGACATGTTGGAAAGCTACAGCAAGATTAAACTCAAATACAAGAAGCTGAAAAGCAATCTTGAATCTGAGATTGATCTTCTGAGAACAGAACTTGTTGAGCAGAAAGAAATAAATTTAAAACTCAAAAATGATTTAGAAACAACTCAACAAGAATCTGATACTGAAACAGAGTCAAGTGAAAATATTTTAGAAAAATATGACTCCAGTTTTAAAAGATTCCTCACTAAAAGCATAGACAGAAGCAAAATGGCTTCTATGATCTATGGTGTTAGTGGGAACAACAGAAGAGGCATTGGATGTGAATCTTACTCTGGAAGCAATCCAAAATCTGTTGATAAACTCTTCATCAAGAAGACTCCTCTGTATTCTCATTTTAAGTTTGGTCATCTGAATGATATTAAACATACAAGCTCTGAAAAGAGTACTTATGTGTTTAAGCCAAGGGCTAGCCAGAATAAACACTATGTTGAAAAACAGAAGTTTAGGCAAAACCACAGAACATCTAACCCCAAAGGACCCAAGAAGATCTGGGTACCTAAAAGTAAAATAATACCTGTTGCAGATGTTCTTAGCAGCAAAATTCAGACACCAATCATGGTACCTGGACTCTGGATGCTCACGACATATGACGGGCGAAAGGTCTATGTTCCAAAGCCTGGAACTTAGATCTGGAGGGGACGTGAAATTTGGAGGGAACCAGAAGGGCAAGATCATTGGCTCTGGTACAATAGGTAATGGTAACCTACCCTCTATTTCTAATGTTCTGTTAGTTGAAGGATTGAAACATAATCTATTGTCCATAAGTCAATTAAGTGACAATGGTTATGATATCATCTTTAATCAAAAATGTTGCAAAGCTGTATGTCAAAAGAATGGTTCAATCCTATTCAGTGGAAAGAGGAAAAACAACATTTACAAAATTAACCTTTCAGAACTTAAAGTTCAAAATGTAAAATGCCTTTTATCTGTGAATGATGAGCAATGGGTCTGGCATAGAAGATTGGGACATATTAATATGAGACGTATATCTCAGATTAATAAACTCAATCTGGTCAGAGGACTCCCTAATCTGAAGTTCAATTCAGATGCTCTGTGTGGCGCATGTCAAAAGGGTAAATTTTCAAAATCTCATTTTAAACCAAAAAATGTTGTTTCCACTTCTAGACCATTGGAATTACTTCATATTGATCTGTTTGGACCAGTGAAAACTGCATCCATCAGAGGCAAGAAGTATGGGTTAGTCATTGTAGATGACTACAGCAGATGGACATGGGTAAAGTTTCTAAAACACAAGGATGAGTCTCATTCTGTGTTCATTGACTTCTGCAATCAAGTCCAGACTGAAAAAGAATGCAAAATTATTAAAGTCAGAAGTGATCATGGTGGTGAATTTGAAAACAAATATTTTGAAAAATATTTTTCTGAAAAAGGAATTGCACATGATTTCTCCTGTCCTAGAACTCCACAACAAAATGGAGTTGTAGAGAGGAAAAATAGAACATTGCAAGAAATGGCCAGAACCATGATCAACGAGACAAATCTGGCAAAATACTTTTGGGCAGAAGCAATAAATACAGCATGTTATATTCAGAACAGAGTGTCTGTAAGACCTCTTCTGGAAAAGACTCCCTATGAATTGTGGAGAAACAGAAAGCCCAACATTGCTTATTTTCATCCATTTGGATGTATTTGTTATATGCTTAACACTAAAGATCATCTGAACAAGTTTGATTCCAAAGCACAGAAGTGTTTCATGCTTGGTTATTCTGAACGCTCTAAAGGCTACAGAGTATTCAATACTGAAACACAGATTGTGGAAGAATCTATTCATGTTAGATTTGATGATAAGCTTGGCTCTGAAAAGCCAAAGCAAGTTGAAAGTTCTGCAGATAGAGAAGTTATTCTCACAGACTCTGAAGGCTCAGAGGCAGACAAAGACTCTGAAGCAAACCCAGATGCTACGCCTCTAACTTCCCAACTTGACAATCTGCATATTTCTGAAAGACCAACAGTCAGAGGATCTTCTTCCAGAATGAAAGCTTCTTATCCAGAGGATGTGATAATTGGAAAGAAAGATGATCCAATAAGGACAAGAGCATTTCTCAGAACTTCTGAATCTTCCTTCTGTGGCTTAGTGTCAATTATAGAACCAACATCTGTTGATGAGGCTCTGGAAGATAATGAATGGATTTTAGCTATGCAAGAGGAGCTGAATCAATTCACAAGGAATGAAGTCTGGGATCTGGTTCCAAGACCTAAAGGTTTCAATGTCATTGGAACAAAATGGGTTTTCAGAAATAAACTTAATGAGAAAGGAGAAGTTGAAAGGAACAAAGCAAGACTGGTTGCTCAAGGCTACAGTCAACAAGAAGGCATAGACTACACAGAAACATATGCTCCTGTTGCAAGGTTAGAGTCTATACGCTTGCTTATTTCATTTGCTGCACAACATAACATCACTCTTTATCAGATGGATGTTAAAAGTGCTTTTCTTAATGGAATTATAGAAGAGGAAGTGTATGTCCACCAACCTCCTGGTTTTGAAAATGAAAATTTTCCAGATCATGTTTACAAACTGAAAAAATCTCTTTATGGACTAAAACAAGCTCCCAGAGCTTGGTATGAGAGGTTGAGTAATTTTCTTCTGAAGAAAAATTTCATCAGAGGAAAAGTGGATACCACACTATTTTGTAAAACCATTAAGAAAGATTTGTTGATTTGTCAAATTTATGTAGATGATATTATTTTTGGATCAACAAATATTATGCTTGGAAAGGAGTTTGCTAAATGTATGCAGGCAGAATTTGAGATGAGCATGATGGGAGAACTGAGATTCTTTCTGGGAATCCAAGTAAATCAGACTCTAGAGTGCACCTACATACATCAGACCAAGTATGTTAAAGAGCTTCTGAAGAAGTTTAACATGCTGGATAGCAAAATGGCAAAGACTCCAATGCATCCTACAAGCACTCTAGGTAAGGAAGAGGTAAGTAAGAAGGTAGATCAGAAACTCTACAGAGGTATGATAGGATCTCTTCTTTATTTGACTGCTTCTAGACCAGACATTCTGTTTAGTGTTTGTTTATGTGCTAGATTCCAATCAGATCCTAGAGAATCACACTTAACTGCTGTTAAGAGGATTCTAAGGTATCTGAAAGGTACTGCTAATGTTGGTTTGTGTTACAGAAGATCTGACGAATATTCACTAGTTGGATTCTGTGATGCTGACTATGCTGGAGATAGAGTTGAGCGCAAAAGTACTTCTGGAAGCTGTCAGTTTCTTGGAAGTCATCTGATCTCGTGGTACAGCAAGAAGCAACCAACAATTGCACTATCAACCACAGAGGCAGAATACATTGCTGCTGCTGGATGTTCCACTCAGATGCTCTGGATGAAGAGTCAACTAGAAGATTATCAAATCTATGAGAGTAATCTTTCTATCTTCTGTGATAATACTTCTGCTATATGTTTATCCAAAAATCCAATTTTACACTCTAAGGCCAAACATATAGAGATTAAACATCATTTCATCAGAGACTATGTTCAGAAGGGTGTAATAAATTTAGCCTTTGTTGATACAGATCATCAATGGGCAGATATTTTCACAAAACCCCTTGCTGAAGATAGGTTTAAGTTTATTCTGAAAAATATTTGTATGGATTTTTGTCCAGAGTAATATTTCTCAGAGTCAACTTCTCAGATGCTAAGTGTTTAACACTCTGAAGTATTTCATCTGTCTTGCTTGTTTAATTTATCTGTGAATTATTTTTTTTGTGTGAAACTCTGAACTGACCATCTCAGAGGATCTGAAAGTTGAAAACGTTTCATTTCTTAAGAGTTATAGAATCACATGCAAGCAAACACGTGTCACTCAGAATCTGAAAAGATGGAGTACACCTACTGATTATGACGTTTAAGGTATTGCTTTGAAAATCTCAATCTGTCTTGATTTTCCCCCATATGTCATATCATAATTAAAAATGATTACTTTTCATTTAATGCAAACGTGCGTATGTGTCCTATGTGTGTCTGTTGTGTTTCCCATGCTTGCTTTATTTGTCTATATAAACCATTCTCATAACACATTCACACTTTTCACATTCTCAAACACATATGCGCTTTTGTTTGTTGTTCTCTCTCTTTGCAAACCCTAAAAGAACTCAGAAACCTTCATCTTCTTCATCATCGTCAACAATGGCATCTACTTCAAACGCTGTTACTACCAAAAATGCTACCACTGTCAAAGAACCAGTACGCACTCTCCTAACTGCTGTTGATTCACTAGAAGTACTGTGTGAAAGTTTCGTGGACTTAGAAGATCTTGCTGAAAATGGGTTTGATCTGATTTCTTCAATCAAAGCACAAGGCTGGGACGGTTACTTTGAAAGGCTTATGGGTCCTGTGTATCCAAAGTTAGTGAAGGAGTTCTGGATCCATGCAGATGCTACTCCAAAGTTCATTCACTCCTCTGTGCTGGGGAAAAAGATAGTTATCACTGAAAACCTGATAAGGAAACTCATAGGTTTTAAGGCAACTGATGGAGTAACCTCTCTGTCTTCTGCGCGTGAAGACCTGAAAGATGTATGTCAAGAAATCTGTACTACTGGTGAACCTTGTAAGAAGGTTAAGTTCTTGAAACCCACTTACAAGATATGGGCTAAGATTTTCATGAGCACCATCTTTCACAGACCCTCTTCAAACTCTTCTGATTATGTTAATGCTGAACAACTTTACTTCATGTATTGTTTACACCAAAACATTCAGATTGATCTTCCATATTTGTTGTTTAATCATCTGGTGTCTCACGTCAAGGAAACAAGGGAAACAGCCAGAGATAAATCTGGAAAAGTCAGAACATGGATCCCTATGGGAAGGCTGATTTCAGATATTCTGATAGAAAACCAACTTGTGGCGCATCTGCAAGAGGCTGGGTTGACAGAAGATCTGACTTATATCATTGGCTCTGAAATAAACGGTTTAACTTTGAGAAGGATGAAACTGGTTGATGATTTATCTGAGAAACCAAGGAAAACTAACTCTGAAGAAGTTAGGGGAAGAAGGATTCCTGTTAAGGATTTTCCTTTATTCACCTCAGATGAACCTAGAGAAATTATTGCTGAGTATGTTGCTCGCTGCCTAAGAGATGGTGTTGAGATTCCTGCCAATCTTTTGCAGAAGGAAGGCCAAGTTCTTCCTGATTTGACAAGGGAAAGAAGACGTAAGAGAAAAGTTGATAGTGAAGGTCATCAGAAGAAAAGGAAGCATTCAGATGCTGAAAAGAAGAAGAAAAGGAAGAAGCTGAAGAAGGTTCAACCAAATCCTCCTGCAGCAACTTTTGAAGAAATTAGAGATACTCTGAAACAGGTATTTAACACTGATTCTAATCCTGTTCATCATTCTGATACCCCCACACCCTCTGACTCCCCACTTAGATTTAGAAGATCCAGACCTTCTAAAACTATTATCTCTAAACCATCTTCTGTCCCCCCTCATACACCACAATCCAAGCAACCAACAAACATACAAACAGAAATTCCACAACAAACTCAACAAACAACACCACAACCACAAAACACTATCCCAGAATATACCATTCCAGAGGATGTTCACCCTGAACACTCTGACCAACCTGAATATCTCATTGATCCTGATGAGATATTAGATGTCACACCTTTAAACCAGTCTGTCAATTTATCTTCAACTTCTGAAAAATCTAACCACTCTGATGCATCATCTGATGATGAATCATCTGGTTACATTAATGAATGCTTGAATGATCTCAAACAACCTCGTTCTGAGAGTGTTTGGAAACAGCTGTTTAAATCTCCAACTTCTGAACATCCACCTTCTCCACAAAATTCCCCAACTCAAACTCTCACTCCACAACCTCTTGAAATCCAAAACACTCCACAACCAACAGAAACCCAACCAATTCCCTCAATACCTCAACCACAACATTCTGACCAACAAACATCTGAACCACAAACCAACCAACCAACATCTGAACCACAAATCAATCCTCAACCTTCTGAACCACAAACATCTGAACATCCATCTTCACAACCTCAACCTTCTGAACAAACACCACAAACACAACTAACCCAACCAAGAAAACCCAGAATCCCTGATGAAGCAGAATTGGGATCACGTGTTTATACTCTGTTAAGAGATTTTGATAAGGATAATGTCTCAGACTTTGCTGACATTATGGATGTTTGCATGACTACTATGGACAAAGAGGCTGCTAACGCTGTTTGGAAGAAATATCTTTACAGACTGAATAGGGAGGCTTTGAAAATCAGGACTCAATGTCTTAGATTGTCAAAAGTAAGGTTTGCTGCTTATCAAAAACGGATTAAGAGAAACACTCCTCCTATTCTTCTTCTAGAAGCTCCTCCACCTCCAGAAATTCCTGCACCTGATGTTACTCAGACTGTTTCAGAATCTACTGTTTCAGAATCTACAGATCTTCAGAAGGATGTCAAAGAACTTAAGGATTTTATGGTTGATCAAAAGAAAACAAATGAAGAAATGAAAACTTGGATGGCTAAGCAAGATGAAAATTCAGAAAGGATTACAGCACTGCTGCAACTCATTGCTTCTCAACAAGCCTCATCTGCTAAACCTACTTGATGTTTTGCACAAGTTTTTCATGTTTTGCTTTGTTTTGATTTTCTTCTGATATGTTTTGTTGCTTTTATCTGAATCTGGATGTTCTCTTGACTTAATGACAATGATCTTTTTGCTTATCTGGATATGTGTTTCTTCTGCATCTTTACTGTCTTTTAAAATTCTTTTTGATTATGACAAAAAGGGGGAGAAACAAAATAGAATCTGATTGTTCAAATCTATAAGCAATTATCTGAACTAAGTCAGACATGTTACTAACATTCTTTGAATTTGAGTGTCCCAGATATTATTAAAAAATCTGACAAATTTCATTGAAGTTTTTCCTGAGATCTATCTTTTCAGAACCTGATCAAAAATAGCTAAATCTGAGTAGACCAGACTCTGATATCTAACCTTGAGTACTATGATCTAAAAGATAACTCAAGACAGGAAATGGCAAGATAAACAACCAGGTGTTCTGAAGTTGTTCATCTGGCATCAACTTTAATATGGCATCAAGCTTTGACTCTAGAAGTCAAACATATGTCAACCAGGCTTCAATCAGGCTCTGAATCTGAAATGTACTCAACCAGAAAGGGAAGTATCTAATTCCATTAGAGTATTCATTTCAGGGGGAGATTGTTAATCTCAGGGGGAGTAATTTTAATTCATATTTTTATTGAACAAATTTCTCATGTTTTGTCATCATCAAAAAGGGGGAGATTGTAAGAGCACAGATTGTGTCTTAGTAATATCTCTATGTTTTGATGATAACATTAATGATAATTTGTATACAAGAATTATACTCTCTAAATTTGTTCTAAACTGTTTTCTACAGGCACAAAAGATTTTAATCTTAAAGAGCAAATTTGATGTGAACAATAAATTCTGAATGGCTCAAGAGCATCTGAAGATTAGAAGAATCTGAAGTATAAGAGCTTAGTCATCAAGATTCTGAAGATACAACACGCTGCTATATTATCAAGAATCTGAATGAAAGAAGACTCTGAGTGAAGAGACTCTGAATGAAAGAAGACTCTGAGTGAAGAGACTCTGAATGAGAGAAGACTCTGATCTGAGTGAAGACTCTGATCTAAGAGCATGTTACGCTTCAAGCACACAGCTGCACCAGACTCTGATTCAGCAACATCTAAAGAACATCTTAGGCTCTGAAGTTTCCAGAAGATTCTGAAGACTGAAGACTCTGATATTGATTGTTGATCTGAACTATCTGAAGAATTATTTGAAGAAGATTATTTTAATATATCCGTTGGAATATGCCAGCAAATCTTTCCTTAATTGGGATAGACATAAATCTCTGCAAGAAGATTATTCCTCTGATACATTCCATATATGGTAAATTTACAGCTCAGCAGACAATTGCTACACCCACATTTTGTGCGCCGTCTCTCTGCTGCAATAGTACAAAGGACAGTACTATTTGATATTGGAAATATCTTCTCCAACGGTATTATATTCTCTCCAATATTCAAGTGGCTATATAAAGGAAATGATAGCTCATTCTTCATGTGACGAAATAATTGCAAGAACACTCTCACGCGAAAAACTCTCAAGCTCTCATATTCTTTGTTGTTCATACATTGTTCTAAACTTAGAGAAATAACACAGTTGTGTTTATAGCTTTCATAGAAGCAATTTATTACTCTTACATTGTATTACATTAATTTGTAAAGGAAGTTTTCCTTAAGAGGATCTAGGTTAGATCAGTAGCTCTTGAGAAGACTAAGAACAGTTGTTCTTAGGTGTTGTTTTCCTTAAGAGGATCTAGGTTAGATCAGTAGCTCTTGAGAAGACTAAGAACAGTTGTTCTTAGGTGTTGCTATTTGTAATCAGTTGATTTGAATAGTGGATTAAGTCCTTGTTGAGAAAGGCAAATCACTCTTGGAAAGGGTGGACTGGAGTAGTTGAGTTCAACGAACCAGGATAAAAATACTTGAGTTTTTATCTTTGAATATTTTCTGTCATACTTATTCAACCCCCCTTCTAAGTATTTTCTCACCTTCACCTTTGCCTACAGATGAATGCCTTTCGGCCTCTATAATGCACCAGCAACCTTCCAGCGTTGCATGATGGCAATCTTCGCTGATTACCTAGATGGAAGTATGGAAGTTTTCATGGATGATTTCTCGGTATACGGATTTGATTTCAAAAACTGTCTCGCTAACCTTGAGAAAATCTTGAAAAGATGTGTTGATGTTAACCTGGTGCTGAACTGGGAAAAATGTCACTTTATGGTCACCGAAGGTATAGTTTTAGGACATGTAGTCTCTGAAAGAGGTATTTAAGTGGATAAAGCTAAAATAGAGGTGATAGAAAACCTAAAACTCCCTAACACCGTCAGAGAAGTCCGAAGTTTTTTGGGACATGCTGGTTTCTACCAGCGTTTTATCAAAGACTTCTCTAAAATAACCAAACCTTTAACCAGCCTCCTAATGAAGGATATCGAGTTTAACTTTGACGAAAAATGCCTCGAAGCATTCAACTTTTTAAAACAAACGTTGATCTCGGCACCCATTATCCAACCTCCAGATTGGGCCGAACCTTTCGAAATCATGTGCGACGCTAGCGATTACACTGTAGGAGTTGTTCTAGGGTAAAGAAAGGATAAAAAGTTGCATTATATTTACTATGACAGTAGGATGCTAGATGCTGCTCAGCTTAACTATGCTACCACTGAGAAAGAACTTCTTGCCGTAGTTTTTGCTATGGACAAATTTCGATCCTATCTGGTAGGAGCCAAAATTATAGTTTATACAGATCATGATGCCATTCGTTATTTATTAAACAAGAAGGATGTCAAACCTAGGTTACTTCGATGGATCCTTTTATTACAAGAGTTTAATCTAGATATTCGAGACAAGAAAGGCATGGAAAATGTAGTTACCGATCACCTTTCTAGGCTTGAATACCTTAAACCTGATCCACTCCCTATAAACAATGATTTTACCTATGACAGGTTAATAGCTAGGATAGAAGCCATAGAAGAGAATAACCTAAATCCTCGTAAGACCCCTGAGAGATCTCTGGCAGTAAACAGCGTACCTTGGTAGGCAGATTTTGTAAATTATCTAGTTGCCGACATCATACCCCCTGACTTTAACTACCAGCAGAGAAATAAGTTCTTTAGCGATGTAAGACACTTCTATTGGAACGAACCACTCCTTTTCAAAAGAGGCACTGACAGTATTTTTCGCTGTTGTGTCCCAGAAGAAGAGGTAAGAAAGATCATAGAACACTGCCACTCTGCACCCTATGGAGGACACACTAGCACCTCCAAAACACACGCCAAGATTCTTAGAGAAGGCTTGTTTTGGCCCATAATGTGGCGTTATGTGCACGCCTATATAGTTAAATGTGACTGGTGCCAATGCACTGGGAACATCTCCCGGCGTGACAAAATGCCCTTAAGAAATATTCAAGAGGTAGAACTCTTTGATGTTTGGGGCATTGATTTTATGGGACCATTTCCGTCTTCCTTAGAAAACAAATATATCTTAGTGGCAATTGACTACGTGTCTAAATGGATTGAAGCCATAGCCTCATCCACCAATGACACACGCATAGTGATAAAGCTGTTTAAGAATTACATATTCCCTAGATTTGGAACACCCCGTCTTGTTATCAGCGATGGTGGATCGCATTTCATATCAAGAATTTTCAACAAGCTTTTAAGAAAATTTGGAGTTAAGCATAGGATAGCGAAACCTTACCATCCATAGACTAGTGGCTAGGTAGAGGTATCTAATAGAGAGATCTAACAGATTTTAGAGAAAACGGTTTCTATATCGAGAAAAGATTGGTCTCAGAAGCTGCAAGATGCACTATGGGCCTATAGAACCGCCTTCAAAACCCCTATTAGAACAACTCCTTACCAATTGGTCTATGGAAATTCCTGTCATTTACCCTTTGAGTTGGAACACAAGGCTTATTGGTCCATAAAGACCCTAAACTTTGACTATTTGACTGTTGGAGAAAACCGCGTCCTTGATATTCATAAACTAGAAGAACTCCGCCAATCCGCCTACAAAAATGCCATCATATATAAGGAAATAACTAAGGCCTGGCATGACAAAAAAATCGTAAAGAAAGATTTCTGTATAGGAGACCCTGTTCTCCTATTTAATTCCAGATTGCGGCTCTTTCCTGGCAAGTTTCGTTCAAGGTGGGCAGGTCCTTTTACAGTTACTAAAGTCTTAAAATCAGGAGCAGTCGAGATCCAGAGCCAGTCATGTAGCCCATTCATTGTAAATAGGCAGAGATTGAAATACTATGAAGGAGGTGACATTCCCGATGAATACTCCAGCCACACCTTGATTAATCCACCACTACCTACTTCAACCATATAGGTTCTACTCGTCAAGCTAACAACGTTAAACAAGCGTTGCCTTGGAGGAAACCCACGGTTTTCTTTACTTTTCTTTACTTATCTTTTATTTTATTTTATTTTATTTTCCTTTAAAGTAATTATTATTTTGTTATATGTCAACTAACTGTTTATGATGCTTGTACTTTCAGCTCTCGTTTTCTAAATTTTACTTGCAGGATGCAACCTCTTGACGACATGCACGTCACATTTAAGGACGACAACCAGAGACAGAGGTACTTAGTTCTTCAGCAGTGTCCTATGGCACCTACCCGGTACCCGGATCAGGCATGCATGGAAGCCTTAGGCATTGAGCCCTGCATAAGATTTCTCTGGAGTTCCTTAGCTCTTTCCGCCATGAGCCACACGTTGGTCAGGATGGAATGACCACATTCAGACTTTTCGAGACGGAGTATGCCTTTACCATGAAGGAGCTCGGCGACTTGCTTGGTTTCCACACCACCCTTGATGTTATACCTAATCTGTCGATGGGTTATTTTATGAGTCGAGACGTCGATCGATTCTGGAGTGACATTACAGGTAGAGGAGGCCTGAATCCATCCACTCAGCTATCTCCAATCATCCATAACCCAGCTTTGAGGTACTTTCAGATGGTCCTGGCCCACACTTTCCTCGGAAAGGTTGACTCTGATATTTATGTTAGTGAGGAAGAGATCTTCTTCCTGTTTTGTGCAAACCAGTCAGCCCGGTGGCATGTGGGAACTTCTTGCTGAATCATCTCGAGGGCACAGCTAGATTCTCCGAAGGGATTATTCATGTAGGAGGCACCGTCATTCAGATAGCCACAACGTTAGGACTTACCAGCCAGCTGCTACACCTGACTCCATATTATGGATACACCTTACTGGACATTGATTTATGTCTGGACAGAGGGTTAATGAGGAGAGCATCCTTTCAACCTGATTATTTCAGACTCCTGATCGACTACCAGACTATCCACTATTTTACATTGTTTGATCCTGCTATGACCAGTGTCCATAATCCTTCCAACTGGAGTTACACCTTGGAAGGTTATGGAGAGACAGTTGATGAGCCGCGCTCACCACCTTCAGCAGGGTACCATCCTTCACCGCCCTCTCCGAGGACGACAGTATTATCTAATAATCATTCACACTGTGAAGGACTGACTTATACGCTCAGATAGCGGAGTTGCGCATGGAGATAGCTAGGCTCCAGCAGACAGTTGTTGACCTCACTTTGCAGGTACAGGTATCTGACATGACTCATGCAACAGAATCCTACACTTTATACCAAGAGATATTAGACTTGCACCGAGAGTTATACACACTTCGACATCCAGACCAGACAGAAGAGCACCCTACTCAGTGATGACACCGTCTTTCGTTATTTTTATAGTTTGAGTTATTTCCATTTTCCTTTATAGACTTCTCTATATTTCGTATGCTCACGTTCCTTTCTTCCATAACATTGACTATGCACTTTATATTTATATATGCGATGATTATTGTGTCCTTATTTTATGTTATTTTTAATTAACGTTATTTTACTCATTTTGTTCTCTGAATTTTTATGTCAAAGATAAGAAGAAGAAAAATATATGTATATAATAGGAGAAATATTAGTGTACTATGACAGATGATTCCTGCTACCTACATACCTAGAAAGGAGGAGCACAAAAGCCCAAATGAGAAGAGAAGAATCTGGCCCACAAACCTTTAGTGAGGATGGCGCCCGCCATGGGGTCTAGGCTATATGTGGGGCAGAACCTCCATAACCACCATTTTTACACCTTTAAACCTTCAAACCTTCATTTTTACCCATCCGAAAATCTCCCTCAAGCACCAAAAAGTTCTAAACTTTATCATCCACTCACCAACCCATTAACCATTCCAAGTTCCATTTTCACTTCTCTACACCAAAATCCATCAAAACTCCATTTTTACCAAGTTCCCAAAAACAACCCATTTTCACTTATCTTCCATCCCAAATGTACATCCATGGAACACGACGGTTACGTTCTTCGTCAAGGGAAGCCCATAGAAAGACACCGGAAGATTCTCAACAAATTGCAGAATCGGGAAATTACTTCAACATGATGTGGCGAGACCAGTTAGCAAGAGAGGAAAGACGCGATAACTTGCTCAGTACCATACAACAACAGTTAACCAAAAACATGAGATTTATGCAAGAGTCTCAGTAGCAGATGAGCCAATCGCATAATGTAATCACAGGCTTCTTTGACCACTAGATTTGACGAGTTCGATGCCTGTCAGAGCGATCGTCATCGCAGTAGATCTCGCCGTCCTAGGTACTCACCGCACGATAGCGACAGTACCACCAGCATACCTTAAGACCTTCAGGTAACTCGCCCCTATCTTATTTTGAAACGTTAGGGACAATGTTCGATTTAAGTGTGGGAGGAGACTTTATTTATTTTCTCGCATTTTCTAGCACTTTCATTTTCTTTCTTTTTATCGCTTTCTAGTTTAATTCTAGTTTACTTCCTTTTCATTTTTCTTTTTCGTTTTTCAGAATACACATGTGCTTAACGAGTCATTTGCAGTATACCCTTATTCCCTCATTTCTTAACCTCACCAAAATTTTTTTTGACAAAAAGTGTACTATCTTGAAAAATTTTAGGCTTTGAGGCAAGTTCGAGTTAGGATGCGGATGATTTGGAAAAACCCTTTTTTGAAAAATCGATATCATTGTAACACCTTAGGCTTCACGAATGTAGAAATCGACCCTGATACCCTATGTACCATGGCCTTAATAATAATGTTCATAGTAAGTCCTTAGTAGTTTATCCTAGCAGTCAGCTTCAGCCAAAGCGCGATCTAAGTGAAGGACCGATGAATATAAGTGAATGATCTGCATGTTCAAAAATAATAATTGCAACTTGGGTATAGGTAACCCTCACAAGGTCATTTAACCCAAAAAGTTGTAAAAATTTTGAAAAAAATAAAATAAATAAAAGCAAAACAAAATAAAATACCTTCCCATTGATAGTTGGTTCAGAGGTGTCTGGTGTTGAACTCGGTAGGGCGGGTTACGATCTGATCCCCCACAACTACAATAGAGTCAATAAAAGGGGTTACACCAATTTTTGTACCAGAGCCCCATGCTTGAGATCAGAATCACTAACCGGTCACTTCACCATGAGCATATATGGATAACTGGCTTAATGTGATTGCGCCTGAATAAAAAGGACACAAAAGGAGATTTAAAAGTAGGCTTAGGTACAGTGGGGTAGTATGGATTGGTTTATGTAAGAACGAAGCCTATGTCCGTGTTTACGGAGAAGTGTCATTACGATACCCGTGATTCACTGAGTTAATACCTATTGCTTCATCCCAGCTTGAACTTAGAAGCCCTTTTTGCCCAGATCATTTGTGTATATCACCCTATTTTTTGTCATGATGTTTTTCTTGAGGACAAGCAAAGGCTTTAGTGTGGGAGAATTTGTTAGACCTAAAATGTATTGTTTATTTGACTCGATTCGCACGTGTTATTTAGGATTTTATTTCTATTTTCTTGTATCATGCCTCAGTTTTTTCTCTTTTTCAGGATTTTATATTTCCAGAGCTATTCAAGAAGAAATGAAGAAAAACGAGCAAAAAGACCAGCTTTTCAGGAATTGTACACATGGCACTCACCATGGCGGGCGCCATAGGAGAGGCCATGACTTGGATAAGAGACCAACTTCGAACAACTGCCACGTCTCCCACTTCTTTCTACTCTAGTACACATGGCGGGCGCCATGAGGGCATGGCGGACGTCACCCTTGTATTCTGTTTTCCCTCCCAAAAGAAGTTGGGGGTATTCTAGTCTTTCCTTATACTTTCCTAGAATTATAAATAGAAGAGTTCTGCCTCATTTCTAAGCATCCAAGCATAGTTACAAAACTCAAGCCATAAATTTTCATCTATTGTAAAGTGATAAACTTCACACATCAGGTAGTTATCACATTGTCTAATCGAGCCTGTAATCGGGTTTGGAGCACTTTGGTAGAAGTTAATCCTACCGCCATTTTATTTCAGTCTTTTACTTCAAGTTGTACCAAGATTTAAAACCTCCCGTTTGGTGTAGGTTTCTATTTATTTTCCGCTTTTATTTATCCGCATTTATTTCATGCACTTTATTTATCGCCCTTTATTTACTCGCACTTTGTTTACTGCCCTTACTTATCGCACTTTATTTACCATGTCTATTTATGTTTCCATGTCCGGCTAAATCTTAGAGGTTAGGATGTGAAGATCATAGTTAAAAGTAGTATTCCATACAGCTGTCGATAGAATCACTTAGGGGTTATTCTGACTTTTAATACATATTTTTTGCACTTAAAATCTGTTGGGTAAGATCGAAAGTCGTCCAACCTTTAGATAAACTTGGTTAGTCTTAACTGTTCAAAGGAAGCGAAAGCGCTTAGTCCAGTTAAGAATCTTTAATGCTTTAGAAAAACGATTTTAAAACTATTTTCGGACGTGTTTATGGGTTTAAAGTCCGGTTTGCAAGAACCTCTTTTTGTTAGAAATTCTAGGTCAAAATACTTTTCAACTAAGTTAAGAAACTATATTTCTTAAAAATAGGTTTAATCACTCTATTGCAACACGCGCCTTTTTATAAGTGACAATAAGAGGGATCGATTAGGGGATAAACTCGGTTCTGAATATGCGAAAGCGACAGTTCCCGTTAAATTAGTTCTTTTCATGAGTAGAAAACATTACCCCTCAAGAAGTCTATTTATACGCATTTGGAATACTGCCTAGCTATGTGAATTACATCCAAGCCTGTTGTCTTAATATTGAATTTATTTCCGCACTTTACTTTTATTTCGCACAACCCAATTCCAAATTTACTTACCTTAGATAAACACCATAACAACAGTAATTGATAGATTGACGTTTGGTCTCTGTGAGATCTATAATCCTTTGTAATACTCTAATGTTATTCATGCACTTGCGAATTACAACATCAATTTCCAGCTTGTTTCAACTTAATTTCTTTATTTAGTTAGCTCCAACGTGTTCCTCTGAAGCTTTTGCAACAATTCCAAAGCTCTAAGAGTCTCTGAATCACTCCAACCAAGTTCGGTTTCAGAGCTCCTCCGATCGTTTTTGGACAAGGTAGATTAAGGCTCCATTTTCAGTCAAACAAGTTACCACAATGTAGTCCCTTGCTTGGTGATTTTTTCCCAAAGCCAACTGATGTTGATAGCTTGTGTTCATCATTTAATTTATATTTTAGTATTCGTGAGTTCTTCTAATTTTCCTCAAAGTTCTCTCTATTCTCTTTCAATAAATGAAACTGGAGTATGAGGTTGAGCTAGCCTTGATGAGACGGTTGCAATGATGGTGGTCTTGTGTCCTAAGTATTACCACTTAGCAATCTTTGGTGAGCATCTCACCGAAGAAGATGACCGGAGAGGCTGGGAAGGTGACCTGAGGTGTCATCCACATTTGTTATTTGAAATGTTTCTATTGGTTGCATTTCAATGTTGTGTGTTTTCTTTTTTAATTTCCACCGTGCATCATCATATGAGAAGTGCGGGATCTGCCATGTCAATTAATGAAGTCAGATCCTACGCTCCTCCTTTTTTCCTTTTATTTTCTTTTTTGGTTTTTATTTTTAAATTGATTTTCATTCAAAATTTCATTAAAAAACCCATTTTCACTCCAAAAAAATCTCAAAATAATTTCTCGAATTTTCTTTTGCTTTTCTCTTTTTGATTTTATATTTTCCATATTTTATTTTTATCATTTTTTATTTTTCATGATTTTTCTCATTTTTGAAGCATTTTAGATAGTTTAAAAATAGTTTTATGCATTTAAAAATTCTCATTTATATATCATTCTTGACTTGTTCCTATCTTGCATAGATTTTCTTGGTCATTTGTAATTTTATTTGATGCATCATTTGTATTTTCATCTTTATTTTTATTTTAAAATTAATTTTATAAATCATTTTGATGCATTTTAATTCATATTGTTGCGTTTTATTTTTGTTTGACTTGTGTTGACTGCTGTTGGCCTTGGATCTTGGTTGATTTGGTCACAAGTTTCATCAAACTTAGTGGGTCTTGGGTGTTGATATGGTGAAAACCCTAATCCACCAAAATGGATGATTGATTTTGATGATAACTTGATCATCACTTGGATCCAATTTGGTTTTGCTATCTTGTGTGGTCCTCTCTCCTTCATCTCTTTCTTTTTTCTTTTTCACCTTTCTTTTGATCAATTAGTGGATGTGTAGGACATCTTGTTCATGAGACCTTGAGTGGTGTTTGATGAACTTTCATCATTTCAATTATACCATTTGATTGATTTAGGTACTAATGGATCCATCTTTCCTTGACTTAGGTCTTTATCCACCTTGTTTTAAATTTTGCTACATGTTTTAGAAGTATGATCTTTATATAATATCTCTAACATGTATGGTACATAAATTATTATTGACCGGCCTCCCGTAGTATGATTTTCCTTATAGACTGTGCTATAATTGCTTAACATAGTGCTAAATTTGTCCCTAATTGGAAAGTGATCATTTGGTCCAATTTTAGATATGAGTCCTTTTTAGTTTAGATGTAAATCTCCTATCTCCATAATGTGTCGATTATTTTCCACCTAAGAGAGCTAGTGGCATACTTATTGACTTTATCCAAGTTGTAGCCCTTCTCAAAGGATGATGTAAAATTCTCACACTTGTTGGGTTGATTAGTTGAGTAATCTACTTTAAATGAAAATATGTCTTCTTCATTAGTTCTAACACTAACACTAAATTTAATAGTGCTAACTTTTACTTTATTCTGTTTACTTTTATACACATTTAATTTTAAGTCATTTACTTTCTTGCACTTTATATTGCTCTTTTATTGTCATTATCTTATCATATTATCATCTTGTTTATGTTTATCCCTTTTCTATTTGTCCACTTGGACTTTTTTTTTCTTTTTAAGACATTAATACAGGCTTAAACCATTAAAAGACTCTTAATGTTCCTTGGACTATTTGGTGACTATCCTTTATTCATGGACTCATGGACTTAGATTTAGGTTCTTTGCCCTATGCTTTGGAGTTGTGACTTGAAACCTTGGATCATATCTGGTACTTTGACCATGAGTTGACCTCTTTGAAGACTTTGCTTGGATTATTGGTTTTCATATGATGTTTGGTTATTTCTCTACTTATCTTGTTGTTTATTGCTTGAATCCAAAGGATGGGATAGCTTGGTATCTTGGTTAGATCTTTCATTCACTTGCTTTTATTTTATGCTCTAGGGTAGTCTCTTCATCTCCTCTCCTTCTTAAATTTTCAAAATCTTCTCCCTTTTTCAAAACCTTATTTTTTCAAACTAGAACCACTTTCATAAAAAACCTTGTCTTTATCAAGTGCATTTTCAAACTTAATTTCTTAATAAATGCTAATCAATCTTAAGCATATCAAGACCATTTTCAAAAAGACTTAAAAAAAAGATAAAACTCATTCAAACTATTTTGTGCCTTTTGTGCACTTTTTTTTTGCTTTTAAAATTTTTTCATAAAGTTTAGACATGAGTCATTTTCATAGTTGAGATGTGATCCTCATAACCCCATAGTATTGTTTGAAATTAGTTGATTCTTTTCCACCTTAGAGAGTTAGTGGAATACTTGTTGATTTTAATCCAAGTGAGAGCCCTTCTCAATAGTGACGCAAAGATCCATTTTCATACACTTGTGGGTGACTAGTTGAGTATTCTCCTTAAAATGACAACTTGTCTTCCCATTTAAATCAAACAAAAAAAATATCTTTTTTTATTTTTACCACAAACTACGAGGTTTTGATCCTCCATTGACTTTGTGGGTACGTAGGCACGAGGCTTAGGAAGTCTTCTCAAACACAAAATTAATTAAAAAAATGCTTCTCTTCTCACCTCATCAATATTTTGAAAACACCCTTTTTAAGCCAAATGCTAGATTTTCAAAGAGGTTCCTATAGAATACTATAGAAGTTTTGGGTGCTAACACCTTCCCTTTGTGTAACCAACCCTCTTACCCTTGTCTCTGTTTTTATTAGTTTTTGTTTTAAAAGTTCTTCAGGTTTTGTTCGCTCTTTTCGTTTTCCTTTGGCAAAATAAAAGTGCGGTGGAGACTCTTGTTTTATGAGTTAATTTAATCAATAGCTTAATCTCAAATTTTCACCCTACAGGGGGGTTCATCGACATGTCTTTCAACTATGTTGAATATGCAAAAAGAGTTCTTATAAGTAGGGATTTTTATAATTTTGGACAATAGGAACTCAATATTTTGCATCCACTACTTCTAATGTGAGCTTCCCATGATTAACATCTACAATTGCTTTGGCTGTGGCAAGAATGGGTCTTCCTAGTAGGAATAGAATTTAAGGGTCTTCTCGTATATCCATCACAACAAATCCTTTAGGGATGACCAGTTTCCCTATCCTTATTTTCACATCCTTTATATTTCCTACTTGATACTTTTTTGATCTATCTGTCAGCTGCAGAGACATTCTTGTTGACTTCATACCATATATGCCTAGTTTCTCATATACAGTTAAAGGCATCAAACCCACACTCTCCACTAGATCACACAAATATTTTTCAAAACACATCGTTGTAACACCACAAAATTTGTCCATCCCTTTTCTTGTATCTTGGCTGATGTTTCACTTCATTTTCATATTCATTTATGCATCACATAGTCCTAGACATGGGATCAAGGTTTTTCTATGGCTCAGGATTCTCTTTTATTGCAAGAGTTTAAACAGCGAGCGCCAGAGGCTTCGGCATTTATTTTGCCCAGCAATCGAATGGCCAATTTTATTTTATTTAGCCGGTTGTTTCAGTACAAGAGATAGGTCACATGTTATCCCAGGAATTCTCACAGTTATAATATCCAAAGGCATGTTTCAGAGGCTTAACAGGGCTCAGAACGGGTGAAAACGGGCGAATGTGCAAGTTTTCCTCCAAATGGCGCTATTTTTGAAATTTTGTGTGTGGTTAACCAATTAACCATTTTTCACTAGCAAATGGTTAATCGATTAACCAAAGGAAAATTTTCCCAGTAACGTGCATTTTTAATACTGTCACTTTTGAGGTCTATTTTGATCACTTGTGAATTTGATTTTACACCAGAAGAAGGATCTAGAATCACTCTAAATTTGGATTAACTTTCAAAATTAATTCAAATTCCCTCCAATTTTCCATTCCTAATCTCATTCCAATTTTTATAACCTCTCTCTAAACCATAATTCTACTCCTAACCAAGAGCTTATTTAAGTGAATTGGCTCCAAACCTCACCAAATAATTTCCATTTTTTCAGATTTCACACTCTCTCCTTCTTGAGAATTTGCACTCAAAACTCTCTCAACTTTTATACACTCCCAAAACCTCCATTAAAACTCTTTACACTTGAGTTCATTGATTCTTCATTGGAATCATTGAATTCTAGAGCTAAACCTCCATCATTCATCTCCGTCATCTTTAATTCATCACTTTATTTTCGTTTGGATTTGGATCTAATCTTGGAAGCAAGTTTATAAGTGATTCTTGGATCAATTTTATCTTATTTTGGCTTATCCTTCACTTCTCTTGCAATAAAGCTCTTGGATCTTGAAGAATTGTTGGGTTTCTTGCTTGGATCTATCAATTTGCAGTAGATAAACTCTTACCTAAGCAAATCTTAGCTTTGAAGGGTTGTTAATTCTATGTTCAATTCTATTTTGAGCTTATTTGAATAATGACAATGTAGATCTTCAATTTTTGATTGATTTTGGTGATTTTGATCTTTTTGATTTGTGATCTCAATGCTTGGTTAAGTTTAACTGATGTTTGATCACTGATTTTTGGTGTTGAATTCGTGCATAATTGATTACATGATCATTTGGATGATTGCATATTGAATTAATTATTGAAAGTGATTTGAATTGATGTTTTTCTGCTTATGGTGCAGTGTTAATCGATTAACCAGTTGTAGTACAAAATTGGTTAATCAATTAACCAGTGTAATTTCTGAATTTTTCAAGTGGTTAATTGATTAACCACTTTGCACAGGAAAATGGTTAATCGATTAACACTGGACCAGAATGTGAGTTTTGGTTGTTTTCAAGCATATTTTGATTTCTTTCCACCTCTAGCCTTCATGGATTGATATGATCCATTTGTATGGATTATTCTTGACTAGGTTCATCATGCTTGATTGTTTGGTCTCGATTTTTCGACGTGCGACTTTTGGTTTCCATTTGAATGTTTAAACATGTTCATGTTGTTTGATTTATGTGATGAACGCGTGCTTGGATTGTTTATATCATGTTAATGATTGATTGTTGATGATCATGTTGCTTGACATTGTGATGCATGTTCGCATTTGCTTCCGGTTTCTTTTGCCGCATGTTCGTTTGATTGCGTAATCAATGTTTAAAGCATGTTGATCTTGTTGTTTCTTTATAATGTAATGTTATTGAACAATAATGTTTGATTGTTGATACATGTCCATCCTTGAATGATCTTTGTTCATGATTGGTGTTTGCTCATACTTGATTGCATTGAGACATGCTTGCTGCCCTGCTTTTCACAGCTGTTTTATTATGGATTTGCATGTTATCTTTGCTATGCTTGCTTGATGCCTGCCCCTTTTACACCTCCTTTTGTGCTGAATTAGTAGTTGTTAAATGTTGTTGTGCTGTCTTGATGGATCTTATTGCTGCTTTGTGCAGGAGGCGCTGTTATAGCTGATGTTTTTACCTTGTTTTCTTGCTTTTTGCCATGCCTTTGCATGCTACCTTATGGTTCCTATTCCAACTTAATTTTCGATTAATTATGGGATTAGGATAGACATTATGAGTGCAATCTAAGCATGGTAACAAGTAGGCTAATCCCTTTTAACCTCAACCTTCGGTCCATCTTTTGCATGTTAAAATTAGGATAGAATTTCCTTTGCACGACAACGTTAGTGACGAGTTTCCCTTAGACCTTCTGTGCATCTTTCTCTTTTCTCATCTCAAACAAATCTAAAACACTTAATAAGAATGATGAACATTGTGTGCCACGAGCCTTAAGCATAAGGGAAATGATGAGTGGGGGTTTCTCCCCACTCATCTAGAATGTTTAGTGTATGCCCCTTGGGTGATATGCGACACATTCGCTCCTATATCATCATCTTTAGTGAAACATGAATCTTAAATAAATTCAACTCACTTCTCTAAAAATCTTAAACCCAATTCAAACCTTTTTTTCCTTCGGGATTATTCTTCGAAATCATTTTCAGGAAAAAGTGTGTTACTTTCCCGTTCTATCGCAAACATGCATCGACCCTATATGCTAGAATGGGAACTTAACGTCGCTCATAAAAAACATTGAACCAACCTGTGGTTTCATTGTTAACCCGAACTACGCTTGCTCTAATTTCTCATACTAGATGAGGATACGTAGGCACAAGACGATGATGTCTTGGTGAGCAACCTTCCTCCCATCACCCGTAGTTTTTCGAACTACGTTGACTCTGACTTTCCCATTGCACGAGGGAATACATAGGCATAGGGCAGAGATGTCCTATCGAGTATCCTTTTTCTTTTCTCTCTCCCGTTCTTGTTTAGCAGTAGCTTTTAGATAACTCATCCTTTGATTAGACAACAAGCATGGATCCTGTTGAGTACAACGACCGTGAGGGGTGCTCATACCTTCCCCTTGCGTAACCGACTCCCGGACCAAAGATTTGGTTGTGATGACCTTTTCTTCTCCGTTCTTTTTGGTTTTCTTCGATCGTTTCCTTTCCCTGTGTCGGGATAAATAACATTCTGTGACAACTCTTCTGTTTGTTTCTGTCAATTGTTTTTGCGCAATTGCGATAATCGTGCCTATAACACAAGAAAATATCCCAACTTCTTTTAATTTTGGAGGTAACTTATTTTGGATGATAACATTGCATTCTTGTGTCAGCACTAGGGTATCAGTATCTTCTAATTTCCGCTTTTTTTTATATAATTTACATAAGGAATTTGACATGAGGTGACATTTGTGATAATGCATCAATGAAAGGGATGTTGATATACAACTTTTTCAATACTTCAACAAACTTTCTAAAATGGTATTCTATCTTGGTTTTCACTAATCTCTATGGAAACGGGATATGAGGCTTATATGGCGAGAGAAACACATATGACTCTTTCTTAACTACCTTCTTCACATGTGGTGTTGGATCTCTCTCTGTTTTAGATGGTACATATTCACTCTTAGTATTTTTTTCTTTGTCCATCTTATTAGAAGTTACGTCCAGCTTTTTGTCATTTTGTAGTGTTATAACATTCACATGCCCCATTGGATTTTGATGAGGCTGCCCTAGAGAACTTCCAGCAAGGGCTCTTGTTGATGCTTGTTGTTGGGATGATTTTGAAATTTTTGTTTCAAGAATCTTGTCGTGAGTAGCCATGGCATAAACCTTAGCCTCTATATGTCTTATCAATTCATTATTGTGAATGCTCTGGTTCTTGAAGTCCCCATTCTGCTGGATTTAGGTCATGATAAAGTTCTCCATCATTAGTTCCATGTTCGAGTTTTTGGGAGCAGTGAGGGCTCCCATTTTGCCTTGATAACCAGATGGAACTATAGGTGATACAGCTAATGGAGAACTAGGTGCATACATGGCATTGTTGTTTTTATAGGAGAAATTAGGGTGATTTCTCTATTCAGGGTTATACGCGTTGGAATATAAGTTTCCTTACACATAAGAATGGAATTGAAATATTGCTCAAATTGGTCCCCCACAACGGCGCCAAGAACTTGATAGTCCATAAGTGCACAACTTTATCAATTTAATATAAAAGATTGTCGAATTCCACAAAGACTAGTCGACAGATATTGCTATCCATTATTATTGTGTTTATCCAAGGCTATATCTATGGTTTGTTTTAGCGAAAAGGTAAATAATGCAGTAAATCAGTTTAAATTAATAAAATAACAAGTAAGGGACTAAAACAAAGATTTTCGTCTGCACATTCTACTCATAAAAAATAATTTTTATTATAATAAAAATACAATTTATCTGCAAAAAATATTCAATTAATAGTAACGCTCACTTTCGTGTGTCCGTCATCAGATTCCTAAATACGTTAAGACATGGCATTCCCAGTGAAATTAATATATCTAAAATTCTTGTGAAGTTGAAAATAATTCCTCAATTAGTTTCAAGATGCTTTCATTACCTTGAAATTACTTCTTAGAATAATGGTGTCGTATACGGGTTTGACTCTTTCAATACGTAATTGGTATCTCTAGTTTCTACCTTCGTAGTAAGTTTTTATTTTTCAAAACTAAAATTTCAAAATGGTAATTTAATATATTTTACCGATCAATTTTGACGCTGCTTTCGCACGCTATTATAACTGATCATTCGAATTTCTAAGTTTGATACCACCTCGTAGTTGCATAAATGTATCTCTTTATTTCTACTTTCGTAGCAAAAATTTTCAATCGTTTACATAGAAATTGCAAAACTGAATTATTCTCACTATATTTAATCTAATTGAGAATTTTATATGAATTTTACCGATAAACACTCCCCATGATCGGTCGGACCCTATATAAAATACTAATACATGCTAAAGTAAACAACTAAAAAGCATGTCATTAAATAAGACATAAGTGAAGAAGCAGTAAAAGCAAAAGAACTTGGAATGTGGGTCAAGATTGAAACTTGCATAAATAAATTTCTCTGAAGGGAGACTTTAATTCGTTATATTGACAAACTTGAAATAACAATGCAAGAAATAAATAATTCAGTAGCAGAGAATAAAATTTTTTTGCAGAAAAACTCTAAAAGATGTAGAAAATAAATTGCATAAATACTTCAATGTCAAGTATTTATGCTTTACAAGAGTAAATTTATTGCTAAGTGTAAGCTTGGATGTCAAAAATAGTGAACTAAGGTCCTATTTATAGCCTAAGGTTTGCTTTGAAACTTCTAAATTTGTGCCAAAGAGATGGAGATAATGTTGTAAGTGGAAAAAATTTCTTGTTGTATCGTTGGCAAGAAAACTTGAAATCGACGTCATGATGGGTGTCATCAAAGATAATCCTTAGAAAACACATCAAATAATTTGAAACTATGCAGCAGAAAAATATTTTCAACACAACTTCATAAATAATTTATAAACTCCAAAACAACAAAAACAACACCAACTTCAAAAACATAATAACTTTCATCCCCGATGTTACATGATCAGAGTGGTAAACCACTAATGTATTATAAAGTGAATAAAATGAAAGTGAAGAGTAGCTTTAACAAGTCATCTTCCAACACACGTTAACAAAGATTACTCCTGAGTATCTGCAAGAAGTCCATGGTGGACAACATGAATCAAAGAGGGTGAGAAACAACATTCAATATAAACAGTGTAGAGAATGCTAAGGTAGAGAATATACAACAAGCACACATTCATTACACAATCAACAACATGGTCTCACATCCATTCACAACGGCATGCACATTTTCCCAACCAATCAACAACATCATGAGCAATCAACTACATATGCAAACATGTATGCAATGTACTCCACAACTGACTCATTATGCATGTGGTACCATTTATTAACACTCAGGTTCATCTCGCTCCTTAATCCCCACCATATAACCAGAGCACACCAAATCATTACCATCACCATAGGTAACGCTTCACCAATTCCCAATTGGAACCAGCTACTTGCTCATAAATCCCCACCATAGGGCTATAGCACACCAAAATTATTTGCTATCACCATAAGCAACACTTCACTAGTCCCTCCTTAGAATTAGATATCACTCCTGAACCCATACTCCCGGGCCAGAGCACACCAAAAACTAGATTGAAGTCCATACACCATGAATGCATGACTCTCAATAACATGCATTATCACCAAAAAGTTCACCAAAATAATCTCCATGCAATTATCATCATTATGAACAACATCGTTCACTATAAGCAGTAATTAATATATGTTACAAAATTCAACAATCAACACCAAACATTAGCAACTCAACAAATGTATATTCACAAGCATTCAATCATGTTAATTCATAATAACATCAATACAACATTAGGTAATTACAATGAATCGCTAATCGATCATACATGTCATCACATACAACCCTACATTAGACACATGACTACAACTCAATATTTCACCAAGCACTACCATGAGGTAGCTCTACGTTTTAGCTATCCAAGTTTGAATGGTGTCTTATTTAGACCTACGGAACTAAACTTATGATAAAAACAATATTTTGGCTCAATTTTCCTTTCTAGTTCAAATTAAGTGTAAAATCTGATTTGAATCAAACCACGTAGGGGCTACTCAGAAAGTTATTATTTGAATCAAAATCACAATGTAAACCTCTTATTCGAATCAAATTAGTCTGCAACATTTTTCTGCTAATTTTTCACCATTTGAGGTCTTTTGAACCTCCTATTTCGATTCCATAAAAAGGGAAACGCTCAAGATAGTTCATACATCAATTATATCACATAAAACATGATAATTTCCCACCAACTAACAATTATTTTCACCAATTAATCATGATTAATATTAATTCATCAATAATTTCATCATCAATCATGAACACAACTCAAGAATTCAAACATTCATCAATGACAAAATTTTATACATGCATTTTCATGGAAATTCAAACATAAGTTCAGTCCTAGAAACACATGTATATACATAATTATTCGACAAATTCCAGATCTCTAACACAAAAACAATTCATCAAAGTAAATCATGGAGCTCTAATGAGAGCAAAGACCTTTCTTCTCTATCCCATCATGCAATACACATATATTGAGAGCCCTTTATCCCCCCATTACCTTAGATTTCCAGCAACAGTGGCAAATCAAGCAACTCCTATGGATTCTTTCTTCAAAAGCCCAGCTCTCTTCAAATTTCTATTATTCTTCTTGCTTCTTTGTTTTCACGTACTAACAAAAATTCTCCTTAACCTAATTTTCTCCCAAATTTTAGAATATATATGATTTATAATTATTTTTGTCTAATTATAATTAATGGTCACCAATTTTATGTGAGAATAATACTTTTTCATGACATATACCATTTAGGTTTAGATGATAACAAAGTATTGAAAGAACAATGGTGTTATCTAATGTGTGTTCTAAGTATGTAGATTCCAAAGCTTAGAGAGAATCTACTCATAATATGTTAAGAGAACGCATTTGAGAGAAGCTGAGTTCTTGGCTTTTGATGGTTCATAACTTAAGGTTGTTCTTAAGTGAAGTCTTATGATATAGGGTTGTGTAGACTTTAAAGATGAATGTATCAACATCAGAAGGGAAATATGTTATCTCTATACTTATTGAATGTATCATTTTCTGGTGATCATTCAAACCATAGACAAAGCTAAGTGTTCCATACTACATAAAGCAAGCTACATTGTCAAATCAGTTTGTTTTATGTTCACATGGCTCAAGGAGAGTTGACATTTTTTACATATATCCACTCTCAACGGATCTATAGTGTAGCTCACAAGGAAGACGCTACGGTTAAACAATTTACACAATGGATAAAGATCTTTTTATGTATCTATCTTCAACGTCTCTTAGTACTATGGAGTAACAAAGACACTTATGAAAGTTATCTCTTCCAATGGATATTATTTTGTATATGTTATTTAAGTATTTGAAGATTCAATCTGGATCAACAACAAGGAACAAAAAGAAAGAATGCCAAGGAGAAAAAGGAGCATTTCACGCGTCTATCAAAATGGAAGAATAACAAGATCAACAACAACATCGAGTATGCAGAGTTTCTGTTATCTATTGTAAATTGTACAAAGCCTTAAGATTTCATAAATAATAAATATCTTAGAAGTCTTAAGTGTTATGATCTTTGTTATAGAAATTACCATGTACCTATGATTGTATATCAAGTACACCTTGTTGTCTATTCTGCTAAACAGGTTGTTTAGTAGTTTAGAAAGAAAGTCTCTTGCTATGTGCTTGAGAATCAAAGTCTCTTGCTTCAAGCTTGAGCCAAGTAAGTCTCCTACTATGTGCTTGAGCATTGAAGCCTTGATCAAATTTTTGATTAAGCAAGGAAGTCTTGGACTACTTGAATCTGTGGGATTTGAGCTGGAAAGTCTTGGATTCGTAGAATCTAAGTAAGGAAGTCTTTTACTCGAGGGTATGAGCAGGAAGACTTGAATTCGTGGGATTTAAGCCGGAATATAGAGAAGAGAATATATGATCAAGCTAGTTCTAATTACTTGCTAACTAAGAAATTATGTTGTAACTACTTTAACTGTATTTACACTTCTAGTTAGATCATTGTATTATCTCATGAGATATATATATATAAGTGAGTGCTTCACTTAGTGTAACTCAAATTTCGTGAGCAATAAAACTCTTTGCATTTTGCTTCTTCGAGCTGTCTTTTCTTAAACAATGGTGATTCACCATTTGATTTTATAGATCACCTGACACCTTAAGCTACAAAACATTTTTATAAATTCCTTTTTAGAAAAAATGATTTAAAATTATCACAATAACACGATGGGGTTAGTACGACACTAACACTTTCTCAATCACAAAATTTTTCAAAATCCATAAATTTAAATAACAATTTTAAAAAATAATGATTCTATCAAACATGTAAAATATATTAGTGTAAGCTATATAAGCTAATAGTTTTATTAGAATTTGATATTTGCATTGAATTATTTATTAATAATAAAAAGACATTTCTTTATTATATTTGTTTCTATAAAATAACTAGTCAATTTAATGAAACATTTAATGTAACTTAATCAAGAAATCTCATTAATATAAGGATATAATTCTTAAAGTACTTGTAGTTGAGCTTTATTGTGAAGTGGGATAACCTTAAAGTGTTGAAACTATTATATGGATGGACTAATGATCACATCTCTAGGATCATGGATAAAGGGTTATCAAGTCTTCACTTAGGCATGCATCTTATGGGTAATATTTATGGATTGACCTGCTATGAGAATACTACATATAATGTTAAGCAAAGTGTCATAAGTTATTCTCATGGTGTTAGTGGTGTATATGACCCTTTGACTTGAAATCACTATGGACCCTAGATTTGGAGTAGATTATTTTATTGCTGATAAACATTGTCCATAACTAGATAACCATAAAGATAGTAAATGGGTACTCCACAAATCGTGATGAGAGACATGAGTGACCTATATGGAATTTGTCCATTCCTCGTAACAGGATAAATGTTCAAAGTTCCAATATTGAACTAGACAAGGATGACACAGTGCCTTGTGTTCAATATAGACATGAGGGCAAAAGGGTAATTTTACGCAAAAGCATTATCACATAAAGGTTTTGTCAAATCACATGAGTTTTTTGTGACTTAGATAGCAGTGATGTGTTGCTAGATGCTATTTACTATTTATAATATTAAATATGTGATTTAATATAATTTCTAACGTGATGAAAATCTACAGGGTCACACACATAAGGACAAATTTATGACAGATAGAATAAATAAGTGAAATAAGAAACACTGAAAGGTATGGTGTACTTAAGAGAATTATGAAATATCATAAGGTATGGTGCGCTTAATTAAATTGTAAAACATCGTAAGGTACAATGTACTAAAGTGAAATATGAAATACAATATGGTACCGTAAGCTTAAGTAAAATATAGTACACCATAAGGTATGATCCACTTAAGTGAGCTTTTTCAGCCTGTAGTCCACATAAGTGGTTCTATAAATAGAATCATTCTTCAAAAGCTTTCACACTTGTGTGTATGTGTGTGTGCGGGGGAGGTGTGCGCGCGCGTGTGTTTGTGTGTGCGCGCGTGTGTGTGTGTATGCGCGTGTGTGTGTGTGTGTGTATGTGTGATTGTGTGTGCGTGTGTGTATCTCTCTCTCTCTCACACACACACATACACACTCAGACACACAAAGTATTCATTTGTAGCACCTGGCACTGGGATATAAGACACTTTGTTCGTGTGGATAGAGTATAATGTGTTGTTCTTTGTTTAATGATTGCAATCGTTCATCCAATTCTGCATCAAAGGTTTTAATTGCCATAAGAGTTAAACATTTCTATCATTGATCATGCTCATTCGTAAGATAGTGAGGGTCATTTGAAATAAGTAAAATAGTGGAAGCATATTTAATTAAAGGCCTAACTCAATATGTTTTTTTGTAGTAGTTTCATAAAAGTAAAAAAAAAATCTTAAAAGTAGGAAAAAAGTCAAAAGTCGGAAAAAAATATTCGAGAATCAAAAGGGGGTACCACACAAGAAATAGAGGTGGCGGCGAGGGAAACACTGATGCCGAGGTAAGATTAAGGTAAGTGGTAGCACGAAATGTAGTCACGCACAGGTGAAGCTGCAATGCGGAGGCAGAGTCGCGGTTAGCGGGGGGTCGTACTAGCGTGACACGTGGAGGTGTGTGATGGGCGGTAGCAGCCATGATTCGGGCGATGTTGATCATCAGCGTGTCGGTGATTTTAATTTTTTATGGTCTATTTCGGTGAGTTTTGAGTAGCTTTGTGATCCTTGACACCCATAGAGGAAATTATATTTATCGGATCCCTTAAGAGTGGATCCTTGTCGCCCATATAGGCAATTATATTTGTTGGATCCCCCAAGGGTGAATCCTTTCCGCCCATAGAGGCAGTTATATTTGTTAGATCTCATGAGGGTGGATCCTTGCCACCCATAGAGGTAATTATATTTTCTAGATCCCCCAAGGGTGGATTCTTGCCTCCCATAGAGGAAATTATATTTGTTGAATCCCCTAAGGATGGATCCTTGCCACCCATAGAGGCAATTATTTTTGTTGGATCCCCTATATGTGGGTCCTTGCCGCCCATATAGACAATTAGTTTTACCGGATCCCATAAGGGTGAATCCTTGCCACCCATAGAGGCAATTATATTTTTTTGGATCCCCTAAGGATGGATCCTTGCCGCCCATAGAGGAAACTATATTTGTTGGATCCCTCAAGCATAGATTATTGTCGCTTGTAGAGGCAATTATATTTGTTGGATTTTCCAATGGTGTATCCTTGTCACCCATAGAGGCAATTATATATGCTAAATCTATTAAGGATAGATCTTTGTTGCCCAAGGGAGCAATAATATTTGTTGGATCCCCAAATGGTGTATCCTTGTCTCCCATATATGCAATTATATTTGTTGAAGACCATAGCCATAAGGCATCTGAAGGAAAGTACAATAAGAACAATTAAACATTGAAAATATTTAATAATAAGACGCCCCTAAGGGGCGCCGTTGTTCCATACAATCACAAACACCCCAGAAAAGGGTAACCAGAAGTACAACTAAAAAAGAAAAATGAAAGGGAGGGGAGAGGGAAAGAAGTCATTTTTCATTCATCAGCTCCCCATTTAGAACCATCTTGAAAGGGTCCATAGGACAGAAATCTAGATGAGTATAAAGGAGAGCTACCCACCTTTTCTCCTTCCAAAAATGATTAATAGAGGCCTCCACAACTTCATCTTTTAGTCGAGAGACGCGCTCCTCCGTGCTTTCGAGGGCACCCTGAGTGTCCTTGAGAAATCTTTTGAAACCCTCCGCCTCTGTTTGTTGGATCATCCTCTCCTTAATCACTTCATCGGGAAGCGCCTTCAAATGATCCTTTCTCTCCTTCATTTGCCTTAGCGCCACCCTGCCTTCATGGGTACGCTTGCCTAGGTTGGACGCCCCTAAGTACATTCTCCCCAGGGTCTCGGCACACTTTTCCCTCAGCACTCTTGTAGAAGCAAGCTTCAAGGCCTTTGTGTTTTAATGAAGACAACTCATACAAGCTTGGTATGCAAGATACTTATGCTATATACCCGTGGGGGTATATATATTGAAGATGCTTATACTATACACCCGTAGGGGTATATTGAAGATAAAACCATAAGTACACCCGTAGGGGTATATATTGAAGATGAAACCAGAATCATCATTCTTCTGTGTTCTTCGCAAAAAGCAAGAGACACAAGCAAGCAAACAAGATCAACAAAGATCAAGAGAGTATCATCGCATACGACTTTATCGATCAAAGCTTCGTCTACAAGCTACAAGTGAAAATGGTGATTCAAAGAACGGTATAAACATTTTTTACTTTAGAAAATTTATACAAGTGTTCTTTAAAATTCACATTTCACTACACCACTTACACTAACACTTTCAAAACATTTTTAAAATACTCTTTCTATTTAAAATTAAGTATTTTTACAAAAACCTTCAGTGTTAACCGATTAACCATATGGGTTAACCGATTAACACAATCTAAAATTATGTTTTTGGGACTTCATAACAGTGTTAACCGATTAACACATGAAAGTTTCAAATATTTTTAACGTTGGAAAGGTATTAACCGATTAACCTATTTAGTTAACCGATTAACACTGTAACAACAACAAAAAATATCAGCTTTTCATGGAGGATTGCATTGTTCTATATTTTCTTACTGGCTATTTTTTACTGTCCCAAAATCACACCTTTTTGGAAAGGTTTTTCGCCAGTATAAATTGATTGCTATTTCAAAATCAAAAACAACCTTCAAGAAACAAATTAATCAAATTACTCTTTGTCTTCAACCTTTTGAATTTTCATTAAGTGTTCAAATCATATTTTGAAAGAAGCCATCGAAATAATTTTCACACTCTCACAGTCTTCTTTCACAAAGAACACTTGTATATTTTATCTGAGTATAATTTGTTTCGGGAAGAAGATCAACCTTGAAGATTGATAAACAAATTTCCATCAATTATTTTATCAAGAACATTTTATGTATTACCTTGTTATCCAGGATTGTTGGATACAAGTGAAGTGTATTGAATAGGATTGTTCTTCAACACTTTGATTACATATAGGTTTAGATAGTAAGCATCACTTTGGATGTGATTAGGCTTTACAAAAATTTTGAACTATAGTGAAATACTCTTTCGAGTCGAAAGGGGAATGGAGTACCTTCGGAGTGTGAAGGGAACCATTATAATTTCCTGTGTCTTTTTCTTTCTGCCTTTACTTTCCGTCAATAACTTAACAACCAAGGAACCTCAACAAGATTGCTAATAATTTTTGAAGATCCTAATTCACACCCCCCCCTCTTAGGTGCAGTTACTACTTACAACTCTGTCCAATAAAAAGCACCTCACGATCAAACCTCCAACATAGTTAAAATTTGGGTAGGAGATTGAGTACGAAGCATTTGATAATCATCTATAAAGTTCCTAGGTACGAAAAAGAAATGATCGACAAAAGTTGTAACGTTAAAGGAAGAGTTGTTCAATAATGAAGGCTTTGGGGGTGTTTCCCATGAAAATTGGAAAACAACCGTTGATCTTCCAAATCTAACTTTGGTGACTCACAGGATCGATCAGATTAATCCTAGGACATGTGCTAAACTTTAATCTACAGAAAATACTAAAGACTGAACACTTCGACAATGTTCATGAAGAAAGGTTAATTGAAGTGTATGGTTTAACAAGAATGTAAGAACATTAATTTGAAAGAAAAAGTAAAATAACTTTAATGAAAAAAGCTTAAAAGAGACAAAGCGTAATGCTACAGATGTAAATTGCGGGAAAATAAAGGATGAACTCTTTTAATACAAAGTGAAAGTAAATTTTATTAAAGCATAAAATGGTGTTCTTACATTACGTACATTCTCCCAGAACTCTTTTCTCTACACACGGATACTTTGAGTAAATTTGGAGTTACTTGTACAATAGTAAAAACAACACCACAAATCCTATTACTAGAAACCCTATTTATAATAGTAAAGTGAAGTGCTCGAGATAATCATCCCCTGACAAGTTTCGTATTACATGTAGTTGCCTCTTGGATGTGCGCCACTTGTCTCGTTCAGAAATAAGAAAGCATAACTACTCCCTCCTTTATTTGAATTTCAAATTCTACTAGTATTTGGCCAGCGTTCTTGGTCGAAGGTGACTTCTCTAATCTTAGAAATATTTTCTAAGTCCAAAAATTCTTCCTTTCTTATGTGAGTGCCTTCGATTTCATTTATGGCAAAGACCCACATGAAGGCTTTTCCATATAACCTCGAGAATTCAATATTTCAACCAAACACTTTATTTTAATGTGGGCGTCGAATTTGTGAGCTAACAAATTGCCCCCCAAAAATTGTCTTTTTCGACAATGCTAAAGAAAAAGGCTATTTTTTGATAGTGTCTTATTCGACGCCATCTTTTGACGCCACGTAGGTGTCAATGTAACTGACCACCCATGACTTAAAAGAAACTGTTCAGCTACTTTTCAAGCACGTCCATGACGTCATGGCCAATTATGAAAACAATTTATTGGAAACCCCACCAAATCCCAGACCATCATCATCTCTTCTAGGACCTATGAGATCGTGGGTATAGTTAATAACTATCACCGCCCCCACTTTCACTCCTGGGACGCTGTGTGTCCCACTACCTTTAGCCCTCAATGATAAATAGTGACCTTTAATTATTTCCAAACGTCTTATAAATAATCTCCTCAGAAATCATTTCAACTTTTTTTCACCTCAATCAATCACTACGCACTTCTTCCAAACACTCCCAACTTTTCTTCAGTAAACCCATTTTTTACTAAAACCTTAACAATGGTGTCCTCTACTACTGTTACTCAAGATCAGAAGAAAAATCCAAAGGTAAAGGAGCCAAAGAGTGTGTTATTGCTTCCTCCCTTTGCTACACTAGGCGGGCCCAAAGTGGTGAAGAACCAACAGTTCATTCCTGAACCTCTCATAGAAGAGAAGAGGCACGTCTATGAATCACAGGTAATGATTCTCGTAACTGTTTCAGGTAAACCCCTAGCTTTATCCGGTCTTTTATCTCCTTTAGGAACAGATTATTCAACCATTAGCGACTTCTTTCCCTCTTATCGCAAGACTAAACCTTTAGGGCAAAAAGATCAAACAAAAGTAGCCACTGAAAGTCCTGATAGTATAGCTTTACACAATGTAGACCTCAAGTATCTGAATGATGGATCCAGACTATTTAGAGTGACTCCCTATTTCAATGACGTTGACCTTTATTTGAATTGGTTGACCAAAGTAGAGAAGGTCTAGGTAAAAGCTTGGAAGAAAACTGGGATTTATGAATTGATCATGATGTCGAAGACAGGTTCCACCTACTGTCCCATTCTGCTGGCCTCTTCTTTATACTTCTGGGATAGTATCCACTATACCTTTCACCTTCCTTGTGGGATGATGACACCCACTCTTTTTGACCTAGCCGCTATCACAGTGCTAAAACCTCATGGATTGGTCTATGATCCTGAAGTGGATAATCAGGACAGCATAGAGTTTTCCACCACCAAGCACACGTATACCCACTTCATCAATCACTATCACAACAAACAAACAGACACTGTCGGAGACCAAGAATAAATAGAATTTCTAGCTATGTGGCTTTCTTGTTGTTTTTTCTATACCAAATCTCTGCAGGTGGCAAGGAAGTATCTTACCCTAGCCAACCAACTACATCTGAATCAAGGTATTTGTCTAAGTGAAATGATACTGGCCAACTTGTACGAATCTCTGAGCGAAGGTTTTGTTCGACTGAGAAGCCAAGAGAGTAACGGGAATCTCTTGCTATCGGGGCCTTTCTGGCTACTCCAACTCCGGCTTAATGCCACATTCGAGACTAGCCTTCCTAACAAAGAAGCGGTCAACGAAGAAGATACAGAGATAAAGGAGAGGCGATTCAAATGGACTTGATTGGTTAAGCTAACCCCTAGTAAAGAGGGGCAGACACTCAGGGCATCTATATCTGGCTTTATTAAGATGTTCGCCAAACGATACGAGTTTACACTACGGATGGCCCCGTTTACAGAAAGGAAATACGGCCCTGAATGGTTTACTAGGGCCTTCCCTCCCGCATTCAAAAAACATGAGGCAGAGTCAATGCTTGTCTGGGAAGACTTTCTGATTCCTCGACTCATTGTCCACAAACTTAACCTTCTTAGAGGCCAAGCAGCTTTGATGGCCTACTAGCCAAATCTTGTCTCTTGACAGTTTGGCTTGGTCCAAACATTGCCCAAGTGTCTATATGACAAGAAGGCTCATGTGATCCTTCCTCATACTATCTACAATAGCATAGAGAGTTCAACGCATCTTGCTCGACATGCCTACAAATCTCTCCTTACCCCTGTTTACTTCAAGCCCTCTCACCTCTGCACCCAGGAAATCTATAACTGGTGGTCAAGGCATTACACTATAGAGTTCCTCGACGTTTCTAGATTTGTTTGCTTGATTGGCCAAGGTTTTGTTGATGTGCAGGAGAAAGTCAAGAAAGGTATATCCACTCATATCAAAGAGATTCAAGCCTTCCAGAAGTACTTTGAAACTTCTTATCGACCAAATGATATTAGTCAAACCATCCGCGAGGCCACTGTCACGCTGAAAGAAATTTTTTTAAAGAAAATAGGGAATTTAAAAATCCCTTCGTACATTCCTCCTGAGAAACGTTATGAAGTGGCTTTCGCCCTATTTCCCCTAAAGACTCCTCGATTTCCATCTTCTGATTTTGGAGTGGCCCTTGCCCCTCCATTTCCATATTGGTTCATCTGTGAGGATTCTATAAAGATCCTTCATCAACAGTCGAAACCCAAGGCCCAGCGGGTGGTTCCGACTAAACATACGCTCGATAGTTTCAAAGGGCACCTTCATGTCGGTATCGAAGATGTTCGCGTCGAATCTGAAATCCTTGAAGGTCATCATCCTTCGATTTTAGGTTTCCTTTACTTGAAATCTATTATTACTAACTTGTGACAACATTATCTGTTTTGCAGCTGCACCCAAGAAAAGTACACCTCAACCACTGGTTAAGATAAAGGCTAAAGGCAGCAAGGTACTTCACATGCCTCTTTCTCTTATTAATCTGGTCTTGATTACCTATAATACTCCTTGGTACTTAGGTGTCTCGCAAACCATCTCTGACACCTCCAAAGAAGTTGAAGAGGGCCACTGCCCAAATTATCATTGATTCAGAGGATGATGACGAATCTACTCCTGAGGACCTAAAACTGAACAAAAAGAAGAGAGCCAGCCAAGGGACAGATGATGTTGGTAGCCAATCTGACCCTAGGACGGCTAAGGTCTCCAAAATGACTCCACCCACCGACGGTGGTGTAGAAACCTCTATGAAGGATACCTCGACACAAGCCACAGTTCTTGTTGAGAGTGACAATTCTAGTCCTGCTACTGAGGCTGTCAAGGTAACTCACGCCTTAATTTTCCTCGAAATTCCACTTCAGTTATACCTTGTTCCCTTTTATCATAATTTACTTCCCTTTCGATTCAGAATGATATAGGTGGCTCGAAGCCAGTGATGAACAAATCTCCTTCTCCAACCACCTTCCTAAATAGCCAAGGTGAGCCCGCCTACCATCCCACATCTGATTTGGGCTCTGGAATGAGTTCACTTGGTGAAATTAACAAACCTGGCTTTGAAACAGCTCCTTCTTCGCCTGCAAAGACTACTACTCAGAAGTCTCAAACTGATGGCTCTGATCATGAGGAAGATAATGCACAACAGAATCTTGAGACACAAGATACGAGAGACGTTCACATGGAGGAAAATGCAACTTTGAATGACGAAGGCAACTCCCCAGTGGACGATACTCTTGGTGACGAAAATTCTAATCCAGCAGGGAGTGAGGAGATGGAGGAAGATGATGAGACCATGCATCAATCTGAACTGGATGGTGAAAATACTGGCGACGAAATGGATGAAGACAAAGGAGATGATGGTCAAAGTGAGGAGGAGAAAACTGGGAAAGGTCTTGACAATGAGCCAACCCAAGTCGAGGTTGCTGCCACTCCAGCCACTGTTGCTGCTACTAAAGGCAAAGCAACATCCACTATGTGTGGAGCAGGCCTTACTGAAAAGGAACTTGACGCCTTGAAGGTCAGCAACCCTCAACGATACATCAAGGTCCTTCTTGGCAGACGAGGAAGTTATTCTAGCAAGACTCTTAGTGCTTCAACCTCTGGAGACCAACCTTCGAGCAAGCCTGAAGAGAACATCCTCCAAAAGATCAAAGAAAAAATCTTTAGTCGTGACCTTTTCAATATCTTGCAAATGGACCACGTTACCCATATCTATTTGAAAAACCTTCTCAAACAAGTAGACATTCATGTTGTTTCCCCTGAGTCTACCACCATCATCCTAGAACTTGGCACTACGATTGACCAAGTTTATGGGGATATCAAGCGCCTGCCTCAGATTGAAAAAGCCATTTCGACCAAAACCGGGTGTGAGGCTGCCGCTTGGCCTCCTGCCACTGAATCTGAGAATAGGATGGCAGAATTGGAGGAAACCAAAGAAAAGAACAAGTAGGAGATTGCCCTTAATGAAAAGAACATTGCTTCCTGGGAGAGAAAGATTAAGAAGCTTCGAACCAAAATCTCAAAGGCCAACAAACGTAATGTTGAGTTGTCTTCCTTTGACGACTCTGGCCTCTTGAAAGAGCTTGATAATGTTATAACTTTCGCTGAGGAAGCTCAACAACTGGAGAAAGAAGTTTCCCATCTGATGTCTAACAAAACCTTATGTGAGAGGCGCCTCGAACTCCAGAAGTCGAGATATTTGAAGATGAAAGCGAATCTCCCATTTTAGCTTGTTAATTTCTTTGTAATACTTACTTTCAACCATCGTATGCCATAGTCTTTCAGACTTTATTATGTAATGATTTTAAGCCATTTTGGCATTTTTGAATACCATTTTTGGCTCTGCCTTATATATTGAATTATTCTCTAGAGATTTTAATTTCTTGAAGCGTTGGTTTATATTTTTTCAAATACTTGCCATTTACTTTCAAGATTCTCTTATCTTCGTTTAATTCTTTGACTTCATAGGCTCCATTAAAAAATACTTGCGTAATTTGGAATGGGCCTTCCCATTTTGGGGACCATTTGCCCAAGGCTCTGACCTTTCGATCCATAGGCAGGATTACCCTCCAAACCAAGTCTCTAGGAAAAAAAAGGTCTTAACCTTAACCTTTTTATTGTAATACTTTTCTACTCTCTTATTTTGTCTCCTCAAAAGTTCTAGAGATTTAAGTCTTTCTTCATCCAAATCCACCAACTCATCTAACATCATATTCCAATAAGACTCACGAGGAATTTCATGATGTCTCTGAATCCTAATTGAATATAGGTAGATCTCAACGGGCAACACTACATTGTGGCCAAAAGTCAGTCAAAACGGAGTAGTGTTGGTGGCTTCTTTAGGAGAGGTTCGACATGCCCAAAGGATCTGGTCCAACGTCTTATGCCAATTTATAGGCTTCTTTCCCACATGTTCTTTTATCAAACCAATCACCACTTTATTAGCCGCTTCGACTTGACCATTGGCCTGAGCATAATAAGGTGTAGAGGTTAAGAGTTTGAATCACATCTCCTTAGCAAACTCCTGCATCTTTCGACCAGTAAAAACGGACCCTTGATCTGTCGTGATTGTTTCTGGGATTCCAAACCTATAAATAATGTACTTTTTAATAAACTCGATGACATTCTTTTGATCCACCTTTGGAAAAGGTATCGCTTCGATCCACTTCGTAAAGTAGTCAATTCCTACCAGAATGTATTTCTGATTTTTGGAGGATGCAGGTTGAATCTCTCCAATCAAGTCCAAAGCCCATCCTCTGAAAGGCCATGGTTTGACTATGGAGTGTAATTCTCTTGCCGGGACATGTTGTATGTCAGAGTGGACTTGGCATTCCTGGCATCCCCTGGCGAATTCAATACAATCTTTTAACATAGTAGGCCAATACATGCCTTGACGAAACAATAGCCACTCCATCTTATGACCTACTTGGTGCGCCCCACACGCCTCACTATGGACCATCGAAAGGGACAGATATGCCTCTGATTCACTAAGGCATTTAATTAAGACCCCCTCAGGGGTCTTTTTAAATAACTCGTTTCATAGAAGAACGTAACTTAGAGCTTGATACTTAACCTTTCGCTCTATAGACGTTGTTGGATTACGTAAGTACTCGACTAAAGGCTTCCTTCAGTCCTTGTCTGTCAGACTATCCACTACAAAAATCTCAAATTTTTCCTCATCAGCATATCCAAACTTCGTTGCTTCTAGATCTAATGGACGTAATCCAACAGACACGACTTTACCTCTAGCTTCGATTACCTCCTATAAACCTTTCTTCGAAACCTTATACCTAGAGGCAATCTGAGCTAAGTCATTTGCTACTTGATTCTTCAGTCGAGATATATGTCGAATGCTTTCCACTTCAAATTTTTTCAATAGTTTGTTGGCTATTACAAAATACATGATAAGGTTTTCCTTAACACATTTGTACTCCTTTTTAATTTTCTTTATAACCAACTCTGAGTCTCCCATTATTTCTACTCGGGTTTCCCCCAATTCTAACAAAATTTCAAGTCCTGCTATTAAGGCCTCATATTCAGCCTCGTTGTTGGAACAAAGCCCTTCGACTTTATTCTTAAATTTTGTTGGAATTTTTTTGGGCGAAATATTTAGCACGTCAATGCCTTTTCCCTCTTTATGGCTGGAGTCATCGAAGTATAACTTCCAAGGTTCCAGTTCAACGTAATTTAAAGTGCTTTCATTTATGGAGTGGTCGACTATAAAGTATGCTACCACTTGTCCTTTAACTGCCTTCAAAGGATTATATGTTAAAGAATACTCAGTCAACGTTAGTGCCCACTTACCAACTCGACTATGCAAGATAGGTTTACACAACATATGTTTGATAACATCAAAGTGAGACGAAACATAAACATCAACTGGTTTTATATATTGTTTCAGTTTTGTACAAGAGAAATACAAGCATAAACATAATTTTTCTATCATGTTATACCCAGTTTCTGCGTCATTCAAAACTCTATTGAGGTAGTAGATGGATCTTTTGATGCCATTCTCATCCTCTTGAGCCAACATGCTCCCCAAAGTTTTGTCTGACGCTGCTATGTACAACCTCATACTCCTACTCTTACAAGGTGGTGAAAGAACTAGAGGATGGCTCAGGTAGTCTTTAAGCTTGTCGAAGGCTTCCTGTTGGCCTTGCCCCCATTCAAAACCCTCTTTATTAAATCGAATAAATGGTGAAAAGGCTTGCATTTTTCCGCTTAGGTTCGATATGAACCTCCTCAAGAAGTTTATCTTGCCCAACAGTGACTGTAGCTCCTTTTTTGTCGATGGCGCTTTCGCTTCCATGATGGTTTTAGTTTTGTTCTGATTTATCTTGATCCTCTTTTTGTGGACCACAAAGCCTAGAAAATCCCCTACCTGCACACAAAACGCACACTTAAAAGGATTCATTTTAAGACGATATCTCCTCATCCTCTCAAAGGATTGTCGAAGATGGTCTAGGTGTTTCTTCCCTGAAATAGACTTAACCATAATGTCATCAATATATATCTGCATGAAAGTCTTTATATAATCATGGAAGATAGAGTTCATTGCTTGTTGATATGTTGCCCCAGCATTTTTGAGGCCAAAAGGCATCACTACCCATTCGTAGGTTCCTAAGGCTCCGGGACATTGAAAAACTGTTTTAGGGACATCATCTTCAGCAATGAAAATTTGGTTATAACCAGAGTATCCATCCAACATACTAAGATACTCATGTCCTATGGCATAATCGACTAGCATTTCTGCAATAGGCATAGAATATTCATCCTTTGGAGTTGCTGAATTTAGATCCCTAAAGTCTATGCAAACTCTTAAAGAACCATTCTTTTTAATAACAAGCACAATGTTAGCCAACCATTTGACATACCTGGAAGTGTGGATGAACTTGTATCGAAGGAGTCTTTCGACTTCCTCTTTTATTTTTGAGAGAATTTCTGGGGCAAACCGCCTTGGATTTTGTTTGACTGGCTTCTTCCCAGTCTTGATTGGCAATTTGTGTTCGACCAATTCTTTCTTCTAACCAGGCATCTCATCATAGTCCCAGGAGAAACAATCTTTAAATTCTTGCAGTAGCTGGATGACTTCGACCTTAAGTTGTGGGTCAAGATTAGCGCTAACATATGTTGGCCTTCTGGTCAACCCTTCTCCTAGGTCGACTTCTTCCAATGGATCTTGCGCTAACATCTTAATGTCGTTTGCAAGCAGATCCTTTTCAAATCCTAGAGGCTCTTCATCATAGATGGCATCAAGCCTTTGGCTTTGCTCCACACCCTGAACCTTGTCAGGTGGTTCTGGGCCGAAGTCCTTACCAGGACCTTCTTGGTGAAAATCAAACTTGGACCTGTCGACCATACATTCATTAGCAGCTTCCAAATCCGCCTGTAGTTTTATTTCAGCCACATAGGCCGAAATTCTTCTCAATGTTTCGAACTCAATCATTATCACTGAATTCGCTTCCCCACCCTGTGGGGTCTACTGCAGGATCGCCAAGGTATGAGAGCCTCTCTCCTGGCACTTCCTTATCCCACCGAAAACCATCGACATGGTGTAAGTATAATGAACAGAATGTCTCATCATCCGGGACAAATTCGAAATCTGTTGGGGCACAAGGGGCAATGTTATCCAGATGTTTGTCGAACTGTCTTTGGTCGACATGATTTGTAGGTGCTTTGAAATGCCCCTGATCAGCTTCGATGTTCTCCACTATCCGTCTAGCCTCCAAACGGCGATCCATTGTTGCATCAAAGATGGCACTGCACCAATGCCATGTATCCACTCTCTTCCCAAAAGCAGATTATAATTAGCCTTTGTTTCTACCACCATGAAGACAGTAGATCTAGTGATCGTCCCAACTGTCAGGTCAACTTGTATTACACCCATTGTAGAGCTTACCTTTCCTTCGTAGTTCGAAAGAACCATATCATGTGGATTTGTGTCGGTGTCATATTTGCCAATTTTGTTCAGTAAGAAGTGTGGCATCAGATTTACCGTTGCGCCATAATCCACCAGAATTTTGTTCAATGGCATGTTCTCTACCTTTCTAGTGATGTAAAGAGGCTTCATGTGACTTTTCATTGCCTCTGTAGGTCGCTCGAAGAAAGCATTTTGTTCTTCTATGCACCCGTTGTTCATGACATAGTAGCACACAGGCTTGTGTGCCGCCATTTCTGCCTTAGTGTAGGCATCCAAATTCTCGACCTCTGTGATTTTGTCGAAATCCCTGGGCATTATAGATACCACATTGACTAGGATATCCAAAGAGGTGTCATAGTCAGAGTCAACGTTATCCGTCATCTCTTCATCATCCTCAACCGTCTTTTTATGTTCACCCTCTTGAGAGGGGAACAATTTTCGCCCCACATGCATTTTCTCAGTAATCTTGAATCGACTCCCTTTGTTTTCAGTAGGGGCATTAGTGTTGGATTCTCCCTGGTTCTTCGGTGAAGCCTCCCTGAGGGCCTTCCTTCTTCTCTGTTCCCTCCTCCACTGAGATTGCGACATCAGGTTGTTTCCTTTGTAATTCTCAGAGACATGTGCAGTCTTGGAGGATTGAAACTCCTTGCCATAGGTGATCGACGAACCATGGTTGACGTCGAAGTTCTTCCATTTCTGTTGTCCCTTCTGTTTGTCCTCATTAGGTCTGACCCATTTGCCATTAGAAATTCCAGCAAATGGCTTAAAGGTAGCAGGCCTTGCTCCTGGCGCTCTGGCATTAGGCTCAGATTTTCTTGGATCGACGCTTCGAGGGTCATAATTGGCCTTCTCCCACTTCTATTTCGCCTTTCTTACCCCTTCGAGTTTCTGGGCAGCCTTCTGATCGAAGATCACGCTGCATTTGGGGCACAGCATGACACTAGACCCTTTCTTTTGGCAGCGATGAAGGAATTCAACAATGGTCTCTTCTTGTCTTGGATATGCCATTTTGTTGCGCTCTTCCTGGCAACTTACCTCATCATCTTCCATGGTCTCATGTTGTGTTATTTTGACCATATTTACGTCCATGTCGACGTCATCACTCAGATTTAGACTATAGAGGTCTAACTCAAGGCCTTCAGCAGCCCTATCCATTCTATTAAAACCATCTACAGCTTCTTTAGTTACCAGCATCAGGTTGGAACCTTCAGTGTCCCCATCACTCGAGTCATTAGCAACTTTATCGAGGCCTTCAGCAGCCTCACTCATGAGTTTTTTTTGTGGTATTGTTTCCAAGGCCTATAATGACCTTGGCTAGCACAGTATAATTGGTGAAATCTTCAGTAATTTCCACCATATTAATCGAATAGTCAAAGCCATTAGCAACTTCAACCATATGTGCTTCTGCGGGCTCAGCATAGTGGGAATCCACCGCTTGTAGTGGATCAGAGTCAATTTTCATCTGACTATTGCTTTTCTCTCCAAACTTCAATCTTCCCTCTTGGATAACACTCTGAACCAAATCCCTGAAAAGAAAACATTGAGAAGTTTTATGACCCAAAACATTATGGTACTTACAAAATCCTTTCTTTTTCCTTTGTTCTAAAGGTGGCATTTTAGCGCCAGCAAGTACTGTCATCTACCCATCTTTAACTAACAAATCAAAAATTTCGTCACATTTAGTGATATCGAAAGTATATGTTTTCTTTGGAAACTTGTCATTCTTTTCAGATTCGACAAAATTTTTTCCATTTGGGGGAGCTAACATTTTACAAGCATATGGAGGACCCTGCTTTAATTCAGCAACATCTATTTTGTTCTCGTTGAAATACAATGGTCCATCATGTAAACCTTTGATATTCTCATTATATTCGACATAAGCTACCTTCTTACTCTTATTAAATTTAGCCTTTTCGCCTTTAAGACGCTCTAACTGTCGAATCCTATCATCTAGTTGGGTCATATCTCTCAGATACTGGGTATCTAATTTCTTTCTAATAGAGTAATCAAGGCCACCGGCAGCCATTTCGACTAACTCATGTTCAGGCACCTGAGTGAAACACCTAGCCTTGAGTAGTCGGAACCTATTTAGGTAATCTTCTATTGGCTCATAAAACTTTCATTTTATGCTAGCCAATTCCTTCAAACTAATCTTAGTTTGTCCCATATAGAATTGTTCATGGAATAAACGTTCTAACTGAGTCTAATTACAAACTGAGTTAGGAGGTAGGGTTGTAAACCAGGTGAAGGCATTTTTAGTGAGAGAGCTTGGAAAGTATTTTATCCTAAGGCTTTCATCATTTGCAATCTCTACAACCTCGATCATATATTTGGCTACGTGTTCAACAGTGGATTCAGTCGTATCTCCTGAAAACTTGGTAAACTTTGGCACCTTCGTCCTAGGAGGCAATTCTGACTGGAGAAATAATCTACTATTGGTAACGTATAATTTGGCCTAGTAAAACCGGAGTTTACCCCATTTCGAGCCATTATACTTTTGACCATGGCTGCTAAGTTGTTATCAACGGCTATGTTGTTGCGTCGAACCTGTTGTATGACATGGTCAGCATCTTGGTTTCGATTCACCATAATCACCTCTGGCTCTCTCTCTACCGGAATTGGTGCTTGGTCCCTAGGTGGTTCGACCCTAAGAGGTGCGAGTCTAAGGGGTTCGATCCTCCCTTGATTTTCTAGATTCGTCTCAGGTACATTCCCTAAGTCCCATCATGGAATGTTTTCCACAACAGTTGTGGTTCTGCCAGCAACTGGTACACCCATAAATTATGTTAGGCGTGCCAATTGCATTTCTAATTGTTGGTTAGTCTGAGTAGTATTCTGGTCTCATCCATCTGTTGTCTCAAACAAGCTATCGAAGTATTTGTTAAATTAAGGCCTCGAGTGGAGTACCCCACACCTACACTTTGACTGTTTCGACCAACATTTATCCCAGATCCTAATCCTTATAACGGTGAAGCCATCACATTCTCTGAGAATACTGAGGGAGCATTTTTAAGGCCTTGCATTACTGATGTTGGCATTCCATATGGTGGGTTTCTTGGTAATGGTTGTGAAAACCCTAGAGGGACGAAATGTCTAAACGTCGAAATTCCCCCTGGCGGAGCTTGGGGATTTAATGCTTGTGGCCCAACATACTCCAAAATGGGCTGAGTGTAGGCTCTTATATCTGTCGACCCTGAACTCACCATTGATGGCAATGGTTCAGACATAACAGGAGGCGGTATCTGCTCTCCTGTCGAAGGGACTAAGGGCGGAACTACATCATTCCTAGACATGTCTCGAGGATTAGTGTTACTAAGCTAGGGAGTAGAACCATTCCCTCGAAGGTTTGGGTTATTTGGCTGATTAACATTTGTCGCCATTTCCCTAGTGTAGTTTCTCCTTGGTCTTTCTTCGTTTGTAGCGGCTATTTTACCACTTTTTAGTAACATGCAACAAAGTTTTCCCTAGTGTAGTTTCTCCTTGGTCGTTCTTTGTTTGTAGCGGCTATTTTACCACTTCTTAGTAACATGCTACGAAGGTTTCTCAAAGACAACACTAACAAGTGCAATTTTGCAACAAAAAAAAAACCTTACAAAAATCTTTATAAACGTTAGCACTGTCCCACTAGGCGTGCCAATTTGTTTCTCGTGAAAATTGGAAAACAACCACTGATCTTCCAAATTTAACTTTGGTGACTCACAGGATCGATTAGATTGATCCTAGGAAATGTGCTAAACTTTAATCTACAGAAAATACTAAAGACTGAACACTTCGACAATGTTCATGAAGAAAGGTTAATTGAAGTGTATGGTTCGACAGGAATGTAAGAACATTAAATTTGAAAGAAAAAGTAAAACAACTTTAATGAAAAAAGCTTAAAAGAGACAAAGCGTAACGCTACAAATGTAAATTGCGGGAAAATAAAGGATGAACTCTTTTAATACAAAGTGAAAGTAAATTTAATTAAAGCATAAAATGGTGTTTTTACATTACGTATATTCTCCCAGGACTCTTTTCTCTACACACGTATACTTTGAGTAAATTTGGAGTTACTTGTACAATAATAAAAACAACACCCTGAATCATATTACTAGAACCCCTATTTATAATAGTAAAGTTAATTGTTGTTAACTACTCGAGATAATCATCCCCTGACAAGTGTCGTATTGCATGTAGTTGCCTCTTGGATGTGCGCCACTTGTCTCGTTCAGAAATGAGAAAGCATAACTACTCCCTCCTTTATTTGAATTTCAAATTCTACTAGTATTTGACCAGTGTTCTCGGTCGAATGTGACTTCTCTAATCTTAGAAATAGTTTCTAAGTCTAAAAAGTCTTCCTTTCTTATGTGAGTGCCTTCGATTTCATTTATGGCAAAGACCCACTCGAAGGCTTTTCCACATTACCTCGAGAATTCAATATTTCAACCAAACACTTTATTTTAATGTGGACGTCGAATTTGTGAGCTAACAGGGGGATGTTGGGCGTCTACCAACTACTTTATCCCTATTCCTTGGTTTCCACCCTTGGAAGTGGTAAGAGGACGAATCTCTGCTGCTTGAGAGGTTTCACCCCATATCTCTCCCTGAATGGCATAAGAGCCATGTGAAAAAGACCGTAGATCCTGGATCACCTCGCGATCCAAGGGAGGGAGGACACGTGAGTCCACCCTCACAATGGCCTTAGGGTTAGGGGTCAAGGAAAAAGAGAACAAAGTCTCACCTCTCGCTCCCACCATGATGGGAGACGCATGATCTACCTCCTTATTCTAGCAAAATTTTCTTTTCAACCCTTATAGGGACTGGAAAAGGCTTCAAAAAACTCACCCCGAAAAAGGGTGTAGAGTTGTCCAACCGTTATTAGGAAGGGACTCTGTCCGAAAGAAATACAAAAGCACCTTGATAGAAGGTGACACCCCCATATCACGAAACATTATCTGAAAAGCCCTAAATATTCCCCATGCATTTAGAAAATTATGGGAAGCGGCCACGTTGGTAGTAGTTAGAAACTCTGCTTCAAAAGAAGTGAAAGGAAATATAACTCACAAATCATAAATAATGGGGTGGTACAAGTAGTTGTAAAGAGCAGATGGATCTTCAAATGTATCCATATTCGCTATTTCCTCACTTGAATAGTTCTTCATAAGTACGTCCCTCTCACGACCTATTCTGGAGAAACTAATGCCATGACGAAATTTGTTAATCATATCTGTAGTAGAATATCGGGAGGCAATGTCTCGCACATGGATGAAAGTCGTTTTCCTTGCCATGGTAGACGAAAATAAAATAAGACATAAAGGATTTGAAAGATAGAAGAAAGAAAGTGTAAAGCATTAATTTCAAAAATATATAGGAAGTCCAAAAGAAACGAACTCGCAAAAACACCCAATAAGTTGACTCCAAAAGCGGGAAAAAACCCACGCCTAATAGCCATGTGTAAACATGGCAGGCCAATTTGTCTTCTCGAGGAAATCCATCATGAGGTGCATTTATTGCTACCCATGCCTCTTCCCCTCCAACATTCAATTTGGCCAAATCGGTTGATGTCCCATCAATACCGACACGTTTTCTCAAACCTTCTGAATGCACATGCCACGTAGACATATGCAAGACCAAAGCATTTTCAGTTGAAGAACTCACCTACTATTTTCCTCGCGCTATGCTGAGGGACTCGTCATAAAGAAGGTGTCGACCTCAATTAGGAGAATTGTCGGCAGGAGAGGGTCTCATTAGAGAAGAAGATTGATTTCAAGATACATCTCCCTTTAATGGAAATATCCTCATGCTTTAGGGATTGAGTAGTGTTCTAATTGGCGAAGTCCTAGATCATGGTGCCCATCGCCTAACAAATGAGTCGCACATGTGTAGTCCAATGGAACCATCCACATGGGCCGTTCAATATAATCCTTAAATGACATATTCTAAAACTTTCGCCATATATATATATATATATATATATATATATATATATATATATATATATATATATATATATATATATATATATATATATATATATATATATATATATATATATATATATATATATATATATATATATATGGGGTGCTAGAATGAAGTCAAATATCTCTCAGCATCACATATTTTAATGTAAATGTTTATTCCTAACTAATAGAAAATTATAATCCTTTGCAAAATTCAATATTCAAAAGTTTTGAAATGCAAAATTCCATAAATATGTCCACTTTCCCGAGCAAGTCATACTACCTCAACAAAGATGAGAGAGACGAGTATATAGAACAAAGTAAATATAGAGGTATAATTTTCTCTCTTCTTCATCTTACTACTCTCTTCTTTTCCCACTTATTTCGGTATTTATTAAACCTCAACTATATATAACATCCACCGAACTGATTGAAATTACATTAGTTGTCTGAAAACCTTTCTAACACTTTTTTTTCCCTCTCTTTGATCTTATTTAAATTTTGAAACACTTAGTATATTTATTTTTAAAGAGCATATACTACATTTCTATTTGCATTATAAGTGTAAACTAAGTATCTTATTATTTAATATCATTGTAAACTAAGAGAAGTTATATGTCTTGAATATGTGAGGTTTCAAACTTTACCTAATTAAAACTTTGGTAATTAAACCTTAAGGTGTTCTTCTTAGGGCTGGAGGTATGCCAAATAAATTAAGTCAAGCTAATATAAACTATAGTATGTTTTGTCCTTATCCATAAAATTTTATAATATTTCAATACTTTATCTTTTGTGTTACTCTACATTTTTTTTCTTCTTCAAAATTCATGTTTAAAATCATTTTTCATAACACTTTAAAGATTATTTGTATATCTATAATTTACATCCACACTCTTATATTTTTGAAGTAACTTTTTTAATCATATGTACTCTCCTTGAAAAATGGTGATTCAAATACCACAATGATGTAAATATGATTTTGGAAAGTATGTGAGGGTTTGGTGCATTAATAATGAATGATAAAGGTCAGAAAATGATTCCAACTACTTGGTAAAGAAAGCTTAAATAACTTGTTAATGGAAAATACAACGGTCATGGATAGGGATGTTGAGTGTGCACAAGATTGTTACTTTCATGATGAAGACGAAGATGAATAACTTATAACTTGTTGGGTTTTACTAGGGAAAAATATTTTAAGGAGAATGGTCAGGTATAAAACAAAAAATGGTAGATTTATTCATAAGATTAATAACACGATAGCCCATATGTTGGCCAGTTGTGCTTATAAAAAATGCAATTGTGTCCATACGATATATATATATATATATATATATATATATATATATATATATATATATATATATATATATATATATATATATATATATATATATATATATATATATATATATATATATATATATATATATATATATATATATATATATATATATATATATATATATATATATATATATATATATATATATATATATATATATATATATATATATATATATATATATATATATATATATATATATATATATATATATATATATATATATATATATATATATATATATATATATATATATATATATATATATTTATTTATTTATTTATTTATTTTACATTATTGCTATGTAAGTTAACAACTTACATTATACATATGTTTTATATATATATATATATATATATATATATATATATATATATATATATATATATATATATATATATATATATATATATATATATATATATATATATATATATATATATATATATATATATATATATATATATATATATATATATATATATATATATATATATATATATATATATATATATATATATATATATATATATATAAAACATATGTATAATGTAAGTTGTTAACTTACATAGCAATAATGTAAAATAAATAAATAAATAAATAAATATATATATATATATATATATATATATATATATATATATATATATATATATATATATATATATATTTATTTATTTATTTATTTATTTATTTTACATTATTGCTATGTAAGTTAACAACTTACATTATACATATGTTATATATATATATATATATATATATATATATATATATATATATATATATATATATATATATATATATATATATATATATATATATATATATATATATATATATATATATATTTATTTATTTATTTATTTTACGTTATTGCTATGTAAGTTAACAACTTACATTATACATATACATATGTTATTTAGGTTATGTTTAGAGAGTCATGTTTAGAGAGTCGTGAGTAACACAATGATATTGTGGTATTGATGGATGTACTAAGGTCACAAAATTTTTTATGATCTTAAAATGGTATACTAGAGTTAGAAATGGACTTTTTGAAAAGAGTTTCATCGATTTGCTAAGTCTCACTACGCCAAAATTGACATTTAGCAGCGCATACAAAGACAGCGCTTTTAGAAAAAGCGCTGCTAAAGAGGAATTAAAAAAAAAAGAAAAAAATTGATAACCAAAGACAACGCTTTTTCAAAAAGCGCTGCTAAAGGAGGGTCCTAAGACAGCGCTTCTAAAAAGCGCTGCTAAAAGGGGGGTCTAAGACAGCGCTTTTTAAAAAGCGCTGCTAAAGGGGGGGGGGGGGGGTCCTAAGACATCGCTTCCAAAAAGCGCTGGTAAAGGGGGGGGGGGGGGGGGTCTAAGACAGCGCTTTTCTAAAGCGTTGTTGTAGGTCTAGTCTACGAGAGCGCTTTTTTCATAAAGCGCTGCTATATGGGGTACATAAGAAGATCTTTGAGAGCGCTTTGTAAAGCGCTGCTAAAGCCATTAAAAAGCGCTGCTATAGGTTTAGTTAGAATTAATTTAAAATACCCACCATAATTTTTATGAGAAACAGAATAGTCATATCGTATTTCTTTCTTTCTTTTTCTCTGGTGAACAAAGAACGTTGCCCTATAAACCCACCGTTGCCGTCCAACCGTCGTCGTCCAACCGTCGCCCTCCTCTGTTGCATTTCGCCGTCGTTCACCGTCCGTTTTCGATATCCACTACTCGTCTGCATTGCATTTCCGCCATTGTTACGGTATTTGAAGTTTTACTCTGGTTTTCTTTTTTACGTATATTTTCACCATTGTTGCTGTAATCTTTAAGTAGAACTGAATATGTTTTTATTATTTGAATGCAATCAAGTTAAGTCTTTATAAACAGAGAGTTTTTATTTGAGAGTTTATATGAGAGTTTATATTTGAGAGTTTATAACCAGAATCAAGTTAAGTATTTGAACTGAATATGTTTTCTACAAGAGTTTATATTTTTTAAGAGAGTTTATATTTTGTATGTTTTAAGAGAGTTTATAAGAGAGTTTATAAGAGAGTTTTGTTTGTGATAACTGTTTGGTCATGAAAATGCAATGTTTCGTTGTTTGTTTATGTATGGTGTCCTCAAAGTTTTATTAGAGTGGGTGAGCAATATTAATTAATAGTTGTTAATGATAATAATTTATGGATAACAATCATAGAGTAAAGTTAGAGTAGAGTGTGTGTAAGGACCATTTTCTTTAATACTACTTTATACTTAAGAAAAAACAACTTTATTGGGTTGGTGGTTAGAATTCTTGGAAATAAAGAGAAAATGATGGAAAGGAAGAAAGAATAATTAAAATGTGGATAAGAGATTTATATGTTTTTATGTTAAGTCTCTCTGTTGAATATGTTTTTAAGAGAGTTTATACTTTTTAAGAGAGTTTATATTTTGTATGTTTTAGATTGACAAACAAGAGTTTATATTTTGCATGTTCAATATAGTTTGGAAATTCCTATTTTTTAAGAGAGTAGCCAACATGAATATGGTTTTATATGATATGGTTTTATATGTTATTATGGTTTTATATGTTTAGTTAGGATTTCTCAATGTTTAGTAAGGGTGTCATTTTGGTTTAAGGATTATCTAGTATTTTTAATATGATTTATTTTGGTGGATTATCTAGTATTTTTCTCTTGGTTAATTATTAATATGATTTTAATAAAATTTATATTTTGTCTGCTATATGGGTTACCTGTGAAGAGCAAAGTTGTGATCGTTTCCAAGCATCCTATTGCGTAGCATTCTTAGAAGTTAGTGATTTCTTTACAGGTATTCTCTATTTTGTTTAACTTTCATAGTTTAGTGTAGATTACTCAATTAGTATGGATAAAAAATGGATGTCTGGTAATCGATTGTCAAAAGAGTACGAGAATGGGGTATCAAAGTTCGTTAAGTTTGTTGTTGAACACGCCAAAGACCCCAGTATGATCACATGTCCTTGCTTAGGATGCTGTTATGGGTGTCGAGTTGACGCCGTTCAGTTGGAATCTCATTTAATGAGACATGGAATTGATCGAAGTTACACATGTTGGACATTACATGGTGAGATAAGTAATGAGAATGTTGAACCCCGAAATAATACGACATGTGCTTCAAAGGACAATGGCAGGGATACATATGATTGTGATCGATTCAAAGAGATTGCAGAAGCACTTGAAGAAGATCTTCAAGATTGTCCCAAGATGTTTGAGAGGTTGGTAAGCGATGCAGAGAAATCGTTGTATAAAGGTTGCACTACTTTCACAAGATTGTCCGTGGTATTAAAGTTGTACAATTTAAAGGCGGGTAATGGATGGTTGGATAAAAGTTTCACAGAGTTGTTAGCCCTACTTCAAGAGATGCTTCCGGAGGATAATGTTCTTCCCAATCGAACCTATGAAGCTAAAAAAATGTTATGCTCTATTGGCATGAGCTATGATAAGATACATGCTTGTCCAAATGATTGCATTTTGTTTCAAAATGAATATGCATCATTAAACGAGCGTCCTAAATGCGGTGTATCTCGGTATAAGAAAAAATTGTCACCAGCAAAAGTATTATGGTATTTTCCTATAATTCTGAGATTCAGACGCATGTTTCGTAGTGAAACAGATGCAAAACACCTGACTTGGCATGCAGATGATAGAATTGTAGATGGGAAGTATCGACATCCGGCAGATTCACCACAGTGGATGAAAATTGATAATGATTATCTTGATTTTGGAGAAGAAACTAGAAACCTTTGCTTGGCATTATCGACTGATGGAATGAATCCGCATGGTCTGCAGAGTATCTCACATTCCATCTGGCCTGTAATTATTATGATTTATAACCTACCTCCATGTCTATGTATGAAGCGTAAGTACATGATGTTATCTATGTAAATTTCTGGCCCTAAACAACCAGGGAATGACATAGACGTATACCTGACACCTCTAATCGAAGACTTAAAGAGTTTGTGGGAGAACGGTGTGGAGGTTTATGATGGATATAGGAAAGAAAGTTTCAATTTGAGGGCGATGTTGTTTGGCACAATTAATGATTTCCCAGCATACGGAAATCTATCGGGGTATAGCATTAAAGGTCAATGTGTGTGTCCTATCTGTGAAGAAAACACAGATTGGACGCGGTTGGAATTTGGTCAGAAGAATGTCTTTCTTGGTCATCGTAGATTCTAAAATTCTAGTCATCACTACCGTGGGTGGAGAAAAGCATTCAATGGAAATTCAGAACAACGTAAAGCTCCACCTACATTGACCGGCGAACAAATTTTTGAAAAGGTGAAAGATGTGAGTACTAAGTTTGGCAAGCCTTTTGCTCATACGCTTTTCACGCGTGGGTGGAAGAAGAGGTCAATTTTGTTTGAGTTGTCGTATTGGAAGTCGTTGTATGTAAGACATTTTCTTGATGTTATGCATATTGAAAAAAATGTATTTGAAAGTGTTATTGGTATGTTACTCAATATACAAGGAAAGTATAAGGATGGCCTTAAAGCAAGAAAGGACTTGGTAGCAATGGGAATAAGAAATGAATTAGGACCCTTGAAGAAAGGAAATTGCACATATCTACCACCTGCTGCTTATACTTTATCTAGAAAGGAGAAAAGGATATTGTGTAAGTTTCTGAGTGAAGTTAAAGTTCTAGAAGGATACTCTTCAGATATTAGAAGACTTGTTTCTATGAAATACCTCAAGTTAAAGAGTTTAAAGACACATGATTGTCATGTTATAATGGAACACTTTCTACCAATAGGTATACGTTCTATTTTGCCAGAAAAAGTGAGAGGCGCAATAACTAAATTGTGTTTTTTCTTTAGGTCAATCTATAGTAAGGTGATAGATCCTGCGATCTTACCAACATTGCAAAGAGAAATAGTTATTACTTTGTGCGAGCTTGAAATGTATTTTCCTCCATCATTTTTTGACAGAATGGTACATCTAGTTGTTCATCTTGTGAAAGAGACACAACTGTGTGGACCTGCCTATATGAGATGGATGTACCCTGTTGAACGTTATATGAAAATATTGAAAGGGTATGTGAAAAACCGAAGTCGACCAGAGGGATGTATTGTTGAACGATACATTGTTGAAGAAGCTATTGAGTTTTGTACTGAATATTTGTCCAACGTTCAATCCATTAGCCTCCCAAAATCTCATGTTGTTGAAAAAATAGTAGGTAAACAGTTAATTGGAAATAAAGTTGTGACGGTTTCAAGGGATGAACGGGAGCAAGTGCATTTGTATGTTCTGCACAATGCCATTGAGGTTGAGCCGTATGTTGAAATGCACAAGGACGTTCTCCGAGGTTTAAATATGAATAGAAATGAAAATTGGATAGTACGTGAGCACAATCGAAGTTTTATAACATGGTTCAAGGAGCATATTTTTTCAAAGTTTTATTCTGATCCCGCTTCAATAACAGAAAGGTTGAGATGTTTAGCATATGGTCCAAGTTTGCATGTGTTTTCTTATAGCGCATACGCAATTAATGGATACACATTTTATACCAAGGAATAAGATGATAAAAGTACAATGCAAAATAGTGGTGTCACCGTGCTTGCCGAAGCAATGCATATTTCCTTGTATTATGGGGTTATCGAGCGCATTTGGGTGTTTGATTATGAGAAGTTTCAGATTCCTATCTTTGGATGCAAGTGGGTTGAAAATAATAGTGGCATACGAATGGATAAATCAGGTTTTTTAAAAGTGGATCTTAATAAGGTGGGGTACAAAGATGAGCCTTTTATTCTAGTCATGCAAGCTAAACAAGTGTTCTATGTCACTGATCCGACAAGTACAAAATGGTCTATAGTTCTTTTTTCCAACAAAGTAATCGATGATAACATTGGAGAAAAGGGGGATGTTGATGTTGAGAATGAATCTTATATTATAGATGATCCAGATGAGAATATTAGAGCGGACGAATCATATATTAGAAATGATCATAACGAGGGAATTTGGATCAATCCATCTGTCCGTGTTGTTAAGAGACAAGTAAACCCCGTTAAAACGAAAAAAAGAAAGAAATGTTAAAGGTACTTGTAACATATTATTTCTTATTTATACCATGTTTTTCTTATTTACACATTTCTTATGTATATATTTGTTATTTACATATTTGCATGTCATTCATTTGATACTTTGGTTTTTCTGAATTACAGGTATATATATTATGGCCAGCAATGAGGAAACATCACATGATGGAAAACAAATAACAAAAGACATGGAAGGCGATATTAAAAGAGGCATAACGATTATGAAAAAAATCATTCGTGCGAGAGATAAAGGAGTAAAGTATGATGTCCATTGGAATGAAAGAGATCAGTTAGTTGAGCCTAACGGTGCGTTGCTAACAAGTTACATCGGAGCACTTGTACGTTCGCAAGTTCCGATTACTTGCGATAATTGGAGAATTGTTTCATTACAACCGGCTAAAGATAAAATTTGGACCGAGATTCAGGTATGATATTTGATTATTTTTAATTATGTTGACAGTTACGTCTTTAAATTAATTATACTAACATGTTATATGTATGTGTGTTTGTTTGCAGAGATCTTTTAATATTGAAGATCGTAGGAGAAAATATTGTATTCAATTGGCCGGAAAACGCTTGAGGGGATTTTCGATTTTGAATATCTCGAAACAATTGCTAAGGAGGATTTTGATAAGGTTTTCAACCATTCTGAATTGGGCATCGGTGTTATGCATTCATACATCAGGTACTTCGATCCATTTTAATTAAATAATTGAACATTTTAAAATTTGCTCATTTAACTGAATATTCTAATGTTGATTATGTTTTTTTAGGTTCTTGTATGACAAGTTGTTGGTCCCGAATGAATTGACTTCAGTATTTGCATTCTTATCTGCTAGCTGTGTCAACTCACGGATAATAGACCAAACACCAGATACAGTCAAAGAGTACACAGTGCAAAGATTTATGCGCGCGACTACGGAGAAGTTGTTCTTGTCACCATATAATACTGGCCATGGGTTAGATTTTATTCTAAATTCATTTATTATAACTGTTCGATTTTTCCCTTTCTATATAACATTTTCATCTAAACTGTTGTCTTATTTTATAGTGGACATTGGTTGTTGGTCGCGATTAATCCGAGGAAAGAAATAGTGTATTATATAGATTCATTGGATGGCGATACAACAAAATATGAAAATCTGAGGAACATGGTTGATACGTAAGTGATGAGATATATTGTTGTCTTTAATTATATATCTTTATTTATTATGTGACATTGTTCTAAATATGCATTTATATTATGTTAGAGTTATACAAATATTCAGAGCACAAAGAGATGCAACGGTGCCAAAAAGCAAGGCTAACAACATCAACTGGATCAGAGTGGAGGTATATTTTTCCATGTTTGACTGTTATAGTGGTTCTACTTGATAAAACTATTTAAACTATATATCCTGATAAATGTTCGTTTGTTTTTTCTATTTACAGTGTCCTCGGCAGCGTAATGGTATTGAATGTGGATATTTTGTATTGCGCTTTGTGAAGGAAATTATTCTTTCTGGTCAACTTGAGATTCCAGTCATGGTATGGATCAATTCATTATATAAGTTATATGATTCATTTTGATAATTATCTGATACTTCATCTGAGTAATTAGTTTTAAAATTAAATCTTGCATGTTCTGTTATATTATGTAGTATTTTGATGAATTCAAGTGCGCTACTTACACGAAAGCAAAATTGGAAGAAATTAAAGAGGAATGGTGTCAATTTATTCTTTGGTTGAGAATTGTATAAAGTTATCGGATTGGAAGAATTGTAATTATATGTAAATTGAATGTATTTGTGATGTTGTAATTTTGAGGATCGAATTTTGTTGTAACATATTTAAGCAGGTTTATGTGTATTAAAATGTTTATGAACAAAGTGATGAGTTACAATGTATCCAAAGTTTTGAATTGTATATATAAGGCCAAAGTTTTGAATTGTATACTTAAGGCCAAAGTTTTGAATTGTATATATAAGACCAAAGTGTTGAAATAAAGGCCTGAATTATAAGCAGGTTTGTGTAATATAAGTAGGTTGTTGGTAAATATACAAAACAGGGTGAATATTTTTTTTAAAAAAAAAATTAAAATCTGGGACATTAGACAGCGCTTTTACAAAAAAGCGCTGCTAAAGGTCTCAAACATAGTGCTACAAAAGCGCTGCTATAGGTTTGGAAGGGGGGTCTAAGACAACGCTTCTAAAAAGCGCTGCTAAAGGGGGGGGGCTATGGCAGCGCTTTGTAAAAGCGCTGCTAAAGGTGGGCTCTAAGACAGCGCTGCTAAAGGGGGGATGGTTGGGGGGAATATACAGCGCTTATGAAAGTGCTGCTAAAGGGCTATAAAAGCGTTGCTAAAAGTGCTGCTGAAGGGAGCCTTTAGCAGCACTTTTTCCATTAAAAAAGTGCTGCCTTTACCTTTAGCAGCGCCACTTTTGGTAGTGCTTTAAAGCGCTGCTAAAGGCCAAAAAAAGTTCTACTAAAGGTCTTTTTTGGCATAGTGGTATAAGAATGCAGAAGATGAAAGACACTTAATGTGAAATGTAGATGATATGGTTATTAATGGATTGCTTCGACATCATGTATATTATGTTCAATGGAAAAAATTGATCATGATAACTCATATTTCAGGAAAGAGGCAAGAAACCAAAATCTTAGATTATCTGTTGATGGAATAAATTTGAATGGTATTCAATGTAATTCTCATAATACACGACTGGTAATTTTGTTAATTTATAACCTACCTCTTTCATCATGAAGCAAAATTTTATGGTGTTAAGTATGATTATAAAATGTTTATAATGATAAATATTTATAACTAATTAATTAAATAAAGACAACAATAAATTTTCTCACTGCTAATTTAGTGTCAAAAATTTTAATTACTTTTATGATTGGTATGTTGCTCCTTTAGACTGTATTAAGCGGATGTAACATTCTCGTTTTTCTGTATCACGGGCTCAAGCATCCCTTGTGTCTGCTTTAATATCATTACTTATTAAAAATATGGTCATATATCCTAAAGTTGAAAACCATGTTATGATACAAAAATATAATACTATCATAGTATATCTTGTGTCCATACAAGCCTATACAAACTGTCACAAATTTCAATTATCAAACCTACACTAGTTACATGAAATAAGATTAAAGAAATATGAAGTTAAATACATAGCTTAATAAACATAACCTAGAAGGTAAGTGATATAGAGAGAGAAATTAAAAACATGTGAAAAGAAAAAGATGAAAAAATTTGGAAGATGATGATGTTTACAATGAGAAATATATTAGTGTTTCAAACGAGGAAGATGATAGCATTTTGAATGAGGAAAATGATAGTATTTCGAACGAGTAAGTTGACGGAATGAAGAAAATGACGCATCTGACTTTTGCTCTATAACACCCCATTTAAATTATTGAGTTGCTTTTGTATTTTATGTGACGTGTATTGGTTGTGATGTCCTTGATTAAGGGTAGGAGGTTAAGGGCGAGAGTGAGAGTTGACCTTAGCTGGGGTAATGTGGACCTAGAATAAGGGATAATTTAATAACAAAATTAGGAGCATTATGATTATTAATATCATTATTTCAATTATTATTAAGTATAATAATAATAGGATAATGGTTATTATTATTGTTATTATTAGTATTATTATTATCATTAGTAATATTAATTAAATTAAACAAATTAAAATATGATTAAGGGGGTTTAGAGAGTATTGTGGGTTTAGACAGTTAACACGTGAAAGAGGAAAAAGACTGAGGAAGGAGAGCTAAGGTAGAAGAACCAGTTTTCTCCATTTTTGACAAGAAAGAGCTCAAATCCAAGGTAGGGGGGAGAATGGATTTCAATATGGGTGACTTAACATGAGAGGGTAGTGAGAGGTCCTTTCTCTCGTAGGAATTTTGTCTGTTCTCACCTTTTCGTTTGATTTTCTTGATATTGTGATTTCCTTGTGATTGTTGTTTTGTCGAATGATCATTTCATGATATTGTATGTATGATTCTGGTATGAATGTGAAAATTCGTGTGGAAATTCCCTGAATTTGTGATGGAATGCTATGGTTTAATAGATCTGAAACTAATGGTTTAACTGTAATCGAAACTAGATCTAATAATTAGAATCTTGACAGAATAGAAGATAGGATTCATTGGGATCGATTAAAAATCTGAGTTTTAGGATGAAGGAGCAGGTAGAATGATGAATCTAGAGGGGAAACTCATGAGAATGATGAGATCTGAGTTTTTTGACATATCTGCTGGTCATACGCGTATGGGGGACTTCCCAAGGGTTGTACGCGTAGCTGACGTGCCCTATCCCCAGTGCCAGCACGACCATCTGGTGATACGCGCATGGTACGCGTATGGGCCTGGGCAATACGCGTATGGAGGTAATCATACGCGTAAGGGGTGACTCTGATGGGGTTTGGGAGGTTGAAGCCTCTAGACTTATACGTAAGGGTGGGCCATACGCGTATGACAGCAGGCGGTACGCGTATGGGCCATACTGATATGCGTATGGACAGTCTGGGATGACTTTTCCCCAGGTTTGTGATTTCTGTCTAGCGTTCGCTTGGAACGCATTTCTGTTGATTCGGTAGGGTTAATATGACTGAAATGAACCTATAGATAGGAGTAATGAATTAAATCGATAAAATATGGAATGATATGGGTGTGCCCTTAAGGGGTGTGTTTTGATGATTGTGAGCCACGATAGTCAAATGTGGATAATCTTGTGCGATGGTCGTAATCCCCTAGAGGATTACGGTGAGCAGATGGCTCGTGTTGATCTTGGACGATCATGAGATTATGTTTGAATTATTATATTGCATAATTGTGTTTTCATGCATTTCATGTCATGTGCCTTGTGGAGATGGCTAGGTGGGAATCCATGATGGGTGCCTAGTTACATATGGACTTCATGTGGAAGTCGTTATGGAGATAAGTTGTAGTTCAGAGGAACGTATACGACTTATCCGGATTCCGACGGAAATCGGGTTCTAGGGTGAACAGTATGTATTTGTGTTGGTACCACATGCATTGTGTCGAGTTAGTGAGTCACATTGCATAGTTGTAATTGAATATGGGCTATTGATGCCGAGTAATTGATGTGGCACGTGTATGTGTGTTATATGTGTATGATTGTATGTGTGGTGTGTAACTACTCTTTAGCATGTGTATTTCATCGCTTATTTATTGAATGTAGTTCTCACCCCTTTTCTGTTTGTTGTGTCTGTGCTCCTTAGGGAGTGCAGATGACCAGGTACCTGAGTAGTGCTTGAAGTGTGTTGCTATTCGATCGAGTCTTAGGATTCGTTCTGATACGTAACATAGGATTACGGGATTATGTTTAATTGACTTATTTTCTTAATTTATTGTTACGTATCTTTTAATTGTTGGATTAATAATGTATAACCACCGGTTGTGGAGATTATATTTAAACATTGATTTTATTCTGTTGTTTAATTGAAAGCTAGATAGCTATTGGTTTATTTGAAATGAAGGAAGTGACTTAGTGTGACATCCTACTGATTTTGGAACTCTAATGTATTTTCTATAATATTCCTATAATACGCGTATGGGGTAAAGTGGGGTGTTACAATTGGTATCAGGGCAGGTCGGTCCGTCCGGCCAGTGTTGTAGTTGAGTCTGACTATATGATGTTTATAGTCATGTGTTTTTCTAACCTGTGTTTTCGTGGATGTTGAGCAATATGGCTGGTAGGAATGACGCTGCGATGGCTGCCGCGTTACAAGTTGTTTTGCAGGCATTGAAGAACATTAGTCAGAATATTAATCGGAATGCTAGGAACGGAGAGTTTCGTAATTTGGAGAAGTTCCAGAATAACAAGCCACTTAAGTTTGAAGGCGGACATGATCCAGATGCATCACATAAATTGCTGAAGGATATTGAGAAGATCTTCAGAGTCATGGGGTGCTCAGAGGAACAGAAGGTACAGTTTGGTACCCATATGCTGGGAAGTGAGGCTGAGGACTGGTGGGACAACACCCGTCAGATATTGGAAGTTGGTGAGGGTCCCATTAGTTAGGCTATGTTCAGAGCAGAGGTTCTGGAACGGTATTTTCCGGAAGATGTTCGTGGAAAGAAAGAGATTGAATTTATTGAGTTGAAGCAGGGGAACATGACAGTGGCATAATATGCAGTTAAGTTCGAAGAGCTCGTGAGGTATTATCCTCATTACAATACTGGTGCAGCTATAAGTTCGAAGTGCATTAAGTTTGAGAACGGGCTATGTCCCAAGATCAAACTGGGTGTTAGTTATCAGAAGATCAGGTACTTTCCTGAGCTGGTGAACAGGTTTAGAATCTATGATGAAGACAACAGAGCTAGAATCGCTCACTATAAGAATCTAAGTGACAGAAGAGGCAAGCGGAGACATGAGCATACACCTTACCGTGCTCCGGCTGATAAAGGAAAGCAAAAAGATGTTGCTGGGAAGAAACCAAGTGGGGGAGGAAATCCTTCAAATCCTCTCAAGTGTTTCAGGTGTGAGGGCGCAGGTCACCGTGCAAATGAATGTCAGAATGAGGTGAAGAAGTGTTTTAAGTGTGGAAAGCTAGGCCATGTGGTTGCGGATTGTAGGACCAACACACCAACCTGTTACAATATGGTGAGCAGGGTCATATCAGCACCCACTGTCAGAAATCGAAGAAGTCTCAGACTAGTGGGAATGTGTTTGCATTGGTGGGAGCTCAGCCTACCAGTGAGGATTGTTTGGTCAGAGGTACGTGTTACATTCATAACAGTCTTTTGATTGCTATTATTGATACAGGTGCTACTCACTCGTTTATTTCGGCGGATTGTGTGAAGAGACTAGGGCTTGTGTCGTCTACTTTGACTAGAGGAATGGTGATTGACACTCCATCTATCGGATCAATCACTACATCTTTAGTGTGTTTGAATTGTCCAGTGTCGATCTTTGGTAAATATTTTGGAGTGGACTTGATTTTTCTACCACTCAGCGAGCTAGATGTTATTTTAGGGATGAATTGGCTTGAGAGCAACTATGTTTATATTGATTGTTATAGGAAGAGGTTGTTAATTCTGACTCCTGAAGAAGAAGAAATGGATAGTCTTATATCTACAAAGGAGTTGAAAATCTTGGTGGAAGACGAAGCTAAGTTATTTGCGGTGTTTTCTTCGTTAGCTATGGAGGGTAAGTCGTCGATCAAGGAATTACCTGTTGTGAGGGAATTTCCTGAAGTGTTCCCAAAGGATATTGCAGAGCTACCTCCAGTGAGGGAAGTAGAGTTTACGATTGATCTTGTCCCTGGTACCAGACCTATATCTATGGCACCATACAAAATGTTAGCATCAGAATTGGCAAAGTTGAAATCTCAGTTGGGAGAATTGTTGGATAAAAAGTTTATTAGACCCAGTGTGTTGCCATGGGGAGCGTCAGTTTTGCTAGTAAAGAAGAAAGATGGTAGTATGCGCTTGTGCATCGATTATCGCCAGTTGAATAAAGTCACCATCAAGAATAACTAACCACTTCCAAAAATCGACGACCTGATGGATCAACTTGTGGGAGCTCGTGTGTTAACCAAAATTGATTTGAGGTCAGGCTATCATCAGATCCGTGTGAAAGAAGATGATATTTAGAAAATAGCTTTCAGAACTCGGTATGGGCATTATGAATATGCAGTGACGCTGTTTGGTGTGTCCAATGCACCGGGTGTGTTCATGGAGTACATGAACGATATCTTCCATGCTTATTTGGACCAGTTTGTAGTAGTTTTCATTGATGACATTGTGCTTTACTCTAAGTCAGAAGCAAATCATGTAGAGCATTTAAGGGTTGCGTTGCAAGTGCTAAAGGATAATAAATTATTTGCAAAACTTTCGAAGTGTGAGTTTTGGTTGAGCGAAGTGAGTTTTCTGGGACATGTTATTTCGAGAGGAGGCATAGCAGTGGATCCATCGAAAGTGAGTGTTGTGCTTAAGTGGAAGGCTCCGAAGTCAGTAACGGAGATTAGAAGTTTCTTGGGCTTGGCAGGGTATTACCGTAAGTTCATCGAAGGGTTTTCTAATTTGGCTCTTCCGTTGACCCAGTTGACTAGAAAAGGCCCGACATTCGTGTGGGATGCTTTGTGTGAAGAAAGTTTCCGAGAACTGAAGAAAAGGTTGACTACCGCACCAGTGTTAACCTTACCAAATCTGAATGATCCTTTTGTGGTATATTGTGATGCGTCTAAAATGGGGTTAGGCGGTGTTTTGATGCAAGATGGAAAGGTTGTGGCTTGCACTTCACGACAATTGAGGATTCATGAAAGGAATTATCCTACTCATGACCTAGAGTTAGCTGCAGTGGTTTTCGTGCTAAAGGTTTGGAGGCATTATTTGTACGGGTCGAGATTTGAAGTGTTCAGTGACCATAAGAGTTTGAAATATCTATTTGACCAGAAGGAATTAAATATGAGGCAGCGTAGGTGGATGGAATTTCTGAAAGACTATGACTTTAGCTTGAGTTATCATCCCGGTAAGGCTAACATCGTGGCAGATGCTTTGAGTCAGAAGATGATACATATGTCGACGTTGATGATTAGAGAGTTGGATTTGATTGAGCAGTTTAGAGACTTGAGTATGGGTTGTGAATTAACTTCGGAAAGTGTAATGTTGGGGATGCTGAAAGTGAATAATGAGTTCCTTCATGAAATAAGAGAAGGTCAGAAGCTAGATTTGAAATTGGTAGACATGATGACCGTAGGAGGAACGGATAAAGGAGGAGACATTAAAGTAGATGATTCTGGTGTGTTGAAATTCAGAAACAGAATTTGTGTGCCAGATAATCCTGATTTGAAAAAGGTAATTTTGCAAGAAAGTCACAGGAGTAGCTTGAGTATTCATCCAGGAGCTACGAAAATGTATCAGGACTTGAAGAAATTATTTTGGTGGTCGGGTATGAAGAAAGACATAGCCCAGTTTGTGTATGATTGTTTGACTTGCCAGAAGTCAAAGGTGGAACATCATAAACCATCCGGTTTGATGCAACCGATGGAAATACCGGAGTGGAAATGGGATAGTATTGCAATTGATTTTGTGACTGAATTATCGAATACGGTAAGAGGTTTTGACGCAATTTAGGTAATTATGGATAGACTGACAAAGTCGGCGCATTTTATACCGATTAACATCAGTTTTCCTTTGACGAAGTTAGCAAAAATGTATATCAGAGTGATAGTGAAGTTACACGGGGTTCCGTCGAGCATTGTTGTTGCGGTGGAAATAGGATATCAAATTATTAATTAATTTGAATCGCAATTCAATTCACAACCGCTCTTTGATTTATCCGAAGGAAAAGGTCAAAAAGGGAAAACCTATTTTGCATCGTAAACACAATGCGGGGAAAGATCTAGGGTTCGGGGGTTGGTTAAATCTAGGGAAGGTATTAGCACCCTAAACTTCTGTAGTACTCTACAGGAACCTTTTGTTCAAATGCTTACTATTTGCTTTATTCATTTGCTTAAGGTATATGTACAAAGGATTAAAAGTGAGAAAAGAGACCTAAGTGGTTAATTCTAAGTTTACTCGGCAAGACATCGCATCTTGTGCCTACGTATCCTTACGGGAGTGGAATCAGAGTAATCGTAGTTCCCCTCAAAAGGGAGGTTAGAGACTTATTGACTGTGGTCAAGGTCTCAAGGGGAATAAACATGTCTTAAGGACACGCTTACGTGGAGTGTAGAAACTCCAAATCTCTACGTTGAATTGTTAAGTTGTAATTAGGGTTAGGTTAGGGATTCCACGGCGGGAAACCCTAAAATGAGCGCGGCGGCTCCTTGACCTAATGCTAGGGGTAAAATGGTAATTTTGTCCACAGCGAGACATGTATGAAAATTTAGGGTTGAAAAGGTGTAAGGGTTGAAGGTGAGGACTATTGACACGGCGATCAAATGCTAGACCTAGTTCCATCGGAGCGTGTAATGTGACAGAAATATTGCAATACATCAGCAGAAATTTAAACCATACATTAGCGGAAATTTAAATGCGAAAAGTAAACGCGATTATTAGGTTCGCGAGGTTACATATGAGAAGCAGCTACAAATATAAGAAACTTAAATGAAAACTCGACGCGATAGCAATAAATAAGAACTGCAACAACGAACACCCGTTAGTAGGCAGAGAAGATTGAGATTTTACTATTGTTTATTTAAAAAATCTTACTAATTTAATGTTGGCTTGCAAAAGAGAAATTTAAAAAAGGTTTTTTATTTTTTATATTTTTTAAAAAGAGTTTTTATTTATTTTATTAAAAAAAAGTTTTTCATTTTATATTTACAAAAGTTTAATTTTATTAAAAAAGGTTTTAATTTATTCTTAATAATTATATTTTAAAAGGATTAAAATGAGAAAAATATTTTTTTAAAAATTATGAAATTAAAATGTTAAGAAAAAGTATTTTTAAAACATAAAACAAATTAATTAAAAAATAAAACAAAAAAATAAAAAGGGAAAAGGGTTGGGCCGGTCATCACACCCGGACCCAACCCGGTTATTGTGAATACATCCCAAAGTTTCACTCTAGGGTTTCAGAACCCTCATCCTAGCGGCGCCGTTTCTCTCGTCTTCTTCGTCTTGCCTTCGTTACTCTCATTGCCCGTTTCTTCTTCCTCGCGTGCCTCTAGGGTATACCGTCCGCCACTTTTTCCTGCAATCACAACATGAACAGATAAACACTTGATCTCCCTACCTTTTTCTTTGATGCTAGGCTTGAACTTATGGACGGTGAGGAAGAACTTCAACTCTCTGAGTCCGCGGGTTCGAGGAAGGTTTGATTGCCCGCCGTTTAAACGGCGAAGGTGATCTTCCTTCGATTGATAGCGCGGTTGTGGCTGTTGGAGGCGATGATGAGACTTCGTCTCTGAGTCTCGCGATTCTCACTCGTTAGGGTTTGCTCTTCGCCGTTTTTCCGTCCTCTCCGTCTAGGGTTTTAACGATCTCCTTCCATCAGGTTGTATCTCCCTTTTTATATACGCTTTATTTTTTTGGGCTTTCAATCTGTATTGGATTTGTATTGCTCTGAGATTTGATTTCGTGTTGATGCGATTTGATTTTGATTTTGGTTTTCCTCAGATACTGATTGGATTACGATTGGATGCTGATTGAACTCTGTTTCCCTTTTTAGGGTTTGATTGATCCTTTCTGATCTCCAGCTGATATGATTCTTCTGATTTGGTTCAAAGATTTCTATCTTCAGAACTTTGTGATTGAATATAATCTGAACTGATTTGTTTGATTGATTCAGGTTAAGTGCAAATGGGGATTCGATTTGATTTGATCATCTGGCTTTTCCAGATTGAGTTCCAATAGGGCTTTCTGATACGATTGGGATCTCGTTTCTCCTCTTGGAATCCTGATTGAGCTGATAGGATTTCCTGAGTCGATTCAATTTTATTAGTCTGAACTGATTTGTTTTGATCTGTTTTGGGATTAATTATCAAATCAAAATCTCTCTATTTTTCTGATATGGTTTGCCTTGGATTGAATTGATTGATGTTTGATTTTAATTCCCAGGATTCCTTAATGGATTCGTATCTCTGTTTGATGCTTTGAACTCGAACTGACTCATTTTTTGATTGGTTCGCTTCTTTGATGCAGCTCAGATTCTTTTCCTCTTCTTCTTTCAGAGAGGGTTGATGCTACGACTTCGGTCGAATCAAAATTGCCGGGAAAGGTATACGATAATGATGATACCGTTCTGAGCCTTCGAGGGATATTTCTTCGACGGTGTCGCGGTTGCTTCTGAGGATATTCGCGTGTGGTTTATCACTTATTCTCTTTGAGTTGTTTTAACTGCTGATGATGTTTGATTCTTGTGTTTCAGAGCTGACGCTATGGGCCATTGTGTCCAACTACGAATGCTTAATGCTGCCTCGATACACTTACGCGATATTGAGTTTGGGCGCTGATGATTTGGGTTATGGTGTTTGGTTAACCGAGCCATGTGTTTGTGTATTTGTTGGGGCAATGATGCTCACGACTGAGCCCCATTCTGCGCTATGCTTTGTGCTGCAACTTGGTGTCCATTTCTTTGTGACTTGCCATCCGTATTGTGTGAAGCTGGCCCTCCTAACTGACAACCTTTGGTATGTTTTATGCAGCTTGATGCAGTTTTGTGTGGATACTTCATTCTTCTTGCTCTATTTGAACATGCTGTTACCTCTTTCTTTGGATCTTGCTGGGCATGATTTACAGGATGTTTTCTGTGGCTTCTTGCGCATAATTCTGCCTTCTGATGCATTGTTTAGTTTGCATATGGTATTCTGTTTGCAATGTGATGCAGCTTTGGCTTGTATTCAATTCTCTTGTCTTGTTTTGGTATGCTTTTGAGCCGAAGGCTTTGATGCAGCGTATGATGCTGTTTGGTTTCTCTTGTTCTGTTTTGAGCTTGATATTCATTCTGTTTGGTAACAGATTTGTTTCTTTGGTGGCTATTCATACCTGTATTGGCGCGAGCCCCTTCCTGGTTTTGTTTATGCTTTGAGTTCTGATGATGCTTGTGGCTTTTCAGGTGTTGGAAGTTTTGAAACCAAGGGGGCTCAAACCTGCCGACATCCGGGTCTGAGTCAAAACTTGCCTATGTTGCCTTATTCTCGTATCAGTTTGGAAATCCAATCGCGGCAAAACGAATCAGTCCCGCTTCATTTATTTTTTCTATCTCTCGGATGTCCCGTATCGATAAGAACAGGTATTACCTGATCTGACGCCCACGGCGCGGATCGGTAACGGGGGTAGGACGCAGCTTCGGTTGTGCCACTCCCGGCACTCGATGATGACATTGTTCTGAGAGTGTCAAAAAACTTCTAACATTTTTTTCTACACTGTTTGTTTTCTTTTTGATGTGCAGGTTAGCCGAGGATTCGTGGAGAAGTTCAAAGACAACATGAAGACCTTTAGATGTTCTTAGGATTTAGGATAGATACTTTAATGTAATCCCTTAGGATTTAGAACTTTAATGTATTTCCTTGTAACAGCACTTATAAAATGTGAAGCAATCTCCACTTCTTGTATGATGAAATTTTTTTATGAAATAAAATTCCCAAAATTTTGAATTTATTTATATTTTATTCTTAGTTAAAAAATATAAACAATTGTGAATAAATCCACAAGTATTTAAATTCATTAACATAGGCATAAAACATAAACACTCCCAAGTGGTATTCTTATGGGTGCACTCGTCTCATTTGTAATCCTAATCTCATCATCCGATTAAAATGTTAACCAACCATTTCATAACCAAACACATATGGGCACCGTAATCACAACAGTTTCAGCATCAACAGTAACACTACTCGTAATTAAATTCCACTGACCAAATGACAAAATCTTAATATGATCAGACCTGGTGATAGATAAAGGCCTCAAAACAACAGCGTATTAAATGTCTCAGAATTTTAATAACAGCCCGCTTCAAGGAATTGGTAGAATTTGTGTAAGATGACCAAAATACCCCTGGGACCAAATCTGCAAAACAAACACCTTCATAACTTGTTAGTGGTTAGCAAAAGTACATATGAGATGATATGCGAAATGACTGACTAAATATAAGGGTAAAATTTGGGGTATTACAGTTGCCCCTATTTAAATAGCTACACCGGACGATTTGAGTGACAGATACTCGAGGAATCGTGGTGGAGAGATTTAAATATAGATAACCGAAAATTTTGCCCTTATATGCGACGGTATGCAATGTTATGGACAAAGCGAGGACCGCTTAATGCAGATGATATGAATATGATATGATGCGTATGCTGGAATGATGAATATGAAAATGATGACAAGCGCTACGAGGCAGACGCTACGAGAAAAACACAATGGGGAAAATGTCATGCTGAGACACAGTACAAACACTGGGGAATCCTAAAATGATAGTCAACTGGTGCGAACACGACCAATTTTCATCTTGGGAACGAGATTCTCAAATGGAGGTGACACCTGTGCGACGGCCTCCACTGGGGAATATAAAAATAAGACTGGATCACATACGATTGCAAGATCGATTACAGAATGCTGGTGCATTGAGCAAAGAATAACATCCAAGCTTCTGTAAACTATCTCTCGTGACAGGATCAAACGGACCTTTCGGAGCTCCGTAACAAATATACAGGGTAACGACCGGCTGTATGCCAAAATAAATGGACTTTGATGGGAAATGCCCTGATAAGCTTCTCGAGGGAGAATTGTCACTTATCGTTGGAAGGGATTTATATGCCAAAATGGATAAGCACTCACATAAAGAGGCTGCTGCTTATCTGATAAATAAATCTTCTCGCATTTAAGGTCGGCGCCTGGAATACGATTATGATTTTTTCTCTTACTGAAGGATAAATAAACTTTTCTATGCTTCAAGATCGTGCTCTCCTGAACATAAAAAGGGTAAACTGAACTCCATCATACCTCAGAATCGTGCTCTCCTGAATATGATTCGGCTTTCTCGTGTAAATGAAACTCTCCATACTTCAGAATCGTGCTCTCCTGAATATGAAAAGGGTGAACTGAACTTCCTCATACTTCAGAATCGTGCTCTCCTGAATATGATTTGGTTGTAAATGAATTTTTTCATGCTTCAGAATCGTGCTCTCCTGAATATGAAAATGGATAATCGAACTTCCTCATAACTCAGAATCGTGCTCTCCTGAATATGATTCGGTTGTTTCTTGTAAATGAAATTCTTCATACTTCAGAATCGTGCTCTCCTGAATATGAAAATGGATGATCGAACTTCCTCATAACTCAGAATCGTGCTCTCCTGAATATGATTCGGTTGTTTCTTGTAAATGAAATTCTTCATACTTCAGAATCGTGCTCTCCTGAATATGAAAATGGATGATCGAACTTCCTCATAACTCGGAATCGTGCTCTCCTGAATATGATTCGGTTGTTTCTTGTAAATGAAATTCTTCATACTTCAGAATCGTGCTCTCCTGAATATGAAAATGGATAATCGAACTTCCTCATAAATCAGAATCGTGCTCTCCTGGATATGATTCCGCTCCTTCTTTTACTAAAGGATAAATGAACTTCTTCATAACTTCAGAATCGTGCTCTCCTGAATATGATTCCGCTCAAACCTTCCGCGTACTTCAAGATCGTGCTCTCCTGAATACGATTTGGTTCATACCTCTTATACTTCAATACGACAGGTAAATGGAAGCCCAACTGCTCCATGGAGATGGCCATTTGCTGCGAGTCATAATGAAGATAGGATCGACTTCTTAGGTGAGAAATGTTGTATATTGATGTTGTAAGATGTAAAGTGTAAAGTGTTGTTGTAACATGTAGGATTGTAAAGTGTTGTACTGGCGTGAACTGTCGTGTATCTGTAAAGGATTGTAGTTGGTTTTCTTGAAAGATAGTGCCAAAATAAATGCACATCCGGGTACAGTGATAAACTTCTCAAGCAATATAGTCGCGTATCTGCCAAGGCATGGTGAAAATCTTCAGATGGTGCAAAATAAATGCACGTCCGGTTGGACTCGACGACCGACAAGACTGAGATTCAATCTAGGATCGAGCTAGAAAGAAAACTGGTAATCAAGACTCCATCGAGGGAATGAACTCGAAGGGTAGACATCTTATCCTGGCGAGGAAAGATAGCTGAAGTAACCGTCATCCACGAGGATCGAGCTCTGTGGGGAAACTGGAAACAAGTAAGTATTTTATGCTTAGGGCTGACAATCTATTTGAAGGGAATGGACAAGCCCCTGTTACTCGGCGGTAACGATCAATGATGGCGAGACACAATGAACCTGTGAATGCTAATGCATATGTGAATGTACGTTAATGTTCATGTGGTTAAATATGCAAGATGTTATGAAATGAGTATGTAATGAGTATGTAATGAATATGTAATGAATATGTAATGAATATGTAATGAAATAGGCATGTGATGCTTATGCCCTTGTGTATGCTGACAAAACAGACTAGAGACGAGAGATGAAATAAACATCCCGACGGAGATACCCTGCGTTCTCTGCAACCAATACGTCAATCATGGGTAAGAAAGATCAATGGTAGAACCACATCTGGTTTTAAAGTTCTGAATTCTCTGGGGAGAAGGTAATCTGCTTGGGTGTACCGTATCACGTCTTCACATGGGGAGAAGAAAACCTGAGGGACACTTTCGAGTTACCCAAGAAAAGGTTGTCAGCTTATAGTCTCTCTGGGGATTGTGTCATAGCAATGGTTTGAAAGTGTTTCTGCAATAATGATATTTCCGGGGAGTGAAAAGATCCTTCTGAAATTTCCACTAGTCAAAGTAATTTATTACATTTTGAATTTGTTGTTTTTGAAAAACAGTTTTGAAAAATCTACAATGCACCTTTCATCTTCGAATTTTAAGAATAAACGCATTTTGCATAACAATAGAAAACAAAGAGCAATGCACCAAGGAATGTAAGTAACGAGATGGTTTCTTTTATTTAAAGGGAGGTAGCTCGCTGAAGGCATAGCTCCACAGATGATTATGTTTTGAAATTGGCAATATGGGAAAAAGTTACATCGAATCCAATGACACCTACTGACACTAATAACTAAGACTAATCCAGAATCCTGCTTTGGGCTAGGATGAAAGAACTGAAACATGGCTCCCATGTGGAAAGTGTGTTCGAGATGATCAGTGTCCTCTGATGCAATGAAATGCCTTTGTCCCTAACTTTTGCCTGGACCGCCCTCTCGGGTTTTCAATCCACCGGGACGCTCTTTTTTGCCTAAGCCGCCCTTTCGGGTTTTCAACTTAGCGAGCTTTTTATTATTATTTCTTTTTTTTTCAACCCTTACTTTTGCCTAAGTCGCCTTTTGCAGGTTTTCGACTTAGCGGGTTTTTAGGCATAATATTTTCGGACTGCATCAGAATTCACGGGATGTGCTAGTTCTTCTCCGTCCATTGTCGTAAGTATCAGAGACCCTCCGGAGAAAACCGTCTTTACAACAAATGGGCCTTCATAATTGGGCATCCACTTTCCACGCATATCTTTATGTACTGGTAAGATCTTTTTGAGTACGAGCTCTCCTTGACGGAACTCACGGATACGGATCTTCTTATCAAACGCTCTTTTCATCCGTTTCTGATATAATTGCCCATGGCACATGGCTGTCAAACGCTTCTCGTCAATGAGATTCAACTGATCCAGTCTGTCTTGAACCCACTCAGCTTCCTCAAGTTCAGCCTCCATTAACACTCTTAAAGAAGGTATCTCTACTTCGATGGGGAGCACGGCGTCCATTCCATATACCAGTGAGAAAGGTGTTGCCCCTGTCGAAGTTCTCACTGAGGTTCTGTATCCATGCAAAGCAAACGGTAACATCTCATGCCAATCCTTGTAAGTCACAACCATCTTTTGCAGGATCTTCTTGATATTCTTATTCGCAGCTTCAACGGCCCCATTCATCTTAGGACGGTACGGAGAAGAATTGTGGTGAGTGATCTTGAAACTATCACACAGCTCTTTCATAGTCTTGTTGTTCAGATTGGTGCCATTGTCAGTTATTATCCGGCTTGGGACTCCATAACGGCAGATGATCTCTTTCCTGATGAAACGGGCAACCACTTGCTTGGTCACGTTGGTGTAGGAGGCAGCCTCTACCCACTTGGTGAAATAATCAATAGCAACAAGGATAAAACGATGACCATTAGAAGCTTTCGGCTCGATTGCCCCAATCATGTCAATGCCCCACATAGAGAACGGCCATGGTGAAGACAACACATTCAACGGTGACGGAGGTACATGTATTTTATCAGCATAAATTTGGCACTTATGGCATTTTCTAGCGTATTGGATGCAGTCGGCTTCCATGGTTAACCAGTAATACCCAGCCCTTAACATCTTCTTGGACATAGCATAACCATTGGCATGAGTTCCGAAGGTCCCTTCATGAATTTCCTGCAGTAACATGTCCGCTTCCCGTTTATCAACACATCTGAGCAGAACCATGTCGTGATTTCTCTTGTATAACACACCATTACTGATAAAGAATTTGGACGCCAGTCTTCTTAGTGTTTTCTTGTCCAGACCAGTAGCACCATCGGGATACTCCTGCTTGACGAGATAGTTCTTGATATCATGAAACCAAGGCTTTTCATCCACCTCAACTTCTTCGACCATCTGACAATAAGCGGGCTCAACTTTGCACTCAATATGGATAAGAGGTGCTTCATTAACGAATTTAACTTTCCACATGGATGCTAACATGGCTAAAGCATCTGCTACGTGATTCTCGGATCTAGGAACATGCTCGAACTCTATCTCGTCGAAGTATTTGATCAGCTCAATAATATAGTCCTTATAAGGGATCAACTTCTCATTCTTCGTTTCCCATTTGCCTTGTACCTGGTAAATAACCAAGGCTGAGTCACCACTTACTTTAAGAAGTTTGATTCGGAGGTGAATCGCCGCTTCGAGGCCAAGAATACATGCTTCATACTCTGCGACGTTATTAGTACACTCAAAGTCCAACCTTGCTGTAAATGGTGTGAATCCACCCTCCGGGTTCATCAAAACGGCGCCTATACCATGCCCATTGAAATTCGAGGAACCATCAAACATCATTCTCCACCAAAGACCTGGTTCTGGACCTTCGCTCGGATCTGGCTCTTCACAATCTCTTTTAATCAACAAAATATCCTCATCAGGAAAATCGAGCTTAAGAGGTTCATAATCTTCAACTGGCTGGTCTGCAAGGTAATCAGACAAAATACTACCCTTAATCGCCTTCTGGGGTACATACTGGATGTCATATTCGGATAACAACATGTGCCAACGGGCTAGCCTCCCGGTTTGAGCAGGTTTTTCAAAAATATACTTGATCGGATCCATTTTAGAAATCAATAACGTGGTATGACAGACCATATATTGCCGAAGGCGCTTAGCGGCCCATGCTAATGCACAACAAGTTTTCTCCAGTGGTGAGTATCTGTTTTCGCAATCGGTAAACTTCTTGCTCAGGTAATAAATCGCACGTTCCTTTTTCCCAGTCTCATCATGTTGTCCAAGCACACAACCCATAGACTTCTCGAGAACAGTAAGGTACATAAACAACGGTCTTCCAGGTACGGGAGGAATTAGGATAGGGGGATCTTGCAAATAACCCTTAATCTTCTCAAACGCCTTCTGACAATCGGGGTTCCACTCAACTGTCTGCCCCTTGCAAAGTAACTTGAATATCGGCTCACAAGTAGTGGTCATATTGGAGATAAACCTGAAAATATAATTCAAACGTCCCAGAAAACCTCTAACTTGCGTCTCGGTTCGCGGAGCCGGCATATCTTGAATGGCTCGGACTTTGTCAGGATCCACCTCAATCCCTCGCTGGCTAACAATGAACCCAAGCAGTTTCCCAGATCTGACACCGAAGGTACATTTAGCAGGGTTTAATTTCAACTGATATTTCCTGAGTCGTTCAAACAACTTCACCAAATGGTCTAGATGCTCCTCTTCACTCTGAGATTTGGCTATCATATCGTCCACATACACCTCAATCTCCTTGTGCATCATATCATGAAAGAGAGTGGTCATAGCGCGTTGGTAAGTTGCCCCCGCGTTCTTTAAACCGAAGGGCATGACTTTGTAGCAGAAGGTTCCCCAAGGAGTAATGAAAGTAGTCTTCTCTCGATCGTCGGGATCCATCTTGATCTGATTATAGCCAGAGAAACCATCCATAAATGAGAACAACGCAAAACTGGTTGTATTGTCTACCAGTGTATCAATATGTGGCAGAGGGAAGCCGTCTTTCGGACTTGCTTTGTTCAGATCCCTGTAGTCTACACACATCCTAACTTTACCGTCCTTCTTAGGCACTGGCACAATGTTGGCAACCCAATCGGGATACTTTGCGACTGCCAAGAAACCTGCATCCAACTGCTTTTTAACCTCATCTCGAATCTTCAAAGCCATGTCGGGTCTCGTTCTTCGAAGTTTCTGCTTGATAGGCGGACAATCTGGCTTAAGTGGCAACTTGTGAACAACAATGTCCGTGTCTAGGCCCGGCATATCTTGATACGACCACGCAAACACATCCATATACTCTTTTAACAACTCAATCAACCTCGGTTTAACCTCTGTCCCAAGCTTTGTACCAATCTTGACCTCTTTATTACTCTCATCTGTACCGAGATTAATTAAGTCCACCTGCTCTTTATGCGGTTGAAGCTCTGTGTACTCGTACTCAATCAATCTTGTCAGTTCCGCGGGTACTTCAAAATCTTCTTCACCCTCGTCCTCAGCTTGATTGATGGGTGCATCCCAGTCAGGAGTGTCAGTAAAGTCATTGGATCCAACAAGGTTTACGATGTCTCTGCATGATGGAAGGCTTACTTAGTTAAAATGCTCGAAGATATGTAAGAATGAAATGCTGTTTTTTTTCATTTTTTTTTTTTTTGGGAAAAAGGTTGCCAATTTCACTTTTAAAAGTGAAAACGAAAAACGCAAATGAACCAAAGTGAAATTGAACAAAATGCTTTTATTAATATCTTTTTAGGAATGAAAGGTGGCCCAATAAAAGTGACCCTATAGCCTTGGGCAGAGCTACGGATTTTTATTTGAAAATGGAAATGAAACTTAAAAAAAACAATTACTTTGACAAGGGAAAAGGAACAGGGATCTCTACGGCCTCCCAGTTGTTCAGAACTGCATCACCCTTAAACACCAGGTTGCTCAGCTCTTCACTTTCCTCACAGTCGCTGATGGCATTGACTTGGAAACCTCCGCTGACAAATACCTCTTGGATAACCTTAGGACGCCCCTCGACAGTTGTGGCAGCTCCATTCTGAGTTGGTTTGTAACCCAACCCAGAGCGATCAGTCTTGGTCTTGACATCGATTACCTCTCCCCAACCTTCAGGAATGCCCCTGTCAATTGTTGATCTGGTACTCTTCAGTGATGCGAAAGATGGATTACCCTGACCCACTGTCTCTTCGACTTCTAGCAGACCGGCATTGGCGATCTCAAGCGCTTGAAAGGAGATTTCTAAAGCATTCTCATCGGCCTCGATGTAACGGAAAGAAGACAGGTTACTGACCATCAGATCCTCCTCCCCGTGTATAATAACCAACTTTCCATCGATCACGAACTTCATCTTCTGATGTAACGTTGAGGTTACTGCCCCAGCGGCATGGATCCACGGCCTTCCAAGTAAACAACTGTAATTGGGATTAATGTCCATGACTTGAAACGTGATATTAAAACTTGAGGACCGATCAGGATAGGAAGCTCAACCTCCCCCATTACCGACCGACGAGAGCCATCGAAAGCCTTGACGACTAAAGGGGTAGGTTTCAACACAGTCTCTTTGCAAGCCAACTTATCAAGAACCCTCTTAGGTAGAACATTCAGAGAAGACCCGGTGTCCACTAGCACTCTCGCTAAATTGTCCTCCTGACATTTCACCGATATATGTAAAGCACGATTATGGTTCGGACCCTCCTTCGGTAACTCTTCATTGCTGAAACTGAGGGTGTTACAGGCGGTCAAATTGGCAATCACACTATCAAACCGACTGGTGCTGATATCTTGATCCACATGTGCTTGAGTCAAAACTTTCTGCAAGGCCATCCTATGAGCGGGTGAACTCATCAACAGTGATAAAATCGAAATTTTGGAAGGAGTCTGATGAAGTTGGTCGATAACCTTATAGTCACTTTTCTTGATGATCCTCAAAAATTCGGCATCTTCATCATTCGTGACGGCTCCCTTACCTTTGTCTTTGGCAGGCACTGGGGTACTAGTTATTTCCTTAGGTGGGACCTCATTGGAATGGGGAGTATACACACGGCCACTGCGAGTCATCCTGCTTGCCTCTGCGATATTGGTCACGGTGCCCTTAGCCTCTTCATTTGGAATAACCTTCCCAGACTCCTTGTCAATCATCGTCACGTCATATTTCCAAGGCACAGCTTTAGGATCACTGAAAGGAAACGGACTTGGTCTTCGAATAACTATAGGCTTAGGCTGATTCACCTCAGGGATATACGACTTCGGTATATCGAACACGAGATTGGCAGAACCTGCCCCTGATAGATTAAACACTGGTACCTTACCCTTTGATTCAGGCTGATGGAAGACAGGCTCAACCACAGCGACCTCTTCCTTCTTGGCTTGGCTTGTCACTTGTAAAACACCCTCATTAATCAACCTCTGAACATCATTCTGAACCAACACACAACCCTTAATACTGGCTTCACAACTTACGCATGCAGCGTGGGAAGTATCTACTAAACCAGCTTCGAACAGTTTCGAATGGAACATCTTGAGAGGAGTCTTAATCTGTTCGACGTCAAGGGCATAACCTTCCCCCGAATCAACACTAATGGCATTGACACTCTCATGGTTAGGAAAAGGGTTCTTCTTAACATTTGGTTGAGGATCCTCAAATGACAAAATCTTCTTTTCCAATAAATCCCTGACAATATTTTTGAGAGCATAACAATTCTCCAGATCATGACCAGGCGCACCCTCATGAAATAAACAATGAGCGGCGGCGTTGTAATTGGCGGGTAGAGGATTAGGAGGCGGACCCAAAGCCCGAGTAGTGATCAGACCTTGCTTGACCAAAGAAGGGTACAACTCGGTGAAAGTCATCGGGATCGGCGGACAGGGCTTATACGTTCTTCTGTTTGGCACATTCTGGCGAGGAGCCGGACTCTTTGGCTGTTGAGGAGCAGGAGCGTTGGGCGCCTGTAGATAGTTGACAGGAGGCGGATAAACAGGAGGTTGTTGCATAGGTTGATACATGGGAACCTGTTGATTGAATGAAGGTGTAATAGCTGCCACATAGGGTTGTTGAGCATATTGGACTGGGTACCCTTGAGGTTGAGCATAACCTTGCGGATGTCGATAAAAGCGTTCTTTGGGTCTACCAGAGGATATAGCATTAGTCTCACCCTCTTTCTTTTTCTGGGAGCTATACGGAGGTTTCTTCGGCTGATCCTTAGAAGTACCATGATTATTTGTCATTTTACCACTTTTCATACCCAATTCAATCTTGACACCCACAGCAACGATGTCGGAGAAATTTGAAGTCACACTACCCACCATTCTTTCGTAAAATTCTGGACGGACCGTGTCGACAAACCAATCAGCTAACTCTTTCTCGGTCAAAGGAGGTTCTACCTGCGAAGCAGTCTCTCTCCACCTTTGAGCATACTCTTTGAATGACTCAGAATTCTTTTGTGACATACTCAGCAACTGTCTTCTGTCAGGAGCCAGATCCATATTGTACTTGTAGTGTTTGATGAAAGCGTCAGATAAATCTTGAAAACTCTTAACGCGGGACTGGTCCAAAGTTAAGTACCACTTGGAGGAAGCACCCTTCAAACTATCTTGGAAGCAATGGATCATCAGTTTATCATTCTCAACATGGGCAGCCATTTTGCGATAATACATGATCAGATGACTCTTAGGACAGGTGGCACCTTCATAACGATCGAAGTTCGGAGTTTTGAACTTCGGGGGAATAACCAAACCTGAGACCAAACAAACATCCCTTGCAGCAGTCCCAAAAATTTGATCACCCTCTACTTTTTTCAACCTCTGGACGATGGTGTTTACTTCTTCACGAAGCTTATCATGTTTCTCATAACCCTCAACATTCTCATCAAGATTATCAAAAACTGTCTCATTGAAGTACGGTTGCACACGAGTGTGTACCACAGGTGGTGCAAAGATAGGAGCCCCCCTAGAAACTTCAGAAAATAAAGGCACGGCTTGCTGAACAGGTTGATTAATTGGAACAGTGGCTTGAGGAGGCACAAAACCGGGAGCAAGACCATAAGGTGGGTCCCTTGCTGCGGTCACACTTGGTGGAGGGTCCACAGTAACGCCGGTAATCTCAGAAACAACAGTGGGCTGGGTATCCATCTTAGCATTCATGACATGTAATAATTCCATCATACGCCCCATACCCCCTCAAAGGTCTTCAAGTTCATTACTAAGGCGATCAATCTCTTTTGCCTGATCCTCCATTCTCTTCCGAGTTTGAGCTCTGGTGTTGTATTGGTGCCGAGAACTCAGGGTGACGAAACTGGAAGGCGAGAGAACCGAACATGAGAAATCGGGAGACACATGCAATGCAAAAGTATGATGCTAAAATGTGAATGCAAATGAAGATTTCATGGAATTCAAACATTTACGAATGTCGTGGGGTACCAAGGAAATCTTTTTCTTGTTTTTTCATTTTATTATTTTTTTTTTATTCATGGTATCCCGCGATATCCATAAATAATGATTGAACTCCATGAAATACAATGCAATGAGATGCTTTATGGATGCAATGCATGAAAACACACAAAGTCCTAGGTTAAAGGAATGTGAGCGGAGTCAAGGTCTACCCATCCCAAAAGGAGTGTACTATAGGTTAGTTGTACCTGCCGAACAAGGTTCTACAAAGTGCCCAAAGTCATCAGCCCAACTTTCGGATATTATCAACCTTCCGACTGACTCAGGGGTTAATAATATTCTCAAGAGAACCTCTTTTGAGTGTAGTATCGCGTAGCAGCCATTGTAAGATTACTCCCACATAGCTCCCGCACTACGTCCTAAATAAGGCCGAGGTGGTGTCAAGGTACTACGGTCCTCAATATCACAGACTCCAGTCGACCATGGAAAAAGTTTTCGCGATTACTCGTTCAACCGAACCATTTTCGAAAGGGTCTCAACTGAGCGGAGATTCTCGAATCAGCTTGGTCGGGATTCACTCCCTATAAGCCTCATCGAATATATCCCCATCCTATAATAATGTCACTAGTCCGGGCGTAGGACTTATCTCACAGCACAAGGAACAATCCCACCCTGAAAGCATAAATATATACGCAAATGAATAATAACAGATAATGATAAATATGAACAAGTTAGGGATAACCCTCAAAAGTTTAGGAGTCCCCAGTGAAGTCGCCATTTTCTGTTGCGGTGGAAATAGGATATCAAATTATTAATTAATTTGAATCGCAATTCAATTCACAACCGCTCTTTGATTTATCCGAAGGAAAAGGTCAAAAAGGGAAAACCTATTTTGCATCGTAAACACAATGCGGGGAAAGATCTAGGGTTCGGGGGTTGGTTAAATCTAGGGAAGGTATTAGCACCCTAAACTTCTGTAGTACTCTACAGGAACCTTTTGTTCAAATGCTTACTATTTGCTTTATTCATTTGCTTAAGGTATATGTACAAAGGATTAAAAGTGAGAAAAGAGACCTAAGTGGTTAATTCTAAGTTTACTCGGCAAGACATCGCATCTTGTGCCTACGTATCCTTACGGGAGTGGAATCAGAGTAATCGTAGTTCCCCTCAAAAGGGAGGTTAGAGACTAATTGACTGTGGTCAAGGTCTCAAGGGGAATAAACATGTCTTAAGGACACGCTTACGTGGAGTGTAGAAACTCCAAATCTCTACGTTGAATTGTTAAGTTGTAATTAGGGTTAGGTTAGGGATTCCACGGCGGGAAACCCTAAAATGAGCGCGGCGGCTCCTTGACCTAATGCTAGGGGTAAAATGGTAATTTTGTCCACAGCGAGACATGTATGAAAATTTAGGGTTGAAAAGGTGTAAGGGTTGAAGGTGAGGACTATTGACACGGCGATCAAATGCTAGACCTAGTTCCATCGGAGCGTGTAATGTGACAGAAATATTGCAATACATCAGCAGAAATTTAAACCATACATTAGCGGAAATTTAAATGCGAAAAGTAAACGCGATTATTAGGTTCGCGAGGTTACATATGAGAAGCAGCTACAAATATAAGAAACTTAAATGAAAACTCGACGCGATAGCAATAAATAAGAACTGCAACAACGAACACCCGTTAGTAGGCAGAGAAGATTGAGATTTTACTATTGTTTATTTAAAAAATCTTACTAATTTAATGTTGGCTTGCAAAAGAGAAATTTAAAAAAGGTTTTTTACTTTTTATATTTTTTAAAAAGAGTTTTTATTTATTTTATTAAAAAAAAGTTTTTCATTTTATATTTACAAAAGTTTAATTCTATTAAAAAAGGTTTTAATTTATTCTTAATAATTATATTTTAAAAGGATTAAAATGAGAAAAATATTTTTTTAAAAATTATGAAATTAAAATGTTAAGAAAAAGTATTTTTAAAACATAAAACAAATTAATTAAAAAATAAAACAAAAAAATAAAAAGGGAAAAGGGTTGGGCCGGTCATCACACCCGGACCCAACCCGGTTATTGTGAATACATCCCAAAGTTTCACTCTAGGGTTTCAGAACCCTCATCCTAGCGGCGCCGTTTCTCTCGTCTTCTTCGTCTTGCCTTCGTTACTCTCATTGCCCGTTTCTTCTTCCTCGCGTGCCTCTAGGGTATACCGTCCGCCACTTTTTCCTGCAATCACAACATGAACAGATAAACACTTGATCTCCCTACCTTTTTCTTTGATGCTAGGCTTGAACTTATGGACGGTGAGGAAGAACTTCAACTCTCTGAGTCCGCGGGTTCGAGGAAGGTTTGATTGCCCGCCGTTTAAACGGCGAAGGTGATCTTCCTTCGATTGATAGCGCGGTTGTGGCTGTTGGAGGCGATGATGAGACTTCGTCTCTAAGTCTCGCGATTCTCACTCGTTAGGGTTTGCTCTTCGCCGTTTTTCCGTCCTCTCCGTCTAGGGTTTTAACGATCTCCTTCCATCAGGTTGTATCTCCCTTTTTATATACGCTTTATTTTTTTGGGCTTTCAATCTGTATTGGATTTGTATTGCTCTGAGATTTGATTTCGTGTTGATGCGATTTGATTTTGATTTTGGTTTTCCTCAGATACTGATTGGATTACGATTGGATGCTGATTGAACTCTGTTTCCCTTTTTAGGGTTTGATTGATCCTTTCTGATCTCCAGCTGATATGATTCTTCTGATTTGGTTCAAAGATTTCTATCTTCAGAACTTTGTGATTGAATATAATCTGAACTGATTTGTTTGATTGATTCAGGTTAAGTGCAAATGGGGATTCGATTTGATTTGATCATCTGGCTTTTCCAGATTGAGTTCCAATAGGGCTTTCTGATACGATTGGGATCTCGTTTCTCCTCTTGGAATCCTGATTGAGCTGATAGGATTTCCTGACTCGATTCAATTTTATTAGTCTGAACTGATTTGTTTTGATCTGTTTTGGGATTAATTATCAAATCAAAATCTCTCTATTTTTCTGATATGGTTTGCCTTGGATTGAATTGATTGATGTTTGATTTTAATTCCCAGGATTCCTTAATGGATTCGTATCTCTGTTTGATGCTTTGAACTCGAACTGACTCATTTTTTGATTGGTTCGCTTCTTTGATGCAGCTCAGATTCTTTTCCTCTTCTTCTTTCAGAGAGGGTTGATGCTACGACTTCGGTCGAATCAAAATTGCCGGGAAAGGTATACGGCAATGATGATACCGTTCTGAGCCTTCGAGGGATATTTCTTCGACGGTGTCGCGGTTGCTTCTGAGGATATTCGCGTGTGGTTTATCACTTATTCTCTTTGAGTTGTTTTAACTGCTGATGATGTTTGATTCTTGTGTTTCAGAGCTGACGCTATGGGCCATTGTGTCCAACTACGAATGCTTAATGCTGCCTCGATACACTTACGCGATATTGAGTTTGGGCGCTGATGATTTGGGTTATGGTGTTTGGTTAACCGAGCCATGTGTTTGTGTATTTGTTGGGGCAATGATGCTCACGACTGAGCCCCATTCTGCGCTATGCTTTGTGCTGCAACTTGGTGTCCATTTCTTTGTGACTTGCCATCCGTATTGTGTGAAGCTGGCCCTCCTAACTGACAACCTTTGGTATGTTTTATGCAGCTTGATGCAGTTTTGTGTGGATACTTCATTCTTCTTGCTCTATTTGAACATGCTGTTACCTCTTTCTTTGGATCTTGCTGGGCATGATTTACAGGATGTTTTCTGTGGCTTCTTGCGCATAATTCTGCCTTCTGATGCATTGTTTAGTTTGCATATGGTATTCTGTTTGCAATGTGATGCAGCTTTGGCTTGTATTCAATTCTCTTGTCTTGTTTTGGTATGCTTTTGAGCCGAAGGCTTTGATGCAGCGTATGATGCTGTTTGGTTTCTCTTGTTCTGTTTTGAGCTTGATATTCATTCTGTTTGGTAACAGATTTGTTTCTTTGGTGGCTATTCATACCTGTATTGGCGCGAGCCCCTTCCTGGTTTTGTTTATGCTTTGAGTTCTGATGATGCTTGTGGCTTTTCAGGTGTTGGAAGTTTTGAAACCAAGGGGGCTCAAACCTGCCGGCATCCGGGTCTGAGTCAAAACTTGCCTATGTTGCCTTATTCTCGTATCAGTTTGGAAATCCAATCGCGGCAAAACGAATCAGTCCCGCTTCATTTATTTTTTCTATCTCTCGGATGTCCCGTATCGATAAGAACAGGTATTACCTGATCTGACGCCCACGGCGCGGATCGGTAACGGGGGTAGGACGCAGCTTCGGTTGTGCCACTCCCGGCACTCGATGATGACATTGTTCTGAGAGTGTCAAAAAACTTCTAACATTTTTTTCTACACTGTTTGTTTTCTTTTTGATGTGCAGGTTAGCCGAGGATTCGTGGAGAAGTTCAAAGACAACATGAAGACCTTTAGATGTTCTTAGGATTTAGGATAGATACTTTAATGTAATCCCTTAGGATTTAGAACTTTAATGTATTTCCTTGTAACAGCACTTATAAAATGTGAAGCAATCTCCACTTCTTGTATGATGAAATTTTTTTATGAAATAAAATTCCCAAAATTTTGAATTTATTTATATTTTATTCTTAGTTAAAAAATATAAACAATTGTGAATAAATCCACAAGTATTTAAATTCATTAACATAGGCATAAAACATAAACACTCCCAAGTGGTATTCTTATGGGTGCACTCGTCTCATTTGTAATCCTAATCTCATCATCCGATTAAAATGTTAACCAACCATTTCATAACCAAACACATATGGGCACCGTAATCACAACAGTTTAAGCATCAACAGTAACACTACTCGAATTAAATTCCACTGACCAAATGACAAAATCTTAATATGATCAGACCTGGTGATAGATAAAGGCCTCAAAACAACAGCGTATTAAATGTCTCAGAATTTTAATAACAGCCCGCTTCAAGGAATTGGTAGAATTTGTGTAAGATGACCAAAATACCCCTGGGACCAAATCTGCAAAACAAACACCTTCATAACTTGTTAGTGGTTAGCAAAAGTACATATGAGATGATATGCGAAATGACTGACTAAATATAAGGGTAAAATTTGGGGTATTACAATTGTATCTGACAGAGATCTGAGGTTTACTTCTGGATTTTGGAAAAGCTTGCAAGGAGCTTTGGGTTTCAGTTTGAAATTAAGTTCTGCTTATCACCCACAGACCGATGGTCAATCTGAGAGGACTATTCAGTCATTGGAGGATTTGTTGAGAGCTTGTATACTCAAGCGAGGAGGCGCTTGGGATACTCATTTACCGCTGATTTAATTTACTTACAACAACAATTATCATTTTAGTATTGGAATGACACCTTTTGAAGCATTGTATGGTAGGAGGTGTAGGACACCTCTATGTTGGTATGATTCGGGCGAGAGTATGGTACTTGGACCCGAGATTATGCAACAGACCATGTAGGCAGAAAATGAAGACGGCCCAGAGTAGGCAGAAAAGCTACCATGATAATAGGAGGAAAAACTTGGAATTTAGCGAGGGTGACCATGTATTCCTTAGATTCAATCCGGTGACCGGTGCCTGTCGTGCGCTGAAATCAAAGAAATTGGATCCTAAGTTTATTGGACCGTATCAAATTCTGCAGAGGGTTGGAGCGGTTGCCTAAAGAGTGGCATTACCACCCGAACATTCGAATCTACATGATGTGTTTCATGTATCACAACTTCGGAAGTATGTGGCTGATCCATCTCATGTACTTTAGAGAGATGAAGTGCAAGTTTGAGATAACCTTACGGTGGAGGCGATGCCGTTGAGGATCGAAGACCACATGAAACAACTAAGAGGGAAAAATATCCTGTTAGTGAGAATATCTTGGGGAGGAGCTGTTGGAGGAAGTGTGACCTGGGAATTAGAGAGCAAGATGCGAGAGTCGTATCCGGAATTGTTCTTATCAGGTACATTTTCGAGGACGAAAATATTTTAAGTGGGGGAGAGTTATAACACCCCATTTAAATTATTGAGTCGCTTTTGTATTTTATGTGATGTGTATTGGTTGTGATGTCCTTGATTAAGGGTAGGAGGTTAAGGGTGAGAGTGAGAGCTGACCTTAGCTGAGGTAATGTGGACCTAGAATAAGGGATAACTTAATAACAATATTAGGAGCATTATGATTATTAATATCATTATTTCAATTATTATTAAGTATAATATTAATAGGATTATGGTTATTATTATTGTTATTATTAGTATTATTATTATCATTATCATTAGTAATATTAATTAAATTAAACAAATTAAAATATGATTAAGAGGGTTTAGAGAGTATTGTGGGTTTAGACAGTTAACACGTGAAAGAGGAAAAAGACTGAGGAAGGAGAGTTAGGGCAGAAGAACCAATTTTCTCCATTGTTGACAAGAAAGAGCTTAAATCCAAGGTAAGGGAGGAGAATGGATTTCAATATGGGTGACTTAAAATGAGAGGGTAGTGAGAGGTCCTTTCTCTCGTAGGAATTTTGTCTGTTCTCACCTTTTCGTTTGATTTTCGTGATATTGTGATTTCCCTGTGATTGTTGTTTTGTCGAATGATCATTTCATGATATTGTATGTATGATTCTGGTATGAATGTGAAAATTCGTTTGGAAATTCCCTGAATCTGTGATGGAATGCTATGGTTTAACAGATCTGAAACTAAGGGTTTAACTGTAATCGAAACTAGATCTAATAATTAGAATCTTGACAGAATAGAAGATAGGATTCATTGGGATTGATTAAAAAAATGAGTTTTAGGATGAAGAAGGAGGTAGAATGATGAATCTAGAGGGGAAACTTGTGAGAATGATGAGATCTGAGTTTTTTGAGAGATCTGCTGGTCATACGCGTATGGGGGACTTCCCAAGGGTTGTACGCATAGCAGACGTGCCATGTCCCTAGTGCCAGCATGGCCATCTGGTGATACACGTATGGTACACGTATGGGCCTGGGCAATACGCGTATAGAGGTAATCATACGCGTAAGGGGTGACTCTGATGGGGTTTTAGAGGTAGAAGCCTCTGGTCTTACGTGTAAGGGAGGTTCGTACGCGTATGACAGCAGGCGGTACGCGTATGGGCCATGCTGATACGCGTATGGACAGTCTGGGATGACTTTTCCCCAGTTTTGTGATTTCTGTCTAGCGTTCGCTTGGAACGCATTTCGGTTGATTCGGTAGGGTTAATATGTCTGAAATGAACCTAGAGATAGGAGTAATGAATTAAATCGGTAAAATGTGGAATGATATGGGTGTGCCCTTAAGGAATGTGTTTTGATGATTATGAGCCATGATTATCGAATGTGGATAATCTTATGCGATGGTCGTAATCCCCGAGAGGATTACGGTGAGCGGATGGCTCGTGTGGATCTTGGACGGTCGTGAGATTATGTTTGAATTATTATATTGCATAATTGTGTTGTCATGCATTTCATGTCATGTGTCTTGTGGAGATGGCTAGGTGGGAATCCATGATGGGTGCCTAGTTTCATCCGGACTTCATACGGAAGTTGTTGTGGAGATAAGTTGTAGTTCAGAGGAACGTATACGACGTATCCGGATTCCGACGGGAATCGGGTTCTAGGATGAACCGTATGTATTTGTGTTGGTACCACATGCATTGTGTCGAGTTAGTGAGTCACATTGCATAATTGTAATTGAATACGGGCTATTGATGCCGAGTAATTGATGTGGCACGTGTATGTGCGTTATATGTGTATGATTGTATGTGTGGTGTGTAACTACTCCTTAGCATGTGTATTTCGCTGCTTATTTATTGAATGTAGTTCTCACCCCTTTTCTGTTTGTTGTGTTTGTCCTCCTTGGGGAGTGCAGATAACCAGGTACCTGAGTAGTGCTTGGAGTGTGTTGCTATTTGATCGAGTTTTAGGAGTCGCTCTGATACGCAACATGAAATGACGGGATTACATTTAATTGACTTATTTTCTTAATTTATTGTTACGTATCTTTTAATTGTTGTATTAATAATGTATAACCACCGGTTGTGGAGATTATATTTAAACATTGATTTTATTCTGCTGTTTAATTGAAAGCTAGATAGCTACTGGTTTATTTGAAATGAAGGAAGTGACTTAGTGTGACATCCTACTGATTTTGGAACTCTGATGTATTTTCTATAATATTTCTATAATACGCGTACAGGGTAAAGTGGGGTGTTACATGCTTACTGTCAATGTAATGCCTTTTATGATTCGTGAAATGAGGGTTTGAGTTAAGTGTAGTGTTTTATGAGAAAAATCAAAAACATTTATTTAAATCATTTATTTTTTCTACATGTGCTTTGTTAAAAGATCACGTGTAAAAACAAACAATATTGTCTTTTATAAAGAGCACGGTTGAATTTCACATGCATTCCTAAAATCACGCGTAAAAAAAGAAAAATATTTTTATAAAAAATTATTATTATTTTTAAGATCAGTTTTTTTAAAGCGTGATTAAAATTAATAATTTTATTTTATAATATGGAGGGGACCATCCAAAAACAGATTGCAACAACTAAAATACCACCTCGTAAGATCTTAAATCAAGCATATTCACCATTAATAAATCAGATCCCATTGAAAGAGGAAGAAAATATCCACCAAACTTTGAATCAAGGCAAATACTCGATTCACTAAAAGGTGTAGGTAGATAGAATTTTATAGTCAATCCATGAATGTTCAAGATTCCACCCCAAATCTACCCAAAAATCATTTCCAAACCAAAAAAAAACTCTTTTCATCCACCTCTCTCACTGTTTTTGTGACTTCGTTAAAGATGACATCATTTTGGACTTTTTAAATTGACCAGACTACAACTTTCCAAATCAAAATATAATCACCCATATACTTAGTCGTACCCCCTAAAGAGAGAAAAGATTAAAAAACACCATATGATCGTGATAAATAACTGATTGTCACTCCAACCACTTAGAAACTCTATATCACACCGAGGAGGTTATATCACAAGGAACAAAAAGATGTGGAGTTGTTTTAATCGAAAACCCACATAAGGGACACGAAGTTCTACGAGGGTGAAAAAACACCCCCTTTTTAGACAAATTTTCTCTGAACGAAAGTCTATCTTATAAAATCTGTCAGGAAAAAACCAAAATCTTAGATGGAGTTCAACTACTCCATATGAGAGGGGATTTAACTCTCCATTATTAGCAAATCAACTAAAATACTCTCTCTCTCTCTCTCTCTCTACAATGGTTGGGTCGTCTTCATCACAAATGGGTAATGAAGCGTACAAAGAACCAGAACACACACTTCTCACACCAGTGAACAAACTAGAGGTACTCTGTGAGTTTATGGTTGATTTTGACTGTATGGAGAAAAATAGGTTTAATCTTCGTTCAACGGTTAACTTTCAAGGATGGGTAAAATACTTTGATCGGTTGTTTGGTCCAATTTTCCCCCAACTGGTAAAGGAATTCTAGATTCATTCCCAAGTTTACCCTAAATTTATTTCTTCATCCATTTTGGGTAAAACTATCATCATCACTGAGGAAATGATTCGCCAACTTATTGGCTATGAAGAAGAGGGTATTGTAAATACCTTAGTGGAACGCGTGAATATGAATGAAGTGCACAACGAGGTGTTTATCTCTGGGCTTCCATCCAATAAAATAAAGGATCTGAAGACCCATTACAAGATTTGGGCCAAGATATTTTTGGGTTGTATCCATCATCGCAAGGCTTCAAATTCTCCAGATTACATTAATACAGATCAATTGTATATTTTGTATTGTCTAGGGAATAATATCAAGGTGGATCTTCCACACCTGTTGTTTGTTCATCTTTGGAGTCATGTCAAGATGTCTAGAGAAATCATTCGCACCAAACACCAAAAAATCAGAGATTGAATTCCCATGGGAAGGTTAATTTCTGATATCCTCACTGAAAATGGTTTGGTATCTTATCTGAAAGATGTTGGCCAGACAAATGAATTAGTTCCTATTCTTGGGAAGCCTCTGGATGGCAAGAGTCTTCAGAGAATGAAGTTGGTAGAAAAACTTCAATCTAATCCAGTTCAGATTGATTCTAATGTTGTGCGCAAAAGGAGGGTACCAGTGGAAGATTTTCCACTCTTCACTGCAGAGGAGCCAAAGGAAGCTCTCCTCACTTATATTGCTTCCTGTATGGAAAATGGAACTCCTATGCCAGCTGATCTGCTGCTACGTGCTTCTCAACCTGCTCCAGAGCTGATTATGAGGAAGAAACGCAAGAAGAGCAAGGTCTCTGAAGAAGGTCCCTCAGAGAAACATTATAAGCGTTCTAAGAGGAAGGCTTCTGAAGAAGTCTCTTCCAAGAAGTCCTCAAAGCGTTCCAAGCAATCAGGTAATCCCTCTGCTATTTTATCTCCTGTTTTGGAAACTGTAACAGAAGAACCAACATCTCAACCCCCTCTCTCCTCTGAACCCATTATCACATCTGACTCCTCCTCTGACCAATCAGATGCTACATCCCCTCCACATAACTCCCCAAACCACCCTCTTGAGTTTTCTTCTCCCACTCTCATTCCCTCTCATTCTCCAGATAAACCTTCATTCTCTTTTAAACCTTCACTCTTTGATGCCCTTAGGACATCCTTTTTCGAGGCCTACCTTAAGCCCAAACCCAGACCCAATGTTAGTAATCTGTTATCTAGTTTTGAAATGGAGATGTAGATGTGGTTTTCTGCTGTAAGGGAGAAGTGCCTCACTAGCACGAATCCTCGTGACTCTGAAGAAATCTGGACTGCCTTCAGAAAGAGACTCACTTCTGTGACTATGAATCTTCAGGATGCTTGCTCTGAAGATGCGCAAGAGAGAGTTTCTGAAGCTATGAGACTTGCTCAACTCAGTTTCAGCAGAACTCCTATTCTTTGTCTGGAAAACACACCTGCAGAGGTTGTGTGTTCCTCATCTGAGAAATCTGCTGCGCTTCAGATTGGTGAAGGTCCTCATGCTGAAGAAGGTACCTCAGAGGCTCATGTTGATGAAGAGATTCCTGACTTTGGTCAGCCCTCTGCTCTGGAATTAGGGAATGCATCTTCTTCATTGGTTGTTCAGAATTCAACAGATTTGAGGAAAGAAAATGAAGATGTGCAAAACAAATTTTCTTAGCAAGAGGCTACTAACAGCGAGATAAAATCTTGGATGATCAAGCAAGAGAAAACTACGGCAGAGATTCAGGAGTGGATGGTCAAACAGGAAGAATCCACTACTGAAATCAAGACATGGATGGCCAAACAAGAAGCTTCAACTTCTGAGATGACGGAGCTTCTTAAGCTTTTAACTTCTTGTTTATCTTAATTGTTTGTTAGTTTGTGCTCATCTATGAATTTGCCTGTTTTATTTCTTGTCTGAGTCTCTAAATACATCTGTGACTATTTTTTTTACATCTGATTCTATCTTATTTTTTTTCTATTTTTCTTGCTCTAAATTTTTTTTTGTCTTAAATGATTTTCTAAAATCACTTTTTGATATGACAAAAAGGGGGAGAAAATGGAAATTTTGAATCATTCACATAAACAGATACTGAATGGAAACTCACACATGTTAAAAACTAACTAATCATGAATTCAGTGTTTCAGAGTTAAAGTTACTCATCTGACAGTATTTATAGAATTAACTCTGAACAAGGTCTGAGATAGTCCACAAGCTTGCTCTCACTCTGGAAAGAATACAAGTGCTGAAAGGGAAGTTTTAAATTTTCTAGCAGTATTCATTTCAGGGGGAGAATCATATTCTCAGGGGAGATATATATTTTAATTTTGAATAAAATTTCGTATAGTTTTTGTCATCATCAAAAAGGGGGAGATTGTTAGAACACGGATTAGTTCTTAATATATCTTAATGTTTTGATGATAACAATAATGAAATTTTGTATGGAGAAAATATATACTCTAATTTTGTTCAAGTTTTTTTGTTTCAGATAACATAATAAATATTCCTCTGAACGTTAAGCTACAACACGCAGAAGACTCTGAGCGTTTGGTAAAAAGCGAAGCTACAGAAGGCTCTAAGCGTAGAGTATAAAGCAAAGATTCAGAAAACTCTGAGCATACTAAACTCAACACTGCAACTGCAGAGGCTCTAAGAATCAAAACACGTAAGGCTCTGAAATGTTAGTAACAAAGTGATACATTTGGGTAACACGGATAACACGTAAGAGAGAAGATCTGCTCTGATCTAAAGCGCTCCTCTAGATGAACAGTTTGTTAAAACAATCACGCTAGCACTAAGCTGCAGAACTATGGAAGAGAGTTACTCTGATAAGAAGAAAATGGAACATCATCAGAGGATCTGATGCAGGAAATATTTCCATATTCGTTCATTTAAAAAGATGCTGATCAAGAAAGATTCGTTGCCAAATTCATTGTCTACATCCCACGGCACTATTCCTCTTTTATGTATGGGACAGGATTTCAGAACAAAAAGGATATCTCTGAACATTCCTCTCCTAGAAAGAAACAGTCAAAGAAGATAAAAAGCATGTGCACGCTATTTGAGAAATGGGTGTGAAGTATTTAAACAAGTCTTCAACAACAATTCAGAAAAATATAACATTATTCTACAACGAACATACTACTTTGCTGAAAAGAAAATCCTACTTTGCTATCACTTTCAAGTCAACTTCATATTAGCAAATAGAAAGCTTCATTGATCTTCATTTGTGTTAAATCACTGTTGTGAAAAAGCTTTTCTAAGAAGCACCTAAACACACTTTATTGTATTACTTTGTAAAAGATCCTTGAGAGACCAAGTTGTGGTCAGTATTCTCGAGAAGACTAAGACAAGTTTATCTTAGTGAAAAGATTGTAATCAGTTTTTGATTATTGGATTAAGTCCTCTTTTGAAAGAGGCAAAATCACCTTGGCCGGGTGGACTGGAGTAGTTTGAGTTCAAACGAACTAGTATAAAAATACCTTTTATTTTTATTGCCTTATTTGTTTTTGAAAACCCTTATTCAACCCCCCCCCCCCCTCCCTTCTCAGTGTTTTCCTTCCTTCAAGGTTAAGGGCGAGAGTGAGAGCTAACCTTAGCTGGGGTAATGTGAACCTAGAATAAGGAATAATTTAATAACAAGATTAGGAGCATTATGATTATTAATATCATTATTTCAATTATTATTAAGTATAATATTAATAGGATTATGGTTATTATTAGTATTATTATTATTATCATTAGTAATATTAATTAAATTAAACAAATTAAAATATAATTAAGAGGGTTTAGAGAGTATTGTAGGTTTAGACAGTTAACACGTGAAAGAGGAAAAAGACCGAGGAAGGAGAGCTAGGGCAGAAGAACCAGTTTTCTCCATTGTTGACAAGAAAGAGCTCAAATCCAAGGTAAGGGGGGAGAATGGATTTCAATATGGGTGACTTAAAATGAGAGGGTAGTGAGAGGTCTTTTCTCTCGTAGGAATTTTGTCTGTTCTCACCTTTTCGTTTGATTTTCGTGATATTGTGATTTCCCTGTGATTGTTGTTTTGTCGAATGATCATTTCATGATATTGTATGTATGATTCTGGTATGAATGTGAAAATTCGTGTGGAAATTCCCTGAATCTGTGATGGAATGTTGTGGTTTAACAAATCTGAAACTAAGGGTTTAACTATAATCAAAACTAGATCTAATAATTAAAATCTTGACAAAATAGAAGATAGGATTCATTGGGATCGATTAAAAATCTGAGTTTTAGGATGAAGGAGGAGGTAGAATGATGAATCTAGAGGGGAAACTCGTGAGAATGATGAGATCTGAGTTTTTTTGACAGATCTGCTGGTCATACGCGTATGGGGGACTTCCCAAGGGCTGTACGCGTAGCAAATGTGCCCTGTCCCCAGTGCCAGTACGGCCATCTGGTGATACGTGTATGGTACGCGTATGGGCCTGGGCAATACGCGTATGGAGGTAATCATACGCGTAAGGGGTGACTCTGATGGGGTTTGGGAGGTAGAAGCCTCTGGTCTTACGCGTAAGGGAGGGCCATACGCGTATGACAGCAGGCGGTATGCGTATGGGCCATGCTGATACGCATATGACAGCAGGCTGTACGCATATGGGCCATGCTGATACGCGTATGGACAGTCTGGGATGACTTTTCCCCAGTTTTGTGATTTCTGTCTAGCGTTCGCTTGGAACACATTTCTGTTGATTCGGTAGGGTTAATATGACTGAAATGAACCTAAAGATAGGAGTAATTAATTAAATTGGTAAAATGTGGAATGATATGGGTGTGCCCTTAAGGGGTGTGTTTTGATGATTGTGAGCCACGATTATCGAATGTGGATAATCTTGTGCGATGGTCGTAATCCCCGAGAGGATTATGGTGAGCGGATGGCTCGTGTGGATCTTGGACGATCGTGAGATTATGTTTGAATTATTATATTGCATAATTATGTTGTCATGCATTTCATGTCATGTGTCTTGTGGAGATGGCTAGGTGGTAATCCATGATGGGTGCCTAGTTTCATCCAGACTTCATGTGGAATTCCTTGTGGAGATAAGTTGTAGTTCAGAGGAACGTATACAACTTATCCGGATTCCGACGGGAATCGGGTTCTAGGGTGAACTGTATATATTTGTGATGGTACCACATGCATTGTGTCGAGTTAGTGAGTCACATTGCATAATTGTAATTGAATATGGGCTATTGATACCGAGTAATTGATGTGGCACGTGTATGCGCGTTATATGTGTATGATTGTATGTGTGGTGTGTAACTACTCCTTAGCATGTGTATTTCACCGCTTATTTGTTGAATGTAGTTCTCACCCCTTTTCTGTTTGTTGTGTTTGTGCTCCTTGGGGAGTGCAGATGACCAGGTACCTGAGTAGTGCTTGGAGTGTGTTGCTATTCGATCGAGTCTTAGGAGTCGCTCTGATACGCAACATGGAATGACGGGATTACGTTTAATTGACTTATTTTCTTAATTTATTGTTATGTATCTTTTAATTGTTGTATTAATAATGTATAACTACCGGTTGTGGAGATTATATTTAAACATTGATTTTATTCCGTTGTTTAATTGAAAGCTAGATAGCTACTGGTTTATTTGAAATGAAGGAAGTGACTTAGTGTGACATCCTACTGATTTTGGAACTCTTATGTATTTTCTATAATACGCGTACGGGGTAAAGTGGGGTGTTACATGCTCACTGTCAATGTAATGCCTTTTATGATTTGTGAAATGAGGGTTTGAGTTAAGTGTAGTGTTTTATGGAGAAAAATAAAAAAAAAATTATTTAAATCATTTATTTTTTCTACACGTGCTTTGTTAAAAGATCACGTGTAAAAACAAACAATATTGTCTTTTATAAAGAGCACGGTTGAATTTCACATGCATTCCTAAAATCACGCGTAAAAAAAGAAAAATATTTTTATAAAAAATTATTATTATTTTTAAGATCAGTTTTTTTAAAGCATGGTTAAAATTAATAATTTTATTTTGTAATATGGAGGGGACCATCCAAAAACAAATTGCAACAACTAAAATACCACCTCGCAAGATCTTAAATCAAGCAATTCACCATTAATAAATCAGATCCCATTGAAAGAGGAAGAAAATATCCACTAAACTTTGAATCAAGGCAAATACTCGATTCGCTAAAAGGTGTAGGTAGATAGAATTTTATAGTCAATCCATGAAGGTGCAAGATTCCACCCCAAATCTACCCAAAAATTATTTCCAAACCAAAAAAAAACTCTTCCCATCCACCTCTCTCACTGTTTTTGTGACTTCGTTAAAGATGACATCATTTTGGACTTTTCAAATTGACCAGACTACAACTTTCCAAATCAAAATATAACCACCCATATACTTAGTCGTACCCCCTAAAGAGAGAAAAGATTAAAAAACATCATATGATCGTGATAAATAACTGATTGTCACTCCAACCACTTAAAAACTCTATATCACACCGAGGAGGTTATATCACAAGGAACAAAAAGATGTGGAGTTGTTTTAATCGAAAATCCACATAAGGGACACGAAGTTCCATGAGGGTGAAAAAACACCCTCTTTTTAGACAAATTTTCTCTGGACGAAAGTCTATCTTATAAAACCTGTCGGGAAAAAACCAAAATTTTAGATGGAGTTCAACTACTCCATATGAGAGGGGATTTAACTCTCCATTATAAGCAAATCAACTAAAATACTCTCTCTCTCTCTCTCTCTCTCTCTCTCTCTCTCTCTCTCTCTCTCTCTCTCTCTCTCTCTCTCTCTCTCTCTCTCTCTCTCTCTCTCTCTCTCTCTCTCTCTCTCTCTCTCTCTCTCTCTCTCTCTCTCTCTCTCTCTCTCTCTCACACACACACACACACACACACACAAATAGAGGTCATAGAAAATGTATCCTTATTAGAATGCTTTCAATTTCACTTATCGCTGTCCAAGATAAGAATGACATTTAAAAAAATCGAAATTCATCCGAAACATATATTTCTCTAAAGAAAAATAGTCTCCTTATCTAAGATCTTAAGTCAAGATCCCATTAACAATCACTCATGTCTCACCCACCAACCTTCTTATTGGAGAAAGTTGGAGAACACAATAGAAAATTTATGTTTTAAAGGAATGCTTAACCAAAGATCTTTGCAAAAGAAAATCTAAAAACTCGACCCCACTTTTCTAACAATGTCATCACTAAACAAATCAAGATTGCCCTCTTTTTTTTTAGTCCGAAGAAGAACCAACTTTTTTCATCTAAAAGATGAAGAACGGAAACCGAGTACACCTCTCTCAATCTGAAATATTTATTGATAATTTATCTTATATATTAATAATAAATCAGTTGTCATTTGCATTCGCAAATGTACTTTCCTACTTCGAATAAAAAAGCATGACAATGATGGAAAGGAAATCAAGTCTAATAGAAAACGGAAATAAAGAAAAGCAAAACACAAATTCTAAATATGACAAACATAATCAAGATTATATCTTCACATAAACAAACATCTACATGTTCTTACAAACTAAACGAAAATGACAAACTAAAAAACAATTAATGGAGAATTACATTATTGCCCTCTAAATTTTATTTTAATTTTTTTAGCTTTTACGTTAATGTAGAATTTAACCAATTAATAGATAAACTAATAAATAGTAAAAAAAAAAAATTAAAGTGGACTCACTTTGACATGCATGGCTTTATTACAACACTAGCTAGTAGTAAAAAGCAAATTAAAGGGATGTGATTTATAACCTTTCAGTGTCTGTTACGTGTTAAATTCTTTCCTTATTGTTTCACTGAACATGATTCATGAGTTCAGTTTGACAACTATCTTATAGTGTTAATATTAATATTGCACCAATATATAACTATTTTTAATAATATACCAATCTACCACCATTTCCAAATTATATACTAAATTACCACTCTTTTAAAAAATTCAAATGTAATGAAGGGTCATTTTGGAATTTTTATTGCACCCTGAATTGAATTGTCTAAAGGGTAATATAAATAAATTTAAAATAATATATTATGTAGTTATAAATAACATGTGACTATACTAACCTCATAACACTAATGTTTTTCTATTATCAATATATTATATATAAAGAGATATAAAAGTAATGTAAATTAAATTTTTTTTTAATCTTTTCAATGTAAACAAATTAAAAATGAAAACAAAAATAAATATATAACAATTTTATTTTAAATAAAAATAAGACTTTAATTGTTATACACTGATAGTGTAAAAATATTTTACACTGTCATTCAATAGGAATATATCATTCTCTCATGTCATGTAACTAATTTAAAATTTTTAGTATGACTTGACGGGATGCATGGTCGTCATTGATTGACAATGTAAAAAAAAATTTCACACTTAGTGCATCTCCTTTTTTTCCTAAAAATAATAATATTTATAAATAAATAATATTATTAATATGCAAATTAAAATAAATATCATACATATGATAAAATATACACATAGTACTTGGTTGATTTCTCTATAGAATTAAAAAAAAAATATAATGATTTGTAAGTTTTTGTAAAATAATGCGGTTTGATTTTGTTTGGTTTGGTTTGCAAAATACAAATTGCAAACCAAACCAAATCGCGCGGTTTTGCTAGAAAATGCCTCAAACTCATCCGAATCAAATGTGATATTTTGCAGTTTTGGTTTGATTTGGTTCGATTAACATTTTTCTATTGGGTCAGTTCGGTTTTGAACACCCCTAATTATTTTTCCTAATATCCTCTTGTAGCTTTGCGATGTTTTTTATCCCTAGTTGGATCTAATAAATTGGGATGCGATTATTTTATGGTTTATCATGCAATGGTTTGATTTGTCTAAAAGTATAGAAATGATTGAGTTTTTGCAGGTTCTCCCGTAAACGTGAAGGTCCTAGAATATATGTTCTTTTAAGTGTACTAAAAACCCACCAAAGAACAAAAGCGAGAGAAAAAAACAAAAACAACATAAGAAAAAAATACCTCAAAAACCGGAGCTACCACAAAATAATACCAAGCTAAAACCTAAGAAAAACAAACCACCATCGACTGAGTAGAACAATTCATGCACAACTTAGAACCAAACCTGCAAGAAAATCAAAAGACACGCTTTAACCTCTATTGGTGCAAGCAAAGGATAAAGTCTGCTAACCAATTAGAGAAACAAAAAGCACATCCCGACGAATACCAAGAGATCATTTCCAAGAAAGTGAAATACATTTATATTCCAAGACCTTCTAGTCAATCGGTGATCATGTAAACATAAAAGTATTCATTGATTTCTATAAATTTCACACGGTTTAATATCAAATAAAGATAAGATCACCTTTAATCCTAGTCAAATCCTTTAAGGATGAAAAATCCCAGTCAGAGATAGAATATTATTTGGTAAGACTACTATCCTCCTTGACCACTGGAAAATCATATACCACAAGTTTACCGAGATATAACAGGTGACAAACAAGTGAAAGGAACACTTTAAGGACCCAACACATAATCCTCAAGAAATACCCTAATGATCTAGAATAACTTGTCTAATATGCAGATTCTCTCTGGTCTGGATTTTATGCTAGAGAAACTGCCAAGAAAAGAACAACACTTTTGAGGGAGTCCAACTACCAAATGGAAGCCGGTGAACAACCTAAACTAGGGGAAATGTAGAAATATAAGTACAGAAATATTATAGTAGGTAGGTGTGACAATGAGAGCTATTGATTGTTTTCATGCAAGAGAAACACTATGAGTGGTCAATATAAGGTCATCCACTAATTCTTGTTCACGGCCAAAGAGAGGTATCCTCCACATAAAATTCTAAACAATGATCCCATCTTCCCAAGTATCAATAACACCCACCTTACTCCTTTTTTGCTAAGATGTCAGGAAAATCCTATCAAAACTAACTCTAAGAAGGATGAGCCTCATCTAAAGGTCATCCCAAAAAGATGTGAGCATACCACATCTCACCTTTCACTTCAGACCATCCACAAATCAACCCAATGAGTCAGGAGATTAAAAATCTATAAGGGAGACTCCTATCCACCAAGGAGGAGTAGACCGAAGTCCAATCGACCTACCTCCTTTTAAGGAAGTGACAACCTAGATATCATATCTAAAAATCAAAATATTCCTCCAAAGATTGATGCTCAAAAATAAAATACCACATCCATTTGGCTATGAGAGCTAGTTTTACTAAGCAAATGTCAAGTACTTTAAGCCCATTATTCTTCTTGGATTTACACACATATGTCTAGCTTGAAATTTTGTTCCACATAGGACAAATGTTGGGGTACCTTTTCCAAATTCTTGAACCAGAATGATAATAATATGATAGCAATAAAAAAAAGTAGAGAAAGCAGTAAAATAACACAAGATATTGGTATCCTGGTTCGGTGAAACCACACCTACAATTGAGGGGACACTTTACCTAAGAAAGGAAACTCACTACTTTGAATTAGTACACTTAGTTTTACAAGAACAAACTGAAGGTGAGAAAATACTTAGAAGGGGGGGGGGGGGTTGAATAAGGATTTAGAAAATATTATGGCAATAAAAACACAAAGATTTTTATTCTGGTTCGTTGAACTCAACTAATCCAGTCCACCCTATCAAGAGTGATTTGTCTTTCTCCACAAAGACTTAATCCACTATAATCAAACTGATTACAATATCGAATACTAAGAACAACTGTCTTAGTCTTCTCAAGAACTACTGACCACAACTTGGCCTTCTCAAGGAACTTTTACAATCAAATGTAAACTAAACAAGTGTTTGAAATGCTTCTAAGAAAGCTATATCACAACTATGATTTACACTTAAGTTTATGAACGTATGAAACTATTCAACAAAGATAAATAATTTTTATGAGAGCTTTGAGAGAGTTTTCAATAGTTTTATCAATTTTTGTCAACTAAAGAAAGTTGTTGGAGACTTGCTTATATAGACACAAAAGTCCAAGACGTTGCAAGCTTGAAGACCGTGTACTGCAAAGTAGCTGTAACCTTTTTGTCTTCACATCACTTGACCTTTTCTAGAAGTAGAACGATCAGAGAAATCCTTTTTGCCTGAGTTCTTGTGTCTAGGATGAAAGAGGAAAGAGTCGTTTGGCATAACCAACGGATATAACTTTGAATAATCTTCTTCAACAAGTTTCTATTTCACAGCAATCAACATCAGAGCCTTGAGTGATCAGAGTCTTGATGTCTTCAGAGTTTGCTGTATCAGAGTGTTGCAGCAAGTGTGCTTCAGCGCGAAATTAATCAGAGCAGAGTTTGGAGATCAGATCCTCAGTACTTGCAGCCAACAGTACTATCAGAGTCTTCTGAAAAACAATGTTTGAAACTCTTCATACAAAGTCTTCAGTCTACACTTCAGATGCTTCTGTAGCTTCTGCTTCAGAGTCTTCTGTAGGCAGCGCTGAGAGTCTTCTGTAGGCAATGCTCAGAGTCTTGCGTAGTACAACATTCAGATCCATTTTTGCTTTCAGAAGAATATTAAATTTAATATCTGCAGCAAAAACACTTGAACAAATTTAGAGTATATAATTTCTTAATACAAAATTTCATTAGTGTTATCATCAAAACATAGAGATATAAATAAGAACCAATCTGTGTTCTAACAATCTCCCCCTTTTTTATGATGACAAAAACATAGGAAATTTTGTTCAATAAAGAGATAAATAAAACTCCCCCTAAATTGAATACTAAGAAAGAATAGAAACTTCCCTTTTTGCATGAGTATTATTTTCAGAATCAGAGCCTGAATGTTGAAAATTAGAGCTTGATTTGGATGAACGTTTCAGAATCAGAGCCTGATTGGTTAACCTTGATCTGGGGATCTCAGAGTTACTTTAAAGAATTTTGTCAAATTTATCATTATAGTTCTGAAAGATTAAAAAAATCATGTTAGTTGTGATTTGATATGTCTGAATTCCATTCAGGTAAAGTTTATTTGAACAGTCAGAATTTCATTTTCTCCCCCTTTTTGTCATAATCAAAAAGAAACTTTTAAAGCCAAATAAAAGGAAACAGAGAGAAAAGATATAATCATATAGAGAAAACATTCAGATTCACTCATTCATTCAAATAGTCAGATAGAACAGACAAATAGTCAGATAGAACAGAGAGAAAAGATATAATCATATAGAGAAAACATTCAGATTCACTCATTCATTCAAATAGTCAGATAGAACAGACAAAACATCAGATGAGAAATTTAAAACAAGTGCTCAAACATCAGATAAGGAAAACATAAAGCTAAGATTGTTTGGAGAGAAGCATATTCAGAAGGTGAGTGATCTCAGAAGAAGATTCTTCTTGCTTGGACATCCACTTCTCAATGTTGTCAGTTTTCTGATCTTGCCTTGCCATCCAGAACTTTATCTCAGATTGACCAGCTTCCAGCACATCAATCTTATCTTCTAAGTCTGGGTTCTCTTTCTTAATCTCAGAAGAAGTAGACGGAGCAGATTCTGATACAGGAGTAGAAGCAGAGTCAATATCCATTGGAGTTGCAGATTCTAGAATCACAGATTCAGATGATTTGTCCACAATCATCAGAGCTAAAGGATTGTCTTCCAGAATGACTTCAGAAGCAGATCCTTCAAGAGACTCAGAAGTAGTAGACACTCCAGAAGTTGAGGGTGAATCCTCAAGAAGCAAAGTTGGAGATCTTTTCATATTCCATAGCATGGTTCTGGCAATCTCAGCAAATCTGATTTTCGCATCATCAAAGCAGACACTCTTCAGATTTGAAGCAACAATGTTGAATCTGGAAATGAAGCTATTCCAAATAGCATCAGATTCATCTGAATTCATGGTTGAAAGGCATCTCTTCTTCACAGAGTCTAAACTCATCCTTATTTCTTTCATAAAATTAGCAAATGAAATATCAACATTTAGCCTAGATTTAGGTTTAAGAAAGGCTTCCAGAGTGGATGGCTTAGATTGAACTGGTGGAGGTGGTATGGTAAATGTTGGAATAATGAACAGAGGACGAGGATATGGTGATTTTGATTGAGCAGGCATGAGGAGAAAGAAGGGTTTTATTCTGCGAATGGATGGAATAACAGCTCTTGGATTATCAAGGTATGGAACAAAAGTTGATGATCTTGGTTTAGGTTTTGGAGTGGGTTTAGGAATGATAGCATCAGATGAAGTAAATGTATCTTGTTGTTTTGGTTCATATCCTCTGAGAGAGGGGTGTTAGAACACAAATTGGTTCTTAATAATTACTCTTTGTTTTGATGATAACTGTTAGGAAATTTATATTTAAGAATTATATACTCTAAAATTTGTTTGAGAGTTTTACTGCAGATTGAAATTATATTAACTCTCTAGAAGCAAATCTGCCTTGAATACAAGAAGTTATTCTGACTCTGAAGCGCCAGATGCACCTTACAGAAGAATCTATTTGCTCCTTACAGAAGATCCTGAGCGTAGTCTCCAGAAGGATCTGAAGCAAGAAGCTCCAGAACATTCTGAGTCAGAAGCATCTGAAGATAATCAGAAGCATCTGAAGCTGAAGCATCTGAAGTATAGAAGAATATTGATTGAAGTGTTTCTCAAAGCATTTATCTACAGAAGTTTCTGAAAGTACCTACGCTTCCTAGTACTGAAGCTCTGTGTCAAAAATGCTCTGATGATCAACACGCTAGAAGCACACACGCTGCAGAAGACTCTGATACAGCATAGTTCTGAATCTCATTAGAAGACTCTGATTCGTTCAGACTCTGAAGAACTTGCTGAAAGCTGAAGAAGTATTTTCAAGATTATATCCGTTGGAGCTATTCAACGTCTCTTTTCTTATTTGTGCTAGACACACTTACACAGACAAAAAGGATTTTTCTGTGCCATCTACTTCTAGGAAAGGTCAGTTGATGTGAAGACAAAAAGGCTCAGACCTTTTTGGGACTCTCTTTTCAACGTTCAGCTTGCATGGTTCAGCTGCCTATAAAAGGAGAACTTCACTACATTCTTCAGTTACACGCTTGCTGAAAAGAAATCATTAAATTCTAAAGCTCTCATTCATTCTTATTCTTCTAAGAATTTATTGTACTTAAACTTAAGAGAAAAATCACTGTTGTGATAAAAGCTTGTTAGAAGCATTAAATCTCTTGTATTTAATTTACATTGATTGTAAAGGATATTCCTTAAGAGGATTCAGTTAGAATCAGTAGCTCTTGAGAAGACTAAGAACTGTTGTTCTTAGGTGATACTATTGTAATCAGTTTGATTTAATAGTGGATTAAGTCCTTGTTGAGAAAGGCAAATCACTCTAGGAAGGGTGGACTGGAGTAGTTGTTAAACGAACCAGGATAAAAATAATTGTGTGATTATTTTCAAGTCTTAATTTTCCATAATTATTCAACCCCCCTTCTAAGTATTATCTCACCTTCAATTGGCATCAGAGCTCCGGTTCTGAGTGTGCTATCACTTAACAGTGTCAGTAAAGATCCAGAGAGATATACTTTGATAAATATATTTATTTGTTATCATGGCTGATAACTCAATGTCAAATATTAACAATAAATATGAAGAGAGGGATAGGATCAGCACCAAACCTCCAATGTTTGATGGAGAAAAATTTGATTACTGGAAAGACAGAATTGAGAGTTTTTTCCTAGGATATAATGCTGATCTATGGGATCTTGTCATAGATGGATATGTACATCCCACAGATGGGGATGGCAAAAAGATTGACAGAAAATCTATGACAGATTCTCAGAAGAAAGACTTCAGAAATCACCATAAAGCCAGAACCATATTACTGAATGCTATTTCACATACAGAGTATGAGAAAATCACAAACAGGGAGACAGCTTTTGATATGTTTGAATCCCTAAAAATGACACATGAGGGAAATTCTCAAGTTAAGGAGACAAAAGCTCTGGCTCTGATCCAGAAGTATGAGGCTTTCAAAATGGAAGACTCTGAATCTGTTGAAGCCATGTTCTCCAGATTCCAGATACTCACTGTTGGGCTGAAAGTTCTGGACAAGGGATATTCCACGTCAGATCATGTAAAGAAAATCATCAGAAGTTTGCCCATCAGATGGAGACCAATGGTGACTGCCCTGAAGATGGCCAAAGATATGAACAAGATCTCTCTAGAAGAACTCATCAGCTCACTGAGGAGCCATGAGATTGAGCTTGAGGAAGATGAACCTCAGAAGAAAGATAAAGGTAAGTCTGTAGCATTAAAATCTAACAAAACTGCTAAAGCTTTGCAGGTCATTCAAGAAAGCTCTGAAGAATCTTCTTCTGAAGAAGAAGATGAGTTATCCATGCTGTCCAGAAGGATTAACAAACTCTGGAAGCACAAGGGAAAGAAGTTCAACAACTTCAGAAGATCTGACAACAGAAAGGAATCTTCTAGTCACAAAAGATCTGCTAAGAAAGAAGTTGTGTGCTATGAGTGCAAAGAACCTGGGCACTACAAGAATGACTGCCCCAAACTTCTGAAAGAAAAACCTAAGAAGAAGTTCAACAAAAAGAAGAAGGTTCTGATGGCAACATGGGATGACTCAGATGAGTGTGAATCATCTTCTGAATCAGAAGAAGAATGTGCAAACGTTGCACTGATGGCCAGGACAGAGGATCAAGAGGAAGGTACCTCAGGATATGAATTAGAATCTGAATCTGATGATGATGCAGAAGAGGTAATGGCTAAACTTACCAAAGAAGAACTCATTAAAGTTTTAATAGAAGTTCTTAAAAGTTATAACAACATCAAACTCAAATACAAGAAGCTGAAAAGCAATCTTGAATCTGAGATTGATCTTCTGAAAACAGAACTTGTTGAGCAGAAAGAAATAAATTTAAAAATCAAAAATGACTTTGATAGAACTCAACAAGAATCTGAATCTGAGACTAAGTCATGTGAAAATATTTTAGAAAAATATGACTCTAGTTTTCAGAGATTTCTCACTAAGAGCATAGACAGAAGCAAGATGGCTTCCATGATCTATGGTGTTAGTGGAAACAACAGAAGAGGCATTGGATATGAGTCTTCATCTGGAAGCAATCCAAAACCTGTTGACAAACTTTTCATCAGGAAGACACCTCTGTATTCTCAATTCAAATTTGGTCACTTGAATGAAATTAAACACACAAGCTCTGAGGAGAGTACTTATGTGTTTAAACCAAAGGCAAGTCAGAATAAACATTATGTTGCAAAACAGAAGTTTAGACAAACCTACAAACCAACTAACCCCAAAGGACCCAAGAAGATCTGGGTACCTAAAAACAAAATAATTCCTGTTGCAGATGTTCTTAGCAGCAAGGTCAGGACACCACTCATGGTACCTGGACTCTGGATGCTCACGACACATGACAGGAGAAAAGTCTATGTTCCAAAGCTTGGAACTTAGATCTGGAGGGGACGTGAAGTTTGGAGGGAACCAGAAGGGCAAGATCATTGGATCTGACACTATTGGAAATGGTAAACTTCCCTCTATTACTAATGTTTTACTTGTTGAAGGGTTAAAACATAACTTATTGTCCATAAGTCAATTAAGTGACAATGGTTATGATATAACTTTTAATCAAAAATGTTGTAAAGCTATTAGTCAGAAGGATGGCTCTATCCTATTTAGTGGTAAGAGGAAAAACAACATTTATAAAATAAATCTTTCAGAACTTAAAGTTCAAAATGTTAAATGCCTCTTGTCTGTTAATGAAGAGCAATGGGTTTGGCACAAAAGATTGGGCCATATTAATATGAGACGTATATCTCAGATTAATAAACTTAATCTTGTCAGAGGACTCCCAAATCTGAAGTTCACTTCAGATGCTCTTTGTGAAGCATGTCAGAAAGGGAAGTTTTCAAAAACATCTTTCAAATCTAAAAATGTTGTTTCTACCTCTAAATCATTAGAACTACTTCATATTGATCTGTTTGGACCAGTGAAAACTGCATCCATCAGAGGCAAGAAGTATGGATTGGTCATTATTGATGACTTTAGCAGATGGACATGGGTAAAGTTCTTAAAACACAAGGATGAGTCACATTCTGTGTTCTTTGACTTCTGCAAGCAAGTCCAGAATGAAAAGAATTTCAAAATTATAAAAGTCAGAAGTGATCATGGTGGTGAATTTGAAAATAAATATTTTGAAAAATATTTTTCTGAAAATGGCATTGCTCATGATTTTTCCTGTCCTAGAACTCCACAACAGAATGGGGTTGTAGAGAGGAAAAATAGAACTTTGCAAAAAATGGCCAGAACCATGATCAATGAGACAAATCTGGCAAAACATTTTTGGGCAGAAGCAATCAATACAACATGCTACATTCAGAATAGAGTGTCTGTTAGACCTCTTCTGAAGAAGACTCCTTATGAATTGTGGAAGAACAAAAAGCCCAACATTTCTTATTTTCATCCTTTTGGATGTATTTGTTATATGTTAAACACTAAGGAAAATCTGAGCAAGTTTGATTCCAAAGCACAGAAGTGTTTCATGCTTGGATATTCTGAACGCTCTAAAGGCTACAGAGTATACAACACTGAGACACAGATTGTGGAAGAATCCATTCATGTCAGATTTGATGATAAGCTTGGCTCTGAAAAGCCAAAGCAGGTTGATAACTCTGCAGATAGGGAAGTAGTCTTTATTGACTCTGAAGTTCCAGAAGCAGACAAACTTCAAGTAAAGGAACCAGAAGCAACTCCAGATGCTACTCCCTTAACTTCTCAGATGAATAATCTAAAAATTTATGAAGAGTCAACTATCAGAGGATCATCATCCAGAATTAAAGCTTCTCATCCAGAGGATGTAATTATTGGAAAGAAGGATGATCCCATCAGAACAAGATCATTTCTAAGATCATCTGAAGCATCACTTTTTGGACTAGTGTCAGAAATTGAACCATCTTCTGTAGAAGAAGCTCTGCAAGACAATGATTGGATTATTGTCATGCAAGAAGAGCTAAATCAATTCAGCAGAAATGATGTATGGGATCTAGTTCAAAGACCTCAAGGATTCAATATTATTGGTACAAAATGGGTCTTCAGAAATAAACTAAATGAGAAAGGAGAAGTTGAGAGGAATAAGGCAAGGCTGGTTGCTCAAGGGTACAGTCAGCAAGAAGGTATTGATTACACTGAGACATATGCTCCAGTGGCAAGGTTAGAATCTATACGCCTTCTTATTTCTTTTGCTGCACAAAATAACATCACTCTGTATCAGATGGATGTTAAAAGTGCCTTTCTTAATGGTATTATAGAAGAAGAAGTTTATGTCCACCAACCTCCTGGTTTTGAAAATGAAAAATTTCCAGATCATGTTTTCAAATTAAAGAAATCTCTATATGGATTAAAACAAGCTCCCAGAGCTTGGTATGAGAGATTGAGTAATTTTCTTCTGGAGAAGAATTTCATCAGAGGCAAAGTGGATACAACTCTATTCTGTAAAACTATAAAGAAAGATCTTCTAATTTGCCAAATTTATGTAGATGATATTATTTTTTGATCAACAAATATTATGCTTGGAAAGGAGTTTGCTACATGTATGCAGGCAGAATTTGAAATGAGCATGATGGGAGAACTCAGATTCTTTTTAGGAATCCAAGTTAATCAAACTTCAGAGTGCACCTACATACATCAGACAAAGCATGTTAAAGAACTTCTGAAGAAATTCAACATGTCTGACAGCAAGCTGGCAAAGACTCCAATGCATCCTACTAGCTCTCTTGGCAAAGAAGAGGTAAGTAAGAAAGTAGACCAGAAGCTCTACAGAGGTATGATTGGTTCTCTTCTTTATCTTACTGCTTCTAGAACTGACATATTATTCAGTGTTTGTCTGTGTGCTAGATTCCAATCAGATCCTAGAGAATCACACTTGACAGCTGTCAAGAGGATTCTAAGGTATCTGAAAGGTACTTCTAATATGGGTTTGTGTTACAGAAAATCTGATGATTTCAAATTAGTTGGATTCTGTGATGCTGACTATGCTGGACACAGAGTGGAAAGAAAAAGTACTTCTGGAAGTTGTCAATTTCTAGGAAGAAATCTAATCTCCTGGTACAGCAAGAAGCAACCCACAATTGCACTTTCAACCACAGAGGCTGAATACATTGTTGCTGCTGGATGTAGCACGCAGATGCTCTGGATGAAAAGTCAACTAGAAGATTATCAAATTTTTGAGAGTAACATTTCTATCTTTTGTGATAATACTTCTGCTATATGTTTGTCCAAGAATCCCATTTTACATTATAAGGCAAAACATATAGAAATTAAGTATCATTTCATCAGAGACTATGTTCAGAAGGGAGTCATAAATTTAGCCTTTGTTGATACAGATCATCAATGGGCAGATATTTTTACAAAACCCCTTGTTGAAGATAAATTCAATTTTATTCTGAAAAATATTGGTATGGATTTTTATCCAGAATGATATTTACCAGAAGCAAATTGTTGCAGATGCAAAAATGCTTAATTCATCTGAAGTATTTCTTCTGTTTATTTATTCTATTCTGATTAATATTTCTGATGTGAAACTCTGAACTAACCATCTTTAGAAGATCTGAACGTTGGCTAACGTTTCATTTCTTGAGAGAATTCAGAACAGCATGCAAGCAAACACGTGTCCCACAAAATCTGAAGAGGTGGCGTGTACACAACTGAAAAGACGTTTGAGGTGAAATTTGAATAGTAAATATCTTGGTTTTCCCCCAAAAATTGTCAGAAGCATTTATTATTTGAAATGATTTTATTCTTTCTCATTTAATGCTTGCTCAAACGTGCGTTTCTTTCTAACTGTTGGTGTGCCTAAGTGTTTAGTATAAATACTTGTTGTGTATTCACTCTCACACTTTTCACTCTCAGAATTTACATGCGTTTTCATCTTTTGTTCTCTCTGCATAAAAACCCAAAACCTAAGTGTTTGAAAAAGCAATCTTCAATGGCGTCTTCTTCATCAACAACTGCACAGTTTCAATCTACAATGGCTGTTGTGACTTCAGATAACTTAGGCGCTGCTCCATATATTCCTCCCAAGAGAACTCTTCTCACACCTATTGATAAACTAGAAGTGCTGTGTGAATCCATGGTTGAATTTGACTCTCTGGCTGACAATGGGTTTGATTTTCGCTCCATTGTTAGAGCTCAAGGTTGGGTGAAATACTTTGATAGGTTGTTTGGACCAGTTTACCCTCTACTTGTGAAGGAATTCTGGATTCATGCATCTGTGTATCCCAAGTTTATTTTATCATCTGTGCTGGGAAAGGAGATTATCATCACAGAGGATCTGATAAGAAGACTGATTGGTTATGAAGAAACAGATGGTGTTTCCCACTTGCCAGCTGGGCGTGTGGATATGGAAGAAGTTTATGAGGAAGTTATGACTGCTGGACAAGCTTCCAACAGATTCAAAGATCTGAAGCCTGATTACAAGATCTGGGCCAAGATCTTCATGGGATGCATACATCACAGGAAGTCAACAAATTCCCCAGATTATGTCAACAATGAACAGATCTATTTTATGTACTGCCTTAGTCAGAGCAACAAGGTAGATCTTCCTTACATTTTGTTCATGCATCTGTGGAATCACATCAATGCATCCAGAGAATCTGTGAAAGAAAAAGGCCAGAAGATCAGGACTTGGATACCTTTTGGAAGGTTGCTCTCAGATCTTCTCACTGAAAATGGTTTAGTGGCTGCTCTGTATGATGCTGGGGTTACAGAGGAACTAGAGTTCATTATGGGAAAGCCTCTGAACGCTAAAAGTCTTCTGAGACTTAAGATTGTAGATGAACTCACTAATGCTCCAAAGAGGTTAAATATGTCTGATTTGAATAAGAGGGTTCCAGTATCTGATTTTCCTCTATTCTTTGCTGAAGAACCTAGACATATAGTACTGATGTATATAGAGGAATGCAAAAAGGAAGGAGTACCTGTTCCAGCCAATGTGTTTCAACTTGTCAAACAACCACTACCAGATGCAGGAGAAGAAGAAGAAGTACCACTTCAGAGGAAAAGATCTCAGCTTGCAGCAGAATCTGAACCTGTCCAGAAGAAGGCTAAGATTGCTGAGAAACCCAAGAATCTCTTAAAGAGAAAGGATTCTGAAGAAGCTGCCTCTGCATCTGCTAAGAGGATTAAGCTAAAAGGTACTAAAACTTCTGCTATTTCTAAAAATGTTGTTATTAATGATTCAACTATTAAGTCTGTTCCCAAACCACCTGTTACTCAAACAACTTCTGTTGCTGCCCCTAGTTCTGTCTCACCTCAAAAACAAAACACTACTTCTGTATCAAAAACACCTCAACCCAAAATACACATCAAACACTTCATTCCACGTCCATCACCATCAGTTCCACAACCAACAGAACCACAACAAACAGAATCACAACCTTCAGAACTACCACAACCTTCTGAAAAACAAAACTCTGATCAACCACAAACAGAAAATCAACCACAAACAGAAAATCAACCACAAACTTCTGAACATCCAGAAAACCAAACCACAGAAGATCAACCAGAAAAAGACTCTGTCATACCACCATCAAACATTCCATCTTCTGAACCTGTTGCACCTGTTACTTCTGAACCCACTAAAGTAACTTCTGCTCCTGTTTCATCAGAACCACCATCACAACAATCTGATATCCCTTCAGAACCTACTCATATCCCTGAGACAGAAGTTCTTGATATCACTCCATTAAAAACAGTGTTTCAAGTTTCTTCTACCTCTTGTACACCTACAACATCCTCAAATTCATCTAAATCAGAAATTCATCCAGATTTTCTAATTAATCCATCTGACAAATACCCTGTACATGAACCTGAACCTGAATCAACCTTACCTTCTAAAAGTCCCATTCCAGACCCTATGCCTCCACCTGCACCTTCATCTGAGATGATTGTTCCCACTTCCAATCCATCATCATCTGGTATATCTTGTGCCCAAGTCTCTTCTCTTTATCATAATTTATCTTATGGTTTCAAACTAAAAGATTTTTATGATAGAGTTGAACCTTCTGAACCCCTGAAACCTCTGAAACCAAAACTCAGACAGGCTCTGCCTTCTGTGATCCTGTCATATATTCAATCTATGAACAATGAAGGATCCTTAGCAACCATTTCTGCTACATCTGGTAAAGCTGCTGTTTCAGCTCTGCATCCTGCATCTGATAACACAGTTGCATCTGATAAACCATCAACATCTGCTTTCATACCATACTCCTCTGAAACCTTTTATGTTGTTTACCCATGCACAAGACCTCAACCAACTCTGCTTAATGCTTTAAACAGATCCTTACCACAAAAACCAGAAATTCCTTTCATTCCATATTATCCCCCTCCTCTGATTTCTATCCCAAAATCACTGATACCACCAACTCCCAAACCTAAACAAATGACTCTGGAAACCTTGCTTAAACCACCACCCAGACTTAATATTGAACATTTATTTCAAACGTTTTTGCAAGAAATACAGATGTCTTTAGGTACTGTTCAGAAGAGATGTTCTGAAACTATGGATGCAAATGAAACTGACATCATCTGGAAAGGATTTATCAATAGATTCAACACTGTAGCTTCTAATTTGAAGAACATCTGTTCTGATGATGCAAAGCTCAGAGCTGAAAGAACTCAATTCTGGATTGTCAACAAGACTGAACCTCTGCTTTGTTTGGATGCTCCTCCACCTCCTCCTCCACCAGAACCAACTGCCAATGCATTGACTATGACTCTGGTAGAACCCTCTTCAAGATCTCCAGAACCTATGGCAATTGACTCTGTTCAGGCTGCAGAACCTCCACCTTCTTCATCAGAGATAAAGACAGAAAATCCAGATTTTGGCGACAAGATTGCTGCTCTGGAAGTTGGTCAATCTGAAATAAAATCTTGGATGGCGAAGCAAGACAAGAAATCTGAGGACATGACAGAGTGGATGTCTAAACAAGATGAGAAGAATGAGACAATGACTAAGTGGATGTCAAAGCAAGAGCAATCTTCATCTGAGATTACAGACCTATTGAAGATGCTTTTGTCAAAACACACTTAGATTTTTTTTCATGTTTGTGCATTTGTTGTTCTGCATCTGAATTTTATTGTTATATCTTCTGATATTTACCAGTGTACTTTTTGCTCTGCTATGTTAAATGAATCAGTGTTTCTCCATTGAATTATCTATATATTGTTCCTTTTATTTGTCTTTTTAAAAGTTTTTACTTTTTGCTTATGACAAAAAAGGGGGAGAAAATAAAGATCTGAACTATTTAATATAATTTCACTAAAATGAATCTTCAGACATATATACTCTTTCTAATATCTAAATTGACTATTTCATAACATTTGATAAGAACACTCTATAAAAGAATCTCTGAGTTTCTCAGATCATTTATCTTTTATCAAACTCTGAATCTCATATCTGCAAGATAGTCTGACCCTTAATTATTACAAAGACAAACAAGATCTGACTCTGAAGATTACTCAAGATAAAAAGGGATGTTTCTATTCCTTTTTCATATTCAACTCAGGGGGAGATTCATCATCTCAGGGGGAGTTATAATTCTTTATGTTCAATTAAATAAAATTTCTGATACTTTTTGTCATCATCAAAAAGGGGGAGATTGTTAGAACACAGATTGGTTCTTAATAATTACTCTTTGTTTTGATGATAACTGTTAGGAAATTTATATTTAAGAATTATATACTCTAAAATTTGTTTGAGAGTTTTGCTGCAGATTGAAATTATATTAACTCTCTAGAAGCAAATCTGCCTTGAATACAAGAAGTTATTCTGACTCTGAAGCGCCAGATGCACCTTACAGAAGAATCTGTTTGCTCCTTACAGAAGATCCTGAGCGTAGTCTCCAGAAGGATCTGAAGCAAGAAGCTCCAGAACATTCTGAGTCAGAAGCATCTGAAGATAATCAGAAGCATCTGAAGCTGAAGCATCTGAAGTATAGAAGAATATTGATTGAAGTGTTTCTCAAAGCATTTATCTACAGAAGTTTCTGAAAGTACCTACGCTGCCTAGTACTGAAGCTCTGTGTCAAAAATGCTCTGATGATCAACACGCTAGAAGCACACACGCTGCAGAAGACTCTGATACAGCATAGTTCTGAATCTCATTAGAAGACTCTGATTCATTCAGACTCTGAAGAACTTGCTGAAAGCTGAAGAAGTATTTTCAAGATTATATCCGTTGGAGCTATTCAACGTCTCTTTCCTTATTTGTGCTAGACACACTTACACAGACAAAAAGGATTTTTCTGTGCCATCTACTTCTAGGAAAGGTCAGTTGATGTGAAGACAAAAAGGCTCAGACCTTTTTGGGACTCTCTTTTCAACGTTCAGCTTGCATGGTTCAGCTGCCTATAAAAGGAGAACTTCACTACATTCTTCAGTTACACGCTTGCTGAAAAGAAATCATTAAATTCTAAAGCTCTCATTCATTCTTATTCTTCTAAGAATTTATTGTACTTAAACTTAAGAGAAAAATCACTGTTGTGATAAAAGCTTGTTAGAAGCATTAAATCTCTTGTATTTAATTTACATTGATTGTAAAGGATATTCCTTAAGAGGATTCAGTTAGAATCAGTAGCTCTTGAGAAGACTAAGAACTGTTGTTCTTAGGTGATACTATTGTAATCAGTTTGATTTAATAGTGGATTAAGTCCTTGTTGATAAAGGCAAATCACTCTAGGAAGGGTGGACTGGAGTAGTTGTTAAACGAACCAGGATAAAAATAATTGTGTGATTATTTTCAAGTCTTAATTTTCCATACTTATTCAACCCCCCCCCCCTTCTAAGTATTATCTCACCTTCAAGGGGGTGAGCTTACTTCTGGGTGAACATCATATTCAGATGAATCAGATGAGGTAGATGAAGGACAGGATGTGGAAGATACGTCAAACATAATTTTGAGGGGTTGGACATCCAGAACTTCAGAATCAGATATGTATGATTCAGTAGGTTTGAGTTGCTCTGGTTGAGGATTTGGTTGTGGATTTGAAGGTATAGATTTTGGTGGTTCAGATACAATAGGTTCAGATGGTAGTGGTTTAGGTACAGAAGTTTGTTGAAGTTCAGGTTGTTGTGGAGAAGGTTCTTGAGGTGTTGGTTCTACTGGAGTTGGTGTTGGTTCTGCTGGTGTTGATGTTGGTTCTGCTGGTGTTGTTGTTTGTGGTTCTGATTGAGGAATGTCAGATGATTGTTGTGGTGCAGATTTTGTTTGAATGGATTCTGGGAGTGTAGGAGGTATTGGTTTAGTGGGAATATAATCATTTGGAATTTGTGATTTAGAGACTTTTGGTTGTTCAGGTTGATCAGATGTAATGGGTTCACTATTTGTTGGTGGTCCAGAGGATTGAGATGGAAAAGAAGTGGTTTGAGTTTGAGAAAGAGGAGGTTCATGAATAGAGCTAACTGTTGATAATTATATTGCTATTTCAGAAATAATAGGTAAAGATGATTTAGTACCTATTTTCTTGACATGCTTGACCTTCACAGATGAAGCTTCTCCAAAAGCTTTTCTCTTCATCTTCTTCTGTGGTTTTTCAGCAGTTTTTTTGTTTCTTCTAATTAGCAGCTTCTTCTACCTCTAACTGTCTTCTTTTCCTCATATTCTCCTCATAAACATCTGGGATTAGTTCTCTTGCACGTAGCAGAATATCAGCAGGTACAGGTGTTCCATCTGCCTTGCACATCTGAATGTACTGAAGAATTGCGTCTCTAGGTTCCTCAGCACCAAAAATAGGAAAGTCATTTACTGGAATCCTCCTTTGACTGACTTCAGCAATATTCAGCTTAGTAGGAGCAGTTGTGAGTTCATCCACAACTCTCAGCCTTTGAAGACTCTTCCCATTCAAAGGTTTTCCTATAATTGAAGCAAGTTGTTCTTTCACTTCAGCTTCATGCAGATGAGCTACCAGACCATTCTTAGTCAGAATGTCTGAGATTAATCTTCCAAAAGGGATCCAAATTCTGATCTTCTGACCCTTAGTCTTGACAAATTCTCTGGATGCATTAATGTGATTCCACAGATGCATGAAAAGAATGTGTGGCAGATCCACTTTAGTACTCTGACTCAGGCAGTACATGAAGTAAATTTGTTCATTGTTAACATAGTCAGGAGAGTTTGTGGATTTTCTGTGGTTTATACAGCCCAGAAAAATCTTGGCCCAAATCTTGTATTCAGGTTTCAGATCCTTGAACTTGTTGGAAGCTTGTCCAGATGAAATTACTTCAGCATGAACTTCATCCATCTCAACACGCCCAGCTGGCAGATGAGAAACTCCATCAGTTTCTTCATACCAAATGAGTTTTCTGATCAAATCTTCAGTTATAACAATCTCTTTTCCCAGAACTGAAGAGATTATGAACTTGGGGTAGACAGATGCGTGAATCCAGAATTCTTTCACTAAATGTGGATAAACTGGTCCAAACAACCTATCAAAGTATTTCACCCAGCCTTGAGCATCAATGATAGGACGCAAATCAAAACCATTATCAGCCAAGGAGTCAAATTCCACCATTGATTCACATAAAACTTCAAGCTTATCAACTGGTGTTAAAAGAATTCTCACTGGTTCCTTAAAAGGGACAACACCCATGTTTGATGAAGAAACAACAGCCATTGAAGATTAGAACTGAGCTGAGGATGAAGATGAAGTATCCATTGATTTAGGGTTACAAACGGTTTTGGGTTTTGGATTTAGATGAAGACAAAAGAACAAGCAGAAATGCATATACGTGTTTGTGAGAGTGAAAAGTGTGAAATGTTAAAATTTGTGGAATTTATAGAAGAAATTTAGGGCACACAAAAGGTCACACGTTCAACATGTACACAATTAGCATTTAATGGCATTTAATAAAAAGAAATTAATCATTTCAAACCATTAATGATTCTGACAATTGGGGGGAAAACGAGAAACCAAATATTCAAACAGTACCTCAAACGTCTCTTCAGTATAGTGCACACTATCTTTTCAAATTCAGAGTGACACGTGTTTGCTTGCATGTGCTTCTGAAACCTCTTTGAGAAATGAAACGTTAGCCAATGTTCAGATCCTCTGAGACTTGTTAGTTCAGATACACACAGAAATAATAATTCAAGAAATTAAATAAATGACAGATGAAATACTTCAGAGTTTAAACATTTTGCATCTGAGAAAGTTGCTTCTGATAAATATTATTCTAGACAGAATTCCATACCAATATTTTTCAGAATAAACTTAAACCTATCTTCAGCAAGGGGTTTTGTGAAAATATCAGCACATTGATGATCTGTATCAACAAAGTCTAAATTTATAATGCCCTTCTGAACATAGTCTCTAATGAAGTGGTGTTTAATTTCTATATGCTTAGCTTTAGAGTGTAAAATTGGGTTTTTAGATAAGCATATAGCAGAAGTATTATCACAGAATATAGAAATATTACTCTCAAAGATCTGATAGTCTTCTAGCTGACTTTTCATCCAGAGCATCTATGTGCTACATCCAGCAGCAATAATATATTCTGCTTCTGTAGTTGGTAGAGCAATTGTAGGTTGTTTCTTACTGTACCAAGAGATTAAATTTCTTCCCAGAAATTGGCAACTTCCAGAAGTACTTTTTCTTTCAACTCTGTCTCCAGCGTAATCAGCATCACAGAATCCAACTAGTTTAAATTCATCAGATTTTCTGTAACACAAACCCACATTAGAAGTACCTTTCAGATACCTTAGAATCCTCTTAACAGCTGTTAAGTGTGATTCTCTAGGATCTGATTGGAATCTTGCACACAAGCATACACTGAATAAAATGTCAGGTCTAGAAGCAGTTAAGTAGAGAAGAGATCCAATCTTACCTCTGTAGAGTTTCTGATCTACTTTCTTACTTACCTCTTCCTTACCAAGAGTGCTTGTTGGATGCATATGAGTCTTGGCCAACTTACTATCAGTCATGTTGAACTTCTTCAGAAGCTCTTTTACATATTTAGTCTGATGAATGTAAGTGCAGTCTGGAGTCTGGTTGACTTGAATTCCCAGAAAGAATCTCAATTCTCCCATCATGCTTATCTCAAATTCAGCCTGCATACATTGAGCAAACTCTTTTCCCAGCATAACATTGGTAGATCCAAATATAATATCATCTACATATATTTGAAAAATTAATAGATCTTTCTTAAATGTTTTATAGAAGAGAGTTGTGTCCACTTTGCCTCTGATAAAATTTTTCTCCAGAAGAAAATTACTTAATCTCTCATACCAAGCTCTGGGAGCTTGTTTTAAATCATAAAGAGATTTCTTAAGTTTAAAAACATGTTCTGGAAATTTATCACTTTCAAAATCAGGAGGTTGATGAACATAGACTTCTTCTTCTATAATCCCATTTAAAAAGGCACTCTTAACATCCATCTGATATTGAGTGATGTTATCTTGTGCAGCAAAAGAAATGAGTAAACGAATAGACTCTAACCTGGCCACAGGAGCATAAGTCTCTGTGTAGTCAATTCCTTCTTGCTGGCTATAACCTTGAGCAACAAGCCTTGCTTTGTTTCTTTCAACTTCTCCTTTTTCATTCAACTTGTTTCTGAAGACCCATTTAGTTCCAATTATATTGAATCCTTTTGGTCTTGGAACCAAATCCCAAACGTCATTTCTTGTGAATTGATTGAGCTCTTCTTACATGGCAAGTATCCAGTCATTGTCTTGCAGAGCTTCATCCACAGAAGTTGGTTCAATGACGCTTCAGATGATCTGAGGTAGGAACTTGTTCTTATAGGGTCGTCCTTCTTTCCAATGATCACATCCTCTGGATGAGAGGCCTTGATTCTGGAAGATGATCCTCTAACATTAAGTTCTTCAGAAATATTCAAGTTGTTCATTTGAGTAGCCAAAGGAGTTGCATCTGGCGTTGCTTCTGGCTCTTTCACTTGAATCTTTTCTGCCTCTGAGCCTTCAGAGTCTGTGAGAATTACTTCTCTATATTCAGAGTTATCAACCTGCTTTGGCTTTTGATTGCCAAGCTTATCATCAAATCTAACATGTATAGATTCCTCCACAATATGTGTTTCAGTATTGTATATTTTGTAGCCTTTAGAGCGTTCAGAATAGCCAAGCATGAAACACTTCTGTGCTTTAGAATCAAACTTGTTCAGATTCTCTTTAGTGTTCAACATATAACATATACATCCAAAAGGATGAAAATAAGAAATGTTGGGTTTTCTGTTCCTCCACAATTCATAGGGAGTCTTTTCCAGAAGAGGTCTTACAGACACTCTGTTCTGAATATGACAAGCTGTGTTTATTGCTTCTGCCCAAAAATGCTTTGCCAGATTAGTCTCGTTGATCATGGTTCTGACCATTTCTTGCAAAGTTCTATTTTTCCTCTCTACAACTCCATTCTGTTGTGGAGTTCTAGGGCAGGAGAAATCATGAGCAATGTCATTTTCATTAAAATATTTTTCAAAATATTTGTTTTCAAATTCTCCACCATGATCACTTCTGACTTTAACAATTTTAAAATCTTTTTCATTCTGGACTTGTTTGCAGAAGTCAAAGAACACATAATGTGACTCATCCTTGTGTTTTAGGAATTTCACCCATGTCCATCTGCTATAGTCATCAACAATGACTAATCCATACTTCTTGCCTCTGATGGATGCAGTTTTCAGTGGTCCAAACAGATCAATGTGAAGTAACTCTTATGGTCTTGAAGTTGAAACAACATTCTTAGTTTTAAAAGAAGATTTTGAAAATTTTCCTTTTTGACATGCTTCACAAAGAGCATCTGAGTTGAACTTCAACTTAGGAAGTCCTCTGACCAGATTGAGTTTATTAATCTGAGATATACGTCTCATATTAATATGCCCCAATCTTCTGTGTCAGACCCATTGCTCATCATTAACAGACATAAGGCATTTTACGTTCTGAACCTTAAGTTCTGAAAGATTGATTTTATAAATGTTGTTCTTCCTCTTTCCATTAAATAGGATTGAGCCATCCTTCTGACTAACAGCTTTGCAACATTTTTGATTAAAGATTATGTCATAACCATTGTCACTTAATTGACTTATGGACAATAGATTATGCTTTAATCCTTCTACAAGTAAAACATTAGATATATAGGGAAGGTTACCATTGCCAATAGTACCAGAGCCAATTATCTTGCCCTTCTGATTCCCTCCAAACTTGACGCCTCCTCCAGATTTAAGCTCTAGGCTTTGGAACATAAACCTTTCTCCCGTCATGTGACGTGAGCAGCCAGAGTCCAGGTACCATGACTGGCGTCTTGACTTTGCTGCTAAATACATCTGCAACAGGTATTATCTTATCCTTAGGTACCCATATCTTTTTGGGTCTTTTTGGGTTAGTTTCCTTAAAAGTTTGTCTGAACTTCTGTCTTTTTACAACAGGTTTGTTCAGACTAACTTTTGGTTTAAACACAGGAACGTTCTGATCAGAACGTGTATGTTTAATATCATTCAGATGACCAAACTTAAAATGAGAATATAAGGGAGTCTTCTTAATGATAATTTTATCAACAGGTATTAGATTTAAATCCTTTCCAGAGGAAGATTCATATCCAATTCCTTTCCTGTTGTTTCTGCTAACTCCATATATCATTGAAGTCATCTTGCTTCTATCTATGCTTTTAGCCAGAAACTTCTGAAAATTATAGTCATATTCTTCTAAAATATTTTTGCATTTTGACTTAGTTTTAGATTCAGAGTCTTGTTGAGCTTTTTCAAAATTGTTTTTCATTTTCAAATTGTTTTCTTTGAGCTCAGCAACTTCTGACTTTAACAGACTATTCTCAGGTTCAAGATTACATTTAAGCTTCTTGCATTTGAGCTTAATCTGGTTATAGTTTTTCAGGACTTCTGATAAAACCTTAATAAGTTCTTCCCTAGAGAGATCAGAAAGTACCTCTTCTGAGTCAGATTCAGAATCAGATTCAGATCCAGATATTCCTTCATCCTGATCTTTTATGCCAGCCATCAATGCCATGTTGGCACATTCTTCTTCTGACTCTGATGAAGATTCAGATGCATCTGAATCATCCCATGTAGCCATCAGAACTTTCTTTTTATGCTCAGGCTTCCTTCTTGGCTTCTCCTTCTGAAGCTTTGGACATTCATTCTTGTAATGACCAGGTTCCTTGCATTCATATCAAACAACCTCCTTCTTTCCAGATCTTTTGTGTCCAGAGGACTCTTTGCGTTGATCTGGCTTATTGAAGTTCTTGAACTTCCTCTGTTTGTGCTTCCAGAGTTTGTTGATTCTTCTGGATAGCAAGGACAGTTCATCTTCTTCAGAAGAAGAAGACTCTTCAGAACTTTCTTCTAACACCTGCAATGCTTTAACAGATTTGTTAGACTTTAAAGCAATTGACTTACCTTTCTTTTGAGGCTCGTCTTCTTCAAGTTCAATATCATGGCTCCTCAGAGAGCTGATCAGTTCCTCCAATGTGATCTTGTTCAGATCCTTAGCTAGCTTCAGAGCAGTGACCATTGGTCTCCATCTAATTGGCAAGCTTCTGATGATCTTCTTCACATGATCAGAAGTTGAATAGCCTTTGTCCAGCACTTTTAATCCAGCTGTGAGGATCTGGAATCTAGAGAACATAGTTTCTATAGATTCAGATTCTTCCATTTTAAAGGCTTCATATTTCTAGATCAGTGTCAGAGCCTTGGTCTCTTTAACTTATGAGTTCCCTTCATGAGTCACCTTCAAAGACTCAAACAAATCAAATGATGTTTCTCTGTTGGTAATCTTCTCATACTCAGTATGAGATATAACATTTAATAAGATTGTTCTTGCTTTGTGATGATTTCTGAACTCCTTCTTCTGAGCTTCAGTCATAGATTTTCTATCAATTTTCTTGCCATCCCCATCAGTGGGGTGAACATAACCATCAATGACTAAGTCCCAAAGATCAGCATCATAACCAAGGAAGAAACTCTTTATTCTGTCCTTCTAATAGTCAAACTTCTCCCCATCAAACATAGGGGGTTTTGTGCTGATTCTATCCCTTTCTTCATATCTGTTGTTGTTGTTAGATGTTGAAGCTTCAGCCATAATATCAACCAAGAAATATCAAGAGTTTTCTCACTGGATCTTTTCTGTTCACGGTGAAGTGATAGCACACACAGAACCGGAGCTCTGATGCCAACTGAAGGTGAGAAAATACTTAGAATGTGTGTGTGTGTGGGGGGGGGGGTTGAATAAGGATTTAGAAAATATTATGGCAATAAAAACACAAAGATTTTTATCCTGGTTCGTTGAACTCAACTAATCCAGTTCACCCTATCAAGAGTGATTTTCCTTTCTCCACAAGGACTTAATCCACTATAATCAAACTGATTACAATATCAAACACTAAGAACAATTGTCTTAGTCTTCTCAAGAACTACTGACCACAACTTGGTCTTCTCAAGGAACTTTTACAATCAAATGTAAACTAAACAAGTGTTTGAAATGCTTCTAAGAAAGCTATATCACAACTGTGATTTACACTTAAGTTTATGAACGTATGAAACTACTCAACAAAGATAAATAATTTGTATGAGAGCTTTGAGAGAGTTTTCAATATTTTTATCAATTTTCGTCAACTAAAGAAAGTTGTTGGAGACTTGCTTATATAGACACAGAAGTCCAAGACGTTGCAATCTTGAAGACCGTGTACTGCAAAGTAGCTGTAACCTTTTGTCTTGACATCACTTGACCTTTCCTAGAAGTAGAACGATCAGAGAAATCCTTTTTGCCTGAGTTCTTGTGTCTAGCATGAAAGAGGAAAGAGTCGTTTGGCATAACCAACGGATATAACTTTGAATAATCTTCTTCAACAAGTTTCTATTTCATAGAAATCAACATCAAAGCCTTGAGTGATCAGAGTCTTGATGTCTTCAGAGTTTGTTGTATCAGAATGTTGCAGCGAGTGTGCTTCAGCGCGAAATTAATCAGAGCAGAGTTTGGAGATCAGATCCTCAGTACTTGCAATGAACAGTACTATCAGAGTCTTCTGAAAAACAGTGCTTGAAACTTTTCATACAAAGTCTTCAGTCTAGGCTTTAGATGCTTTTGTAGCTTCTGCTTCAGAGTCTTCTGTAGGCAGCGCTCAAAGTCTTCTATAGACAGCGCTCAGAGTCTTGCGTAGTACAACGTTCAGATCCATTTTTGCTTTCAGAAGAATATTAAATTTAATATCTGCAGCAAAAACACTTGAACAAATTTAGAGTATATAATTTCTTAATACAAAATTTCATTAGTGTTATCATCAAAACATAGAGATATAACTAAGAACTAATCTGTGTTCTAACACAAATAATCCTATGTTATTCAAAGCCTCTTCCTAATCCCAATGAATTTCAATTTAAGGACTCCCCCTAAATATGAGAGCCTACACACTTTATTCTCAATCATACAACTCGTGATTGGTGTTTAAAACTCAATTAACAATGTTGAATATTATAACTCATCTAAGAAAAACCATCCATGCCAAGTTACTAAAACATAAAGATGTTCAACAAAAGATTCAACATTAATCTATTTATGACATTAGCGTCGAATACAAGTAACAAAGAGTCAAACCTTAACACAAATAACTTAGTTGTTGTGCATCGACACTCTTATCAAACAATGAAAATTGAGTCTCCTTATATAGAAATGTCTTCTAGGCTTTTTTTCAATGGGCATCTGCATTTAATTCGTCTAGAAAATAAATGAATCAATTAGATATGATTTACTCCTTAAATATCTCCAAAAGATACGATTTGTCATATTTCAAATTTAAATTTAAATCACATTTAAATCTTATTTGAACATCTACAGTTGTCAAACAAATCAATCAAACATTTCTAAAAAACTGCAGCAAATTTGATTGAATCTCAATCAGAACTTGCACATCAAACAACATCCATCAAGGTCTGCTGAACAAGGCCAAATATTGTATTGCGCATGTTGGAATGTCGTGTTCCACGTGTTGCAGCAATACATCCAAATTAACTCCACTCTATATCTAATAGATCTTCTGTTATGGAGTGGATTTTGGATAGAGAATATTTGAACCATCTACAATTTCCATCAAGAAGATCAACAATATCCTTAGGTATAATGACTTCTTTTACAGAGAAAATCCCACTTAATTTCTTAGATGTATCTTTAAAATTTTGATTCAGTTTGCAGAAATGAGATGAGCTTAAAAGATTGTAGAGAGATCTGTTATCTGAGAGTATGATGAAGTAAAAAGAATGTTTTTCTTCTTTGTAATGACAACCCAGATATAACTCAAGATAGACAGGACAAGAATTCGCCTTATTTTATGAGCCATAGGGGTTTTAGGGAAGAGAAACACTTTTTCCCTTTTGGCACAACTTCCATGCATTGATTGCTACATGGATTCATAGATACATATACCAAGATCACCCTCATACTTTTCTAACATAATTGCATCCTAGGCTTTGGGGAATATGTCTCTTAACTATTTCTTAGTGACAATCATGTTATTCATAGATGTCTTAATGAAGAGATGTCTAATGAAAATGTGCTTTGAAATACTCTCAAATTGTCACGGAACAATGTCATGGCATCTTGTCCCACATTATACTCCTTCAACATTTGTTGCCCACTATTTTTTCATCTGATTCCAAATGTTTCACGTCTAGCTCACCTTAGACAATGTCTGGGAGGCCGACCAAATCACTAAAGGCTTCTCTAACTCACTCAGTGGCCGACAAAGCCACAGGGAAAACAGTTTTGGGCCGTCCAAATGCCCAAATAACTAAGGCCTAATTTTTCTAAAATTCACTCCATTTAGCTCAAGGTATAAATTCAATACTCACAAGAAACAATGTACACACTTTCTGATCTTCATTATTGATTATACTCATCTTGAACCTTGAACTGACTTGAGCATTGAAGTGTTAACCATGCATATCCACCCCCACATCAGTGTCACGAAGATCAACACCACTAGTTCAACATTTAGTTCACCAATTGCATCTTCTGATTTTTGAACGAAACGTATGCACGCACGCACACATGGTGCACTACCACTAAGTGTGGTAAAATGAGTCCGACTTGTCGAACATGTTCGTTTTGCTTGTACTTTTTTTGTGGGATGAGTTAAGGATTTACGTTTACACTATCTAATATGTCTATTATGCCACTTACACACATATTTTCTTGAATATGTGAAAACAAACTCTTAAATATCTATCGCTTGAGACATATAAGCAGATTCAACAATCACTCGTGAAAAAAGAAAGAGTAATTTAAAATTTTACCAATATACTTCCTCCGTCTCATATTATAATACGCTTTCGACATTTTACGTGAATTAAGAAATATAGTTAATGTTGTATGAAAAAGAAAAATTAAGTAAAACTTTATATTATTGTCCTTCATTGATTATAGATGAAAAAAAAAAATTAAAGAATTGAAAGAAAAAAATAATAAATAATAAAGAGTATATTAAAAAAATATTATTAATGTTAGCATTAAAATTTTGATTTATAATTTAAAATAATTTTTTTCAAGATAATTTATAATTTAGAATACAAGAAATATCATTTTCATAGTGAGAAGATGATCATATTCAACAAAATCTTCAAAATCACTAACATATTTGAGAAGATAGATTTTGTGCTGGATTTTCAAATAAGTCACACCATATAGTGTCAAATCAATCTTTAATCTACTAGTTTACTTTTATGCCTGACTATCTCATAACTAGATACTCGTTCTTTATTTCTTTCTCTGTCATATTGGTACCCTAAAATACTACTCTCATGTCATGTATATTTGTTTCAAAAAAATATTACTCTCATAAAATTTGTCATAATTACAAAATAAATTTTAATTTTATTTCAAGTAATCTAGTTAATTATTTTAAACTTGAAATTAATATTAATGAAAATAAAGTAATAGTAATATTTATGAAAAATCAACATCCTTATATGAACATAATGAAAGAGAAATGTCCCGTAGGAAGTGATTTAAAAAGACAAAAGTCCAGAACGCACTTGAAGACGTAGCTTAACTGGAACAAGAAAGGCACTGATTTTTTTGCTTAATTTAAGCTAAACCGGCAAAAAGAAAAGCATATCACAAGCTTGGTTTTTACCTTAAAGAATGAAATGAAGATAAGTGTGATTGATTGAGTAATTGGACCAAGTTGAGGACGCAAAGGACATATAGTGAAGTAGTATATGTATCTATATGGACCACAATAATATAGAATAGATAGTAATGATGGATTATTATGTGCTACTTAGGGGCATGAACTGATGGATTACAACCTTAAAGAGGCACCTAACATGGCCCCCCCTTTTTAACTCTTCTAGTTATGGCCGACCATGAAGAACCCACATTCAGATTTTCAAAGTACTTGATAACAATCTCTGTCTCGTTACTATTCTTTTCTACATTTCTTTGACATTCTTGTTACTATTCAAATGTATTATGGTTCTACTATAATGATTTGCAAAATACATAAAAAGTAAGGAAAATCAATTCTTTTTCTTCAAGAGGAAGCATCAAAGATGCGGAGGAAAATAATATTTTCTTGTTTTAGAATTGATTTTAGACAAGTCAATGACGAACTCGAGTATTTTTTTTTGTTAGTTTTAGAATTTTATATTTTGTTATAATTAATAGGACATCCAGAGTTTTGACTTGATTTCAAAATTATTTTGTGGTTTTAGTGTTTTTATTGGAGATTTTTCGATCTTTTGATGGTCGTTACAATGAGGGTCAACCCTAGCCTAAGTTTAGAAGTGTGACGGCCTAGGGTTCAAAATTTTAGGGGCTTAAAATAATTTTTTAATTATTATAAAAAAAATTATACACATATTAGACCTATTTTTTTTATACTTATAGTATTATAAAAAAATATACACATGTTAGGTACAAATTTTTATGTATCTTCTTTTATTTCGGCATTTAATTTCAATTTTAATATAATTTACATCATTAAACAACAATTACTTTTGATTACTTTTGTGAAAGATAATGTTAGGTTTAAAATGTTTGATTTCTCTTGGTTATTAAGATGTATTTGCAAAAAGGGAAAAAATTATTAGGGTGTTTGATAAGATGCAAATCTTGCTTATACGGAATTCAAAGTTACGTAGTTCTGGGTAGCGAAAAATTGTGCATTATTTGATATTAAAGAAAAAAGTTTGATTGCGCAGAGGCGGTAAAAAAATTGTTTTTTGGTTGAGAATTAAAGATTTATTCGCGCTATGGCAGAAAGAAAGTTGTTTGGTTAGTTGTAGTTGCTTTTAGGAGGAAGACGAGTATTTGAACTAGGAAGCTATATAGTTTGTGTCTGAATGCTCGGGATCAGATGGATATACATCCAAATGATCCATTTTAATCCATTTTTGCTTAGAAAATATCTAAGACAAATTCAGTCATGATTCATTAAAGGAAGACAAACATTCGAACAAAGCAAGTTACACGGCTTGTGTCTGAATGCTTGAGATCTCAAAGGGACATACGCCCAACTGATCCTTTTTTATCCGATAAAGTAACAAACTCAAAACGATGTTTATTTAAATTAATTATTTAAAGGGAAGACAAACACTCGAACAAGCAAGTTGCACGACTTGTGTCCAAATGCTTGGGGCTCAAAGAGAGATATATCCAATTAATCTTTTTTCATCTGATTTTTGATTGGAAAAGAGAATCAATGTGATTTATTCGAATTTGAAATCACTAAAACGTCCAACCCTAAAATTTCTTAAATGTCATGAATAAATAAAAAACAAGATAGTAGTAAACAAATCAAATTTTATACCGCTAAGAATTGGATCAAGGCTTGACAATTAAATTTAATAAAACATCTTAATACACACATAGTATAAATAAATAAAAGAATGAATTACCAAAATTTTCTTAATTTTGTGCCATTAAAAAATATAACTTTTTTTTAATTTCTATTTTTATTTGTCACTGAAAAATAATTTTTTTTTGTTTTAAAATTATTTATTGTTTCAATTGAAATTATTTTGTAAATGTTTTTTTTCCCCCCTAAATCTAATAGGCTATGACTAAACAAAAAAAAAAAAACTCATAAATCAATGGATCAGACTAGACGCTACAGTCCAATATTGAGAGATTTTACCATGCCACTTCTACCTTGATCTTGCACTCCTCACATATAGGCTTTAATGACACTTGTGTCCCTACTAAAAATTTATTGATCTTTCAAAAGTATATGTAATTACTGGATTTTTACTTGAAGTATCAATTTTTTTTTTTTTGCCACTTTTTTCATTTGGATGAATAAATACTAGTTTTATTTTTTAAAAAATATTGGATATTTTGCAAAATTATGAAGAATTATCAGACATTTCATAAATTGCCGATAAAAAATTATGGGATTCTGCAAAATTGTTGAAGAAATACCAGATATTTGAAAAAATCTAGTGCATTTATACCAGATATTTGAAAAATCTACTATATGAAATGCTATTCATACAAGCTTTTTTGACTTCAGTACTAGGACTAGCATATGAAATGTTATTCCTATAGGCTCTTTCGACTTCAGTACTAGGACTTTGAGTCGAAAACAACTTGTACTGAGGATTAGTTGGTGTTAGAACAGGCTTTGAATTCGACATACCAAACTTGTCGAGAATCTTCTTCAAGTATGCCTCTTGAGATAAACATAATCTCGACTGCTTTTTATCTCTTCGGATGCCAATCCCAAGAATTTTGGAGGCAGTTCCCAAATCCTTCATGTCGAACTCCTTATTGAGTTCAACCTTCACCTTTATAATATCTTCAACATTGTTGCTTGCTATGAGGATGTCATCCACATAAAGCAACAAAATAACAAGTGAAATTCCAGGTCGAAATCTGAAGAAAACACAGTGGTCGAACCGCCTCCTAGTGAAACCAATATGTGCCATGAACTTGTCAAATCTTATATTCCATTGTTGAGGAGATTGTTTCAAACCATACAAAGAACTATTCAGCTTGCACACATAATCTTCCTTTTCCTTTTCTGCATACGCTTCAGATTGCCTTATCAGGATTGTTTCATCTAGATCACCATACAAGAAGGTTGTCTTCACATCCATCTGTTCAAGTTCTAGGTCGAACTTCGCTACCACAACTAACAACATTATAATGGATCTATGCTTTACAGCAGGTGAGAACACATCATTTAAGTCGACACCTTCTTTCTTAGTGGACCTCCTAGTAACTAATCTTGCCTTAAATCGCTTCGACATTATTCTTTTGATCCTTTCCTTAACCTTAAAAATCCACTTACAAATGACTAAACTAGCTCCAGTAAGTTTCATGATCAATTTCCAAGTGTGGTTATCATGAAGAGATGTCATATCATCATCCATGGCTTTCAGCCATTCAGTCTTGTCTCGACTCCTCATAACTTCCTTATAGTCTATATGTTCTTCGTCAAGAACCTAACTTGCAGAGATTACAACATAACAATGAGATCTGCATAACCAAGTCTCTGAGGTGGCTTGATGACTCTTTTCGACCTATCTCTTATCAATAGGTAGTCATTATCAGTCTCTTCATCTTCGAAAGAAACTTCTGCTTCTTCTTCGACTTCATCTAGGTCATGTAAGTCAGCATCACTATGCTCCACCTCAACGGGAATCACTTGTTGTTCCATCTCTTCTTTAGAGATCTTCGAACTTCGACCAATGACATCAGTTTTTTTGAAAGTCATCTCAGCTTCATTGAAAACTACATCTCAACTTGTGATACACCTCCTGTAACCTAGCTCTAGGCACCATAACCAATAAGCTTTGAATCCTTAAGGGTATCCAAGGAACATACATTTCAGAGCTCTAGGTTTAACCTTATCTTGCCTAATGTGAGCATAGGCTAAGCAACCAAATACTATAAGTTTTTCGAGATCTGGTGGATGTCCCGACCATACTTCTTTAGATGTCTTTATATCTAATATAGTTGAATGATGTCTGTTTATCAAATATGTTGTAGTTACAGCAGCTTCTGCCCAAAACATCTTCTTCAATCCTGCACTTACCAACATGCACCTCACCCTTTCTAGAGTGGTTCGATTAAACCTTTCAGCCAAACCATTTTGCTGGGGAGTCCCTGCAGTAGTTATGTGTCTTACAATACCAAAAGAAACACAGTAGTTGTCAAAAGCCTCATTGAAAACTTCAAGACTATTTTCGGTCTTCAACCTCTTGACCTTCTTGCCAGTTTGGTTTTCGACCAGAGTCTTCCAAATTTTGAAATTTTCAAAAGTTTCATCCTTAGTCTTCTAGATGAATACCCATAACTTTCTAGAGTAATCATCAACTATGGATAGAAAATACTTTGCACTTGAGTGCGAGTAATTCCTTGTAGATCTCGAAAGAACATCATGAATGTAATAAAGGGGCCCATATGTTCTTTCTTTACCTTTGTAAAGCTTCATTCTACAGGATTTACCAAATACACAAGGTTCACAAAACTCCAGTTTTTCGACATTGTCGCCACCGAGCTGATTTTGTTTCGACAATTTAACCATGCCTTTTTCACTAACATGGCCATGTCTATTGTGCTATAGTTTAGTCTTCGATAGAGGTTTCGTGGATGCCACATCTACTGAACCACTTACAACCTCAGCCTCAATGGTATACAAGCCTTATTTTTCACGCTGCTCAAGACTTCCTTCGACCCTTTAATTACCCTTAGGATGCTTTGCTCTCCTTTGAAAACATATCGTTTCTTGTCGAATTCACCAAGAGAAATCAAATTCCTCTTAAGATTAGGTACATACCTAACATCAGTCAATAGTCTGTTGACTCATCATGGAGCTTGAATCTCACAAAACCAATACCTGTAATTTTGCAAGCTTTGTTGTTTCCAAGCAACACTGATCTAGCATCTTGATCACATAATTCCTAAAACACGTCTTTGTTTGGAGTCATGTGGCAAGTACAACCTGAATCCATAATCCACTCCTTGCTAGAGTCACTAATTGAAACCACCAAGACATCAGATGATTCATAACCATCTTGCTTGATGGTTGTATTACCATTATCCTTTCGACCATGATTGTTCAGTCGATCAGGGCATAATTTTCTTGTATGACCCTCCTTCTTACAATGATAACACTTAATAGTATGAGCATTACCACCATATTACTTATGTAGAAATTTACCCTTCTTCTTCTCAAACCTATCATCTTTCTTCAAGATTTTTTCCTTAAAGGACAAACCTTCACCAACAGAAGATAGCTTGTGCTCTTTTTGTTCGTTCAAATCCTTAGAATACAATATAGATTGAACATCTTCAAAGGTCAACAACCCTCTTCCATACAAGAGAGTTTCTTTGAAGTGAGCATGAGACTTAAGTAAAGATCCTAACAACAGAAACGCTTGATCTTCATCATAAATCTTGACCTCGATATTTTCAAGATCAATAATCAACTTGTTGAACATGTCTAGCTGCTCTTCCAAGGCTCTGTTTTCACTCATCTTGAATGAATACAAAGCTTGCTTTTAGGTAGAGACGATTAACCAACGATTTCGTCATGTATAAACCTTCAAGTTTTGTCCACACACCAGCTGTAGTTTTCTCCTTTGAAACTTGCCAGAGAACCTTATCACCAAGGCTCAATATGATGGCACTATGGGCTTTTTCGACCATCGTTGTCTTCTCCTTCTTTGATAGGGTAGTGTCCATCTTCTCTGATCCTTTCAACGCTTCTAACAGACCCTGTTGAACAAGAAGAAATTGCATCTTCAAGCGCCACAAACCTAAACAATTCATACTGGTGAATTTCTCAATCTCATACTTTATTGACAACATCTTCTCTTTCGCTCTCACTGCACCAGTTTGTTGTGAATTGATGTCGTCAAGAACAGACAAAAATATGAGAAAAAGATTGAGTTTCTTGAACAAACACAAGAACCCTATTAGATTTTATAAAACATAGAGAAAAAGGAAGAATTAGTTAGAACTGTTTTACTATTCACTTACTTAATAAGGGTTCATAAATTACAAGTGAATATCAACAAATAACCTCTCTCAACAACCTAAGAGAACTAATCTATTTATAGACTACTAAGCTAACTTAATAATTGGGCTTACAAGCAAGACCCAATTCAACATACTAACTTAAACACAAGGCTTACATATTTCAACAGCATGCTTGAACAGACTTCGACTTTTGTATGCACAACTCATGTTGAACCATGAAACTACTCTAGTCGACACTAGAGTTCGATCCAAATATCACACCTACCTATATGATGACAAGGTAACATTCATGTCAAAACCCCTAATCTCTAGTCTCTCCTCTCATTGGCCTAGGTTACTCCTTAAGATTATCATCTTTAGCACAATTAGAACCACCTATATTTCATCATTTATGAGAAACCTTCAAATACTTTCACACATCAAATTCACATATCTTATTCATCATGTATACACCATCATTATAAATTTAATAATTCAAACATAACTTAATACATATATGTTACAATTAGATATATCAATTCATCTTAATCCATTGTGGAAAAATAATAATATTATAGCATTCTAGTTACAGGCACAACATTTTCACAGATAATTATATTTAGGTAAAATTACACTAAATGTCTTTTAAGTTTTCTTTTTGTAATAGATTGGTCCTTTAAGTTTTTTTTGTAACAATTTGGTCCTTTAAGTTACCAAATATAAGTATCATTATCCTTTTTAACAGAGTGAAGGTGCTAATTTTGGATAGAGTTATTTTGAATGGTATGAAAATGGTGAAGTGCAACCAGAAATACAACAGTCAGAAAATTTTAAATATTCAAAATGTTAGAAAAACAATGTAGAAATCAACCTAAATGACCAAATTATTACAAAAAAAAATTAGAAAACAAACATGTTACCAAAAAAAAACTTAAAGGACATTTGGTATAATTTTACCTAATATTTATCAATAATAATTTTTCAAAACAAGCAATCATAATATCTCAATTTTATCACATCAAATATATTATTTTTCATCATCCATATGTAATTTATACGGTCACACATCAAGTATATGTATACGCATATAAGTAAATCAATTCATAATAGTAAGTCAAGTATTCACACAAGTCAATCATAATCTTAATATCTTCATTAGTACATCATTGTGAAATATCATCACATTGGCTCATTCAGCACATATAATAAGCTCACAGTTATATTAGTTATCAAATAATTACAATAATTATATAACTACAATATTTTACACATGAACAAAACAAAATATAATCTTTCATAATAATATTAGTTATCACACATTCAATATAAATTTAATCAATCAAGACTTTAATAAAGTGTTTAGTTACTATTTTAACCTTACACTTTCATATTTATATATTTATTTAGTTCTTCCTTGCTACATGTTACTTTTTCTTCTAGATTTAGGTTTATTTCTTTTTTTCCTTCACACATGGGCTTGGAGAAATCTTCATGCCATCCCTTAAATTGAATTTGGCACCCCCATAACTTTTTCACAATAGCAAAAATATCTTTGTCAAAATTTAATTAAAAAAAAGTCGAAAAAAATTCTAGTAGTACAATTTGAAAAATCTAATACCTTTTGTAATTTTTTCGTTTTTCATTTTGAAAAATCATGTAGTTCATTTTGATGGATAAATAAAACCAAAATTAACGCTGCTGGATTTTTTTTAAAATCCACACAATATCGGTTTTTTTCGAGAAATCGAGTAAAAACTCTTTTTTTTTTTAAATCAGATGGTGTATTTTAGTAATAACTTATATTTTTCTGAAAAATTCAAAATAAATTTAAATTTTTAAAAAAATCTAATAAAACCTCAATTTTTTTAAAAGATCTAGTAAAAATTCATATTTTTTTTAATACTCTGGTAGTGTATTTAAAAAATATGATAAAAGTTCATATAATTTTGAAAAATCAGATAGTGTATTTGAAAAATTTAATAATTTTTTTAAAAATTTGATAAAAACTTATAGATTCTTTAAAAATCCGATAAAAACTTGTGAAATTATTAAAAAAAAATCCGAAAGATACTCAAAAAATTTCAAATTTCTAAAAAAACACAAAAATTTTCAAAAACATAAAAAATGGCAAAGAATATTATAGTAGTGGGGTAACAAGTAGAATTTAAGGCTGGAAGAAAGATTCCTCATGGACTTGACTATATAATATACACTTAATTTCTATTTAAACCTCCTTTAATTTTAACACATGATTTTATTAGGTTAAACATACATTCAATTATTTCATTTTATTTAATATTAACTAAAATATTATTATTCAAAATACTCCCATTAAAATACAATAATTTTTTTATAAACAATTATAACAATAAAATAAAAAATATGTTATCAACATTTTATATTCCACATGTAATTAATTTAATCTATACAAAATTATCATATAAATACTAAATTAATTACAATGTCACTTACATATAAAAATATTCTTAATAAAATAAAACACTAAAATAGGACATAACAAATTAAATAATATTATATATTTATTATTAATCTAAACCACACAAAAATATCTATCATACAAAATAATATCTACAACACATAGAATTATAAAATAATAATAATAATAATAACTAATATATATATATATATATATATATATATATATATATATATATATATATATATATATATATATATATATATATATATATATATATATATATATATATATATATATATAAATTCAAATACAATTTGTTAAACCCAAGTTTTGAAGAAAATCACGTAACTTAAAAGCAAAGCAAATCTAGGGTTTGTAGAAAACTCACCTTGTTAAAATGAAAGAACACCAACGAAATCAGGTAGATACAGTATAAACTTTTTAAATTAATACTCGGTAAATTAATAAACTCTCTAAAATAATAAATTTGTCCGGTCCCGATTTGGACCAATGTAAAAAATTGAAAAACTCGATAAAATAATAAGATAATAATTTTTCGGGAGATCCCTTTATAATTTTCGGTCCCAAGAAAATCATAAATTAATAATTCATAGAAACTGAAAAAAAATATATTACACTCTATTGAAATATGATTCAATAGTTGTCTGTTTTGCTTTAAAGTTCAAGTCTATTTGGAGCTCATCTCTAACTTTTTTTATTGCATCCAATAGCTCAAGTGTTGTATTTTTGTATTGTATCATAAAGTTGTGAAGAGTGTTCGACACCATAAGTGCTTCCTTTCGCGTAACAGGCTCCAAAGACACCGTATCATCTTCGTCGTCATCCTCTGCATTGTTCTCAATGATAGTTCCCACAATATCTTCTAAACTCTGAACCTCCGAACATGCTTCATTTTCACCTGGGTAGTTCATTAGATTGTCGATATCCATCTTATTACGATAGCCACATTGATTGATCATAGTCTCGAGGTCTTGAGTTTCTTCATCAAAAGTGGATTCATCCAAATTTCTTGCAACGTCACTAGCTGAACGAATTTTACAGTGTCGGAAGCAATTCACTATTGTTTCTTTTCGAACATCTATCATCCAAGCTGGAATTGCCAAATTGATAGTATCAAGGACATTTATCTTCCCTGATCAGATTGTCCCACCTCATAACCTTCCAATATTTTGCGGTAAAACCTTATACGGTAATGCATCTTGAAAGCTCTTATTATCCCAGCATCGCAAGGTTTAATCTTTGATGTCATGTTGGGTTGCAAGAAGAACAACTCAACGTTTCTTAGCCCTTCAATATTTCTTGGATGTGCTGGACAATTATCCACCACAACTAAAACTCTTCTACCATGCATCATTTGGTCAAATGAACGAAAATATTCATCAAAAAGCACACTAGTCATCCATGCTTTTTTGTTAGCTCGATACTGACAATCCAAGCTATTCATGTTGACATTCTTGAAGCAATGAGGCTTTGTATATTTCCCAATAATCCATAGAGGAATTTTTTCAGAGCCATCTTCATTGCAACAAATAACTACCGTCAGCCTTTCTCTATCTTGTTTTCTTCCTTCAAGTTGTTTTGTAGCCAGTGAATGATCAGCTTGTAGCCTATAAAATAAACTTGTTTCATCCATATTGAAAACATCTTTCATAGGGAACTGATCAATTTTCTCCCAAATCGATACCAATTTCTGCTCCATGTCTTGTACATCAACAGACCCACTCTCGCCAAAACAACGAAATGACTTTATGCCATGTCGGTTCTTGAATTTCCCAAGCCATCCTATAGAGAAGTTAAAATCTGAATCATCATGAGGGTACACGAGTTTCATTGTATCTCTTGCCTTCTGCAAAATTAATTCTCCTATGATATTCACACGTTCTTGATGCTGGAGAAACCACTCATAAACAACCTTCTCCATGTCAGGATATTTTGTTGGTTTGTGTCTTTTGATCTTTGCTCTTCCCTTTTCTATTTCAGTAGAGAGATAATCACCTGACCATTTAAGTGTGTTTGATATTGTTCCTTGACTAACTTTCAACTGAAATTTTCCCTCAAGCCATCTCTGCAAGTCTTTTTATGTGCTTGCAGGATTATCTCTCTTGTACTCACACAACTCCTTACGTATTTGATCTGACATAGTTGATTTTGCAACACCTTTTAGATGAGAAGCCATTTTGTGAGATATGGTTTGAATACTCTAACACATTCATGTAATTTATATGTGGCAAACTTGCTTAAGAATACATTGAACACATTTGTTCCTCTTGTTTACATTTACTGTACTTCAAAAGTCATTATTGATTTCTAATACATATGAACACAGTAGTTACTAATTTACGTTGAGTCCCAAGGTTCGCTGCAACGTAATTCTAAGAGGTATAGACTAATTTGCCTTTTTGTTTGGTATGTACAGTATAATTACTTAAAAACTCTTTAAATTAATAATTATTAATTTATCGATAAATTAATAACTCTCTAAATTAATAAATATCTTTGGTCCTGACATTATTAATTTAAAGAGTTTCTACTGTATTGTTATTTTTGTATTAAAATAACGACGAAAAATTATTTACAAGATTAAATCGCCTATGGTGTCGGTCTTTTAGAAAAGTTTCATAATAATATCTAAAAATGTGTAAGACTATTAACTATGACGTATTCAAAATAAACAACTCAGTGGCATGGTTCAGTATTCTAAAGGAATGTGCGAAACAATTAACGAAAGAGTATAAATGTATTAAAAGAAAATCAAGAGGCTAATGGTTTGGTACAAATTGCTTCAGAATATATAGTTTCTAAAAAAAAATTAGAAGAGTTAATCGAAATAAATGATAAGTTAGTCTCGGCCAATTCTTTCCTCTTAGATGTGTCAAAGTCAAAACTAGTGAGGTAAAACGGTTGGAAGAATTAAAAAATCTTGGAATTGTTTTTGAAATTTTTGCCTTTGACATTGTTTGACAAAAACCAATTCTCAAGTTTTTAGAAAATCCTATTGGAACAACAGATTTGAAAGTCAAATACAAGGCTTTAAGCTATGTGATTACTGGAAACATGTTGTTTAAAAAGACTCTTGAGAGAATCTTGCTTAAGTGCCTTGATGAGAGTGAAACATATTTGGCAATTTTTGATGTCCATAGTGGATCATGTGACGCTCATCAAGTATGCCACAAGATGAAGTGACTTTTATTTCGACAAGGGTTGTATTGGCCAATGATGTCAAAAGATTGTATTGAGTTTGTCAAAGATTACCAGGAATGCCAGAAACATGCATACATTCAACATGTTCCTACAAGTGAGCTGCATTCGATTGTCAAATCTTAGTCGTTTAGAGGTTGGACATTAGACTTAATTGGTGAAATTCGACCTGCATCATACAAGATTCATAGGTACATATTGGTTGGTGTAGATTATTTTACCAAGTGGGTCAAAGTTGTCCCTTTGATCAATGTTGATCAGGAAGAAGTAATCAACTTCGTTCAAAGTCATATAATTTACAGGTTTGGAATTCCTGGACCATTAACCAGTGAACAAGGTACAGTTTTTACTGGTCGAAAGATGGTTAAGTTTGCTTCAAATTCAGGAATCAAACTGTTAACATCTACTATTTATTACACTCAGGAAAATGGCTAGGTCAAATTTGCCAATAAAATGACTAGGTATATAGTTAAGAGTCATGTGGGTCAAAAGCCAAAGAATTGGCATAAGACTCTAGACCAAGCACTGTGAGGTTTTCAAACTTCCACTAAAGAGGCAACTAACTCTAATCCATTTAGACTAACATTTGGTCATGATGCATTCTTGTCTATTGATATTTATTTACAATCAACTAGAATTCAAAGGCAGTTTGAAATTTCTTCTTACCATAAATTGAAATATGATTTTGGACAAATTAGTTGATTTAGATGAAGAAATATTTATTTCCTTGAACATTCTCATAAGGAAAAAACAACGAATAGTTAAGGCCTACATGTTGCACCCTAAAATTTGCTCAACCTTATTCACTTGATTTATGTTTCAATGTCATTAGCATTTGCATATAGAGTCATGTACATAGACTAATCATCTGCATAGCATAAGCATAGCAAGTCACTCAACAGGGGACCAATCATTATTCCCATCTCTAGAGGCCTATCAAGAGGTTATTATCCCAATTCAATCTTATTCAAGTCATCAGGAAGGAATTTGAAAGCAAAGAGTTCAGCAGATCAAGCCTGGAGTCCATCTCCTAGCTGAGGGTATCTGAGGGTCAGCAAGAGGGTTGTGAGCTGTGAGTTGAAGGCATGGAGAGTATCTAGACATTATGAGAGACTTAGAAAGTCATTTAAAGAAAGAGACCAGTCATTGATGAGAGCACAAGAGCTATAGCTGAAGACAGTCAACTAGGGTTTCATCTGGGTCAACCCTAGGTCAACCCTAGGTCAATTGACTGATTTAAGGGGCATTCAAGTCTAGTGGAGAGATGTGGGGTTCATCATTGGACATATAAAGAAGGATATGGAGATATGCCAAGGATAATTCAAGAGAAATCAAGGAGAAGAGGAGTTTCTAAATTAGGGTTTCTGTGTAAAATCCCCTAGTTTAGGTCAAATTTCCAAGCAAGATAAGTCAAAATGCTAGCTTCAAATGGCTCCTTGGCCAACATGAAACTTGTAGAGGATCTCAAGACCTTTAATTTGAGTGGTGGAAGACATCAAGGAGATTTATAGAACTCAAGTTATGGTCCTTGCAAGTTACAGGTCATCTGAGGTATCTGAAATTTTGTCTGTGAAAGTGACTTGACTTCCAAGCTAGTTTTACCCCTCAAGGAGATTTCAAATGAATTTCTGGTCAACATAAGAATTGTTCCTCATTGTCTTAGCTTTCTAGAATGGTATAGCATGCCCTCATATGATGTGTGGAACTCAACTTATGGTCTTGGCAAGCAAAGGGTATTTTGGGCATTTGTGAATTACAGGTCATTTTAACTCATGTCCAAAACTCATACAAGGAGGCCTCAAATGGAAAAACTTACAACATCAAACTTGCTCCAAATGTGATTTTAAGTCTAGAAAGAAGGTCACAAATTGTTGGAAAAGCTCATAACATGAAGTTGCATGATTGGTCCAAATTTGAACTAAAATGGCTTATAATTTGAATAAAGTCAAAATGAAAAATGGTTTGGGAGATTTATAAGGCCAAATGGAGACTTCCAATATATGATTTTGAATGGAAAAGACATTCTAAGAACAATGGTTCAAGCACTTTTTTGAGCTTAGTGGAAAAAATCAAAGTTATTCATGGTTACTTGCATTTGAAGAAACATTTCAAAAATCAACCAATTTGGAATGCAAGGGAATGTGGCAAGATGGTTCTAGAAAGTTCATGTGAGCCCTATATATTCATGAGATCAGAATTGAGCAAGGGTTGGATTCATTTTTCACAAAAATCTCACAAATTCTCTCATTCTTCCTCATTGCAATTTCACTTCAATCTCACAAAATCTTCATCAATTTTCATCAACATTGATCCTCCTACATTCAATCATCATCCTGGATCAGAATTGAATCAAAGATTTGGTGGTTAGAGCTCAATTTCGTGCACTTCCATCAAGAACACACAAATTGCAATTTCCATTGGACAGCAAGATCCAAGCCAAGTTTCATCCAAATATTGCAAACAGAATCAAGTATATCAAGAATGGACCAAGATTGAAGCATACAAGAGCCTGGATCCACGTGATTACTCAGCCTCCATTAAAGCTTGCTCAAGGTGCAAATCTTTCTAACTTATTCAATCTAGGGAAATTTAGGTAGTTTTACTAGTATATTCATGGTCTATGATGTTAGGAGGTTAGTTTAGATGAATTTGAGGCTGAATAGAGACAATTCATAACAGGTGCACCAAACTGTTTGGATCAAGAACTCGTAGGATTTTGCATGATAACCTTAGCTTGTTAGTTTAGAATGATCACCATTATGCATAGAGTAGATTAGTATAGGTTTGGTGGAGAATTATTGTGATGCATCTCAGTGTATGTTCATGGTGGCAAGAGCTTCATGTGATCGGGTTGAGTGATTTGTTGAGTTTCCAAGCAAACTATTACCATAGCTGGATAGAGCCTGAAAATTGGAGCAGGTTTGATGTTTGCATCGTGAGTGTTGGTGGATTGTAGAGAGAGAACAGAGAGGAGGAACTTGGACGTTCATGGCATGCGTGTGAGGGTTTCAGAAACCCTAGTTGGATGGAGGTAGGAGACGCAATCAGGACCGTCCACTGCTGGTTAGACTTTGACTCAGAGAGCAATCCTGTGGCTCTCGTTTAATTCTGATTTTGGAGGGAATTAGCTGGGTGCCCTAAACGCACCGTTTCATTAATTGAAACGGGCGGGCCTAAGACTCCATTGATATCCCCACCCCCCAGTGCCAAGCCCAACTTCATTTGAACGTGGAAACCCTTCTATTCTCACCCCCTGCTTCCTATTACTTTGTTTTATTAACTCTGAATGGTTCTGGGCCTAATGCCAAAGTGCTACGCGCACCCCCTATTTGCAGGCCCATCCTGATTACAACTAAGCGTGTTTTCTATTAGTACCCCCCCCCCCCCCCATCATTTTAATTGATTTAATTGTTTTAATTCCACTTTAATTTTTACCAACTTTAGAAATTCATAATAAATAGATAAAAAATCATTTTTAATCCATTCTTTTTACATCATTTTCATTAGAATGTGTAGAAAATTGTCATTAAATAAAATTGCATTTTTATTTTTATTTCATATTTTTTCCATATTTTCTAAATAAATGTCATTTTAAATAGCTTCATTTCATGCATGATTTTATTAATTTTTGTTCTACTAAATGCTTTCATATTTTTTGTTCATTCTTTTTAGGGTGTTTAGATGAGATATTGAACTTGTAGAAACAATTTAGTTCCCATTTTTAGGAATTAATTTTAGGTGCTTAATGTAGGCTTGAACAACATGAACAAATTAGGGTTTTTTTTTAGGTGATGACTTAAGAAGTTTGATTCTTTCCCTTAGGACTTAGGGTTTGACTAGATTAGTTATGGGACTATAGGGGCTATGGGTAGTTATTAGATCCCCTTAGAAAAAGTCAAGATTCCCCTACTGCTATTAATACTCTGTATATATCTGATTGACTGGTGTGGTGTGCCCTCTAGGGATTATTGCTTGCTTGCTTGGGTATTGGGATTGTCTGGGGACTTGGGAGAGCTGAAGACTTGAGGAAATGAAGACCATTGAAGATCCAGAGATTGAAGATCAACTGCCAGAGTTGGAGAGGAGGTTCTTGCTAGCAGCTGCTGAGGAGACTAGGGTTTAGGAGCTAGGCAGAGCTCTAGATTATAAAGTTTGTTTCTCAAACATGGATTGCCTTGTCTGCATCCATTCTTCTCTGTGATTCAGAGTCTCTCTAAGACACTCACCCCCTTCCTTTGGAAGGCTTGGTGATAGTGTCTAAGAGATAGAACTCTTGAGAGAAAATGTCTTTTGTGTTAGAAGCAGTCTGTTCACCACCCTTGGTAGTCAACTGATTGCTTAACACCCAATTCACTCTTGTGATTAATCCCTCATCCTGGAGGTTTGAGCTTGAAGAAAAGCCATGGCAGATGGAAGACTGATGATCAAAGCCCTTGCCTGAAGGCCATGAAGATGGAGATTGATGCTTGTTAAAGCCTGTAACTGGTTGGAGATTACTTGAAGCCAGATGTTGATTCAAAGCTGCTGAAGCTGTTTGCTTTTGCTGTATTTCTTTTCTTGATGTATTGATTGGATTTCATGGCTGTATTGTTTGCTGTTTACCCTGCTGGGTTGAAAGTGAAGCCTGTTCACTTTTTCCTATTGTTTTCCAGGTTCGAGGTTGAGTGGGACTCCCTTGCCTCGCTTGTATTGTTGCATCCATGCATTTTACTGCTTTACTGTATATATCTGGTATTGTTTCTGTTTCTGCCTATCCCGTAGGATCTCTGTTTCTCTCTGTGCAAGAGAGGAGCATGATAGACACTAGGTCTTAACCCATGCATGATAACATTAGGTTAGTTTGTTTCCCTTCGCAACCGTAGGTTAGAGTTCTGTCTCTTCTTTCTCAAAACAAACAGAAAAACACCATAAAGATTTCAAACACAATAAAAGACACTTCTTCCGTAAAAGAATGTGAACTCATCAAGACGTCATTTTTGTCCTCTTGGACTGTTAATCAGAAAAACCTTTTTCAGAAGGAATAAAATTAACCAAGACAAGCTTGTGTCGTACGTGGCCCGAACTACGTTTGCTCTGATCTTCCATGCTGTGTGGAAGTACGTAGGCATAGGATGCGATATCCTAGCGAGCAACCTTCCCCTCCTTTCCCGTAGGTAGGCGAACTACGTTGACTCTGATTTCTCGTTCCAGACGGGAATACGTAGGCATAAAGTGCGATACTTTGCCGAGTCATTTTTTTTATTATTTTCATTTTCTTTTCTTTTAACCCCAGACCTTTAGCGTAGATAGAATAACAATCCATACCCGAAAACAAGCGTGGATCCCGTCGAGTACGACGGACGTGAGGGGTGCTAATACCTTCCCCTTGCGTAACCGACTCCCGAACCCAGGTTTTGGTTGCGACGACCATACCTTTCCCGTGTTGTGCGAGGTTTACTCTGAGCGTTTCCTTTCCCTCCCGTGGGATAAATAACGCACGGTGGCGACTCTTCTGTTCAGCCGGCGCCGATTTTCGCAGTAGCGACAGCTGGCGACTCTGCTGGGGATCCAACGTCCCCTGGCTGCTAAGAACTGCGATGGTTCTTATGCATTTGGGATCCAACGTCCCTTTGAGCGAGTCAATCCTAGCGCTTGTTTTCCCGTCGAGGATTTTGTATGGATTTATATTTCTGACCTTGTACTTTCAGCTTTATATATTGATTATTGTTGCTGTATCTGGGGTGTGACGGGTGTTCTGATATTGAGAGATAAGCCGGACCTGGGCTTGAGTGCACCTAGAATTAGAGTAGAAATTAGTGGGCGCCCGCTTGCTTTGCTTGCTTTGGTGTCCCATGAAATCTACACTCAGACGAGGTTCCTCTGGTTGGCCTCCTGCCCCTTCCTTTGGTTGGCGTGGGTTGCTGGTTAGTTGGATTGTCGACTCTGGGGACCGATCATTTGGAAGTTGGCTAAGTGAGGCCTCTTCAGGAATTGATGATGCCACTCCTTCTGGGAATCGTATCATCAACCCTGAAAGTCTGTGACGCCAACGACCGCATAGGATGCCGTACCTTGTGCCAGTTATAGGGCCACCCACCTGTGAGGGGATTCAGGGTTATGCAGGTAACTAGACCTTCAGACCACCGGTTATTTCTTGATCAGAGATCCTGGGTATTTATGGAGAGTTAGGAGGTCTGTCAGAGATCATTTGGAGATGTGTTTTAAGGTCTGTCAGAGACCAGTTGGAGAGTTCTGAGGTCTGTCAGAGACCAATTAGAGATGTGATTTGAGGTCTATCAGAGACCAGTTGGAGTTATGGTTTGAGGTCTGTCAGAGACCAGTGTTGGAGTTTTATTTTAGGCCTATCTGAGACCAGGGTTTGATGACTTCTGGATGGTCTATCTGAGACTTTTCTTGATTGGGTTCAGGCTATTCAGCTACAACTTTGGTCCCTGTTGCATGTTACTTGCATTGCATTGCCTGCATATCCATTACCATTTGCATTTCACTAATGTGTGTCTGTGCTGCAGGTGCATTTGCATTTCCCTAGTTCTAGTGCCCAGACTCCTGAGTTTTGATCATGACTAGCTTAAGGAGAACGGTTGCTTACAAATTGCCTACGCCTGATATCGTTCCTCTACTTGGGTTGATCTCTCTTGCTGATGAGGGTGTTCGTAGGAGCTTCCGGATGAGCTATGGTAGATTATTGAGATTAGTGTGCAAACCTACAGAGGTAGAGTTAGATGGGCTGTATGCTTTGATGCAATTCTACGACCCTGCTTTGAGGTGCTTTACGTTCTCCGACTTTATTATGGGACCAACCCTGGAGGAATACGCTGAGTATGTTGAGCTGCCCGTGCAGAATCAGGTTCCATTCATTCATTATGGCGCCAAACCCAAGCCTGAGGAATTGGCAAAAGCCTTGCATGTTGATGCTTCTGAACTTGTGACTACTATTTCCCGTGGAGTTCCAGGCTTCTCATTTCAGTTCTTAGTTGGTAAAGCCCAAGAGTACGCCAAGAGCGGGTGCTGGGTTGCTTTCAATGCTGTGTTGGCCTTGTGCATTTATGGCATAGTACTGTTCCCCAATATACCGGATTTTGTGGACTTTGATGCTTTCTACTTGTTTGCCGCTGGTAATCCTGTACCTACCTTACTCGGAGATCTCTACCACTCACTGCATTATAAGAATGAGAAGGGAAGAGGGAAGAATGTTCACCTGTGTGTGCCCTTGTTGAGTATGTGGTTTGAGAGTCACCTTCCTAAGAGAGGATCTGTTGCAGAGACTACAGTCCCAGTTGGTTGGCCGGAGCGCCTGATGAGGCTATCGTCGGAAGACATGGAGTGGTTTGATAGAGATCTGCTGGGATCCGAGCTTATCTTCAGCTGTTCTGGGTACCCTAATGTCCCACTGATTGGAAGAAAAGGGTGTATCAACTACAACCCTTCTCTATTCATTCGCCAGTTCGGATACGCACTGAAGAATCCACCTCAGGAGGAAGAAGTACAGGAATCTCTGTACTTCACCGGTGACGTGAAAGGGGAGTTATTAGCCAAGTTGCAACATGCCTGGACACGTATTAACCGCAAAGGGAAGCCACTATTAGGTAAGAACGATTGCCAGGCCTATGCACCTTATAGAGTTTGGATTCAGGAGAGAGCAAGTCAGTTGCGGATGCCATTCCCAGATGTACCAATTCTTGTTCCCGTTCCGGTAGCAGAGCCGACTACTGTTCCTAGAGAAGTCTATGAACAAGTTGTGAAGGAAAAAGAAGCCTTGATGAAGATTAACGAAGGGTTAGAGCAAGAGTTAGCCCAGGCACGCAGCGAGAAGAACAAGGCTGTATATGCTTTCCAACAACAGATCGAGCTAGTAAACAGGTTAGGGGCTGAGTTGACTGAGGAAAAGAAAAAGCGTGAACGTCTGGGGCAAGAGTTCAGAAGTTCCCATGACATGCTGGAAGCCAAAAAGAAGGCGCTCGACGCAGCACACCGAGAGATATCCTCTTGCAATAAGACTTGGAATGCTACACTCACTAACAACAAGAAGAGGGAAGATAAGCTGAAGCAGCAAATTTCCGACCTCGAAGAGAAGTTGAAGTCTAGCATCAAGAAGTGTGAGGAGGAAGTGATGACCCGGTATAGTGTCCAGCATGCACTGAACAAGGCAATCAAGTCCAGAGATGAAGCAGTGTCTCAGAAGCGAAAGTTAGAAGATTGCTTCGGAGAAGCAACATGGGAAGAAACTGCTGAAGACGTACGCCGTGTCCTTAAGAGGAGAAACCAGCTTGTTGAAGGGCTGCTTGATCGACCAAGCCATCCGGAGACCAAGAAGTTAATAGAGGAGTACCAGACTTTTGGGAGGATTTGATCATTTCATGTAGTAACTTGTATGCTTTATTTGCATAGTGCTGACCATCACTAGGATTGTTGGTTGAGGTCATGCCTTCTTTGTACTCTCAGCGATATTGTACCCTGGGCTTATTGATTTTCCCTGCAATATATGAGGCTTTCTATGATTCAGCTCCGATATTCCTATTGTCAGCACTGTCACTGCACCGGCACCTTCGCACTAGAACTGGGGGAATGAACTTCCCTAATGCACAGACACATTGCATTGCATTCATTTTCATATTGCATTACAGGTAATCTTTGGATGGTGTCTTATTTCCTGCTCAGTGCCAGGTACTTAACAGGATTGCAGATCAGCACCAGCACCGCTATTCTACACGCTCCAATTGTCGAAAAATCATGGACCAAATGCAGAACGAGATGCAAGATGTGCGCGAGAAGCTCGCTCTCTTCATGCAGACCATGGAAGCTATAGCAAAAGGGCAGGAGAATTTGCAGGCCATGGTCCAGCCTCTGTTGGCCCGAAACGCTGGTCATGGTAATGAAGATCATCAGTCTGTCCGGGTTGATACTGCTCATGGAGACGGCACTCCCACGCCAGTGGCTCCGCCCGTAGTCAATATACCTGCTGCTAATGTCAACAACGCTACCGCTGCTGTGAACGGTAACGTCGGAGTTGGGAATGAAACTGCTGTCCATAACGCTGGGCTGGGTGATGTCAATTTGGGAGATAATCTAGGAGGCAATGGCTTTGTCAACACTGGGTTCGGATTCAACGATCAGGGATTTGATAACACTGGCAAGTATGGCTTTAATGCTCAAGGCTTTGGGCAAGATGGTTATGGTATGGTCAATCAGGGTTACGGAGGCTTTGGAAACGGAAACGGTACTGGATTTATGGCTTTCGGTCCTGCTGGAGGTGTTCAAGGGTACGGCAACAGAGGCCGAGGTCCGGGGATGAATCAGATCAGAGCTGGACGTAATAATGCATATGATGGGTACGGAGCTGGAAACGGTCTGTGGCAAGAAGATCAGCAGGAAGACGCCTTCTCCGGAGGAGGTTTTGAAGGGCCGATGGATGATTCCCAAAAGATTAGAATGCTGGAAGAGCAGATGAAGGGAGTCCTAAACCAGAGTGCTGTGGGTTTGGACATGGCAACAATGGGCTTGGTACCTGGCCTGAGGGTGCCAATTAAATTCAAAGCTCCTGCGTTCGACAAGTACAAAGGAGACACATGTCCAAAAGTGCATGTACGAGCTTATTACAGAAAGATGTCTGCATACTCAACTGATGAAAGAATGCTAATGCATTTCTTTCAGGATAGCCTATCGGGCCCTTCCCTAGAGTGGTACATGGGGTTGGAGCCAACTGATATCAAGACATGGAAGCAATTGGCGGAGGCATTTGTAGCCCATTACAAGTATAACAGCGACCTGGCACCCAATCGGGTCCAGTTGGCCGGGCTTTCGCAGAAGAAGGGGGAGAGTTTTAAAGAGTATGCGCAAAGGTGGCGCGATATGGCTGCCAGGGTCCGTCCTCCTGTAGAAGATAAGGAAATGAATGACATGTTCGTCGGCACATTCACAGGGCTGTTTCATGATATGCTGTTTCATACGTCTCTGGCCAGTTTTTCAGACCTGATTCTGATGGGGGAAAAGATTGAACGTAATATTAAGCAAGGAAAGTTCCAAGTCGAGGAATCAACTGCATCCGGCAGTAATAGGAAAGCTTATGGTGGGCGCCGTCAGGGCGAAGCCAGCGCAGTATTTGGAGGCCGAGGCCGAGGCCGAGGCAGGGGACGAGGTCAATATCGTCAGCCGCAGCAGGTGTCGAGTGTTACTATTCCCTATCAGCAACAACCACTCCAGCAACAACAACCGGTTCAGCAACAGCCAATGCCACAGCAGCAGCAGCCTCAGCAGGGGGCACAGCAAGCTCAGCGAAGATTCCAGGGCAGTAAACCGAGAAGAGTGTTTGAGAAGCCTCCCTCAATCTATGCTGATTTATTGCAGACATTGTTGGGATTGAATCTAGTAGAGAAAAGAACCCTGGCGCCGATAACGGGAGCTCCCCCGTTCGGCTATGATGCAAGCAGGCACTGTGAGTTTCATTCTGGGGCCCCGGGTCACGATATAGAAGGTTGCCATGCTTTTAAGCACGTTGTGCAGGATCTTTTGGACAACAAGACTATCAACTTCGGAACGGCAGGTCCGAATATAGTCCAGAAACCCATGCCTAATCATGGGGCAAACGCCATTCTGACTGAGGAGGGTCTGAACCTTATTATGAATGTTGAAGATTTAAAGACGCTGCTGAGCGAGATAAAGAGCCGACTGTTACAAGGAGGTGTTTACCCAGGATGTAACGAGTATTGCTTAGATTGTTGGACCCTAGCTGGGGGGTGTGAGGATTTGAAGAAAGGCATTCAGGCTTTAATTGATGAGGGCATATTGCAGTTTGATCGAGCGGCAACTGATGAGCCTGCAGGGGCAGTAGTGGATAATCGGAGTGATGTGGCCACGGTAACGATTCCTCGGAAGACGATCACTATCGCAGCACCAGCTCAGCGACCACCGATCACCATAACTAAGGCCGGGCCAATCCCGTACGAGAACACGAAAGCAGTCCCATGGTCATATGGGTTAGAGGTGTATTGTGATGGGATAAAGATTGACGTTAACAAGCAGCCAGCGGAGATTGTGGATAATGTTGTTGGCTCAGGAGGCATGACAAGGAGTGGCAGGATCTTTATATCTCCTGAAGTGGAGGCTGAAAGACTAGCGAAAGGAAAAGGGAAAGCGGTTGAGAATGTTCCGGGGCAAGCAAGTGAAAAAGAAGCGGCATCGAAGGATGTAGCAGAGTTCATGCGCTTGATTCGAAAAAGTGATTATAAGATTGTGGAGCATCTGTAGCAGACACCGTCCAAAATATCTATCCTGTCATTGCTGTTGTGTTCGGAAGCTCACAGAAATGCTTTGCTGAAAGTCCTGGACACTTCTTTTGTACCCCAAGACGTCTCCGTAAATCAGCTAGAAGGAGTATTGGCACATGTGAATGCAGGCCACAGCTTGGGCTTCACCGATTTTGACTTGACTCCGAAAGGGAGAGATCATAATATGGCATTACACGTATCTGTTGAGTGTAGAGGATCAGTAATGTCGCACGTATTGGTTGACACCGGATCATCTTTGAATGTGCTGCCCAAGAAGGCGATGATGAAGCTGGATGTTCGAGGAATTTTGTGTACACCCAGTGATTTGGTAGTCAGAGCATTTGACGACACGCGGAGAACAGTCTTCGGATCGATTACCTTGCCTCTGCAAGTGGGGCCGGAAGTGTTTGCAACGGAGTTTTATATCATGGATATACAGCCTGCGTACAGCTGCTTGCTTGGGAGACCCTGGATTCATGGGGCAGGGGCTGTCACGTCTACCCTGCATCAGAAGTTAAAATATATGGTCGGAGACAGCGTAGTCACCGTGTGCGGAGAAGAGGACATCCTGGTCAGCCATTTATCTTCATTTAAATATGTGGAAGTCGACGGGGAGATCCACGAAACGCCCTGCCAGGCATTCGAAGGTTTGCGCATCAAGGACAAAGATCCCGGGCCGAGCAAAGTGCCAGAGATAGCTGTCTCATCGTATAAAGAAGCTCAAGCTCTAGTGGAAGCAGGAGAAGCCAAGGGCTGGGGCAAGGTGCTGGACATTCCTGTGAAGATGGACCGGTTCGGGCTGGGGTACCAACCGTCGTCATCAACTCCTTCCGTGGGGGCCCCCCGTTTCAGAAAGCCAATTATCATCTCTGCCAGTGGAGTATGTCATGAAACTGTCAATGCTGCTTCGGAGTCTGATGAAGGAGACAGCGACTGTGATATGGATGCCTGGATTCAACCAAGCACGCCAGGACAAGGACCGTGCAACTGGTCTATTCAGGAGCTTGTTCCTGTGACTTTTAAACAGTAATGCTTTGCTTTATTAATTGTTGTTGAATAATCTGATGTCTTGCCCGGGGCATCAGGATTTGCTTAGGGCTGTGTTGTTATAAACATTGCGTGTTAATCATTAAATAAATGGCGTTTTTTCATGTGCAAATACCGTAATCCCTGTCTTTCTTATTTTGTATTTTTCAATAAAATGGCAACGTGATTATTCGCTTTATACGCATTTTGAAGCACTTAACCATTCCTTTTGCAGGATAACATTTTCAGATGACACCCTTGAACCACCTATGACTCGTCCCGACTTTGAGCACCCAGTGTTTCAGGCTGAAGAAGAGGTTGTCGAAGATAGCGACGTTCCTGAAGAACTGTCTTGGTTAGTGAAGCAGGAGGAAAGAGCCATTCTGCCTCACGACGAGGTCATCGAAATTATCAATTTGGGGTCGGAAGGGGTTGAGAAGAATATTCGTATCGGAGCCGCACTGCAGGGTGATATCAAGCGAAAACTGGTTGAAATGCTCCAAGAGTATAATGACGTATTCGCTTGGTCATATGAAGATATGCCGGGGCTTGATACAGATATGGTCGTACATCGCCTGCCACTGAAAGAAGATTGCCCGCCGGTCAAACAAAAACTTCGCAGAACTCGACCAGATATGGCAATGAAGATCAAAGAGGAGGTTCAGAAACAGTGGGACGCTGGTTTCCTGGCTGTGACGAAGTATCCTTCATGGGTTGCCAACATCGTACCAGTGCCAAAGAAAGATGGCAAGGTTCGAATGTGTGTGGATTATCGAGATTTGAATAAAGCAAGCCCAAAAGACGATTTTCCACTTCCTCACATTGATGTGTTAGTTGATAATACCGCTCAATACTCTGTATTCTCCTTCATGGATGGCTTTTCAGGCTATAATCAAATTAAAATGGCGCCAGAGGATATGGAGAAGACTACTTTCATAACGCCTTGGGGAACATTTTGCTACAAAGTGATGCCCTTCGGTTTGAAAAATGCTGGGGCAACATATCAGCGTGCGATGACGACTCTTTTCCATGACATGATGCATAAAGAGATCGAAGTTTATGTTGACGATATGATTGCCAAATCCCAGACGGAGGAAGAGCATCTGGTGAATCTGCTGAAGTTGTTTAAAAGACTTAGGAAGTTCAGGCTGAGGCTGAACCCTAATAAATGCACCTTCGGGGTGAGATCGGGTAAACTGCTGGGGTTTATCGTAAGCGAAAGAGGAATAGAGGTCGATCCTGCTAAAATAAAAGCTATTCAAGAAATGCCGACACCTAAAACAGAGAAAGAGGTGCGCGGGTTTTTAGGGAGATTGAACTACATTGCCCGGTTCATATCTCACCTAACTGCCACGTGTGAACCGTTATTCAAGCTGTTGAAGAAAGATCAAGCTGTAACGTGGAACGAAAATTGTCAAAAGGCGTTCGATAAAATAAAGAAGTATCTGCAGGAGCCTCCTATTCTGATACCCCCAGTGGCAGGTAGACCCTTGATAATGTATTTGACGGTTCTTGAGGGAAGCATGGGTTGCGTTCTCGGTCAACACGACGAGACAGGGAGAAAAGAGCATGCGATCTATTACCTGAGTAAGAAATTTACAGACTGTGAATCTCGATACTCAATGCTGGAGAAAACTTGCTGCGCGCTAGCTTGGGCCGCCAAGCGTTTGAGGCAATACATGCTGAATCATACAACCATGCTCATCTCGAAGATGGATCCTATCAAATATGTGTTTGAAAAGCAGGCGTTGTCAGGTAGAATTGCCCGTTGGCAGATGGTCTTGACTGAATATGACATTCAATACGTCTCGCAAAAGGCTATAAAAGGGAGTGTGTTGTCTGAGTATCTGGCGGAGCAGCCTATTGAAGATTACCAATCGATGAGGTTTGATTTTCCTGACGAGGATATCATGTACCTAAAGATGAAGGATTGTGAAGAGCCGTTGCCAGACGAGGGACCAGAGTTGGGTTCCAAATGGAAGATGATAGTTGACGGAGCTGTGAATGCTTACGGTAGCGGAATAGGGGCAATTATCACTACGCCGCACGGGTCGCACATCCCGTTTACTGCCCGATTGACCTTTGCCGTTACTAACAATGAGGCCGAATACGAAGCTTGTATAATGGGGCTTGAAGAAGCCATTGATTTGCGAATCAAACATCTAGATGTATACGGAGACTCAGCTTTGGTAGTGAATCAGATAAAAGGGGAATGGGAGACACGTCAGCCTAACTTGATACATTACATGAATTATGCAAGGAGATTGTTGCCTTTCTTCGACAAGGTTGAATTGCATCACGTACCGCGGGCAGAGAATCAAATGGCTGACGCCCTTGCCACTTTGTCTTCCATGTACAAGGTCAACTTCTGGAACGAAGCTCCCCAAATCACTATCTCTCGGTTGGACAGGCCAGCTTATGTATTTGCTATTGATGAAGCATCTGACGACAAACCGTGGTATTTCGATATCCTTAATTTCCTGAAGAATAAAGAGTATCCGGCTGGGGCATCCAGTCAAGATCAGAAGACGCTCAGGAGATTAGCGGGTAATTTCTATTTGAACCCGGATGGCGTCTTATACAGAAGGAACCACGATTTGGTGTTGTTGCGTTGTGTAGACGAGAAAGAGGCAAAGCTTCTTATGGAGGAAATTCACGAAGGTGCCTTTGGTACGCATGCTGGTGGGCATGCTATGACGAGAAAGCTGCTGAGGGCAGGTTATTTTTGGCTGACGATGGAAACTGATTGTTTCAAGTTCGCGAGGAAGTGCCACAAGTGCCAAATCTATGCTGACAAGATACATGTGCCTCCCAGTCCTCTAAATGTGATGTCATCTCCATGGCCATTCTCGATGTGGGGAATCGATATGATTGGAAAGATCGAGCCGACGGCTTCTAACGGACATCGGTTCATCCTAGTAGCAATCGATTATTTCACCAAGTGGGTGGAAGCGGCGTCTTACGCGAATGTAACGAAGCAAGTGGTGGCCAGATTCATCAAGAGAGATATCATTTGCCGATATGGGATCCCCGAGCGGATAATCACGGATAACGGTTCTAACCTGAACAACAAAATGATGAAGGAGCTCTGTCAGAATTTCAAGATCGAACATCACAACTCCTCCCCTTACCGACCCAAGATGAATGGCGCTGTTGAGGCGGCCAATAAGAATATCAAGAAAATTGTTCAGAAAATGGTGGTGACCTATAAGGATTGGCACGAGATGCTACCTTTTGCTTTGCACGGTTATCGTACGACGGTACGCACATCAACCGGGGCAACTCCGTTCTCGTTGGTATACGGAATGGAAGCGGTATTACCATTAGAAGTCGAGATCCCTTCTCTGAGGGTATTGCGAGACGTTCAGCTAGACGAGGCAGAATGGGTAACGAATAGACTGAACCAACTGAGCTTAATGGACGAGAAGAGGCTAGCTTCTCTAGCATACGGTCGTTTGTACCAGAGCCGAATGAAGAAAGCGTACGACAAGAAGATACAGCCGCGAAGCTTTCAGACGGGCGACCTTGTGCTGAAAAGGATTCTCCCGCCGCAAGCAGATCACAGGGGCAAGTGGACCCCCAACTACGAAGGGCCATACGTTGTCAGAAAAGTCTTTTCAGGAGGAGCTTTATTGTTGTCCACCATGGACGGAGAAGACTTCACGTCACCTGTGAATTCGGACGCAGTTAAAAAATACTTTGCTTAAAATAGACCCGCTGGACAGAAAAAGAGAGTCCAGGCAAAAATGGGGCATCCTGGCGAACCAAAAAAAACAGAATGAAAGGTTCGGGCAAAAGTTAGGGATAAAATTGAAAAATGTACACCCGCGAAGTTGAAAACCTACACTGGGCGGCTTCGGCAAAAAAGGGTATCCCGGTGAACTGAAAACCCGTAAAGGGCGGTTCACGCAAAAGTTAGGGATTTGAAAAGCAAATGACTGCGGTCCGAATTCAATGAGCATCAATGCGGGAGAATATTCTTGAGGGGTCGACTATCGGATACCATCTCTTCAGAAGTGAGGATACCGGGAAAGCATTAGAGTCGGACGAGTCATGGGAGGATCAGTTCGTGGTGTTCATCTGCATCCCGTTGCCGACATGTGTACAAAGTTTAATTTGTCAAAATATTCATGCTTCTTGTGCATACTTGCATACTTGTATATTTGCTTTGCGTAGCTTCCTCTTTTCAGGAGTTACATCCCATGTACAAAAACTCCGCCCATTCAGGGGCCCAATCAATGAAAATATGTTATTCAGTACTTGACACTGTTCTTTACTGTATTGTGCATGATAAAACGCCTAAGTTTAGTGAAGCTAGCATGAGTATAACATCACTGGCCCTTGCCAACAATTGTTAAAGCTTTGAATTAACTGAAAATAACGTCACTAACCTGAATTGATTTGATTGCATAGGCTTGTCGTGTCTTGTTTGTGTTGTTACAGGTTTAATAACCATACGAGGAAGATGATCAAAAGGTTGCGATAACGAAAGATTTGATCCCCACGCAGGTCATGCATGTTCTTCCTGAAGAAGGATAGAATTCCCCAGCTAGCCGTAGCTTATCCAAAGGACGTACTCCAGAAAAGTTATTCGTCCTCAATAGAGTTTGGTGATTCCAAGATCATAAGGCTGTATTCAGATAGGTTCATCTTTCCCCGCAGGGTCATGCACTCTCCCCCAGCGGAGTCAGTGGATTTTCCCCGAGAGAATCATCCCATCCCCAGCGGAATTCTCTTTGCAAGTGTTTTCATTCCTTCCAGTGAAATTCGAAGATTAAGACTCTCCCAAGCAGAGTTGATGGTGGGTCCTGTCATTTGTTTTGTCAGAGATACTGTGTAATATCAGTTCACGTTCCAGCGGAAAGTCCGATCGTACTATGCACATCTGCTATTCCCCAGCAAGGTTATATTCTCCAGCAGGGGTTACCGCAACAGGGGGTTTGGTTTGAGTTCCTAATTTCCCAGCTGAGTCGACTTCACCTTTCCAGCATTTATTTTGCTGGAATAATTCTGTAGCATCTGGCTATCCCCGGCGGAGTCGGCATTATCTTCGGTGTTTATTTTGCTGAAGCAGTTTCTGTACTCTAGCAGTTCAGGTGGAGAGAATTCTTGCTCAAATGAATTACCAAACGTTCAAGATCTCGGCATGAGACATTCAATGATAATGTCAGTCTCGGCCGTATTCCCCACAGAGTTACCAGGATAAGTTTCTCTTTATTCCCAGGCAGAATTAGTTGTCATCAGGGGTTCCATGAATCAGAATTTCAGAGGCCACCTCCGGGCATCAGAACAGGCGTTTGATAGTTTGGTTTCCAGACATCCCCAGTGGAGTCCGTCTCAAAGTCGCTGTCATGTCAGTGCTAAGAAGTTTGTGGGTGAAGGCTATTGGAGAACTAAGTCCTGACGCGGACAATTTATTCCTAGATTGACGGGATTTCTTCAGAAGTGGGCGTCCTAACGTGGACAGGTTTATTTCCCCGGATTGGTGAGGTGTGTTAGTCCTAACGTGGACAGATGTGGGTTCTCGAAATTGGTGGAATGTGAAGTCATGACGTTGACAAAACTGATTACTCTTTGTGTTGGTGTCCTGACGTGGACCATTTACTCTCAGCAGTTATCTTTTTTCATGTTAGCGAAGCGTGGGTCCTGACGTGGACAGATCAGACGAAGGTGTGAGTCCTTACGTGGACAAGTCTTATTTCCTCAGCGGGTCGAAGACGCCTGAGTCCTAACGTGGACAGATCAAGACGAGGTCAGTGTCCTTACGTGGACAAATCGAAGAAATTATTATTCCTAATGTGGGGAAGTGGGTCCTAACGTGGACGATGTAGTCCTTACGCGGACATATCAAAAGAGGTGATTCCTAACGCGGAAAGAGTAGAGTCCTTACGTGGACAGATTAAGATGGCATTCCTTACGTGGAAAAAGGAGTCCTGACGCGGACAAATCGGAATGAAAAATGGTTTCCTTACGTGGGAAGACGAGTTTATTCCTTACGTGGAAGGATTGAGTCCTCACGCGGACATATCAAGATTGATTCCTGACGGGGAAAGAAATGGGTTATTCCTGACGTGGAAGAGTTTAGTCCTGACGTGGACAGATCAAAGAAGTTATTCCTAATGTGGAAGAAGAAGACTTACTCCTTACGTGGAAAAATTGGGTTCCTTACGTGGACAGATTCAAGAAAAGTTGATTCCTGACGTGGAAGAATGATGTACTCCTTACGTGGAAAGTCGAGTCCTGACGTGGACAGATTCCGAACCAAGGTTGAATTCCTTACGTGGAAAGATTGGAGTCCTGACGCGGACATGTCAAGTGGTATTGGAGTCCTTACGTGGACAGATTGATATAGTTCTCCTTATGTGGAAAGAAGATTGCTTCCTGACGTGGAAAGATGGAAGGGTTAGTCCTGACGTGGACAGATACAGAAGAAATGATTCCTGACGTGGACAGGTGTTATTCCTAACGTGGGCGATGTTATTCCTAACGTGGACAGGTGTGATTCCTAACGTGGACGATGTTATTCCTAACGTGGACAGGTGTTACTCCTAACGTGGAAGAGTGTTATTCCTAACGTGGACGATTCAGTTTATGGAAATGCAGACGAATTATCCCCAGCGGAGTTGCCGAGATTTTTCTGGGTTAACAGCAAGTGGAGTCCTAACGTGGACAGGTTTTAGTTGAGATTTCTCCGTATTGATGACGGACAGAGTCCTAACGTGGACAAGCAAGCAATCTGTTATGACAGAATCCTTTTCAAAATGATGAAGACAATCCCCAGCACGGTCGCACGAGATCAGTGGGTTGCCGTAACAGTCAGATTCAGCTGATGAATGTCGTTCCTCAAGCAGGAGCGCCATCTATTTCTGCGGTTGGCAAATTTCTGGTTTCACTAGTATTCAACCGTCTCGTACCGCGAATGTCTGAAGGCTCCGGGCTCTTCACCCAATCGGGTCCAAGCCGCTTGAATAGGGGCAGCTGTTGCACCCTAAAATTTGCTCAACCTTATTCACTTGATTTATGTTTCAATGTCATTAGCATTTGCATATAGAGTCATGTACATAGACTAATCATCTGCATAGCATAAGCATAGCAAGTCACTCAACAGGGGACCAATCATTATTCCCATCTCTAGAGGCCTATCAAGAGGTTATTATCCCAATTCAATCTTATTCAAGTCATCAGGAAGGAATTTGAAAGCAAAGAGTTCAGCAGATCAAGCCTGGAGTCCATCTCCTAGCTGAGGGTATCTGAGGGTCAGCAAGAGGGTTGTGAGCTGTGAGTTGAAGGCATGGAGAGTATCTAGACATTATGAGAGACTTAGAAAGTCATTTAAAGAAAGAGACCAGTCATTGATGAGAGCACAAGAGCTATAGCTGAAGACAGTCAACTAGGGTTTCATCTGGGTCAACCCTAGGTCAACCCTAGGTCAATTGACTGATTTAAGGGGCATTCAAGTCTAGTGGAGAGATGTGGGGTTCATCATTGGACATATAAAGAAGGATATGGAGATATGCCAAGGATAATTCAAGAGAAATCAAGGAGAAGAGGAGTTTCTAAATTAGGGTTTCTGTGTAAAATCCCCTAGTTTAGGTCAAATTTCCAAGCAAGATAAGTCAAAATGCTAGCTTCAAATGGCTCCTTGGCCAACATGAAACTTGTAGAGGATCTCAAGACCTTTAATTTGAGTGGTGGAAGACATCAAGGAGATTTATAGAACTCAAGTTATGGTCCTTGCAAGTTACAGGTCATCTGAGGTATCTGAAATTTTGTCTGTGAAAGTGACTTGACTTCCAAGCTAGTTTTACCCCTCAAGGAGATTTCAAATGAATTTCTGGTCAACATAAGAATTGTTCCTCATTGTCTTAGCTTTCTAGAATGGTATAGCATGCCCTCATATGATGTGTGGAACTCAACTTATGGTCTTGGCAAGCAAAGGGTATTTTGGGCATTTGTGAATTACAGGTCATTTTAACTCATGTCCAAAACTCATACAAGGAGGCCTCAAATGGAAAAACTTACAACATCAAACTTGCTCCAAATGTGATTTTAAGTCTAGAAAGAAGGTCACAAATTGTTGGAAAAGCTCATAACATGAAGTTGCATGATTGGTCCAAATTTGAACTAAAATGGCTTATAATTTGAATAAAGTCAAAATGAAAAATGGTTTGGGAGATTTATAAGGCCAAATGGAGACTTCCAATATATGATTTTGAATGGAAAAGACATTCTAAGAACAATGGTTCAAGCACTTTTTTGAGCTTAGTGGAAAAAATCAAAGTTATTCATGGTTACTTGCATTTGAAGAAACATTTCAAAAATCAACCAATTTGGAATGCAAGGGAATGTGGCAAGATGGTTCTAGAAAGTTCATGTGAGCCCTATATATTCATGAGATCAGAATTGAGCAAGGGTTGGATTCATTTTTCACAAAAATCTCACAAATTCTCTCATTCTTCCTCATTGCAATTTCACTTCAATCTCACAAAATCTTCATCAATTTTCATCAACATTGATCCTCCTACATTCAATCATCATCCTGGATCAGAATTGAATCAAAGATTTGGTGGTTAGAGCTCAATTTCGTGCACTTCCATCAAGAACACACAAATTGCAATTTCCATTGGACAGCAAGATCCAAGCCAAGTTTCATCCAAATATTGCAAACAGAATCAAGTATATCAAGAATGGACCAAGATTGAAGCATACAAGAGCCTGGATCCACGTGATTACTCAGCCTCCATTAAAGCTTGCTCAAGGTGCAAATCTTTCTAACTTATTCAATCTAGGGAAATTTAGGTAGTTTTACTAGTATATTCATGGTCTATGATGTTAGGAGGTTAGTTTAGATGAATTTGAGGCTGAATAGAGACAATTCATAACAGGTGCACCAAACTGTTTGGATCAAGAACTCGTAGGATTTTGCATGATAACCTTAGCTTGTTAGTTTAGAATGATCACCATTATGCATAGAGTAGATTAGTATAGGTTTGGTGGAGAATTATTGTGATGCATCTCAGTGTATGTTCATGGTGGCAAGAGCTTCATGTGATCGGGTTGAGTGATTTGTTGAGTTTCCAAGCAAACTATTACCATAGCTGGATAGAGCCTGAAAATTGGAGCAGGTTTGATGTTTGCATCGTGAGTGTTGGTGGATTGTAGAGAGAGAACAGAGAGGAGGAACTTGGACGTTCATGGCATGCGTGTGAGGGTTTCAGAAACCCTAGTTGGATGGAGGTAGGAGACGCAATCAGGACCGTCCACTGCTGGTTAGACTTTGACTCAGAGAGCAATCCTGTGGCTCTCGTTTAATTCTGATTTTGGAGGGAATTAGCTGGGTGCCCTAAACGCACCGTTTCATTAATTGAAACGGGCGGGCCTAAGACTCCATTGATATCCCCACCCCCCAGTGCCAAGCCCAACTTCATTTGAACGTGGAAACCCTTCTATTCTCACCCCCTGCTTCCTATTACTTTGTTTTATTAACTCTGAATGGTTCTGGGCCTAATGCCAAAGTGCTACGCGCACCCCCTGTTTGCAGGCCCATCCTGATTACAACTAAGCGTGTTTTCTATTAGTACCCCCCCTATCATTTTAATTGATTTAATTGTTTTAATTCCACTTTAATTTTTACCAACTTTAGAAATTCATAATAAATAGATAAAAAATCATTTTTAATCCATTCTTTTTACATCATTTTCATTAGAATGTGTAGAAAATTGTCATTAAATAAAATTGCATTTTTATTTTTATTTCATATTTTTTCCATATTTTCTAAATAAATGTCATTTTAAATAGCTTCATTTCATGCATGATTTTATTAATTTTTGTTCTACTAAATGCTTTCATATTTTTTGTTCATTCTTTTTAGGGTGTTTAGATGAGATATTGAACTTGTAGAAACAATTTAGTTCCCATTTTTAGGAATTAATTTTAGGTGCTTAATGTAGGCTTGAACAACATGAACAAATTAGGGTTTTTTTTTAGGTGATGACTTAAGAAGTTTGATTCTTTCCCTTAGGACTTAGGGTTTGACTAGATTAGTTATGGGACTATAGGGGCTATGGGTAGTTATTAGATCCCCTTAGAAAAAGTCAGGATTCCCCTACTGCTATTAATACTCTGTATATATCTGATTGACTGGTGTGGTGTGCCCTCTGGGGATTATTGCTTGCTTGCTTGGGTATTGGGATTGTCTGGGGACTTGGGAGAGCTGAAGACTTGAGGAAATGAAGACCATTGAAGATCCAGAGATTGAAGATCAACTGCCAGAGTTGGAGAGGAGGTTCTTGCTAGCAGCTGCTGAGGAGACTAGGGTTTAGGAGCTAGGCAGAGCTCTAGATTAGAAAGTTTGTTTCTCAAACATGGATTGCCTTGTCTGCATCCATTCTTCTCTGTGATTCAGAGTCTCTCTAAGACACTCACCCCCTTCCTTTGGAAGGCTTGGTGATAGTGTCTAAGAGATAGAACTCTTGAGAGAAAATGTCTTTTGTGTTAGAAGCAGTCTGTTCACCACCCTTTGTAGTCAACTGATTGCTTAACACCCAATTCACTCTTGTGATTAATCCCTCATCCTGGAGGTTTGAGCTTGAAGAAAAGCCATGGCAGATGGAAGACTGATGATCAAAGCCCTTGCCTGAAGGCCATGAAGATGGAGATTGATGCTTGTTAAAGCCTGTAACTGGTTGGAGATTACTTGAAGCCAGATGTTGATTCAAAGCTGCTGAAGCTGTTTGCTTTTGCTGTATTTCTTTTCTTGATGTATTGATTGGATTTCATGGCTGTATTGTTTGCTGTTTACCCTGCTGGGTTGAAAGTGAAGCCTGTTCACTTTTTCCTATTGTTTTCCAGGTTCGAGGTTGAGTGGGACTCCCTTGCCTCGCTTGTATTGTTGCATCCATGCATTTTACTGCTTTACTGTATATATCTGGTATTGTTTCTGTTTCTGCCTATCCCGTAGGATCTCTGTTTCTCTCTGTGCAAGAGAGGAGCATGATAGACACTAGGTCTTAACCCATGCATGATAACATTAGGTTAGTTTGTTTCCCTTCGCAACCGTAGGTTAGAGTTCTGTCTCTTCTTTCTCAAAACAAACAGAAAAACACCATAAAGATTTCAAACACAATAAAAGACACTTCTTCCGTAAAAGAATGTGAACTCATCAAGACGTCATTTTTGTCCTCTTGGACTGTTAATCAGAAAAACCTTTTTCAGAAGGAATAAAATTAACCAAGACAAGCTTGTGTCGTACGTGGCCTGAACTACGTTTGCTCTGATCTTCCATGCTGTGTGGAAGTACGTAGGCATAGGATGCGATATCCTAGCGAGCAACCTTCCCCTCCTTTCCCGTAGGTAGGCGAACTACGTTGACTCTGATTTCTCGTTCCAGACGGGAATACGTAGGCATAAAGTGCGATACTTTGCCGAGTCATTTTTTTTATTATTTTCATTTTCTTTTCTTTTAACCCCAGACCTTTAGCGTAGATAGAATAACAATCCATACCCGAAAACAAGCGTGGATCCCGTCGAGTACGACGGACGTGAGGGGTGCTAATACCTTCCCCTTGCGTAACCGACTCCCGAACCCAGGTTTTGGTTGCGACGACCATACCTTTCCCGTGTTGTGCGAGGTTTACTCTGAGCGTTTCCTTTCCCTCCCGTGGGATAAATAACGCACGGTGGCGACTCTTCTGTTCAGCCGGCGCCGATTTTCGCAGTAGCGACACTACAATAATAAAGTTAAGTCAAAAACTATTATAGTTGGTGATTACGTTTGGAAAGTTGTTTTACATATGGATCAGAAAGATATAACATTAAGTAAATGGTCACCAAACTGGAAAGGCCCATTCCGAATCAGCTAGGTGTTTTCAAATAACAATTATGAAATTCAAGAATTAACCCCTAAAGATTAAATTTTGAGCATAAATGGTAAGTACTTAAAAAATTACAAACCTATGTTACAGGAAGTTCAAATAGCAAAGATTAACATAAAGAAATAGAATGCTAAAATGGCATGCATTAAAATTGAAGAAATTCCAAAATGGCACATTTTCATTAATACAATCAACTAATACAAAATAATATTGAGAGTTTAAAATGGAAAATCATTCTAAAGCTTCTTAATACGTCTGTTGGCAAATCTAATATTGGTATTGTTCATAGAGTTTTTGACTTGCAGTTTTTGCACTTCCTCCTCCAGCGCATAAGTAGCATTAGCATGTTGAATACCAACTTTCGCTTCTTCATTTTGTTTTCTATTAATAGAGGATAATCTAGAAGCTTAGATCTCAACTTTCTATTTCTTCGCTTCCTTAACCTTTTGTTGCAACTCATCCATTTGTTCCGTCCACTTTAGTATGTTTTCATTATAAGTTTCTACTTCAGGATCCATATCTTCTTTGGTCTGGGTTTCTAGTTTGTCAACTCGCTCTTGAGATTGAACCACTAAGGCTCATTCTTGAGCCATGACATCATTTTGCATCTTGAGTCTGTCAGCATATTCTCTCTTTGTCCTGATGTTCTGAGCAGTTTGATCAAGGAATGTCTCAAACTCAAGGATGAAACCAACAAGGTCATCAGGAGAATCTGGATTGTTGAGTTATTTCAACATACTTTTGATTTCATAGACGGTGATACGATTATTTTCGTGTGTTTGGAACAAATCCATGTGGATAGTTTTTTCTTTCAATCGCTAAATCAGTGTGGTAGAAGAAGTTCCAGAGGGTTCGTTGCTTGAGGCAATCGACATCGACTACTCATAAGAATCTTCAAATCTTTCATATGATCCTTCTCTTTCATAACCTCTATTGCCTTTAGGTTGAGAGGGGTGTCAGGAGTGTTGGATGAAGACTCCCGGATTGGGGAATGAGCAATTGTAACTATAGTTGATAGTGGTTTTTTATTGGCTACTATTGAATGAGTGGAAGTAGAATGCATTTGTGGTGGTTCTTTTTTATCACAACATAATGAGGTTGATTTGGGCCTTGACTTTCTATGTTTCAACTAGTATCCTGATTCCACTATAATTGACCAACATGATTTAGGTTCTCTAGTGTTGGGGCACTTTTGTTTGCACCATTCGATTGATGGTCAAGGGTAGAATACTCATAAGAAGTTGAAGGTTGTTCAAATTTTGGGTCGTCTGGGCTATCAGATGATTGGTCGAGATGTTGGTCTTTCCCTACCTCATTGGATAGTTCAACAATGATTTCCTCGACGGTTTTTTTCTAGCTAATCAACAGTTTCTCCTTTGACCGGATTGATAGTTATTTTCAGTTGGATTGATGGCGAACCTATTAAAGGAATCAACCAATACTCGAATTGACATTTGTTGTAGGAAGTACTACAGAGATAGATTCTTCCTATAGAGAAAACAATCAAATGATATATTGAGATTATAAGAGAAAAGTTTGAAAAAGAGATAGATATTGAAATGTAAAGTACCACAAAGGTCTTGAGATTGAATTTTTGCATTCTGAACTCTCGTAAGGAATGATTGGTTCTAGGCATCTTAATTTCTTTTTTATCAAATTTTCTTCTTCTTTTTCTTTCTCATCCTCATTAATTGTGATGTAAGGTTCCTCTCTTGATTGTTTGGGTGGACTAGCCTCAAGAGTTTGTCTTTTGGTTTTCTTCTTGTTGGATTGTCGATGCTTTGAAGTCCCAACATAAACTTTTTTCTTCTTGGCAATTTTCTCTGCCAAGTCCTTCTGATGATTAGCAGAAGTGTTTTTAGTGGAAACCAAATTTTTATTAATCTCGTCACTAGGTTCGACTTCACATGGATCCGTGAAGTAAATTCCTGAGACAGGTCACTGTAGGAAGTAGATGGTTGTGAACCTCGACCTCATCAAACGAGGTAGCATCGATTTGTGGCCTCGTGGGCCTGCCCTTGGCCTTCTCACGTTGTGAAGACACATGTTGGCACACACAACCGAGCACCAATTGGTCATGGTTGTTTTCAGCCGTTGTACTTGTAATAAAACCAAAAAATCACATCAAAATGAAGTTAGGTCAAATCTGGAGATACATCTTCATAAATTAGTTCCGAAAAAATCTAAAGATACATTTTTGGATAAACTCACAAGTTGTAGAAATGGAAAAAACCACATTAATTCTTTAAATTCTAACCAAATTCAAATGCATGTCTATACCTACTAATATTATGTAATCGCACAATCACGACAGATGCATATACCATTCTCAGGGAATCTAACTCTAGCCAAAATTATGTAAAATTATTTTTTTCATTTCAAAACTATAGGAAAATGTATTTATACTTTGAGATTTTAGAAATATTTGTGAGATCACTAACTTATAATAATTGGATTTCTCCATAACCTATATATATATATATATATATATATATATATATATATATATATATATATATATATATATATATATATATATATATATATATATATATATATATATATATATATATATATATATATATATATATATATATATATATATATATATATATATATATATATATATATATATATATATATATTCAATTTCTTTTAATGAATTGGATTTCTTCATAGCCAAGTGCATAAACCATTTCTTTGAGCTACAAAGGAATAAGAAAAAAGAATCTCAAAAACTATAATATTGTTGATTTTCATGACTGCATTTGATATCATCAAATATTTCAGTTTTTTTATCTTTGTATTTTTTTCCTTTGCAAATAGATGTCATTTAGTTTTGTATCATTATTCCTTTATTTTAAAGAAAATGTTAACCTGTGCCTTTTGTGATACAAAATAAAAATTTAAATGTGAAAATTATATTTTATAAATTTTGCATTATATATGTTTTTTTATTTAAGTGTAAAATTTGTTTTCTTCAACCCAAATTTTATACATTTATTTGAAAGGTGTCTGCAATATGTATCTAATATTTATTTTAGTCTTATGTAACTAATATTGGAGGGATCGTGCAAAGATATGTTAATGAAAAAACAAAGCAAGATGTAAGCATGTTTTGATGAGATAAGTTATGTGATTATACATGGGGTAAACCCCCTATTTGTAAAATATTTGAACTTCTGTATGTTTCAGTTTGTTACTATTTTTAATGGGATGGTTATTGAAAACATATCGGAATATGTTTTTCACGCTTGTGTACCTTAAGCCTGAGATATGCCAAGGAACATCTTCGAGTCAAACAAATGTTCCATACACAAAATTGTACTCTGATTAAGGGTGAAAATAAGCAGACTAAAAAAAGTATATAGTCTAATCCACACATGTCGAGGTTAGGATAGATTTTTTTATCAGGGATGATAAAATGGACTCGATCCGTTGGATATATCAATTTTATCTGCATTTTAGTAAGGGGCGGACTAAGGATTTAGGTTCTCACCCTCTAATGTGTTCGTCTCGCTTTCTTCGTGGACTTTTACGAATGAGCATTTACATAAACTTTTGCTTTTTTAGTCTTAAAAAAAGAAGTGTCCGCAGACTTTCCCTGTCCCGCCTTCACTTTTTCGGGACGGGCTTAGGTTATACCCTTGCATCTTCAATTATACATGCCCCCGCCGCGCCCTATTTTTTGTGAATTTTTGCGGGATAGGCCTAAACAGGAGCGCATACCCGTTTGCCACCCCTACTTTTATACACAGAAAAAATATTTTTTTTTATATGCATATTTATTGTAAAATGTTAGACCACAAATATAAAAAAATCCTTAAACCTATCATACTGGTATATTTAAATAAAAATATAAATAAATTTATTATTATCATCTTTTATTTTGTAATTTGAATTCATATACATAAATAATGTTTAGTTATCTTGAAAATTTTATAAAAATAAATTAAAAAAATCTTATGGAAATTGTTATAAATTGTTTTTATAAGTCCTCTCAAACAAATAATCTCATAAAATTTATGATATTGGATAAACTCAAATAATTCAATGCAAACAAACATTTAATCTCATAGGCCTTTTAATTTTTTAGTCCATTTAAACATTAGTTCAAATAAAATAAGCTTTTGCATAGTCTATTAGACCCCAACCACACCTTTGAAAAGATCAAGCTTAGACTTAACATAAATCTATGACATACTACAAGTCAAACTTAAACTTTGAATTTTTCACAGAACAAGATTATGCATTGCAAAGCATAATTCGGTCTATCTATTCTCACTCCTAAATATCATGTCACCCCTTATATGTGTATCTTCTAGAATGGAACTTGGTATATTTTGTGTCATGTCACCCCCTTCTAGATGATGTATTAATTCATGTGTTTCTCCATGTTTTTCTAAGAAAATCCTACGTTCCTTTCTTGTGTTAAATGGATCCCTAGCCTAATTATTATATGGAATGAATAATTAAACTCATACAATTATAAATAAAATTGGACGTTTCCTCGATTAGAATACAATTATAATTCATCAATGAGATTGTATGGTATGATTTTCCACATAAATCATCTCAACCATACACATATCATGCTTGATAGATGGTGTACATGTTCGAAAATATGAGTCAGGTCTAAACCTAACTTTAAGAGAGCTCACCCCAATTTCAAGGCATCTCATGGGGGCTGATCAATTTTGATCAACATAAATGGGCCAAGTTAAATAGGACAACCTAAAGCCGCCTCTTTTTATTGATGGTTTGTATGCTTTAACACACAAAAAAGCCTTAAAGAAATATTAAAAAGCATAAACGATCATTCTCATACAAAGAGAGTAAGAGATTTTATTCCTATTGATTGACGACAAATAAGAAGTCATATATATTTATGACCTATCAATTATTCTTAGGGAGATTGGACCTACGAGATAGATAGTCTAAGAGAAAAAGAAAAACACATTCTTCCCATATAACTTATACCTAAGGTGACATTACTTCTTTGGTCGTCCTAGCATAGGAAGAATTATCAACTAGTATTTTCCAATATGTACACAAACTTAGCTGAAATATAGCGTTATACTATCAAATCCTCTAACATGTGGAAAATATAAATAATGAAAATGATTAGCTATATATTTGCACTCCTAAATGATGATTCCCGTGGAGGAGAATGGCTTATCATTGTATAAGGTTGACTCTGTCACATTTAAGGAATACGCCTCTGATAATAACTTCATGAATCACCCATATCTTGTAAACTCAATGCATTTTTTAAGTGCTAAAGTTTAAGCTACATTAGAATATTACATCAATATAGTTTTTCAGTTGTTGAGTTCAAGTGTGAGTGGTTAAATTTCATATCGTTTATGAATGGATGAAATGTTAAATTTATAAATAAAAAAGGTAAAACTTATATGTGATGCCTTAAGATTTTAAGTGGAGATGTGATGTCTCTCTCTTGTAGTATTGAAAAGTGATGTAACTTTAAGTGACTATATTCTTTATAATTGAGTATGATAGTTCTTTTGAACTATAACTTTTAGTGAAGACAATAAGAAAATTATTGAAGTGATGCAACTTCAAGTGATTATACTTTTAAATGGTTAAATATGAAATGTTTTTGATGAAGTATGATAGATTTTGTACTATAATTATCGATGTTGTAAGACAGGTGTGTGATATTTTAATTATATATGGACTTGTAAATGTTAAAATAGAGTCAAATCAATTGCAAATGCAATACAATATTCATATATACATCTTTATAAAGCCACTTAAACACAACTTATAAATAAAACAGTTGACAAAATAACTACTTTGAAGCTTTAGGCGCAAGAATATCCAAACCAAATAGCGAATCTTTGTTTCACGACATTTTGTGTTTAGAGTAGTGTTAAAGGTTGCATGATCTCTCATTTTTGCGAGTCTTTGTAGCATTAGGTACTTCGGTTGGGTCTAGGTGCCCTGTGTTGGGCTAAAGACACTATTGTCGCTACTAGAAAAATGCATCGTGCAACAACGGGGAGGCGAAAAAGATAGACAGAAGAGTCACCACCGAACTTTATTTATCCCATGAGGGGAAAGGAACATATCGAGAAAACCTTAAGAAAGAACGGATAAGATGGTCTCGCAACCAAGAACGGATTCAGAAGCCGGTTATGCGAAGGGAAGGTATTAGCACCCCTCGCATCCATCGTACTCGATGAGAACCATTTGTTTGTCGACGTGTGAATTTATTTGCTTAAATATTATGCTATAAAAGTGTTCTAAAAGACAGAGAGAAGGTATAGAAATAAGGGAAAGAGAGGTAACGGGGGAAGAAAGGACTCGATAGGACTTCGCGGTCCTAGGCCTACGTATTCTCAACAGATGTGAGAAAGTCAGAGTCAACGTAGCTCGGGGAACTACAGATATAGAGGGAATGTGCTCGGCAAGGATTGTGGCCCTTGTGCCTACGTATCTTTACTTAAAAGAAGTAAAGAATCAGAGCAGCCGTAGTTCGGCCCACGGTTTACGAATGAGTTCTGGTAGACGATGCTATCATACGCATTCTAGCAGTTTAGGTGTTTTGATGCTCACATGTGAGGAGACTTAAGCGCTACCTGTTTGCGGTAGAACGGACGTAGCATGCCTTTATGGGAAAGGGTGGAAAAGAGAAAAGGGTGCTCGCTAGGATTGTCGCAATCCTATGCCTACGTATTCTCAACATGCTAGAGAAATCAAAGCAACGTAGTTCGTGCCTACGGTGCGGACAACCGGTGTGTTTTGTGGATGATGTTATCGTGCGCGTTCTAGCAGTTTAGGTGTATTGCTGCTCGCTCGTTTGGAGACTTAGGCGTTACCTGTTTGCGGTAGAACGGACGTAACATATCCTTTTTGAAATGATTAGGTTTTCGCCATACGAGGCAAGATGTCATATTTGATTTGTGAGATTGTTTTAAGGGGCGAGATAGGTCCTCAGATAGTAACCCCTACGGGTAGTACCCAATTCTTTATCTCAAAGTTTTTTGTTATGAAATGGTGTGTCGAACGTAGCGTCTTCATATTGAAAGACGAGCATCAAGACCACACACACTACAGTGAGTATCCTGACACTCGAAGAGGAAGAAGTCTACACTCAATCCTCTCTCTTTAGTTCAACACAAAGAGAACTTCATTCTCTTGTTAAAGTATTTTTGGTTTTGAATGGTAAGTGCTTTGCGACAGAGAACCCTACGGTAAACGTCAACACTCGGGATAGGAGAAGGCCTACGCCTAACCACTCCACAACCATTCAAGTTTTTGTATGAAAAGAGTTTGAAAATGCACTCAGTACGAGACCGAGGTTTTAGGTGAGAAAGTTTGCGGAGAGAAGTTGTGAAAGGAGAGGTGGTGGATAAAGGTCGCATCTTCGTATTGAAAGACGAGTATCGAGACCACCCACACTATAATGAATATCCTGATACTCGGAGAGGAAGAAGTATACACTTAATCCTTTCTCTTTATTTCAATACAAAGAGGATTTATTGCTTTATAAAAGTGTTTTGAAAATACAATCGGTACGGGGCCGAGGTTTTTTTTAGGAGAAAAGGGATTGAAAACGAACAAGCGTCTTCGTATTGAAAGACGAGTATTGAGACCACCCACACTACAGTGAGCATCCCAACACTCGGAGAGGAAGAAGTCTACACTTAATCCTCTCTTTTCAATTCAATACAAATAGAAAACAATTTCTTTATTGAATATTTTTAAAATGGGCTAAAAAGCTCAAATAACAAAAAAAGAAATAAAATGAGAAATAAAATAAAAGAGAAATAAAATGGCTCATTAAACAAAAAGATATGATTCTTTGGGATTTTATGAGTTTTAAATTTATTTTTAAATAAATGAAATAAAAAAAGAAAAGAACTCAAACTAAAATACAAAGAAATAAAAATAAAATAAAACAAGGTAATAAAAATAAGAAAGGGGCTCTACCAAGGGTAGAACCCATGACCTCAAGGTTAACAAGTCAGAATCTTACCACCTCAACCAACGCGCGCTTGTGAAATATTTGGAAAGAGAAAGCTCTTTTAGACTTCTAAAGTGTGCTAGCATCCTTTAGTTGAGGATCCTTTTGAGCAAGATATCTCCCTTTGATGCAAGCTTTGATGTTTTTCCTTCTTGAAGCAAAAATTGATTTTTGAGGACAGTTTGAGAAAAGGGACTCCTAGCTGATTTTTAATGACTTGGACAATTGGTACACTTCAAACCAAAGGTGTTTGGAGTGTTGAGATGGTTGAAACAAGCTTGAGCAAAGAGTTATCTAGTTTTGTATGAAAAGTCAAAGTTTTCTAGATTGAAAGTTGACTTTTGGATATATGAAGTTTTGGACTGGTTTAAAGGTTTGAACACCTTCAACAAGCCATTTGTAGGTTGTGCAGATGGTTTTTGAGCTGGTTGAATGATTGGAAATGAGGCTGGTACCCAACTTGCATAAGACAGATTTTTTGTGTGTTTTGAAGCGTTTGAGATGGTTCAAAGAAAATGAGAGACCTCTGGTTTTTCAATGCAACAATGGCTAGGGTTTTGTGTTGACTGATATTTGGTCTTAAATATGGAATCAAATCAGGTTTGGAGGAGTTTCACCATGGTAAAGATTGAATGGCCAGATTTGCATTCCATGGTGATTTTTTGAATCAATGGTTGATCTTCAAGATCCAACAACCAGCTGCATTCTCTTGTCTTATTGTAGGTTACTTATGGGTGAAGTGAGAAGCATAGCTGGGCTGCAAGAATCATAACAAAGGGCAGCTACTTTGTCTCCCATCTCCTGATATTCAATTGATTGATCAATTGAAGCCCTTCTGATTAAAATTGATGTTCGATCTCCCATCCTCAAACACCTTAGGACATACGGAAGACCATGGAAACAAGTTTTTCTTCAAGAAGCAAAATTATCCTGATTAAAAATGAAACCCTAATCTCACCCTTTTTACCTAGGCATTGCTTAGATGAACTAAGTGACCACTCCAATTCCACAATATCCTCTGAGGTACTCAACAAGCTTCTTCCTCATGCTCACACCAATGATAAAACCTCACGAACTCCCTGACAACCATTTGTTGGTTTATACCAATGCCTTTGATTAACAAAAAAAAGTATGGGTAAATTTTGGGTATGACAGATGCCCCTATCTAATCAGCTTAAACCTAGTAAGACAAAATACTACAACATTCATACTTCTGAGGTAGAAGATGATTAGATATAGAAGACCCTGAATTTGTCTAAAACGAAGGAAAATGCTTGGGGACGAAATATTGGATATCTGCAAAGGTCGCTAACACCAAAAGGATGTTAACAGAGAAAACTTGACTCCCAAAGGATGACAAACCTATCACCAAAAGGATGATAGTACACTCTCACACACTGCTCTGACATTAAAAGAAAGTAAGGGACCCACTACCAAAAAGGTAACAGAGAACACACGCTAGTCATAACATCAAAAGGATATCAGACCCACCGTCAAAAGGATGATGGAGCGAAAACACTAGTCATAAGATTAAAAGGATGTTAGATCCATCACCAAAAGGATGACGGAGCGAAACAAATCAGCCCTAACACCAACAGGATATAGGGAATCCATTATCAAAAGGATAACGGAGAACACACGCTTGTCATAACATCAAAAGGATATCATACCCATCTCCAAAAGGATGATGGAGCGAAAATGCTAGTCATAACATCAAAAGGATGTTAGATCCATCGCCAAAAGGATGATGGAGCGAAACAAAATCAGCCCTAACACCAAAAGGATGTAGGGAATCCATTACCAAAAGGATAACGGAGAACACACGCTTGTCATGACATCAAAATGATATCAAACCCATCTCCAAAAGGATGATGGAGCGAAAAAAAATCAACCCTAACACCAAAAGGATGTAGGGAATCTATTACCAAAAGAATAATGGAAAATACGTTAATCATGACATCAAAAGGATATCAGACCCATCTCCAAAAGGATGATGGAACGAAACAAAATCAACCCTAACACCAAAAGGATGTAGGGAATCCATTACCAAAAGGATAATGGAAAATACGCTAATCATGACATCAAAAGGATATCAGACCCATCGCCAAAAGGATGATGGAGCGAAGACGCTAGTCATAACACCAAAAGGACGTTAGACCCATCATCGAAAGGATGATAGAGCGGAACAAAGTCAACCCTAACACCAAAAGGATGTAGGGAATCCATTACCAAAAGGATAATGGAAAATACGATAATCACGACATCAAAAGGATATCAGACCCATCTCCAAAAGGATGATGTAGCGGAAACGCTAGTCACAACATCAAAAAGATGTTAGATCCATTGCCAAAAGGATGATGAAGCGAAACAAAATCAGCCCTAACACAAAAAGGATGTAGGGAATCCATTACGAAAAGGATAACGGAGAACACACGCTTGTCATGACATCAAAAGGATATCAGACCCATGTCCAAAAGGATGATGGAGCGGAAACGCTAGTCATAACATCAAAAGGATGTTAGATCCATCGCCAAAAGAATGATGGAGCAAAACAAAATCATCCCTAACACCAAAAGGATGTAGGGAATCAATTACCAAAAGGATAACAGAGAACACACACTTGTCATGACATCAAAAGGATATCAGACCCATCTCCAAAAGGATGATGGAGCGAAACAAAATCAACCCTAACACCAAAAGGATGTAGGGAATCCATTACCAAAAGGATAATGGAAAATACGCTAATCATGACATCAAAAGGGTAACAGATCCATCTCCATAAGGATGATGGAGCGAAACAAAATCAACCTTAACACCAAAAGGATGTAGGGAATCCATTATCAAAAGGATAATGGAAAATACACTAATCATGACATCAAAAGGATATCAGACCCATCGCCAAAAGGATGATGGAGCGAAGACGCTAGTCATAACACCAAAAGGGCGTTAGGCCCATCACCAAAAGGATGATGAAGCGGAAAAAAGTCAACCCTAACACCAAAAGGATGTAGGGAATCCATTACCAAAAGGATAATGGAAAATACGCTAATCACGACATCAAAAGGATATCAGACCCATCGCCAAAAGGATGATGGAGCGGAAACGGTAGTCATAATATCAAAAGGATGTTAGATCGATCGCCAAAAGGATGATGGATCGAAACAAAATCAGCCCGAACACCAAAAGGATGTGGGGAATCCATTACCAAAAGCATAACGGAGAACACACGCTTCTCATGACATCAAAAGGATATCAGACCCATCTCCAAAAGGATGATGGAGCGAAACAAAATTAAACCTAACACCAAAAGGATGTAGGTAATCCATTACCAAAAGGATAGTGGAAAATACGCTAATCACGACATCAAAGGGATATCAGACCCATCGCCAAAACGATGATGGAGCGGAAACGCTAGTCACAACATCAAAAGGATGTTAGATCCATCGCCAAAAGGATGATGGAGCGAAACAAAATCAGCCCTAACACCAAAAGGATGTAAGGAATCCATTGCCAAAAGGATAACGGAGAACACACACTTGACATGACATCAAAAGGATATCAGACCCATCTCCAAAAGGATGATGGAGCGAAAACGCTAGTCATAACATCAAAAGGATGTTAGATCCATCGCCAAAAGGATGATGGAGCAAAACAAAAACATCCCTAACACCAAAAGGATGTAGGGAATCCATTACCAAAAGGATAACGGAGAACACACACTTGTCATGACATCAAAAGGATATCAGACCAATCTCCAAAAGGATGATAGAGCGAAACAAAATCAACCCTAACACCAAAAGAATGTAGGGAATCCATTACCAAAAGGATAATGGAAAATACGCTAATCATGACGTCAAAAGGATAACAGACCCTTCTCTAAAAGGATGATGGAGCGAAACAAAATCAACCCTAACACCAAAAGGATGTAGGGAATTCATTACCAAAAGGATAATGGAAAATACGCTAATCATGACATCAAAAGGTTATCAGGCCCATCGCCAAAAGGATGATGGAGCGAAGGTGCTAGTCATATCACCAAAAGGACGTTAGGCCCATCACCGAAAGGATGATGAAGCGGAACAAAGTTAACCCTAACACCAAAAGGATGTAGGGAATCCATTGCCAAAAGGATAATGGAAAATACGCTAATCACGACATCAAAAGGATATCAGACCCATCGCCAAAAGGATGATGGAGCGGAAACGCTAGTCATAACATCAAAAGGATGTTAGATCCATCGCCAAAAGGATGATGGATCGAAACAAAATCAGCCCGAACACCAAAAGGATGTGGGGAATTCATTACCAAAAGGATAATGGAGAACACACGCTTGTCATGACATCAAAAGGATATCAGACCCATCTCTAAAAGGATGATGGAGCGAAACAAATTCAAACCTAACACCAAAAGGATGTAGGAAATGCATTACCAAAAGGATAATGGAAAATACGTTAATCATGACATCAAAAGGATATCAGAACCATCGCCAAAAGGATGATGGAGCGAAGACGCTAGTCATAACACCAAAAGAACGTTAGACCCATCACCTAAAGGATGATGGAGCGGAACAAAGTCAACCCTAACACCAAAAGGATGTAGGGAATCCATTACCAAAAGGATAATGGAAAATACGCTAATCACGACATCAAGAGGATATCAGACCCATCGCCAAAAGGATGGTGGAGCGAAGTAAGATCATACCTAGCACCAAAAAGGTGTAGACGAACCATTACCAAAAGGATAATGGAAAACACGCTAGTCATGACACCAAAAGGATGCCAGACCCATCACCAAAAGGATGATGGAGCGGAAACACTAGTCATAACACCAAAAGGATGTTAGACCCATCACTGAAAGGATGATGGTGCGAAACAAAATCAACCCTAACACCAAAAAGGATGTAGGGAATCCATTACCAAAAGGATAATGGAAAACACGCCAGTCATGACATCAAAAGGATGCCAGACTCATCACCAAAAGGATGATGGAGCGGAAACGCTAGTCATAACACCAAAAGGATGTTAGACCCATCACCGAAAGTATTATGGAGCGAAATACAATCAACCCTAGCACCAAAAGGATGTAGGGGATCAATTAGTAAAAGGATAATGGAAAATACGCTAGTCATGACACCAAGAGGATGCCAGACACATCACCAAAAGGATGATGGAGCGAAATACAATCAACCCTAGCACCAAAAGGATGTAGGGGATCCATTACCAAAAGGATAATGGAAAATACACTAGTCATGACACCAAAAGGATGCCAGACCCATCACCGAAAGGATGATGGAGCGAAAAAAAATCAACCCTAACACCAAAAGGATATAGGGGATCCATTACCAAAAGGATAATGGACAATACGCTAGTCATGACATCAAAAGGATGCCAGACCCATCACCAAAAGGATGATGGAGCGAACAAAATCAACCCTAACACCAAAAGGATGTAAGGGGATCCATTACCAAAAGGATAATGAAAAATGCGCTTGTCATGACACCAAAAGGATGCCAGGCCCATCACCAAAAGGATGATGGAGCAGAAACGCTAGTCATAACACCAAAAGGATGTTAGACCCATCACCAAAAGGATGATGGAGGGAAAACGCTAGTCATAACACCAAAAGGATGTTAGACCCATCACCGAAAGGATGATGGAGCGAAACAAAATCAACCCTAACACCAAAAGGATGTAGGGGATCCATTACCAAAAGGATAATGAAAAACACGCTAGTCATGACACCAAAAGGATGCCAGACCCATCACCAAGAGGATGATGGAGCGAAAACGCTAGTCATAACACCAAAAGGATGATGGAATGAAACAAAATCAACCCTAACACCAAAAGGTTGTAGGGGGATAAGCTTCTCTGAAGAGATTGCCACTTATTGCCGAAGACGGATAAGCTTCTCCCAAGAGATTGCCACTTATCATTGAAGTCTGCTGGAGACAACTCACTGGGGAATACCCATGGCTTTACTGATGATGCCCCTGTTTGGGCTAAATTTTTCGTTGAAGTTTTGTCTTGGTCAACCAAAGATTGAACAACTTCGTGAGGAACGCTTATGTCTTTGCCGAAAATACCCCTGTCTGGGCTGAATGTTGCTTTGGTATTCTTGAATTTCGCGGGGAGACCCACGGTCTTTGCAGATAATGCCCCCGTCCGGGCTGATGGTTGCTTTGAAGCTCAAAAAGCTACGCAACTTCGTGGGGAATGCCCACGGTCTTGCGGAAGATGCCCCTGAATGGGCTGATATGGTCTTGGCAAATCTTTGAGATTGATCTTGGACCTGAGCTCGCGTGCTAATGTTTGATGATAATGGTGTTCCATAAAATGGAAATGCAAATGAAAATGCTAACATGCGGAGATGCAAGAGCTGGGGAAGAGTATGATATGATTCTGGATATGCATATGATGCAAGATGTTTATGATGTCTAATGCGATGTGTATGATGCATATGATTGCAGACGGGTGATTGGAAATGCAGGTGCCGACGTGGCGGACTTTTGTAGTTGCCAATACAGATTGGACTGTGGATGGCTACCAGATGAAGACTGGTACTTTGGAAGTGATTTCGGTTACACAGTTTTGACAGGTAACAGGTTTAGGCTGTGGGGATGAAGAATCCGATGACAGCAAGGCCTTTTCGGAAGGTTAAGGTTATTGGGTGAGATGACGGTACGATTCCCCGACACTTGTTTTAAACTCAAGTTGCTGATGAGGATGAACTTGCTCAAGTTAATTTGCCCCAATGTAGTTCGAACTTGCCCTAGTTTGATCTTTGGGAAAGTCTATGTTGAAAAGAAAGTAGCTCGCCATGAGACGACCTCAAGATGGCTTGCCCCAAAGTTTGTATCATGAAAGGATTCATCCTTTATCAACCGGCTCTTGGTGGTTGGCTTCAATATACTCTTGGAGTAGCTTTCCCTTGAAAGAGCGTTGACGCGACTTAACTTGTCTTAAATGAACATTGGAGGGATCTGTCCTTAGATTAAAGAAATTCTAGATGGCCTGCCTCTGATCAGTACCACGAAAGGGTTTATCACTGTGTAACCGATTCTCATGGTAATCGACTTCAACATACTCTTGGAGTAGCCTGCCCCTGAAAGAGCGTGGAAGCAACTTAACTTGTCTTGAATGAACATTGGAGGGATCTGCCCTTAGCTCAAAGAAACTCTGGTTGGCCTGCCCCTGATCGGTATTTTCAAGATGATTCACTTCCGATCAACCACTTCTTGAATGATTTTCCCCATACTCAAACGATGCTTGGGGATTTGCCTCAGATTGACTGATTCCAAATTCGTTGGGCGTCAATGCCCCAGATCCATAGGGTTGCACGGTATACTCGATTCTGATCCAGACTACTAAATGATTTAGTCTTGTTTGATTGCTTTTTGTTGGAATTTCCTTGATGCCATCTACTGACTTGCAATTGAAATTTTTTTTTCACGAATGGTAGTTTTAATGCAAAGTTCATGCAAGTTTTGAAAGAAAATGTCTTTTATTAAGTGTCATGATAGTGAGACGAATGGATCGTTAGTCCAAACGTTATGCTAACTTAATTGGTGTAAAAGATATAGCAAGGAGAACAACACCAATGCTGATGATTAGCAAATATGTGAGGAGCCAGCTTACGTAACCTTGCGATAATATGCTTTCAGAATAAACCTCTCCTCAATTAGGTCTTTCGAAGGTTGTAAGGTGGTCTGGTTCACGGTTATAAAACAAAGGATATTAGGCTCAAAGTATGATTTGTACCCACCCCTTCTTTTTGATGATCTCCAAACCTATGTTCAGTTGATTTTGCACTTTCTTGACGGTGTAAACTTGATGGTTCAAGGTTTGCTTAAAATCGCAGCCACCTTATTTGGTTTTTTGATGGATGCCAGTGGCCTCTTGATTTAGATGGCCACTGAATCTTTTTTTTTTTGTTTTTGTCAAGGGTTTGAGGACCTCTTTTTTCTTTTCTTTTTATCCCTAACTTTTGCATGGACTGATTTTGATTGTCAGATCCATCGGGATTGCCTTGATTTTTGCCTAAGTCCCCTTTTGAGGTGCTTGACTTAGCAGGCTTTTGATTTTTATTTTTATTTTGTTGGAGGATAGTGACTGCCACATCACGGGTCATTGATGAACAACCGTCTTGTCTTTAGATTTTGCTTTGTTGATTTGAATGAGGGATTGGATTAACTGAACAACTACTCTGCCCCAGGTTGAGTGTAAGGGTTTGAAAATCCGAAGGAAACTCCTACTTCTAGGCTCGAAGTGGTTGACTAGGGATTAACTCCTTATAACTCCGGTGTTTAGGGGATTTGAAATAATGCATGTACATCATTGACAAGATTTCATCTGAAAGCATACGGTTTGCAATTATGGGTATTTCGTTTTCGTCATCCTCCCTCCAATCTTTGCTAAAACAACAGTGATAAAATGGAGTGGATAAAAGCGTATGTGTCTGTGCTAAGTGGAAATAATGAGTGAATACAACGTGACTGATTCAGAAAATGCATAATCACTTCATTAATATTACCATTCAAAACAACAATGTTTAAACACAAGTAGCAATTAACAGGAAATAAACTACAAGATGCAAATGGTAAAAGCGCTCAAGGACTGCCAATGTTGAGGGCATCTGCCTGTCTGGCCCATTGGCTTTAGGAGATGACCCTTGAAATCTTCTAGCTTAGACAAATGGCGATCATTCACTGGTATAGTTACCTCAGCTTGCATTGTCTGACTTGGCCTTTCAAGGCGTCTACGTTCCTCTTGCTTCAAATGCTTCACAGCTCTCACAAGTTCAACAAGAGTGTCGGGAAATCAACTGCGGGTTATGAACAAAGGATGGGTAAGCCCTGGTATCTGGTCAGAGAAGGAAATAATGATACAAAGATGCTTATGCAAATGCAATGTTATGAGTGCACACGAGAACAGGTCCACAACAAGGATCAAGGTCACAGATCCTGCAAGACAACAACAAAAGGTATCTCTCCCCTCGGGTGGGCAATCTATTGGTTTATAAGAGGCTATCCCAAAGGCTTTTAAACAAAGTCCCGTGCACTAACCCTCAAAAATTTTCCATCAGAACGACTACTCGTAAGACGGTAATCCTTTCAAAGGATGAGCACAGAGTTATATTTTAGAACCTTCGGAATAAGGTTCTACAAAAGGTCCTCAGAATCATGGATTCCCACGTCGAAAATAAAAACACCATTACGACTACACTGTCGCACCTCGAAAAATCACGGAGACATTTCGGAGAAACGACCCTCGCGCGAAAGGCGCGGAAATGCGGTTCGACAGAGTCGCCACCGAACTTTATTTTTCCCGAATAAACGGGAGAGGAAAATATCGAGAAAACCTCTTAAAGCGAAAGGATAGGAACAGGGCTATCGCAACCAAGTTCCGGGTTCAGGAGTCGGTTACGTGAGGGGAAGGTATTACCACCCCTCACGTCCGTCGTACTCGACGGGAACCTCTTAAGGTAATTGCAGGGAGTGTTGTTTAGGTTTACTTGTTTTCTTCTCGTTGTTAAAGGTAGAATTGGTAGGTTTAAAAGGTTAAAGACACAAAGGAGAGATGGGTGGTTAGAGGATAGGGTGCTCGACAAGGATTGGGGCCCTTGTGCCTACGTATGCTCATTCGGACGAGAATGAGAAATCAGAGCGTCGTAGTTCGACTACAGGAAAGGATGGGGGAAAACGGAAGATGGATAGAAGTGTGCTCGCCAAGATCATCGCAATCTTGTGCCTACGTATCTTATATTCAAGAATGAATAAAGAATCAGAGCGTCCGTAGTTCGTGGTAACAACCACGAAAATATGAGGTTTGAAAAGGGTTGAAGTTTAGATAAGAGACGAAAGGGTGACTGACAAGCAACCCAAGAGCGCGCCTCAAGAGCTTGTCACTCAAGAATTCAAGGAGTGCGAGATTCCAAGAACTCAGTTCTTTCGGGAATTGAACGAATAAGCTGAAGATAAAGAGTTGGATGTTTTGAAATCGAAGGAATGAACTAATAACAACTCAAGGGCGCGCCTCGAGAGTTACTCATTCAAATATTCAAAGAATGCTAGATTCTAAGAATATCTTTCTTTCGTAAGTTTTAAAAAAATGTTTGTGAAAGGATCGAATCGAAGAATGGCATGCGAGGCCAAAAGGAAGTTGTTTTGAAGTAGCTCGACGACGTGTCGAAGATTTGATCAGAAAATGGAACCGACTTGACGACGTGTCAAGTGTTAGGGTTGTGAGAAATGATATTAGTCCCTGAGGATGCCCCTAATATCAAAAACCATGAGGAGTTGTGAAAGAAAAGGGTTGCGAATGCGGACGAGCATTCGACTTAGGAGAATGTTTGAAAATGATTGAATTTTGAAAGAATCGAAAGATTGAGTGAATAATGACTCAAAGGGCGCGCCTCGAGAATTATTCACTCGAAAATTCAAGGAATGCTAGATTCCAAGAATCTCCTTCTTTCGGAGTTTTAATCGAAAAAAGACGTTGAGAATATGTTTGAGAAAATCAAAAGATTGAATGAATAACAACCCAAGAGCGTGCCTCGAGAATTATTCACTCGAAGATCCAAGAAATGCTAGATTTCAAGAATCTCCCTCTTTTGGAGTTTTAATCTATAAAATATTGATGAAAGTAATTTGAAATGAAATTAGGAGTATAAAAATGAGTTTGCGGCACAAGAGGTGAGAATACGAAATTGAATTTTGAAAAAAAATGACAATTATTTAGTAAATGAGACGTAGGCCTCACAACCAATTAATTGGGGTATTATCGAGATGCTAGATCTTGACGATACATTTTTCATACAAAAAAAATGTTTGAATGAACAACGGGAATATCACACAGAATTGCTGGATTCTTATGATATTTCTTTGTCCAAATAGGAGAATGTTTAAAGAGCAAAGAGTTTAACAATACATTATTTAAGGTGTACACCTCAATAATATCCATTCGAAAACTCCAGAAATGCTAGACTTCAAGAGTTTAATTTTTCGTAATTTGGTTTAAAAATAATTTAATATTTAAAGAGGAAATTATTAGTTTTGAGGATGATTTATCTGAGAAAATAATTTGTATATAAAAAAGATATTGGAATGGAAACAGAGAAAGAAAGATGTCAATTTTGAAAATAAAGTATGAAAATAGTCTGAAGTTTTAGTTAGAAAATGATTTAGGATTGTCTCAAAATAACTTATCTATTAAATTGAATATAAATCAATTTTGATTTTAAAAAATGATAATTATTGGCATTTAGAAATGTTTAATGAAATTTTATTTGCTCCAAAGTTTTTCTTTAAAATAGAATCTCCTTTGAAATTGCCTTATTAAATAAAATACTTAAAAAAGAATGATTTTGATTTAATTTATAAAATACTGTTTTAATGAACAACAAAAGTGTCACGCGGAGTGCTAGACTCCAATGACATTTTCTTGTCTAAATAATTAAAGGGTGTATTTTATAATGCAAAGTCGAATGTTACTACCCAAGGCGTACGCCCCAATAGTAATTATTCAAGAACTTAACAGATGCTGGACCTTAAGAGTTCTTTGCATTGTTAATTAAGAAAATGTTGTGTATTGAGAATAAATTGGTTTAAGAAATTAGTATATAATTAATCATATTTTGAAAATACAATTTAAAATAATTCAATAATTTTGTTTAGAAAATATTTTTGAATTGTCCTTAATGGAATAGAATATTCCAATTTGGAAAATGCTTATAAAAATAACTTTAGGTAAATTGTCACTCAATTAGTAAAAATAAAATCTAAATAAAACATTTGAGCTGAAACATTATTTGTAATCAAATTAAGTGAATGATGAATTTTCCTTAACAAACCCAAGACTTAGTCTCCTGCATAAAGTCAACATCAGTATAACCAAAAGAAAAACGATGGCAGAAATCTACAACAGCCACCAACAGAGCAACTTAAATATCAAGAGAAAACTCACGCAATGCCTTTCCTATTCACAACAACACACACATAATGGCGACAACAAATATAAATTTGAACAAAAATTCAACGAAAAAGTAACAGAGATTCGACATCAACACCAGACCAGTTATTAAAATGAAATCCTAAACTTATGATATTCACAGCAAGTTATGATGACAGCGCGAAGCCGTCGATTTGAAAATGTTACCGAAACGTTGAATTTGTCGTCGCTTGGAAGTGCTGCCATGAATTAAAGCTTATGCCATTGTCGTGCCGTTACGTGTTGTCTGAAACATCTTCGCAGTCTATGCATTCCTTGCAACCTCATAAACATGAGTTTAGCAGCTCATCGACGTTGCTCAAAACTCGAACTTTTCGATATGAAACTGCAACAATCAACACACTCGAGCCTGAATCTCGGATTCAACCTCAAACCTCAACTCTTCTTGCTTCGCGCTCATCATTATCTCCATAAACTTGTCGCAGTTTGACCCGCGCATAACCGAAACATGCTGCATACGTTGCTGCAAACATAAACCCTGCAGGCGAGTTGCTCTTGTTCCATTCAATTATTATTGCAGAAGAGCTACTCGGATGACTAGATGATAATGTGTTTGTAGATGACGGAGTTCGAGAATGTTTTGCCGACATTGAATTGATATCAAAGACACTAACCAACCTGCGCGTAAATGAAAACACACCAAAACCAGACAGCACAATCATACAAAAAATGAAAGCGAAAAAAGAAAGAGTTGAACATATAGACCTTCTTTGCCTCCGTAAACTTGTTACAGCTTGAACCAAGCTTAACCGAAACCTGCATAATTCGTATGAGCCGCTAACCATTGTAGCCTTCATTGTTACCAGCTCACTGCAGTTGTGGCAAAGTTGTTGTTGGTATTTCTAAAACCAATCAATGCTTCAAGATTTTTCGTACAACCAATGATGCGGCAACACTGTCACCTGCACAGAATTAACAGCCAGCCAAAATAGAAAAAAGAAAGCAGAATCAGGGACAATGAAATCCACGCGAACAAGATTGAATTGAAGAGGTAACCAATTTTTTGAAAAAAACATAACCTCCCTGTTGCAACTGAAAACATAAACACAATGAGCAAACGCGTCAACAGAACAAAAGACATACAATATCATATTAAGCTCTTAGCAAATAGCTGCAGAAACATAAGCGTAGCAGTTGAATTCCAAAGTGATTCAAGAACAACCACAATCAGTAAGCAATACACTATAATTAACAGGGCCAAGTTTCGGCGGAAAAGTCGCTCACTGGCTGAATAGTATTTATGCTTCAAAGTTCCATACCTCATATCCTCTTCATTTAGCAATCGATAGAGCTCAGCCAGAGACTCACAACATTTGGAATCATTCGGAAACAGCATAACATGACTTTCCAGCAAAGCCAACGCAACGTGCCATGCATTATATGTTTTCCCAATATATTTAATGAGCTCGCTCGGCATTCTAGGTTGAGGATGGCTCAACTGAAGCCCTTCTAATAGTGCCTGCACAACATTTGGCCTGCTGGCTTGCTGCCTCTTATGGTAATCTTTAGACAGAAGTGTGATCATAGTTTTAGCAAGTTGTACCTTTTCTTCTTTATGTAATGTAACCCAGACAATTGGAAATACCAGAATAATGAAACTAAATTCACAAACAATATAGAATCGTAAGCAATCCTGCTTACCATAGACGCGGAGTATACCGCTCACAATGGTTCTCTCAGTGAAAAATGAAGTTAAAGCAACCATACTCAGTCGTATCTTTTGCTATTCATGGCGTATACCCAAGCAACCTCAACTTAGAGTTTAAGTCTCCTACGAATTGAGCTGTCAGATTTCGGACCATTGCCTTTTGAGTTATCGTTGCTGCTGAGATGTCTTCACTCATCAACCTTTCTGGCAAAGTCGCAACCTGCACAGAAATTAACAACAACCTGCATCAATTAACAAAACATCCTCCATGAACTTAAGGTCTCCAAAATAGAACCCGCTTGTGTATAAGCTTCGACGTGGCATCGGCTGTGGTTGTTGTTGAGAATCGAACAAGATGTTTTGCTCTGTGTTGCTGCCAAGTCCAAACATTGACAGCACCATTGCGGTTGTATTTTGTGTCAAAAGCTAAAGGTAAAAATTTTCCGTTGCATAACCGAAACTCGGAGTCTTAATCTGCATAGAAATCAACAACCCAAATAGAAATAGAAAACAAAATTAGTAAAATGAAATCCATGTACACTGAAGGTGAATGTCGGCATTGATCGACTGTTAGTGGTGAAAAATGGTGGACACAATGGGGTTTGAGGGGTGTCTGCAGATGGAGTATGATGGCTTCCTCTTTCTAAGAGGTTTTCCTTAAGATTTTTCAATGATAAAATCAGTCGCAGAGAAGAAAACGTGAGCGGGTCCTCAAAGGGCAAAACCAGAAACCGATAGGTCCCTCCTTTTTATCAGAAAAATAACATGACTACTCAAAGCTTTTGAACAGGTCCAAATCTGTATGAAAAATACCAGTGAAGAACATATCAAGATCCAAAAGCAATGAAACAATATAAGCCACCCCTAGGGGCATACATATCTAGCAAAGAAACATGTAAATACACAAAATGAAGGTTGAATGACTAAACATGATCTATAGCAAATCAACATCGGCATCGAAACACATTATTGTAACATGAATTCACATTTAAAAGAAAATACCACATATTTGAATCGTTGCTAAATAAGAGCTTGTGATGTGGTTTATCAATTGCCTGGGATTGTTGTTAACTCAAAGCCGCGTGAGAGTTGTGTTGCTGTAGATGAACACGTGATGTCGTTATACATCGTTGGCAACATGATGGCGGATGGCTATGATCCTCAGAACTTTCATCATCATCTCCAAAACGTGAGATCAAAATGTTGTAACCAACATTAAGTCGCGATTGCGTTGTCGCTGAGCTGCAAATGAACTAGCCGGGGTTTGGCCTTCGGCGAAGAAATGATGGCGCAGCGGAAAGAGACTTGGGGATGAAGGCGGACGGGAGTGAATCAGATATGGGGGGTTTTGTAGCTGTGAAGGAGTTTTTCGAGGACAGTGATGAAGGTATGATTGGAGAGGATGATGGTGATAATGGATTTCGTCGAGTTTAGGGAAGGTTGCGGCGGATTGAATTTTTCTAGGGTTAATGAACAGTGCTTTCAATTTAGGTTTTCTCAGAAAGGGGCGCCGTTTAGGGTTTGATTTAAGGGATCGTGAACAGTGATCTCCTCCTCAAATTAGGGTTCCTATTCTCCCTTTTTATGCAGATTGTAGACCGTGTGACCCTCCTTAATGGGCCTAATACAATGGGTCTTCACTCCTACTTCAACTTTCTCCCTTTTTTTTTCCAGCAATTAAAAATAAGACATAAAAAACTAATATTATAATACTAATTAGATGAATATAAAAATATATAAAAATAGACTAATTTTTATATTAAAAAAACGAAAAATAAATATTAAATATATATATATATATATATATATATATATATATATATATATATATATATATATATATATGTATATATATTATTAGTAACATTTAAAAAGAAAAAGTTTAAGAAATTAAGAAAAAATTAATATTCACAAAAATGTATTAAGCCACGTGTCACACTTTCATTGGTTAAAAAGATAAAGTTCTAAAAAATCAACCAATTGCGAGCAGACACGTGTCAAAATAACAAGAAAATAAGCGGGCAATGTAAAACATGAAATAATAAAAAAAACGAAAATATTTAAAAATGGGTAGGACAAATTTAGGGTATGACATACACGTAAGACATAATCATCCCAACGGGGTCTCATCTGAGCGGTGGAATTCGATCCAACTCAACGAGTCCTAAGTCTCGCAAATCAGAAAGAATACACCTCCTAACTTAGTGTATACTCGAAAGCTCGGGTAAGAAGCTTTCTTCTCACAAACCAATCCAATAAACCCAACATGTTAGAAAATCACACCACAATAAAACAAATAAAAGCAAATAAATCACAAATACGACAAACAAACTAGGTTTGGCTTGCTAGGTAGTCCCCAGCAGAGTCGCTACTCGAAAAATGCACCGTGCAACGACGGGGAGGCGAAAAAGATAGATAGAAGAGTCACCACCGAACTTTATTTATCCCATGAGGGGGAAGGAAAATATCGAGAAAACCTTAAGAAAGAACAGATAAGATGGTTTCGCAACCAAGAACGGGTTCGGAAGCCTGTTATGCGAAGGGAAGGTATTAGTACCCCTCGCATCCATCGTACTCGATGGGAACCATTTGTTTGTCGACGTGTGAATTTATTTGCTTAAATATTATGCTATAAAAGTGTTCTAAAAGATATAGAAAAGGTTTAGAAACAAGGGAAAGAGAGGTAACGAGGGAAGAAAGGACTCGATAGGACTTCGCGGTCCTAGGCCTACGTATTCTCAACAGATGTGAGAAAGTCAGAGTCGACGTAGTTCGGGGAACTACAGATATAGGGGGAATATGCTCCGCAAGGATTGTGGCCCTTGTGCCTACGTATCTTTACTTAAAAGAAGTAAATAATTAGAGCAGCCGTAGTTCGGCCTACGGTTTGCGGATGAGTTCTGGTAGACGATGCTATCGTGCGCATTCTAGCAGTTTAGGTGTTTTGATGCTCACATGTGAGGATACTTAAGCGCTACCTGTTTGCGTTAGAATGGACGTAGCATGCCTTTCTGGGAAAGGGTGGAAAAGAGAAAAGGGTGCTCGCTAGGATTGTCGCAATCCTATGCCTACGTATTCTCAACATGCAAGAGAAATCAAAGCAACGTAGTTCGTACCTACGGTGCGGATAACCGGTGTGTTTTGTGGATGATGTTATCGTGCGTGTTCTAGCAGTTTAGGTGTATTGTTGCTCGCTCGTTTGGAGACTTAGGCGTTACCTGTTTGCAGTAGAACGGACGTAACATATCCTTTTTGAAATGATTAGGTTTTCTCCATACGAGGCAATATGTCATATTTGATTTGTGAGATTGTTTTAAGGGGCGAGATAGGTCCTCAGATAGTAACCCCTACAGGTAGTACCCAATTCTTTATCTCAAAGTTTTTTGTTATGAAATGGTGTGTCGAATGTAGCGTCTTCGTATTGAAAGACGAGCATCAAGACCACACACACTACAGTGAGTATCCTGAAACTCGAAGAGGAAGAAGTCTACACTCAATCCTCTCTCTTTAGTTCAACACAAAGAGAACTTCATTCTCTTGTTAAAGTATTTTTGGTTTTGAATGGTAAGTGCTTTGCGACAGAGAACCCTACGGTAAACGTAAAGACTCGGGATAGGAGAAGGCCTACGCCTAACCACTCCACGACCATTCAAGTTTTTGTATGAAAAGAGATTGAAAATGCACTCAGTACGGGACCGAGGTTTTAGGTGAGAAAGTTTGCGGAGAGAAGTTGTGAAAGGAGAGGTGGTGGATAAAGGTCGCATCTTCATATTGAAAGACGAGTATCGAGACCATCCACACTACAATGAATATCCTGATACTCGGAGAGGAAGAAGTATACACTCAATCCTCTCTCTTTATTTCAATACAAAGAGGATTTATTGCTTTATAAAAGTGTTTTGAAAATACAATCGGTACGGGGCCGAGGTTTTTTTAGGAGAAAAGGGATTGAAAACGAACAAGTGTCTTCATATTGAAAGACGAGTATCCAGACCACACACACTACAGTGAGTATCCTGACACTCGAAGAGGAAGAAGTCTACACTCAATCTTGTCTCTTTAGTTAAACATAAAGATAACTTCATTCTCTTGTTAAAGTTTTTTTGGTTTTAAATGGTAAGTGCTTTGCGACAGAGAGCCCTACGGTAAACGTCAGCACTCGGGATAGGGGAAGGCCTACGCCTAACCACTCCACGACCATTCAAGTTTTTGTATGAAAAGAGTTTGAAAATGCACTCGGTACGGGACCGAGGTTTTAGGTGAGAAAGGTTACGGAGAGAAGTTGTGAAAGGAGAGGTGGTGGATAAAGGTCGCGTCTTCATATTGAAAGACGAGTATTGAGATCACTCACACTATAGTGAATATCCTGATACTCGGAGAGGAAGAAGTCTACACTCAATCCTCTCTCTTTAGTTCAATACAAAGAGGATTTATTGCTTTATGGAAGTGTTTTTAAATACAATCGGTATGGGGCCGAGGTTTTTTAGGAGAAAACGGATTGAAAACGAACAAGCGTCTTCATATTGAAAGATGAGTATCGAGACCACCCACACTACAGTGAGCATCCCACCACTCGGAGAGGAAGAAGTCTACACTTAATCCTCTCTTTTTAATTCAATACAAAGAGAAAACAATTTCTTTATTGAATATTTTTAAAATGGGCTAAAAAGCCCAAATAACAAAAAAAGAAATAAAATGAGAAATAAATTAAAAGAGAAATAAAATGGCTCATTAAACAAAAAGATATGATTCTTTGGGATTTTATGAGTTTTAAAGTTATTTTTAAATAAATGAAATAAAAAAAAAAAAAGAAAAGAACTCAAATTAAAATACAAAGAAATAAAAATAAAATAAAACAAGGTAATAAAAATAAGAAAGGGGCTCTACCAAGGGTAGAACCCATGACCTTAAGGTTCACAAGTCAGAATCTTACCACCTCAACCAACGCGCGCATGTGAAATATTTGGAAAGAGAAAGCTCTTTTAGACTTCTAAAGTGTGCTAGCATCCTTTAGTTGAGGATCCTTTTGAGCAAGATATCTCCCTTTGATGCAAGCTTTGATGTTTTTCCTTCTTGAAGCAAAAATTGATTTTTGAGGACAGTTTGAGAAAAGGGACTCCTAGCTGATTTTTAATGACTTGGACAGTTGGTACACCTCAAACCAAAGGTGTTTGGAGTGTTGAGATGGTTGAAACAAGCTTGAGCAAAGAGTTATCTAGTTTTGTATGAAAAGTCAAAGTTTTCTAGATTGAAAGTTGACTTTTGGATATATGAAGTTTTGGACTGGTTTAAAGGTTTGAACACCTTCAACAGGCCATTTGTAGGTTGTGCAGATGGTTTTTGAGGTGGTTGAATGATTGGAAATGAGGCTGGTACCTAACTTGCATAAGACAGTTTTTTTGTGTTTTGAAGGGTTTGAGATGGTTCAAAGAAAATGAGAGGTCTCTGGTTTTTCAATGCAACAATGGCTAGGGTTTTGTGTTGACTGATATTTGGTCTTAAATATGGAATCAAATCAGGTTTGGAGGAGTTTCACCATGGTAAAGATTGAATGGCAAGATTTGCATTCCATGGTGATTTTTGAATCAATGGTTGATCTTTAAGATCCAACAACCAGTTGCATTCTCTTATCTTATTGTAGGTTACTTGTGGGTGAAGAGAGCAGCATAGCTGGCCTACAAGAATCAGAACAAAGGGCAGCTACTTTGTCTTTTTACTTGTTTTGGCTAAGGATTCAAAAATGGGGCGAAATGGTACAATGGATGTTGGTTCATTTTGGGAAATGTTTGGTGGCTCCCAATGTAGCATCCCATTCGCATGGTTTGAGACATGAGCAGATTATGTGATAAAAATCATCAGCAAGCAAAAATGCACATGTTTCACTCCTTGAAAAAAATTTCAAAACATCAATTTTGAGCAATGATATCTTGATGCACAAAGATCAATTTGCCCTAAACTTGAGCTCTAAGTAAAGAGGGCATGACAAGGAATAATTTTCATGTTGAAGTCATCTTGATTTGAGGATTGAAGGATCATGAAAAATGATGTTAAAAACCATGTCATGCAAGCTGTCCATAAATAACTTAGAAAAAATTCTATTCTAAGTTATGGATTTGGCTTATTTTTCCTCAACTTTGCACATCTATAACTTGAGCTTCACAAATCATATTGAGGACTTCTTGGACTCTTTGTAAAGCTTGTAACATTCTCTACAACTCTCATTTGAGACAAAGTTCCATTGGACATTAAGAAAGTGTTGGAAATTAGCTTGCAAAGTGGTGCAAAAATCTATCCAAACTTAACAGTTTTGAAATCATTAAAATCCCCACTTTGATTGATCATAACTTGCAAAGTGCTGCTTCAACCATGTAACTTTCCATAAATGGAAAGTTTCTAAAACCCTAATTCCCCAAAATGGCAACTTTCAACAACTCTTGATTTTTTATGGTTCTCTTGACTTTTCTTGATCAAATTCCATCCATTGATCATATTGAACTTGAGGAACATGATTTTGACCTTAAAAAGTCAGGAGTTGACTTTTTTCACTGCACAATTGACTTTTCCCCAAATCTCCTAATTTTCAATTTACTGATCAATTGAAGCCCTTTTGATTAAAGTTGATGTTCGATCTCCCGTCCTCAAACACCTTAGGACATATGGAATACCATGGAAACAAGTTTTGCTTCAAGAAGCTAAATTATCCTGATTAAAAATGAAACCCTAATCTCACCCTTTTTGTCTAGGCATTGCTTAGATGAACTGAGTGACCACTCCAATTCCACAATATCCTCTGAGGTACTAAACAAGCTTCTTCCTCATGCTCACACCAATGATAAAACCTCACGAACCCCCTGACAACCATCTGATGGTTTGTATCAATGCCTTTGATTAACAAAAAAAGTATGGGCAAATTTAGGGTATGACAACTATAAATACATTTTTGTTCATTAAAATGGAGGTATCTTTTGATCCCTTTTCATACTAGAAACATATGTCTTAATAAAAGATAAATCATATATTAGGTTGGTTCTAAGACCATTTGAAAGAATTTTCTCAAGAATCATTCATGTATAGTATTTCTATTTCTTCTTTAATCTCCCTTTCTTATTCCATTGTCATGAGTTACTAATTTCTCAGTGTTCAGATGAGTATAACTAGGCGGAAACCTTAACTATGTGATTTGAGCCTATTTGAATGAACTTATATGAATTGGTTACTTATCTCTATTATTATTGAAGTTTTTATTAGAAGATAGTTAGTTTTATGTTATTTTTCCTTTTTGGTTCATATTGGACTTAAGTACATTTATTTAGTTAAGGTCCAATTGCTCTCTTGTATATATGGTCGAACTTGCTCATTCCTAATCAATATAATTCATTATCCTTCATTTCATCTTAGGTCCAATGGGCCAAATATTGTAGTATTATATGGTATCAAGAGACCCAAACTATTCAACATTTCAGATTTTCTATTTGAACAAAATTTATTGTTATTCCATAGCTTCTTCTTCTTCCTTCTGCATTGTATCGCCCCTTCTGTATCTCATACCCACCACCACAACCATGACCTCTGATAATGAATCCAATGACACCCATTCCACCCTCAAAGATACTACCTCAAAAACTCCCAAAGAGTCTTCAGAAGATCCTGCATCTAATCCAAGAAGTCCTTTCTATATCCATCAGGGTGAAAACCCCGGTGCTATCCTAGTGGCGCCACCGCTCGATGACAATAATTACCATAATTGGAGCAAAGTTATGCGCCATGCCCTCACTTTAAAAAATAATATCGATTTCATCAATAAATCTATCAACAAACCTCCCTCACCAGGCCCAAACTTCGAGCTCTGGGATCGCGCCAACAACATGGTACTTTCTTGGATCACCAAAATCGTAGCTTCTCACATTGCACAGAGTAAGATGTGCATCGAATTTGATCACTATCATTGGGAAGATCTTCGGAAGCACTTTACATAAGGCAACCACTTTCGTTTCTCTGATCTTCTGAAGGTGAGAAAAATACTTAGAAGGGGGGTTGAATAAGTATGACAAATAATCAAAGATTCAAACACAGTTATTTTTATCCTGGTTCGTTGAACTCAACTACTCCAGTCCACCCTCTCAAGAGTGATTTGCCTTTCTCAGTCAAGGACTTAATCCACTATTTAATCAAACAGATTACAATAGTAACACCTAAGAACAATTGTTCTTAGTCTTCTCAAGAGCTACTAATCCCAACTGGATCCTCTTAAGGAAACCTTTTACAATCAATGTAAAACTATTACAAGAGTAAGAATGCTTCTAAAAAGCTATTATCACAACTGTGATATTTCTCTTAAGTTTAAGAACAATGTTACAGCAAATAGAATATAAGAGCTTTTGAGAGATTTGCTTTGATAAGTGATTTTTGCAAGAAGTTCGTCACATGAAGAAGATGGAGTGAACTTCTTTATATAGGCACTTAGATCCATGAAGTCTTCTCAACGTTGGAGGTTGTGCTGAAAAAGCCTGGAGCCTTTTGTCTTTACGTTGGAGGCTGTGCTGAAAAAGCCTGGTGCCTTTTGTCTTCACGTTGCAGAAACTTTCCTTAGAATGGAATGCACAGATAAAACCTTTTTGTTCTGTGTTCTTGTGTCTAGCACAAAAGAGGAAAGAGCTGTTGAGATATGCCAACGGACATATTCAAATCTTCTTCACTAAGTAAGTTCAGCTATCAACATCAGAGTCTGGATCTTCAGAATCTCCAGAGTAGAGATCTTCTGGATCTTCAGAGTCTTGGGATGTTCTTCAGATTATGCTGAATCAGAGTATATGCAGCTTATGTGCTTGAGTGTGTAGTTCTGTCAGAGCTGAGTCTTCTATATCAGATTCTCAATACTATGCAGCGCAGTATCTTCAGAGTCTTCTGATGACTAAGCTTCTGAACTCTCAGAGTCTTCTATTCTTTAGAGGCTTCTGCTTCAGAATCTTCAGTAGACAGCACTCAGATTCTTCTAGAGACAGCATTCAGATCTTCATTTAAGATGCTCTTGAACCTTTGAAGCCTTTCATAATATCATTGTTCAGATCCAAATTTGCTCTTTAAGAATATTTTATTTAGTACCTGTAGTAAACAGTCTAGAACAAATTTAGAGTATATAATTCTTGAATACAAAATTCATAAGTGTTATCATCAAAACATAGAGATATTACTAAGAAACAATCTGTGTTCTTACAATCTCCCCCTTTTTGATGATGACAAAACATGAGAAATTTTGTTCAATAAAAAGTATGAATTATAACTCCCCCTGAGAATAACAATCTCCCCCTGAAATGAATACTCTAATAGAAGAAAACACATTCCTTTTTGATTAAGTATATTTCAGATTCAGAGCCTGATGCAAGAGGTTTGACTTTCAGAATCAAATCTTGATGCCAGATAATTATGACTTCCTTCAGTCAGAGCGCCTGGTTATCATCTTGCTTGAATTATCTTTCAGAGTAAAGTTATCAGAGTAAGATATCAGAGTTGATTGAATACTCAGATTTGCTTTGGAAGATCAGGTTCTGGTTGGAAAAGTCTCAGGGTAACTTCAATGAATTATGTCAGATATATCAATGTAATCTGAAAGACTTAAATTCAAAGTAAGTTAATAAAATGTCTGAATTTCAGTTTTAGTAATTACTTATAGGTTGAACAATCAGATTCTCTTTTTCTCCCCCTTTTTGTCATAATTAAAAACATTTTTAAAGACATAAAGATACAGAAGAAAAGAAGCATATAGAAGCAAAAACATCAACTTTCATTTAAACATATCAGAGTTCACAATCAAACAGAGTCACAAAAGAATAGATAGATGTCAAAAAGCATAACAAAACAATAAGAAAACAATAAGAAAACAACAGAAGCAATAACATGTGAAAAAACATCAAATAAAACTAAGTCTGGCGTGAGGCAATAAGGGTCAGAAGCTCTGTCATTTTGGCTGTTGACTCTTCTTTCTTAGACATCCAGGTCTTGATCTCATCCGTTGTCTTCTCTTGCTTTACCATCCAATCTTTTATTTCCTTGACATCATTCACAAGCTCTGTGACCACGGATGAAGAAGAAGCAGATGCAGTAGCAGCAGTGTTCTTGTCAGACTGGTTCTCTTCAGAAGCTTGTTCAACCAATTCAGATGCAGGAGCCTCTGGAGGAGCAGCTTCCAGAAGCAACACAGGAGGAGGAGGAGGAATGTTCATCAGAGTTATCTTGATTAATTCTGCAAACTGAGTCTTTGCAAGCTTAGAACATTTAGCTCTAAATTTTAAAGCAGCTTTGTTGAACATCCAGATGAAACGTTTCCAAGAAGCATTTGAAACAGCCGGATCCAAACTTGACAAACACACTTCCTTAACACGAGCATACTCAGAATCTATCTCCTTCTTGAATATTTCAAACATAGTATTAACACATGATCCAAGATCTGACTGTTCAGAGGGTTTAGGATTAGGGGTGTTAATAGGAGTAGGTTCAGATGGTTGTGTTTTGTGGAGGGAAATCGCCACATATCACACAAATCTGCAAGACATTGCTAAATGCAGGTTTCGATGATAACAAATTCCCAGGATAGACTGGAAAGTATGAGTTCCAGATCCACTAAACCAGATGCAACATATCACCCATCATATTCTCCTTTTTCTTGTCTTAAATTCTCTAAAAATAAATATACCTTGAGTTGACAAAATGCAATCATTACTAAAGGCATGAAAAACTTCAAACTAACGATATTTTGCAGGCTTGCAGGACATGGGTCGACCATAGGGTCGGCGTATCCATCAGAAACAAGTGAAAAACAGTCAGCGCACAAAGCATGTGTCGACCATTGGGTCAGCGCATGAAGGAATGATATTCCAGCGGGTCAACGCATAAAAGCTTTGGTCGACCATAGGGTCGGCGCACAAAGGAAAAGAATTTCAACGGGTCAGCGCACGCCGACTGTATGGTCGACGCACACTGATGAAATTTCCAGAAATTGAAAACATCACAGGCCATGCGTCGACACACAGACCTGTTATGGTCGACCGTTCGCGCGGAAAAACTGTTTTAAATTTGTTCCCTCTCATATTTGAAATACTGTTATGTCCCGAATTTTTGTGGGCACTATATATACTTGCTTTAACACTTGTGTTTAACAACATTTGATATTCTTTTGATTCATGTGTTCAAAAACAAGAAAGAGTGAAATAGGTGTCCAAGATTCATCATCTTCATCTTCAACATCTCACAACATTTCAATTACACACAATCATTTTTGAAATGCATTTGTGAGAGATTCAAGGTGATAAGGTTCGAGGCTTAGATTGGAGAATCAAGCTCGAGTTGAAGATTGCGACAGGTTCTTTCTTGAATAAAACCATTGGGGTTTTGCCCTCCAAGATTGGTTCGAATTTTGAGGGTTTTTGGACGAGATTCTTCATCAGCGATCAATCGAGCGAAGGTGATTGTGAAGAGGTGGTCTTCACAAGTCTAGTAGCGGATTCGGTGATTTTTAAGGGAAGATCTCGGGTTCGATTTGGTGCTGTTGAGATCAGCGGAGCCAAAGGTTTGAACAACAAAGTGTTCTTCAATAAGGTGGCTGGAGTCGGAGGTCCATCAACACAAATCGAAGAACTTGATTCAGCTTGAATCAAGGGGCAAGGAGTGAAGGCAACTTTCAACACATTGAGATTTTTGTTGTATATTTGCTGCTCAATCCTTGTATAAACTATTCATTCAAACAGGTGATATCTATACAATATATCTCAATTCTAGTTTTAGAATTGAGGGCAGACGTACCCCGAAGCGAGGACGACGGGGGAACTGCCTCACCAAATTACTTGTCTTCTCTTTTTTTTCAGCATTTTCATCACAGCTCAAATAAGTAATTTTTGTGTAAGCTCTATTGTCAAAATTGTGATATCAATTGAGTAAGAGATTAAAACTTTGTTTTTAACTCTAAAGTACAACAATACATTGTACTAGGCTTGTTGAAATCACTTACTCAACATAAATATCACTTGGAGTGTTTTTGCACACCAAGTGTTTGACATATTGCTTGAACCAAAATTATCTTACTTGTGTATCTAGTTTTGGTTTGATTTTGAATCATTGGAACTAGGAATCCTTACAACTGAAGTAAATAATTGATAAGCGTAGTTTGTGTTGTGATTCTATTTTTCCGAATTGTCATTAATCCATAGGCTTACGTATATCCGGTTTTCCAATAACCGTTCGTTTTAGACTATATTTTTCCTCGGCCGTTTCCGCACTTAAAACATTTTTAAAACCAATTTTAAATTGGTAGCTGTCGCTACGCGAAAAATGACACAGAGTCGCCACCGGATTTTATTTATCCCAAGGAGGGAAAGGGAAATAGCGATAAAACCTTTGGGAAAAGAGCATGGTCATCGCAACCAAGTCTTAGGGTTCGGGAGTCGGTTATGCGAGGGGAAGGTGTTAGCACCCCCTCGCATCTGTCGTACTCGATGGGAACCTCCTAGGTTGTTTAGCGTGAATGGGTGTTTTTAATTAAAAGTTTGCTTGTTTAAAGAAAGAGGGGTTGGTGTTTATTAGAGTGCTCGCCAAGGATTGGGGCCCTTGTGCCTACGTATCCTCACTTAAAAGAAGTGAAGAATCAGAGCTCCGTAGTTCGGAGACTACGGTGGAAAACGGGATGTTGGGTGGACGATGCTATCGTGCACATTCTAGCAGTTAGGTGTATTGCGGCTCGCTCTTGGAGTCTTATGCGTTATCTGTTTGCGGTAGAACAGACGTAACATGTCCTTGGGTAAAAGGGTATGGATGATTAAAGATGGGAAAGAAAGAAAATTGTGCTCGCTAGGATCATCGCAATCCTATGCCTACGTATTCTTAACATGTGTGAGAAATCAGAGCAGCCGTAGTTCGGCCACTTAAGAAATGATTGTGTATTGGTTGATTTTATACCTTGAAAGAGGGTTTTCGGATTGACGCCCTAAGGCAAAAGAAGTTTGATGAATTGAGGTTGTTTTTAGGTTTTTCTTAGGGAAGAATTTATTCTTGACTAGGATTATACAAAAGACTTTGGATAGAGATGAATGTCTCGAATAACCAAGTCGAGCGCCTTGTATTCAAAACATTCGGAACGAGTGTAGGAGGATTCCATTCTCATTCCTTCTCCACCACTTTAAAGTTCATGGTGCATAATTCTAATCGTATATTTATTGTGTTTTGGATTTTTACGAGAAAAAGGGATCACTTGATGTTGGATCAAGGTTTATTGTTTGTAAAGATGTATTTGAAGCGATACGGACAAGGTCGATGGCGATGCACAAGGCAATCGACTTACAAGGTTAAAAATGGCTCGATAAAATCGAGAGTTTGTTTTTGAAAATGGTTTTTGGAATCAAAAGTCAACAAGGACAATAACAATACTCACATACTAAAATCATACAAACATGTGGGGTTAACACCCTTTGCAAAAAAAAAGCATAAGGTAAAAACAGCAAAAAAATAAACAAACTGATCAGTTTGCGCCACGAAGGGTGTTTGCACCGCGAATTGAGAAAAGTTTTCATTCTGTTTTTGACAGTTCGCGCCGCGAACTGAGAAAAGTTTTCATTCTGTTTTTGACAGTTCGCGCTGCGACCTGAAGCGAAAAATACAGTATTTGCTGTATTTTTTGCTGTCTTTTGTGGTTTTCTTCCTTTCTATTGGTTCTTAAAAATGGTTTTTTGGAACCCTTAGAACCTTACATGATATACTCGGTACAACAACACATAAAAGGGGAAGTAAAATGAATATAAAAGCAAAAAGTAAAAAGAGAAAGGTTTGATGAAATGGATACTCAAGAGCTTTCTATTCTTCTTGCAAGTCCTCCACTATTTTTGTTGGATGCTCCCTTCACCCTTCACTCTATGTTATGAAGGCTTTGCTTATCAAGAATCCTCTTGTATCTTTATGCATCTCTTTTTTTTTTTTTTCTGGTTTTCTCTCTATCTTTTGCTCTCACTTTTTCTGGTTTTTTCTCTCTTGCCCTCTCAATGTTGTGAATGTGAATGATAGTGAATGAATTGCTCCATGTATTGTGTATATATGTTTTGTGTGTAATGAACTCCCTTTTGTTTACAGCCCTTTTTCCACTTTTTCTGCTGCTTTTTCCTGCTGTACCAAAACCATAGCTCTTGCACATTCTCCCATTTTCAGAATTTCCATTCTTGGCAACATCTATTACCACTTTCTTGGTGCAGCCCCACTTCCTTTCCATTTCTATGCATGCTTTGCTGTATTTTCTTCTGCAGCACTCTACATTGCCATCCATCCTTGTATCCATTGGTTGGTTATGTGTTTTGACAGCTTTTATGGTCAATGCTACTATCCTTTGACAGCACTTTGAAAATTCTGATATTTTAGATGCATTGTCAAATGTTGTTCTCTTGATTTTGTGACATAAAATGATTTTGTAACATGATACATATTGCCACTTCTTGCATGGGGCTGTTTTGGATTGCATTCCTATTGCTCATGGTTGAACATACATGGTCTTGATCTTGAAACATACCAATGTTGATTTAACTCTTAAGTATTTTTCTTTGGATATTTGTGAGCATAATGTAGCACATGAAAACTTGGCGTGGCATGAAGAGTACCATATCATGGATTTGATTAGAGACTTGAATGAAGATTAGAAATAGATTAATTTCTAATCATTACTTAGAGTTGGAAATCTTGTAACAAATGGCATTCTTGTAATGTCATAAAAATTTATCTTTGTAATATTCTTGCCTCCAATCTTGAATTCATGATGGATTTCCTTAGAACCATTAAGCTTGAAATGGATGAAGTCTTGAATTATGGACTTGTTATCTTGACTCATGCTTTACAAATTTGAATTCCACTTGATCAAGAATTTGAAATAAAATTGGGTGAAGCAATCTTGAATTATGCCTTGCATTTCATGGTCATTAGGAATATATCTTGAATATCCTAATATTTTTTTTTCAAGTAACTTCTCCTTGAAGAAATCTACATGAGTAGACTTTCCAACTTGAACCAAACCTTAGGTGTGGAACATTTTCTCCCATGTAGCCCATGATAAGCAAATTCTCTTATTTGAAATGGATCATAACAAATCGACCTAAATCGTCCCTTGTGAACTCGCATGCTCAAAAATGCAAAAGAACAAGGCATGATATGACAAATGTAGGGTATAAAGGCTAAAGGTGAAAATGAGGGTGTGACAGCTGCCCCTATTTAATCCTCTTGGACCTGAATGTCTGGAGGATAAAGGTGCTCAAACATTCATGGTAGAAGAGAATTAAATACTAGAATACCCGGGATTTTCACCGGAGAGGTGTAGGATGATAGTTGACGGTCAGCAAGATGGTTTGAGAAAGGTGCTTGTTAGTGAACAAGGTTAAGGGGAATATGATGATATGCTTGAGATGCAATGCGGAATGAACATGAGTGCTTTGCCAGCCGGAAGAGGAGGACTCCTGTAGAATTCCAAGAGGATAAGTTATACTACAAACAAGTTATCTAAAACTCCTTCTGCAAAAAGTCAAAGAGCTATCTCATAATAGGGAATCAAAAATTGGGTAGGAGATATTCCTTCTACAAAAGATAGAGAGGACTCTAAAATAAACGATCGCGAGATATTCCTTCTATGAAAGATAGAGAGGACTCTAAAATAAAACGACGGTGAGATATTCCTTCTACTAAAGATAGAGAGGACTCTAAAAACAAAAGATTATGAGATATTCCTTCTATAAAAGATAGAGAGGACTCGGAAAATGAGGGATTATGAGATATTCCTTCTACGAAAGGTAGAGAGGACTTTAAAATAAACGGCTGTGAGATATTCCTTCTACGAAAGGTAGAGAGGACTCGAAAAATAACTGATTATGAGATATTCCTTCTACGAAAGGTAGAGAGGACTCTAAAAGAAGGGATTATGAGATATTCCTTCTACGAAAGGTAGAGAGGACTCTAAAAATAAGGGATTATGAGATATTCCTTCTACGAAAGGTAGAGAGGACTCGAAAATAAGGGATTATGAGATATTCCTTCTACGAAAGATAGAGAGGACTCTATAAATAATTGATTATGAGATATTCCTTCTACGAAAGGTAGAGAGGACTCTAAAAATAAACGATTTTCCTCTTACAAAAGGCAAGGAGGACTCTTGAACAAAAGGTTAGGAGAAAAATATTCCTTCTACAAAAGGTAGAGAGGACTCCAAAACAAAAGGTTATGAGAAATATATTCCTTCTACAAAAGGTAGAGAGGACTCCAAAACAAAAGGTTAGGAGAAATATATTCCTTCTACAAAAGGTAGAGAGGACTCCAAAACAAAAGGTTAGGAGAAATATACTCCTTCTACAAAAGGTAGAGAGGACTCCAAAACAAAAGGTTAGGAGAAATATTCCTTCTACAAAAGGTAGAGAGGACTCCGAAATAAAAGGTTATGAGATACAGTAACTCCTTCTATATCAAATAGCGGAGACTCCCTTGGGAGAATATGATCGTATTTCCTTCTATCACGACAGAAAGGACTCCATAACAAAAGGTTAGGGGAAAATTTTCCTTTTACAAAAGGTAAATAGGACTCCAAAATAAAAAGTTTGGAGATAATTCCTTCTACAAAAGGTAGATAGGAAACTCCCTCGGGAGAGGACGATCATACTTTCTTCTGCAGAAGGCAGAACAGACCCCTGAACAAAAGGTTAGGAGAAAAATTCCTTCCACAAAAGGTAGAGAGGATACTTACAAAAGGTAAGCTGACAAGAACATGTACAAAAGGTACAGTGGGTCTTACTAAAGGTAAGTTAAATCTGTTGCGAAAGGCAAGGGTGAAGATATTTCGTGAAAGAGACACAAAAAGACTCACAAAAGGTAAATTGAGGGTAATAACCATCTTCTTACAAAAGGTAGAGGAAACTTGGAAAGGGTATCAGAACATCATTTGACCTCACAGGCACAACGGCGGAGATGATATTCTTTAAATATGGCGACCATTCAGTTCTTGGCCACATAGGCATCAAGCATCCAAATTGATTGAAGATACCCAACACAAAGTTTTGTCGCATGTAAAAGACAACGAGAAAAACGCTTACGAAAGGGAAGCGAAAGGATAAGATTTCATGCAAAAAGCCATGAAATCTCTTACAAACGGTAAGGCGACTCCTATGCGAAAGGCAGAGAGGAGATACTTTGTGGGAAAGACACAGAAAGGCTTACAAAAGGTAAGTGAAGGGTAATAACCATCCTCTTGCAAAGGTAGAGGGACTTTGAAAAGGGTATCAGAACATTATTTGACCTCACAGGCACAACGGCGGAGATGATATTCTTTAAGTATGACGACCATTTAGTTCTTGGCCACATAGGTATCAAGCATCCAAATTGATCAAAGATACCCATCACAAAGCTTTGTCTCATGTAAACGACAGCGAGAAAACGCTTACGAAAGGATAAGATTTCATGCGAAAGGCCATGAAATCCCTTACGAAAGGTAAGGTGAGAAGACATCTCAAAATGGACTTACAAAAGGTAAGTGAAGGGATAGCACTCTTAAAGGATCCTACTAGGATGTCCACAAGAAATTTGTATCTTTGAGAACGACCGGCTAAGCACGTATGTAAAATGCAGGATGTATGCAAAAATGTCGGGGATACAAGGACATGGTGATTACGAGTGAGGGCCGTGCCAAGTATGGTTGGGCTTTGGAGGTGAATTACCAGACGAGAACTGGTGGCAAAAGGGTTAAGTTGTTAAGCCAGAAACTGACTCCTTGTTTTATTGTCAAATGGGAACTATTTTTACGGTTTGCCAGACAATAATTGGACTTTGAAAGGAAAATTGACTACCAAACGGGAGCCGGAGTCTGAAAGTAGGCTAAAGAAAAGGGTGATTTGGTCGGGTGGGCTAATAGCATGATTCCCCAACACTCGTCTTGAACTCGAAAGAGCTTGCTTGATAAGCTTAAAGGCATGGAAAGAGCTTGCCCCAGTTTTAGTTCAGCTTGCCCCAGTCTGAGGGTCTTTGGAGAATTTTCCTTCGAAACACGGAGAGGAATTGCCCAAGTTTTAGTTCAACTTGCCCCAGTCTGAAAGGGTCTCTGGAGAATTTCTCCCTAAAAGAGAGATTGGAGGTAGCTTGCTAGGAGATGACCTTGAGACGGCTTGTCCCAGAATTTTGAATCATGGAAGAATTTGTCCTTGATCAACCAACTCTTGAAGTGATGGGCCTCGACGTACTCTTGAAGTAGCTTTCCCCCAGAATGAACGCTGAAGCGATTCGACCTGCACTGATTGAGAATTGGAAGGACTTTTCTTTTAATCAAAGAACCTTCGAATGTCTTGCCCCTGGTTGGTAGAGTCTTGTGATGATTCTCTTCTGATCAACCAATTTTTGCATGACTCATCCCCTAATCAAATGATGCTTGGGGGCTTGCTTTAGACTAGCCTATTTCACCATCATTGGAGGCCAACGCCCCTGATCCACAGGACCACAAGGTGCTTTTGATTCCGGTCAATTTTGAGGAACGGTCAAATCCCCTTTGATTACTCTTTGTTAGCCTTTCCTTTATGTCAAGTGCCGACTTGCAATTCAAATTGTTTATTCACAAATGGTAATTTTAATGTGATTCTCATGCAAATTTGAAAGATCATTTTATTAGGAATGATGTGGAAGTGTGTAACGAATGGACCATTAATCCAAACGTAGTGTTGATTTATTGATGTGTGAAAATATAGCAAGAATATGACACCAATACTGAAGATTAGCAAAGATGTGGGGAGTCAGCTTACGCAACCTTACTGTAGCATGCTTCCAGAATAAACCCTGCTTCAGTTAGGTCTTTTTAAGGATTGTAACATGGCCTGGTTCACAACTATAGAAACAAAGGATATAAGGCTCAAAGTATTATTTATCCCCACCCTTTCTTCGTGATGATCTCCAGTCCTATGTTCAGCTAATTCCATACGTGCTTATCTTGACAGTGTAAGCTTGACGGTTCAAGGTTCGTTTGACGTGGCAGTCACCTTATTTGGTTTTGATGGATGTCAGTGACCTTTTTTTATTTGAGTAGCCACTGAATCTTATTTTGTATTTGTTGAGGGTTTGAGGACCTCTTTTGATTTTGTTTTTTTGATCCCTAACTTTTGCCTAAGTTGCCTCTTTAGGTGTTCAACTTAGCGGGCTTTTCTTTTAACATATATATTTTTTTGAAAGGCTTGTGACTGCCAAGTCGTTGGTCGTTAAAGAACAAATGCCATAACAAGGATTTCATCTTGCAACTGAACGTGCAATCAGATTAACTGAACACTACCCATGCCCCAGGTTTATCATAAGGGTTTAAATCCGAAGGAAACTCCTACTTCTAGGCTCAAAGTGGTTGACTATGGACTAACTCCTTATATCTCCGGTGTTTAGGGGATTTGAATCAATGTCTGTACATCATCAGTAGGATTTTATCCAAAAGCATACAACTGCAATTATGGGTATTTCGTTTTCGTCATCCTCCCTCCAATTTTTGCTAAAATTTGAAAAAGAAAGTGGACGAGAGGTGTATATGGATGTATATTTTTTTTATATATAAGTGAAGAAAAGATGAGCGAATGCGACATGATTAATTCAAAAAGCATGATTACTTCATTAATATTACCATTCAAAACAAAATAATGTTTTAAAACAAGTAGCAAATGACGGGAAATAAATTACAAATGCTTAGAAAAGACAAGATATAAAAATTGCTGGCATTGGGTACTGGGCTTTTTCTTTCTTGACTCGCAGTTAGGCTAGCCTTCTTGCTCATTGGGACCACTATGATAACCTTTTCCATGTCCACTTTCAAAATTTTCTTCCATGCCAGAAACTGATGAACCTGCCCGACCAGATGAAGGGTTGACGTTAATTTGAAGACCTTGAGGCGTAAATGAAATCAATCTGGACTCAATCAACCCTTGTATTTGGTACTTCAAACTTTTACAATCCTCAATCGTGTGTCCAGGCGCTCCAGAGTGGAATACACACCTGACATTTGCATCATAGCCTAGAGGAGGAGGTGTTGGCGGAGGGCCAAGTTCTTTTAGCTGGACCAAAGAGTTACTGAGCAATAAAGGGAGGAGTCGACTGTACGACATAGAAATTGGGTCAAAGTGTTTCTCTGGCCTCCTTGGTCTGTTCGGGCCTCGTTGGGCAGAGCTTCGACGCTGATTTGGATATGGAGTCTTACTTTGCGGTTGATTCCTTGGACCTGACTGAGGATTATGTAATGGTCGTTGATAAGTACGCTTCATAGGTCCAAGTGGTAGGTCATGCTCACGAGGCATCTCTTGACTTGAGGGGGACTTAAGTACTTCCATAGGATCAAGCATTTTTGCGGCAACAACTGGTGTGGGGTTACTTTCCTTCCTCATCAGTGTTTGCAGGATCTCCATAATCAAGTTCACCTGAGTTTTCATTTGCTTGACCTCCTGTTTTAACAATTTTTAACCTTTCTAAAGCTCTTCCATAGTGATCTGAGACATGTTTCCAGTTCTGAGCGGGTGTCAGAAAATCAGCCAGTTAGTTAGAAACAAAAGGTGGTATGAGGTTCTCGGGAAATGATATGCAGAATGCAGATGCAATGCACATGAAATGGATTGAATGTACTGGGATGCAATGTACTTAATCTGATTTTAGCATACGGGATCAAAGGTACGGATCAAGGATAAAAGTTATTTGATCGTAACACAAGATTCTCACCAGGTGTGATCTAAGGTTCAATTGGGATCCCAAAGTCATGGATCCACATGACTGTTCATCATACATGACATGAATATGTCGGAGGATGACTCCATCACATGAATCTCTTTTGAGTGAGGTCCTCGTATCGACCCACACGAGAAGAACTTCTCGGCGACCCATACTATGAGACACATCGACATTGGGTTCTAGACAAGGATTTCAGAGTCATGGACTTTCTTTACTGTTTATTACGTATGTCAGTCATTGCCAAGCAACAACTCCATCAAGAAAGTCTCTTCTGAACGAGGTCTTCGTATCGATCCATACGAGAAGAGCTTCTCGAGGACCCATACTACGTGATCATCAATCTTAGTTGGCCAAAGGTTTAGGGTTCTAAAAGGTCCTTAGAGTAATGGATTCTTGAGAGAACGTTGATCAAACACGCCAAGAGCTTGACGGTTCTCATTATTCTCAAATGAATCTACTCTAAACGAGGTTCTCGTATCGACTATCACGAGATGAGCATCTCGGAAGCCCATACTACTCAACCTCTCCTATCTCAATTTTAACACTCTAGACTCGGGTATAGAGTCTTTCCCTCAAGGTTTGCAACCAAAGTTTTCAATCCATACCAAGATCCAATGAAACCAAACACGGTGAGATACAATTGAAAAAACAAGGAAAGTGATAAACAAGCAAAAAGGAAAGAACCCAAACACGCGAAAACAACCTAGGTTAGGCTTGACTCGCTTAGGAAAAAGTCCCCAGCAGAGTCGCCAGCTATCGCTACGCGAAAAATGACACAGAGTCGCCACTGGATTTTATTTATCCCGAGGAGGGAAAGGGAAATAGCGATAAAACCTTTGGGAAAAGAGCATGGTCATCGCAACCAAGTCTTAGGGTTCGGGAGTCGGTTATGCGAGGGGAAGGTGTTAGCACCCCCTCGCATCCATCGTACTCGATGCGAACCTCCTAGGTTGTTAAGCGTGAATGGGTGTTTTTAATTAAAAGTTTGCTTGTTTAAAGAAAGAGGGGTTGGTGTTTATTAGAGTGCTCGCCAAGGATTGGGGCCCTTGTGCCTACGTATCCTCACTTAAAAGAAGTGAAGAATCAGAGCTCCGTAGTTCGGAGACTACGGTGGAAAACGGGATGTTGGGTGGACGATGCTATCGTGCGCATTCTAGCAGTTAGGTGTATTGCGGCTCGCTCTTGGAGTCTTATGCGTTATCTGTTTGCGGTAGAACGGACGTAACATGTCCTTGGGTAAAAGGGTATGGATGATTAAAGATGGGAAAGAAAGAAAATTGTGCTCGCTAGGATCATCGCAATCCTATGTGTAATACCCCAAATTTTACCCTTATATTTAGTCAGTCATTTCGCATATCATCTCATATGTACATTTGCTAACCACTAACAAGTTATGAAGGTCTTGTTTTGCAGATTGGGTCTCAGGGTATTTTGGTCATTTTACACAAATTCTACCAATTCTTTGAAAAAAGGGCTGTTATTACGTTCTGAGGCATTTATTTGCCAATTGGGTCAAGGTGCCGGTTTGTTTTGTCAGAAATATGATTGGACTCGAGGCCGCGTTTTGTTTGATACTGAAACATTTCTGAAACAGTTTTGTTTCCTCTTAGTAAAATGAAGTTGGGTTGAAAAAGAAGTGGATACTGCTAAGGCTATTATTGAGAATAGATGTGGTCAACGAGATTTTAATTTAAATTTGTTTGGATATAATCATATGGCGGGGTATCATTTATAAAGGGCAAAGGAGAAATAAGTTTTAAATATTTTTTGAGCTTTGTGTTCATAAGTACTTATAAGTTACAACTCAAGAAGGAACTTAAATAATTCTGAATTATTATTCATGGATACTCTGAATTCGCAAGTGAGAAAGTAAATATGAATATTTGTTGAATTTCATTTCATAAATATTTATAGTTTACAAATTGATAAAGTGAATTCGAATTTGGTTTACAAGAGTTTCATTCACAATGAATCCTAAATCCTAAAAGTTCCTAAATGCCTTCATGCTGTCCTTGAGCTTCTCCACGAGTCCTCGGCTAACCTGCACGTCAAAACAATACAACACAGAATGGAAAAGTGTTAGAGGTTTGTTTGACACTCTCAGAACAATTGTCATCATCGAGTGCCGGGAGGGCACGACCGAAGCCGCATCCTACTCCCGTTACCGGTCCATGCCATTGGCATCAGATCATGAAGTTTCGTTCTTATCTTAAGAGGTGACCGAGAGAGAAAGAGATAAAAGAAGTTTTGGGCCGAAAGAGGATTCACGCGACTTTGGATCATCTCATCAAGTGAATTCTCCAAATTGATAACCAAACTGAACTAAAATCTGAACCAGTTCTCCATCACCTACAAACATAACATCATAACAGTTAGCAAACAGCATCATCATTCGCAAGCAGTATCAGCACATAAGCTACATATCTGCAAGCCAGTATTTGCAAGCAAGAAATGTCGCAGTATCAGCAACAACATTTTCATGACAGCAGGTAGCTTATCAGGCCTGCATTAGAGAAGGCAAGGATCCTATACAGCAAGACATATGTGCATTACACACCCAACTGATAACCATGTTCTGCGCTAAGAAAGTTAGTGAGCGGGCACAATGCCTTACGCACAAATTGGCAACAGCCAGCATCCAAAGCGCATCAGACAAACGGGTCTATTCCCCAATCAGCCCAACACCAGTATGGAAAGAAACATGAAAACTCCCATCAATGGAATGCTATCCAATACTGGAAATCTGCAGCTTATGGAGCAGACTTTCCCAATGATCAGTGCGTAAAGTGAATGTATGAATGCAGACCCCTGCCAACTGCACAAGCCAAGCAACACAAGTTACAACCTGCAATAACAACATGAACATCAACAGGCCATTGGGAATAGAACTCTGCTGTTACCATTCGAGTCTAGTCCAGAAGCCAGGAGTATAGCAATAAGCGATGAACTTGACGAGAATGTCGATAACATTACTCACTAAAACAACCTTCTGCACATAATCTGCTTGGAAAAGCCCCATCAAATCAAGGTCTCTGCATAGGCCCTGTTAGTCCCCGAACTTTGCCACCCTCACAATAATCAATTAGTCCAATCTCAGACTATAGAGAGTGGTTCACACATAAGGAAAATGTTCAGAAAGCATAAGATATACATAAAATGAAAACACAACCAGACAAGTAACTTCTATCAGTCTCTTTCAAGAAAACATTAGGACAGGCTCACCTAATGGGGAATTAGCAGCAAGTCTTTGTCTCTGCGTGCATAAAACTGGTAAGTCAGGCATTGGCATGATGTTTTGGGGAAGTAGAAAATCAAGGCATTTTATGAACTACAGGACTGATAGTCTAAAGGAGAGTGAAATTTTTACTTCGGCCCTCAGCTCAACTCATCATAGGGCACGAGACTCGAGCGGCCAGGATGACTATGGCCATAGCCATTATCAAACTCCCTACCGAGCATCGAAGATCGAAATAAGGCAACTGTTTCGAACAATTCAATATAATTCGCAAGGTAACTACATCCGACAACCCGATGTGGCTCAGACTATTAATTCATCATCGCCATTATGTCCTTTCTCGCCAATGGCACGAGACCGGCAGCCTCCGAACTTATTTGCACCTGAAAGCAGAAGAGATAAAATCAGTGTACTTCCCAAATAACGCGAAACTCATCACAAGTCAAAATGGATTATATCAATAAAACCAGATTTATCAGAACAGATCAATCCATATCAACAGGCGAATCACAAAAGTCCACAACTGGATATCAGTAGCAGCATCAGATCGAAATCCATATCAGAAGATAAAGCTGGACACTAAAACCGAACTGCACTATCCGAATTCATAAACATCACAGAAAAATCAGGCTTCATGTTCAAAAAAGCAAATCATAAACAGCGTGGAACTGATTGGGAAAATTCGAAGCAAGTCAAACAGGGAAGAGCAGTCATGTTGATCCCAACCGTAAATGAAGGTCACAAAAAGTAAGGCTCAGTTGTCATCCATCATGGCCAATTCACTATCTGCTTCAACTCACGAAGTCGAAGAGAATGAAATCAGTTCATGTCAGCTCGCAGCAAGTGCCCAAATCTATAGCAAGTTTGGATGGCTCCAAAACAAATTAATCGAAACACAAAGACTGGATATCTGTATCTGAAAAGAGAATCGAAACAAAATTCGGTTGAGGTCAATGGATCCAAATCCTACCAGAAAAGATGACAGAAATCAAATCAGAATCACAATATAACAAATCCATATCTGCAAAATAACACCAAAATCGATATTAAATCCAATCTCAGTTTCGAATCCCACCAGGAAAGATAACAGAAATCCAATCAAATCAATTTCAATCAGAATCATATCTCAGTAACGAAAAAACCCAACAAAAGCCCAAAAGAAGAGATTATAAAAGGACAACATCACCTCATAGAAAAGGGAGAAGAGGGCCAAGAAAAATCACCGAACGAGAAACCCTAACGACCACGACATCAGAAGAAGAAGTTTTCCACCAAAGTCATCACACGAAGGACCGCCGGCGCCGTTTAACCAAACGACGGGCAATCAATCGCCTCAGCCTCAGAATCTCTTCATCATCGGCCGTTTTCGCTTTAAATGTAAGCCATGGGACATTTTTCCTTACAGATTTCATGTTTTGTTTCAGGAATGAGGAAAATCAGAGAGAATCGCGGCGAGAGAGAAGAAGAATGAAGTGTAAACGGCGCTGCGAAAAGCCAAAGGGTCTAAAACCCTAAACGATCTTGCAATCAGCCATCTCAAACCGGGTTGGGTCCGGAGGTAACGGCCGGCCCAACCCTTTTATGTTTTTATTTTCTTTTTCTTTTTTAATTTAATTATCAAATTTTTAAAAAAAAAAATATTTAGGTTGTTTTTTTTAAATAGTAAAATTAAATTCTTTTTTAAGTATTAAAAATTAAAAAACATTTTTTTTAGTATTAAAAATCAAAAATATTTCTTAAAATGTAAAAATTAAAACATTTTTTAAAATATTAAAATCAATATATTTTTTAAAAACCAAGAGGAAATATTTTTTTAAAAAAGATTAAGATCTTCTTTTTCTATTGATTCATTATCAAGCAAGGAAAAATTAAGCTTGGACTCATATTAAACTTCTCATAAAATAAGAAACCACAAAAAAAAAAAAACGTCTCTTAGCTTCATGCTTCTGTTTTCATATTTGTGTTTACTAACCTAGTTCGTTCACTGTGCAGCTTACCATGTTGTTTCTTTATATTCGCGTTCTTAAAATTGAATTGTATCATATTGTTGTAACTGTTCCTCCTCTGTAACCTTGCGAATCTTAACAATCGCATTTACGTTTCCGCATTTAAATTTCTGCTGATGTATGATTTGTCACATTGTCATTACTATTATTTTGTCACATTGCACGCACCTCTGAAGGAATTAGGTCTAGCTTTTGGTCGCCGCGCCAATAGTCCTCAATTTCAAACCCTCATAACCTCACCTACCCTAAATTTCACAAATGCCTCGCCGCAGGCAAGATTACAATTTTACCCCTAGCATTAGGTCAAAGAGCCGCCGCGCTCATTTTAGGGTTTCCTGCCGTGGAATCCCTAATTTAACCCTAATTACAACTTAACATTTCAACGTAGAGATTTGGAGTTTCTACACTCCGCGTAAGTGTGTCCTTGAGACATGTTTATTCCCCTTGAGACCTTGACCACAGTCAAGAAGTCTCTAACCTCCCTTTTGAGGGGAACTACGATTACTCTGATTCCACTCCCGTAAGGATACGTAGGCACAAGATGCGATGTCTTGCCGAGTAAACTTAGAACTAACCCCTTAGGTCTCTTTTCTCACTTTTAATCCTTTGTACATATACCTTAAGCAAATAAATAAAGCAAAATAGTAAACATTTGAACAAAAGGTTCCTGTAGAGTACTACAGAAGTTTAGGATGCTAATACCTTCCCTAAATTTAACCAACCCCCGAACCCTAGATCTTTCCCCGCATTGTGTTTACGATGCAAAATAGGTTTTCCCTCTTTTGACCTTTTCCTTCGGATAAATCAAAGAGCGGTTGTGAATTGAATTGCGATTCAAACTCATTAATAGTTTGTGATCCTATTTCCACCGCAACAGAAAATGGCGACTTCACTGGGGACTCCTAACTTCTGAGGGTTATCCCTAACTTGTTCATATTTATTACTATCTGTGACATTATTCATTTGCATGTATATATTTGTGCGTTGATTATGGGACTGTTCCTTGTGCTGTGAGATAGGTCCTACACCCGGATCTAGTGTACCTTAGGTAAATGGCAATAGACCAAGGAAACTGTACGACGTATATCGATACGGTTGATCTGGTGGCCATAGTTAGTGCGACTTCTTGGTTGGTGCTTATATTCCTTAAGTCAAGTTGAGGATAATATTGAGGCTGCCATATGTTGTCAATGCGCTAACTGACTTTTAGAACCCTAGTTAACTCATCTTGGCCTTTAGAAAGTAGTGAGGTAACCGGCTTTGGTGCAGACTGAAGTTGGTTGACACTCGATACTACGCTCATTGAGATCTTAAACTTGGAGGGTTTTGGTTGGCAAGTAAGTTGCCTTCTGAACAACCACCCTGGTGAAGGATCAATGATATTGAGATCCCTTAGAACCTGGTTACTTTTGTAGGACAGGATGAACCATCTAACTTCAAGGGAGGGTACTTGCCTTTGAACCTCATGCAAGCCTTTAACCTAGGACTTTGTGTGTTTTCATGCATTGCATCCATAAAGCATCTCATTGCATTGTATTCCATGGAGTTCAAATATCATTTATGGATATCGCAGGATACCATAAATAAAAAAAAATAAAATGAAAAAACAAGAAAAAGATTTCTTTTGTACCCCACGACATTAGTAAATGTTTTGAATTCCATGAAATCTTCATTTACATTCACATTTTAGCATCATACTTTTGCATTGCATGTGTCTCCCAATTTCTCACACTCGGTTCTCTCACCTTCCAGTTTCGTCACCCTGAGTTCTCGGCACCAATACAACACCAGAGCTCAAACTCGGAAAAGAATGGAGGATCAGGCAAAAGAGATTGATCGCCTTAGCAATGAACTTGAAGACCTTCGAGGGGGTATGGGGCGAATGATGGAATTGTTACATGTCATGAATGCTAAGATGGATACCCAGCCCACTGTTGTTTCTGAGATTACCGGCGTTACCGTGGACCCTCCACCAAGTGTGACCGTAGCAAGGGACCCACCTTATGGTCTCGCTCCCGGTTTTGTGCCTCCTCAAGCCACTGTTCCGATTAATCAACCTGTTCAGCAAGCCGTGCCCTTGTTTTCTGAAGTTTCTAGGGGGGCTCCTATCTTTGCACCACCTGTTGTACACACTCGTGCGCAGCCGTACTTCAATGAGACAGTTTTTGATAATCTTGATGAGAATGTTGAGGGTTATGAGAAACATGATAAGCTTCGTGAGGAAGTAAACACTATCGTCCAGAGATTAAAAAAGGTAGAGGGTGATCAGATTTTTGGGACCGCTGCGAGAGATGTTTGTTTGGTCTCAGGTTTGGTTATTCCTCCGAAGTTCAAAACTCCGAACTTCGATCGTTATGAAGGTGCCACTTGTCCTAAGAGTCATTTAATCATGTATTATTGCAAAATGGCTGCCCATGTTGAGAATGATAAACTGATGATTCATTGCTTCCAAGACAGTTTGAAGGGTGCTTCTTCCAAATGGTATTTAACTTTGGACCAGTCTCGCATTAAGAGTTTTCAAGATTTATCTGACGCTTTCATCAAACACTACAAGTACAATATGGATCTGGCTCCTGACAGAAGACAGCTGCTGAGTATGTCACAAAAGAATTCTGAGTCATTCAAAGAGTATGCTCAAAGGTGGAGAGAGACTGCTTCGCAGGTAGAACCTCCTTTGACCGAGAAAGAGTTAGCTGATTGGTTTGTCGACACGGTCCGTCCAGAATTTTACGAGAGAATGGTGGGTAGTGTGACTTCAAATTTCTCCGACATCGTTGCTGTGGGTGTCAAGATTGAATTGGGTATGAAGAGTGGTAAAATGACAAATAATCATGGTACTTCTAAGGATCAGCCGAAGAAACCTCCGTATAGCTCCCAGAAAAAGAAGGAGAGTGAGACTAATGCTATATCCTCTGGTAGACCAAGGGAACGCTTTTATCGGCATCCGCAAGGTTATGCTCAACCTCAAGGGTACCCAGTCCAATATACTCAACAACCCTATGTGGCAGCTATTACACCTTCTTTCAATCAACAGGTTCCCATGTATCAACCTATGCAACAACCTCCTGTTTATCCGCCTCCTGTCAACTACCTACAGGCACCCAATACTCCTGCTCCTCAACAGCCAAAGAATCCGGCTCCTCGCCAGAATGTTCCGAGCAGAAGAACGTATAAACCTTGTCCGCCGATCCCGATGACTTTTACCGAGTTGTATCCCTCTTTGGTCAAGCAGGGTCTCATCACCACTCGGGCTTTGGGTCCGCCTCCTAATCCTCTACCCGCCAATTACAACGCCGCTGCTCACTGTTTATTTCATGAGGGTGCGCCTGGTCATGATCTGGAGAATTGCTATGCTCTCAAAAATATTGTCAGGGATTTATTGGAAAAGAAGATTTTGACATTCGAAGATCCTCAACCAAATGTTAAGAAGAACCCTTTTCCTAACCATGAGAGTGTCAATGCCGTTAGTGTTGATTCGGGGGATGGTTATGCCCTTGACGTTGAACAGATTAAGACTCCTCTCAAAATGTTCCATTCAAAACTGTTTAAAGCTGGTTTAGTAGATACTTCCCACGTTGCATGCGTAAGTTGTGAAGCCAGTATCAAGGGTTGCATGTTGGTTCAGAATGATGTTCAGAGGTTAATTAATGAGGGTGTTTTACAAGTGACAAGCCAAGCCAAGAAGGATGTAGTCGCCGTGGTTGAGCCTGTTTTCCATCAGCCTGAATCAAAGGGTAAAGTACCAGTGTTTAATCTATCAGGGGCAGGCTCCACCAACCTCGCGTTCAATATACCGAGGTCGCATATCCCTGAAGTGAATCAGCCTAAGCCTATAGTTATTCGAAGACCGAGTCCATTTCCTTTCAGTGATCCAAAAGCCGTGCCTTGGAAATACGACGTGACGATGATTGACAAGGAATCCGGGGAGGTTATTCCAAATGAAGAAGTTAAGGACACGGTGACCAATATCGCAGAGGTAAGCAGGATGACTCGCAGTGGCCGTGTGTATACTCCCCATTCTAATGAGGTCCCACCTAAGGAAACAACTAATATCCCTGTGCCTGCCAAAGACAAAGGTAAGGGAGCCGTCACGAATGATGAAGATGCCGAATTTTTGAGGATCATTAAGAAAAGTGACTATAAAGTTATCGATCAACTTCATCAGACTCCTTCCAAGATCTCAATTCTATCTCTGTTAATGAATTCACCCGCTCATAGGATGGCCTTGCAGAAGGTTTTGACTCAAGCACATGTGGATCAAGATATTAGCACCAGTCGGTTTGATAGTGTGATTGCCAATTTGACCGCCTGTAACACCCTCAGTTTCAGCAATGAAGAGTTACCGAAGGAGGGTCCGAACCATAATCGTGCTTTACATATATCGGTGAAATGTCAGGAAGACAATTTAGCGAGAGTGCTAGTAGACACCGGCTCTTCTCTGAATGTTCTACCCAAGAGGGTTCTTGATAAGTTGGCTTGTAAAGAGACTGTGTTGAAACCTACTCCTTTGGTTGTCAAGGCTTTCGATGGCTCTCGCCGATCGGTAATGGGGGAGGTTGAGCTTCCTATCCTGATTGGTCCGCAAGTCTTTAATATCACGTTTCAAGTCATGGACATTAATCCCAACTACAGTTGTTTACTCGGAAGGCCGTGGATTCATGCCGCTGGGGCAGTGACCTCAACTTTACATCAGAAGATGAAGTTCGTGATCGATGGAAAGTTGGTTATTATACACGGTGAGGAAGATCTGATGGTCAGTAACCTGTCTTCTTTCCGTTACATCGAGGCCGATGAGAATGCTTTAGACATCTCCTTTCAAGCACTTGAGATCGCCAATGCTGTTCTGCTGGAAGTCGAAGAGACAGTGGGTCAGGGTAATCCATCTTTTGCATCTCTGAAGAGTACCAAATCAACAATTGACAGGGGCATTCCTGAAGGTTGGGGAGAGGTAATTGATGTCAAGACCAAGACTGATCGCTCTGGGTTGGGTTACAAACCAACTCAGAATGGAGCTGCCACGACTGTCGAAGGGCGACCGAAGGTTATCCAAGAAGTATTTGTCAGCGGAGGTTTCCAAGTCAATGCCATCAGTGAATGTGAGAAAAATGAAGAGCTGAGCAACCTGGTGTTTAAGGGTGATGCAGTTTTGAACAACTGGGAGGCCGTAGAGATCCCTGTTATTTTTCCCTTGTCAAAGTAATTGTTTTTTAAGTTTCATTTACATTTTCAAACAAAAATCTGTAGCTCTGCCCAAGGCTATAGGGTCGTCTTGTCGGGCCACCTTTCATTTCTAAAAAGATATTAATAAAAGCATTTTGTTCAATTCCACTTTGGTTCATTTGCGTTTTTCGTTTTCACCTTTAAAAATGAAATTGGCAACCTTTCTTCAAAAAAATAATAATAAAAAAAACAGCATTTCATTCTTACATGTCTTCGAGCATTTTAATTAAGTAAGCCTTCCATCATGCAGAGATATCGTAAGCCTTATTGGATCCAATGACTTTACTGACACTCCTGACTGGGATGCACCCATCAATCAAGCCGAGGACGAGGGTGAAGAAGATTTTGAAATACCCGCGGAACTGACAAGATTGATTGAGTACGAGTACGCAGAGCTTCAACCGCATAAAGAGCAGGTGGACCTAATTAACCTCGGTACAGAGGAGAGCAGGAAAGAGGTCAAGATTGGTGCAATGCTTGGGACGGAGATTAGGCCGAGGTTGATTAAGTTGTTAAAAGAGTATATTGATGTGTTTGCGTGGTCGTATCAAGATATGCCGGGCCTAGACACGGATATTGTTGTTCACAAGTTGCCACTTAAGCCAGATTGTCCGCCTATCAAACAAAAGCTTCGAAGAACGAGACCCGACATGGCTTTGAAGATTCGAGACGAGGTTAAAAAGCAGTTGGATGCAGGTTTCTTGGCAGTCGCGAAGTATCCAGATTGGGTTGCCAACATTGTGCCAGTGCCCAAGAAGGACGGTAAGGTTAGGATGTGTGTAGACTACAGGGATCTGAACAAAGCAAGTCCAAAGGACGACTTCCCACTGCCACATATTGATACACTTGTAGACAATACAGCCAGTTTTGCGTTGTTTTCATTTATGGATGGTTTCTCTGGCTATAATCAGATCAAGATGGATCCCGATGATCGAGAGAAGACTACTTTCATTACTCCTTGGGGAACCTTCTGCTACAAAGTCATGCCCTTCGGTTTAAAGAATGCAGGGGCAACTTACCAGCGTGCTATGACCACTCTTTTTCATGATATGATGCACAAAGAGATTGAGGTATATGTGGACGATATGATAGCCAAATCTCAAAGTGAAGAGGAGCATTTAGACCATTTGGTGAAGCTGTTTGAACGACTCAGGAAATATCAGTTGAAATTGAATCCTGCAAAATGTACCTTCGGTGTCAGATCCGGAAAACTGCTTGGTTTCATTGTTAGCCAGCGAGGGATTGAGGTGGATCCTGACAAAGTCCGAGCCATTCAAGATAGGCCGGCTCCGCGAACCGAGACGCAAGTTAGGGGTTTTCTGGGACGTCTGAATTATATTTCCAGGTTTATCTTTAATATGACCGCTACTTGTGAGCCGATATTTAAGTTGCTTTGCAAGGGGCAGACAGTTGAGTGGAACCCTGATTGCCAGAAAGCGTTTGAGAAGATTAAGGGTTATTTGCAAGATCCCCCTATTCTGATCCCGCCCGTACCTGGAAGACCGTTGTTTATGTACCTTACTGTTCTCGAGAAGTCTATGGGTTGTGTGCTTGGACAACATGATGAGACTGGGAAAAAGGAACATGCAATTTATTACCTGAGCAAGAAGTTTACCGATTGCGAAAACAGATACTCACCATTAGAGAAAACTTGTTGTGCATTGGCATGGGCCGCTAAGCGCCTTCGGCAATATATGGTCTGTCATACCACGTTATTGATTTCTAAAATGGATCCGATCAAGTATATTTTCGAAAAGCCTGCTCAAACTGGGAGGCTAGCCCGTTGGCACATGTTGTTATCCGAATATGACATCCAGTATGTACCCCAGAAGGCGATTAAGGGTAGTATCTTATCTGATTACCTTGCAGACCAACCAGTGGAAGATTATGAACCTCTTAAGCTCGATTTTCCTGATGAGGATATTTTGTTGATTAAAAGAGATTGTGAAGAGCCAGATCCGAGCGAAGGTCCAGAACCAGGTCTTTGGTGGAAGATGATGTTTGATGGCTCCTCAAATTTCAATGGGCATGGTATAGGCGCCGTTTTGATGAACCCAAAGGGTGGATTCACTCCATTTACAGCAAGGTTGGACTTTGAGTGTACTAATAACGTCGCAGAGTATGAAGCGTGTATCCTCGGCCTCGAAGCAGCAATTCACCTCCGAATCAAACTTCTTAAAGTAAGTGGTGACTCAGCCTTGGTTATTTACCAAGTACAGGGCAAATGGGAAACGAAGAATGAGAAGTTAATCCCTTATAAAGACTATATTATTGAGCTGATCAAGTATTTCGACGAGATAGAGTTCGAGCATGTTCCTAGATCCGAGAATCACGTAGCTGACGCATTAGCCATGTTAGCATCCATGTGGAAAGTTAAGTTTGTTAATGAAGCACCTCTTATCCATATTGAGCGCAAGGTTGAGCCCGCTTATTGTCAGACGGTCGAAGAAGTTGAGGTGGATGAAAAGCCTTGGTTTCACGATATCAAGAACTATCTCGTCAAGCAGGAATATCCCGATGGTGCTACTGGTCTGGACAAAAAGACATTGAGAAGATTGGCGTCCAAATTCTTTATCAGTAATGGTGTGTTGTACAAGAGAAATCACGACATGGTCCTGCTCAGATGTGTTGATAAACGGGAAGCGGACATGTTACTACAGGAAATTCATGAGGGGACCTTCGGAACCCACGCCAATGGTTATGCTATGTCCAAGAAGATGTTAAAGGCTGGGTATTACTGGTTAACCATGGAAGCCGACTGCATCCGATACGCTAGGAAATGCCATAAGTGCCAAATTTACGCTGATAAGATGCATGTACTTCCGTCACCGTTGAATGTGTTGTCTTCACCATGGCCGTTCTCTATGTGGGGCATCGACATGATTGGGGCAATCGAGCCGAAAGCTTCTAATGGACATCGTTTTATCCTTGTTGCCATTGATTATTTCACCAAATGGGTAGAGGCTGCCTCCTACACCAACGTGACCAAGCAAGTGGTCGCCCGCTTCATCAGGAAAGAAATCATCTGCCGTTATGGAGTCCTAAGCCGGATAATAACTGACAATGGCACCAATCTGAATAATAAAACTATGAAAGAGCTGTGTGACAACTTCAAGATCACTCACCACAATTCTTCTCCATACCGTCCTAAGATGAATGGGGCCGTTGAAGCTGCGAATAAGAATATCAAGAAGATCCTGCAAAAGATGGTTGTGACTTACAAAGATTGGCATGAGATGTTACCGTTTGCTTTGCATGGATACAGAACCTCAGTAAGAACTTCGACAGGGGCAACCCCTTTCTCATTGGTGTATGGAATGGACGCCGTGCTCCCCATCGAAGTAGAGATACCTTCGCTAAGAGTGTTAATGGAGGCTGAACTTGAGGAAGCTGAGTGGGTTCAAGACAAATTGGATCAGTTGAATCTCATTGACGAGAAGCGCTTGACAGCCATGTGCCATGGGCAATTATATCAGAAACGGATGAAAAGAGCGTTTGATAAGAAGATTCGTATCCGTGAGTTCCGTCAAGGAGAGCTCGTACTCAAAAAGATCTTACCAGTACATAAAGATATGCGTGGAAAGTGGATGCCCAATTATGAAGGCCCGTTCGTTGTAAAGACTGTCTTCTCCGGAGGGTCTCTAATACTTACGACAATGGACGGTGAAGAACTAGCACATCCCGTGAATTCTGATGCAGTCCGAAAATATTATGCCTAAAAACCCGCTAAGTCGAAAACCTGCAAAAGGCGACTTAGGCAAAAGTAAGGGTTGAAAAAAAATAATAATAATAAAAAGCTCGCTAAGTTGAAAACCCGAAAGGGCGGCTTAGGCAAAAAAGAGCGTCCCGGTGGATTGAAAACCCGAAAGGGCGGTCCAGGCAAAAGTTAGGGACAAAGGCATTCCATTGCATCAGAAGACACTGATTATCTCGAACACACTTTCCGCATGAGAGCCATGTTTCAGTTCTTTCATCCTTGCCCCAAAGCAGGATTCTGGATTAGTCTTAGTTATTAGTGTCAGTAGGTGTCGTTGAATTCGATGTAACTTTTTCCCATGTTGCCAATTTTAAACATAACCATCTGTGGAGCTATGCCTTCAGCAAGCAGCCACCCTTTAATAAAAGATACCATCTCGTTACTTACATTCCTTGGTGCATTGCTCTTTATTTTCTATTGTTATGCAAAATGCGTTTATTCTTAAAATTTGAAAATGAAAGGTGCATTGTAGATTTTCCAAAACTGTTTTTCAAAAAAAACAAAACAAATTTGAAATGTAATAAATTACTTTGACTAGTGGAAATTCCGACAGGATCTCTTCATTACCCGGAAATGTCATTATTGCAGAAACACTTTCAAACCATTGCCCAGTGGTAGTCCCCAAAGAGACTATAAGCTGACAACTTCTTCTTGGGGTAACTTAAAAGTGTCCCTCAGGTTTTCTTCTCCCCATGTGAGGACGTGATACTGTACGCCCGAGCAGATTACCTTCTCCCCAGAGAATTCCAAACTTTTAAAAAACCAGACTTGGTTCTACCATTGATCCTTCTTGCCCGTTGTTGCACCCTAAAATTTGCCCAACCTTATTCACTTGGTTTATGTTTCAATATCATTAGCATTTGCATATAGAGTCATGTACATAGTCTAATCATCTGCATAGCATAAGCATAGCAAGTCATTCAACAGGGGGACCAATCATTATTCTCATCTCTAGAGGCCTATCAAGAGGTTATTATCCTAATTCCATCTCATTCAAGTCATCAGGAAAGATTTTGAAAGCAAAGAGTGCAGCAGATCAAGCCTTGAGTCCATCTCCTAGCTGAGGGTATTTGAGGGTCAACAAGAGGGTTGTGAGCTGTGAGTTGAAGGCATGGAGAATATCTAGACATTATGAGAGACTTAGAAAGTCATTTGGAGAAGGAGACAAGTCATTGATGAGATCATAAGAGCTACAGTTGAAGACAGTCAATTAGGGTTTCATCTGGGTCAACCCTAGGTCAACCCTAGGTCAATTGACTGATTTAAGGGGCATTCAAGTCTAGTGGAGAGATGTGGGGTTCATCATTGGACATATAAAGAAGGATATGGAGATATGCCAAGGAGAATTCAAGAGAAATCAAGGAGAAGAGGAGTTTCTAAATTAGGGTTTCTGTGTAAAATCCCCTAGTTTAGGTCAAATTTCCAAGCAAGATAAGTCAAAATGCTAGCTTCAAATGGCTTCTTGGCCAACATAGAACTTGTAGAGGATATCAAGACCTTTAATTTGAGTGGTGGAAGACATCAAGGAGATTTATAGAACTCAAGTTATGGTCCTTGCAAGTTACAGGTCATCTGAGGTATCTGAATTTTTGTCTGTGAAAGTGACTTGACTTCCAAGAAATTTTTACCCCTCAAGGAGATTTCAAATGAATTCTTGGTCAACATAAGAATTGTTCCTCATTGTCTTAGCTTTCTAGAATGGTATAGTATGCCTTCATATGATGTGTGGAACTCAACTTATGGTCTTGGCAAGCAAAGGGTATTTTGGGCATTTGTGAATTATAGGTCATTTTAACCTATGTCCAAAACTCATACAAGGAGGCCTAAAATGGAAAAACATACAACATCAAACTTGCTCCAAATGGGATTTTAAGTCTAGAAAGAAGGTCACAAATTATTGGAGAAGCTCATAACATGAAGTTGCATAATTGGTCAAAATTTGAACTAAAATGGCTTATAATTCAAAGAAATTCAAAGTGAAAAATGGTTTGGGAGATTTATGAGTCCAAATGGAGACTTCCAATATATGATTTTGAATGGAAAAGCAATTCTAAGAACAATGGTTCAAACACTTTTTTGAGTTTAGAAGGAAAAAAGAAAGTTATCTTTGGTTACTTGTAATTGAAGAAACATTTCAAAAATGGACCAAAGTTGGAAGGCAAGGGAATGTGTAAGATGGATCTAGAATGTTCATGTGCACACTATATATTCATGAAATGAGGATTGATCAAGGGTTGGCTTCATTTTTCACCAAGAATTTCACAAACTTTCTCATTCTTTCTCTTTGAAGTTTCACTCCAATTCCTCAAATTCTTCACCAAATCATCATCAAGATCAACTTCATTATACTGTTTCATCATCATAGATCATAATTCAATCAAGAACAAGGTGGTTAGAATCCATTTTCGTGCACTTTCTTCAAGAACATCAAAACTGCAATTTCCATTGGATAGCACAATTCAAGTCAAGAATCATCAAGGTATTGCATACAGAATCAATCACTGAGTTAATTGATCAAGATCCAAGCCTTGGAAGCCTCAGATCTGCAAGTCTCCATAGCTGTTTTCAAGCTTTTGCACCAGGTGTGTTTTCATTCAAATTGCTTGATTCAGTTAGTTAGGCATAGCTTTGTTAGTTTAGATATAATGTAGAAGGTTAGTAGAGCAATTAGGATGAATTTGGAGTGGTTTGGTGATGATGATTAGCAGGTTGTAGAAACTGTTAGGGCTTGAAACTTGTAGTAGAATGCATCCTAAGCTTAGCTTGATAGATCAGAATGATGACCATTATGCATAGATTAGGTTAGTGTAAGTTTGATTGAGAATTGTGTTGGTGCATCTCAGAGGATTTCCATGGTGACCAGAGTTTGTTGCGCACGGGTTTGTTGATGTGATGAGTTTCAAAGCAAACTGATGCCACAGGATTGTAGAGGGAGAGATGTAGAGTGTTTTTCATGTTTATGGCGTGGCGTTTCATGGACTGGAGATGGAGAACTGAGAGCTTGAATGTTGCTCGTGCATGGCTGCCATGGGAGAGGGAAACCCTAACTCGTTTGAACCAAGGAGGAAGATAAAATCTGGAGCGTTCAATGCGTGTTGGACCTTTGACTAAGAGGGAAATCCTAGGGCTAGCATTTAATTTCAGATTTGGAGGGAAGCGTTGGTGCCAAACGCACCGTTTCATTAATTGAAACGGGCGGGCCTGAGCGAGCGAGTGATATTCCCACCCCCAGATACCAAGCCCAAACCAGTTTGAACGTGTTTCCTTTTCTATTTTCACCCCCAGCTTGTTTTTTTTATTTTCTTCAATGCTGACTTAGCTCTGGGCTTAGTGACTTTCTATTCACACCCCTGTCTGTGTGGCCCATCCTGAATTGAACTAAGCGCGCCTACTAAATACACCCCTCTCCCATTTATTTCTTGCATTTTGTTTTTATTTCTCTTAATTCTTTATGCATTTTCATTAATTCATAATAAATTCATAAAAAATCATTTTCACTTCATTCTTTTTACATCATTTTCTTTAGGATGTGTAGAAAATTATAGAAAAATAAAATTGCATTTTTATTTTTATTTCATATTTTTTCCATATTTTCTAAATAAATGTCATTTTAAATAGATTCATTTCATGCATGATTTTAATAATTTTTGTTCTATTACATGCTTTAATATTTTTTGTTCATTCTTTTTAGGGTGTTTAGATTAGATGTTGAACTTGTAGATTCCATTTAGTTCCCATTTTTTAGAAATTCATTTTAGGTGATTAATGTAGGTTTGAACAACATGTACAAAACTAGGGTTTTAGGTGATGACTTGGAAGTTTGATTTCATTTCCCTTAGGACTTAGGGTTTGAATAGATTAGTTATGGGACTATAGGGGTTATGGGTAGTTATTAGATCCCCTTAGAAAAGTCAGGATTCCCCTACTGCTATTAATACTGTCTGTATATCTGATTGACTGGTGTGGTGTGCCCTCTGGGGATTATTGCTTGCTTGTGTGAGTATTGGGATTGTCTGGGGACCTGGGGAAGCTGAAGACTTGAGGAGATGAAGACTATTGGAGATCCAAAGATTGAAGATCAACTTCCAGAGTTGAAGAGAAGATTCTTGCTAGCAGATGCTGAGGAACTAGGGTTTAGGAGCTAGGCAGAGCTCTAGGTTAGAAAGTTTGTTTCTCAAACATGGATTGCCTTGTCTGCATCCATTCTTCTCTGTGATTCAGAGTCTCTCTAAGACACTCACCCCCTTCCTTTGGAAGGCTTGGTGATAGTATCTATGAGATAGAACTCTTGAGAGAAAATGTCTCTCGTGTTAGAAGCAGTCTGTTCACCACCTTTGGTAGTCAACTGATTGCTTAACACCCAATTCACTCTTGTGACTAATCCCTCATTCTGGGAGGTTTGAGCTTGAAGAAAGCCATTGCAGATGGAAGACTGATGATCAAAGCCCTTGCCTGAAGGCCATGAAGATGGAGATTGATGCTTGTTGAAGCCTGTAGCTGATTGGAGGTTACTTGAAGCCAGATGTTGATTCAGAGCTGCTGATGCTGTTTCTTTTGCTGTTGTATTTCATTTGCTGATGTATTGATTGGATTTCCTGGTTGTATTGTTTGCTGGTTACCCTGCTGGGTTGAAAGTGAAGCCTGTTCACTTTTGCCTATTGTTTTCTAGGTTCGAGGTTGAGTGGGACTCCCTTGCCTCGCTTGTGCTGTTGCATCCATGCATTTTACTGCTTTACTGTATATATCTGATATTGTTTCTGTTTCTGCCTATCCCGTAGGATCTCTGTTTCTCTCTGTGCAAGAGAGGAGCATGATAGACACTAGGTCTTAACCCATGCATGATAACATTAGGTTAGTTTGTTTCCCTTCGCAACCGTAGGTTAGAGTTCTGTCTCTTTCTTTCTCAAAACAAACAGAAAAACACATAAAGATTTCAAACACAATAAAAGACACTTCTTTCGTAAAAGAATGTGAACTCATCAAAACGTCATTTTTGTCCGCTTGGGCTGCTAATCAGAAAAACCTTTTTCAGAAGGAATAAAATCAATCAAGACAGACTTGTGTCGTACGTGGCCCGAACTACGTTTGCTCTGATCTTCCATGCTGTGTGGAAGTACGTAGGCATAGGATGCGATATCCTAGCGAGCAACCTTCCCCTCCTTTCCCGTAGGTAGGCGAACTACGTTGACTCTGATTTCTCGTTCCAGACGGGAATACGTAGGCATAAAGTGCGATACTTTGCCGAGTCATTTTTTATTTTCATTTTATTTTCTTTTTACCCTTGACCTATAGTTTAGATAGAATAACAATCCATACCCAAAAACAAGCGTGGATCCCGTCGAGTACGACGGACGTGAGGGGTGCTAATACCTTCCCCTTGCGTAACCGACTCCCGAACCCAGGTTTTGGTTGCGACGACCATACCTTTCCCGTGTTGTGCGAGGTTTACTCTGAGCGTTTCCTTTCCCTCCCGTGGGATAAATAACGCACGGTGGCGACTCTTCTGTTCAGCCGGCGCCGATTTTCGCAGTAGCGACAACTGGCGACTCTGCTGGGGACCCAACATCCCCTGGCTGCTAAGAACTGCGATGGTTCTTATGCATTTGGGATCCAACGTCCCTTTGAGCGAGTCAATCCTAGCGCTTGTTTTCCCGTCGAGGATTTTGTATGGAGTTATTGTATATTTCTAACCTTGTATTTTCAGCTTTGTATATTGATTATTATTGCTGTATTTGGGGTGTGACGGGTGTTCTGATATTGAGAGATAAGCCGGACCTGGGCTTGAGTGCACCTAGAATTAGAGTAGAAATTAGTGGGCGCCCGCTTGCTTTGCTTGCTTTGGTGTCCCATGAAATCTACACTCAGACGAGGTTCCTCTGGTTGGCCTCCTGCCCCTTCCTTTGGTTGGCGTGGGTTGCTGGTTAGTTGGATTGTCGACTCTGGGGACCGATCATTTGGAAGTTGGCTAAGTGAGGCCTCTTCAGGAATTGATGATGCCACTCCTTCTGGGAATCGTATCATCAACCCTGAAAGTCTGTGACGCCAACGACCGCATAGGATGCCGTACCTTGTGCCAGTTATATGGCCACCCACCTGTGAGGGGATTCAGGGTTATGCAGGTAACTAGACCTTCAGACCACCGGTTATTTCTTGATCAGAGATCCTGGTTATTTATGGAGAGTTATGAGGTCTGTCAGAGACCAATTGGAGATATGATTCGAGGTCTACCAGAGACCAGTGGGAGTTATGGTTTGAGGTCTGTCAGAGGCCATTCGGAGATGTGTCTTGAGGTCTGTCAGAGACCAATTAGAGATATGATTTGAGGTCTACCAGAGACCAGTGGGAGTTATGGTTTGAGGTCTGTCAGAGGCCATTCGGAGATGTGTCTTGAGGTCTGTCAGAGACCAATTAGAGATATGATTTGAGGTCTACCAGAGACCAGTTGGAGTTATGGTTTGAGGTCTGTCAGAGACCAGTGTCGGAGTTTTATTTTAGGTCTATCTGAGACCAGGGTTTGATGACTTCTGGATGGTCTATCTGAGACCTTTCTTGATTGGGTTCAGGCTATTCAGCTACAGCTTTGGTCCCTGTTGCATGTTACTTGCATTGCATTACAGCATATCCATTACCATTTGCATTTCACTAACGTGTGTCTGTGCTGCAGGTGCATTTGCATTTCCCTAGTTCTAGTGCCCAGCCTTCTGAGTGTTTGATCATGACTAGCTTAAGGAGAACGGTTGCTTACAAATTGCCTACGCCTGATATTGTTCCTTTACTGGGGTTGATCTCTCTTGCTGATGAGGGTGTTCGTAGGAGTTTCCGGATGAGCTATGGTAGGTTATTGAGATTGGTGTGCAAACCTACCGAGGTAGAGTTAGATGGGCTGTATGCTTTGATGCAATTCTATGACCCTGCTTTGAGGTGCTTTACGTTCTCTGACTTTATTATGGGACCAACCCTGGAGGAATACGCTGAGTATGTTGAGCTGCCCGTGCAGAACCAGGTTCCATTCATTCATTATGGCGCCAAGCCCAAGCCGGAGGACTTGGCAAAAGCCTTGCATATTGATGCTTCTGAACTTGTGACTACTATTTCCCGTGGAGTTCCAGGCTTCTCATTTCAGTTCTTAGTTGGTAAAGCCCAAGAGTACGCCAAGAGCGGGTGCTGGGTTGCTTTCAATGCTGTGTTGGCCTTGTGCATTTATGGCATAGTACTATTCCCCAATATACCGGACTTTGTGGACTTTGACGCTTTCTACTTGTTTGCCGCTGGTAATCCTGTACCTACCTTACTCGGAGATCTTTACCACTCACTGCATTATAAGAATGAGAAGGGAAGAGGGAAGAATGTTCACCTGTGTGTGCCCTTGTTGAGTATGTGGTTTGAGAGTCACCTTCCTAAGAGAGGATCTGTTGCAGAGACTACAGTTCCAGTTGGTTGGCCAGAGCGCCTGATGAGGCTATCGTCGGAAGATATGGAGTGGTTTGATAAAGATCTGCTGGGATCTGAGCTCATCTTCAGTTGTTCGGGGTACCATAATGTGCCGTTGATAGGAAGAAAAGGGTGTATCAACTACAACCCTTCTCTGTTCATTCGTCAGTTCGGATATGCGCTGAAGAATCCACCTCAGGAGGAAGAAGTACAGGAATCTCTGTACTTCACTGGAGATGTGAAGGGGGAGTTATTAGCCAAGTTGCAGCATGCCTGGACGCGTATTAACCGCAAAGGGAAGCCACTGTTAGGTAAGAACGATTGCCAGGCTTATGAACCTTATAGAGTTTGGATTCAGGAGAGGGCTAGTCAGTTGAGGATGCCGTTTCCAGATGCACCAGTTCTTGATCCTATTCCGGTAGCAGAGCCAACTACTGTTTCTAGGGAAGTCTATGAGCAAGTTGTGAAAGAAAAAGAAGCCTTGATGAAGATCAATGAAGGGTTAGAGAAAGAGTTAGCCCAGGTACGCAGTGAGAAGAACAAGGCCGTATATGCTTTCCAACAACAGATCGAGCTGTTAAACAGGTTAGGGGCTGAGTTGACCGAGGAAAAGAAAAAGCGCGAACGTCTGGGGCAAGAGTTCAGAAGCTCCCATGACATGCTGGAAGCCAAAAAGAAGGCGCTTGACGCGGCACACCGAGAAATCTCCTCTTGCAACAAGACTTGGAATGCTACACTCACTAACAACAAGATGAGAGAAGATAAGCTGAAGCAGCAAATCTCCGACCTCGAAGAAAAGCTGAAGTCTAGCATCAAGAAGTGTGAGGAAGAAGTGATGACTCGGTATAGTGTCCAGCATGCACTGAACAAGGCAATCAAATCCAGAGATGAAGCAGTGTCTCAGAAGCGAAAGTTAGAAGATTGCTTCGGAGAAGCAACATGGGAAGAAACTGCTGAAGATGTACGCCGTGTCCTTAAGAGGAGAAACCAGCTTGTTGAAGGGCTGCTTGATCGACCAAGCCATCCGGAGACCAAGAAGTTGATAGAGGAGTACCAGACTTTTGGGAGGATTTGATCATTTCATGTAGTTATTCGTATGCTTTATTTGCATAGTGCTGACCATCACCAGGATTGTTGGTTGAGGTCATGCCTTCTTATTGTACTCTCAGTGATATTGTACCCTGGGATTATTGATTCTCTCAGCAATATATGAGGCTTTCTATGATTCAGCTCCGATATTCCTATTGTCAGCACTGTCACTGCACCGGCACCTTCGCACTAGAACTGGGGGAATGAACTTCCCTAATGCACAGACACATTGCATTGCATTCATATTCATATTGCATTACAGGTAATCTTTGAATGGTGCCTTACTTCCCGCTTGTACCAGGTACTTAACAGGATTCCAGATCAACATCCGCACCGCTATTCTACACGCTCCAACTGTCGGAAAATCATGGACCAAATCCAGAACGAGATGCAGGATGTGCGCGAGAAGCTCGCCCTCTTCATGCAGACCATGGACGCTATAGCAAAAGGGCAAGAGAATTTGCAGGCCATGGTCCAGCCTCTGTTGGCTCGCAATGCTGGTCATGGTAATGAAGATCATCAGTCTGTCCGGGTTGATACTGCTCATGGAGACGGCACTCCCACGCCAGTGGCTCCGCCCGTAGTCAATATACCTGCCGCTAATGTCAACAACGCTACCGCTGCTGTGAATGGTAACGTCGGAGTGGGGAATGAGACTGCTGTCCACAATGTTGGGCTGGGTGATGTCAATTTGGGAGATAATCTAGGAGGCAATGGCTTTGTCAATACTGGGTTCGGATTCAACGATCAGGGATTTGACAACACTGGCAAGTATGGCTTTAATGCTCAAGGCTTTGGGCAAGATGGTTATGGTATGGTCAATCAGGGTTACGGAGGCTTTGGAAACGGAAATGGTACTGGATTTATGGGTTTTGGTCCTGTTGGAGGTGTTCAAGGGTACGGCAACAGAGGCCGAGGTCCGGGAATGAATCAGATCAGAGCTGGACGTAATAATGCGTACGATGGGTACGGGGCTGGAAATGGTATGTGGCAAGAGGATCAGCAGGAGGATGCCTTCTCCGGAGGAGGTTTTGAAGGACCGATGGATGATTCCCAAAAGATTAGAATGCTGGAAGAGCAGATGAAGGGAGTCCTAAATCAGAGTGCTGTGGGATTGGACATGGCAACTATGGGCTTGGTACCTGGCTTGAGGGTGCCAATTAAATTCAAAGCGCCTGCGTTCGATAAGTACAAAGGAGACACATGTCCGAAAGTGCATGTACGAGCTTATTACAGAAAAATGTCTGCATACTCCACTGATGAAAGAATGCTAATGCATTTCTTTCAGGATAGTCTATCGGGTCCTTCCCTAGAGTGGTACATGGGGTTGGAGCCAACTGATATCAAGACTTGGAAGCAATTAGCAGAAGCATTCGTAGCCCATTACAAGTATAACAGCGACCTGGCGCCCAATCGGGTCCAGTTGGCCGGGCTTTCGCAGAAGAAGGGGGAGAGTTTTAAAGAGTACGCGCAAAGGTGGCGCGATATGGCTGCCAGGGTCCGTCCTCCGGTTGAAGATAAGGAAATGAATGATATGTTTGTCGGCACATTCACCGGGCTGTTTCATGATATGCTGTTTCATACGTCTCTGGCCAGTTTTTCAGACCTGATTCTGATGGGGGAAAAGATTGAACGTAACATTAAGCAAGGAAAGTTCCAGGTCGATGAATCAACTGCATCTGGCAGTAATAGGAAAGCTTACGGTGGGCGCCGTCAGGGCGAGGCAAGCGCGGTATTCGGAGGCCGAGGCCGAGGCCGAGGCAGGGGAAGAGGTCAATATCGTCAGCCGCAGCAGGTGTCGAGTGTTACTATCCCATATCAACAACAACCAATCCAGCAACAACAACCGGTTCAGCAGCAACCAATGCCACAGCAGCAGCAGCCTCAGCAGGGGGCACAGCAGGCTCAACGAAGATTCCAGGGTAATAAACCGAGAAGGGTGTTTGAGAAGCCTCCCTCAACCTATGCCGATTTGTTGCAGACATTGTTGGGATTGAATCTGGTAGAGAAAAGAACCCTGGCACCGATAACGGGAACTCCCCCGTTCGGCTACGATGCAAACAGGCACTGCGAGTTTCATTCTGGGGCCCCGGGCCACGATATAGAAGGTTGTCATGCTTTTAAGCACGTTGTGCAGGATCTTTTAGACAACAAGACTATCAATTTCGGAACGGCAGGTCCGAATATAGTCCAGAAACCCATGCCCAATCATGGGGCGAACGCCGTGCTGACTGAGGAAGGTCTGAATCTTATTATGAATGTTGAAGATTTAAAGACGCCGCTGAGCGAGATAAAGAGTCGACTGTTACAAGGAGGTGTTTACCCGGGATGTAACGAGTATTGCTTAGATTGCTGGACCCTAGCTGGGGGGTGTGAGGATTTGAAGAAAGGCATTCAGGCCTTAATTGATGAAGGTATATTGCAGTTTGATCGAGCGGCAACTGATGAGCCTGCAGGGGCAGCAGTGGATAATCGGAGTGATGTGGCCACGGTGACAATTCCTCGGAAGACGATCACTATTGCAGCACCAGCTCAGCGACCACCGATTACCATAACTAAGGCCGGGCCAATCCCGTATGAGAATACGAAAGCAGTCCCATGGTCATATGGGTTAGAGGTGTACTGTGACGGGATAAAAATTGATGTTAACAAGCAGCCAGTGGAGATTGTGGATAACATTGTTGGCTCAGGAGGCATGACGAGGAGCGGCAGGATCTTTATATCTCCTGAAGTGGAGGCTGAAAGGCTAGCGAAAGGAAAAGGGAAAGCGGTTGAAAATGTTCCGGTACAAGCAAGTGAAAAAGAAGCAGCATCGAAAGATGTGGAAGAATTCATGCGCTTAATTCGGAAAAGTGATTATAAGATTGTGGAGCATCTGCAGCAGACACCGTCCAAAATATCTATCTTGTCATTGCTGTTATGTTCGGAAGCTCACAGAAACGCTTTGCTGAAAGTCCTGGACACTTCTTTTGTACCCCAGGACGTCTCCGTGAATCAGCTAGAAGGAGTATTGGCACATGTGAATGCAGGCCACAGTCTGGGCTTTACTGATTTTGACTTGACTCCGAAAGGGAGAGATCATAATATGGCATTACACGTATCTGTTGAGTGTAGAGTGTAACACCCATTTTAATTATTTAGTCATTTTATTATTATTTTAAATATTATATGTTGATGTGCCATTTGGTAGGGTGTATTTGATGATGTTTGGTGGGTGTCCCTGAGATGGGAGATCATTGGTGGTAATTTGGTGAGTTTATAATAATATAAGAAATAATAGTAATATTGGTGGTGGTATTAATATTAATATTATTATTATTATTATTATTATTATTATTATTATTATTATTATATTTATGATTATTATTAATATTTGTAGTAATATTATTAATATGGAGAATATAATATTATTATTAATATAGTTATTATATTATTATGATTTTTGGTGTGAATATGATAATATAATGAATAATAGTAATATTGGTGGGGGTATTATTATTATATATTATTATATTTATTAGTATTATTAATATTATTATTATTTTGGTGAGATAATAATATTATTACTATTATTATTATTATTATTATTTTGGTGAGATAATAATAATAATAATATTATTATTATTATTAATAGTATTATTATGATTAGTATTATTAATATTAGTAATATTATATTAGTATTATTAATATTAAGATTATTATTATTCATATTATTTTATTATTAGTATTAATATAATTGTTATTATTATCATTAGTATTATTATTATTATAATTATAATTATTGTTGGGTGTATTACTATTATTATTATTATGTTGAATATTACTATAATATTATAATAGTATTATATTATATTATTATTATTATTATTATTATAATGATTATTATAATTATTATATTAGAATTATTATTGGGAATATTAGTGGTTGAAATAAGTGAAATAAGAGGTGGAAGGGTTATTGGGAAGTTAGAATGGAAATATGAAAAGTCATGATAGAAACCGTGAGGAAGGAAATATGAAGGGGTAGCAAGGAGATATTAGAAAAGTTGGAATAGAGAGAAAAGGGATTACCATAGATCGTGGGAAATTGGTGTGATAATAATAATAATAATATTATTATTATTATTATTATTAATATGTTATTTTTATTAGTTATTATTATTATTATTATATTATTTTTATTAGTTATTATTATTATTGGGATAGGAAATAAAAAGGAAAATAGAATATGAAGGGATGGGGGAAGTATTAGAGAAAATAACACGATAGAAAGATGGAAGAGAGAAAGAGCGATAGAAAGAGAGAAGAGGAAAGAACGAGAGAAGTGAGAAGAACGAAGGAAAAAGGGAACGAAGAACGGAAAGAAAAGAGGAGGCCAAGAGACCAAATCCAGGAAGAATTTCATCGATCAACCGATTAACAAGGTAAGGGGGGAGAAACTTGATTGGGAATGGTATATACATGTATAGGGTAGTGGGGATTCCTTAACCCCGTAGGAATGTATCGTTGATGAAGTTTTATATTGACATGCTATTGATTGTTGAGTTATGTTGATGTTGATGGATTGAAATATGTTGAGTGTTAGTGAATTGTTGTTTTTGGTTAATTTGGCGTATAGGTTGGGTTTACGGTTTTAGGGAAGTTCTGTGTGACCTTTTTGATGTGTTGATAGATTGTTTAAGTGATGACTTTGGAATAATATGTATATGATGATGTACGGATGTTTGATGTTGCCATTGTTGATTGACTGTTGGTGTTGGTTTGGTTTGAGTAAGGTTCAGAGTAACTCTAAAGTGTCGGTAGTGTGCCGTAATGTTGATCTGGAGTAGAATTATAGGAAGATTGATAAGCCTAATATGCATTGGTCGTAATACGGATAGTATAGGAAGTGGATGTTATAGAATAGGCTTGAATCAGAGAAGAGTGAGAATTCTGAACTGTGAGAACTTGAGAAGTCGCAGGCAACTCGCTAGCACTTCGCTTAGCGAGAAGGCAGCGAGCGTTCGCTAGGTGCTCGCCTAGCGAGTGAGGTAGCGAGTGAGTCTAGTAGGTTCTGTTTGCCTTCGCGAGGAGGTTCGCTAAGCGAACAGGTAGCGAGCATTCGCTGGGAGCTCGCCTAGCGAGGGTGTAGCGAGCGTAGCAGAATGGGGTTTTTCTATGTTGTTATACTGTGTGCGCTAAGAGTGTAGTGCCCTTGGACTTTGTTGATTATAGGGGAGATGATTGAGTGTTATAGAGTGAGTACTCGGTGATAGTATGTGATTTCCGTTACTAATTATTTAAATGGATAATTAGTTGGTGTATGAATCATGCGGAGCATGGTGTAGTGATCAGTAGGATCGTGTATTCCCGAGTGGTGGGACGTGTTTATATCTTGGTGATAAAGTATGAACTTGTTTACTTGGTGATGGTACTCGTTTTCCTTGATATTGTTGGTGAACAATTGGTTAACGTATATGTATGTAGTGATCAGTAGGATCGTGTGTTCCCGGGTGTTGGGATGTGGTTATATATGGTGTTATAGTATGAATTTATTTACTATCTGATTGATTTATATGGTGTTGGTGTAATATATCTACACATATATGCATTGATGTATGATGATATGATCAGGAGGATCGTGTGCACTTAGTGTGCCTAAATATGATAGTTATGCATTGGTGTGTGCATATCATGGTGTTTTGGTGGGATGAATCATGTCTCAGGAGGAGCGTAAGTGATTCATCCGTACTCCTTGGTGGAGAATGGTGGGGGATAGATCATGTCTCAGGAGGAGCGTAAGTGATCTATCCAGGTTCGATTGAATGAACCAATGAGTCGGTACCGCATGCATGGTGTTGAGTTGCATATTTGCATTATAATATGTTATATTGTAATTTGAACAGTAGGTTCGTTATATGGAGTTGTTGGGGTGAATATTGGTGTGTTGGTGTGTTTTACTACCTTGTTTACATGTATTACATTACCAATATATTTTTGATCATGTTTTCTCACCCCTTGGTTGTTGTTGTGTCTGTGCTTCTCCGAAAGTACAGATAATCCAGGTACTTAGATAGCTTGGATGGTGGTGTGCCAGTCGAGTTTAGGATGCTCTGATACGTAACACGGGATATGGGTGTTTTAATTGTTTTATGTCAAACTTGTTGTAATCCTGTGACGTATCACTTTTTTTTTATGAATTATAATAATAAAGATTTTACGAAATTTGGCGGATGGCCGAGAATGTTGGAATAATGTTTTCCGCTGTATTATTTTTGAGAATAATTAATAAAGTATTTTTATAAAAAATTTGGTGATGTGATATCCCACTATTTGGGGGAAAACTCTGATGTTTATTTATAATGTTTATATTTTATTTAATTTGGGAAGTGGGGTGTTACAATTGGTATCAGAGCAGGTCGGTCCGTCCGGCCAATGTTGTCTAGTGTTATTGTTTCCTGGTATGCGACATGTGTGTAAAAACACTGTCGGTACATGTTGTTGGTTAACTTCATTGGTAGAAGTGGAATGATTCCAGTGGGGGAGAAGTTGTATTTCTCCGAAAAGCTACAGTGTGGTGGCTTAGTGTGTTGAGGTGTGATATTATAGTTTGGTAAAGATGGTTTGTACCCCATCATGATTTCGGCTGTCTATTAACAAATTGAGGAACTGATCACCCTTAATCTCTTGTTAATAGTGGACGGGATTGTGTTGGATGGGATAGACGTATCTTGCAAGCTTGGGTGGCGTGAGCAGTGTATAGTCTTGAGTTAAGCTAAGTGCTTAAGGGATTATTTTGAGGAATTTGGCGTAAGACGGTGTTGAAGTGTCTATTTTGAATGAAACTTGGAATGAGAAGGAAAGTGAGAAAAATTGGGATTTGTCAATTAATTGCGATTGCCGGAGGTTTCCGGATGAGGTAGGTGATTTACTATCGGAGTGTGAAGTAAAGCTCACACGTTGACTTTGTTGTTGGAACGAGTCTGATATTAGTGACTCCATATGGTGTGTTTTCGTTGGGATTGGAGAAGTTGAAGAGTCAACTTGAAGACCTTCTAGGAGAGAGGTTCTTTTGTTTGAGTGTGCTACCGTAATGTGCACCAATTTTGTTGGTTAGACAGATAGAAGGTTTTGTGAAGCTTTGGGTGAACTATAGATAAGTGAACAGGGTGACTATCAAGGATAGGTGTTCGCTTCCAAGAGTTAATGATTTGATGGAACAATTGATCGAGGGATGTGAGTCCCTTGGTCATGTGATCTCGAGTAGAGTTCTTGTGGTGGATGGGACGAAGGTCAAACGTTCTATCGTATTAGGAGGCTCAAAGATCTGCTGTTGAGATTGGAAGTAATTGAGTTTTAAATTATTCATAAATTTAAAATGTGTTGGATGGCTTCCTAAGTATAAAATTGTTGTTGTACGTTAAATTCCGAGATCGCAGCTTTTTACGGAATCGAAATCGGACACTCGGAAGTCGGGTAACGGTCGAAAAGAGGATTTTGGGACTGTCATGTTCGCCTGGCGAAGGGGTCCTGGGCAGAAAATGTTATTCTGGTGTTTTTGCCGTAACGGGAGAACCGTAACTCGGAATGACGCGCGGTTCGAAGCGTTGGAAAGCTATTCAAATTATCTATGAGATGGTGAAGTATTGACATAGATTTAAGCTATTTATTGATGAAGTGTGTTTGAATGTTGTGGTAAGGACGGGCGGTACGATATGTGTTCCCGCTATAACTCACAACTTGTTTGTCCACTTGGCATGGGATCTTCTTTAATTATTTATATAAGGCAATGGTTGTGTTAATAAATGATATTTTAAGGTATTCGAAGCGTATAGAGGATTATGTTGAGCATAAGGAACTGGAGTTATCAATGTTGGAAAAAGAGCGGTGATATACTTCCGTAAGGAAAGTTCTGCCGAATCCGATAGAACTAATTGTGGTGTTTGTGATGCTTGTTGATATAATTAGAGGATTTGCTAAAGACAACTTCAGCGAGTTTCAATTATGCAAAAGGAAACTTGAAGTGTATAAGAGAAATCATCCGACCAGTGATTTAGAGTTGGTTACTATTGTGATTGTACTAGAGTCGGAGTCTTTAAAAGTTCAGACTGAGATCGGAGATGTTTGGTGATCTTAAGAGTTTAAGGTGTTTTTTTAATTTGAATAAGACAAATATGAGGCATAGGAAATAATTGGGACTTCGAAAAGAGTACGACTTCGAGTTGAATTACCATTCGGGTAAAGCGGACATGGTAGATGATGCAGTGAGTTAGAAATATTTGCATATACCGAAGATGATGGTGAAAAGAGTTAGAACTGATTGAGAAATTTCATAATATGCGTTTTGTGAGTAAGGATACTTATTATGGAGTTAAGCTTTTATTATTAAGATCTGACTAGTGATATCCTTGAGAAGAATCGAGAAAGTCAGAAATCTGGGTTGAATAGTGAATTAGTTGAAATTGATAAATTAGAGTCGAAGAGTGGATTGTCGGGTTTGTGGAAATAATACCACGAGGTGTTATGATAGAGTATGTATATCAGATGTTGTTGAAGGGAGTAGGAGTACTCGTGAAGAAATACATTGAGGTAGATGGAGTATCCATCTCGGTGCTATGAAGAAGTAACCGAACTTGAGTAGATTGTTTTTGAGACCATGGATAAGGAGAGGTGGAATATGCTAGTTAGAATTGTCGGAATTCGAAGAGTGAACATCAGAGACTGTTGAGTCTGATGTAGTCGTTAAATATTCTAGAGTGGAAATCAGGTAGTATTTTCACGAAATTGGTGTTGAGATTTCCAAAGAATTTGTAAAGACATAATTTTAATTTGAATTGTTAGGAGTGGATTAACTATTCCGTGTTGAGGATATACGAGATGCATATTGAGAAAGTGGTGAAGTTGGATGAGATACTGACGAATATTGTGTCAGATGGAAATTTGAGGTTTATATTGAGATTTTGGAGGGGCTTACAGGAAGCTTCGGGTACTAAGTTGAAGCTGAGTTCGACCTATCATCCGCAAACTGATGGTCAGTCAGAGAGGACTATTGAGTCTGTAGAGAATTGGTGAGAGCTTGGGTGTCGGATCAAGGTGGAGCGTGGGATGATTAATTATCGTTGATTGAGTTACCTATAATAACGGTTACCATCCTAGTGTCGGAATGGCACTATATGTGGCTTGGTGAGATAGGGAGTGTAGAACTCTCCTGTGTTGAAATAAATCGAGTAAGAGTGTTGTACTCAGACTTGAAAATTATGCTTGAGATGGCTGAGAAGATCGAGAGGATCCGAGGCAATATGTGTTTTGAGGGTCACGCCGGTGACTGGTGTTGGTCGAGCTTCGAAATCTCAGAAGTTCGCACCGTGTTCTGTAGTTGTATCAGAGTGGCGCAGCGGAGGCATGGGAGGAGTAACATGTTAGACTGTTTTTCCGTTGTCGCTGTGAATTGGCATGATATGTTTCATGTGTCTTAGTCGAGAAAGTACATTGAACCAGGTGGATGATGTACAAGTGAAAAATATTCCGATTGTTGAGGCATTGCTAGTTCGTTTTGGCGAGCGAGGAACAACTCCGAAGGGAGGAGATATCTTTGGTGAAAGTAGTATGGGGAGGTGCTGCAGAAGGCAGTGTGACCTGAGAATTGGAATAAAAGATGCGGGGAGCGTATCCGGAATTATTTCCATCAGATAATTTTCGAGGACGAAAATAATTAAAGTGGGGGAGAGTTGTAACACCCATTTTAATTATTTAGTCATTTTATTATTATTTTAAATATTATATGTTGATGTGCCATTTGGTAGGGTGTATTTGATGATGTTTGGTGGGTGTCCCTGAGATGGGAGATCATTGGTGGTAATTTGGTGAGTTTATAATAATATAAGAAATAATAGTAATATTGGTGGTGGTATTAATATTATTATTATTATTATTATTATTATTATTATTATTATTATTATTATTATATTTATGATTATTATTAATATTTGTAGTAATATTATTAATATGGAGAATATAATATTATTATTAATATAGTTATTATATTATTATGATTTTTGGTGTGAATATGATAATATAATGAATAATAGTAATATTGGTGGGGGTATTATTATTATATATTATTATATTTATTAGTATTATTAATATTATTATTATTTTGGTGAGATAATAATATTATTACTATTATTATTATTATTATTATTATTTTGGTGAGATAATAATAATAATAATATTATTATTATTATTAATAGTATTATTATGATTAGTATTATTAATATTAGTAATATTATATTAGTATTATTAATATTAAGATTATTATTATTCATATTATTTTATTATTAGTATTAATATAATTGTTATTATTATCATTAGTATTATTATTATTATAATTATAATTATTGTTGGGTGTATTACTATTATTATTATTATGTTGAATATTACTATAATATTATAATAGTATTATATTATATTATTATTATTATTATTATAATGATTATTATAATTATTATATTAGAATTATTATTGGGAATATTAGTGGTTGAAATAAGTGAAATAAGAGGTGGAAGGGTTATTGGGAAGTTAGAATGGAAATATGAAAAGTCATGATAGAAACCGTGAGGAAGGAAATATGAAGGGGTAGCAAGGAGATATTAGAAAAGTTGGAATAGAGAGAAAAGGGATTATCATAGATCGTGGGAAATTGGTGTGATAATAATAATAATAATATTATTATTATTATTATTATTATTATTATTATTAATATGTTATTTTTATTAGTTATTATTATTATTATTATATTATTTTTATTAGTTATTATTATTATTGGGATAGGAAATAAAAAGGAAAATAGAATATGAAGGGATGGGGGAAGTATTAGAGAAAATAACACGATAGAAAGATGGAAGAGAGAAAGAGCGATAGAAAGAGAGAAGAGGAAAGAACGAGAGAAGTGAGAAGAACGAAGGAAAAAGGGAACGAAGAACGGAAAGAAAAGAGGAGGCCAAGAGACCAAATCCAGGAAGAATTTCATCGATCAACCGATTAACAAGGTAAGGGGGGAGAAACTTGATTGGGAATGGTATATACATGTATAGGGTAGTGGGGATTCCTTAACCCCGTAGGAATGTATCGTTGATGAAGTTTTATATTGACATGCTATTGATTGTTGAGTTATGTTGATGTTGATGGATTGAAATATGTTGAGTGTTAGTGAATTGTTGTTTTTGGTTAATTTGGCGTATAGGTTGGGTTTACGGTTTTAGGGAAGTTCTGTGTGACCTTTTTGATGTGTTGATAGATTGTTTAAGTGATGACTTTGGAATAATATGTATATGATGATGTACGGATGTTTGATGTTGCCATTGTTGATTGACTGTTGGTGTTGGTTTGGTTTGAGTAAGGTTCAGAGTAACTCTAAAGTGTCGGTAGTGTGCCGTAATGTTGATCTGGAGTAGAATTATAGGAAGATTGATAAGCCTAATATGCATTGGTCGTAATACGGATAGTATAGGAAGTGGATGTTATAGAATAGGCTTGAATCAGAGAAGAGTGAGAATTCTGAACTGTGAGAACTTGAGAAGTCGCAGGCAACTCGCTAGCACTTCGCTTAGCGAGAAGGCAGCGAGCGTTCGCTAGGTGCTCGCCTAGCGAGTGAGGTAGCGAGTGAGTCTAGTAGGTTCTGTTTGCCTTCGCGAGGAGGTTCGCTAAGCGAACAGGTAGCGAGCATTCGCTGGGAGCTCGCCTAGCGAGGGTGTAGCGAGCGTAGCAGAATGGGGTTTTTCTATGTTGTTATACTGTGTGCGCTAAGAGTGTAGTGCCCTTGGACTTTGTTGATTATAGGGGAGATGATTGAGTGTTATAGAGTGAGTACTCGGTGATAGTATGTGATTTCCGTTACTAATTATTTAAATGGATAATTAGTTGGTGTATGAATCATGCGGAGCATGGTGTAGTGATCAGTAGGATCGTGTATTCCCGAGTGGTGGGACGTGTTTATATCTTGGTGATAAAGTATGAACTTGTTTACTTGGTGATGGTACTCGTTTTCCTTGATATTGTTGGTGAACAATTGGTTAACGTATATGTATGTAGTGATCAGTAGGATCGTGTGTTCCCGGGTGTTGGGATGTGGTTATATATGGTGTTATAGTATGAATTTATTTACTATCTGATTGATTTATATGGTGTTGGTGTAATATATCTACACATATATGCATTGATGTATGATGATATGATCAGGAGGATCGTGTGCACTTAGTGTGCCTAAATATGATAGTTATGCATTGGTGTGTGCATATCATGGTGTTTTGGTGGGATGAATCATGTCTCAGGAGGAGCGTAAGTGATTCATCCGTACTCCTTGGTGGAGAATGGTGGGGGATAGATCATGTCTCAGGAGGAGCGTAAGTGATCTATCCAGGTTCGATTGAATGAACCAATGAGTCGGTACCGCATGCATGGTGTTGAGTTGCATATTTGCATTATAATATGTTATATTGTAATTTGAACAGTAGGTTCGTTATATGGAGTTGTTGGGGTGAATATTGGTGTGTTGGTGTGTTTTACTACCTTGTTTACATGTATTACATTACCAATATATTTTTGATCATGTTTTCTCACCCCTTGGTTGTTGTTGTGTCTGTGCTTCTCCGAAAGTACAGATAATCCAGGTACTTAGATAGCTTGGATGGTGGTGTGCCAGTCGAGTTTAGGATGCTCTGATACGTAACACGGGATATGGGTGTTTTAATTGTTTTATGTCAAACTTGTTGTAATCCTGTGACGTATCACTTTTTTTTTTTATGAATTATAATAATAAAGATTTTACGAAATTTGGCGGATGGCCGAGAATGTTGGAATAATGTTTTCCGCTGTATTATTTTTGAGAATAATTAATAAAGTATTTTTATAAAAAATTTGGTGATGTGATATCCCACTATTTTGGGGAAAACTCTGATGTTTATTTATAATGTTTATATTTTATTTAATTTGGGAAGTGGGGTGTTACATAGAGGATCGGTAATGTCGCACGTATTGGTTGACACCGGATCATCCTTGAATGTGTTACCCAAGAAGGCGATGATGAAGCTGGATGTTCGAGGAATTTTGTGCACACCCAGTGATTTGGTAGTCAGAGCATTTGACGGCACGCGGAGAACAGTCTTCGGATCGATTACCTTGCCCCTGCAAGTGGGGCCAGAAGTGTTTGCAACGGAGTTTTATATCATGGATATACAGCCTGCGTACAGTTGCTTGCTTAGAAGACCCTGGATTCATGGGGCAGGGGCTGTCACGTCTACCCTGCATCAGAAGTTAAAGTATATGGTCGGAGACAGCGTAGTCACCGTGTGCGGAAAAGAAGACATCCTGGTCAGCCATCTATCATCGTTTAAATATGTGGAAGTCGACGGGGAGATCCACGAGACACCATGCCAGGCATTCGAAGGTGTGCGCATCAAGGACCAGGGTCCCGGGCCAAGCAAAGTGCCAGAGATAGCTGTCTCATCGTATAAGGAAGCTCAAGCTCTAGTGGAAGCAGGAGAAGCCAAGGGCTGGGGCAAAGTGCTGGACATTCCTGTGAAAATGGACCGGTTCGGACTGGGGTACCAACCGTCGTCATCAACTCCTTCCGTGGGGGCCCCCCGTTTCAGAAAGTCAATTACCATCTCTGCCAGTGGAGTATGTCATGAAACTGTCAATGCTGCTTCAAAGTCTGATGAAGGAGACAGCGACTGTGATATGGATGCCTGGATTCAGCCAAGCACGCCAGGACAAGGACTGTGCAACTGGTCTATTCAGGAGCTTGTTCCTGTGACTTTTAAACAGTAATGCTTTGCTTTATTAATTGTTGAATAATCTGATGTCTTGCCCGGGGCATCAGGATTTGCTTAGGGCTGTGTTGTTATAAACATTGCGCGTTAATCATTAAATAAATGGCGTTTTTTCATGTGCAAATACTGTAATCCCTGTCTTTCCTGTTTTGTATTTTTCAATAAAATGGCAACATGGTTATTCGCTTTATACGCATTTTGAAGCACTTAACCATTCCTTTTGCAGGATAACATTTTCAGATGACATCCTTGAATCACCTATGACTCGTCCCGACTTTGAGCATCCGGTATTCCAGACCGAAGAAGAGGTTGTCGAAGATAGCGAAGTTCCTGAAGAACTGTCTTGGTTGGTGAAGCAAGAGGAAAGAGCCATTCTGCCTCACGATGAGGTCATCGAAGTTATCAATTTGGGGTCGGAAGGGGTTGAGAAGAATATTCGTATCGGGGCCGCACTGCAAAGAGATATCAAGCGAAGACTGGTTGAAATGCTCCGAGAGTATAATGATGTATTCGCTTGGTCGTATGAGGATATGCCAGGGCTCGATACTGATATGGTCGTGCATCGCCTGCCACTGAAAGAAGATTGCCCACCGGTCAAACAAAAGCTTCGCAGAACTCGACCAGATATGGCAATGAAGATCAAAGAGGAGGTTCATAAACAGTGGGACGCTGGTTTCCTGGCTGTGACGAAGTATCCTTCATGGGTTGCCAACATCGTACCAGTGCCAAAGAAAGATGGCAAGGTTCGGATGTGCGTGGATTATAGAGATTTGAATAAAGCAAGCCCAAAAGACGATTTTCCACTTCCTCACATTGACGTGTTAGTTGATAATACCGCTCAATACTCTGTATTCTCCTTCATGGATGGCTTTTCAGGCTACAATCAAATTAAAATGGCGCCAGAGGATATGGAGAAGACTACTTTCATAACGCCTTGGGGAACATTTTGCTACAAAGTGATGCCCTTTGGTTTGAAAAACGCTGGGGCAACATATCAGCGTGCGATGACGACTCTCTTTCATGACATGATGCATAAAGAGATCGAAGTTTATGTTGACGATATGATTGCCAAATCCCAGACGGAGGAAGAGCATCTGGTGAATCTGCTGAAGTTGTTTAAAAGACTTAGGAAGTTCAGGCTGAGGCTGAACCCTAATAAATGCACCTTCGGGGTGAGGTCGGGTAAACTGCTGGGGTTCATCGTAAGCGAAAGAGGAATAGAGGTCGATCCTGCTAAAATAAAAGCGATTCAAGAAATGCCGACGCCTAAAACAGAGAAAGAGGTGCGCGGGTTTTTAGGGAGATTGAACTACATTGCCCGGTTCATATCTCACCTAACGGCCACGTGTGAACCATTATTCAAGCTGTTAAAGAAAGATCAAGCTGTAACGTGGAACGAAAATTGTCAAAAGGCGTTCGATAAAATAAAGAAGTATCTGCAGGAGCCTCCTATTTTGATACCCCCGGTGGCAGGTAGACCCTTGATAATGTATTTGACGGTTCTTGAGGGAAGCATGGGTTGTGTTCTCGGTCAACACGACGAGACAGGGAGAAAAGAGCATGCAATCTATTATCTGAGTAAGAAATTTACAGACTGTGAATCTCGATACTCAATGCTGGAGAAAACTTGTTGCGCGCTAGCCTGGGCCGCCAAGCGTTTGAGGCAGTATATGCTGAATCATACAACCATGCTCATCTCGAAGATGGATCCAATCAAATATATATTCGAAAAGCAGGCGTTGTCAGGTAGAATTGCCCGTTGGCAGATGGTCTTGACTGAATATGATATTCAATACGTCTCGCAAAAGGCTATAAAGGGGAGTGTGCTGTCTGAGTATCTGGCGGAGCAGCCTATTGAAGAGTACCAATCGATGAGGTTTGATTTTCCTGACGAGGATATCATGTACCTCAAGATGAAAGATTGCGAAGAGCCGTTGCCAGACGAAGGACCAGAGTTGGGGTCCAAATGGCAGATGATATTTGACGGAGCTGTGAATGCTTACGGTAGCGGAATAGGGGCAATCATCACTACGCCACACGGGTCGCACATCCCGTTTACTGCCCGATTGACCTTTGCCGTTACCAACAATGAGGCCGAATACGAAGCTTGTATAATGGGGCTTGAAGAAGCCATTGATTTGCGAATCAAACATCTAGACGTATACGGAGACTCAGCTCTGGTGGTGAATCAGATCAAAGGGGAATGGGAGACACGTCAGCCCAATTTGATACATTATATGAATTATGCAAGGAGATTGTTGCCTTTCTTTGACAAAGTTGAATTGCATCACGTACCACGGGCAGAAAATCAAATGGCTGACGCCCTTGCCACTTTGTCTTCCATGTACAAGGTCAATTTCTGGAACGAAGCGCCCCAAATCACTATCTCTCGGTTGGACAGGCCAGCTTATGTATTTGCTATTGATGAAGTATCCGATGACAAACCGTGGTATTTTGATATCCTTAATTTCCTGAAGAACAAAGAGTATCCGGCTGGGGCATCCAGTCAAGATCAGAGGACTCTCAGGAGATTAGCGGGTAATTTCTATTTGAACCCAGATGGCGTCTTATACAGAAGAAACCACGATTTGGTGTTGTTGCGTTGTGTAGACGAGAAAGAGGCGAAGCTTCTCATGGAGGAAATTCACGAGGGTACCTTTGGTACGCATGCTGGTGGGCATGCTATGACGAGAAAGCTGCTGAGGGCAGGTTACTTTTGGCTGACGATGGAAACTGATTGTTTCAAGTTCGCGAGGAAGTGCCACAAGTGCCAAATCTATGCTGACAAGATACACGTGCCTCCGAGTCCTCTAAATGTGATGTCATCTCCATGGCCATTTTCGATGTGGGGAATTGATATGATTGGAAAGATCGAGCCGACGGCTTCTAATGGGCATCGGTTCATTCTAGTAGCAATCGATTACTTCACCAAGTGGGTGGAAGCGGCGTCTTACGCGAATGTAACGAAGCAAGTGGTGGCTAGATTCATCAAGAGAGATATCATTTGCCGATATGGGATCCCCGAGCGGGTAATCACGGATAATGGTTCAAATCTAAACAACAAAATGATGAAGGAGCTCTGTCAGAATTTCAAGATCGAACATCACAACTCCTCCCCTTACCGACCCAAGATGAATGGCGCTGTCGAAGCGGCCAATAAGAATATCAAGAAAATTGTTCAGAAAATGGTGGTGACTTATAAAGATTGGCATGAAATGCTACCTTTCGCTTTGCACGGTTATCGTACGACGGTACGCACATCAACCGGGGCAACTCCGTTCTCGTTGGTATACGGAATGGAAGCGGTATTACCATTGGAAGTTGAGATCCCTTCTCTGAGGGTGTTGCGAGACGTTCAGCTGGACGAGGCAGAATGGGTAACGAATAGATTGAACCAATTGAGTTTGATGGATGAGAAGAGGCTAGCTTCTCTGGCATACGGTCGTTTGTACCAAAGACGAATGAAGAAAGCGTACGACAAGAAGATACTTCCGCGAAGCTTTCAGACGGGCGACCTTGTGCTGAAAAGGATTCTCCCGCCGCAGGCAGATCACAGGGGCAAGTGGACCCCCAACTACGAAGGGCCATACGTTGTCAGTAAGGTCTTTTCAGGAGGAGCGTTGTTGTTGTCCGCCATGGACGGAGAAGACTTTGCGTCACCTGTGAATTCGGACGCAGTTAAAAAATACTTTGCTTGAAATAGACCCGCTGGACAAAAAAAAAGAGAGTCCAGGCAAAAATGGGGCATCCTGGCGAACCAAAAACAGAATGAAAGGTTCGGGCAAAAGTTAGGGATAAAATTGAAAAAATGTACACCCGCGAAGTCGAAAACCTACACTGGGCGGCTTCGGCAAAAAGGGGTATCCCGGTGAACTGAAAACCCGTAAAGGGCGGTTCACGCAAAAGTTAGGGATTTGAAAAGCAAATGACTGCGGTCCGAATTTGATTACAATGAGCATCAATGCGGGAGAATACATTTGAGGAGTCAGTTATCGGATACAACCTCTTCAGAAGTGGGGATACCGGGAAAGCATTAGAGTCGGATGAGTCATGGGAGGATCAGTTCGTGGTGTTCATCTGCATCCCGTTGCCGATATGTGTACAAAATTTAAATTTGTCAAAATATTCATGCTTCTTGTGCATACTTATGTATTTGCTTTGCGTAGCTTCCTCTTTTCAGGAGTTACATCCCGTGTACAAAAAACTCCGCCCATTCAGGGGCCCGATCAATGAAAATGTGTTATTCAGTATTTGGCACTGTTCTTTACTGTTTTGTGCATGATAAAACGCCTAAGTTTAGTGAAGCTAGCATGAGTATAACATCGCTGGCCCTTGCCAACAATTGTTAAAGCTTTGAATTAACTGAGTGTAACGTCACTAACCTGAATTGATTTGATTGCATAGGCTTGTCGTGTCTTGTTTGTGTTGTTGCAGGTTTCATAACCATACGAGGAAGATGATCAAAAGGTTGCGATAACGAAAGACTTAGTCCCCCACGCAGGTCATGCATGTTCTTCCTGAAGAAGGATAGAATTCCCCAGCTAGCCGTAGCTTACTCAAAGGGAGCAGAAAAGTTATTCGTCCTCAACAGAGTTTGGCGATTCCAAGATCGTAAGGCTGTATTCAGACAGGTTCATCTTTCCCCGTAGGGTCATGCACTCTCCCCCAGTGGAGTCAGTTAATTTTCCCCAAGAGAATCTGGCTATCCCCAGCGGAATTCTCTTTGCAAGTGTTTTCATTCCTTCCAGTGGAATTCGAAGATTAAGACTCTCACCAGCAGAGTTGATGGTGGGTCCAGTCATTTATTTTGTCAGGGATACTGTGTGATACCAGTTCACTCTCCCGCAGAAAGTCTGAGCATACTGTGCACATCTGCTATTCCCCAGCAAAGTTATATTCCCCAGCAGGGGGTTACCTCAATAGGGTGTGTGGTTTGAGTTCCCAATTTCCCAGCAGGGTCGACTTCACCCTCCCGGCATTTAGTTTGCTGGAATAATTCTGTAGCATCTGGCTATCCCCGGCGGAGTCGGCATTATCCTTCCAGCATTTATTTTGCTGAAGCAGTTTCTGTACTCTAGCAGTTCAGGTGGAGAGGGCTCTTGCTCAAATGAATTACTAAACAGTCAAGATTTCGGTATGAGACATCCAATGATAATGTCAGTTTCGGCGGTATTCCCCCACAGAGTCAGCATGATGAAGTTCTCTTTGTCTCCGAGCAGAGTCATTTATGCAAATGTCTCTTATTTTCCCCGTCAGAGTTAGTAGGCAAAATCTCTCCTTGTCCCCAAGCAGAGTTTGTTTGTCATCAACGGGTCCCATGAATCAGAATTTCAGAGGCCACCGCCGGTTATCAGAGCAGGCGTCCGTTAGGTTGGTTTCCAGACATCCCCAGTAGAGTTCATCTCAAAGTCGCTGTTACGTCAGTGCTAAGGAGTTTTGTGGGTAAGGATCATTGAAGAACTAAGTCCTGACGCGGACGATTTATTCCTATATTGACGGGATTTCTTCAGAAGTGGGCGTCCTAACGTGGACAGGTTTATTTCCCTGGATTGGTGAGGTGTGTTAGTCCTATCGTGGGCAGATTCGGTTTCTTGAAATTAGTGGAATGGGAGGTCATGACGTTGACAAAAGTAATTACTCTTTGTATTGGTGTCCTGACGCGGACAGATCAGACAAGGATGTGAGTCCTTACATGGACAAGTCTTATTTCCTCAGCAGGTCGAAGACGCCTGAGTCCTAACGTGGACAAATCAAGACGAGATCAGTGTCCTGACGTGGATAAATCAAAGAAATTATTATTATTCCTAGCAAGGAGAAATGGGTCCTAACGTGGACGATGTAGTCCTTACGCGGACATATCAGAAAAGGTAGTTTCCTTACGGGGAAATGACAGCATTCCTGAAGTGGAAAGAATGGAGTCCTTACGCGGACAGATTAAGATGGCATTCCTTACGTGGAAAAATGTAGTCCTGACGCGGACAAATCGTAAAGAAGTTGGTATTCCTTACGTGGAAAGATCAGAGTCCTTACGTGGACATATCAAGAGCATCCCTTACGTGGAAGAAAAATGGTTTCCTTACGTGGAAAGACGAGTTTATTCCTTACGTGGAAAGATTGAGTCCTCACGTGGACATATCAAGATTGAGTCCCGACGCGGACAGATCAAAGAAGTTATTCCTAATGTGGAAGAAGAAGATTTATTCCTTGCGTGGAAAAATTGGGATCCTTACGTGGATAGATTCAAGAAAAGTTGATTCCTGACGTGGAAGAATGATGTACTCCTTACGTGGAAAGTTGAGTCCTGACGTAGACAGGTTCAGAACCAAAGTTGAATTCCTTACGTGGAAAGATTGGAGTCCTGACGCGGACATGTTATGTGGTATTGGAGTCCTTACGTGGACAGATTGATATAGTTCTCCCTATGTGGAAAGAAGATTGCTTCCTGACGTGGAAAGATGAAAGAGTTAGTCCTGACGTGGACAGATACAGAAGAGATGATTCCTAACGTGGATAGGCGTTGCTCCTAACGTGGACGATGTGACTCCTAACGTGGAAGAGTGTTATTCCTAACGTGGATGATTCAGTTTATGGAAATGCAGACGAATTATCCCCAGCGGAGTTGCCGAGATTTTTCTGGGTTAACAGCAAGTGGAGTCCTAACGTGGACAGGTTCTAGTTGAGATTTCTTCGTATTGATGATGGACAGAGTCCTAACGTGGACAAGCAAGCAATCTGTTATGACAGAATCCTCTTCAGAATGATGAAGACAATCCCCAGCACAGTCGCACGAGATCAGTGGGTTACTGTAACAGTTAAATTCAGCTGATGAATGTCGTTCCCCAAGCAGTGGCGCAGTTTATTTTTGCGGTTGGCAAATTTCTGGTTTCACTAGTATTCAACCGTCTCGTACCACGAATGTCTGAAGGCTCCGGGCTCTTCACCCAATCGGGTCCAAGTCGCTTGAATAGGGGCAGCTGTTGCACCCTAAAATTTGCCCAACCTTATTCACTTGGTTTATGTTTCAATATCATTAGCATTTGCATATAGAGTCATGTACATAGTCTAATCATCTGCATAGCATAAGCATAGCAAGTCATTCAACAGGGGGACCAATCATTATTCTCATCTCTAGAGGCCTATCAAGAGGTTATTATCCTAATTCCATCTCATTCAAGTCATCAGGAAAGATTTTGAAAGCAAAGAGTGCAGCAGATCAAGCCTTGAGTCCATCTCCTAGCTGAGGGTATTTGAGGGTCAACAAGAGGGTTGTGAGCTGTGAGTTGAAGGCATGGAGAATATCTAGACATTATGAGAGACTTAGAAAGTCATTTGGAGAAGGAGACAAGTCATTGATGAGATCATAAGAGCTACAGTTGAAGACAGTCAATTAGGGTTTCATCTGGGTCAACCCTAGGTCAACCCTAGGTCAATTGACTGATTTAAGGGGCATTCAAGTCTAGTGGAGAGATGTGGGGTTCATCATTGGACATATAAAGAAGGATATGGAGATATGCCAAGGAGAATTCAAGAGAAATCAAGGAGAAGAGGAGTTTCTAAATTAGGGTTTCTGTGTAAAATCCCCTAGTTTAGGTCAAATTTCCAAGCAAGATAAGTCAAAATGCTAGCTTCAAATGGCTTCTTGGCCAACATAGAACTTGTAGAGGATATCAAGACCTTTAATTTGAGTGGTGGAAGACATCAAGGAGATTTATAGAACTCAAGTTATGGTCCTTGCAAGTTACAGGTCATCTGAGGTATCTGAATTTTTGTCTGTGAAAGTGACTTGACTTCCAAGAAATTTTTACCCCTCAAGGAGATTTCAAATGAATTCTTGGTCAACATAAGAATTGTTCCTCATTGTCTTAGCTTTCTAGAATGGTATAGTATGCCTTCATATGATGTGTGGAACTCAACTTATGGTCTTGGCAAGCAAAGGGTATTTTGGGCATTTGTGAATTATAGGTCATTTTAACCTATGTCCAAAACTCATACAAGGAGGCCTCAAATGGAAAAACTTACAACATCAAACTTGCTCCAAATGGGATTTTAAGTCTAGAAATAAGGTCACAAATTATTGGAGAAGCTCATAACATGAAGTTGCATAATTGGTCAAAATTTGAACTAAAATGGCTTATAATTCAAAGAAATTCAAAGTGAAAAATGGTTTGGGAGATTTATGAGTCCAAATGGAGACTTCCAATATATGATTTTGAATGGAAAAGCAATTCTAAGAACAATGGTTCAAACACTTTTTTGAGTTTAGAAGGAAAAAAGAAAGTTATCTTTGGTTACTTGTAATTGAAGAAACATTTCAAAAATGGACCAAAGTTGGAAGGCAAGGGAATGTGTAAGATGGATCTAGAATGTTCATGTGCACACTATATATTCATGAAATGAGGATTGATCAAGGGTTGGCTTCATTTTTCACCAAGAATTTCACAAACTTTCTCATTCTTTCTCTTTGAAGTTTCACTCCAATTCCTCAAATTCTTCACCAAATCATCATCAAGATCAACTTCATTATACTGTTTCATCATCATAGATCATAATTCAATCAAGAACAAGGTGGTTAGAATCCATTTTCGTGCACTTTCTTCAAGAACATCAAAACTGCAATTTCCATTGGATAGCACAATTCAAGTCAAGAATCATCAAGGTATTGCATACAGAATCAATCACTGAGTTAATTGATCAAGATCTAAGCCTTGGAAGCCTCAGATCTGCAAGTCTCCATAGCTGTTTTCAAGCTTTTGCACCAGGTGTGTTTTCATTCAAATTGCTTGATTCAGTTAGTTAGGCATAGCTTTGTTAGTTTAGATATAATGTAGAAGGTTAGTAGAGCAATTAGGATGAATTTGGAGTGGTTTGGTGATGATGATTAGCAGGTTGTAGAAACTGTTAGGGCTTGAAACTTGTAGTAGAATGCATCCTAAGCTTAGCTTGATAGATCAGAATGATGACCATTATGCATAGATTAGGTTAGTGTAAGTTTGATTGAGAATTGTGTTGGTGCATCTCAGAGGATTTCCATGGTGACCAGAGTTTGTTGCGCACAGGTTTGTTGATGTGATGAGTTTCAAAGCAAACTGATGCCACAGGATTGTAGAGGGAGAGATGTAGAGTGTTTTTCATGTTTATGGCGTGGCGTTTCATGGACTGGAGATGGAGAACTGAGAGCTTGAATGTTGCTCGTGCATGGCTGCCATGGGAGAGGGAAACCCTAACTCGTTTGAACCAAGGAGGAAGATAAAATCTGGAGCGTTCAATGCGTGTTGGACCTTTGACTAAGAGGGAAATCCTAGGGCTAGCATTTAATTTCAGATTTGGAGGGAAGCGTTGGTGCCAAACGCACCGTTTCATTAATTGAAACGGGCGGGCCTGAGCGAGCGAGTGATATTCCCACCCCCAGATACCAAGCCCAAACCAGTTTGAACGTGTTTCCTTTTCTATTTTCACCCCCAGCTTGTTTTTTTTATTTTCTTCAATGCTGACTTAGCTCTGGGCTTAGTGACTTTCTATTCACACCCCTGTCTGTGTGGCCCATCCTGAATTGAACTAAGCGCGCCTACTAAATACACCCCTCTCCCATTTATTTCTTGCATTTTGTTTTTATTTCTCTTAATTCTTTATGCATTTTCATTAATTCATAATAAATTCATAAAAAATCATTTTCACTTCATTCTTTTTACATCATTTTCTTTAGGATGTGTAGAAAATTATAGAAAAATAAAATTGCATTTTTATTTTTATTTCATATTTTTTCCATATTTTCTAAATAAATGTCATTTTAAATAGATTCATTTCATGCATGATTTTAATAATTTTTGTTCTATTACATGCTTTAATATTTTTTGTTCATTCTTTTTAGGGTGTTTAGATTAGATGTTGAACTTGTAGATTCCATTTAGTTCCCATTTTTTAGAAATTCATTTTAGGTGATTAATGTAGGTTTGAACAACATGTACAAAACTAGGGTTTTAGGTGATGACTTGGAAGTTTGATTTCATTTCCCTTAGGACTTAGGGTTTGAATAGATTAGTTATGGGACTATAGGGGTTATGGGTAGTTATTAGATCCCCTTAGAAAAGTCAGGATTCCCCTACTGCTATTAATACTGTCTGTATATCTGATTGACTGGTGTGGTGTGCCCTCTGGGGATTATTGCTTGCTTGTGTGAGTATTGGGATTGTCTGGGGACCTGGGGAAGCTGAAGACTTGAGGAGATGAAGACTATTGGAGATCCAAAGATTGAAGATCAACTTCCAGAGTTGAAGAGAAGATTCTTGCTAGCAGATGCTGAGGAACTAGGGTTTAGGAGCTAGGCAGAGCTCTAGGTTAGAAAGTTTGTTTCTCAAACATGGATTGCCTTGTCTGCATCCATTCTTCTCTGTGATTCAGAGTCTCTCTAAGACACTCACCCCCTTCCTTTGGAAGGCTTGGTGATAGTATCTATGAGATAGAACTCTTGAGAGAAAATGTCTCTCGTGTTAGAAGCAGTCTGTTCACCACCTTTGGTAGTCAACTGATTGCTTAACACCCAATTCACTCTTGTGACTAATCCCTCATTCTGGGAGGTTTGAGCTTGAAGAAAGCCATTGCAGATGGAAGACTGATGATCAAAGCCCTTGCCTGAAGGCCATGAAGATGGAGATTGATGCTTGTTGAAGCCTGTAGCTGATTGGAGGTTACTTGAAGCCAGATGTTGATTCAGAGCTGCTGATGCTGTTTCTTTTGCTGTTGTATTTCATTTGCTGATGTATTGATTGGATTTCCTGGTTGTATTGTTTGCTGGTTACCCTGCTGGGTTGAAAGTGAAGCCTGTTCACTTTTGCCTATTGTTTTCTAGGTTCGAGGTTGAGTGGGACTCCCTTGCCTCGCTTGTGCTGTTGCATCCATGCATTTTACTGCTTTACTGTATATATCTGATATTGTTTCTGTTTCTGCCTATCCCGTAGGATCTCTGTTTCTCTCTGTGCAAGAGAGGAGCATGATAGACACTAGGTCTTAACCCATGCATGATAACATTAGGTTAGTTTGTTTCCCTTCGCAACCGTAGGTTAGAGTTCTGTCTCTTTCTTTCTCAAAACAAACAGAAAAACACATAAAGATTTCAAACACAATAAAAGACACTTCTTTCGTAAAAGAATGTGAACTCATCAAAACGTCATTTTTGTCCGCTTGGGCTGCTAATCAGAAAAACCTTTTTCAGAAGGAATAAAATCAATCAAGACAGACTTGTGTCGTACGTGGCCCGAACTACGTTTGCTCTGATCTTCCATGCTGTGTGGAAGTACGTAGGCATAGGATGCGATATCCTAGCGAGCAACCTTCCCCTCCTTTCCCGTAGGTAGGCGAACTACGTTGACTCTGATTTCTCGTTCCAGACGGGAATACGTAGGCATAAAGTGCGATACTTTGCCGAGTCATTTTTTATTTTCATTTTATTTTCTTTTTACCCTTGACCTATAGTTTAGATAGAATAACAATCCATACCCGAAAACAAGCGTGGATCCCGTCGAGTACGACGGACGTGAGGGGTGCTAATACCTTCCCCTTGCGTAACCGACTCCCGAACCCAGGTTTTGGTTGCGACGACCATACCTTTCCCGTGTTGTGCGAGGTTTACTCTGAGCGTTTCCTTTCCCTCCCGTGGGATAAATAACGCACGGTGGCGACTCTTCTGTTCAGCCGGCGCCGATTTTCGCAGTAGCGACACCCGTGATTGACGTATTGGTTGCAGAGAACGCAGGGTTTCCGTCGAGATGTTTATTTCATCTCTCGTCCCGTCTCTAGTCTGTTTTGTCAGCATACGCAGGGGCATAAGCATCACATGCCTATGTCATATATTCATTTCACACACTCATTACATACTCATTTCATAACATATTGCATACATAAACATTAACATACACAAACATTAACTACATACACATTAACATACATTCATATTAACATATGCATCAACATATGCGTTAGCATTCACAGGTTCATTGCGTCTCTGTCATTGGTCGTTACTGCCGAGTAACTGGGTTCGTCCATTCTCTCCAAATAGATTGTCAGCCCTAAGCATAAAATACTTACTTGTTTCCAGTTTCCCCACAGAGCTCGATCCTCGTGGATGACGGTTGCTTCAGCTATCTTTCCTTACCAGGATAAGATATTTACCCTCCGAGATCGTTTCCCTCGATGGAGTCTTGATTACCAGTCTTCTTTCTAGCTCGATCCTAGATTGAATCTCAGTCTTGTCGGTCATCAAGCCCAACCGGACGTGCATTTATTTTGCACCATCTAAAGATCTTCACCATACCATAACGGATACGCGACTATCTCGCTTGAGAAGGTTATCACTGTACTCGGACGTGCATTTATTTTGCACTATCTTTCAAGAAAATCAACTACAATCCTTTACAGATACACGCCAGTTCACGCCTGGGAAATATATCAGTACAACACTTTACAATCCTACATGTTACAACCCTTTACACTTTACATTTTACAGCATCAACATACGACATTTCTCACCTAAGAAGTCGATCCTATCCTCGTTACGACTCACAGCAAATGGCCATCTCCATGGAGCAGTTGGGCTTCCATTTATCTGCCGTCTTGAGGTACGAACCAAGTCGTATTCAGGAGAGCACGATCTTGAGTTACGGGAAGGTTTGAGCGAAATCATATTCAGGAGAGCACGATTCTGAGTTATGAAGAAGTTCATTTATCCTTTAGTGAAAGAAGGAGCGGAATCATATTCAGGAGAGCACGATTCTGAGTTATGAGGAAGTTCAGTTGGCCGTTTTTCAGGAGAGCACGATTCTGAAGAACGAAGAAATTTCAGTCATCCAGTTTCATATTCAGGAGAGCACGATTCTGAAGTATGAGCGTATTCAGTCATCCAGTTTCATATTCAGGAGAGCACGATTCTGAAGTATGAGAAAGTTCAGTCAGCCCTTTTCATGTTCAGGAGAGCACGATCTTGAAACATGAAGAAGTTTACTTATCCCTCGGTAAGAGAAGAATCAGAATCGTATTCCAGGCGCCGACCTTAAATGCGGGAAGATTTATTTATCAGATAAGCAGCAGCCCCTTTATTTGAGTGCTTATCCATTTTTGCACATAAGTCCTTTCCAACGATAAGTGACAGTTCTCCCTCGAGAAGCTTATCGGGGCATTTCCCATTAAAGACCATTTATTTTGGCATACAGTCGGTCTTTACCCTGTATATTTGCTACGGAGTTCCGAAAAGTCCGTTTGATCCTGTCACGAGAGATAGTTCACGGAAGCTTGGATGTTATTCTTTGCTCAATGCTCCAGCATTCTGTAATCAATCTTACCATCGTACGTGATCCAGTCTTATTTTTAGATTCCCCAGTGGAGGCCGTCTCATAGGTACCATCTCCATTCGAGGATCTCGTTCCTTTTCTAAAAAGTGACAATTGGTCATTCGCACCAGTTGACTATCATTTTTTAGAATTCCCCAGTGTTATACTGTGTCTCAGCGCGCCATTCTCCCCAGTGCGTTCTTCTCGTGGCGTCTGTCTCGGTGTCGTCATGTTTGTCAGCGTTTTCGCATTCATTATTCCAGCATACGCAGCATATCATATTCATGGCATCATCTGTATTAAGTCATTCCAGTTTTTGTCCATAGCATTGCATCTCGTCGCATATAAGGGCAAAATTTTCGGTTATCTATATTTAAATCCCTCCACCACGATTCCTCGAGTCTCCGTCACTCAAATCGTCCGGTGTAGCTATTTAAATAGGGGCAACTGTAATACCCCAAAATTTACCCTTATATTTAGTCAGTCATTTCGCATATCATCTCATATGTACATTTGCTAACCACTAACAAGTTATGAAGGTCTTGTTTTGCAGATTGGGTCTCAGGGTATTTTGGTCATTTTACACAAATTCTACCAATTCTTTGAAAAAAGGGCTGTTATTACATTCTGAGGCATTTATTTGCCAATTGGGTCAAGGTGCCGGTTTGTTTTGTCAGAAATATGATTGGACTCGAGGCCGCGTTTTGTTTGATACTGAAACATTTCTGAAACAGTTTTGTTTCCTCTTAGTAAAATGAAGTTGGGTTGAAAAAGAAGTGGATACTGCTAAGGCTATTATTGAGAATAGATGTGGTCAACGAGATTTTAATTTAAATTTGTTTGGATATAATCATATGGCGGGGTATCATTTATAAAGGGCAAAGGAGAAATAAGTTTTAAATATTTTTTGAGCTTTGTGTTCATAAGTACTTATAAGTTACAACTCAAGAAGGAACTTAAATAATTCTGAATTATTATTCATGGATACTCTGAATTCGCAAGTGAGAAAGTAAATATGAATATTTGTTGAATTTCATTTCATAAATATTTATAGTTTACAAATTGATAAAGTGAATTCGAATTTGGTTTACAAGAGTTTCATTCACAATGAATCCTAAATCCTAAAAGTTCCTAAATGCCTTCATGCTGTCCTTGAGCTTCTCCACGAGTCCTCGGCTAACCTGCACGTCAAAACAATACAACACAGAATGGAAAAGTGTTAGAGGTTTGTTTGACACTCTCAGAACAATTGTCATCATCGAGTGCCGGGAGGGCACGACCGAAGCCGCATCCTACTCCCGTTACCGGTCCATGCCATTGGCATCAGATCATGAAGTTTCGTTCTTATCTTAAGAGGTGACCGAGAGAGAAAGAGATAAAAGAAGTTTTGGGCCGAAAGAGGATTCACGCGACTTTGGATCATCTCATCAAGTGAATTCTCCAAATTGATAACCAAACTGAACTAAAATCTGAACCAGTTCTCCATCACCTACAAACATAACATCATAACAGTTAGCAAACAGCATCATCATTCGCAAGCAGTATCAGCACATAAGCTACATATCTGCAAGCCAGTATTTGCAAGCAAGAAATGTCGCAGTATCAGCAACAACATTTTCATGACAGCAGGTAGCTTATCAGGCCTGCATTAGAGAAGGCAAGGATCCTATACAGCAAGACATATGTGCATTACACACCCAACTGATAACCATGTTCTGCGCTAAGAAAGTTAGTGAGCGGGCACAATGCCTTACGCACAAATTGGCAACAGCCAGCATCCAAAGCGCATCAGACAAACGGGTCTATTCCCCAATCAGCCCAACACCAGTATGGAAAGAAACATGAAAACTCCCATCAATGGAATGCTATCCAATACTGGAAATCTGCAGCTTATGGAGCAGACTTTCCCAATGATCAGTGCGTAAAGTGAATGTATGAATGCAGACCCCTGCCAACTGCACAAGCCAAGCAACACAAGTTACAACCTGCAATAACAACATGAACATCAACAGGCCATTGGGAATAGAACTCTGCTGTTACCATTCGAGTCTAGTCCAGAAGCCAGGAGTATAGCAATAAGCGATGAACTTGACGAGAATGTCGATAACATTACTCACTAAAACAACCTTCTGCACATAATCTGCTTGGAAAAGCCCCATCAAATCAAGGTCTCTGCATAGGCCCTGTTAGTCCCCGAACTTTGCCACCCTCACAATAATCAATTAGTCCAATCTCAGACTATAGAGAGTGATTCACACATAAGGAAAATGTTCAGAAAGCATAAGATATACATAAAATGAAAACACAACCAGACAAGTAACTTCTATCAGTCTCTTTCAAGAAAACATTAGGACAGGCTCACCTAATGGGGAATTAGCAGCAAGTCTTTGTCTCTGCGTGCATAAAACTGGTAAGTCAGGCATTGGCATGATGTTTTGGGGAAGTAGAAAATCAAGGCATTTTATGAACTACAGGACTAATAGTCTAAAGGAGAGTGAAATTTTTACTTCGGCCCTCAGCTCAACTCATCATAGGGCACGAGACTCGAGCGGCCAGGATGACTATGGCCATAGCCATTATCAAACTCCCTACCGAGCATCGAAGATCGAAATAAGGCAACTGTTTCGAACAATTCAATATAATTTGCAAGGTAACTACATCCGACAACCCGATGTGGCTCAGACTATTAAGTCATCATCGCCATTATGTCCTTTCTCGCCAATGGCACGAGACCGGCAGCCTCCGAACTTATTTGCACCTGAAAGCAGAAGAGATAAAATCAGTGTACTTCCCAAATAACGCGAAACTCATCACAAGTCAAAATGGATTATATCAATAAAACCAGATTTATCAGAACAGATCAATCCATATCAACAGGCGAATCACAAAAGTCCACAACTGGATATCAGTAGCAGCATCAGATCGAAATCCATATCAGAAGATAAAGCTGGACACTAAAACCGAACTGCACTATCCGAATTCATAAACATCACAGAAAAATCAGGCTTCATGTTCAAAAAAGCAAATCATAAACAGCGTGGAACTGATTGGGAAAATTCGAAGCAAGTCAAACAGGGAAGAGCAGTCATGTTGATCCCAACCGTAAATGAAGGTCACAAAAAGTAAGGCTCAGTTGTCATCCATCATGGCCAATTCACTATCTGCTTCAACTCACGAAGTCGAAGAGAATGAAATCAGTTCATGTCAGCTCGCAGCAAGTGCCCAAATCTATAGCAAGTTTGGATGGCTCCAAAACAAATTAATCGAAACACAAAGACTGGATATCTGTATCTGAAAAGAGAATCGAAACAAAATTCGGTTGAGGTCAATGGATCCAAATCCTACCAGAAAAGATGACAGAAATCAAATCAGAATCACAATATAACAAATCCATATCTGCAAAATAACACCAAAATCGATATTAAATCCAATCTCAGTTTCGAATCCCACCAGGAAAGATAACAGAAATCCAATCAAATCAATTTCAATCAGAATCATATCTCAGTAACGAAAAAACCCAACAAAAGCCCAAAAGAAGAGATTATAAAAGGACAACATCACCTCGTAGAAAAGGGAGAAGAGGGCCAAGAAAAATCACCGAACGAGAAACCCTAACGACCACGACATCAGAAGAAGAAGTTTTCCACCAAAGTCATCACACGAAGGACCGCCGACGCCGTTTAACCAAACGACGGGCAATCAATCGCCTCAGCCTCAGAATCTCTTCATCATCGGCCGTTTTCGCTTTAAATGTAAGCCATGGGACATTTTTCCTTACAGATTTCATGTTTTGTTTCAGGAATGAGGAAAATCAGAGAGAATCGCGGCGAGAGAGAAGAAGAATGAAGTGTAAACGGCGCTGCGAAAAGCCAAAGGGTCTAAAACCCTAAACGATCTTGCAATCAGCCATCTCAAACCGGGTTGGGTCCGGAGGTAACGGCCGGCCCAACCCTTTTATGTTTTTATTTTCTTTTTCTTTTTTAATTTAATTATCAAATTTTAAAAAAAAAAATATTTAGGTTGTTTTTTTTAAATAGTAAAATTAAATTCTTTTTTAAGTATTAAAAATTAAAAAACATTTTTTTTAGTATTAAAAATCAAAAATATTTCTTAAAATGTAAAAATTAAAACATTTTTTAAAATATTAAAATCAATATATTTTTTAAAAACCAAGAGGAAATATTTTTTTAAAAAAGATTAAGATCTTCTTTTTCTATTGATTCATTATCAAGCAAGGAAAAATTAAGCTTGGACTCATATTAAACTTCTCATAAAATAAGAAACCACAAAAAAAAAACGTCTCTTAGCTTCATGCTTCTGTTTTCATATTTGTGTTTACTAACCTAGTTCGTTCACTGTGCAGCTTACCATGTTGTTTCTTTATATTCGCGTTCTTAAAATTGAATTGTATCATATTGTTGTAACTGTTCCTCCTCTGTAACCTTGCGAATCTTAACAATCGCATTTACGTTTCCGCATTTAAATTTCTGCTGATGTATGATTTGTCACACTGTCATTACTATTATTTTGTCACATTGCACGCACCTCCGAAGGAATTAGGTCTAGCTTTTGGTCGCCGCGCCAATAGTCCTCAATTTCAAACCCTCATAACCTCACCTACCCTAAATTTCACAAATGCCTCGCCGCAGGCAAGATTACAATTTTACCCCTAGCATTAGGTCAAAGAGCCGCCGCGCTCATTTTAGGGTTTCCCGCCGTGGAATCCCTAATTTAACCCTAATTACAACTTAACATTTCAACGTAGAGATTTGGAGTTTCTACACTCCGCGTAAGTGTGTCCTTGAGACATGTTTATTCCCCTTGAGACCTTGACCACAGTCAAGAAGTCTCTAACCTCCCTTTTGAGGGGAACTACGATTACTCTGATTCCACTCCCGTAAGGATACGTAGGCACAAGATGCGATGTCTTGCCGAGTAAACTTAGAACTAACCCCTTAGGTCTCTTTTCTCACTTTTAATCCTTTGTACATATACCTTAAGCAAATAAATAAAGCAAAATAGTAAACATTTGAACAAAAGGTTCCTGTAGAGTACTACAGAAGTTTAGGATGCTAATACCTTCCCTAAATTTAACCAACCCCCGAACCCTAGATCTTTCCCCGCATTGTGTTTACGATGCAAAATAGGTTTTCCCTCTTTTGACCTTTTCCTTCGGATAAATCAAAGAGCGGTTGTGAATTGAATTGCGATTCAAACTCATTAATAGTTTGTGATCCTATTTCCACCGCAACACTATGCCTACGTATTCTTAACATGTGTGAGAAATCAGAGCAGCCGTAGTTCGGCCACTTAAGAAATGATTGTGTATTGGTTGATTTTATACCTTGAAAGAGGGTTTTCGGATTGACGCCCTAAGGCAAAAGAAGTTTGATGAATTGAGGTTGTTTTTAGGTTTTTCTTAGGGAAGAATTTATTCTTGTCTAGGATTATACAAAAGACTTTGGATAGAGATGAATGTCTCGAATAACCAAGTCGAGCGCCTTGTATTCAAAACATTCGGAACGAGTGTAGGAGGATTCCATTCTCATTCCTTCTCCACCACTTTAAAGTTCATGGTGCATAATTCTAATCGTATATTTTATTGTGTTTTGTATTTTTACGAGAAAAAGGGATCACTTGATGTTGGATCAAGGTTTATTGTTTGTAAAGATGTATTTGAAGCGATACGGACAAGGTCGATGGCGATGCGCAAGGCAATCGACTTACAAGGTTAAAAATGGCTCGATAAAATCGAGAGTTTGTTTTTGAAAATGGTTTTTGGAATCAAAAGTCAACAAGGACAATAACAATACTCACATACTAAAATCATACAAACATGTGGGGTTAACACCCTTTGCAAAAAAAAAGCATAAGGTAAAAACAGCAAAAAAATAAACAAACTGATCAGTTTGCGCCACGAAGGGTGTTTGCACCGCGAATTGAGAAAAGTTTTCATTCTGTTTTTGACAGTTCGCGCCGCGAACTGAGAAAAGTTTTCATTCTGTTTTTGACAGTTCGCGCTGCGACCTGAAGCGAAAAATACAGTATTTGCTGTATTTTTTGCTGTCTTTTGTGGTTTTCTTCCTTTCTATTGGTTCTTAAAAATGGTTTTTTGGAACCCTTAGAACCTTACATGATATACTCGGTACAACAACACATAAAAGGGGAAGTAAAATGAATATAAAAGCAAAAAGTAAAAAGAGAAAGGTTTGATGAAATGGATACCCAAGAGCTTTCTATTCTTCTTGCAAGTCCTCCACTATTTTTGTTGGATGCTCCCTTCACCCTTCACTCTATGTTATGAAGGCTTTGCTTATCAAGAATCCTCTTGTATCTTTATGCGTCTCTCTTTTTTTTTTTTCTGGTTTTCTCTCTATCTTTTGCTCTCACTTTTTCTGGTTTTTTCTCTCTTGCCCTCTCAATGTTGTGAATGTGAATGATAGTGAATGAATTGCTCCATGTATTGTGTATATATGTTTTGTGTGTAATGAACTCCCTTTTGTTTACAGCCCTTTTTCCACTTTTTCTGCTGCTTTTTCCTGCTGTACCAAAACCATAGCTCTTGCACATTCTCCCATTTTCAGAATTTCCATTCTTGGCAACATCTATTACCACTTTCTTGGTGCAGCCCCACTTCCTTTCCATTTCTATGCATGCTTTGCTGTATTTTCTTCTGCAGCACTCTACATTGCCATCCATCCTTGTATCCATTGGTTGGTTATGTGTTTTGACAGCTTTTATGGTCAATGCTACTATCCTTTGACAGCACTTTGAAAATTCTGATATTTTAGATGCATTGTCAAATGTTGTTCTCTTGATTTTGTGACATAAAATGATTTTGTAACATGATACATATTGCCACTTCTTGCATGGGGCTGTTTTGGATTGCATTCCTATTGCTCATGGTTGAACATACATGGTCTTGATCTTGAAACATACCAATGTTGATTTAACTCTTAAGTATTTTTCTTTGGATATTTGTGAGCATAATGTAGCACATGAAAACTTGGCGTGGCATGAAGAGTACCATATCATGGATTTGATTAGAGACTTGAATGAAGATTAGAAATAGATTAATTTCTAATCATTACTTAGAGTTGGAAATCTTGTAACAAATGGCATTCTTGTAATGTCATAAAAATTTATCTTTGTAATATTCTTGCCTCCAATCTTGAATTCATGATGGATTTCCTTAGAACCATTAAGCTTGAAATGGATGAAGTCTTGAATTATGGACTTGTTATCTTGACTCATGCTTTACAAATTTGAATTCCACTTGATCAAGAATTTGAAACAAAATTGGGTGAAGCAATCTTGAATTATGCCTTGCATTTCATGGTCATTAGGAATATATCTTGAATATCCTAATATTTTTTTTTCAAGTAACTTCTCCTTGAAGAAATCTACATGAGTAGACTTTCCAACTTGAACCAAACCTTAGGTGTGGAACATTTTCTCCCATGTAGCCCATGATAAGCAAATTCTCTTATTTGAAATGGATCATAACAAATCGATCTAAATCGTCCCTTGTGAACTCGCATGCTCAAAAATGCAAAAGAACAAGGCATGATATGACAAATGTAGGGTATAAAGGATAAAGGTGAAAATGAGGGTGTGACAGTAGCGCCGACTCAAATTTTAATTGGGATCTATTCAACCCCCCCCCCCCCCCTTTTCTAGATTTGTGCCATAGTCTAACAAGTGGTATCTAGAGCTCCGGTTATTCGGTGCTTCAAATACAACGAGATAGAAAATGGCAAACGAACCTAAAGGAGCATACAATAGGGCTCCTGTTTTCAACGGTGAAAATTATAGTTATTGGAAAGACTATATGCGTGTGCATATAAACTCCATAGACAGAAAAATATGGAACGTTATCCTTAATGGTCCAATAGAAATTACTATGACCAATGCGGATAATGTAGTTGTGCCAAAGCCTGAAGCACAATGGACCGATGACGATGAGAAAAAAATACAATTATGATTGGAAAGCTAAAAACATCTTAATCTCCTCATTAGGTGTAGATGAATACTATCGTGTATCCCATTGTCCTACTGCTAAGGCCATGTGGGATTCACTACAAATAGCCCATGAGGGGACAAACGATGTTAAGTTGGCTAGAATCAATACATTAACTCAAGAGTTCGATCTCTTTTTCATGGAGCAAGGGGAAACCATTGCTGACATGCAAAAGATATTTACACATCTCATCAATCGTTTACATTCATTAGGTAGGCCTGTTTCCAATGATATTGCTACTAATAAGATCTTAAGATGTCTTAACAGGGAATGGCAGCCTAAAGTGACCGCCATCAAAGAAGCTCATGATCTTACCTTATTAGATTTAACAACATTGTTTGGCAAATTACAAGAGCATGAACAGGTACTCTTGAGCTTAGACCAACCTGAAAAGATGGAAAAGAAAGACAAAACGAAGGTGAGTGAAAAGAAATCGATAGCTCTCAAGACTTCCTCCTCGAAGTCTCAAGCAAAAGAGAAACATGATTATTCCTCGAGCGACGAAGAAGAAGAGGACACAAACGAAGATATGGGGTTGTTTGTTAAACGGTATAACCGTTACGTGAGAAAGAACGACATCCAACATTCTGAGAAAAACTTGGTAAACTTCCGGAAACAATCGAGACACTCCAAGGATGATGACTCGAAAGGTAAAAAGACTAGAGGGACGTGCTACAAGTGTGGAAAGCCCGGTCACTACAAACCGGACTGTCCAATGAATAAAAAGGGAAAGGACAAGGAATCATCAAAATCACACAAGAAAGCATCAAAGCCTAGGAGAGCGTACATAGCATGGGAAAGTGACAGCGACTCTTCCTCCTCTGATGAAAGCTCTAGTGATGAAGAAGAGTCCGTGAATCTATGCCTCTCCGCCAATCAGAAAAATAAGAAAAAACAGGTACGTCACTCTAAATATGATAAGTCTTCAAATATGTCGCATTCAGAATTATAAACCGCATTTCATGCCTTACATAATGAAGCAGTTGAAGCCTTCAAGAAACTTGCTTCTAATAAGAAAATCTTTACGTATTTAGAGCATTAAGTTAAAGAGTCTGAAAAGAAATTAGAGGACCTTAAGGCTTCCATTGTGAAAGGAAATGAATCGGATTGTAAAGACAATAGAAATCCTTTCAACTTCGGGTGTGGTACTTGTCATATTTGGCAAGGTGAGGTTAGAAACCACAAGGCCAAATTAAACAAGGCACTTGAGCCTAAAGTTACATTTGCTATTGATAAAAAGGATTTTAGAAAAAGTATGATTAACCCATACCAAAAATATACATATGTAATTAGGGATCAAGCAAGTGAAAGTGTCTCTAAAGTTGATTTTGCTTGCTTATATTGTTGCAAGAAAGGCCACTCCATTGGTAAATGCCGGTTTAGGAGATTTCTTGTTCCTAAAGGCATCTACCAATGGTTTCCCAAACGCAACCATTTTGTCGCTAACCTATTAGGATCCAATATGCCATTGGATACCTCCTTGTGCTAATTATGTTTTGACAGGTGAAATGTGTCGAGACCACCGAGAGAAGATGGGTTCTCGATAGTGGGTGCTCAAGACACATGTCTGGAGACATATCCTTATTCATAGAATTTGTGGCTAAGAAGAAAGGGTATGTAACTTATGGTGATAACAACCGCGGAGCAATACTAGGTAAAGGTAGTGTAGGTAATCCCGCCTCTACTATGATTTCCTACGTATTGCTTGTCGAAAACCTTAAACATAACCTACTTAGCATTAGCCAATTGTGCGACAAAGGATACAATGTATCCTTTTCAAAAGATTGTTGCAAAATTGTGCATGAAAATGATAAGAATAATATGTTTAATGGTTTTAGAGTAAACAATGTATATATGCTTGACTTAAATGAAGTATCATTAACAAGCGACAAATGCCTCATAACTATGAGTGAAGACTCATGGCTATGGCATAGGCGTTTAGCGCATGTTAATTTTGACTTACTCAATAAGGTAGTCTCAAAAGACCTAGTCTTAGGACTTCCCAAAATAAAGTTCACCAAGGATCACCTTTGTGATGCTTGTCAAAAAAGGAAGCAAACGGGGATCTCATTTAAATCCAAAAAGATAATTCCAACAACGAGACCTCTTGAACTTCTACACATGGACTTATTTGGGCCGTCTAGGATCAAAAGTCTAGGAGGAAACTATTACGGGTTCGTAGTAGTGGACGACTTTTCTAGGTTTTGTTGGACCATCTTCTTAGTAAGTAAAAGTGATACATTCGCCGCTTTTGAAAAGTTTGCTAAGCTTTCCCAAAATAAGTTAAATACAAACATAATGTCCATTAGGAGCGACCATGGAGGTGAGTTTGAAAATCACTTATTTGAAGAATATTGCGGTAACCATGGTATTGATCATAACTTCTCCGCTCCACGCACTCCTCAACAAAACGGGGTTGTGGAGCGCAAAAACCGTATTTTAGAAGAATTGGGAAGAACAATGATTAACGAAAGTGGTTTACCTAAATATTTTTAGGCCGACGCCATTAGTACAACGTGCTATGTTTTGAATAGGGTACTTATTCGCCCCATTCTAAACAAAACACCGTACGAACTCTTAAAAGGGAGAAAGCCAAATGTTTCTCACTTGCACGTGTTTGGATGTAAATGTTTTGTATTAAACAATGGAAAGGAAAACTTGGGCAAATTTGATTCCAAAGCCGATGAAGGTATCTTTCTCGGATACTCTCACTCGAGTAAAGCATATAGAATATATAATAAACGATTACTTGCTGTAGAAGAGTATGTGCATGTTACCTTTAATGAGTCCTACCCGAGAAATGTCGGAAAGGATAGTGTTGTTCATGGTGCATGTACATCCACTGAAGACATACTCAAAAGTGGCGAGATAGGGATTGATCAACATGACAAAGCCAAAATTGAGGAGGATAAGGATGCACACCGTGATGCAACAGAGGAAGTTCATCCGCCTTCAAACGATGATCTTCCTCAAGAATGGAAGTCATCTAAAGACCATCCTATTGAAAACATTATTGGAGACATCACAAAGGGTGTAACAACTCGAGCTAAGCTAAGTAATTTCTGTTATTACTTCGCTTTCGTGTCACAGATGGAACCTAAAAACCCTAAGGAAGTCGTACTCGATGAACATTGGTATTTGTCAATGTAGGAGGAACTGAATCAGTTTACTAGAAATGAGGTTTGAGACCTTGTCCCTCCTCCACGAGGTCATCGAGTAATCGGCACCCGATGGGTGTTTAGAAATAAACTGGACGAGAACGGAGTAATAACTCGTAACAAAGCGCATTTAGTCGCGCAAGGGTATAACCAAGAGGAAGGCATCGACTATGAGGAAACTTATGCGCCGGTTTCCCGACTCGAGGCTATACGCGTTCTACTTGCTTTCGCTAGTGCGAAAGAATTTAAGTTATTTCAAATGGACGTCAAAAGTGCTTTCCTTAACGGGTTTATAAATGAAGAAGTCTATGTTGCTCAACCACCTGGTTTTGAGTATCATGAGTATCCTGATCATGTCTATAAATTGAAAAGAGCTTTGTACGGTCTTAAACAAGCTCCTAGAGCTTGGTATGAGAGACTAAGAAAATTCTTACTTGATCAAGGCTACTCAAGAGGAAAGGTTGATACTACTTTCTTCATTAAACGTCAAGGAAAACACTTAATTCTTGTACAAATTTATGTTGACGATATCATATTTGGATCCACTAACATGAATCTCGTAAGAGAGTTTGCTAAGCTTATGCAGGGTGAATTCGAGATGAGTATGATGGGTGAACTCACATATTTTCTCGGGTTACAAATCAAGCAACTGAAGGAAGGAACATTCGTGAGCCAAACAAAATATTGTTTGGATCTTCTCAAGAGATTTGACATGGCAAATGCAAAAGCCATAGACACCCCTATGCCAACTTGTGCAAACATGAGTAAAGATGAAAGTGGCAAAGATGTTGAGGTAAAAAGGTACAGAGGTATGATTGGCTCGCTTCTCTATCTCACTGTTTTGCGTCCCGACATTATGTTTAGCGTGTGTATGTGCGCCAGATACCAATCATGTCCTAAGGAATCCCACCTAAAATCTGTCAAACGCATACTTCGATACGTATCTGGTACTCCGAAGTATGGATTGTGGTATTCTAAGGGTAATGATTGTTCATTGGTAGGCTTCTCTGATTCTGATTTTGCCGGTTGTAAATCAGATAGGAAAAGCACCAGTGGCACATGTCACCTATTTTCAAACTCTCTGGTTAGTTGGCACAACAAGAAACAAGTGTCTGTTGCTCTGTCAACCGCCGAAGCGGAATACGTAGCCGCCGGTAGTTGTTGTGCGCAAGTCTTATGGCTTAAACAACAACTATTGGACTTTAATTTGAAACTAGAACGTATTCCAATATTGTGTGACAACACCAGTGCTATTAATCTTACCAAGAATCCAGTATTACACTCGCGTACTAAACACATAGAAATTCGACACCATTTTCTTAGGGACCATGTAGAGAAGGGTGACGTTGTCTTTAAGCACGTCGATACTAAAAACCAACTAGCGGACATTTTCACAAACCCGCTAGCCAATGAACCCTTCTTTCATATCCGTCGAGAGCTTGGTATTCTCGATATTTCTGATCGGGTTTAACAATTACTACGTTTTCGTACCACTAACAACTATGTTTTTGTACCACTAACAATCACCTTGAGTTTGTTGCAAGTACAAATCTGTGATTAACTAAAGTAGTTCGTATAGAGGTGATATTGCTCCTTTCTCCTTCTTTTTCTTCTCTCTCTTAGCATTCATGACTTGAAAACACCTATATCGTTCTACAATCATGGTACTTATATATGGATATGACTGTTGCTGGTTGATACTATGTGTGTTGAATGCATGTCATATTGTGAAAAGATGAATAGGCATGATAAATAGGCAAGTGTGACATTCTGCATAACTTGAAATTGAAAATTTTGAGTTTTTGAAGGTTTGAGTCGACCTAAACAGGACAATGGTCGACGCATGCTGTAAATTTTTCAAAATTATCAAAAACTGAACAGTATGCATCGACGCATGCAGGGCTATGGTCGACAGCTCGCTTGAAAACCCAGAAATTTTCTCATTTGAAAACCGTTCCATTTTCCCTCTTCCCTGCATTAAATGTGTTGTGATGCTTTGACATGACATTCATCTTGTGAATTGCATCTAGTCACCTATATTGTCTCCTTGTCTCCTCCCTCTTCCCAAAAACCCTAACATCTTCCTATATTAAAAGACCCAAGCATTCCTCTTCTCCAACATTATTCCCAAATCATTTTCTTCAAAGTTTCTCTTCAAACTACTCCAAAACTTTTCATCAATGGCTTCCTCTCTCCGCAAAACTACCGGTAAGAGATCAAGAGCATCTTCATCCTCTGCTTCAGTTTTGGTTACTGTTGTTTCTCTTGTTCATCCTCCTGCGATTGAAAACTTCAACAAAAGTCTCAGCAAAAGGGCCATAGTTCCACAACATGCTTTCTACCATGCAACAAGTGAGCGCTTGCATCCCACTCGGCTTCTGTCCCTATTAGACTTTCAAGGGTTCGTAAATTTCCTGGAGTGTAGTACAAAGTACAGTGAAGATCTGGTCAGAGTGTTTTACACAAATATGCGAGGTAACTTTCAAGACCAGCACTTTCACACATCTGTAGGAAATAGACTGGTTAATATCAATTCTGAAGTATGGAACAAATATTTTGATATGACTGTTGATACTGATGCACCACCACTCCATGAGGTAACTGACACTCGTACGGTGCCGGGTTATGAATATAAGAGGGCTCTGAATGGAATGCTCAAACGACCGTATCCAGAGGCAATTGTCAACAGCAATGCTTTTCCTCGATCAGTCACTGCCGGGAAACTCAATACAGGGGAGCGCATCCTTCAGTGGATTGTCGCTCGTATTCTACGACCGAAGAAGGGTGGTCTGTCGCGTGTAGAACAAGCTGAGGTATATCTTATCTACATTCTGCAAAACAGGATCAAAATAAATTGGCCTTACTATATTGCTAGCAGGATGTTTGCTCTGAGAGACTCAAGTAGAGGCACTACTTTAGCCTATGGGTCATTCATCTCAGAAATTCTTGCTGCTGCGAATGTTGTGTATCCAACATTTCCATGTGTATCAGTTTCCCCAGATAAAGAATTTAGCACCAAAACCCTTGCAATGATGGGGTATTTTTGGTGTGCTGAACGTCGTTCATACAGATTTGTCCGACGGGCTAATATCCCTCCGGTTCCTGATAACGATTCTGATGAAGAATAAAGTGAAGAGCAGGGTGAAGAAGAAAGCGACGAACAAGGTGAAGAAGAAAGTGAAGAGGAAGGTGAAGAAGACGATGCAGAAGACAACACAGATGCAGAGATACCAGAACCTATCTATGGGACTCAAGATTATCATCAATCTCCAGTCCATGATATGGCTACAAATACCGATTGGGTCCAGTACTCATATCAATCAGAAGACCAAGAAGGCGACTCTACAAATCAAGGTTGGGGCGATTGGCAATATACAGGCTGGACTACCTTGGGTAGATTCTATGACCCATATCACGGCTACCCTCAAGACTACCAACCCTCTGAGCACTCATCACCTCCTCCGCCTTCAGATAACTCCGAAGTCATTACTATGATGCAGTCAATGCAGTTAGAACAACAAAACTTCATAAGGCATCAAGACACTCAGATGGAGCAGATTAGAGCTGACCTTCATGCCCAAAATGAAAGGTTCAATTCTTTTTCTACTCGGATGGACGCCCGTATTGACTCTCTGGTTGAATCACATGAGCGGCAAGATTGGGAAATCACCAACGCTCTGAGTCATCTCAACATGTCCGTCGAAGCCTTTTTGGACTTCTCAGATCCTTACCACAATCCAGATGCTCCATACCGAGGGAGAGGACGAGGACGGGGTCGTGGTTATTAGATTCATAGTTGCATATTTCATCTTTGCTTATATGTTTTAGTCTGTGTACTTTTCATTTGTTTTGTAGTATCTGTGCCTGAACTTTCATTACATGTGTTCGTCATTATCTATTAATTCAAGTTTTTTGTTCATTATCATGCTTGTGTGTGAAGTTTGGTAATTAACTATCACCTATTGTCTGTACTCTGTTATTTGATGTGTTCCTCTTCTCTTTTTGATGGTGTCAAAGGGGGAGAAGACAATGTAGCAAGCAAACACCAAAGCCAAGCCAGGATATTAATAGTTCAGGATATTAACAACATTTGATGACTGTTGTTCTACAGCCTTATAGTGCAAAAGAAAGGGGGAGCTTGTGTATACTTGTGTGCGTGTGTATACGTTGCATATTTGGTGTTTTAAATGTATACAGGTTGTCATCATCAAAAAGGGGGAGATTGTGGAGGCAAATCGCCACATATCACACAAATCTGCAAGACATTGCTAAATGCAGGTTTCGATGATGACAAATTCCCAGGATAGACTGGAAAGTAAGAGTTCCAGATCCACTAAACCAGATGCAACATATCACCCATCATATTCTCCTTTTGCTTGTCTTAAATTTTCTAAAAATAAATATACCTTGAGTTGACAAAATGCAATCATGACTAAAGGTATGAAAAACTTCAAACTAACGATATTTTGCAGGCTTGCAGGACATGGGTCGACCATAGGGTCGGCGTATCCATCAGAAACAAGGGAAGAACAGACAGCGCACAAAGCATGCGTCGACCATTGGGTCAGCGCATGAAGGAATGATATTCCAGCGGGTCAACGCATAAAAGCTTTGGTCGACCATAGGGTCGGCGCACAAAGGAAAAGAATTTCAACGGGTCAGTGCACGCCGACTGTATGGTCGACGCACACTAATGAAATTTCCAGAAATTCAAAACATCGCAGGCCATGCGTCGACGCACAGACCTGTTATGGTCGACCGTTCGCGCGGAAAAACTGTTTTAAATTTGTTCCCTCTCATATTTGAAATACTGTTATGTCCTGAATTTTTGTGGGCACTATATATACTTGCTTAAACACTTGTGTCTAACAACATTTGATATTCTTTTGATTCAGGTGTTCAAAAACAAGAAAGAGTGAAATAGGTGTCCAAGATTCATCATCTTCATCTTCAACATCTCACAACATTTCAATTACACACAATCATTTTTGAAATGCATTTGTGAGAGATTCAAGGTGATAAGGTTCGAGGCTTAGTGTAACACGGTGGGAGAACTGACTTTAAACAATGTTGCGGATAGCAAGAGTCGCCACCGACTTTTATTTTATCCATAAGGAAAGGTTATAAAAGAACAGGAAAGACCTTAGAGAATATTTTTGGGTCCGGGGGGTAGGTTATGAAAAGGGAAGGTGTTAGCACCCTTTTCATCCATGGTTATCCATGGGCTCTTAGGTACTTAAGCTCACTTTTGAATTGTTTTGAAAGTGTAGTGTGTGAATAGCAAAAAATTTCAGAATAGTTTAATAATAATCCGTGTATGGATGTGAAAAAAAACTTGTTTGAAAATTTTGTTGGAAATTTGTTTAAGTGTGAAAAAGTTTTGAAGTGAGCAAGTATCTAGGAGTAGCCTACCCTAATGTTTTAAGGTTTTTCTTATTCTTTATCCTTTCCTTAGTAAGACTATCCCTACTATAATGGAGTAGGTAGTCCTTACTTTGGATGTTAAGGGATATGTGAGGGACAATTTGACTTTGAAGGCCATCGTGGGATGTAATAAGCACATATAAGGGACCATCATCATTTTTCGAAAGGGACTCGATTCGTAAAGGCAACCATAAGGGACTTTGATGATTTTTCTATTTGAGGGACTTGCTTTATACACCCCACTTAACCATTATTCGTAGGCAACTTGAGGGATATCCTTAGGAAGTGAGACGGCGATTAAAATCGACTTACGTGTGTGACGTGTTTATTTTAATTATCTTTATTTAAAAGTGATCTAAATTTATTTTAATATTACATACATGTTGTTACACTCCCTAATTACTAACCATAATAATAATTAAATAATTAAACAACTTTACATCCAAGAAACAATTACAAAATAATAAGCAAAATAATTAAATAGCAAAGATAAATAAAATATAAATAAACAATAATAAATAATAAAGGGGGTTAATTCTAAGTTTACTCGGCAAGACATCGCATCTTGTGCCTACGTATCCTTACGGGAGTGGAATCAGAGTAATCGTAGTTCCCCTCAAAAGGGAGGTTAGAGACTTCTTGACTGTGGTCAAGGTCTCAAGGGGAATAAACGCATCTTAAGGACACGCTTACGTGGAGTGTAGAAACTCCAAATCTCTACGTTGAAATGTTAAGTTGTAATTAGGGTTAAATTAGGGATTCCACGGCGGGAAACCCTAAAATGAGCGCGGCGGCTCTTTGACCTAATGCTAGGGGTAAAATTGTAATTTTGTCCACGGCGAGACATGTATGAAAATTAGGGTTTGTGAGGTTGTAAGGGTTTGAAGTTGAGGACTATTGACACGGCGGTCAAACGGCTAGACCTAATTCCTTTGGAGGTGACAAATTAATGGTAAAAATGCGAGAGAGTTAAACCATACAAACAGCGGAAATTTAAAGGCAGAAAAGATAAACACGATTGTTGGTTCGCGAGGTTACAAACGAGAAGCAGATACAACAAGGATAACTTAATTTGAAAAATAAAATAAACAGTAAATATGAAAGGCTGCAAAACGAACAAACATGTTAGTAGACAAGGTCAAACGGTAATCAGATGAATTATGAGATAAAAGTGCAAAGTTAGAAAGTTTTGTTATTTTTTTAAAAAAGGGTTTTTATTTATTATTATAAAAAAGGTTTTTATTTTTATTTATTTTAAAAAAACAACTCTAATATTTAGTTAAAAAAGGTTTTAATTGCATTTAAAATAACTAATTATAACAAACAACAAAAAAAGAAAAAATAAAATGGGTTGGGTCGGTCATCACTCCCGGACCCAACCCGGTCTGCGAATACAAAGGAAAAGGGGGGAGGGATTGGATTAGGGTAACCCTAATCCCCCTTTGGCCTCCACGGCGCCGCGTAATCTCTTCTTCTCTCGCGATTTCATCATGATTCAGTTCTCTCCAATTTCTCTCATTCCAAACCTGAAAAGAAAAAAAACAACCATACAACAACCATTAATCATCCTGGATGAGCTTACGTCGTTTTTGACGGTGATCTTCGCGGAGGTTTACGATGTTGACTATCGATGAACAAGGGCGATGATGATGTTGCAAATCTGAGCCTCGAAGTTATTTTGCTCGCCGATTGTAAATGAACGGCGCTGGCGAATGTACTTCCACAGGGTTTAGTTCGTGTCGATGGTCTTCGTCGCTGTTTCTTACAAAGACGATGACGAGGACTTCGTCTCCTCTGAGTCTCGGCCGTTTCCTCTTGTTCGCCGCCTCTAGGGTTTTTCTCTGAGGTGATATGGTTCCCTTTTATATTCTTTTTGAATGGATTTTGTGGGCTTTGGATCTATGTTTGCGTTACTTTTTCTCTGAGATTCTCAAAGATCTGATTTGATTTTGTTTCCTTATTTGCTTTGATCTGTCGGTGACGTGTTGACCTTGATTTGGGAAGTTTTAATCTTTTCTTATCTGGACTTTGCGATACCTAGATTCATTGACTTGTTGTTAACGATTTTCTTCTCTTCTCGCATGGAACTTCGTATGAGTTCAAATACTGGCTTGCCCTTATGCTGTGGTTGAGGTGGCGCTTAGTCGGCGATGACGACGTTGCGTCTGAGCTGAGAGCTATGGTGGTCGTTGTTGTTTTCGAAAGTCATTCGACTCTTGAGTTGGTAGGGAGTCGGCGATAAATTCTCTTTGTTGCCCTCCTGGCTACTCGAGCCTTGCCCAGTGATGAATTAAGTCTGAGGGTTAAGACCCTTCCATCTTTGCTCATGAATTCTGAATTATGACTTATGGTCAATGTGTTGCTGTTGTTGTAGGTGGCAAATCGAAGCTATTGGTATTGTTCTGCTGTTGTTCGCTTCTGCCCGATGATGATTCGAACTGAGGGCTGAACCAATGATGTCGTTGTTGTCGCTAATGCTATCCTTATTTCTTGCTGCTTATGCTGTTCCATTGTCGCCGTGTGCAGAAGCTTGCCATACTTGTTGATGCAGATGTTGATGTTGTGGTGTTAATGGTTGCTCTTGAAATTGTTTGGCAGATGCTAACTAGCTCGTCTTACTTGTAATCGATGTCTGCAGGTATTGGAATGATGCTGCTTGCTGTGTTGGAGTTGGTGCCATTTGCAATTGGTATCTGTTGTTGTTATTGCTTGTAGCTTGGAGATTTGCTTCTGAAACGGTGATGATGATTCGTGAATCTGAACCGTCGTTGGTGGTCATTGTTGCAATGTTGGTATTTATGAGTGATGCTTGTTGCCGAAGCTGTGATGCTTATAGCTGATGCTAATTTGTTGTTTGCTGGTCGAAACTCGTGTTGCTTCTCTTTGCTTGTTGTGACTGATGTTGGTTCTGCCTGTTGGAGGTCGATTGTAGCCTTGAACTTGTTAGTTTGTTGCAGCTTGAAGTTGTTTGGGCTGATGCCGCTGTTACTGATTTCTTTGTGACGAGATATTGGGCTGTTTGATTTTAGATACTATCTTGTCTTACGCCGTTGCCGAAGAGCTGTTTGGTGTTCAGTAGGGAGTTGGCGGCAACTTCGGTTGTTGCCCTTCCAGCCGCTCGAGTTTCACGCCCGATGATGAGCTGAACTGAGGGCTGAATTTTAATTCCCTTCGTTCTGTTATTTGCTTTGACTCATGTCTTTCAACGGTATTCTCATTGCTGGCTGTTTTTCTTACTTTAACAGGTTGGAAAGGTGTTGGTGAAGCGTTGGCCTCAGCGTGATGTATCGGAAGCTCATACTTGCCGCAAACGGGATGACCGAGAAACTCTCGTAAGCTCTTGAGAGTAGCCCAGCTGCTCTATCTTCTTTATGTTCTGAATTACATGATGATTTGGTGCGTCGTGATGCAGGTTGCGCCGCCCGGTTACCGTAACTCTGCTGATCAGCTGTATGAGTATTTGGAGGGTGGTATTTGTTGGTCTCACTGTTATAACTCTGAGGGAGATCATCAGATTCAGTTATTGTCGGTCTTTCTGCGGAGAGTTGTTGGTTAAGCAAAAAACTCCTTAAGGCATTATCGATAAGTGTCGGTAGAAACCTTGTAGATGCTGTTAAGAATTGAATGTAATTGATTTGTAATACTTCAAAATTGTAACTCAGGACCTGTTGTTACTCTGAGTCAAATGGTAAGAATTTAAAACATATGTATTCATCCTTGCCATGGAAATGAATGAGGCTCCGCGCGACCAGGCTCGCGTTTTTTTTGTTTTTCGGCATATATATTAAATTCCTTATGTATTTAAGAAAATAGTTGTCGTGGCAATAAACTTGTTCAGGTTTCTGTAACTGATGTGTTGGCTTTGGAGTTTTGGAAGAGAAAGAAAGAACTTCAATCGGTACCCTCTCACGTTGATGTTCTTGAATTTAATACTTGAAGCCAATGCAAAACCGAGTGAGTGGGGTGATGAGGCCTTCTTGGAAACATCTCTCACTAAACCTTAATGAACTTGAGTGACCCGTTTATAATACAAAGATAGTGTGGTGGTATGAAGATTAATAAAATTAAATTTGAACCTTAAGGTATGGACTTTGAAGTTGACCCTTGACGAATCACCTGAAAACTTTTGTAACTTGAACCTCCGAGTTCAAACTTCAAATGGACCTGAGATTCGAAAACTTGCATAGATATATGAATATTGATTTTATCCTTTAATATCTTCTTTGAAATGGCCCATAAGCACACACCACAAACAAAATTCATTATATTCAAAGCGCAAGACGATCTCATTCTTGTCGCGCGAGCTATCACTTTAGAGCTTCGGAAGTGAGGACACCATTTGTATCTTAACATGCCACCAAACTATATCCAATTCTCAAGCAACTGTCCCTGAGACCAGTAGGTAGAAATCCCTGACTCTCCCTTGGGGAATATTTTAAAATCTAAGGGGAGACATGTTTCTCCATAATTTGTGAGAGACACAGGCCATATACAAAGCCCCTTTGTGATTTTTGAAATTCTCCGTAGCAAACCTAACTTCATAAAGCAAAGCGAACAAACAGTTAACATGGTTAGTTATGCGTGGATGTAACACGGTTGTGCCACTCCCGGCACTCGATGATGACGCTGTTCTGAGAGTGTCGAAAACAAACTTCTAACCCTTCTCTGCTTCTGTTTTGTTCTGTTTCTCTTTGTGCAGGTTAATCAGAGATTTGCGGTGAAGATCGAGGGACATCATGAAGACTTAGAATTCTTTAGGACTTAGGGCTTTTTAGGATAGAAGTAACATCTGTAGTTGAAATTTTACAGCAATTCAGAATGTGAAACAATTTATTCCTTTTTGTATCATGATATCTTTTATGAAATGAAAATGTCAGAACTTCATTTATATATCCATGACTGTTCAGCTTTGAATTTATATTTATTTCTTAGTTATAAATTATAAACGTTTGCGAATAAATCCACAAATATTTAAAATCATTAACTTAGTCATAAACCATAAATATTCACGAATGATATTCTTGTCTGTGTACTTGTCTCGCCCGTAATCCTAATCTCATCCACTGATTAAATTCACTTGCATTCCAACTTAAATTCTAGCCAGCAATTTCATAACCAAACACGGATGTGCGCCATGGTCACAACATTTTCAGCATCAACAGCAAAACTAATCGTAATTAAACTCCACTGACCAAATGCCAAATCTCAATATGATCAGAACTGATGATTGATAAATGCCTCAAAACCATAACGCATCAAATGCCTCAGAATTTTAATAACAGCCCGGCTTCAAGGAATTGGTAGAATTTGTGTAAAATGACCAAAATACCCCTGGGACCAAATCTGCAACACAAAACGCTTGAAGTCTTGGAAGTCCATTTAGCCTGATTAAAGTCAAAACCCTAGTTTTGGATGCACTGCTTAGGAGGTGCATTGTCTGAGGGAATTGTCAACTCTTCTGACCAATTGTGAATTTTGTGAACCTTGTGGACCTTCTTGGAACACCAAGTCTTGTATTGTGAGGGCAAATTTTGGGGTGCAACACTTAGATTGGAGAATCAAGCTCGGGTTGAAGATTGCGATAGGTTCTTTCTTGAATAAAACCATTGGGGTTTTTCCCTCCAAGATTGGTTCGAATTTTGGGGGTTTTTTGTACGAGATTCTTCATCAACGATCAATCGAGCGAAGGTGATTGTGAAGAGGTGGTCTTCACAAGTCTAGTAGCGGATTCGGTGATTTTGAAGGGAAGATCTCGGGTTCGATTTGGTGCTGTTGAGATCAGCCGGAGCCAAAGGTTTGAACAACAACGTGCTCTTCAATAAGGTGGCTGGAGTCGGAGGTCCATCAACACAAATCGAAGAACTTGATTCAGCTTGAATCAAGGGGCAAGGAGTGAAGGCAACTTTCAACACATTGAGATTTTTGTTGTATATTTGTTGCTCAATCCTTGTATAAACTGTTCATTCAAACAGGTGATATCTATACAATATATCTCAATTCTAGTTTTAGAATTGAGGGCAGACGTACCCCGAAGCGAGGTCGACGGGGGAACTGCCTCACCAAATTACTTGTCTTCTCTTTTTTTCAGCATTTTCATTACAGCTCAAATAAGTAATTTTTGTGTAAGCTCTATTGTCAAAATTGTGATATCTATTGAGTAAGAGATTAAAACTTTGTTTTTAACTCTAAAGTACAACAATACATTATACTAGGCTTGTTGAAATCACTTACTCAACATAAATATCACTTGGAGTGTTTTTGCACACCAAGTGTTTGACATATTGCTTGAACCAAAATTATCTTACTTGTGTATCTAGTTTTGGTTTGATTTTGAATCACTGGAACTAGGAATCCTTACAACTGAAGTAAATAATTGATAAGCGTAGTTTGTGTTGTGATTCTATTTTTCTGAATTGTCATTAATCCATAGGCTTACGTATATCCGGTTTTCCAATAACCGTTCGTTTTAGACTATATTTTTCCTCGGCCGCTTCCGCACTTAAAACATTTTTAAAACCAATTTTAAATTGGTAGCGCCGACTCAAATTTTAATTGGGATCTATTCAACCCCCCTTCTAGATCCGTGCCATAGTCTAACATGTTTGAGGTGGTGTTGGTTGAGATGTTTGGGTGTCAGACTGAGGGAGTTCAGTTGGTTGAGGAATGGTTTGGGTTTCAGATTGATGGGTTTCAGATGGTTGAGGGATGGTTTGGGTTTCAGATAGATGAGTTTTAGATGGTTGAGGGATGGTTATCTGAGGTGGGGAGTTGGGTGGAGTATGAAACATAGAAATGTTAACGTGTTCCTTCATAGCAATGTCAGAACGAGCTTGTTTGAGAGACTCTAGTTCAAAATCAGATGATTCAAAATCAGATGATTCACAATCAGAAGATTCTTCTGAGTGAACAGATGTTGAAGAAATGTTAATGGATTGATTCAGGGGTTGGATATCCAGAATATTTTCAGAAAGATTTGAATCTTCTGGTGGAGCTGGTTGTTTAGAGTGTTCAGATTGAACAGTCTCTGGTTGGTTTGGTTCTGAGATGATTATATTTGGTTGGGGAATTTCTGGTTGTGGAATTTTTGGTGAAGTAGGTTGAGGGGGTTCAGATGTAGTATGAGGTTGGGGGTCAGAGGTTGTTGGTACAGAAGATGGTTGTGAATGTACTGGGGGAGATGAAGGTGGTTCAGATGAAAGGTTTGCAGATGGTTGGGGTTTAGAAGTTCTATGTCTAAGGGTTGGATATGGAAGGGGTGAATGAACAGCAGGGGTAGGATCAGATGTTAATACCTGATGAATAGTGTCTCTTATCTCTTCCAGAGTAGCATCTCTAGAATTGATTCTGACTTTCTTTACTCCTTTCTTCTTCTTCCTTGGAACTTCAGATTCTTTCCTTTTCTTTTGAACAGAGCCTTCTTCAACTTTTCTCTTACTACGCCTTTCCTTCATCAGATTGGGCAATTCTTCTCCTTGTTTCTAAACAAGGTTAGCAGGTAGAGGAATTCCATTCTTCAGACAATCTGCAATGTAAGCCCAGACAATACCTTTTGGTTCATCTGCGCTGAACATTGGAAAATCTTCTATTGGTATCCTACTGCTATTGACCTCCTCAGAGTTTATATTCCTTAGTTTACCATTCAGCTCTAAAATGATCTTCATTCTTTTCAGAGTAAGTTCGTTTATCTCAGATCCAATGATGTAGGACAGATCTTCTGTTATTTTTGCATCTGTCAGATGCTTCACCAACTGATTCTCTATAAGGATGTCTGAAATAAGTCTTCCCAGAGGTATCCAAGTTCTAACTTTCCCAGCTTTAGCTCTGACCTCTTCTCTAGTCTCTTTGACATGAGTCAGAAGATGACTGAAAATCAGATAGGGCAGATCCACCTTAATATTCTTGCTGATGCAGTACATGAAGTACAGATGCTCTGTACTCACATAGTCTGGTGAGTTGGATGACTTTCTGTGAAAGATTTTACTCATAAATATCTTCGCCCAGATCCTATAGATAGGTTTCAGATCTTTAACCTTGCTTGTTGGTGTTCCAGATATAGTAATTTTTTCATACACCTTAGCCATATCAATACGTGAAGAGGCTAGGTTTGTAACACCATCAGATTCTTTATAACTGAACAGCTGCCTGATCAGTTTCTCAGTGATCATTATCTCCTTCCCAAGGACAGATGAGTGAATGAACTTAGGACCAGCACTAGCGTGAATCCAGAATTCCTTCACAAGAGTTGGGTACACAGGACCCATCAGTCTATCAAAATACTTCTCCCAGCCTTGAGCTTTAATGGAAGTTGTTAGGTCAAACCCATTTTCTTCTATTGATTCAAGATCAATGAAACTTTCGCACAGAACCTCAAGATCCACAACTGGAGTAAATAGAGTGCGTACTGGTTTCTTGTACATTATATTTTTGTTGGAGATTTCAGCAGCATTTGATGAAGAAGCCATTGATGAAGATGAAGATTTTGATTTGGGTTTAGGGTTTTGGTAGAGGTTGAAGAGTAAGCAAAAACGCATAAGTGTAGTGAGTGTGAAAAGTGTGAAAACAGTGTGATAGGTGGTATTTATAGAAAACCAAAAAATCAAACATTGGGCACATCAATAGACACATACGCACGTTTACATATAGCATTTAATGAAAATAATCATTTCAATTTAAAGATATGACAAATGGGGGGAAATCCAAGAAAAATGAGATTTTCAAAGCAGTACCTCAAACGTCAATTCAGTAGAGCACTCCATCTTTTCAGATTCTGAGTGACACGTGTTTGCTTTGTATGTGCATCTGATGTCTCTCAAGAAATGAAATGTTTCCAACGTTCAGATCTTCCGAGTTTGTTAGTTCAGAGTTTCACAGAAATAAATCAATCAAAGATAAACGAATAAATAATCAGATGAAATACTTCAGATCTTTAAACATTTTGCATCTGATAAGTTGCCTCTGATAAATATTACTCTGGACAAAAATCCATACAAATATTTTTCAGAATGAACTTAAACTTATCTTCAGCAAGGGGTTTTGTGAAAATATCAGCTCATTGATGATCTGTATCAACAAAAGCTAGATTTATTACACCCTTCTGAACATAGTCTCTGATGAAGTGATGTTTAATTTCTATATGTTTAGCCTTAGAGTGTAAGATTGGATTTTTTGACAAACATATAGCAGAAGTATTATCACAGAAGATAGAAAGATTACTCTCATAGATCTGATAGTCTTCTAGCTGACTCTTCATCCAGAGCATCTGCGTACAACATCCAGCAGCAGCAATGTATTCTTCCTCTGTAGTTGATAGTGCAATAGTGGGTTACTTCTTGATGTACCATGAGATCAGATGACTTCCAAGAAACTGACAGCTTCCAGAAGTGCTTTTACGTTCAACTCTGTCTCCAGCATAATCAGCATCACAGAATCCAACTAATGAAAATTCATCAGATCTTCTCTTCCTTACCAAGAGTGCTTGTAGGGTGCATTGGAGTCTTTGCCATCTTACTATCAACCATGTTGAACTTCTTTAGAAGCTCTTTAACATATTTGGTCTGATGTATGTAGGTGCACTCTGGAGTCTGGTTGACTTGGATTCCCAAAAAAGAATCTCAATTCTCCCATCATGCTCATCTCAAACTCTGCCTGCATACATTTAGCAAACTCCTTTCCAAGCATAATATTTGTTGATCCAAAAATAATATCATCTACATATATCTGACAAATCAACAGATCTTTCTTAAGAGTTTTACAGAATAAAGTTGTATCCACTTTTCCTCTGATAAAATTTTTCTTCAGAAGGAAATTGCTCAACCTTTCATACCAAGCTCTGGGAGCTTGTTTTAAACCATAAAGAGATTTCTTTAGTTTAAAAACATGATCTGGAAAGTTTTCATTTTCAAAACCAGGAGGTTGGTGGACATATACTTCCTCTTCTATAATACCATTAAGAAAGGCACTTTTAACATCCATCTGATATAGAGTGATGTTATTCTGTGCAGCAAAAGAAATAAGAAGGCGTATAGATTCTAACCTTGCCACTGGAGCATAAGTTTCAGTGTAATCAATACCTTCTTGTTGACTGTAACCTTGAGAAACCAGCCTTGCCTTATTCCTTTCAACTTCTCCCTTTTCATTCAACTTATTCCTGAAGACCCATTTTGTTCCAATAATGTTGAATCCTTTAGGTCTAGGAACCAGATCCCAAACTTCATTTCTGGTGAATTGATTTAGCTCTTCTTGCATGGCAATAATCCATTCATTATCTTTCAGAGCCTCATCCACAGATGTTGGTTCAATTATTGACACTAAGCCAAACAATGAAGATTCAGATGTTCTGAGATAGGATCTTGTCCTGATTGGATCATCTTTCTTTCCAATAATCACATCTTCTGGGTGAGATGCCTTGATTCTGGAAGAAGATCCTCTGACATTTGATCTTTCAGAAATGTGTAAGTTGTCCAATTGAGAAGATAAGGGAATAGCATCTGGAGTTGCTTCAGATTCCTTCTCTTTAGCCTTTTCTGCCTCTGAGACTTCAGAGTATGTGAGAATCACTTCTCTATCTGCAGAACTTTCAAACTGCTTTGGCTTTTCAGAGCCAAGCTTATCATCAAATCTTACATGAATAGATTCTTCCACAATCTTTGTTTCAGTATTGAATACTCTGTAGCCGTTAGAGCGTTCAGAATAACCAAGCATGAAACACTTATGTGCTTTGGAACCAAACTTGTTAAGATTCTCTTTAGTGTTAAGCATATAACAAGTACATCCAAAAGGATGAAAATATGAAATGTTGGGCTTTCTGTTCTTCCACAGTTCATATGGACTCTTTTTCAGAAGAGGTCTTACAGACACTCTGTTCTGAATGTAACAAGTTGTGTTAATTGCTTATGCCCAAAAGTGTTTTGCCAGATTTGTCTCATTGATCATGGTTCTGGCCATTTCTTGCAGAGTTCTGTTTTTCCTCTCTACAACCCCATTTTGTTGTGGAGTTCTAGGACAGGAAAAATCATGAGCAATGCCATTTTCAGAAAAATATTTTTCAAAATATTTATTTTCAAATTCACCACCATGATCACTTCTGACTTTTATAATTTTGAAATCTTTTTCATTCTGGACTTGCTTGCAGAAGTCAAAGAACACAGAATGTGACTCATCCTTGTGTTTTAAGAACTTTACCCATGTCCATCTACTATAGTCATCAACAATGACTAATCCATACTTCTTGCCTCTGATGGATGCAGTTTTCACTGGTCCAAACAGATCAATATGAAGTAATTCTAGTGGTTTGGAAGTAGAAACAACATTTTTTGATTTAAAAGATGATTTTGAAAACTTCCCTTTTTGGCATGCTTCACAAAGAGCATCTGAGGTGAACTTCAGATTAGGAAGTCCTCTGACAAGATTAAGTTTATTAATCTGAGATATACGTCTCATATTAATATGGCCCAATCTTCTGTGCCAGACTCATTGCTCTTCATTAACAGACAAGAGGCATTTAACATTCTGAACTTTAAGTTCTGAAAGATTTATTTTATAAATGTTGTTTTTCCTCTTACCACTAAATAAGATAGAGCCATCCTTTTGACTAATAGCTTTACAACATTTTTGATTAAATGTAATGTCATAACCATTGTCACTTAATTAACTTATGGACAATAAGTTATGTTTTAAGCCTTCAACAAGTAAAACATTAGTTATAGAGGGAAGTTTACCATTTCCAATAGTGCCAGATCCAATGATCTTGCCTTTATGGTTCCCTCCAAACTTCACGTCACCTCCAGATCTAAGTTCCAGGCTTTGGAACATAGACTTTTCTCCTGTCATGTGTCGTGAGCATCCAGAGTCCAGGTACCATGACTAGTGTCCTGACCTTGCTGCTAAGAACATCTCCAACAGGGATTATTTTGCTCTTAGGTACCCAGATCTTCTTGGGTCCTTTAGGGTTAGTTGGTTTGTAGGTTTGTCTAAACTTCTATTTTTCAACATAATGTTTATTCTGACTTGCCTTGGGTTTAAACACATAAGTATTCTTCTCAGAGCTTGTGTGTTTAATGTCATTTAAATGACCAAACTTAAGTTGAGAGTACAGAGGTGTCTTCTTGATGAAAAGTTTGTCACCAGATTTTGGATTACTTCCAGAGGAAGATTCATATCCAATACCTCTTCTGTTGTTCCCACTAACACCATAGATCATAGAAGCCATCTTGCTTCTGTTTATGCTCTTAGTAAGGAATCTCTGAAAGCTAGAGTCATATTTTTCTAAAATGTTTTCACATGACTTAGTCTCAGATTCAGATTCTTGTTGAGCTATTTCAAAGTCATTTTTGATTTTCAGATTAATTTCTTTTTGCTCAACAAGTTCTGTCTTCAGAAGATCAATCTCAGATTCAAGACTGCTTTTCAGCTTCTTGTATTTGAGTTTGATATTGTTATAGCTTTTCAGAACTTCTGATAACACTTTGATAAGTTCTTCTTTAGTAAGTTTAGCCATTACCTCTTCAGCGTCAGAGTCAGATTCAGAATCAGATTCAGATCCTGAAGTTCCTTCCTCCTGATCTTCTATGTCTGCCATCAAAGCTACATTGGCACATTCTTCTTCTGACTCAGAAGATGATTTAGATTCATCTGAGTCATCCCATGTTGCCATCAGAACCTTCTTCTTTTTGTCAAACTTCTTCTTGGGTTTTTCTCTTTGAAGTTTAGGGCAATCATTCTTGTAATGCCCAGGTTCTTTGCACTCATAACATACAACTTCTTTCTTGCCAGATCTTCTGTACCCAGAAGATTCCTTTCTATGATCAGATTTTCTGAAGTTGTTGAACTTCTTTCCCTTGTGCTTCTAGAGTTTGTTGATCCTTCTGGACAGCATGGATAATTCATCTTCTTCTTCAGAAGAAGATCCTTCAGAGCTTTCTTCAATAACCTGCAAAGCTTTAGCAGATTTATTAGATTTTAAAGCAATAGATTTACCTTTCTCTTTCTTTTGAGGTTCATCTTCCTCAAGCTCAATTTCATGGTTCCTTAGTGAGCTGATGAGTTCTTCTAAAGAGATCTTGTTCAGATCTTTAGCCATCTTCAAGGCAGTCACCATTGGTCTCCATCTGGTAGGTAGACTTCTGATGATTTTCTTTACATGATCTGATGTGGAGTGTCCCTTGTCCAGAACTTTTAGACCAGCTGTGAGGATCTGAAATCTAGAAAACATAGTTTCTATATTTTCAGATTCTTCCATTTTGAACGCTTCATACTTCTGTATAAGCGCCAGAGCCTTGGTCTCCTTCACTTGAGAATTTCCCTCATGAGTCATTTTAAGTGACTCAAACATTCCATGAGTTGTTTCTCTGTTAGTAATCTTTTCATACTCAGTATGAGAGATTGCATTAAGCAATATTGTCCTAGCCTTATGGTGATTTTTGAAATCCTTCTTCTGGGCTTCTGTCATTGATTTTCTATCAATTTTCTTGCCATCCTCATTTGTAGGATGTTCGTAGCCATCAATGACCAAGTCCCACAAATCAGCATCATACCCAAGGAAGAAACTTTCTATCCTGTCCTTCCAGTAATCAAATTTCTCTCCATCAAACATAGGAGGTTTTGTGCTAATTCTATCCCCTTCATATTTGTTACAGTTGGATGTAGAAGCATCACCCATAATGACAAACAGATATATATCAAAGTAACTTTTCTCACTGGATCTTTACTGACACGGTTAAGTGGTAGCACACGCAGAACCGGAGCTCTGATGCCAACTGAAGGTGAGAAAAATACTTAGAAGGGGGGTTGAATAAGTATGACAAATAATCAAAGATTCAAACACAGTTATTTTTATCCTGGTTCGTTGAACTCAACTACTCCAGTCCACCCTCTCAAGAGTGATTTGCCTTTCTCAGTCAAGGACTTAATCCACTATTTAATCAAACAGGTTACAATAGTAACACCTAAGAACAACTGTTCTTAGTCTTCTCAAGAGCTACTAATCCCAACTGGATCCTCTTAAGGAAACCTTTTAGAATCAATGTAAAACTATTACAAGAGTAAGAATGCTTCTAAAAAGCTATTATCACAACTGTGATATTTCTCTTAAGTTTAAGAACAATGTTACAGCAAATAGAATATAAGAGCTTTTGAGAGATTTGCTTTGATAAGTGATTTTTGCAAGAAGTTCGTCACATGAAGAAGATGGAGTGGACTTCTTTATATAGGCACTTAGATCCATGAAGTCTTCTCAACGTTGGAGGCTGTGCTGAAAAAGCCTAGAGCCTTTTGTCTTTACGTTGGAGGCTGTGCTAAAAAAGCCTGGTGCCTTTTGTCTTCACGTTGCAGAAACTTTCCTTAGAATGGAATGCACAGATAAAACCTTTTTGTTCTGTGTTCTTATGTCTAGCACAAAAGAGGAAAGAGTTGTTGAGATATGCCAACGGACATATTCAAATCTTCTTCACTAAGTAAGTTCAGCTATCAACATCAGAGTCTGGATCTTCAGAATCTCCAGAGTAGAGATCTTCTGGATCTTCAGAGTCTTGGGATGTTCTTCAGATTATGCTGAATCAGAGTATATGCAGCTTGAGTGCTTGAGCGTGTAGTTCTGTCAGAGCTGAGTCTTCTATATCAGATTCTCAATATTATGCAGCGCAGTATCTTCAGAGTCTTCTGATGACTAAGCTTCTGAACTCTCAGAGTCTTCTATTCTTTAGAGGCTTCTGCTTCAGAATCTTCAGTAGACAGCACTCAGATTCTTCTGGAGACAGCGTTCAGATCTTCATTTAAGATGCTCTTGAACCTTTGAAGCCTTTCATAATATCATTGTTCATATCCAAATTTGCTCTTTAAGAATATTTTCTTTAGTACCTGTAGCAAACAGTCTAGAATAAATTTAGAGTATATAATTCTTGAATACAAAATTCATAAGTGTTATCATCAAAATATAGAGATATTACTAAGAAACAATCTGTGTTCTTACATCTTCTTCATGATCTACACTCTATCAAACAAGGTGATCACACTCTTTCCAAATACTTTACTGATTTAAAGATCCTTTGGGATGAACTTGAGGATCTTCGACCAACGCATCATGTTCTTGCCCTGTTCCATATGTTTGTGATTTGGCTAAAGTTGCATGCCATTACAAGTTCATGGAATACATATCTTGCTTCCTCAAGGGGCTCAACGACAACTACCACAACATCCACACTCATATCTTGCTTTTGGACCCTATTCCAAGCATCAATCGTGTCTATTCCCTCATTGCGCAGCAAGAACTTCCTTCGCCTCCACCCTCTGCCACAACCCCCACTATTCTTTACGCTAACAACTCAAACATTGGTCATGGACGTGGCAAAGGCAGCTCCAAAACCTCCATGATATGCATCAATTGTAGTAAAACCAATCACACTTTAAATACTTGCTACTCTAAACATGGCTTTCCACCCGATTATCGTACAAGAAACTCCAAACCCTCATCTAACTCCAAGACTGGTGACAATTTAACTAAGGATGGTATCATATCCAAGGAAGATTATCAATATCTCTTTCAACTTCTTCAATAATCAAATAAGCATATTTTACAAAGCCTCACATGATTTCAGGTATCACCAACACAGGTACATATTTGCACATTTCTTCATCATGGATCCTTGATTCAGGCGCATGTGACTATGTTTGCCTCTTTATCAAGTGTGTTTCTACAATCCAATTGATTCATTATGTTAGCATTCAATTTCCCAATGGTAATCATGTTGTTGCTAATTTTTATGGCACTATTGCTTTTGACCAATGTCTTTATCTGCATAATGTTTTCTACATTCCAGAATTTAGGTTTAGTCTCCTTTCTATCTCTAAACTATGCAACAATCCTGATTTCAGCATCACTTTCTCACATAATTCCTGTTGCATTCAGGATGTGCATTCCAAGAGGAAGATTGGACAAGTGACTCTTCATAACAATCTCTATATTCTCAACAAGGTCCCTGTTTTAAACCCTTGTGTTCTTCCCCACAACATATTACTTGTAACTCTGCCAATGTGCAGGATCATAATATTCCTCATCACTTGGATGTTTAGCATAATAGGTTAGGCCATCCATCCAATGATGTTTTACTACATATGTATAAAAACATTTCTTCAATAAAATACAATAAAAATTTACTTTGCCATGTTTGTCACCTAGCTAAACAATGCAAACTTCCCTTCCCTAATAGTTCTTCCAAAACTTCTACATGTTTTGAATTGATCCACATGGATATATAAGGCCCTATTTTTATGCATTCTATAGATGGTTTTAGATATTTTCTCACTATTGTAGATGATTATTCTTGTTATATATGGATATTTCTCATGCATCAAAAATCTGAAACCAAAAGTCATATAGAGAATTTCATTAACTATTACAAAAACCAATTTTCATGTAAAATTAAAACCATTAGAAGTGATAATGGAATTGAATTTATTATGCCCTCATACTATGCATCTTTAGGCATCATACACCAAAGGAGCTGCATTGAGACACCTCAATAAAACTCTGTTGTAGAAAGAAAACACAGACACTTGCTTAATGTTACTAGATCCCTCATTTTTCATGCCAACCTTCCTAAATGCTTTTGGTCCTTTGATCTTTGCCATGACACTTACTTGATAAACAGGCTATGCATCCCCACCATTGAACACAACACACCTTATACCTTTCTCTTTCAAGAACCACCTTTATACACACATCTTAGAAACTTTGTCTGCCTTACTTATGCCACTACCATCACCAAAAAAGAGACAAACTTGACCCTAGGTCCACCAAGTGCATCTCTCTTGGCTTCCTTATTGTCATCAAAGGGTACCTTTTATTTAATCTGCATACTAGAGCTACTATCATTTCTAGAAACTATGTGTTCTATGAACACATTTTTCCTAACACACCTTCTAGAAATAACATCGCTCCCATCCCTGCCATTGCTGCCTTCAACTAAACACTCACAAACACACCTTTTATATCTGACTTTCCTAATTCATCACACATTCCACACACACCCCAACTTACTTACCCTTTCGATGACAATACCATATCCAATGAACTTGCTTCACCAACTAACAACAATACCTCTACATTGTAACACGGTGGGAGAACTGACTTTAAACAATGTTGCGGATAGCAAGAGTCGCCACCGACTTTTATTTTATCCATAAGGAAAGGTTATAAAAGAACAGGAAAGACCTTAGAGAATATTTTGGGTCCGGGGGGTAGGTTATGAAAAGGGAAGGTGTTAGCACCCTTTTCATCCATGGTTATCCATGGGCTCTTAGGTACTTAAGCTCACTTTTGAATTGTTTTGAAAGTGTAGTGTGTGAATATAAAATTTTCAGAATAGTTAATAAATAATCCATGTAAGGATGTGTTAAGAACTTGTTTGAAAATTTTGTTGGAAATTTGTTTAAGTGTGAAAAAGTTTTGAAGTGAGCAAGTATCTAGGAGTAGCCTACCCTAATGTTTTAAGGTCTTTCTTATTCTTTATCCTTTCCTTAGTAAGACTATCCCTACTATAATGGAGTAGGTAGTCCTTACTTTGGATGTTAAGGGACATGTGAGGGACAATTTGACTTTGAAGGCCATTGTGGGATGTAATAAGCACATATAAGGGACCATCATCATTTTTCGAAAGGGACTTGATTCGTAAAGGCAACCATAAGGGACTTTGATGATTTTTTTATTTGAGGGACTTGCTTTATACACCCCACTTAACCATTATTCGTAGGCAACTTGAGGGATATCCTTAGGAAGTGAGACGGCGATTAAAATCGACTTACGTGTGTGACGTGTTTATTTTAATTATCTTTATTTAAAAGTGATCTAAATTTATTTTAATATTACATACATGTTGTTACACTCCCTAATTACTAACCATAATAATAATTAAATAATTAAACAACTTTACATCCAAGAAACAATTACAAAATAATAAGCAAAATAATTAAATAAAATATAAATAAGCAATAATAAATAATAAAGGGGGTTAATTCTAAGTTTACTCGGCAAGACATCGCATCTTGTGCCTACGTATCCTTACGGGAGTGGAATCAGAGTAATCGTAGTTCCCCTCAATAGGGAGGTTAGAAACTTCTTGACTGTGGTCAAGGTCTCAAGGGGAATAAACGCATCTTAAGGACACGCTTACGTGGAGTGTAGAAACTCCAAATCTCTACGTTGAAATGTTAAGTTGTAATTAGGGTTAAATTAGGGATTCCACGGCGGGAAACCCTAAAATGAGCGCGGCGGCTCTTTGACCTAATGCTAAGGGTAAAATTGTAATTTTGCCTGCGGCGAGGCATTTGTGAAAATTAGGGTTTGTAGTTTGTAGTTTTGAGGATTTGAAATTGAATGTGTGAAGTTTTACGGACTATTGGCGCGGCGGCCAAACAGTTAGACCTAACCTTCGGATGTGTGCAATGTGACAGAAATAATAGTAAACGCGTGAGATAATTGAATCATGCAAACAGAGAGATAATGTCATAATTTAAACCATGCAAGCAGAAATTTAAAGGCAGAATTTAAAGAGCGATTGTTAAGTTCGCGAGGTTACATGAGAGGAGCAGATACAATATGATAATGAAATTTGAATTGAACAATAATAAAATAAAATAAATAACGGTTCTAGTTATTATTTTAAAAAAAAGATTTTAGTTATTATTTTAAATTTATCTAAAAAAAAGTTTTTCTTAAAAATAATAGGTTTTCATATTAATTTGGAAAAGATGTTAATGTTATTTATTTTAAAAAACAGATTTTTATATTATAACAAATTTTAATAAATTAATGATAACAATAATAATAATAATGGTAATAATAATGATAATAATGATAATAATAATAAATAATGATAATAATAATAATAATAATAATAATAATAATAATAATAATAATAATAATAATAATAATAATAATAATAAAGCAATAATGAATTTTAAATGTGCCAAATAACCCAACAATGTTGCTAACGCAGAAATGCGCTCATCGCAACCAGATCTAAATCGGACGAAACAAAATTTATCGCAAAGAAAAAGAAATTAAGCAAAAAATAGTATTATTGCTCACACAAAAATGCGATCATCGCAACCAGATCGAACTAACACAAATGTCACGCGTCATGCACACAAATGTGCAAACATCGTATCGACATAATTCGATCAAAAATCTTATATATATAAACTCTAACAATTTAAAAATTATATATATATAAACGTAACAGTAATAGATAAAGAAAAAGAAATAACGGTAATAGATGAAGAAAAAGAAATAACGGTAAAAGATGAAGAAAAAGAAACAACAGTAATAGATGAAGGAAAAGAAATAACGGTAAACGATGAAGAAAAAGAAACAATAGTAATGGATGAAGAAGAAAACTAAATAACGGCAAACGGCACTCACTCCTCTTAGGTTTTTTTCATTCTCCCCTTTTCCAACAAGGCAACACATGTATATATAGGGAACAAATTAGGGTTAACACCAAATTGTCAATAATGTCCCTAAAGCCCATTTTAAAGCCCAAACTAAATAATTAGTTAAGAAAAAATAAAATTTAAATAATTTAAAATAATTAAAATAAACTTAAAATAAAAACTAATAATCCTATTGATTCCTAAAATAAAAAATATTATAAAAAGAACAAAATTTTTTTCAATATTTTTTATTTTATGATTTTTTGGATATTTTTATGAATAATTTAGAAAAAAGTGAAAAAAATAATATTTTAAAAAATGATTTAATTAAAATACGAAAATAATAATTAAATAATAATAAAAAACTATTTTTGTTATTTTTTTAATGAAAGATAGAAAAATTTAGAGTAAAAATAATAAAAAACAAAAAAAATGACAAAGGTGAGATTCGAACTCTCAACCTCTCACACTCATAACTCCTTACACATGTCCTCCTGCCAATTGTGCCATTTTTACTTTTTAGAAAAAAAATGCATGCCATATGATATTTACCTGCAAAAAGTCAAACGACTACACAAATTTGTTAGTAATTGATTAAATGCAATGAAATGCGACGACAAATCTTAGGGCAAAATTTGGGGTATTACAGTTATTATGATAATATTTCTCACCCAACCTCTCTTTGATGTTGGCAAAAAAAAATCATGAAGTTTGACTTTGGTTTGACCACAGTTGACCTCAGTTTGACCTTTTAACTGCATTGACTGCTTTTGACTTATCTGATCATCTGACTGAGCAAACTTTTGAGAAAAGTCTTGAAACTTGACATGGGGGTTCTTATACACATATAAGATGTTATGAAGCTCACTTGAAGTCTTGGAAGTCCATTTAGCCTGATTAAAGTCAAAACCCTAGTTTTGGATGCACTGCTTAGGAGGTGCATTGTCTGAGGGGATTGTCAACTCTTCTGACCAATTGTGAATCTTGTGAACCTTGTGAACCTTCATAAAGTAGCTTGTGGACTTTATGAACTTCATGAAAGGTTATGCAAGTTGTTGGAGAACTTGTGAACCTTGTGAACCTTCTTAGAACACAATGTCTTGTATTGTGAGGGCAAATTTTGGGGTGCAACAGCTGCCCCTGTTCAATTTTCTGAAACCTGAGGGGTTAGATTGGTATATTTGCCAGTCGTAACCTGGAAGGTTGAAGGGGATTGAACACCAAAGCCCAAAAATTTGCACTCACCAGTGCACTAGAGTGGTACAGATGGCTAGTTGAATATGATTGAGTGGGCTTAAAGATGCCACTAGGGGGGAGCAGTTCAAAATATGGGTGTATGATGAAAGCTGTCAGGAGTCTGGAATAATAATGATGTAACAGCATGTCTTCATGAGGATAGAGCAATCAACAATGATAACCCTAAAGCAGTCTTGAAGTGATAAATCTGACCTCAGGAGGATAGAGCAATCAATAGCTCTAAAGCAGTCTTGAAGTAATAATGGCTTCAGGAGGATAGAGCAATCAATAGCTCTAAAGCAGTCTTGAAGTAATAGAATGGCTTCAGTAGGATAGAGCAATCAACAGCTCTAAAGCAGTCTTGAAATAATAATGTGATATGTCTTCAGGAGGATAGAGCAATCAATAGCTCTAAAGCAGTCTTGAAGTAATGATTTCAGGAGGATAGAGCAATGGATAGCTCTAAAGCAGTCTTGAAATAATAATGTAATTTCAGGAGGATAGAGCAATGGATAACTCTAAAGCAGTCTTGAAATAATTAGATGGCTTCAGGAGGATAGAGCAATGAATAGCTCTAAAGCAGTCTTGAAGTAGTAATATGACCTCATGAGGATAGAGCAATGAATAGCTCTAAAGCAGTCTTGAAGTAATAGGATGATTTCAGGAGGATAGAGCAATCAGTAGCTCTAAAGCAGTCTTGAAGTCATGAGAGGCTATCAGGAGGATAAAATAACCCTGAGGTTACAATAAAGCAGTCCCAAAGTAATAAGAAGCTCATCAGGAGGATAAAGTAACCCTGAGGTTACAATAAAGCAGTCCCAAAGATCATAAGATTGTTTGTTGGATAATTAACCTGAAAACAAGGTAGCATTCTGTATAACAACATTAGTTTATGCTTTATGTATGCATGTATGACATGATGCACTTAGGTAATGTACTATAGGCATATATGTTATGGTATGATGTAAATGATGTATGTATGCTATGACACTGCTGGAAGTGTCTGGATATCCTTGTATAACAACTGCTGGCCAAGGAAAATAAATCCCGATTCGTTGTTGAAGAATATATAACCCTCTGTCTGCTGGGGATAACAAGGTATAGATAACCTCCCGTTGTTGGGGATAACAAGGTATAGATAACCTCCCGTTGTTGGGGATAGTAGGGTATAGATAACCTTCGTTTTCGTTTGATAGTAGGATAAGTATAACATCCCGTCTTCGTTCATCGTGCCCTTATTGGAAAGTAATTTCCCGTATATCCGTATGAGGATAAAAGAGATGGATATAAATTCCAGGGGAGATTAGACTTTGTGAAAATGGCTTAGTCCTACTGATGGTTTGTAACTGTCTTGTAAAGATGAACTGGCGAAGCTTCGTTGAAATCCTGCCCTCGTTCGTCCTTAGTAAATACTATTACTGCATTTTCATGCATTTCTGGTAAACATCAATCATATTAAAAGCATACCTGCATTTCTGGTAAACATCAATCATATTCAAAGGCATACATACATTCAAACACAACCAATGGACGTTTCGCTTATGTAAATAGGGTAAAAGTAAATCTGGATTCAAAAGATGGAGTTTATTTATATCAAAAGTGACCCATACACGGGTAAGTTTGTACAAGGAGACATAAACCCTAGTAAGAGAATTTTGTCATGAAGTTTTACAAAAAGAATCAGCTATGTGGGAAATAATCCTATTGAGTTTCAATTCTACTATTGCCACTCAAGTATCTCATCTTCTTGCTGTTGAGACGGAAACGATTGGATTGAGCTTTATCTGTTTGAGCTTGAGTAAGTAGTACAACTGGTTGCAGTTTCATGAGTGATCCAAACGAGACATAGTCATACGCTTTAATCCCTAACTTTTGCCTGGATTGCCCTTTCAGGTTTTCAATCCACCGGGATACCCTTTTTTGCCCAAGCCGCCTTTTCAGGTTTTCGACTTGCCGGGTGTACATCTTTTTATATATATATCCCTAATTTTTGCCCAAACCCTTTTGATTTGCCGGGGTGCCCTTATTTTTGCCTAGGCCTGTCAACCTAGCGGGTCTCTTTTTATGCGTAGTATTTTTTAACTATGTCTGCGTTTACAGGTTGTGGGAAGTCTTCACCATCCCAGCTGATCTCACACATAGATGCCATGGTGGCCAATGCGTCTGCCAACTGATTCTCTCTTCGTGGAATATGTCCAAAAGTAATCTCTTTGAAATGTGGGATCAAAGACAACCCATGTTCTCTGTAAGGAATGAGATTATCATGCTTTGTATCCCAATCTCCTTTAATCTGACTTACTACCAGAGCTGAATCTCCATACACCTCAAGGAACTGAATCTTCATATCAATAGCAACTTGCATACCCATGATACATGCCTCATACTCAGCCATGTTATTGGTACAATAGAAACAAAGTCTGGCAGTAATCGGGGTATGACAACCTTCAGGGGAACTAATCACAACACCAACACCATTACCATGTGCATTGGAGGCACCATCAAAAACCATAGTCCATCGGGATCCTTGTTCAGGTCCGTCATATTGTCCAGGTTCTTTGGTAACAGACATAATGTCTTCATCAGGGAACTCAAAATTCATTGACTGGTAATCATCTACTGCTTGATGAGCCAAATGATCAGCAACAACACTCCCCTTAATGGCCTTCTGAGTAGTATACTGTATATCATATTCCGTCAAGATCATTTGCCATCTTGCAATTCTTCCGGAGAGAGCAGGTTTCTCAAATATGTACTTGATTGGATCCATCTTCGAAATCAACAAGGTAGTATGGGTCAACATATACTGTCTTAGTCGGCGAGCAGCCCATGCCAAAGCGCAGCAAGTTTTCTCGAGCAGTGAGTATCTTGTTTCACAGTCGGTAAACTTTTTACTAAGGTAGTATATTGCCTGCTCTTTTCGACCAGACTCGTCATGTTGCCCCAATACACACCCCATTGAGTTGTCTAATACTGTTAAATACATAATCAAGGGTCTTCCATCAACTGGTGGCATTAAAATTGGAGGTTCTAGCAAATATCTCTTGATTTCATCAAAGGCAGTCTGGCACTCATCATTCCATTCCATCACCTGATCTTTCTTCAACAACTTGAAGATTGGCTCACAGATGGTAGTTAATTGGGAAATAAATCTTGCAATGTAGTTCAATCGTCCCAAGAAACCTCTAACCTCCTTCTCAGTACGGGGAGCTGGCATCTCTCGTATAGCTTTCACTTTTGCAGGATCCACTTCAATACCTTTTCCACTGACAATGAAACCCAGGAGCTTTCCAGATCTAACTCCAAAAGTACACTTGTTTGGATTTAATCTCAACCTGTATTTCTTCAACCTCTCAAACAACTTGTGCAGATGATCAAGATGTTGTTCTTCATTCTGAGACCTGGCTATCATATCATCCACATATACCTCTATCTCATGATGAATCATATCATGAAACAAAGCCACCATAGCACGCTGATATGTTGCCCCTGCATTCTTCAAACCAAATGGCATTACCTTATAGCAAAAGGTGCCCCACTGTGTCACAAATGTAGTCTTCTCCATATCTTCAGGTGCCATCTTGATTTGATTGTAACCAGAGAAACCATCCATAAAAGAGAATACCTTATGCTGAGCAGTGTTGTCTACCAGAATATCGATATGAGGAAGTGGAAAGTCATCTTTAGGGCTAGCCTTGTTCAGATCTCTGTAGTCTACACACATACGTACCTTACCATCTTTCTTAGGAACTGGTACCACATTTGCAACCCACTGAGGATAAGAAGTTACGGCCAAGAACCCTGCATTGAATTATTTCATTACCTCTGCTTTGATCTTTCCTGACATTTCAGGACGCATACGACGAACCTTCTGCTTCTTTGGACGACAATCTTCTTTCACTGGCAAACGGTGAACCACAATGTCTGTATCCAACCCTGGCATATCTTCATAAGACCAAGCAAAGATCTCCACATAGTCACGTAGCATCTGAATCAACCTGCTCTTGACACTGTTCTCTAAATCAGCCCCTATCTTGACCTCTTTTCTGTTTTCTTCAGTTCCCAGATTCACAACTTCGACTGGCTCTTCATGTGGCTGTATAGCTTTCTCTTCTTGTTGTAACAACCTAGCAAGCTCTACAGGTATTTCACAATCGTCCTCGTTTCCGTCTTCAGTTTGATAGATCGGATTCTCGAAATTGTAATTGGCAATAGTAGAACTGTTATCAACTGGATCCAGAGTGGATGAGGATCTGCATTTTAGTGACGTGGGTGTGTGTAAGAACACATAGCTGATAAAGCAAAAATAAAAGAAAAAGAAAGACAAGGAACACAATTTTTACGAAAACGAAACGTCCACTGATTTTATTGAATGCAGTATGCAAATGAAATGACAATCCGTAACAAGCACACCATTGTGCCCCGGGTAAGGCACATAGCTTGAAAGTTTTAATTGTTCCAAAAATTATAAATTTAAAAACATAACACAGTAATAGTATTTACTCCTGACTAAAGGAGATAGGGATAACATCTTCAGCTTTCCAATTATTGAGTCCAGCACCCACAGTAGGAAAAATCCATGCCTCCAAGTTGTAGTCTTCATCTTGATCTCCCACAGCATTGATAACCCCTTGATTGGTGATACGAACAGCACGAGCACGACGAACAGCCTTCTGGGACTCTTCTTCCATCACAACTTTTGCATCATTGAGGGAGGCCATTGCCATTGTTGGAGGGTTTCTGATGACCACAGGAACCTTCTTCACAGCAGGAGGAGTCACACAATCCTTAACAGCCCAGGGAACCACTTCAAATGACTGACATGGAGTTTCAATGTATTCACCTTCTACTTCCAGATACTTGAAAGTGTTTACATGGCTGACAAAGTATTCTTCCTCTCCAAAGACAGTAACAACTTTTCCATTCACCGGATATCTCAACTTTTGATGTAATGTGGAGGTCACAGCACCTGCCCCATGGATCCAGGGACGACCAAGCAGACATGAGTACGAAGGACGAATATCCATCACATAGAATGTAGCAGTAAACACCTGATAGCCAACCTTGATTGGAAGATCAATTTCCCCATGCACTACTCTTCTAGAACCATCAAAAGCCTTTACCACAATATTACTGGGCTTCAATACCGTATCTTCAGGACTCAGCTTGTTCAGGACTTCCTTAGGCAACACATTCAGAGAGGAACCATTGTCTATCAGCACATGAGACAGGGTAGTGTCCCTGCATTCAATTGAAATATGCAAGGCCCTGTTATGATCCCTCTTGGCAGGGGTCAAGTCAGCATCAGAAAATCCTAACCCGTTGTCATAGGTCAGGTGAGCAACACAATTCTCAAACTGGTCCACAGAAATTGCACTGGGTACATGAGCCATCTTTAGAAACTTGATCAATGACTTGGCATGAGCCTCAGAACATAATAACAGGGAGAGCATAGAAATCTTTGAGGGAGTATGCCCCAGCTGATCAACAATATCATAATCACTCTTGCGAATGATTTTCAATACTTCTTCCATCTGCTTAGAGAGGTCATCAGCAGCTGGCACATCAGTAGATACAGGCTCAATAACAGGACCCTTGCCCCGAGCATCAGTGGTGGAAGTAACAGCAGGAGTAACTGCACTCTTAGAAGCAACTGGAGGAGAGAAGACTCTTCCACTACGAGTGATCTTGCTAGATCCAGCAATATTATCAATGTCAACAGGCATATCAGGTAAAGGCTCCTGCTTGACACCATGGATGTAAACATCAGACCCATAGTGCCAAGGCACAGCTTTGTCAGATGTATAAGGAATAGGACCAGGAGTGGTAATGATCAGAGGAGCTACTCTGGCTTCAGCAACAACTTTCACAGGACCTTCAGCAGTAATCTTGATTGGGCCCTGATGAGTGATTTTAATGGGACCCTTTGAAGTGATTCTTAGTGGTACTTTGTCAACCATGTCAACCTCTTCAATCTTCTTACCCTGAGTCAGATGATCCACCATACTTTCTACAGATGCTGGTCTTCTTTCAAACACTATAGTATATTTATCCATGAGACGTTGAATCCCATCTCTCAAAATGAAGCAACTATCCGGCTTATAGGTACAATATAGACAATCTTCATGACAACCTGGAAAGATCCCAGCTTGTACTAACCTCTTTTTGATAACAGACAATGGTGTGCTCAACTCCATAACCGAATAGACATGCAGATCTTCATCAATATCTTCATCAATGGCGTTGACAGTCTTCTCGTGATTTGGCATTGGAGCTGTAATCACATTTGGAGTACCTGGTGGATCAAACTCAATTTCTCCAGCATCAATCATATCTTGAATTTTGTTCTTCAAGACCCAGCAGTTATTAGTATCATGTCCTGGACAGTTTGAATGATATGCACATCGTGCATTGGGATTGTACTTGGGAGAGGTAACATTGGGATTCTGAGGGGCCTCCCCCAGGGTAATAAGTTCAGCCTTCAACAAGTGTTGCAATGCCTGAGCCATTGACATGTTGATCTTCGTGAACTGTCTTCTAGCCCTCTGTTGGTTGCCTTGAGGCTGCTCTATTGTTGCAGGAGTTGGATTTGAAATATGAACTGCACTAACAGACTGATGCCTTCTGTTACGATCAGGCTGACCATACACAGCATTAGATTCTTTCTTCCCAGTGGGAGGCTTCTTTGCAGCACCTGATGAAGAAGTGCCCACTTGGATCTTACCACTCTTGATACCATTCTCTACTCGCTCTCCTGTCATGATCAACTCAGTGAAGCCAGATGATGAGCTTCCAATGAGATGACTGTAAAACGGACCATTCAGCGTACACATGAACATATCAACCAACTCCCTATCAGTCAAAGGGGGTTGAACTCTTCCAGCTAAGTCTCTCCACTTCTGAGCATACTCCTTAAAGCTTTCTTTGGCACCCATAGACATGCTTTGAAGCTGCATGCGAGTGGGGGCTAAGTCAGCATTGTATTGATACTGCTTGTAGAAAGCTTCAGCAAGGTCATTCCAATCTCTGATGTTGACACTCTCCAACTGATAATACCACTCTAGCTGAGCTCCAGATAAACTCTCTTGAAAGAAATGGATCCACAACTTTTTATCAGCAGTGTGGGGTTGAATTCTTCTGACATAAGACCTCAGATGCAATTTGGGACAAGAGACCCCATCATAGACAACAAATGTAGGAACTTTGAACCCAATGGGTATGACCACCCCAGATATCAAGCTCAAATCCTCAAAATCCAGCCCAGATGATTTCTGTAATTCCATAGCATCCATTCTATCCACCAGCATCTTGAATTTGTCTTCGTTAGGCTCATGGTAGTAGTTAGCCTCAGAATCAGAGTCCCCCATAGTGTTGTGGAGACTGCCTCTCTCCTGCTCAGATTCTTCAGATTCATAGTCTTCAACATGTTCCTTGGTCTTGACAGGACCTTTGAACCTTCTTCCCATGTTGAGCAACCCAGCAGACCTTCTAGTCTTCTTAGTCTTCTTGGCCAGCAGTGTCTTCAATTCATCCTGCCCCTTGGATAGGTTCAGGATCAGCTCTTGGAACTGTGCATTCTGTGCCTGGAGATCCTTAACTGATTGTTCAAGAGCCATTGCTGACATAAACAGCGAGAAGATGAGAAACCTGTGCACAATTATAAACCTGTGATGCAATGATATGCGAATGTATATGCAATGTTTTCAAGGACCGCAGGATTTAATTTTGCTTAAACAAACAAGAAAGTAACTTTTTATTAGTAATAACTTGTTTTGCCTTTTAGGCTTACAAAAAATGAAAACGAAATAAGTACAAAAGATGGGGTTTTAAGTCTCCCATGGACGTTTCCTCTTTGTGTTGAGGTATGAGTTGAGGTTTCGTTCCTCATGAAGTAGCTTTGTTAGCTCTAGGATCCTTGCTTGGCTTGCTTTGTAATGAGCCTCGAAAGTATCCCTTTGCTCTTTCAGTTGGATCCATGATCTCTGCAAGTCTTCCATATCAGTAGGCATGTCTGGGTGAAGGATGGTATAAGCTGTGTCTCCTTCAGCAACAGGTTCCATGGTAACTGGTAGGATGGCAGGATATGGCCTCATGAGTGTCTGAGCACGAGATCATACCCATCTGAGATAAGCCTCCATAGGAATAGTGTACTTAGGCTCTAGTGTCTTGCTGTCAATCCTGTTTACCTTTCCCCAAGCTCGGATGAATCTCTGACGGTAACCCTGAAGATCGTTGTCGTAATCAAACACAATGCCCTGAATCAACATGTCATGTGGACCATCGCTCCGGGCGTAACCAAACTGTCGTAAAGCTAGAGATGGGTTGTAGGTGATGCCTCCTCTTATGCCTAGAAGTGGCACATTAGGAAACTCCCCACAACGGTCAATGATGGTGACATTCTCCATAGATCTGGAGCACCAATGGATGTCTGAGTGAGAAAGTGACATGATCCTCTTGGACCATCTGAACCCTTGCTCATTCTTCATTACTGAGCGAGGAAGGTGAGAAATAAACCACCTAGAAAGTAAAGGTATGCAGCACATCAAAGTTCCTCTTGCCCTTGTAGTACGGGTGTAAAGAGAATGTAGGATGTCTCCAAGTAAGGTAGGCACTGGATTGTGACTCAGGAATATGTTGATGGCATGAACGTCTATGAACTGATCAGGATTGGGGAACAACACTAAGCCATAAATCAATAAGGCTAAGATCTCCTCAAAAGTATCGTAGCTCATAGCCTTCAAGAACATTTGAGCTTTATCCATTAATACCTTGGCAAGAATACCCTTGACTCCGCTTCTCGTCTCTAGAACAATGTCAGACTTCTTCAGATGTAGAGCTGCAGCAATAACTTCTGGTTTAAGCTCCTTCTCTAAGCCTGTGAATGGCTTCTGATCAAGAACAGGTATACCCAGAAGTTTAGAGAACTCCTCCATGGTTGGAACCAGCTGATAATCAGGAAATGTAAAGCAATGGTGCTTAGGGTCAAAGAACTGAAACAGCACACTCATCATGTCTTCACTGAACCCTGAAGTAACTAGATCCAATAAGTGACCATGTCTCTTGTTGAACTGGGAATGATCAGGCACTAGGGAAACCAACTCCTTGAGCTTAGCAGGTATCCCTACAAAGTTGATCCTGATGGTGTTTCTACGAGCAGAAGCCATGACCTGCAACAAAGAACAAAGATAAATCCTTTGGTCCTTGAAATGGTTAGGGAAAATGATATGCTTATGATGCATGATGATGTCATGATGTCATGCTCAATCACAAACATGTGGCACACACAAACAAGTCACACCATAGCCCTAGGTTTAAAGGCTTGCATGAGGTTCAAAGGCAAGTACCCTCCCCTGAAGTTAGATGGTTCATCCTGTCCTACAAAAGTAACCAGGTTCTAAGGGATCTCAATATCATTGATCCTTCACAAGGGTGGTTGTTCAGAAGGCAACTTACTTGCCAACCAAAACCCTCCAAGTTTAAGATCTCAATGAGCGTAGTATCGAGTGTCAACCAACTTCAGTCTGCACCAAAGCCGGTTACCTCACTACTTTCTAAAGGCCAAGATGAGTTAACTAGGGTTCTAAAAGTCAGTTAGTGCATTGACAACATATGGCAGCCTCAATATTATCCTCAACTTGACTTAAGGAATATAAGCACCAACCAAGAAGTCGCACTAACTATGGCCACCAGATCAACCGTATCGATATACGTCGTACAGTTTCCTTGGTCTATTGCCATTTACCTAAGGTACACTAGATCCGGGTTAGGACCTTTCACACATAAGAGCACCCCAACAATATAATAATAAAGCAAACAAGGCAAACAATTTAAAGTGATCTTAATTCCTAGGGGTACCCCTCTTAAATAAATCCCCAGCAGAGTCGCCAGTTCTGTAACACGGTGGGAGAACTGACTTTAAACAATGTTGCGGATAGCAAGAGTCGCCACCGACTTTTATTTTATCCATAAGGAAAGGTTATAAAAGAACAGGAAAGACCTTAGAGAATATTTTGGGTCCGGGGGGTAGGTTATGAAAAGGGAAGGTGTTAGCACCCTTTTCATCCATGGTTATCCATGGGCTCTTAGGTACTTAAGCTCACTTTTGAATTGTTTTGAAAGTGTAGTGTGTGAATAGAAAATTTTCAGAATAGTTAATAAATAATCCATGTAAGGATGTGTTAAGAACTTGTTTGAAAATTTTGTTGGAAATTTGTTTAAGTGTGAAAAAGTTTTGAAGTGAGCAAGTATCTAGGAGTAGCCTACCCTAATGTTTTAAGGTCTTTCTTATTCTTTATCCTTTCCTTAGTAAGACTATCCCTACTATAATGGAGTAGGTAGTCCTTACTTTGGATGTTAAGGGACATGTGAGGGACAATTTGACTTTGAAGGCCATTGTGGGATGTAATAAGCACATATAAGGGACCATCATCATTTTTCGAAAGGGACTTGATTCGTAAAGGCAACCATAAGGGACTTTGATGATTTTTTTATTTGAGGGACTTGCTTTATACACCCCACTTAACCATTATTCGTAGGCAACTTGAGGGATATCCTTAGGAAGTGAGACGGCGATTAAAATCGACTTACGTGTGTGACGTGTTTATTTTAATTATCTTTATTTAAAAGTGATCTAAATTTATTTTAATATTACATACATGTTGTTACACTCCCTAATTACTAACCATAATAATAATTAAATAATTAAACAACTTTACATCCAAGAAACAATTACAAAATAATAAGCAAAATAATTAAATAAAATATAAATAAGCAATAATAAATAATAAAGGGGGTTAATTCTAAGTTTACTCGGCAAGACATCGCATCTTGTGCCTACGTATCCTTACGGGAGTGGAATCAGAGTAATCGTAGTTCCCCTCAATAGGGAGGTTAGAAACTTCTTGACTGTGGTCAAGGTCTCAAGGGGAATAAACGCATCTTAAGGACACGCTTACGTGGAGTGTAGAAACTCCAAATCTCTACGTTGAAATGTTAAGTTGTAATTAGGGTTAAATTAGGGATTCCACGGCGGGAAACCCTAAAATGAGCGCGGCGGCTCTTTGACCTAATGCTAAGGGTAAAATTGTAATTTTGCCTGCGGCGAGGCATTTGTGAAAATTAGGGTTTGTAGTTTGTAGTTTTGAGGATTTGAAATTGAATGTGTGAAGTTTTACGGACTATTGGCGCGGCGGCCAAACAGTTAGACCTAACCTTCGGATGTGTGCAATGTGACAGAAATAATAGTAAACGCGTGAGATAATTGAATCATGCAAACAGAGAGATAATGTCATAATTTAAACCATGCAAGCAGAAATTTAAAGGCAGAATTTAAAGAGCGATTGTTAAGTTCGCGAGGTTATATGAGAGGAGCAGATACAATATGATAATGAAATTTGAATTGAACAATAATAAAATAAAATAAATAACGGTTCTAGTTATTATTTTAAAAAAAAGATTTTAGTTATTATTTTAAATTTATCTAAAAAAAAGTTTTTCTTAAAAATAATAGGTTTTCATATTAATTTGGAAAAGATGTTAATGTTATTTATTTTAAAAAACAGATTTTTATATTATAACAAATTTTAATAAATTAATGATAACAATAATAATAATAATGGTAATAATAATGATAATAATGATAATAATAATAATAAATAATAATAATAATAATAATAATAATAATAATAATAATAATAATAATAATAATAATAATAATAATAATAATAATAAAGCAATAATGAATTTTAAATGTGCCAAATAACCCAACAATGTTGCTAACGCAGAAATGCGCTCATCGCAACCAGATCTAAATCGGACGAAACAAAATTTATCGCAAAGAAAAAGAAATTAAGCAAAAAATAGTATTATTGCTCACACAAAAATGCGATCATCGCAACCAGATCGAACTAACACAAATGTCACGCGTCATGCACACAAATGTGCAAACATCGTATCGACATAATTCGATCAAAAATCTTATATATATAAACTCTAACAATTTAAAAATTATATATATATAAACGTAACAGTAATAGATAAAGAAAAAGAAATAACGGTAATAGATGAAGAAAAAGAAATAACGGTAAAAGATGAAGAAAAAGAAACAACAGTAATAGATGAAGGAAAAGAAATAACGGTAAACGATGAAGAAAAAGAAACAATAGTAATGGATGAAGAAGAAAACTAAATAACGGCAAACGGCACTCACTCCTCTTAGGTTTTTTTCATTCTCCCCTTTTCCAACAAGGCAACACATGTATATATAGGGAACAAATTAGGGTTAACACCAAATTGTCAATAATGTCCCTAAAGCCCATTTTAAAGCCCAAACTAAATAATTAGTTAAGAAAAAATAAAATTTAAATAATTTAAAATAATTAAAATAAACTTAAAATAAAAACTAATAATCCTATTGATTCCTAAAATAAAAAATATTATAAAAAGAACAAAATTTTTTTCAATATTTTTTATTTTATGATTTTTTGGATATTTTTATGAATAATTTAGAAAAAAGTGAAAAAAATAATATTTTAAAAAATGATTTAATTAAAATACGAAAATAATAATTAAATAATAATAAAAAACTATTTTTGTTATTTTTTTAATGAAAGATAGAAAAATTTAGAGTAAAAATAATAAAAAACAAAAAAAATGACAAAGGTGAGATTCGAACTCTCAACCTCTCACACTCATAACTCCTTACACATGTCCTCCTGCCAATTGTGCCATTTTTACTTTTTAGAAAAAAAATGCATGCCATATGATATTTACCTGCAAAAAGTCAAACGACTACACAAATTTGTTAGTAATTGATTAAATGCAATGAAATGCGACGACAAATCTTAGGGCAAAATTTAGGGTATTACAGTTATTATGATAATATTTCTCACCCAACCTCTCTTTGATGTTGGCAAAAAAAAAATCATGAAGTTTGACTTTGGTTTGACCACAGTTGACCTCAGTTTGACCTTTTAACTGCATTGACTGCTTTTGACTTATCTGATCATCTGACTGAGCAAACTTTTGAGAAAAGTCTTGAAACTTGACATGGGGGTTCTTATACACATATAAGATGTTATGAAGCTCACTTGAAGTCTTGGAAGTCCATTTAGCCTGATTAAAGTCAAAACCCTAGTTTTGGATGCACTGCTTAGGAGGTGCATTGTCTGAGGGGATTGTCAACTCTTCTGACCAATTGTGAATCTTGTGAACCTTGTGAACCTTCATAAAGTAGCTTGTGGACTTTATGAACTTCATGAAAGGTTATGCAAGTTGTTGGAGAACTTGTGAACCTTGTGAACCTTCTTAGAACACAAAGTCTTGTATTGTGAGGGCAAATTTTGGGGTGCAACATACATCACCCATACATGACAACCCTTTAAATCAACCATTCCCACCCTTTGATCAGAATAGTCCTGATAGTAGTCATGCAACAAATGATCATGAGCCATCGCCATCACCTAACAACAGTCCTGACACTACCCTCATCCCTCCACTAGAAAATCCACTAGGATAAAAAACACACCTGCATACCTTCATGATTTTGTATGCAATACATATCATACTCCCATCTTGCATGTTATTTCCAAATAAATCTCTTATCATAATACTTCTCATGCATACTATGCATTTATTGCTGCTGTTACTTCTGTTGCTGATCCAACAAGTTTCAAGCAAGCTCACACTCAACCCCATTAGGTTAAGGCCATGAATAATGAGATTCAAGCCTTAATAGCCAACGACACCTGGAAATTTATAACTCTTCCCCCATGTCATACCCCAAATTGTGACCCTAGATTTCATCATCATTCTAGAAGCATCATACATTGCATTGCTAGCCTAACCTTGTGCAAGTTCCCTTTGCTTTATTTATCTATGAATTAGGGTTTTGAATCAAGAGAATCAGAGGAAATTTATTTGATTAGTCAATGTTTTAGATTGATCATTAACCTACTAAGTGTGCATACACTCAAGAGGCCTCTCTCCATCAAAAATCAAGTGCAAATTGTTCTCATTACAAGCTCATCAAGAATCAACACCATCTGATCACAAATTAGGGTTTCACCAGACAAAGTCAATTGTGCCTTTGAATTTTGATCTAGGCATAATCCCAAGCCTCGGGACATGATTCAAGATACTAAAATACATCCTTGGAGTCCATCCATGATGTCTAAAAGACTCAAGAGTTCAAGATAGTTAGGTCTTTTGAGGGTTGTAATGTGACCTGGTTCATGGTTTGAGAAAGAAAGGATATAAGGCTCAAAGTTTGTTTAACCCACCCATTCTCCTTGATACTCTCCAGTTCTACGTTCAGCTAACTTGACACACACCTTAAGTTTGATGGTGTAAGAATGAAAGTGGCGTTTCAAGATTCGCTTGAAATGACAGTCACCTTATTGTCTTTGCCTATGGATGTCAGTGACCCTTTTAATTTTTTGACATGGTAGTCACTGAATCTTATTTTTGCTTTGAGGATTTGAGGACCTCTTTTGATTTTTTTTCATCCCTAATTTTTGCCTGAGCTGATTTTATTTTTTCAAGTCCATCGGGATTACCTTGATTTTTCCTAAGTCTCCTTTTGAGTTGTTCGACCTAGCAGGCTTTTTGTTTTTCTTCTTTTTTATTTTTATTTTCAGTTTTGGAAAGGCTTGTGACTGCTAAGTCATTGGTCATTGAAGAACAACCGACATATCTGCATGATCATATTAGCTGAACACTATCCTACCCTAGGTTAAGCTTTAAGGGTTTAGAAATCTGAAAGAAACTCGTACTTCTAGGCTCAAAGTGGTTAACTAGGGATTAACTCTTTATCTCTCTAGTGTTTGGAGTTTGAAACAATGCCTGTACATCATCAGCAAAGTTTTATTCAAAGTCACACTATCGAAGGTTTTGTGTCTTTCGATTTCTTCATCCTCCCTCGGACTTTGCTTAAACAAGCGTTTGATATCGAGAAAAAAATAGTATGAGTGAACATGAATGGATTTAATCAAAAAATGCATATTCATTTCATTAATAAAACCATTTTTAAACAACAATGTCTTAAAGCAAGAAGCACTTAACAGAAAAGAAACTACAAAATGCAATGTAATGACATGATCTAAAAGAATGTCTCTGTGCCCCAGCATGATAGTCACAACGGGCGTTGGCGTCAAAGCCTGGTGGGTACGGAAAAGGCATTGGGTTCAGTTCCTTTGGCACTATCAATCCACCTTTGATCAAATATGGAAATATCGGACTGTACGACATTGGCAGCAGAGTGAAATTCCTTTCTGGCTTCCTTGGACTTTGTCTAGCGTGCTGACACGGCTAATGTCAAGCGTGCTGACGTCAATGCGACTATTGGTACTAAGGAGGTCCTTGAATTATTCCCATGGAAATAATGGTATATGACATGGAGACCCAAAAAGTTGTTGACTCTGAACAGTTGAGATGCATGGGTACTGAGGGTAAGGTATCGGAGATGGACCTTGTGGATCTTCGCAGATGGAATTATCTTCCTCCTCTCTTTCTTCTGATTCACTTTCACCAGCTGGGATGTTCGAGGTGTCTTGGATCTTTCCACTCTTTAGGATGCTCTCGATACTTTCTCCATCTATTACCAAGTCAGAGAAGTTTGATGTCCCACTGTCAACCATCTTTTCCAGGTATGGTCCTTGCAAAGTATACACGAACAAGTCACCCAATTTCTATCTAAGATTGGTGGTTTAATGCGAGCAGCCACCTCTCTCCATCTTTGAGTGTACCCTCTAAAGGATTTGTTATCCTCTTGAGATAAGCCTTGTATTTGCATGTGGCTGGGAGCCGTGTCAAGATTATATTTGTACTGCTTTATAAAGGCGTTGGCTAGATATGACCATGATTAAATATGGCTATTCTCTAGCTGCATGTACCAACTCAGCGATATCCCACTTAGACTGTCTTGGAAACATTGAATCATAAGTTTGTCATTGCAGACGTACGAGGTCATTCTTCTGCAATACATCACCAAATGTTGCTTTGGATAGCTATCCCCTTTATACTTCTCAAACTTCAGTGTCTTAAACTTTGGAGGTATTATAAGGTTAGGTGCCAAACACATGTTCAAATCATTCAGATCCAAAGCATCACGACCCTTTATAGCGTTAAGCTTCTCTTCCAACACTTGACATTTTTCCATAATCTCAACAGCTCGGGGGTCCTTAGTTTTCATAATAGGAACTACCTTTTAGGAATCTGGTTTAGAGAATACGAAACTGTGATATTCCACGGCACCGAGAGAAGAAGAATGTCCATCTCGAATGATGATATGTTCTTGTATAACCTGGTTCTCAACAGGGATCCACACAGGCTGGTCTTGAGTAACATCGTTCACTTAAGGTGAAATGAAATTCCCAGTCCTCTGAATATTGCCATCTCTCTTTGCCAAGGTTGTCATAGCTTCCACGAGTTAGTCCAACTGGCTTTTCATCAATTCAAAATCCGCTCTTATCGCAAGCTGGTTCTGATCTCCTGAGCTCATAATCCTTCAAAAGCTACTTCAAGTCCAATGCGAGAGTCAGAAAATTAACAACTGCGGGTTAAGAACAGAGGATGGATGAGATCTTTGGTTTTTGGTTGAAGAATGATATGCAAAATGATGCATAGATGCTTATGCTTATGCAATGTTATGAATGCAATAGACACGAGATCAAAGATTACACAATCAGAGGGTCCACACAACATATATCTCTCTCCTCGGGTAGGTAATCTATTGGTTTACAACAGGGCATTCCAAGGGCCTTCAAACAAGGTCTCATGCACTAACCCTCAAAAGTTTTCCATCATAATGACGATTCGTAAGACGGTAATCCCTTCAAAGGATGAGCACAGAGTTATGTCTTAATAACCTTTGGAATAGGGTTCTACAAAGGTCCTCATAATCATGGACTCTCAGGTCAGAAACAAAAACACCGTTATGACTGCTCGTAAGACATAATCGTTCCCAAAGGGGCCTCCTTTGAGCGGTGTAAGTTAAACCAACTCAACGAGTCCTAAGTCTCGCAAATCAAAAAGCAACGACATGCGACAAACAAACTAAGTTTGTCTTGCTTAAGGTGAACCAGTCCACAGCAGAGTCACCAAGCTGTTGCTACTAAAAAAAAGCAAAGACGTCAAAGCGAAAGAGGAAAACAGGAAAGTTGCCATCGAACTCTATTTATACCAAAAGGGGAAGGGGAAACATCGATAAAACCCCCAGGAAGAAAATGGATACGATGGTCTCGCAACCAAGAGATGGGTTCGGAAGCCAGTTATGCAAAGGTAAGGTATTAGTACCCTCCACATCCATCGTACTCGATGGGAACCATTCGCTTGTCTCAAGTATATGGATGTTTTCTAAAGGATTTCTTTCTAAGAGTGTTCTAAGAGGGAGAGAGAAGGGTTGGAAACTAAGATAAAGAAAAGAATAAAGGAAAAAGGGAAAGAAAAGGTGGAAACAAAAAGGAGACTCGATAGGACTTTGCAGTCCTATGTCTACGTATTCCCTCATGCGATGGAAAAGTCAGAGTCAACGTAGTTTGGAGGACTACGAGTGAAGAAAATGGGAACGGTGCTCACAAGGAATGGTGTTCTTGTGCCTATGTATCTTCACTTAAAAGAAGTGAAGAATCAGAGCATCCGTAGTTCACTAGACTACGGTTTGTTGGTGTTTTTTATGGACGATTCTAAGTTCGTGCTCTAGCAGTTAGGTGTATTGCGGCTCGCTTGTGGAGTCTTATGCGTTACCTGTATTGCAGTAGAACCAAAATGGCATGCCCTTTTTGAAAAGGTTAAGTTTTCTCCACGAAGAAAAAATGTCACATTTGATTGGTGAAAGTTGATTTTAGTGGTGAAATAAGTCCTCGGATAGAAACCCCTGCGGGTAGTACCCAATTTTGTATCTCAAAAGATTTGTTATGAAAACAGTGTGGAAAATATAGTCACGTTTTTGTATTAAAACACGAGTATCGAGACCATACACTCTAAAGTGAGTATCCTAATACTCAGAGAGGAAGAAGTCTTCACTCAATCCTCTCCCTTTAGCTCCATACAAAGAGAACCTTATTCTCTTATTTAAGAAGTGTTTTATTTTGGATGGTAAGTGCTTCATGATAGTGAACCCTAAAGGTAGTGTCAAGCACTCGGGATAGGACAAGGTCTTCGCTTAACCACTCCACAACCATCCAAGTTTATTGAGAAAATAGTTTGAAAATGTACTTGGTACAAGATCAAGGTTTTTAGACTCAAGGAGACAAAAGAAAGAGAGAAAAGGTAATGAGCTAAAAGCGTGGTGAATAGAATAGGGTAGGTTGATGGCGATGCACAGGGCGATCGAATTATAAAGAATAAAAATGCCACTTGACGTTGAATCAAGGGTTTGAAAAAAGGTTGATCGATTTTAGTCCTTAAGGGTGTTCTTAGTAACGAAACCACAACGAAGAGGTGCAAGTGTGTGCATTAGGTTGATGGCGATGCTAAAAACCAATCGAATTACAAGGGTGAAAAATGACTCAATGTTGGATCGAGAATTATTTTGAAAATGATTTAGGGTGTGTCGCATCGCTGCGAAGAGGGGCCGACAAGGACAGAAGAGTCGCCACCGCTTGTTATTTATCCCAAAAGAGGGAAAGAAAACAATCAGAGAAAACCTACAAAAAAGGGAAAATACAGGTCATCCCAACTAAATCTTGGGTTCGGGAGTCGGTTACGCAAGGGGAAGGTATGAGCACCCCTCACGTCCGTTGTACTCAACGGGGTCCACGCTTGTTGTCTATCTAAAAGGGTGTTAATCTATAAGGTTGGCCACAGGGACAAAAGAAAAGAAAAGAGACTCGATAGAGCATCGCCGCTCTATGCCTACGTACTCCCTCGTGCAATGGGAAAGTCAGAGTCAACTTAGTTCGGAAAACTACGGGTGAAGGTGGGGAAGGTTACTCGCCAAGACATCATTGTCTTGTGCCTACGTATCCTCATCTGGCATGAGAAATCAGAGCAAACGTAGTTCGGGCTGACACGACCACAGGTTGGTTCATGTGTTTTAACTGAGTAGGGTTAAACTTTCGTTTTAGCAGTTAGGTGTATTGATGCTCGACCATTAGAGACTTACGCGTTAGCTGTTTGCGGTAGAACCAAGAGTTAACACACTCTTTTTGAAAATGATTTTCAAACAATCCCGAAGGATAAAAAAAAGGTTTAATGTTTTGTTTTATGTTTTTTATGAAGAAGTGAATTGAATTAAGTTTGTAATTCATGTTGCACTAAAGACTATGACTTGAGAGCGTTTGCGTTGCATATCGCCCAAAGGGCACACGCTAAACACTCTAGATAGTTGAGAGGAAGCCCCCCAACTATCATTCCTCAAGTACTTAAGGCTCGTAGCGTACAACACTTATTATCCTTTATTAGATGTCTTGAAGAAGTTTTGAGATGAGAAGAGAAGACACAAACTCTAAGGGGAAACTGACTCAACCCTAATGTTATCATGCAATGTGCTCATAAGATTGAAATTAAGAGGGGAAAAGACTATCCTAATGTTATCATGCTTGGATTTAACACTTAATGTCTCTCCTACACCCTAGGGACTAGGAATCCTAAGGGATCATGGCAAAGAAAACCAAGTAAACACAAGATAAATCAATCAGAAATGAAAAGGAAGAAAGGGATGCAAACATGAAATGCAACACAATGAAAAGAGGGAGGAAAAAAGTGTGGGGCAGCAGCCACCACAAGCACATCTCAACCTCTTGAAAACAAACAAAGAGATGCAAAACAAAAGAGGAATGCAAGCAAAAGAACTTAAACAAGTCCAAGCAAAAGTGAGATGAAATGGGAGAAGTTACAACTCCTACAACCATTCATGCATCAATCACCAACCTCAAAAGGTAAACAAATAAGAAAGAAAGGAAGGCATGATCAAGATGAGGATGGGAGAATAGGATTGGGCAGAAAGCAACATAAGAAGAATCTCAACCAAAAGCATCAAATTGATCATGCAAAAAGAAAGCACAAACAAGTTCTCAAAGAGATTCCTCATTCAAGGCAAACTTAAAGTATGATCAATCAAACCAAATCACTTTGAATGAGTACCATAACCCAAGAGACAAAAGTGAGAACATGAGAAGGGAGCTCACAAACAAGAGGAGAAACAAAGCATAAACAAGTTACAAGCTAGGGCAAAGGAAAGAACCAAAGTTCAAACCACATGCAACACCTAAACACAAGTGGAAGGCCTAACTTTCAATGTAGCTTTCAACACAAACTACACAAGTGTGTGACCTATAAAATTAAAACCAACATCCTAAACATGTCAAGAATGTGAATCAAGAATCATAGGATGCATATGGGATCCATCAAGGTCATCTCCCAGAGGAACTAGGTCAACTAGTTTATATGAACTTCAACTAGGGTGACTTGACTTGCAAGGTTCACCAAAAATAGGAGAATTGTTCAATAAATCTCAAATAAAATGCACAAAGCACCTAAACAAGTTGGCAACCAGAGGCCAAAACATCCAAACCAAATTCCAATCAAGGCATCACCAAATTATTTGATCAACTAGGGTGTTCCATCTTGAGGAATTATTATCGAGGGTCAAACAAAAGCAACACAAAGTCAAACAAAAATAGGTCAAACCTTGACCAAAATCAGCCTCAAAGGTATCTAAATCCATCCTCAAGATGGAGAGGAAACCTTATTCATTGGTGATTGCAAATGGTCCATCAAACAAGAATGACCAAATGAAAACAATATTAAAAACACTTCCAATTGCAAAATTAAAATAAAATTGCAAAATAAAAGAAAATCAAAATTAAAAATTATGAAAAATTAGTTAAGACTTTAAAGTGTTTGAAAATATTTTTTTTTAATTTTCTGATATTTGGAAGTATTTTTAATAATCAAAAAGCAAAACAGAAAATAAAATAAATAAAATAAAATGCAAGAATGGCTCGGGGGTGCAAAAGTAAATCCAGATAACAAAGGAAACACGTTAAAACGCCCTGGGCTCAGAAAACATGGGGGTGGCAATAGGAAAGAAAGCCCAATCCACCAGCCAAAGCTGGGAAAATGAAGCAGCGTTTCATTTATCCATGTGGATTCAACGCGCCCAGTAAGCATAGTCAAGCCAATCACAAACAGCCACACACATGGTCAAGAAGTCAAACATAATACACGTCAGATCTGAGGGTTTATGAACCAGACGCTGGAGCCCCGGCTCCGGTCGTCTTCTCCGACGAGATGGCCGGAGCTCAGACCATCAAACCTTAACCAAACTTCACAAAATCGGTATCAAAAGAAAGTTGAAGTCACGTAGGTCATGATCCAAGATCCAATCATCCATATCCTTCATAAATCAAGAGAATCGAAGCCAACAAGTTTGAGATGCATAAGCGAAAACTCCATCAAACATGAGCAATAATGAATCAAACATGACCTACACGAGGTAGGGCTTCAGATGCAACCAGTATGAACCTAATTCATGGCCTAGAATGAGAGGAAAGTTGATTGGAAACTTACTGAGCGGAGACACTCCGTTGGTGCTTCTCAGACGTGTAAGCTTGCTTCAAATGATCCAGATCCACTCCAAATTCTTCAAGGAAGCTTAATTGCTCTTCAATTTGCCTTGATTTGTAGAAAAAAGTGAAACACGATTTTGAAATTTCTTTGAGAATTTGAAAACTGAAATTGCTCTCTCTTGCTCCAATTTGCACTCATGAGCTCTTAGGACGAGTTTTGAACTTATATATGATGGATATCAGATCAATTGGAAGGCCCATGAAGCCTTATTTTGCTGAATTTAAAAAAATGCCCAAAATGGAAGTCACTCATGCACACGTGAAAATACTTGCATACACTTATGGGAATCACATGGTTTTGCAGCTGGTGAGTTGAATTTCACATTGGAGTGGACTTGGGCTTTGTATGTGATCCAATTAGTAAGTTTCAAAGTGAAACTTCTTTCTGAAGAAACTTGGAAATGCACATGTTTTTGCCCTTTTACACCAAACCAATTTGTGCAATTTTGTTATGAGTGCATTGTGAAGTGAATTGAACCAAAATAAGACATGAACATGACCTATAATGTATTGAATTCAAATCATACTTGAAGTTCATTTTTCACTTGAAAATCTCACCACATGTCCATAATCATCCATAATTCACATGATCCTTGAGTTTTATGATGTAAATGAGGTCTCTAGGAGAAACTTTCATGTTGGTTGGAAGTTCATTTAAGGTACAAAAGTGCATGAAAGTGACCTATGTAGCAAATGACTTATAATCAAGTCTTCCCAAAATACCCTTTCCTTGCCAAAACTATAACTTGAGTTCTACAAATGATATCAAGGACTTCTAGGACTTTTTGGAAAGCTAAGACCATGAGGAAAAACTTTCATGTTTACCTAAAGTTAAGGAGAAACATGATTCTAGGTCAAAAGTGCCTTGGGAGTGAGTTGACTTTTAGTTGACCAAAAATATGTTCATCTGAGACCTCTAACTTGATGGCATCATAACATGAGTTCCACAAACCCAATGGATGAGTTCTAGTACTCAAAAGAAATATAAGAACATTCCCTACAAGTTTCATGTTTGTAAGAAAATGGGATTGAACTTGTATCATGATGTAAATTGTCCTTGAAGTTGAGCACTAAAGAAGGGGATTTTACACTGAGATCCTCTGAAATCCTAATTTAGTAACTTCTTGAACTCTTGATTCTTCTTTATTTAAACTTGAAATGACATCCTAAATGTCTCAACATAACTTCCCATGGCCTCAATGACTTAGAGTCAAGTCTTGAACTCCCTCTAATCCTCAGTTGTCCTTGAGTTGACCAAATGAAACCCTAGGTGCACAACCTTTGACTGTAGCCTCTTGCAGATGAAATGAGTGCCTAGATAAGCTCCACAGTGGCTTCCAAAGCACTCAATGAGCTTCTCAAACACATCTTATCCATAACCATGAACTTATGAACCCCTGATAATCTTCCTTTGATCTCCAAGATAGGAGATAAGCAACACACATCAATCTTCTCTCCCAAAGAGCTCTGACCACTTCCTAGTGATTGTAAGCACTTGATGACTTGAATAAGCACTCTTGATTGAGTTTGAAACCCTGTGAGACTCTTCTCTTGAATGGCACACCTCTCTTGATCGCTTGTAAAAGACAATGCTATGCAAATGCAAATGCTAAAATGAAATGAAACACAAGCTAAGTACAAGAAAAGGGTTAGTCAAATTTTGGGGTACAACAGGGTGATACAATGACAAGACATAAACAAAATAAAGGAAAGAGGTAAAGAAATTATACTTCATGGGAATTGATGTACATTTTGTCGAATTGGGATGAAATAAGGCGATTAAAAGCAAACTCATCAAACATATCGAGGAAATGATCAATCGTTCTCCAAGAAAAACACATTCCTCTTAGTAATGAAATTATTGATATTTCGTCCATACCTTCTTACACAACACAAGTTCCTACCTCATATGATAAAGTTGATGTAGATGTCGTGCATGCTATTCGAATCGATCATGAAGAAGGCATATGGTAAAATTAACAAGTACGTAATTTATTCTTTATTCATAATATTTTAATTGTATGTTATAGTTTCTAAGTATTTTTACTAACAAGTATAATTATTTGAAATCATAGGTCTTTAGAGTCAAGACACCAAGAAACAAGAAACCAAAACACTATGTTACAATTATGTGATGTTATGCAATGTGTAAACTGTAGGTTGTTTGTTCTGATACAATTGAATATGATACAATTATGTGATATTATGAATATGATACAATTAATATTATTATGATAACTTTATCACAAATATGAGTTGTATTTTCTGTTGTGATATGATGAACAATAATACAGGTTAAAAAAATGGGATTAATTATAAAAGCAGGATAATATTTGTTAATTCTGCACAAAATGTAACAACGCTTATATATCATAACCGTTAAAATATCTCGCGCGCTTTGCAGAAAAAAAAAATCAAAACGGTGCAGTTGAGAATTGAACCTAGGACCATTATTTTTATCACGACGGTCTTTTAGAAAACCCGTTATGATATGGTGCGCGCTTTCCAGTTTATTACAACGGTTACTGGGCCGTGATTGTAAGTATCATATATACAACGACACTCTACATAACAACACATGTGTCCGCATGATTATATATATTTCTCAATTGTTGTTAAATGAGTTTTTTGTAGTAGTGATTGTCCATCACTCTGATCTAAGTCTGATGGCTAGCATTTTAGCCACCAATTTGTACAAGGATTCCATCAAAGAAATAAACCTAAACTCTCTCAAGTGGGAAGAGGAGTTAACCTTCGGGATCAAAGTCACAATATAAGATAATATGTAAAATTAAGGGATAAAAATGCAAACCGATGAAATTGATCAAACATGTATTATGTACCGTAAACTAAACAATTGATGTTGCAAAGTTGAGCCTTGTCACAACAAAATAAAAAATAAAAAGTATTACTACATTAAATTGATTGTGCAAATATTAATTATGTACAAACCTTTGGAGTTTCTTAAATGCTTTAGGCATTGAAAAGTGAAAACACAAGGAAAAGAAAGAAATTCAAACAATTGAAGTTATATCTGTCGTCACTCTTTCACATCCTTTTCATTTGTTTTTTTTTTAACTTTCTGTGCGCACAAATTCACAGATATACAATTCAAAATTTTCAATCATGCACTATTTTCCTTTCAAACGCAAGAACCTCTTGGGAGAATACATTCTGAAAACTTTGTAAGCTGAGATAATTGATATCATAGCCATTAAAATGGATGCTATATAGCAACATAATATTGCCCCTGCAATTTGTTCACAGAATCTGGTGAATTTGTTGCATACCTTCAACCACTGGAATGCGTCTGAGCCAGTAAGTGCAAATAGAGCTGCTTCAAATAATGCTGTGTTTGTGGCAAATGTCAAGTACACAGCAATCTGTTTACAAATTTGTTTAAACATAAAAGTTATCATAATACTAATCTAAAATCAACTAACTACTAACATTTATATCGGTAAAACTCTAATCTTAAAATTAACCGAATCAATTTTAATGAACAAAAATCAATTTTTCTGATTGATCACGCATCTTGTTTTTTACTATTTACTCAGATGAAACGACAATTTCTTAGTTGCAAGATGATTCTACACTACACAAAGAATTGAAAGAAGAAAATAATATAATTGAAAATGAGAGAAAAGAGAAATTATAGAGGAGGAAGAAGAAAGTCTTGTTGCACAAACTGCATTTTAACTGTTTGCTACAATGTGTGTTAATCACATCTGTGATTTCTAAACTATATAAAACTATTACAAAGTTTGTTATTCTCTTTTTCAAATGAAATAGAACTCCTCTCTATTTATAAATAAGATTACTTGAATTCTAAGTAATCACAAAAATAACTAACTCAACTAAAACTAAACTAAGTCAGTCTATTTTGACTTTGTCGACTCCTTCAAAAGCTACATACTTCGATTGCATGCTTCGACAAAATATATTCAATTTTCTATCAAATACAACAAATACAAATTATATTCAACACAAAATCCAATGCACTATTTCAACATGAACACAGAGGATTATGTATCAAGAACACTTAAATAATTTACAAACATCTATGTATTCTAATAATCATATAAATCATCTATAAAACCATTTTGAATATAGTTCTTGCACAAATAATAATTATCAAATCAGATAAATATTTTTTTAGGCCTTTTACCCTTTATTTATTGTTTATATATTTCAAACCCTTCAGAAGTATCACCATTCAAAACAAAATAAAACAATTTTTTACACTAACATTTTCAAATATTCCAACATTAATAATTAGTTAGGAGAATTTGAATTCAAATTCAAATTCTACTTAAATTAATTATTAATATATCTTACTTATTTCTTAGTTAAACCTGATCAAATAAAGACAAATATATATACACATATATATTTTTCATCAACTACAAAGGTTGTTTTAATAAATGATAGATTTCAATTATAATTGTAAAGAAAACAATCCTGCAAGTTATTTAAGTCTCTTTCATTCAATTTTTTTTAATTAAAGATATATATGAGCCTAATTCAATACACATACTTTAATCTAGAAAATTGTATATACATAATTATATTATTACTATAATATTATATAATAAGCATTCTCAATAATTAAACAGAAAAATAATAATTTACCTGATCCAGAAACAAACTAATCCAAACCATGCACATATCACAAGATCCTATTGAAGAACAAGAGTGTTTGCATAATTGAAGCATGTTATATCCAGCAGCTGAAGATGAAACATACAGCAATATCCTAAAAAAAAAATAATATATTGTCACATAAAAAATAAAAAAATAAAAAATAAATAAATAAGTAGAAAGAAAATTGATTTACTTGAGAGCATCCACGTCCTTATAAGTAACTTTCCTTTCAATAGTTAAAAGGATAACCTTAGTTTGAGTATCAAAAGCAACTAAAAAAGCTGTCAATACCAAGAGCAATATTGCTATAACTCTCAGAAAAATTTCTCCTCTTGCTATTCTGAATTCCATTATATTTTTTGAGAGAGAGATAGTGTATTAAATTTTGGAGGTGTTTGGGGACATTTATTGAATGTAAGAGATTGTTTATAGAGTGCTTCCAAAGTGGATGACATAACACTACTGGTTGAAAATAATCCACGAGGGTGTGGAAATGAATTGTCTCAACAGCTACCAAATATCTATTAATGATGTTTAATTGCTTACACGTTTCATTGAATGAATGAAAAGAAGGTAGAGAGATGTGAGAGCTTAATAAAGAGACCAATGGATATTGATATAGACACAGAAATAAAATATTTTATTTAAACATTTATTTTTAAAATATTTATTTATAAATATTAATTATTTATTTATATTAATACATAAATTTTAAAAAATATTGTTGATTTATTTAATTTTTTATCTAGTAGTTTATGTTTAGAATTTTATGTTGGTGCAAAGGTAGAATAAATGATGAATAGAGAAATATTTTATTAAGAGAATGACGGCGACACACACACCACAAAATGCAATGATTGCTACTCTATTTATAAGTTAAAACTAGGGTTATTAGAATAAGATAAAAATACTAAAATACCATCTAACAAACTTAGGGGCTAAGAAAATAGTACAACTAATAAATATGAATTACTTCTAATACCATCCCTTAATTCATATTCTATCAAAACTTGTAACACCAATTTCATCCCTTAGTCTGAGAAATTGATCAGTCTTGATAACTTTCGTCAGAACATCTGCCAACTGTTTCTGAGTGCTGCAGTGTACAACTTCTAACACTCCACTCTGAACTTGATGTCTCAGAAAATGATACTTTGTCTCAATATGCTTGCTTCTCCCATGCAACACTGGGTTTCTGACAAGATTGATTGCAGACTTGTTGCCAATCATCAACTTCAGAGGTCTATTTATTTTAATCTTCAGATTCTGCAACAGATTCAGAATCCACACAGCTTGGCATGCAGTAACAACACCTGCAATGTATTCAGCTTCACAGGTCGATAACGCCACAACAGGTTGCTTCTTGGAACACCAAGAAATGAGACCTCCCAGAAATTTGAACAAGTACCCAAAAATACTTCTTCTGTCAACTCTGTCTCCACACCAATCAGAATCTGAATAACTCAGAAGTTCTGACTCATTCTTTCTTCCAGAAGGAAATAACACTCCATACTTCAGAGTTCCCTTGATATACCTCAGAATCCTGACAGCATCTTGGTAATGGGACCACTTAGGTTTACTCATGAACCTACTAACCATCCCAACAGAATAGCAAATATCAAGTCTGGTATTGCACATATACCTCAGAGAACCAACCAACTGTTTGAAAGTTGTAACGTCCACATCCTTTCCATCAGAGTCAGAATCCAGTTTCTGATTTGTATTTGAAGGTGTGACAGCAATCTTACAATTCTTCAGCTCAAATCTCTTCAGAAGTTCTAATTCATACTTGAGCTGATGCAAAATGATACCTTTCTCAGAATATCTGAACTCCATCCCTAGAAAGTATGTCATTTTGCCTAGATCAGTCATTTCGAATTCATTCATCAGAACTTTCTTGAACTTGGCTATCTCCTGTTCAGAGCTTCTAGTCAATAGTATATCATCAACATATAAACATACCAGAGTCATATTGCCTTCAGAAGTATGTTGAACATAGACACCGTACTCCATCTCACATTTCTGAAAGTCTTGCTTCTTGAAAAATGAATCAATCTTCTGATTCCAAGCTCTGGGCGCTTGTTTCAGTCCATATAGAGCTTTGTATAATCTGTACACCATCCCTTCCTGATTCTTTTTCACAAATCCAGGAGGTTGTGACACGTAAACTTCTTCTTCTAATGGACCGTTCAAAAATGCAGATTTTACATCTAAATGCATCAGAGGCCAATTCCTCTTAGCAGCTATTGCAATCACCATTCTGATTGTTTCATGTCTTGCTACAGGTGCAAACACTTCAGAATAATCCAGCCCAGGTTTCTGTAGAAATCCTCTAGCTACCGACCTTGCTTTATGTTTGCCAATTGAACCATCTGGCTTTAACTCCTGCTTGAAAACCCATCTGACGCTGATGGCTTTCTTGTCTTTTGGAAGTTCTGTCAGCTTCCAAGTCTTGTTTCTCTCTATAGAATCAAGTTCTTCTTTCATGGCCTTCAGCCAGAGCTTCTTCTTAAGAGCCTCTTCTGTACTTATGGGTTCAGAGTCTACTATCATGGAACACTGAATAACTTCTCCTTCAGAGTCTACTTCAATGTCTTGCAACATGTCAAATTCTGCATTTTTTCTGGGAATGTTTCTGATTCTTTGTGGTCTCTGAACTTGTTCAGAGTCTTGAGCTTCAGAGTTTCTAGCTTCAGATGATTAACTTTCTCCAGAGCTTTGACCATCTTTAGAGTCTGGCATATTTCCAGAGTCTGAACTGCCACCAGAATCTGAATTGCCATCAGAGTCTGGATCATCAGAGTCACCATCATCTTCTGAGTCTTCTCCAGAGTCTGAATCACTATTAGAGTCAGAGTCAACGTCAGAGTTTACTCCAACTTCAGAAATTCTTAACTCTAATCTTTCTTCAGAAGTTCTAACATCAGAATCAGATTGAGACTTATCCCAATTCCAAACTTCTGATTCCTTCACAATCACATCTCTGCTGAATTCAATTTTATTGGTTTCTGGACAATAGAGCTTGTATGCACCTGTACTGTGGTACCCTATCAGAATCATCACTTTGCTTCTATCATCCAGCTTTTGTCTTCTGGCTTCTAGAACATGTTTATAGCAAACAGCACCAAACACCTTTAGATGACTAACACTTTGCTTATCTTCAGTCCACTTCTGTATTGGAACTATTTCCTTCAACTTCTTCGTAGGACATCTGTTGAATACATACGTTGCAGTGGAAACAGCTTCTCCCTAGAGCTTCTGAGGAAGCTTCTTCTCCTTTAGCATGTTTCTCACCATATCAAGCAAAGTGCGGTTTCTTCTTTCAGCAAGACCATTGTGTTGAGGGGTATAAGGAGCAGTAACCTCATGCTCAATTCCATTCTCCTCATAGAACTTCTGGAACTCTTTGGAGTTATACTCACCTCCACCGTCAGTTCTAAGAATCTTCAACTTCTGACCACTCTGATTCTCAGCCTTCATTATGAACTTCTTGAATTCATCAAACACCTCGTGTTTAAACTTAATAAGGGATACCCATGTCATTCTTGTGAATTCATCAACAAACATATCATTAAAAAAAGGTAATATGTAGAAAAAAAATATGTAGGAAAAGTTGTTGTGTTTCACAAAAGTTTGTTGTGTTTTAAAAATTCATCAACAAACATATTTTAAAAATTTTGTTGTGTTTCACAAAAGTTGTTATATGATAATCTCACGTGAACAACATATCATTAAAAAAAGGTAATATGTAGGAAAAAAATACAATTATATGAATTTTAAATATCAAAATTAATAACAAGAATGAGCTAAAATATGGAAGATTAAAACTATAATAATTAAATTTTATTTCTTATGAAATACTTTTTAACTTTTTGGCTAGAAGTATTTTAAAACATTTTATCTATCAATATAACATAAGTAAAAAAGATGAATTATTCAATTTTTATTTTATAATTGAGTTGCTCCATATGAGACAGAATGGTTATGTAGAGAAAGTACACAAAGTGGTTTTAATTTAGAAGGGTACCCTATATTAAATGAATTGTACGCATTCCCTACAAATCTTATTATATAGTTCCAAAAAATATTATATCAGATCTGTTTCGTGTTCCAAAAAAATACTAGTGTATATATCAGATCTGTGCCGCAACTAATTTAAATTGATTACTACTATCATAAATAGTTCGTTGCCACATTAAATCCATTTCTGACTTAATTGACTAAATACCTAAATGATGTGACTAGAGTTAGTTTTTCATCCACTTGTGTTTTAAGAAACTCTCGGACCAGAATTTTTTTTACAATAACCATGTATTAGGTTAAATTTATGTAAATAACTAAATATTCAAAGAAATTTTTAGAATAGCTAACAAATCAACCTCGTATCGCCGGACCAAATAGCGACACAGGCCACACTCCAAACAAATCGTCAGAGCAAATGGCGACACAATATATGCAGTAGGGAATTTGCCAGAGCAAATGGCGACACAGTATATGCAGTAGGGAATTTGCCAGAGCAAATGGCGACTCAGGCCAAGATGCTTCTAGGTTTCGTTTTTTTTTCTTTTTGTTGTTTTAGTTTTAATTTATATTATTTTCAAATTTCCAATTTTAATTATTTTCTTATTATTTTTTATATAAACAAATATTAAATATATTTTTAATAAATATTTTAATTTATGTAAATATTTTAATAAATTATTTAAAGAATAACAATATAATTTAAATCAAATATTTAAATATATATTTAAATGGTAATAATATTATGTTTGTTATTAAATATATAAATATTTTAATTACCTATTAATAAATATTTGTCATTAAATTATGTTGTTTGTTTTTCATAATGAATTGAAATTTAAATAATCTTAAAATAATATAGACATGTAAAAAATATTAAAAAATATTAATTTACAATATAATGACAATTACAATTAAAAAAAAAACTAATAACCGGCTCTATCCAAGCGACCACCGGTGCCACACTGCAGGGGATGCGCGTTGCGACGAGGTCTACGACGAGGTTGTTGTGGTGTGTCTGGTCGTTGTGTGTTCAGTTGTGGAGGAGGATTTTGTTGGAACGGCCCCGGCGTATCGGATAGATTTTGCAGCATTTGACCCCAATAGCCGGGAGGTCCACTATCAACGGCGCTTCCGTAGTTTAGCCCAATGCCCATGTTTTCGTAGAGGTTGGGTGGAGTATGGACGGTATGGTTGTCCGAATTCGTACATCGAATTGGGTTGGAAATGGTGTGTTGGTTGTTGTGGGGTGTGGTAGTCAAATAATGGATAGTTAGAGGGGTAGTTGGAGGGGGTTGGGTCAAATGAGTTGTCTGGGCTATAGGTGGAAGGGGTAGGCTCAAAAGACGTATCAGGGCTATAATGATATGGTGGTTGAGGTTGGGACTGGGTGGGTGGCATGTACGGGTCATGGTAAGGATGTTGTTGTTGATGGGGTGCATTTGGTGGCATGTATAGGTTATGGGAAGGCTGATTTTGGGCACTGGACTATTCTTGTGTGTTTGAAGAAGAAGCGCGCTGCCTTGGGTCAACCAAATAGGTTGGCTGGGACAGAAATGGATGAGACGTCGTGACAGACCTAAACCAAGTCATATATTGAAGACTTGGCCTAGCCCCGTGAACAATACGGTCGGTCAAGACGTGCTGCCTTCTTCTCTTCTAGTGTTTACACATCTCCTTCGCAAACTCCTTCCAATGACTAACACTCCATTGTGAGTCCACTCGTTTTTGATGCCACTGCCCCAACTTTACCGGAGCATCTGGAATATCCTGATGCATCCCAAATTGTAGCTTCACCCGGTCACTTTGGTTCATCTCCATCGTAGTGAACCTAATTATGGGTGTTCTTGATGTCCACACAGCAGCATCGTTGGGGTCGGGCTGGTAGTCGAGACCATCGTGCGACATCCAGACAAACTACAATAAAGGTGGATACATTTAGTCAGACAGAGATAGACAAGTTTATTCATATAAGTTAGACAAATTAAAGGTAAATAACTTACATCATCTGGCCCAAGGTGGTCGATGAGGTTGCGATATTGAATTATAGAGTGCCTGGGACATCTCTGATAATTCATCCCTGGAACAGACCACCTAAAAAAAAGAAACACATATAAGTTAGCATCTAAAACAATAGCGAGCAAATTATTAACTTACAAAGAAAATTTGGTTGCTAAATAATCTTAAAAAGAAACATACTTGTTAGCGTACGGGAATGTAAAAGGTTTCCGATTTATTGGAGCAAGCGTTGGCATCCTAGACCAACCCCACGCTTGTAAGAGATAGGCACAGCCATAAAAAGTACAAGATTTGTTTTTGGAATTTTTGCAAAGTGCGCTATACAGATGGGCGAGGACAGCTGATCCCCAACTATATTCGCGCCCTTTGTTTATATTTTGTAATAGTGGTAAATACATAATATTTACAGAATTTCCAGTTCCCTCTGGAAATAAAAAGTGACCGAACAAAATCATAATATAGCATTGTGTTTTGACTATTTTGTCATATTCGGTGCTATCCTCACTTAAGACAATATCGTTGTATTGTTCCCTGAGGTATTTTAGATTTATTCCCTGACCCCTCGGGCGGCCCTCGCTTTCCGCTTGAGTTGCGTCCACACTAAGAGGGGCGCCTAATAAATCTTCACAAAGTCGGTCAGGGACACCAACTTTGCCGTTGACGGCCTTACCATCGATGTGCAGGCCAAGCAACATGTATACGTCTTGGAGAGTCACAGTACACTCACCAAAAGGTAGGTGAAATGTGTGTCTCTGGTATCCAGCGTTCTAACAACGCTAGAATAAACTTCATATCGAGAGAGTAAGATTGGATTTTGATCAAATCACCAAACCCACAATGATGAAGGTACCCCGCTATGAGGGGGTCGTGTGGTATGTAATCATGCACACGACATCAAAACCTTGACGCATCCTACAAAATAATTAATGTTTCATTAGACAAGAACTAAAATAATTAACGTTTCGTTAGACAAGTTTGTAAACATAGATAAAAACTAAAAAGTTACAAACTCAGCGATGTTTTCAGTTGTGCCTCTGTGAGAGTCGCCCATGGTGAGTAAAGACATTGTTGTTAAAAATGTTGAGATGTAGAGATGTTGAGTGTTTTTGAGTTTGAGAGTTTGTGAGTTTTTGAGTGTGAGTAGAAATTGTTGGGCAAAGACCTTATATTTATATTCCACGGGTGGATGTGTGTTGTAGATGCATACGGGACAAGTGTCTTGATGCATGTATGTTGTAAACGCATGCGGGACAAGTGTCCTGATGCATGTATGTTGTAGATGCATACGGGATAAATGTCCTGATGCATGTATGTTGTAAACGCATGCGGGACAAGTGTCATGATGCATGTATGTTGTAGATGCATACGGGACAAGTGTCATGATGCATGTATGTTGTAGATGCATATGGGACAAGTGTCTTGATGCATGTATGTTATAAACGCATGCGGGACAAGTGTACTGATGCAGGGTCAATGTAGGCATGCATGGTCACTTGTAAAAAGCATATTCTTGCCCTGTCCCGTCTTATCAAGCATGCTGCATGCAGGGTAAGAATCTTGTAGGCCTGCAGGGTCAATGTAGGCATGCAGGGTCACATGTGAAAAGCAGATTCTTGTAGGCTTGCATGGTCATTGTCCCGTCTCATCAAGCATGTTGCATGCCATTGATTGCATATTAAGGCATTAATTTTTTAGGTTGTGAGTTTGTATTATGAAATACGTATCTAAATACATGTAATCCTGTCCCGTCTTATCAAGCATACTGCCTGCAGGCTCACATGTGAAATGCAGAGTCTTGCCCTGTCCCGTCTTATCAAGCATGCTGCCTGCAGGGTCACATGTGAAATGCAGAGTCTTGCCCTGTCCCGTCTTATCAAGCATGCTGCCTGCAGGAAATCAATTCACGGGACAGATTTTCAAACACTCAAACACTGAATGTTGTCAAACTCTCAAAAACTCAAACACTCCAACTATTTAATAAAGTCTTTAAACTCTTTAAACTCAAACACTCAAACTATTTAAACTCTATAACTGTCAAACTCTCAAACACTCAAATACAGTCTTACCAAACACAATTTTTGCCATGTCTCAAACACCACAATATATGATTTCCTCACATCTTAACGATGAAGTTTTCGAATGTGAAATATCGGGATACAATTTCAGAAACACTGATGTTACAAGATTTTTAATTGACATAAGGTCTAATTTTTTACACCTGAAGTCAAGAATAGAAAAAAAAATGCAATGTGGTCCAGTTGGGCAAATAATATACAAAAATCCAGTGTTTTTTGGCGGCTATGTGGAATGCAAATTCTTCCCGTTAAAGGTGCGAGACGATGAAGATGTGCGTAACATGTTCCATAGTCACGAGTATTCTGGTTTCTCGGATATCGTGTTATATGTTACGTTAAAACAACAACAACTGTCTCAGCAACTTGATTCTTCTCAAGTTTTTTGTGATTCTGACGAGGAGCACGCTGAAGTCGATGCCGTTGACGAAGAAGAAGAAGCAGTTGAAGTCACTGTTGACGAGATGGTGAACAACCAGGAGGATGGGGTTCCACCCGTCAATGTTTATTTCCCCCCTCAACACATGACAACTCTCGACTTAGATGACGATGAACCCTCGACGGATGTTTTCTACAACCCCAACTACACAACAGAAGGGCAACTAAAAGAGGGTGACGAGTTTCATACCAAAGAAGACTGTGTACGGGCAATCAAACAGTTTCACATGGAGTTGTCAGCCGATTATAGAGTTGATCGGACAAATCCGCCGCGGTATACGATCTATTGTTGTAACGAGGAGTGCTCGTTCCGATTAACAGCGTCTTTCAGGAAGAGGAGCGATTCTTGGAAGATATGGTCAATGGGTCTGGCGCACACTTGTATAATCACGAATCTGATGCAGGACCATCGCAAACTCAGCTCTCGATTGATTTGCGATGGGATTCTGTCAGTCGTTAGCAAAAACCCGTCTTTGAAGGTGAGTACCATAATTGCACATATGGTTCAACGGTACAATTACACTCTTTCATACCGAAAAGCCTAGATTGTCAGAACTAAAGCGATTGAAAGGGTATTTGGGAATTGGGAGGAGTCGTACAAGGAAATTCCAAAATTCCTGGTGGCTCTTAAACACTACTCTCCAGGAACTGTTGCAATATTGGAGACAATGCCTGCGTGTACACCAGACGGGATTTGCGTTGGTGGAAATGGAATTTTTCACAGACTCTTTTGGACGTTTGAACCATGCATCAAAGGGTTTGCATATTGTAAACCTATAATTCAAATTGACGGAACATGGTTATACGGGAAATATAAAGGGACACTGCTCATGGTTGTGGCACAGGACGGTAACAACAACATTTTTCCAATAGCCTTCGCTATAGTAGAAAGGGAGACTGCTGGAGGTTGGAGTTTTTTCTTAAAAAATCACCGCTCTTACGTGTCTCCCCAACCTAACTTATGTTTGATCTCTGATCGACATCCATCAATTGAGAGTGCATACAACAACCTTGATAACGGTTGGCAGGATCCTCCTTCGACCCACGTCTATTGCATAAGGCATATTGCCCAAAATTTCATGCGGGAAATAAAAGACAAGACGCTGCGGAAGAAGGTTGTGAACGCGGGATATGCACTAACAGAACCCACATTCAAATACTACCGTGACGAGATCAGACTAACAAACGCGGATGCATTAAGATGTATTGATAACATTGATAGGGAGAAATGGACGCGAGCATACGACAATGGTGTGCGATGGGGCCACATGACAACTAACCTCGTCGAATTAATGAATTCTGTTTTCAAGGGAATCTAAAACCTCCCGATAACTGCCTTGGTCAAGGCAACCTATTTTAGGCTAGGATCACTCTTTGATAGCAGACGTACGAAGTGGGGTTCGGTATTACAATCGGGTCAACTGTACAGCGATACTTCAATGAAATTCATGACAGAGGAAGCTGCGAAAGCTAACACACACGTGGTCACAATCTTTAACCGTACAGCTGGTTGGTTCAGTGTTGCCGAGTCTATTGATCACAACGAAGGAAGGCCTAGGGGATGTTATTGTGTTGAAATGGATAAGAGCTGGTGTGATTGTGGAAAGTTTCAAGCATTCTGTATGCCTTGCTCTCATGTCATAGCAGCGTGTTCGAAGGCGTGCCAGGATCCAACCAACCTTCTTTCTGCAGTTCACCAAGTGATAAGCCTATGCAATGTCTGCACATGCAACTTTCAGGTGGTGGCAAAGGAGGACTATTGGCCTCAATACGAAGGCGAAATTGTTTGGCATAATGACTTGATGCGCAGAAAGAAAAAGGGCCGGCCTAATAGCACGTGCATTCGAACAGAGATGGATACCGCAGACAAGCTGGTGAGATTGTGTAGTTCATGTCGGCAACCAGGACACAATCGTACAAAATTTCCTAACGTAGGATCAAGCAGCAGATCATAGTTTCATATGTAATCTTGTCCCTTTAAATCAATAGCAAATTTTATTCGATAAATAGCAAATTTCATTCGATTAATAGAAAATTTCATTCGATTAGTAGCAAATTTCATTCAATTAAAAGCATAGTTAACTGGCATAACAACAACATGCCGACAAAACACTACACCAAGGCAACATAAATTAAACAAACATAACAAAAACGTAAAGACATAAAACAGAATACTGCACCAAGGCATCTACGATATCACAACCATCAAATTTATCTTCTTTGGTGTCAACATCATTACAAGGACACCGACATTATTTTTCACTTTTCTCCATTCACGAGTAACTCCGTTTCTCCCGGTCTCCTCGACCAACCTCTCAATCTTCCTAATCTTTTCTCCTGGAGAAATATCTCCTTCTAACCAGCGGTTCAGTTCCCTATGTAAGTGCTCCAACGTCTGCGTATTCCACAGGAGCACCTTCATCGGAGGCTTTGTTGCTAAAAACACAACTAAGGAATTTCTTTTCATTATATCGAACGTTGGAAAGGGTTCCTTCGATGTTGATGACGATGACGACGAAGAACGTTGATTTAGAAATGCAGACATTCTAGGCTCCACTCCACACAAAATGCACTAACGTAGTCTTTTGGTATACAATGTTGTGAAAACATATATGTGTACGCAGTCCTACTTATAGAAAAATAAAATAGTACGTGCCCCATATGATATGTCTTAAATACCCTCACAAAATTTATCCACTTTATAATTCAATGGTTAATCAATTTTTATTAAGAATTAAAATACTAAAAAAGTTTATTTTAATAACCTTATATATTTTTATGTTAATCAATTTTTATTAAAAATTAATACTTAAAAACTTTATTTTAATAATAATTATAAAATAATTAAATATTTTATGAAAAAATTAGAAATTAAAAATAATATATGATTATGTGATAAATTAAAAACAATATATCATTATATATTAGAAATTAGAAATTAAAAATTAGAAACTAAAAATAATATAAAGTAAAATAACAAAAAGAAAAAAACGAAATCCTAGATATTAGCCTGAGTCGCCATTTGCTCTGGCGAATTTCCTACTGCATACACTATGTCGCCATTTGCTCTGGCGACTTGCTCGGAGTGTGGCCTGTGTCGCCATTTGGTCCGGCGACACGAGGTTGATTTGTTAGCTATTCTAAAAATTTCTTTGAATATTTAGTTATTATGATAAATTTAACCTAATACATTGTTATTGTAAAAAAAAAATTCCCGGACCATATATAGAAACAAATGTTTACTCTACAATCAAATTTTAATGTCCAAACACCATATAAAAATTGCCTTTTTTTTTATAAAAATATTTTTCGAAATATTAAACAAATTTAAAATTTATTGTTTATAGATTAAAATATTAATTTTAATAATTTATAATATAAATATAAATTATTGAAAACTAAAAATATATTCAAAAAACTGAAACAGGCCCTATATGTGATCATTGAATCAAAATTAAACCATTATAACTTAATATAGTTTTTAGTTTTTTAAATTAAAAATGTACAATTTAAAATTTGAAATTTCTGACTAAATCAATGCATTTTTGAATTTGATAATTTTGTAATTGTTGAATTTAAATCTGAATATTTACATTTAAAATAATATATTTTATATTTAAGTTTTACATTTAAAATAATTATGTAAAAAATTTGAAAACATAAACATTTGGACGACCATTAAATTTTTGCTAATGTTGAACATTATTGTAATCATACTTAAAATATTATTTATGAATAATTATGATGTAGGTTTAACTTTTTTTTTACACTAAAATTGCATATTAGTTAATCTCATAAAGACACGAGTTGTCTATAAAAATTTTACTCTCTTATTTGGTCACATCAATAATTATGAGCTGTATAATTTTACATGTCAAAACTATGTTCTCCATCAGAAAAACCAGAAATGGTTTTAAGTATGTGTTTTGACCAATAGAAGTGAATGAGCTATGTCATGTCATAGTCAATGAGAAAGGATTCCCTCCGATGAACATTTCAACCGAGAGGGAGAAGTGATAATCCACACCATTGGAATTTTACTTCTTCTTTTTCTTTTTCTTTTTCTTTTTTTTTTTTTATATTTATTTTACATCTTCAATCTTTTAATGTATGGTCTTCATTTCATTAGATACACATTTCAATAGAGTGAGCTGGTTCGAAGAAGATTTCGATTAATTGAGTCTCATAACACCAATAGATATTACTGAGTGGTTGTCGAAGTGTGGTTGTCGAAGTGCCAGGGACTCCTTTCATTTTAAATATTGTCGAGGCTATAACTTATGTTGACATTATAATAGACAACTGCTCTGATTGTTTGTTTCTTCCTGTAGGTCCCGTGGAGAGGATATATAGCTCTTTCAAGGGTTGCTAAGTTCCTTTATATGAGTGTCTCTTTATCCAGTTGGGGTATGTTTGTCCTTTTTTGAATTTGAGGTAGCTATGATGAACTGCCTGAGGATTGCTCCTCACAACTTCATTCTGGAGCTTGGGCTTATATGAAGGTGTTCCAACTTTGCACTGAGCATAAATTTTGGAAACCTTTTCTAGAGCTGATCTTTGACGATCTTTTTTACGCAACCTGTACCTCTTGGGATGAAGCTCGGGATCAGAGATTGATTTTCCTTGAGCCTCAAGCCCCTTGTTTCAAATTTTCCACCAATGAGCGAGGTGACCTCCCTAAACGTTTCATGCTAGTGAAAGCTGTTACTCCCGAGGCTCACTTTTCCTTTCGTTCGTCTTTGGTCCCAGTGGGATGCGCTCGTTCTTGCAAGAATGATTTTTTGAAGTACTGATCTAGAGCTTATTTCCGTCAACCTCTTTCTTCTTACCACTATGGGTTAAGTCCTTTGCCCTCCAAACAAGTGAAAAAATGAATGAGGATTTGTGCATTTAGTATCAAGGCTTTAGCTATGAAGAAGGATTTGATCATAAAGAAATATTTAATTCTCTGTGAAAGAAGAAGTTGATTGTTACCAATGTGATTATCAATGCGTCCGGTCATGCAGAGAGACATAAAATATTTGGTGAGGAAGGGAACTTGGGGCACCTTTTTTTTAAACGAGTGTAACTTGTGTCTTGCAGATAACATGGATCAGTTGAAGAAGGTTCTTGCGCTCACCAAGGATCAACGTCTTATGACCGATTTATCTGGCCGAGTGACAGTTACTTCTGTTGCTGTGACTATTCCTTCTCCGGTGGTATGGGCTCAAGTTACTACCCCAATAGTAGTTGCGCCTACTATCTCAGGTATAAGTCATGTGATGGAACAACTGATTACTACATCGATCGACTTCTTTGTTCGTTAGCCTTCACTATCCCCTTCTCATATTAAAAGGATCTGGGGTAATTTCCTGTGCACTCCTGCTGAAGAAGGTTCTTCCAAGTGGTCTCGTGAAAATTTATATCTCAGGAGACAGATGTCGAACTCGATGCTTCGACAACCGGTTCGACAAGATACACCAAAACCACTATAATAACAAGTATTAGAAGATAGAGCAAAAAAGCAATAAAGAACACAACCCAATTCGCTAAAACTACACCTATGTCTGGGGGGCCAAGTCCACAACCCAATAAAGAAAATTCACTATTAGTAGCTTAGTACAATTAGACTTACAAGCAATAACAAATTCTATGTTGTTCAATGCCTCTTCCTAACATTATCCATTGACGTTCTATTTAGAGCCTTCCACTAAACATGAGGACCTACTCACTTTCTTCTCTGCCACAAAACCAGTGACATAGACAAACAACCATTAAACCCTCGTGATCAACTTCAATCTTCACAAGATGAGAGAATGTTGAATATTACAACTCAACTAAACAAATTGTCTATATCAAGTTATTGAAACATAGAGGTATACATAAAAATTGTTGATTACAACTCAACTTGACAAATCTTTTATGTCAAATTACTGAAACATAGAGGTGTACATAAACAATTATACATTAATCATATTAGGGCATTAGCATGGAATACACGACCCACAACCTAACACTCTAAGATCTTCAATGGTAATGCTTGCTTTCCAATATAGGTTTGAGCTCCTTATATAGCAAAGTAACCTTGGGCTTTTCTCCTTGAATAATATCTTTGAACTCTTCCAGAATTAATGCAGAATTTGTTGGATAATTAATTTTCTCCTTGAATATATTCAACAAGATATAATTTTTTTAAAATTTAAATTCAAATTTAAATCTTCATTTAAATCCAAATTAAACTCCATCAAGATTTCAAACAAATCACCTAATCCTATTGTTAAATTAATAACAATAAAATTTTTAACGAATCTTCTGCAGAACATAATCCAAAACACAATATTCTTACGCCAGTTGCACAAGGCCAAGATGTCGTACCAACATGCTAGAGCATCGTGCCCAACATTTGTCCTCTATGCAGCTTCATACAACTTTATCAAGCTAGACCAATTTTAATGACCAATATAATATATATCTAGAATAATATCAGACAAGTGCTATTATTTGGTACTAACACCATCATAAATGCCTGTTGGCATCATTTACATACTTGACCATTTTACAAAACATAAAAGAACAACATATGGTACGAGATATGGAAAGTGCCAAAAGAAAATCTAAGATCTAAGTACAATATCCTTCATTGTACACAATACACAACGGAAAAATAACAATAATATAAGCTTCTCTTGAAACATCCATGCACAACATTTCTTATAATCTAATCATGCAAACAATACCTAAAAAATAACAATAATAATGGGGTGAGATGATAATCTTAGCGAGTTCCCCTATCCTATGGGTTCACTCGGCTATACAGGGTTCTAATTGAATTACATCTTAAGTCAGAAGGGGAAAAGGGATAAGACTTGAGTTCAAAAAACTTGTAATGTATGGAAACACGTTTCTTGAGTTCATCAACTCAAATAATCACTAGTTCAGAAATCGTACCAAAGCATATTTCCCCGTCTGATCCTACGTCTAAGACTCTCGGCATGGGCCACGAATGCTTGTATCATACTTTGACATACAGATGAATTCAAGATCCTAAGGGACTCCTCAACCTTAAGAAATGTCGTTTCCTATGGGACTTAGTGTAATACCCATTTCAATCCTTTCATCGTTGCTTCCTATGGGACTCAATGTAATACCCATTTCAAGCATTTCCATCGTTGCTTCCTATAGGACTCAGTGTAATACCCATTTCAAGTGTTTCGACTGCATGGAACTCTAACTTGTCAAAGTAATGATGCGTACATCCTAAAGGAGCTCTACATAAGCATCACTCTTGAGACGACACAAGTATAGGGTTGTTTCCGACTAGGTGATGAAATATAACATAACGTGATCGTATTCGACAATCACAAGGTGATCACATTCACCTTAATCACATAAAACATCACATGTCCCATATAATGCATCTCATTAACAACTATGGTAACCATTCATTCTGACACTCACCTAGGTATGATATTGCATGAATGTCACCTTCTAATGTTTTCTAAATCATACTTACAACCTAGTTATCTTTTTAATCCATTTACCTAGTTATAAGCTTAGGTTTCCTCACTCATCTTCATCGTGTTTTAAGCATGTTATTACACAACCAATACAATCACATAAGCAAAACAAAAATATATAACATATATTAACGTATAGTTCATAAACATGCACATTGCTATTCTCCACCAAGAATCCTTGGGTTAATTCATAATCTCACAATAAATAGGACTTTTGGAACAAAAGTTCCTCACCAAACATCAAACCAATTCTCAGGGTGATCATCAAAATATTAGGTGTTCATCTTAACCCGCTCACATATTATGCCACAATTACTTCAATTCAATATTATTATAACAATCAATAACATATATCCATATTTCTACTTTCTAACACGTAGAGCATTGGAATAGCTTTTCAACGCTTCTGACCATGCCTCAAATCCAATTTATGGTTCTCAAGTTATAAGGAAAATAAGAAAGGGAAAACTGCACCCTATCTTGGTTGCCCAGTGAGCAGCCACTGAGGCTGGCTCGCTTTTGGGCGAACCCCAGGCGAGGTCCAGGTAGAACCAAATTTTTAGCATGTTCGCCCAGCGAGTAGATAGCGAGGTAGCCCGCTTTCTGTTCGCCAAGGATTGCTCGACGATGCTATCAAAAAATAGCTCGGCTTGAACTCGCCAACACTCGCTCGACGACTTATGCAGAATCCAGAGTATGCAAAACGCGAAAATGAAGGAAACCTTAGCCAAAATTTCAACCCACATGTCCAAAACGCATCCAAACAGTCACTTAAGCCTGTTATAACATCATTGAACATGCAATTCATCAATTACAACATGAAAACAACATTTAATTCAATTTTGACACAAAAACCTAACCCGCCAATATTCTCATATTTCCCCCCCAAAGGCTACACTATCTAATGGAACTCACCTTGGAGATGAAGAAAATGAGATGGAGTTGATGATGATGATGAATTCATGAGCTCCCTCTTTTGTGAGTTTCTCTTCTTCTTCTTCTTCTTCTTCTTCTTCTTCTTCTTTCTCTTCTCTCTTACTAACTTTCTTCTTTTTCTTTCTCATCTATTCATAACATATAATATATGTAATAATATAATATCATATAATGATACAAAATACTCCAATTAATATTTTTTTCATCTAACACCAATAGACCAATTATTAATGTTACTAAAATGTCTACTCATATGCTTATTAGTATTGGTATGTCTCTTTTATTAATAATTTCTCTCTCTTCAGAGTTCATTAGGTACTCTATTGGTCCCAACTGATAGCATTTAGAGCATTTAGGAGGTCCAATTGTTCTAACAGACAAAAAATTGAGTACGTAAGAACTTAGTTGATCTCAACTAACACCCAATTGAGCATTTAAGGGAATATGAGATATTAAACCAATCTTGAATACTTTGACACTTCTCCAAGTTGTTGTTTTGCTAAAATGCAGTCAATCTAAAGGGTCAATCCAATCAGAAGAACAATCTCCCTCTTTGGAAAACGATGGCAAAACAACTCTTCAAGATAAATAGCACTTCTTCCATGAGAATAAGTAACATCCAATAGATGTACTGGATCTTCAGGGAATTTAAGAAGCAACAATTTCCATGTACCACAGTTAAGCACTCAAGCAGCACAAGTCAGGAGCATCAACATTCATATGCTTACACATAGTTCATTCAGTTGCTCCAACCCAGATAGACAATCATGCAATCATTTACAGACTTAGTCATGCGTGAATCTAGTACCACATAGTTAGTAGCATACAATCCTACTAACTAACATATATCAGTATGCAATCATTCACATACTTAGTCATGCACATAAAATTATTTAGTAGTTGATATTAAAATATGCAACGAATACTACTAACATAGATAATTCTGTTTTCACAGATATAAGGACCAGGACCAGATGTCCTGCCCGATGCTCCAACATGGAGCACACCATTGGCACTTACCAGAATGTCAGCACCCAAAACAATGTGATACTTCAGCACTTATGAAACACTTTATTACTCCCCATTTTTGTCATAATTTGGAAAAGGAATGGAAAGAACAACTATCTTCAGAGATCAGAATAGCATCCAATCCCATAGCAGCACAAAATAGTAGCATATAGTAAAAATACATAGATAACTACCAAAGAGGAATACCATCATCCTTAAGATTAATCTCCTACAAGCTTCATCATTGCCTTCAATAACTTATCATCATTATGAAGCTCCATAAGCCCATTGTACACCAGTGCCAAAAAAATCTACTTCAACCATATTTGCATATTCTCTTTGTTCCACAGTTCCCTTTCTCATAATTTATCAATAGAGGGAACCTTGATTTTGTACAATTAATTGAAATTTGATGATGGAAGTTTCAAAAACTTTCCTTTATCAAACATTTTCCTCAGCTCCTTAACGAACTTATCATAGCTAGGACCTTCATCAAAAACAATCTTTGTGGTTTCTTCTCCTATTTTCTCTTGAGTATCAATCTTTCTATGAAGAGTATACTTCCACTTCTGCATACTTGTTTCATAATAGAAAGACAAATCTTCCATGTGAATAGAGGCATCATTCACATGAAATATCTTTTCTCCAACCTTTCTCCTTAAGGTGGACACAATGTCTTGGACCTTAGCTTCAGCACATATCTCAGAAGCCCTTATTTGAACAAGCTTACTATCCCTTTTAGACTTAACAAGGTCGCCTTGATCATCCTTCTTCTGAGTTTGAACCTTAGTTAACAACAAGTCACACATGTTGTCTTGCACATCCTGGTTGACATCTTCATTACCCATTTTGATGATATAATTGACCATTTGGTTGTTACACAACAGTTAAGAGAAGCTTCTTTCAGCATATGTACCTTGAGAACCACATAAGTCGTTCTTCACTTGAAAATCATAAAGGCATGTTACATCTTTTACCATTCTCAACTCAAAGTCAGACTGCATTTGATGAACCATATACTCCACCATGTTGTTTGATAGGACATCGACACACATGAAAGCTCTCTCAAGACTCTCATTGTATTTCATAATGACTTCCTACAACAGTTGAACATCCTCTTCAAATCTCAAAGCTTCTCTTGACAACATCCTATCAATGGCTAGATACTTCCACTTTAACACACTATCTTCATAAAGGAGAGACAAGTTACAAAGATCAACATCCTTAATAACACCTTCATTGACTAGTTCAGACCCATACTAGACTTCCTTGTTCGTATGGATAAAACTAGTACAATCAATGATAACCTCATGAATGTTATCATTCCTTTTATAATCCTTTTCATGAGTAGCCTTGTTACAAGACTAAATCAAAATCTTCATGATCTTCTTCAACATGTTGACAAAATGAAAGTCTTCAAATTTCACATTCAAGTTCCTATTGAGGTCTCAAACTAATAGCTCCAATAGTATCAGCATCATATACACTTCCATCTTCTCTAGCAGGTAGCATAGTGTTACCTGATTTGTCAGTACCAACTTGCTTCATAGAGTGACCCATGGGATCACAACCTTTATTATTTAGGGGAGTCATATCATATATAGGTTATGTGCCCTTGGTGAATAATCCACACACCTTACTATTAATAGCACAAAATACAAGTAAGCTTTCAGCCTTACTTTTCACATCTTTACACAAAGTCTCCACATCTTCAACATGATCAAAATTTTCATGATCATTATTATCCTTATGCATTTGAGACTTTGCCAATATGTCAAATAAGATGTATGGAATATCTTGATTTCCTTTATTGAGTTCTTGGGATTCTTCACCAACAAAAATGTGAATAAGGTGATGATTTCTCATAGGCCCATACATGAATAGGACATCAATCACAATTCCATCAATAACCAGATCAAATTTATCAATATACGGAATGTTGTGGAGAGAACTATCTGGAACATATTTCATGTAAAACAGTCTATGACTGGACTTCAAGATATTAAGAGTAACACCAATTCCAGTTTCACCAAACACATTATCATGCTTTTGGTTAAAAACAACTTCATTCATGCCAAACTTCTCCAACTCCTTCTTCTAAACCATTACTAATTGTTCAATGTTGGGAGGAATTCTAGCTTGACCATAAGCCTTCCCTTAAATTACAAGCCCTTTCTTGAGTCTCATTAAGTCCATATGTGGTAAGTCAGAAGTATGAGAAAGATGTTGAGACATCTTATATGAAAACTCGGTTTGGTTTCTAACTTCACACACATCACACATTTTTCCTTTTTCAATCTTGAGTTTTGTCAACCCTTTGACACCATCTTCAGATACGATATCCTTCATGATCTTAACCTTGTATGAGGGCTGAGAAATCCATATATAACAGTTGTCTTTGGATCTTGAACCCTTTATTAGCCCCATTTGATCCTTTCTAGAGACAATAAATTCTAATTTTTTGTAGCTAACGTTCAGACCTTAATCATGTAATTGACTTATGCTGATCAAGTTAGCAGTTAATCCTTCTACTAGCAACACATCATCAAGGCATGGTAAATTTGGACTCACTAGCTTGCCTATCCACTATATTCTTTGTCTAGTTCCATCACCAAATGTGACATAAATATTTGAATATGGCTTTAACTCTTCAATATATATCCTTTCACTAGTCATATGTTGTGAACATTCACTATCAAAATACGAATCCTTTTTAGAAGAAACTCAAAGAGGAACATGAGCTAAGAGACATTTGACAGTTTCCTTGGGTTTCCACACTTTCAAAGCTTGAACTTTGTTCCCTTTCTTTCCTTTAGACTCTGGCTAATTATAATACTGAGGATATCCATAGAGTTTATAGAAAAAAGGTCTTATATGACCACATCTACCACAATAGTGACATCTCCTTGCATAGTTCTTCTAACCTTGTGTTGAGGTTACATATGTCGAGCCTAATGCTAAGACATGTGGTCCAACATCTGAAAGTTAGTCTTTTTCTTTGATGGGACTTTGATCTTTTTGTCATGGAACTGTAGTCAAACCTTATAGCCTTCATATTCCATTCTAAAACATTATTCAACATATATGAACTATTGTTATTCACATGTACAGATTCTGTTTTCTTTATCTTTGTTCTTGAACAGTCTACCCTATTCTTCCAACCCAGAGATGGTTGACCCAAGATTTTCATTTTCTTGGAGAAGAGTATTTATAGTCTTCTTATGTTTCTCTTATCTTAATCAGGAAGCATTCCATTCAGTAAGTAATTATTTGAAGGATTCAACAAGCTCTTCCATACTAAAAAATTCTTTATTAGAATCACTGCTAGAATCATATTTTCTAGTGAATGTCTTCACCTTGTTTGATCCTTCTCCTTTGATTTCATCATCAAATTTTGACCAAGCGACGAACAACCCATTCTTTTAATTCTTCAGAAAGGTAGGACATTATGCTCTAAAGTGTCCATAATCTGAACATTCAAAGCATTGAGTACCCTTCCCACAATTATATTTTTCTTCATTCCTGTCTTTGTTATGGGGAATGATGTTGAACCTCTTGTCTTGGGCATTTTCCTCCATTTTTGTCCAGATATTCCAAGGAATTGTTGACTTTTTTTTCCCAAGAAGAGCAATATCATTTGCCAAGCACTCAACTTCCTCAGTGTTGGATACAAATGATATACATTTATTCTTCTTTTCTGACAGGTCATTGATGGACATCTCAAAGGTTTGTAGATAACCAATTAGTTCATAAACCTTTATACTACTTAGGTCTTGAGCTTCTTCAATAGAAGTCACTTTCATATCAAACCTCTTAGATAAAGATCTAAGAATCTTTTTGACAAGTTTTTCTTCATACATCTTTTCACCTAAGGCAAAGGATGTGCTGGCAATGTCACTCAATCTGATGTGGAACTTGTCGTAACCCGAAATTTGACCTCCTTCTTGCCTTTGCATAAGCATGTGCATTCACATCCTTAGCATACACATACACACTTTTCCTCTGTGATCTTTTATTGCAAGAATATTCAGGTTTTACAAGCCCGATTAATCACATCCTCTCAAAGATATCACATCACTAAAACAAGCACAAAATGAAGATTTATATGCCTATTCATCAGAGCAAGAGGCCGAAAACCGGAATTGTGGCCACAACACCATTTTTCAAGCAAATATGCAATTTTTGCCTGAAGTAATCGATTACCCATTTTCTAGGCAAAACAAAGTAATCAGTTACTCTGTGTAAAAATGAAGTTTTTGCTGCATTTTTTGTGACTACAACTTTCACTCTACTTTTGGGGTCTACATCGTTCTAGCATTGTGTGGAACATTCTAGACATCTCTAGATAATTCAAGACTTTTCAAAACACTTCAAGGCATTTGCTCCCAATACATCAATTTGGATTAAGACCACCATGTTGCTTCATTCTCAAGCATGTAAGCCCTTAGATTCAAGCTTGCATTAAGATAGTTACCGAATCAACTACCTAACTAACTAAGTTAACCTCTAACTTAGTTAGTTGAGGCTAACTAACTCCAAGACTAGTTCCAAGGCTGCATCCAAAGCTCACTCTGAACCTAGCAACTCCGAAGTAAAACTCTATATAAACAAATCACCACCATTCCACAAGAGGGGGGGGGGGGGGTTCAATCATTTTCTCAATTCTTACATTCTTCACTCTCAATTCTCTCACATTCTCTCTAAATTTTCTACAACATTTCCATACTCATCTCCATCCTCTCTAAAAAAAACCTCACAAAAGCTCAATTTCCACCATTAGAGTGTAATAATCTTCACATCGAAATTGTTATTCTCTTGAGCTAAACCTCATTCCACCATATTCTTACTTGGATTTCTGGATTCACAGTAGATTCTTCTCCAATTCAAGTAATCATCTCAAGCTTCTTCGGTGCAAATCGATATTCGGAGCATTTCTCGTGTTTTTATCGGTTTCGCTACGATTTAATCTCAAGCTTGGAATTCTCTGGGTTTTTTTTGCTTAATTCTCCTCACATATCAATAGCAACAATTACCAAGGAAATCCTCCACCTTGTAGGTTGGTAATTCACACTTGATTTACTTTTTTGATCACTTTCACGCATTTACGATGTAGTTCGATCATTTTCCGGTGTTGGTTGGTCATGTGATTGTTTGATCTTTGATCTTCATGTTTAATGCTTTCAATTGATTCTTAGTTGATGCCTAAGTGATTTTGAACTTCATTTTTCGTGCTCAAGTGTTAATCATAGCATGTGGAGGTTCGGATAAGTCATTTGGTTGCTGAAAGTGATTTTTCAAAAAAGTTGTTTTTGCCACTGTCGCAATGGTAACTGGTTACTCACTTTCTAGGAAAAATAGAGTAACCGATTACTCTGTGCAATTTTCACTTGTTTTTGCAATTTTAAGCAAGTAACTGGTTACCTGATATAGAGTAACCGGTTACTTCAGTGGCAGAATGCTATTTTTGCCTATTTTTAAGCTTGTTTGCTATTCTCTCCTCATGTAACTTCCATGACTTGATATGCTTGATATTTGTGGTTTTTTATGAGTTGTTCGCCTTTTTCTTGAATCATGTATCTGTCGCGGTGAAATTTGGATACCAAACTATTAATTAGTTTGAATCTTTCATTTGCAACCGAACTTTGATTTGTCCAAAGGAAGGGATAAAGATCGAAATTCCCACGATGCAATGCAAATGCAAGCTAGAGAGTTTTAGGTTCGGGGGTTGGTTAAACTTAGGGAAGGTGCTAGCATCCCGAGTTTCTGTAGTACTCTACAGGAACCTCTTGTTTCAATTTGCTTATTGCTAAAGTTATCTGCTTAAGGGTAATGCTAAGGGTTAAAGGTAAAGAAAGACCTAAGGGGGGTTAGTCCTAAGTATACTCGCCAAGACATCGCATCTCGTGCCTACATATCCTGACGGGAATGGAATCAGAGTATCTGTAGTTCCCCTCAAAAGGGTTTGAGGAATTATTGACTGTGAGTCAAAGTTCCAAAGGGAAATAAGCGTTCATATAGAAACGCTTACTTGGAGTGCGGAGACTCCTATCTATGTTAAAAGTTGAATCGGAAAATATGAAGGTATGTTCACAAAGGGACGCCTAAAAGGTGAGTACGGCGACTCTGGTCTTAAGGCTAGGATAGGGTGAAGGTGAGGTATTGACTCGGCGGTCAAAAATGTGAACCTTTCCTTCGGAGAGGAGTAAACAGTAAAAATAAAGATAATGGTAAATGCGAGCAATGGTATGTAAGTGACGATAGCAAAGTGAACATTGTACAGTAAGCAAATAATTAAAGATGAATGGATAAGTGAGGGTTTGATTTAGAAATTAATGATTAATGGTTTTTGAGATTTTTTTGGTTAAGTGAAAGTTGTGACAAAGTGTTAGAATTAAATAATTATAATTTTTTTTGAGATTTTATATGAATAAAGAAAGGATCTGGAATATAATTAAAAAAAATGCTAGACTAAGATAATCCTGAAAGAGTTAATTATTTATTTTTAGAATTTTATGAAATTCAAAAGCTAGAATTAATTATTTTTAAAGTTTTTATGAGAATATTATGTAGTTAGATTTAAAATAAGCAATTTTTATTTTTTATTATTGAAAGAAAAAAAAATTGAATTAAAGCTAAACTAACACTTTTTACTTTTGTTATTTTTATTAAGATTTAGAAAATAGACTTGAATTACTAACAAAAGTTATTTTTATTGTTGAAGAGGAATTAGACTAAATGATCTTTTTATAAATAAAAAAAAATTTATTTTATGATTTTTTTTAATGATTTTTATGTCTAATATTAAAAAGGTGTTTATAAATTAAATTAAAGGGTAAATTATTTTTTAGTAAAACAAACTATCCATAGTTGTTCTTTAGATAAGCTGGGTCAAAAGGACTATTAAAAAATTTGTTTTGTTTATTTTAAATATTTTTGAAGATAAAAGGAAAATTTAAACTAAAACATTTCCATATTCTTTTAAGTTATAAACAAAAAATCAGAATTAAAAATTAAGTTAATATTTTTTGTATATAAAAAAAAGGTTTATTTTCATATTATTATCACTAATTACTAAATGTCCCTTTTTGGATTAAATTAGTAGTTAGTAGTGTTAGTGGTTTTATTAATAATAATTACAACTTATTACAACATAAAACTAAATCAAAACTGATAAAAAATAAAATAAAATAATAAAAAAAGCTAAAACCGGGCCGATGGTGGTCAGCCCACCGGACCCGGGTCGACCCGCCCCCTTCTCATGACAAGAATCAAAATTAGGGTTGGGGGAAAATCCGCCGAAACCCTAACTTCGAACGGCGCCCCTTTTCCTTCTTCCTCTTCTATCTTTGCCTTTTCCCTCATCGCGACTCTTCATCCACCATTTTCTCCGTCATTTCCTTCTATTTCTTACTTCCTGTATCAACATAAACAGCAACAAACATTTAACGTCAGCCAAAAAAAGGAAAAAAAGAAGAATTAATGGTTTAAATTGATTCGTTGTAGGTGTCGACGGTTGAGTTTTGTTGGGAGGATGTCGGCGACGGCGGTTGAGGTTCACGTCGGTTGCGGAAGCAAATGGATCCGACAATGGTACCATGGTGACAACGAAGATGACGGTGTGGACGGCGGCACCGATGGCAAGAAAAGGGTAAGTTCTTCTATTTTGAAATTAGGGTTTCGATTGGGGATTTTTGGTGGGGGTTCTGTTTGTGAACTGTGAATGCACTCTATGTGTTGTATGAATTTCTCTCCGCGTTTTTCTTCTCTGAATTCCTCCTTCTGCTTTGCTCTCTTTATACTTCTCCAATTGAATTGATTTTTGACAGATTTGGAAGGGAAATAAATTTTCTTGATTTGGTTTGAGGGATGTTTAGGGAAACTTTTGAACATATCTCTGATGCCAAGGGGTCGTATCTGATTATGTTATTATCATAGAGAAATTTCTACTTTCGTCAAAACTTGCTTGATTATGTCGGTAGTAATTGATTTGCATTGAGTGAGCACTGACATTGTGTTGATTTCAGCAATTATTAATCATAACTCTTTGATTTACTCTTTGATTTTCATGTACTTCTTTTGGAGTGACCACTCCGTGCCAAAGACCTTTTTTGAAAGGGAGCAAAGCAACCGTTGAGGACCGTTCTTAAAGAAAAACATGAAGATTAAGGTAGTTGTTTCTGGTCTTAATCCCAACCTTACTATCTAGATTTAACCAAGGATTTTGCATTATTCTTCTCAGCATGACAAGCTTATTGCAAATAGGATTTGTAAAGTTGCGGCGTGCAAAAGTAATGTTAGGATATGGTGGGCTGCAGGAATTCTTCGGCCATTGGTTTGTCACAAACTCTCCTTCTCGCTCTAATCTTAGTGTGATTTTCCTGTCTGCTCAAATTATTTCAAACAATGTCCTTTTGTTTCTTCTTGACGACTCGTTTCATAATGCCAGTTCTGTTTAAGAATGCAGGTAGGCTGCCGGTGTTTTGACTGATGTTTATGGTGGCGGAGCCAAAGCTTTGAGGTGGCAGAGAAGTGTGGAATATTTCATCGGCGCGATTCTGATGACAAGTTGCTTTGATCCAACAAGTGAGTAGTACCTGGGAGTGATTTTTAATGACAAGCAGTCACAAACATCCCTATCATACTTCTTTAATTCTCTTTGCAGGAACTCTGGTTTAGACTTGGAAACTTGACGCGATGCCGGCGATACCGTCAACCAGCGTGAGGCGTTTAGTTGGAGCTTATCACTTCTCAGTTTACAAGCTTCTATTTTCTTATATCCCTCAAATTTACTCAATTGGTGATGTACAATTGTAGGACGTGGACCAGGAATGGTGGTATGACGCCAGTGTGTGACAGGTGTGGTTAGCGACAAACCTTAGGGTGATGGTATACATCAGACTCCTTGCAACAACCACTTGTTTTTTTTGGCAACTGTTATGGCTCAAGATTAAACTCGATCCTTTCTATCAACTACTTCAGAATTATGCAACCGTTTCTTCTTTTATTTTCTGGGTAGGTGAATATTCAATTGGATAAACAACTTTGTAGGGTGCTTGCTTGTAAATTGATATAGATGTCAGCGCTAATGTTAAAGTTGGTTCCTTGCAGGTCACAACAAAAATTGGGTCGTGAAACAACAACAGAGTGTGGTATTAGTTCTGAATTAAAACGAATTGACAAAGAAACCTTGCACAAGATTAATGCGGAATTCTTCGATGTTTATCCATATAACTGGTGCATCGGTTCTTTTATCCTAGTTTAAATCATGTCACTTGACTTCCAAGATTTGGCAATTCACGACTTTGGCCGTCAACATGCTGCTTTTGTTGCAACGGTTGTAGTTGTGACACCACAGAAAAATTTGGAAGCACGTTATTAGATGGGCTTATGCTAGTTGTTCTATTTCGAGGTGACTTCAGTTTCAAAGTTGGTTGCTCACTTCCCGATGCAGCTGATATACCTTCAACTGGAAAACTCTTATGAACATAGCAGGTAAATAATGAAAAACTCCATTCTTCAAGTTACCGTATCCGGAAATGTTTCAAATTCGCTCTTTCTTTTAAACTCTTGAAGTTTAGGTTTACCTATCCTCTTCTCCTTTTCTTGATATCATTTTCTTTAATACCCAATCCTTCTTCTTTTGGCAAGTATTGCGTTAGAGGTTGGGCCTTCCGGCGTCACATCTAGACCGTGAAACATTATCCACACAGCTTTTAGGAAAACTGTTTGTAACCTGTTTTGACTTTTGTAAGCCGGCAGCTGCTCTGAAGCATACACTTCCTTTGTGGCTTCATTCTCGCCGCACCCCGCGAGAGCTTTTCTCAGACAGCCGACAAAGCATGTCGCACCCACCATTCCCCTAGAAGTTACCCATTGTAGTTTGAATAAGTTTGGAAAATTTGTAAAACTTGTGGCAATAATCTTGATGTTCACCCAGAGTTCTAGTTCTTAAGTTCCAGTTGTAATGCTTAGTCAAGTTTGTTAGATTTTATGATAATGGTACCGAGCTTGTAACTTCCGCCTGTAGCTTGTGACTTTTGTAGCATGACAAACTTTGATTGGCTCAAATCTTGCCAATGATAATAGTAGTTTACTAATTGAAACAAGTCACAAGACGAGGTTCATTTCCTTGAACCATGTAATTTGTCATGAAGGGTGTTGAATTTTGGAACGACATCTTGCACTTTGGATATCGGTTGGAAGTTTTATGTGGGGTCTTTTGAGGTCCCACTTTTTAACGATCTTGAAATGCGAAAATGAGGTGTTGGAACTTCATAAACCATGCCTGACTCTTACTTTGCAGCAAAATAGTGAACCAATGTTGAAAAACTTTTGTAAAGAATATAATCCTGAACTTCATCTTAAAAGCATTTTTGCTGAAACCAAATTCAAAATGTATGCAAAATTAAATTACACCTTGGGAACTCCTTTTAAAGTGATAATGCCATCTGTAATACCATGCACCATGGAATTCCCACTGATTTTCAAATGACTATGCTTAAAACTACAAGACATGATCTACGGTCGTTCCTAATCATACCCTAAACCTTCCGAGGGACCATGAGGACGAAATAACCTTATACTGATTAAGAACCATGGACATTAGGGCATATTTTTCTTCTGCATCCACATGAATTCAACATAACTTAATAGACACACAAGATTTCTTATTTACTTTCCACTTTTCTTCGACGAATCTGCAAAACAAACAAACTAGACAAAACAGTTAGTTTATGCATGGATGATGGACTTAAATGATATGCAAGAAAAAAACACAAGGAGGTGGAATCTTAAGGTCAAAAATTAGGGTGCGACAGATGCCCCTATTTAAGTTACTTCTATCCGGAGATATGGAGATTGAAATCTTCGTCTCGACGAGATAGGAGGGACTTAAATACAAACATTGCACGAATTTTTGGCCCTAAGAAACCACCGAATGCAAATGACATGCAATGATATGAAATGAAAGACAAGGGTCCTGTGGATAAATGATGTCACAGGGGGAAAAAACAAAAGAGCAACGGAAAAGACAGGCTCAACAAAAAGAGACTTCACGGGGAAAGGAGACAATCAACAAAGGAAATTCTCCAAAGTAAATAACACATACCACCAAGAAATATGGTGAGTTAGATAACAGGTGAGAAACTTGTAATCGAAAGATAACTTATTATCATCACGGAGTAATCCAGATGACGGTAATATCCAAAGTGAATCCTCTGATCGAATCAATAATTCAGTTCTGTTTTGTTTTCTTTTTTTTTTGTTTTTGCGATCCATCTGAAAATAGTAAGATGTAGAACTTCCCCGAGTGTCATAGTCTTGATGCTATGAGCTGGTCTCAGTCTTTGTAGAACCTCCCCGAGCGTCATAGTCTGGATGCTATGAGCTGGTCTCAGTCTCTGATGTAGAACTTCCCCGAGCGTCATAGTCTGGATGCTATGAGCTGGTCTCAGTCTCTGATGTAGAACCTCCCCGAGCGTCATAGTCTGGATGCTATGAGCTGGTCTCAGTCTCTGTAGAACTTCCCCGAGCGTCATAGTCTGGATGCTATGAGCTAGTCTCAGTCTCTGGTGTAGAACTTCCGCGAGCGTCATAGTCTGGATGCTATGAGCTGGTCTCAGTCTCTGATGTAGAACTTCCCCGAGCGTCATAGTCTGGATGCTATGAGCTGGTCTCAGTCTCTGATGTAGAACTTCCCCGAGCGTCATAGTCTGGATGCTATGAGTTGGTCTCAGTCTCTGCCCGAAATGATGAGAACTCGTGAGAGCATATTCACAGAGGGTTGTAGATTTTGTTGATTGTAGATGTCGTTCGTAGATTGTAGAATAATTGTGGATTATAGATGTCGTTGTAGACTGTAGATGTCGTTGTAGACTGTAGATGTCGTTGTAAACTGTAGATGTCGTTGTAGACTGTAGAACTTCGGCTGTAAGCCATAATGTACTGGAGGTTGCGAAACTTCACCGGGGATCATCAGGGGAGATATGGGCCGGTTAATTTGCAAAATATGTCCTCTCAAATAAAGAGAGATGTTTTGTAATATCTTCGGCAAACTTCTCTGATGGATTTCCGGAGAGATGTTATTTAATAATTTTGATAAACCCACTGGGGATGGACAAACTGTCTTGAGGAGACTGCCATTTGTCATCTTTCATAGAAAACCTGATCAAAACAAGTTGCTCAAATAAAGAGATTGCTTGTAGTCTAGGTATAAATTGCCGGGAAGATCTTGTGATACTGTTGGAGAAAGTATCTTATCTTTGACGATGATCTCCATAAAATTCTTATTTGGGAGCAAAAGTGCAAAATGAATGCACGCTTAATCTATATTCGAAAGTTGGAGGTGTCCACGGTGTGATTGTCAAGAACCAAAGTTCAATTCGGGAAGTAGCCGAAGAGAAACTATCAAGCAAGACTCGACCATTGAAGTATGAACTCAAATGGGATTTAACTAAAGCAACCGTCTTCCACGAGGGTCGAACTCTGTGGGGAAATAGAAATATTGTGCTTTTTTTTTTTGCTTATGGATGACAATTCTACTTGGAAGGAGAAGACACAACCCAGTCCTTGGGGACAAACGCGACCAAAGTGACAGGACAAACAGACATAAAGATGCAAAATGCATATGACATGCTATCTATTTATATACTATGCGTATGCTATATGCCGACATTGACACAACAAATGGAAAGAGGAAACCAGAGATGAAATAAACATCTCAGAACAAACATCTGACCAATCCTCAAAGATAGAAGCACTGCTGGGGGATAGATGGAGAACCAGATACAGGATCACACTCCTGCTTCAGGACTTCAGAATTCCTCTTGAATATATCGGAGTCGAAACTTCATGGGGATGAAATAAACATCCACCTTGCTGGGGAAAACTGAGGTTGCAAAAGATTTACTGAGGAGGGAAATAACGTTCACTTCATTCGGGAAGGTGAAGTTGAGCAAATCACTGGAGAAACAAACAAGTCACCCACATTTATCATCACTGCTTAAAATGGAGATCCATTAGAGGAATAATGGCCATTTGAAGTAAAATTCACCAAGGACATGAAGGATGTTGTGAAAACCAAGTGGTTTTGTAATAGTCGCCATTTTGGATAATAGGTGTTGTGAGTGGATGACGTGCTCTTCATTTCTTAAATGCCCCAGAGTACATGCTTTATGAGAAAAAAGTTGTTCCAAGAGGATTTTACAGAGAACAGGGAGTTCAATTGCCCCACTATTTTCAAACTCTTGGAGAGATGGTCGAATCTCGACGTAACTGGCCCGGATTGACGGTGTTATGTATAACTGAGTCTTCAAAACTTACTTCTGAGAAAGTCAGACTTGCATTAATAGACAACTTGGAAACTACTTGCCCCTGTTCAACATGGTCTTCAAGTTTCATCATTGATGTCTACATGTAAACTTTCTAATATATCAGGCAAAATCAACACACATGAAATGTTAATCCTGAAACTGTTAACGCAACATATATGTTGGTCTTGAGGTTTTTTTTTTTTTTTTTTTTTTTGAAAAAGATATCACAATAACTTGCGTATGAATCACTAGTTAGGATACAAATTTAATTTATAAAGCCAACATCATATTGAGCATAGCTCATAGGAGTCAGGAAACTTCATCTCATCGAGTATGTTTTCAGAATAAACCCTACTTCAATTAGGTCTTTTAAAGGTTGTATCGCGGCTTGGTTCACGGTTTAAGAAGCAAAGGATAAAGGCCCAAAGTTTATTTGTACCCACCCATTCTTCGTGATGTTCTCCAATCCTACATTCAGCTAAACTTGATACTAGCACTCATCTCTCAAGAAGATTTTGATATGGTCGAGAACTCAATCGAGGCTTTGGACATAGCAGTCACTCACCTATTTCCTTTTAGTGTTTGATCACACGACTTTGCTCTTTACTGGATATTTCTTTGTAATATTTTGTTTTCGCTTTTCGCATTTTTCATTCCCTAACTTTTTCCTGGCCGAAGTCTTTTGAATTTTGACTTTGAAGTCCAGCAGGATGTCTTAATTTTGCTTAAGTCTCCTTCACAGGTTTTGACTTAGTAAACTTTCCTTTTCATTCATTTTTCATCATTTTGAACAGGTCGTGTGATCCTAAGTCATTTTGATCTTTTTGAAAGGATTGTGACTACCCCACTCTTTGGATAGTTGAGGGGTACTCGTTTGTGTCTTTTGACTTCTAGCCTCCTAATATGTTAGGAATAGGTACAGTGGTTTCTCGAAGGTTCACTCCTCCTTTTTGAGATTCTGATTGCTCGATCAGCTTAACTGAAAAACTATCCTGCCCCAGGTTAAAATTGAGGGTTTTTATTTGGAAAAAGAAAACTCCTACTTCAAGGCTCAAAGGGGTTAAAGAGGGATTATCTTCCTTATATCTCCAGTGTTTAGGATTTGAAACAATGCCTTACATCATCAGTAAGGTTTCATTCAAAAGCATACGACAGGAAATGTTTTACGTTTTTACTCGTCATCCTCCTCCCAATTCTCTGTCAAAGCAAGAGATTGGATAAAGTTGGCATTATAAATTATGAAAAATAATTTTATGAGTGAAACGAATGGATTTCTTCAAGACAAACATGTTTAATGCATTATCGTTCAAGGAAAACAAATTCCTACATGCCAATTATGCTTTTATAATCAGAGAAGTAAATACATATAAGCAAACAAGACGAACTGCATGACAAGCCCTTCTAAAGGATTTTATCAACATAATAGTGTTTCATTCAAGACCGAGCTTCCTCTCCTGAAGGTCAACAATTTGTCGTCGATTATCTCTTGAACTTTTTCTTGGAAAACTTTTCACTCTTCAATCGAATGCCCCACTACTCCATCATGAACTTCATAGCTGGTGCTCGAGTCGATCCTCTTAACATGAATAATATGAGGATGTGGTATACACCATGGAAACTGGGATTTCTTTCATCAACTCGAACACACAGGTTATCTGGCACAGGCTGATATTGTATAGGAACATCCACTTGTTGAACATTGTCATTAGAGAGAATATCAAATATCAAATTAATCATTACCCTGAAACTGGTCATGAGATCCATATCCTTTGTTCTTTTTACTATCCTTCAATGATTGCTTCGAGTTTGGTCAGACGATCAAGATGTCATTGAAAAGACAGAAGACTAGATGAGCCACAACAAAGAAGAGACACATGCACATGCAAATGCTAAATGAAGGATGCTAAATGCAGGATGAAAGGTTTCATGGGACTCAAGTATCTACTTTTTACTTTTGATATCGAATTACAGATGAGTGTCTTAAAAGAGCTAAATAAAAGCTGATAAAGTCCTAAGGAAGTCTTGCATTGCTTCTTGATTTACTTCTTTAGCTGGATCTTCTCAGATATAAGCTCGTTCATGATCAAATTCCAAGGATTTGTTTGATAGAGGAAAATGAATCCTCCATCTCTTGCTTGTCTTGTCGGAAGTTTTGTTGTTCACTTGGATCTTGAGGAATAATAAAAGTTCCTTTTTCTCGTATTTGAATTTTTGATTTTTAAGCAGAGCTTCCATCTTCCTTAGGACATCCAAATTAGGGCTCTTAAAAGAATGTATCAAAGTATTTTCTTTTGTAATCCATATTGGTTTCTGTAATGTTTATAACTAAACTAGGAATCCCATGAAACTAATGCAATATGATGCATTATGGATGCAACAAACACAGGTAAGCACATAAGGACACAAAGATAAACAAACAAGGGGGCCCTAGGTTTGCAACGAGCATGGAGCAAAGGTATACCCATTCCCAAAGGTTGTGGACTAAAGGTTGTTTGTACCTGCAGAACAAGGTTCTAATAAGGTTTAGCCCATCTTTCGGATATTATCAACTTCCCAAGTACTCGGGGGTTAATAATATTCTCAAGAGAACTTCTTTTGAGTGTAGCATCACGTAGCACTATTTCGGGACTTACTCCCTCATAGCCTCGCACCACGCCCTAATAAAGACCAAAGTGGGGTTAAAGGTAACTACGGTCCTTAGTATCATGGACTCCAATTGAGAATAGTAAAAGTTTTCACGACTAAACTCGTTCAACCGAACCATTTTCAAAAGGGTCTCAACTAAGCGGGATTCTCGAGTCAACTTAGTCGGGACTCACTCCCTATAAGCCTCATCGAATATATCACCATCCTATCTTAATTTCTCTCGAGTCCGAGTGTAGGACTTTGTCTCACCACTCAAGGATAACAACCCAATAAGAGATAAAGAACACACATAAACAAATAAACAAGTAAGCAAATATATACAACAATAAACAAGAGAAAAACAAGTTAGGGAAACCCACTAAGGGGTCCCCAGTGAAGTCGCCATTTCTGTCGCGGTGAAATTTGGATACCAAACTATTAATTAGTTTGAATCTTTCATTTGCAACCGAACTTTGATTTGTCCAAAGGAAGGGATAAAGATCGAAATTCCCACGATGCAATGCAAATGCAAGCTAGAGAGTTTTAGGTTCGGGGGTTGGTTAAACTTAGGGAAGGTGCTAGCATCCCGAGTTTCTGTAGTACTCTACAGGAACCTCTTGTTTCAATTTGCTTATTGCTAAAGTTATCTGCTTAAGGGTAATGCTAAGGGTTAAAGGTAAAGAAAGACCTAAGGGGGGTTAGTCCTAAGTATACTCGCCAAGACATCGCATCTCGTGCCTACATATCCTGACGGGAATGGAATCAGAGTATCTGTAGTTCCCCTCAAAAGGGTTTGAGGAATTATTGACTGTGAGTCAAAGTTCCAAAGGGAAATAAGCGTTCATATAGAAACGCTTACTTGGAGTGCGGAGACTCCTATCTATGTTAAAAGTTGAATCGGAAAATATGAAGGTATGTTCACAAAGGGACGCCTAAAAGGTGAGTACGGTGACTCTGGTCTTAAGGCTAGGATAGGGTGAAGGTGAGGTATTGACTCGGCGGTCAAAAATGTGAACCTTTCCTTCGGAGAGGAGTAAACAGTAAAAATAAAGATAATGGTAAATGCGAGCAATGGTATGTAAGTGACGATAGCAAAGTGAACATTGTACAGTAAGCAAATAATTAAAGATGAATGGATAAGTGAGGGTTTGATTTAGAAATTAATGATTAATGGTTTTTGAGATTTTTTTGGTTAAGTGAAAATTGTGACAAAGTGTTAGAATTAAATAATTATAATATTTTTTGAGATTTTATATGAATAAAGAAAGGATCTGGAATATAATTAAAAAAAATGCTAGACTAAGATAATCCTGAAAGAGTTAATTATTTATTTTTAGAATTTTATGAAATTCAAAAGCTAGAATTAATTATTTTTAAAGTTTTTATGAGAATATTATGTAGTTAGATTTAAAATAAGCAATTTTTATTTTTTATTATTGAAAGAAAAAAAAATTTAATTAAAGCTAAACTAACACTTTTTACTTTTGTTATTTTTATTAAGATTTAGAAAATAGACTTGAATTACTAACAAAAGTTATTTTTATTGTTGAAGAGGAATTATACTAAATGATCTTTTTATAAAAAAATAATAATTTTATTTTATGATTTTTTTTAATGATTTTTATGTCTAATATTAAAATGGTGTTTATAAATTAAATTAAAGGGTAAATTATTTTTTAGTAAAACAAACTATCCATAGTTGTTCTTTAGATAAGCTGGGTCAAAAGGACTATTAAAAAATTTGTTTTGTTTATTTTAAATATTTTTGAAGATAAAAGGAAAATTTAAACTAAAACATTTCCATATTCTTTTAAGTTATAAACAAAAAATCAGAATTAAAAATTAAGTTAATATTTTTTGTATATAAAAAAAAGGTTTATTTTCATATTATTATCACTAATTACTAAATGTCCCTTTTTGGATTAAATTAGTAGTTAGTAGTGTTAGTGGTTTTATTAATAATAATTACAACTTATTACAACATAAAACTAAATCAAAACTGATAAAAAATAAAATAAAATAATAAAAAAAGCTAAAACCGGGCCGATGGTGGTCAGCCCACCGGACCCGGGTCGACCCGCCCCCTTCTCATGACAAGAATCAAAATTAGGGTTGGGGGAAAATCCGCCGAAACCCTAACTTCGAACGGCGCCCCTTTTCCTTCTTCCTCTTCTATCTTTGCCTTTTCCCTCATCGCGACTCTTCATCCACCATTTTCTCCGTCATTTCCTTCTATTTCTTACTTCCTGTATCAACATAAACAGCAACAAACATTTAACGTCAGCCAAAAAAAGGAAAAAAAGAAGAATTAATGGTTTAAATTGATTTGTTGTAGGTGTCGACGGTTGAGTTTTGTTGGGAGGATGTCGGCGACGGCGGTTGAGGTTCACGTCGGTTGCGGAAGCGAATGGATCCGACAATGGTACCATGGTGACAACGAAGATGACGGTGTGGACGGCGGCGCCGATGGCAAGAAAAGGGTAAGTTCTTCTATTTTGAAATTAGGGTTTCGATTGGGGATTTTTGGTGGGGGTTCTGTTTGTGAACTGTGAATGCACTCTATGTGTTGTATGAATTTCTCTCCGCGTTTTTCTTCTCTGAATTCCTCCTTCTGCTTTGCTCTCTTTATACTTCTCCAATTGAATTGATTTTTGACAGATTTGGAAGGGAAATAAATTTTCTTGATTTGGTTTGAGGGATGTTTAGGGAAACTTTTGAACATATCTCTGATGCCAAGGGGTCGTATCTGATTATGTTATTATCATAGAGAAATTTCTACTTTCGTCAAAACTTGCTTGATTATGTCGGTAGTAATTGATTTGCATTGAGTGAGCACTGACATTGTGTTGATTTCAGCAATTATTAATCATAACTCTTTGATTTACTCTTTGATTTTCATGTACTTCTTTTGGAGTGACCACTCCGTGCCAAAGACCTTTTTTGAAAGGGAGCAAAGCAACCGTTGAGGACCGTTCTAGAAGAAAAACATGAAGATTAAGGTAGTTGTTTCTGGTCTTAATCCCAACCTTACTGTCTAGATTTAACCAAGGATTCTGCATTATTCTTCTCAACATGACAAGCTTATTGCAAACAGGATTTGTAAAGTTGCGGCGTGCAAAAGTAATGTTAGGATATGGTGGGCTGCAGGAATTCTTCGGCCATTGGTTTGTCACAAACTCTCCTTCTCGCTCTAATCTTAGTGTGATTTTCCTGTCTGCTCAAATTATTTCAAACAATGTCCTTTTGTTTCTTCTTGACGACTCGTTTCATAATGCCAGTTCTGTTTAAGAATGCAGGTAGGCTGCCGGTGTTTTGACTGATGTTTATGGTGGCGGAGCCAAAGCTTTGAGGTGGCAGAGAAGTGTGGAATATTTCATCGGCGCGATTCTGATGACAAGTTGCTTTGATCCAACAAGTGAGTAGTACCTGGGAGTGATTTTTAATGACAAGCAGTCACAAACATCCCTATCATACTTCTTTAATTCTCTTTGCAGGAACTCTGGTTTAGACTTGGAAACTTGACGCGATGTCGGCGATACCGTCAACCAGCGTGAGGCGTTTAGTTGGAGCTTATCACTTCTCAGTTTACAAGCTTCTATTTTCTTATATCCCTCAAATTTACTCAATTGGTGATGTACAATTGTAGGACGTGGACCAGGAATGGTGGTATGACGCCAGTGTGTGACAGGTGTGGTTAGCGACAAACCTTAGGGTGATGGTATACATCAGACTCCTTGCAACAACCACTTGTTTTTTTGGCAACTGTTATGGCTCAAGATTAAACTCGATCCTTTCTATCAACTACTTCAGAATTATGCAACCGTTTCTTCTTTTATTTTCTGGGTAGGTGAATATTCAATTGGATAAACAACTTTGTAGGGTGCTTGCTTGTAAATTGATGTAGATGTCAGCGCTAATGTTAAAGTTGGTTCCTTGCAGGTCACAACAAAAATTGGGTCGTGAAGCAACAACAGAGTGTGGTATTAGTTCTGAATTAAAACGAATTGACAAAGAAACCTTGCACAAGATTAATGCGGAATTCTTCGATGTTTATCCATATAACTGGTGCATCGGTTCTTTTATCCTAGTTTAAATCATGTCACTTGACTTCCAAGATTTGGCAATTCACGACTTTGGCCGTCAACATGCTGCTTTTGTTGCAACAGTTGTAGTTGTGACACCACAGAAAAATTCGGAAGCACGTTATTAGATGGGCTTACGCTAGTTGTTCTATTTCGAGGTGACTTCAGTTTCAAAGTTGGTTGCTCACTTCCCGATGCAGCTGATATACCTTCAACTGGAAAACTCTTATGAACATAGCAGGTAAATAATGAAAAACTCCATTCTTCAAGTTACCGTATCCGGAAATGTTTCAAATTCGCTCTTTCTTTTAAACTCTTGAAGTTTAGGTTTACCTATCCTCTTCTCCTTTTCTTGATATCATTTTCTTTAATACCCAATCCTTCTTCTTTTGGCAGGTATTGCGTTAGAGGTTGGGCCTTCCGGCGTCACATCTAGACCGTGAAACATTATCCACACAGCTTTTAGGAAAACTGTTTGTAACCTATTTTGACTTTTGTAAGCCGGCAGCTGCTCTGAAGCATACACTTCCTTTGTGGCTTCATTCTCGCCACACCCCGCGAGAGCTTTTCTCAGACAGCCGACAAAGCATGTCGCACCCACCATTCCCCTAGAAGTTACCCATTGTAGTTTGAATAAGTTTGGAAAATTTGTAAAACTTGTGGCAATAATCTTGATGTTCACTCAGAGTTCTAGTTCTTAAGTTCCAGTTGTAATGCTTAGTCAAGTTTGTTAGATTTTATGATAATGGTACCGAGCTTGTAACTTCCGCCTGTAGCTTGTGACTTTTGTAGCATGACAAACTTTGATTGGCTCAAATCTTGCCAATGATAATAGTAATTTACTAATTGAAACAAGTCACAAGACGAGGTTCATTTCCTTGAACCATGTAATTTGTCATGAAGGGTGTTGAATTTTGGAACGACATCTTGCACTTTGGATATCGGTTGGAAGTTTTATGTGGGGTCTTTTGAGGTCCCACTTTTTAACGATCTTGAAATGTGAAAATGAGGTGTTGGAACTTCATAAACCATGCCTGACTCTTACTTTGCAGCAAAATAGTGAACCAATGTTGAAAAACTTTTGTAAAGAATATAATCCTGAACTTCATCTTAAAAGCATTTTTGCTGAAACCAAATTCAAAATGTATGTAAAATTAAATTACACCTTGAGAACTCCTTTTAAAGTGATAATGCCATCTGTAATACCATGCACCATGGAATTCCCACTGATTTTCAAATGACTATGCTTAAAACTACAAGACATGATCTACGGTCGTTCCTAATCATACCCTAAACCTTCCGAGGGACCATGAGGACGAAATAACCTTATACTGATTAAGAACCATGGACATGAGGGCATATTTTTCTTCTGCATCCACATGAATTCAACATAACTTAATAGACACACAAGATTTCTTATTTACTTTCCACTTTTCTTCGACGAATCTGCAAAACGAACAAACTAGATAAAACAGTTAGTTTATGCATGGATGATGGACTTAAATGATATGCAAGAAAAAAACACAAGGAGGTGGAATCTTAAGGTCAAAAATTAGGGTGCGACAGTATCCAAGCATTCAATGTGCGATTTTTTCGATTCTCGATTATTTGTCTTTTTTGACATTGTATGATCATGATCTTTCTTGCACATTCTTTGATCCCATGCTACATGATTTGTGATGCATACTAATTTCATTTGGTATTATTTTGAATTAAGTTTTTCCTCATGAGAATAAACTTAATCTTGTATAATCAATAATTCATCCGTTGCTTCAACGATTTTTCATCCCTTTAAAAAATTGTTAGCATTTTCCCCCTCTTGATTGATTAATTAAAGCTTTGTTTCGATTAGTCGATCCTTCCTTTTTCTTTCTCCTTTAGATCTTCTAGAGTGTTGTTGTAACACCCCCTTTTTATACCCCCAAATAAATTAAATAAATCAATTAGGCACTTAGAAAATTTATTTCATCAGAGTTTAATTAAAACATGGTATAAAAGAGGCGCATCACATTATCATGAAATTAAACACATACGATACCTGCTCAAAATAGATATGCAACAATGGGTAACCCACATCTCAATATTTAGAATAAAAGCGGAAACATCCAAATATCGAATCAATCACATTCATAAAGGTATATACAACCATCAGTTAATTCATGCTTTACAACATATCCACAGCAGATACATACACATATGTATCACAAAAGAATCAAAACAAATGTAACCCCAAAAGAGTCAAAGGCTTCCTAACTACCCAGATGTTACATATCAGAGCCATTGACCAAAAAGAATGAAGACATCGCTTCACAAAAAGAACCTCCAGCTTCCTACTCTGCAATGCCTCATAGAGCATTATAAAACAGCAGAAGGGTGAGAAACAACATCATAACAGTTAATGCATAAAATTATATATATATATATATATATATACATAACTCCATAATTATACAAGTTATACTCAAATTATGTTCTCACCACATTAAGCATATACAAATAATCATGTCTCTACACATACACATGAACAATCACTATATTTCCTCCAAACAAATCACATATAACATACACAGTTATATTCACACAACCAATGCATCATACACAGATGACTCATGCAACTCATAGAGACCGACACACGACTCTATGCAGATGCAAATGCGGTACCGACTCATTAAACAAATTCCCTAAGGAATCGAGTATTCAGCAGATCCTCCACGGGATCAAGTACTCAGCAGATTCTCCACGGAATCAAATATTCATCAGATTCTCCACAGAATCGAATATTCAGCAGATCCTCCACGGGATCAAGTACTCAGCAGATTCTCCACGGAATCAAATACTCTAACCAATCCTCCACGGGATTACATGTCATGACCGATTCTCCAAGGAATCACACAATGCAACCGATTCTCCAAGGAATCAAATATAACCATCGTATCATACGAGGTTCTGCAAATCCTCCGAGGGATCAATCGACACAAAAATGCATACTATGCTCACAAACATATTCATTGCATTTATCACATACATCGCATATATCTATCATGCATTCACATTATGCACCATTCCACACATGGTTTACACACATATCAGCCCATCAATGCGTTTCTATTCAATTCGAGCAAATACACAAGATTATCAAATATTCAAGATTCACCATTTACTCTACAATCTAGGATTCACGCCTTTCGGCCACCCACAACACGACATGTTGGAACAGTTCACACATCAATCATTCATATAGGCATTAATCATAATTGAATCAACCAAACATCATGCTATGAACAAACAGCAAAACAAAATAACACTGCTAGGTTCGCCAACCTTCGCCTGGCGAAGCCACGCAGCGAATGCTCGCTGGCCTTCGCCTGGCGAACTCCCCAGCGAAGTCCACTGGGAGTAATTCTGGAATTACTCGCTGAGGCTCGCTACCCACTCGCCTGGCGAACCTTCGCCAACTCACCTCGCCTGGCGAACTTGCCAGCGAATACAGGGTATTAGCTTCTGACTTGCTTCGCTACAGCTCGCTGGGCTTCGCCTGGCGAAGCTTCGCTGCCATTCGCCTGGCGAACTTGCGAAGACAGAACTTCCATGGCTGTCTCAAAGCCCAAACTCCACACAACCAACCGATTAAATCCAAACCAATCACAGTAGCACAACCCAACCATCACCCGACTAAACTACATCGTCTAATTCGAGTTCTAACCGATTAAAACCTCATTCTACTCACAAAACCAACTTCTAACCTAAGTGGAAAAGGAGTAGAAACTCTACAAAATCCGCACATATACACATACAATCATACACATTAAAGAGATGATGGAGTTTCACACCCTTACCGATCGATTGCAAGCTTTGGTGATGATTCCTTGATGATTCTAGGTTTTCCTCTCCACTTTCTCTTCTCTTTCTCTTCTCTTTTCTTTCTCTTGTTTTTCTTCTTATGTTACTATCTTCTTCCTTTTTACTCTCTTATTCTATTTCTATCTCTATTTCTTTCCTCTCAAATTCTTTCCAACACTTATCAATCAATTCTCACATTAAAGTGCTAAATGTCTAAAATGCCCTTTTTACTCTAATTCCCCGAAAACTCTCCGAATCGGTAAAATAGATAAAATAAGCAAACACCACATAATAAAAATATATAATTTCTCAATTTAAACAAACATCAATTAAATAAATTAAAAGACTCAACAATTAATGGGAATTCAGAATCGGGGCGTTACAACTCTCCCCCACTTTAGAAATTTTCGTCCTCGAAAATATCACCTGATTCAAACAACTCTGGATGCGATTCTCGCATCTTGCTCTCCAATTCCCAAGTCATGTTGCCTTCCGCGGTACCTCCCCAGGACACTTTCACAAGCGCAATATCCTTGCCTCTTAGTTTCTTAACTTCACGGTCCAAAATACTAACCGGTAAAACTTCAACTGTAAGGTTATCTCTTACTTCAACTTCATCCATTGGGATCACATGTGACGGATCCGGAACATACTTCCGAAGTTGCGAGACATGGAATACATCATGCAAATTCGAAAGGTTCGGAGGCAACGCCACACGATAAGCCACAGCACCAACTCGTGCGACAATCTGATACGGACCAATAAAACGAGAAGTCAACTTTCTCGACTTCAAAGCACGACCCACACCCGCAACCGGTGTAACTCTCAAAAACACATGGTCTCCCTCTTGAAACTCGAGATCCTTTCTCCTTTTATCATGATAACTTTTCTGTCTATTCTGAGAAGCTCTCATCTTTTCCCGAATAAATTTCACCTTTTCCGTCGTTTGCTGTACCATTTCAGGACCAACTACCGACCTTTCACCCGTCTCATGCCAACACAGAGGTGTTCGACATCTCCGTCCATATAAAGCCTCAAATGGCGCCATACCAATACTCGAATGGAAACTGTTATTATAGGTGAATTCAATCAACGCTAAATAACTGTCCCATGCACCACCTTGTTCAAGCACACAAGCACGCAACAAATCTTCTAACGATTGAATCGTCCTCTCGGTTTGACCATCCGTTTGCGGATGATATGCCGAACTCAATCTCAACTTAGAACCCAAGGCACCTTGCAAACTCTCCCAAAATCTTGAAGTAAATCTAGGATCTCTATCCGACACAATACTCTTAGGAACTCCATGAAGCTTCACGATAGTGCCAACATAAATCTCGGCTAACCTTTCCAAAGAATAAGTAATATCAATCGGAATAAAGTGAGCCGATTTAGTAAGCCTATCAACAATCACCCAAATAGCATTATGTCCTCTTTGCGTATTCGGCAATCCCGTAACAAAATCCATCGATATACTATCCCATTTCCATTCCGGAATATCCAACGGTTGCATCAATCCACTAGGCTTCTGATGCTCCACTTTAGACTTCTGACAAGTCAAACACGAGTACACAAAACGAGCAACATCGCTTTTCAATCCAGACCACCAAAAGATCTTCTTCAAATCCTGATACATCTTATTCGCTCCCGGATGAATACTTAAGTTACTCCGATGTCCCTCTTCCAATATCATCTTTTTCAAATCTGCATCATCGGGAATACAAATACGACCTCGAAACCTCAAAACTCCTAATTCATCAACTTTGAAATCTTCATTTCCATTCGTCATCAAATCCACCAATTTCAAATCCAACTTTTGCTTTTCACACACCGTAGCAAGGAAATCATTCGTGACATGCAACATACCAAGCTTCACACTACTCGGCGTTAACTCACAAACCAAACTCAAATCTCTAAAGTTCTCCAAGAGTTCCCACTCTCTAACCATCAAAGTAGACACGTGCAACGACTTCCGACTTAAAGCATCGGCTACCACATTCGCCTTACCCGGATGATAATTTAAACCAAAATCATAGTCCTTCAAAAGTTCTAGCCATCTCCTTTGCCTCATATTCAATTCCTTTTGATCAAACAAATACTTCAAACTCTTGTGATCGCTAAAAACTTCAAATCTTGCACCATAAAGATAGTGCCTCCAAATTTTCAAAACGAACACCACGGCCGCTAACTCCAAATCATGAGTAGGATAATTCTTTTCATGCACTCTCAACTGCCTAGAAGCATACGCCACGACCTTCCCATCTTGCATCAATACACCACCCAATCCTGACAAAGAAGCATCGCAGTAAACCACAAAAGGTTCCGTAGGATTCGGCAAAATCAAAACTGGCGCTGTTGTTAACCTTCTCTTTAATTCCATGAAACTCTCTTCACAATTAACATCCCAAATAAAAGCCTTTCCTTTACAAGTCAACTGCGTTAACGGAAGTGCTAACTTTGAAAATCCTTCGATAAACCTCCGGTAATAACCGGCCAAGCCCAAAAAGCTTCGAATTTCCGTAACCGATCTTGGAGTCTCCCATTGCATTACCGCATCGATCTTGGATGGATCCACACTAATACCATTGCCGGAAATAATATGCCCAAGAAAACTCACCTCCGACAACCAAAACTCACACTTAGACAACTTTGCATACAACTTCTTCTCTTTCAAAATTCGCAACACAATCCTTAAATGTTCTTCGTGTTCCTCTCGAGAATTAGAATAAATCAAAATGTCATCGATAAACACCACCACAAAACGATCCAACTGCTCGTGGAAAATACGGTTCATATATTCCATGAAAACACCCGGCGCATTAGAAACTCCGAATGGCATCACCGTATACTCATAGTGACCATATCGTGTTCTAAAAGCCGTCTTCGAAATATCTTCTTCCTTAACTCGAATCTGATGATAACCGGATCTTAAATCAATCTTACTAAAAACACGGGCTCCAACCAATTGATCCATCAGATCATCAATTCTTGGAAGCGGATACTTGTTCTTAATTGTCACCTTATTCAACTGCCGATAATCAATACACAATCGCATACTACCATCCTTCTTCTTTACCAACAATACCGGCGCACCCCAAGGAGAAACACTTGGTCTTACAAATCTCTTATCCAACAAATCATTCAACTGCTTCTTCAATTCCACCAACTCCGATGCCGACATCCGATACGGGGCCATCGAAATCGGTCTAGTACCCTGAACTAGATCAATAGAAAATTCAACCTCTCTCTTTGGCGGCACATCCGCAACATCTTCCGGAAACACTTCAGGAAATTCACAAACCACAGGAAACACGTCGAGCTCAACTTTGCTCTCCACCGACAACGATGCAAACAAACCAAACAACTGAGCTTCGTCCGCTAAAAGTTTCTTCAACTCTTTAGTGGAAAGAAAACTCTCGTTTTCACCATCTTCCAAAGAAGGAAACCTTACCAACTTGTGATAGCAATCCAAATGAACTCTATTAAATTGCAACCAGTTCATACCCAAGATTACGTCCAAACCTTCCAACGGCAAACACACTAAATCCATAACGAAGTCCTTACCATACATGGTCAAAGGACAACTTGCACACACCAAAGAAGTAGTTACCGACCCCGAAGCGGGAGTCCCAATAACCATACCACTACTCAAAGAAACCATACACAAATCCAACCGCTTAGCACACGCAAGAGAAATGAACGAGTGAGTCGCTCCAGTATCAATAATAGCAACTAAAGGCATATCATTAATAAAGCATGTACCTTTAATCAAACGATCTGCCGCATTAGTGGCGTCTGAACCTGCTAATGCGAATACTTTTCCGCCCGCCGGAGCTTGCTTCGGTTTGGTACAATTCGGGCTAATGTGACCCACCTCGCCACAATTAAAACACTTCACAGCATTCTTTCTACACTCTGCTGCATCATGACCAAAGAGTCCACAGTTGGAACACTTCGCCTTGAACTTTCCACAATCATAAGACTTGTGGCCCATCACGCCACACTTAAAACATTTGATCGCACCGGAACCTCCTCCGGGTCTCCTATCAAAGTTTCCCTTATGTTTGCCCTTCTCAGCAGGCGTCACATAAGGTCCGCTTCGTACTTGCTGCTTCCCTCTCCTCTCGCTCAAACCTTTATAATGAGTAGAACGAGCTCTACTGTCTTCTTCATAAATTCTACAACACTCGGTCAAATCCGAAAATCTTCGTATCCTTTGATAACCCACCGCTTGCTTTATCTCTGGACGCAAGCCATTCTCATACTTGATACATTTGGAAAATTCCGCCGTAACCGCATCATAGTGAGGGTGAAACTTCACTAACTCAGTAAACTTAGCGGTGTAGTCCACCACCGACATATTACCTTGTTTCAATTCCAGAAATTCCATTTCTCTCTTCCCTTTAACACTTTCGGGATAATACTTCCTTAGAAACTCAGCACGAAATAAATCCCACGTAATCTCCTCGTCGTCGACCTCAAGAACTTGCCTCATGCTGACCCACCAGTCATCGGCCTCTTCTCTCAGCATGTGAGTCCCTAGTCTCACCTTATTCCCTTCAGCACAATCCATCACCCTAAAAATTCTCTCAATTTCCTTTAACCATATCTGAGCACCATCCGGATCAAATCTCCCTTTAAACACCGGTGGTTGGTTCTTCCTGAACTCATCATTCGCATTCACGTTAGGTGCACCCTGCACAGCTCTGGCCATAGCCTCTAACGCCGCTGCCATAGCATTGTCATTACGACCTGCCATATTCTGAGGATTCCCAAAAATAACAACAAGGTTAAACAACCGTTCAACCAACACAACAACAAGACAGACACGACTGACTCAACACTGGCTCTGATACCACTTAATGTAACACCCCCTTTTTATACCCCCAAATAAATTAAATAAATCAATTAGGCACTTAGAAAATTTATTTCATCAGAGTTTAATTAAAACATGGTATAAAAGAGGCGCATCACATTATCATGAAATTAAACACATACGATACCTGCTCAAAATAGATATACAACAATGGGTAACCCACATCTCAATATTTAGAATAAAAGCGGAAACATCCAAATATCAAATCAATCACATTCATAAAGGTATATACAACCATCAGTTAATTCATGCTTTACAACATATCCACAGCAGATACATACACATATGTATCACAAAAGAATCAAAACAAATGTAACCCCAAAAGAGTCAAAGGCTTCCTAACTACCCAGATGTTACATATCAGAGCCATTGACCAAAAAGAATGAAGACATCGCTTCACAAAAAGAACCTCCAGCTTCCTACTCTGCAATGCCTCATAGAGCATTATAAAACAGCAGAAGGGTGAGAAACAACATCATAACAGTTAATGCATAAAATTATATATATATATATATATATATATATATATATATATACATAACTCCATAATTATACAAGTTATACTCAAATTATGTTCTCACCACATTAAGCATATACAAATAATCATGTCTCTACACATACACATGAACAATCACTATATTTCCTCCAAACAAATCACATATAACATACACAGTTATATTCACACAACCAATGCATCATACACAGATGACTCATGCAACTCATAGAGACCGACACACGACTCTATGCAGATGCAAATGCGGTACCGACTCATTAAACAAATTCCCTAAGGAATCGAGTATTCAGCAGATCCTCCACGGGATCAAGTACTCAGCAGATTCTCCACGGAATCAAATATTCATCAGATTCTCCACGGAATCGAATATTCAGCAGATCCTCCACGGGATCAAGTACTCAGCAGATTCTCCACGGAATCAAATACTCTAACCAATCCTCCACGGGATTACATGTCATGACCGATTCTCCAAGGAATCACACAATGCAACCGATTCTCCAAGGAATCAAATATAACCATCGTATCATACGAGGTTCTGCAAATCCTCCGAGGGATCAATCGACACAAAATTGCATACTATGCTCACAAACATATTCATTGCATTTATCACATACATCGCATATATCTATCATGCATTCACATTATGCACCATTCCACACATGGTTTACACACATATCAGCCCATCAATGCGTTTCTATTCAATTCGAGCAAATACACAAGATTATCAAATATTCAAGATTCACCATTTACTCTACAATCTAGGATTCACGCCTTTCGGCCACCCACAACACGACATGTTGGAACAGTTCACACATCAATCATTCATATAGGCATTAATCATAATTGAATCAACCAAACATCATGCTATGAACAAACAGCAAAACAAAATAACACTGCCAGGTTCGCCAACCTTCGCCTGGCGAAGCCACGCAGCGAATGCTCGCTGGCCTTCGCCTGGCGAACTCCCCAGCGAAGTCCACTGGGAGTAATTCTGGAATTACTCGCTGAGGCTCGCTACCCACTCGCCTGGCGAACCTTCGCCAACTCACCTCGCCTGGCGAACTTGCCAGCGAATACAGGGTATTAGCTTCTGACTTGCTTCGCTACAGCTCGCTGGGCTTCGCCTGGCGAAGCTTCGCTGCCATTCGCCTGGCGAACTTGCGAAGACAGAACTTCCATGGCTGTCTCAAAGCCCAAACTCCACACAACCAACCGATTAAATCCAAACCAATCACAGTAGCACAACCCAACCATCACCCGACTAAACTACATCGTCTAATTCGAGTTCTAACCGATTAAAACCTCATTCTACTCACAAAACCAACTTCTAACCTAAGTGGAAAAGGAGTAGAAACTCTACAAAATCCGCACATATACACATACAATCATACACATTAAAGAGATGATGGAGTTTCACACCCTTACCGATCGATTGCAAGCTTTGGTGATGATTCCTTGATGATTCTAGGTTTTCCTCTCCACTTTCTCTTCTCTTTCTCTTCTCCTCTTTTCTTTCTCTTGTTTTTCTTCTTATGTTACTATCTTCTTCCTTTTTACTCTCTTATTCTATTTCTATCTCTATTTCTTTCCTCTCAAATTCTTTCCAACACTTATCAATCAATTCTCACATTAAAGTGCTAAATGTCTAAAATGCCCTTTTTACTCTAATTCCCCGAAAACTCTCCGAATCGGTAAAATAGATAAAATAAGCAAACACCACATAATAACAATATATAATTTCTCAATTTAAACAAACATCAATTAAATAAATTAAAAGACTCAACAATTAATGGGAATTCAGAATCGGGGCGTTACAGTTGTCCTCTCTTTCCCCCGTGGAGCTGAAGATTCGCAACACATTGGAGCACTATTCAAACATGGCACTATTGTGTTGTCCATTTCGTTTCTCCCACTGCACTTTGGTGTTAGAAAAGGAATAAGAATGGAGAATTCTACACTCATTCTGATTATTTTGGGTAGGGGACAGTTAACCATGTGCCTGGAATATTCACCTTTATTTCCTTACTGTGGTATCTTTGCTTTCTCCAGTCGAGTCGATCCTTGATCACTTGCACCCTTATCTCCTCTTCGGAAGTAACTTCCTCCTTTCAATTAAACACTCTTTTCTCTTGAGGCCAATCCACTCTTTCCCCAGATATTTGTAATCACTCTTTTCTTGGATATTCAAATGTTCTTTAGATAAAGCCAATTCTCTTCTTCCCTAGCAAAGTCAGTATTTCTTCTTCGGTTTACATAATCATCCTGTTAAAACCTAATCCCCATCAGAGTTTTCAAACTTCTCTTGTTTCCCTCTCCTTCGTGTTTAGTTAATCACTGTCTGACAGTTAAACACCAATCATCTTTTCCTCAGTTAATCACAGTCCGCCTGTTAATACTAAATTTTTCTTTGGGTTAATTGCCTTCTTCCGGCTAATCACTCGTTCTTTGGTTGATCACGGTATGCCTGTTAAAATCACCTTTTTCTTTGGGTTAATCGCCTTCTCCAGGATAATCTCCCGATCTTTGGTTAATCACAGTCCGCTCATTAAAACCAGCTTTTCCTTGGGTTAATCGCCTTCTTCCGACTAATCACCCGATCTTTGGTTGATCACGGTCTTCCCGTTAAAACTAGCTTTTTCTTTGGGTTAATCACCTTCTCTTGGTTAATCACCCACCTTTTGGTCAATCATAGTCCGCCTGCTTGAACCAATCACCTTTTTCTCAGTTAACCACAATCTGTCTGTTAAGATACTGAGTTTCTTTTGAGTTAATCACCTTCTTTTGGTTAATCACTTATTCTGTTTGGTTAATCACAATCTGTCTAATAAGCACCGAATCCCCTGCAGTTAGTAACCTTTCTTTGGTTCAAATACTATCAGCTTGGGTTAATAACCTTTGTTCGGTTCGAATACCCCTTCCTTTCGGTCGAGTGCTGTTTGTTTAGTCAATGTGTCGTTCTTTGGGTCACAACCTTCGCTTGGTTCCACACGCATTCTTTGGGTCACAATCTTTGCATGGTTCTACACCCGTCCCTTGGTTGATCATCATTTATCGGTTAAAATCAGTTCCTTTCTCCTTCTGGTTAACCACTATTTAACAATTAATATACCAATTTCCCCTTAGAGTCAAACACCTCCCTTTGGTTTAATACTTTATTTCTCTTGGTTCGTCATAGTCTGTCTGTTGACATCAACCTTTTTTTTCTCTCCCCATAAAATTTTACTCTTATTTTTCTTCAATTAATCACTGCTTGCAGTTAATGCACCGAGTCCCCCGTGGATCTTATCTTTATCTCGATTCTTGTCCTGTACTCCTTTTTTCTCGGCCACGTCGCCATTCTTTTATTTTATCCCCAGTGGAGTCATCTCTTTTCTTCTGCGTTCCTCGTCAGAGTTCTTGTTTTGCTTCTCTGCTCCTCAACAGAGTTTTCTTGGTTTTGACACCATTCCTTTTGCATTCCCCAGTTAGGTCTTGCTTTCTCTTTTAGTTTTTAGCTTTTACGCCGTCTCTTCCCGTTTTCTTTCCCAGCAGTAGTTCCCCGAACTACATAGGCTCTGATTTTCTCATTACACTATGAGGGTACGTAGGCACAAGATTGCAAAATCTTGGCGAGCCATCTTCCTCCGTTTTCTTCCATTCTTCTGTCTCTCTGGTCCGTCCAGATCCCCTTCTTTTCCTTGGTTCCTTGAACTACGGAACTCTGAATTCCTCATTGCACTATGAGAGTACGTAGGCATGAGGGCCCCAATCCTCCACGAGCACTTTCCTTTCTTTCCTTTCTTTATTTTGCTTTATTTGCGTTCCTTCCTTTTTTTAGATAGAAGCCTTTAGATAGATAACTCATCCAAGCCTAGAAGAATGTGAAATGGTTCCCGTCGGGTATGACGGATGCTTAAGGTGCTAGTAACTTCCTTTCGCATAACCGACCCCCTTTCCCGTTTCTCTTCCCTTGGGTTTTATCGATATTTTCCCTGTCCTTTGGGACTAAATAAAGTTCGGTGGCGACTCTGTTGTATCTTTGAATGTGCGATTCACTTAGGTATAATCCCGCTAGCCTCAGCTGGCGACTCTGCTGGGGAGTCCTTACGCTGGCAAGTTGGGGTCTCGCCTAGTTTTTCTTGTTTTTCTTTCTTGTTTGGGTGTTTATTTTTATTGATTTACTCGCTTTATGTTATTTACTGTATTTCTTTACTGCTTTAAATATTCATGTGCTGCATATTCTGGATATCTGCTATATTTTGCTGTTGTTGAAATGAGTAGATATTATTGGAGAGATAAGTCCTATCATCGGGCTTGAGCATACATATAGGCTAGAATGTGGATAGTCGTGACGCCTGCGTTTCGTACGTTAGGTTGTCACGAGAGCCACATCCTAGATCGTGATTCACTTGAGAATACTTCCGTCCTGCGAGAATTCGCTACGGCGGGGGGTTTTCATTTTTGAGTCATATGGTTTGGGAGACCTTTCTAGGGACCACCTTGTTGTGTCTAGATCAAACCTGTGAGAGGGATATGAGTTTTTTTCAGGAAACCAAGACTCTTCATGCCTTTTATTCTCTCACGTACGTCAGATTTTTGCACCGATACAGAATTATACAAATATTCAGTTTGTGCAGACTTGGATATTCAGATTGGGCAGATTTGATTGACCTGATTTGTGCTTGGCTCTGTGATTTGTGTGTTGCATGCCATTTCATCATGATCATTAACATTTTTGCATATGCATAAAACTTTATTTTTTGCATACGTTGCATCCAATCATATTCATATGCATATCTTTCATCCGGAAACCCCGTGCTTACATTGTCTGTCTTCGCCTTGTAGCAAGACGATGACTCGGCATCACTATTTCACTCGTTCAAAAAAGACCAGGATCATGGCTGATATTGAACAAGAGAACACTGCCTACAAGGAGACTTTGACTTAGTTTCAAGGTCGGATGGATCAGTTCCAGACTAACATGGACGTTATTGTGGACTTCCTTCATGCTTAGAAGGACGTTACTGCTGCTACTTCTGTGGTTACAACTGTTACTGATGCTACCGTTGTCACTCCTATGGTGATTCCTACTCCTGCCATTGCTCCTTCTCCAGCTATTGCCGAAGCGCCTGTCGAGACTGTTGTTCAGCCTTCTGTTAATCTACCTTCTGTTCAGCCTGGTTTGAATAGAATTCCTGTTGCTTTCCCATGGGGAATGCCTTCGAATTTCACTCCTCAAGTTGCCAATGGTAGTGCTTTTGCTCCGTATCAACCTTTTGTTGCGCCCATGCTTAATGGTAATTCTGTTGCTTATCCTTGGGGCATGCCTATTCCGACTCCACCTCCTAGGGTGAATCATGATGATCACGAGATTCCTCAAACGTAGGTTCGCCAGACACCTGTATCTACTGAGGTTAAAATTACTGAAGAAGACGAGCATGTGTATAGGGCCCCTCCTATTCACGTTCCAGTTTTGTCTCAGCCTACTCAAACAATGTTCATTCTATGCCCCACCCTGGGGCGTCTTCTACTGCTGCGGTACTTCCTACCGGTTATCCATATGGTTTTCAGATGGGTCAGAATGCTGGTCAGATGGTAAATTCTAGATTAGTATATCCATCTCAGTTTGCTTCCCCAACAGATATCTGCTCCAGCCGCATCACAACTTCCAAATCCTCAGGCTCTTGTCAGATCTGCTGCCCATAGCATACTTGCTGAGTATAAATTATTGGACAAGAGAATCCGTGAGATTGAAGGATATTCTGCTTTTGGCATGGAAGCCAAAGACTTATGTTTGGTTCCCAACGCCGTGCTGCCACAGAAATTCAAGGTTCCCGAGTTGGCAAAGTACAAGGGTTTGAGTTGTCCTCACAGTCATGTGACCATGTACTGTAGGAAGATGGCGTTCTATATCGATAATTATGAACTGCTGGTGCACTGTTTTCAAGATAGTCTGTCTGGAGCTTCTCTAGATTGGTATATGGGTTTAGAACGTAGCAAGATTCGCTCATCAAGAGACCTATCAGAGGCATTCTTGAAACAATACAAATATAATCTTGATCTGGCTCCTACCAGATTGCAGTTGCAGAATCAATCACAATGTTCAACTGAAACATTCAAAGAATATGCACAAAGGTGGCGTGAGATGGCTTCTCGGGCGCAACCTGCTATTTTTGACAATGAATTGGTTGACATTTTAAGAGCACTTTGCAAGGGTTGTATTGTGATAAAATAGTGGGTAGTTCTTCAACAAATTTTGCTGATATTGTGACTATTGGTGAAAGGATTGAGAACAGGTTGAAGATTGGTAAGATTGCTGGTTCCATTATTCAACAACCAACCAAGAAACCTCAGAGTACTCATTAAAGGAAAAAGGATGGTGAAGCGAATGGTGTGATGGCGAAGGCCTCTCCTCAGTATTAGGTTCCCATGGCTCCCATGTCGTATTATCCTTATCTTTATGTTGCTGCTGCTCAGTATCAACAACCGACGTATCAGTATCATCCACAACAACAAGCTCAGAATCATAATCAACCTCAACATCAACAGTCTCCACAAAATAATAGAAATTAGCATCAGAACAAACAGTATAACAACAATCAGAACAACTATAAGTAGATGAATTTTGACAGAATTCATGTGCCTTATACAAAGTTGTTTCCTTATTTGATTCATCAAGGGGCAATAGTCCCCAGAGAGATTGCACCTTCAGTTCCTCGTTTTGGCCCGAAGCATAATCTGAATGCATCCTGTGCTTACCATGTTGGGTACATAGGACATGCTACCGAAGATTGTATTATTCTCAAGGTCAAAGTTCAAGAGCTTATTGATAAGAAAATCCTGACATTTTCGGAGGAGCGTCCTAATATACAAACTAATCCCTTGCCTACCCATGGTGGACCTGCGGTTAATATGATTGAGGACAATCGAAAGGCTGAGTTGATCAGAGATGTTAACAAAGTGAAAACTCCGATGATTGTTGTGATCAAGAAGTTAAAAAGACAAGGGTTATTGAAAGGTCTTCATGAGAAATTCCAAATCTGCGATGATAATCCTAATCAGTGTCGAAGGTTGAAAGGTTGAATTCAGATCTTGATGAACCAAGGTGTAGTTTAGTTTTCCAGAGCCAAGTATGTGGAAGAGGTAGTTACTATCGAGTCGTTCACGATAGTATATAGGAAGGTTCCTGTGGAAACTCTTAAAAAGAAATTCAGCCTATCACTGTCTGTGTTCCTAAGTTGTTTCTGTATCAGCATTCAAAAGAGGTTCCTTGGAAGTATGGTCCGACTGTGTTCTCTAGGGGTCGAGAAATCCAATTTTCAGAATCTGAAATCGTGAACGTCACCGCCACTAAAGGGATGACTCACAGCGGATGAGTGTTTGCTCCAAAGGTTGTATCTAAGCCAGTGCAAATTCCAACTGTCGTTCCTCCTAAGGAGAAATCTACTTCAACAACCTCTATTGCAAAACAAGGGGCATCAACTACAGCATCAATTCCAGTCACTTCGTCTGCGGATGTCACCAAAAGCAAAGAAGTCATGGATGATCAAGAGTTCCTCAAGTTGATTAAGAAGAGCGCTTTAAGATTGTGGATCAGCTAGGGCAAACTCCATGGAGGCTTTTTATCATATCTTTGCTCATGAGCTCACCAGCGCACATGTCAGATTTGTTGAAAGTTTTGAACACTGCTCATGTGATGCACGACATTCCAGTAGAACAATTTGACGACATCGTCGCAAACATAACTGCTAGTCGATACTTGGGTTTCAACGAGTCAGATTTGCCTCCTGAAGGTACTGCCCATAATAGAGCTTTGCATATCTCAGTGACATATATGGACTCTTTGTTATCTCGTGTTCTTATGGATACTGATTCTTCTCTCAATGTGATTCCTAAGGGTACATTGAGTCAACTATTGGTAGAGGGGAGCAAGATGAGACCAAGCGCTTTGATCGTTAGAGCTCTTGACGGTTCTCGAAGGCAAGTCATTGGCAAAGTGGATTTACCCATTAAAGTCGTGTCGCATTTGTTTACCATTAATTTCCAAGTGATGGATATCAATCCTCCATACAGTTGTTTATTGGGTAGACCCTAGATCCATGCTGCAGGGGCAGTTACATCCACGTTACATCAAAAGCTAAAATTCATGTTTGAAGATCAGATGGTCATCGTCTGTGGTGAAGAAGATTTTCTAGTAAGAGAGTTATCATCCTTCCGATATGTCAAGACTGATGAAGGCATAGCTGAAGTGCCGTTGCAATGTCTCGAATTTGAAGATGTCAACTCCGCTTTTGTCAATTCTGGTATTCTACCAAAAATGGCCATGTCATCTGTCAAGAGCGCTAAAGAGACCATTGAGAAAGGTGCCTTGCCTGGCTGGGGGAAAATCCTGGATGTGGTTGTAAAGCATGATTGCTTTGGACTAGGTTATCATCCTGATCCGCAAGCTAGTTCACGCAGTCATCAGAAGAGCAATTTGATCAAGTTCCCAAGTGCTGGATTCCAAGAGAGGGATATTGTATCATCCATTGATGATACATGTCCTAGATGCCGAAGTACAAGCTTTGTACGCAAATTCCCGCCGGGTTTCAAGCTCAACAATTGGACATCTACCGTGATTCTCGTCGTTTTTCCCACAAACATGTAATGTATTTTGTTTTTCTGTTCCCTCGTCCTCGCCCGAGATGAGTGGATAGCTTGTAAGGGCCTCGCGCTTTTGAAACATTATGTGATCAATAAATAAAAGTTTTGCATTTAAATCATGCTCTTATTTATTTATTTATTTTGTTTTTCACAAATAAATAAGTGGCAAAGTTTCCTTTATTTTTCACCTTTTCAAATAGCTTCATTCTAAACATAATTCATAAACATGCAGAACAAATAATTGCATTGGTAACAACTTGGAAAACATCTGTTGTAATCCTGAGATTCCAATTAACCAAGCCGAAGAAGAGGGTGAGGAAGGTTGTGAATTACCAGCTGAACTAGCAAGGCTCCTTGAGCACGAGTAGAAAGAGATTCAGCCCCACAAAGAGCCAGTGGAAGTTATCAATCTTGGTACTGATGACGTCAGGAAAGAAGTCAAGATTGGGGCATCCCTCGCTAAGTATGTACACTCCGGGTTGGTCAAGTTATTGAAAGAGTATGTTGATATTTTTTCCTGGTCTTACCAAGATATGCCTGGGTTAGATACCGACATCGTTGAACATCACTTGCCACTCAAGCCTGATTGTCCTTCTGTGAAGCAAAAACTCAGAAGGACCAGACCTAACATGGCACTTAAAATCAGGTAAAAGGTAAAGAAGCAGTTTGATGCTGGGTTCCTTTACATTTCTAAGTATCCTGAGTGGATTGCCAACATCGTCATGGTTCCGAAGAAAGATGGGAAGGTCCGAATGTGTGTGGACTATCGAGATATCAACAAGGCGAGCCCGAAAGATGATTTTCCTCTGCCTCATATTGATGTCTTGGTAGACAACACAACGCAGTTCTCTGTCTTTTAGTTCATGAAAGGTTTCTCAGGATATAATCAAATCAAGATGTCCCCAGCTGTTATGGAGAAGACTGCTTTCATCACGCCTTGGGGCACATATTGCTACAAAGTCATCCCATTTGGTTTGAAAAGCGTAGGGGAAACATACAAACGTGCCATGAAAACCCTCTTCCACGACATGATCCATAAAGAGATCGAGGTATACGTGGACGATATAATTTCCAAATCCAGAACTGAAGATGATCATCTGGACCATCTGAAGAAGCTGTTTGACAGACTCTGAAAATTTAGACTACGGTTGAACCCGGAAAAATGCACCTTTGGGGTTCGATCTGGCAAACTATTAGGCTTTATTATGAGTCAAAAGGGCATTGAAGTTGATCCTAACAAGGTTCGGGCAATTCAAAACATGCCACCTCCCAGAACAGAAAAAGAAGTCAGTGGCTTTCTGGGCCGACTTAATTACATTTCTAGATTCATTTCTCATCTGACGACTACCTGTGAACCAATTTTCAAATTACTAAGAAAAAATCAATCAGTTAAATGGAACAATGATTGTCAAGAAGCTTTTGACAAGATAAAAAAAATATTTGCAAGAACCACCGATCTTAGTACCTCCGGTTCCTGGTAGGCCTTTAATCATGTATCTCACTGTTCTCGATGAATCAATGGGATATGTCTTAGGTCAGCATAACAACACTGGCAGAAAAGAACATGCAATTTACTATCTGAGCAAGAAGTTCAATGATTATGAGACCAGATACTCACTATTAGAGAAAACTTGTTGCGCTCTGACTTGGGTTGCTCGATGCCTAAGAAAATACATGATTTGTCATACTATTTTATTGATATCCAAGATGGATCTGATAAATTATATTTTCGAAAAGCCTGCTGTATGACATCCAACATGTTACCCAGAAAGCAATAAAAGGGAGCGTCTTGTCTGACTACCTTGCTTATCAGCCAATGGAAGGATATCAACAGATGAAGTTTGACTTTCCCGATGAGGATGTTCTGTTCATTAGAGATTATGAGACTCCAGACCCTGATATAGTACAAGAACCAGGGGCGCAATGGACGCTTGTGTTCGACGGTGCTGCCAATGCTAAAGGTCATGGAATTGGTGCTATCCTCATCTCTCCGACTAGTTTTCATCTTCCCTTCACCGCCAGATTATGCTTTGAATGCACCAACAATACGGCTGAGTACGAAGCATGCATCTACGGTATTGAAGCAGCAATTGACATGAGAATAAAGATTCTTGAGATCTACGGAGATTCTTCCCTGGTGATTGGCCAAGTCAGAGGGAACTTTGTAACCCGAGATTCCAAGCTAGTTCCTTACCAGAAACACATTGCAAAATTGATTTCCTACTTTAATGAATTCTCTTTTCATCATATCCCAAGGGAAGAAAATCAACTAGTTGATGCTCTTGCCACCCTGGCATCCATGTTCAAAGTCAAGTGGAAGAACGAAGCTCCTTCTATCTGCATTGTGTTGCACCCCAAAATTTGACCAACCTTTTCTTTCTAACTTGGCTTATATTTCATTTCATTTAGCATTTGCATTTGTATAACATTAGTTCTAGACAAGGGATTAAGAGGTTGTTTTTGTCATTCAAGAGAGAATACTTATTGCTCAAGATCAAGCAAAGGTATAATTTTCAAGCCATCAAGGGTTCACCATCATTAGGATTAGGTCTCAAAGCTCCTTGAGAGGAGAAGGTTTGTGCAGTTGTGTCACCTCCTATCTTGAGGGTCATTTGAGGATCATCAGAGAGTCATGAGGTTACCTATTTGGATAATACATGATTCAAAGGCTCAATGTGCACCTTGATGGGTCTTTATGGAGTTTGTATGGTCATTTAATTCATCTACAATAGCCTCAATCAATGGATATGGAATTAGGGTTTTCACCTGGTCAACCCAAAGTCAACTGTGGACTTGAAAGGGTTCAAAACTTGGTTCTAGGTCATGCAAGCCATGGGAAGTCATTATAAGTTATCTCTAATGTTACGTTGAGATCAAATCAATAAGACTCAAGAGTTCAAGGAGTCACTAAATTAGGGTTTCAGTTGATTTTAGTGTAAAATCCCCTCTTTTGGTACCAAACTTCAAGGACAATTTTCATTATGATGCAAGTTCAGTCTCACTTTCCACCAAACATGAGACTTGTTCATCATCTTTCAAGATTTATTTTGAGTAAAATAAATCATCCATTGAGTTTGCACATCTCAAGTTATGGTGTCAACAAGTTGGTTTCATCAGATGAAAAGAATTCTGGTCAACTCAAAGTCAACTCACTTCCAAGACATTTTTCACATGGAACCAAGTTCTTTCTCACTTTCAAGTGAACATGAAAGTTGTTCCTCATTGTCTTAGCTTTCCAAAAATTCCTAGAAGTCATTGTTCTCATGTATGGAACTCAAGTTATGGTCTTCACAAGGCAAGGGTATTTTTGGAAACTTTATTATAGGTCATTCACTTCAATGACCAATTTCATGTACTTCAAGGCCTCAAATCCAATTTTGTGCCACATGAAAGTTGTGTCACATTGCCTTAACTTAACAATGAACTCAAAATCCATGATGTTTGATGGTTTGTGTGATCATTTAGGCCATGATGAGCTTGGAAATTTGATTTTTGGACATGATAGGAGTTACTTACATTTCAAGTCATCACTTGAACTTATTTGTGAACTTTTTCACACCACATCATCCTTATAATGGTCATGATATATTTTACATCTTTGGAGCCAACATAGAATCATGCTTTATACCATTTTTCAAACTTTCATACCTAAAGAGGTAACGGTACAAACTTGGTGTAAACTCATTCTCCAATTACCAAAACCAATACAATTCATTTCTACACACCCTAAAATGTCATTTTTGACCCAATAATGAATGGAAAAAAAGCCATAACCCGTGTGTGCTTCAAATGAGAGTTTTTTGTGATTTTTGAAATCATATGATTAAGGCATTATGGGCCTGCACGAGTGCATGAAACCCACCATATTTAAGCCAAAACTCAACCTTATTAGCTAGAAGGGGCTTGCTGCGTGAGAGAAGAGAGAATCACTCAAAAATTCCAAAACCTTTTCCTTCTTCGAATTAGTCATCTCACTGGTTTTCTCTCCAAGTTTCTGCTCAAATCATCTTCACTGAAGATCAAGGAAGAGGTTAACAGCTTCAAAGCAAAGTTACACTGTGTGTGAAGAGCCAATAGAGCAGCTCCGTTTGGTAAGTTTTTCAATCTCTAAACTCTCATTCTAGGCACTTAAATAGGATCATTATTGGTGCATCTGAAGCCCTACACCTTGTAGGCAATGTTTGGATTGTTTTGGTAGTTGTTTGAATGAGTTTTCAATTTGTACACTTGGTTTCCATGGCTGTTTTTCTCATAGTTGGAGGGACCTTTTTGAAAAACCAAGCTCATATTCGTATTCCTCATGAAAAATCCTGTGGAATGATGTAAGTTTTTGGAATTTTTATGACGTTTTGGTCTCTGGTCTCCGGTGAGCCTCCCGGAGAAGACAATCGGAGCCCTAGCTCCGGCGTCTGGTTCAATCTGAGTTGAAGGCTGAGTTGGCTGGTTGGACTTGTTGACTGAGTGGGGTGTCACGCATGTATGTGGCTGACCATTGCTTATGTGTTGCGTTGAATCCACGTGTTTTAATGAAAGGCAGAGTTTCACTTAAAGGCTGATTCATTTGGTTGTTGGGCCTTGTTCTTTGCTAACCCCACCCCCTGTTTCAGAGGCCCAAGCGAGCTATCATAGGGTTTTAGTTCATTTCAAATTGCTGGTGGCACCCCTCTTGGCTATTGCATTTTATTTTATTCTGTTTTGTTTCCAATTTAAGTTTTAATTATTTTAAAATAGTTTTACTTATCCTAAAAATCCAAAAAATTGTTTTCTCTTATTTCAACATGTTAATTTAATTTTCAAGATTTTTATTTTTTTTCCATTTTGTTTAATATTTTTTTTTGGAATTATAGATTTAATGTGTATTTTAGTGTGTACATTGATTTGAATTTGATCATGGACCCTCATTTAAATATCCCATAGGACCAAATTTTCTCTCCCATTTAGGTGATGGAATGAGCTATTTTTGAGGGTTGATTTGAGGTGTTAATGATCATTATTCAATTGTGTTCCATTTCCTTTTTTGTGGACCCTTGATGCACACTCGACAAATGGAACACCTTGCCTTCTTGGTTTTAATTGGTGGTGCTTTGAGTCAACTCTTGCCTTGAACTTTTGAATTATGTTTAGCATTTATTTCAACTTGCTTTGAGTATTTTATTTCGCATTTATTGGATTTGTCTTCTATTTTTGGTGAATTTTGCAAGTTCAAATAGATTTCATCATGTTTATACATACTAGTCTTGACCTTATCTTTGGGATATGATCATGAGTGATCCTTTGAGCACCTCTTAAGCCTTGTTATCTCTTGTTAACATGCTTGAGGCGCTGCCTTGCTTGTGTAGAGGTCAATGGTATGTGTAACTTGTGCCACAAGTTTCTTTTGGATCATGACTTTCCACTTGCTTGAAGTGTGAGATATTTGCTTGAACTTTGGTTCTTCAATGTGACTTGATCCTTCTTATGTTTGCCTTCCATTTGAATATTGAATTTAAGGTATTCCCTTTGTGTTTCACTTCTGCCCTAGTTGGTTTAACACTTGTTCATGATGACTTGGTGATGATAATTCCACTTTGAACTTTTCACGAACACTTGTATTTGTTTTGCTTTGGTGTGTTGCATTTTCTTTGCTTGATCTTTAAGCAAGTTTTGGTTGAGCTGACTATGTTGTGGTCGCTGCCCCATACACTTTCCTCCCTCATTTCCTTGCTTGTGCTTTGTGTAACACCTTTCTCCTTTGAGGATTGATGGTAGTTAGTTGTAGGAGTTTACTTCTCCCATTTCATCTCATCCTTGTTGACTTGTTTAAGTCTTCTCTTGTGTTTGAGTCTGTTGCACCCCAAAATTTGCCCTCACAATACAAGACTTTGTGTTCTAAGAAGGTTCACAAGGTTCACAAGTTCTCCAACAACTTGCATAACCTTTCATGAAGTTCATAAAGTCCACAAGTTACTTTATGAAGGTTCACAAGGTTCACAAGTCCCACAGTGCTTTCAATACCTTTCATGAGGTTCATGAAGTCCATAGGTTGCTTCTTGAAGGTTCACAAGCTTCACAATACCTCCCATGAGTATCACAAGATATCTTATGAAGATTCACAAGGTTCACAAAGTTCACAATTGGTCAGGAGAGTTGACAATTCCCTCAGACAATGCACCTCCTAAGCAGTGCATCCAAAACTAGGGTTTTGACTTTAATCAGGCTAAATGGACTTCCAAGACTTCAAGTGAGCTTCATAACATCTTATATGTGTATAAGAACCCCCATGTCAAGTTTCAAGACTTTTCTCAAAAGTTTGCTCAGTCAGATGATCAGATAAGTCAAAAGCAGTCAATGCAGTTAAAAAGTCAAACTGAGGTCAACTGTGGTCAAACCAAAGTCAAACTTCATGATTTTTTTACCAACATCAAAGAGAGATTTGGTCCCAGGGGTATTTTGGTCATTTTACACAAATTCTACCAATTCCTTGAAGACGGGTTGTTATTAAAATTCTGAGGCATTTGATGCGTTATGGTTTTGAGGCATTTATCAATCACCAGTTCTGATCATATTGAGATTTGGCATTTGGTCAGTGGAGTTTAATTACGATTAGTTTTGCTTTTGATGCTGAAAATGTTGTGACCATGGTGCCCATATGAGTTTGGTTATGAAACAATTGGTTAACATTTTAATCGGATGATGAGATTAGGATCACAAATACCACTTGGAAATATTTATGTTTTATGCCTATGTTAATGAATTAAATACTTGTGGATTTATTCACATTTGTTTATATTTTTTAACTAAGAATAGAATATAAATAAATTCAAAACTTCGAGAATTTTATTTCATAAATAATGCTATCATACAAGAATGGGGATGTTGCTTCATGCAAAGTACTGTTACAAGGAAGTACATTAAAATTCTCAAATCCTAAGGGATTACATTAAAGCATCTATCCTAAATCCTAAAAGTATCTAAAGGTCTTCATGTTCGTATTTGAACTTCTCCATGAATCCTCAGCTAACCTGCACATCAAAAGAGAACAGACAGTACAGAAAATGTTAGAATTTTTTTCGACACTCTCAGAACAATGTCATCATCGAGTGCCGGGAGTGGCACAACCGAAGCTGCGTCCTACCCCCGTTACCAATCCGCGCCGTTGGCGTCAGATCAAGTAACATTCGTTCTTATCATGCGGAACATCCGAGAGATAGAAGTGATAAAAGAAGCGGGACTGATTCGCTTTTGCCGCAATTGGATTTCCAAACTGATACAAAGGTAAATTTGGACTCAGACCCGGATGCCGGCAGGTCTGAATCACTTTTGTTTTCGAAAGTTTCCAACACCTGAAATTCCACAACAGCATCAGTACAAAATTGATAACAGTTCATAAGCTGCAGCCACTGGTAATTGGAAATTCAAACTAAAAGTGCACAACTGCATCAAGTCTGAACCACATAAGTGAGTTCATGAACACCAAGTTCAAACAGAACAGAAAAATGAAACACAAAACAAGCTGCATCAAATTGCATCAAACACTGTATCCAAAAGTTCAGAAGAATCAGAATTAAGGTCAAGTTTCAGTTTGATATCACAGCCAAAACACCTCAAAAGGTAGTCAGTTCGCAAGTCACAAAAAACGTGAATGTAAGTCATAAGAATATACCATATCAAGAGAATTAGATCAGAGTCCATATTACCATTTGGAAAAACAGCATTCAAAAGGACTGTTCTTGCAACCAAACAGGATATCAAGTGAAGTTATCAAACCACACCCACGAGCGAAACTATACCAGAGAAAGAACGAAGATAAGCTCACGTGCCGTAGACCGCTCAACTACACAAGAAAGTCAAAAGTTAAAAGGTTGATAGTATTAGTAAACAGGTGGTTCGAGGACCCGAGGGGTCAAAATAACATCCACGGTGACTAAACAATGCCCTTGTTACCACAGAGAATCGAGTTCGAATAAGATCAGAAAAGAATCAGACTATCACAAAGCAGCACATAACGGATGGTTGGACTAATTGAAGCATACCGAATCCGAACCAGGCCTTCCAACTGAGAACTGCAAAACAACGAAGATATTCGAAGTTATATCAGCCCTCAGCTAACCATCATCGGGCGTAAGCGTTCGAGTGGCTGGGAGAGCCACGGCCGAAGCCGTTACTAATTCCCTACCGAACGTCGAACGACAAGCATTAGTAACTTGGGACAAGAATATCAGCTCAGACCCGAAGGTCATCACCGCTAAGGCAACACAACCAAAACCGAAAGGTCGAAGGGCATCCCTCAAAGGTTCAGACCTAAGGTCATCATCACCGAAATCAAAAGCAACAGCATAATCAAAAGCAAGGATTATAGTATCCTGTTCCGACGGTTCAGACCCAGTGTCATCATTACCGCGTACCCTTCCCGGCAGCAAAGACCAATGCAAAGCATCCATCCTGAAAGAAGAAGAAGAAAAGTGAGTGTATGTTCCGAACTGATGTTCATAACCGAAGAAATTGAAATCCGAAACCGTATCAGCCACAAAGGGCTAAACCGAAGAAAGTAAGTTATCCAATTTCAAATGAGCGAAAATCCACATCTGCAAAAATCCAATCAGTGTATCAGAAAAATGATCAAACAAAATCGGATCAGATAAAGTGAATGAATCCAATCAAGTGACCCCAAAAATGGAAAGCTTCGAATCAAATCAGAAAAATCATATCAGATGGAAATCAAAAACCCCCAAACAAATCCTAAAAGAGGAAACAAGATTCAATCAGTATCAGATGACTCCAATCCGTATCAGAAAGCGTATCCAATTGGAATCCAATCAATATCTGAACAACACACTAAATCAAATCAGATAAAATCAAATCATACGAAGTTATATCTCAGTAAAAGCGAAGCACAAATCAGATATGGTCCAAGCCCAAAAGAGAAATCAGAGAAGATATAAAGGGACAATCTCACCATGGTGAAACCCTAACGAAAAATCGCAAGCAAAAACCCTAGGCGGCGCGAACAAGGGGCTAACGACGAAGACGAAGGGACGAACCCTAACAAAGGGGCGAAGATCGATCGTGAATCCTTAAACATCAGATCGTCGATTTCTCCGTATCAGAGAGAATCAGAAGGCGTCATAAAGATCATTACCACCGTCTCCCCACAAAGAACAAAGCGAACAAATTTATTCAGGGATTCAGGAACTCCTCCGAGTCCATCATCATCATCCCTATTCTTTAACGGACGATATCGCCATCATCAAAGTCATAAGCTTCGGTTGCGATATTGCTGGCCATAAGTCATCGCGGATCAAATGTAAACCCTCACATTAACTCATTTTTTTTTTCATTTTTTCATGTTTTGTAGAAGAAGATGCAGAGAATACGAGAGATGGAGGCAAGGAAGAAGAAGAACGGCGCCGCGAATGACTTTAGGGTTGTGAAACCCTAAAAAATCCTTTTTGTCACATTTACTTCCACCGGGTTGGGTCCGGAGGTAATGACCGGCCCAACCCTTTTATTTTTTTTACTTTCTTTATCAAATTTTTAAAAATATTTAAGTTGGTTCATTTTTTATAATATAAAAATTAAAAACATTTTCTTATAATATTAAAATAAAAAAAAACATATTTTTTTTTATTTAAAATTTTATTAATTAAAATAATGTTATGTGATTATTAAAAATAAATTTTTGTATATATATAAACCCTAATTCTTACAAACCCTAAAAATTATTTTCTAAAAAAAAATAAAACCTAATTTTAATTTTCTATATAATTCTATGTATATATTTATTATAATTCTTGTAAATTTTTGTAAATAAAATTAAACCTTATAAATACTTAATGTAAAATTTTGTGAATGTGATTATTGATTATTTAAAATTTATTTTCATCATAATGTGTAAATATTTTTCTTAATAATTGTTAATATATAATTAGAGATAATTAAATTTTGTAAATGATTAAGAAATTTATAATTATGTTATATTTAGAACTTTATATTATAGTAATTATTTAATCATTTATGTTTCTAAATAAAAATCAAATTTTATGTTTAATCACGTTATTAATTAATTATTATTGCTAATTATATTTTGTTGCTTATTATTATTTTGAAATTTCTATCTTATTATTTTTTCTAACTTTGTCTATTTTTCTAATTATTATTGTTTCAACTAATTATTTTCACTAACTTTATATTTCTACTAACCTTATTTAATTTTTCTTATTATTTACTAACCCCAATATTTTATTTACTTATTTGTTATTTTTTTTATTATATTTATTTTGATTATATTTTACTATTTATTTTATTTATTATAATTTTGTAATTGCCTCTTGGATGTAAATTGTAATTATTTAATTATTATTATCATTATGGTTAGTAATTAGGGAGTGCTAATATGTATGATATTTAAAAAAATAAATTAGATCATTTTAATATAAGATAATTAAATTAAACATTTCACACACGTAAGTCGATTTTAATCGCCGTCTCACTTCCTAAGGATATTCCTCAAGTTGCCTATGAATATTGGTTAAGTGGGGTGTATAAAGCAAGTCCCTCAAAAAGAAAATCATCAAAGTCCCTTATGGTTGCCTTTACGAATCGAGTCCCTTTCGAAAAATGATGATAGTCCCTCCAGTTTGCTTATTACACCCCACAATGGCCTTCAAAAATCCAATTGTCCCTCACATGTCCCTTAACATCCAAAGTAAGGACTACCTACTCCATTATAGTAGGGATAGTCTTACTAAGGAAAGGATAAAGAATAAGAAAGACCTTACAACATTAGGGTAGGCTACTCCTAGATACTTGCTCACTTCAAAACTTTTTCACACTTAAACAAATTTCCAACAAAATTTTCAAACAAGTTTTTTTCACATCCATACACGGATTATTATTAAACTATTCTGAAATTTTTTGCTATTCACACACTACACTTTCAAAACAATTCAAAAGTGAGCTTAAGTACCTAAGAGCCCATGGATAACCATGGATGAAAAGGGTGCTAACACCTTCCCTTTTCATAACCTACCCCCCGGACCCAAAATATTCTCTAAGGTCTTTCCTGTTCTTTTATAACCTTTCCTTATGGATAAAATAAAAGTCGGTGGCGACTCTTGCTATCCGCAACATTGTTTAAAGTCAGTTCTCCCACCGTGTTACAGAACTGGCGACTCTGCTGGGGATCTATTTAAGAGGGGTACCCTTAGGAATTAAGATCACTTTAAATTGTTTGCCTTGTTTGCTTTATTATTATATTGTTGGGGTGCTCTTATGTGTGAAAGGTCCTAACCCGGATCTAGTGTACCTTAGGTAAATGGCAATAGACCAAGGAAACTGTACGACGTATATCGATACGGTTGATCTGGTGGCCATAGTTAGTGCGACTTCTTGGTTGGTGCTTATATTCCTTAAGTCAAGTTGAGGATAATATTGAGGCTGCCATATGTTGTCAATGCACTAACTGACTTTTAGAACCCTAGTTAACTCATCTTGGCCTTTAGAAAGTAGTGAGGTAACCGGCTTTGGTGCAGACTGAAGTTGGTTGACACTCGATACTACGCTCATTGAGATCTTAAACTTGGAGGGTTTTGGTTGGCAAGTAAGTTGCCTTCTGAACAACCACCCTTGTGAAGGATCAATGATATTGAGATCCCTTAGAACCTGGTTACTTTTGTAGGACAGGATGAACCATCTAACTTCAGGGGAGGGTACTTGCCTTTGAACCTCATGCAAGCCTTTAAACCTAGGGCTATGGTGTGACTTGTTTGTGTGTGCCACATGTTTGTGATTGAGCATGACATCATGACATCATCATGCATCATAAGCATATCATTTTCCCTAACCATTTCAAGGACCAAAGGATTTATCTTTGTTCTTTGTTGCAGGTCATGGCTTCTGCTCGTAGAAACACCATCAGGATCAACTTTGTAGGGATACCTGCTAAGCTCAAGGAGTTGGTTTCCCTAGTGCCTGATCATTCCCAGTTCAACAAGAGACATGGTCACTTATTGGATCTAGTTACTTCAGGGTTCAGTGAAGACATGATGAGTGTGCTGTTTCAGTTCTTTGACCCTAAGCACCATTGCTTTACATTTCCTGATTATCAGCTGGTTCCAACCATGGAGGAGTTCTCTAAACTTCTGGGTATACCTGTTCTTGATCAGAAGCCATTCACAGGCTTAGAGAAGGAGCTTAAACCAGAAGTTATTGCTGCAGCTCTACATCTGAAGAAGTCTGACATTGTTCTAGAGACGAGAAGTGGAGTTAAAGGTATTCTTGCCAAGGTATTAGCGGATAAAGCTCAAATGTTCTTGAAGGCTATGAGCTACGATGCTTTTGAGGAGATCTTAGCCTTATTGATTTATGGCTTAGTGTTGTTCCCCAATCCTGATCAGTTCATAGACGTTCATGCCATCAACATATTCCTGAGTCACAATCCAGTGCCTACCTTACTTGGAGATATCCTACATTCTCTTCACACCCGTACTACAAGGGCAAGAGGAACTTTGATGTGCTGCATACCTTTACTTTCTAGGTGGTTTATTTCTCACCTTCCTCGCTCAGTAATGAAGAATGAGCAAGGGTTCAGATGGTCCAAGAGGATCATGTCACTTTCTCACTCAGACATCCATTGGTGCTCCAGATCTATGGAGAATGTCACCATCATTGACCGTTGTGGGGAGTTTCCTAATGTACCACTTCTAGGCATAAGAGGAGGCATCACCTACAACCCATCTCTAGCTTTACGACAGTTTGGTTACGCCCGGAGCGATGGTCCACATGACATGTTGATTCAGGGCATTGTGTTTGACTACGACAACGATCTTCAGGGTTACCGTCAGAGATTCATACGAGCTTGGGGAAAGGTAAACAGGATTGACAGCAAGACACTGGAGCCTAAGTACACCATTCCTATGGAGGCTTATCTCAGATGGGTACGATTTCGTGCTCAGACACTCATGATGCCATATCCTGCCATCCTACCAGTTACCATGGAACCTGTTGCTGAAGGAGACACAACTTATACCATCCTTCACCCAGACATGCCTACTGATATGGAAGACTTGCAGAGATCATGGATCCAACTGAAAGAGCAAAGGGATACTTTCGAGGCTCATTACAAAGCAAGCCAAGCAAGGATCCTAGAGCTAACAAAGCTACTTCATGAGGAACGAAACCTCAACTCATACCTCAACACCAAGAGGAAACGTCCATGGGAGACTTAAAACCCCATCTTTTGTACTTATTTCGTTTTCATTTTTTGTAAGCCTAAAAGGCAAAACAAGTTATTACTAATAAAAAGTTACTTTCTTGTTTGTTTAAGCAAATTTAAATCCTGCGGTCCTTGAAAACATTGCATATGCATTCCCATATCATTGCATCACAGGTTTATAATTGTGCACAGGTTTCTCATCTTCTCGCTGTTTATTTCAGCAATGGCTCTTGAACAATCAGTTAAGGATCTCCAGGCACAGAATGCACAGTTCCAAGAGCTGATCCTGAACCTATCCAAGGGGCAGGATGAATTGAAGACACTGCTGGCCAAGAAGACTAAGAAGGCTAGAAGGTCTACTGGGTTGCTCAACATGGGAAGAAGGTTCAAAGGTCCTGTCAAGACCAAGGAACATGTTGAAGACTATGAATCTGAAGAATCTGAGCAGGAGAGAGGCAGTCTCCACAACACTATGGGGGACTCTGATTCTGAGGCTAACTACTACCATGAGCCTAACGAAGACAAATTCAAGATGCTGGTGGATAGAATGGATGCTATGGAATTACAGAAATCATCTGGGCTGGATTTTGAGGATTTGAGCTTGATATCTGGGGTGGTCATACCCATTGGATTCAAAGTTCCTACATTTGTTGTCTATGATGGGGTCTCTTGTCCCAAATTGCATCTGAGGTCTTATGTCAGAAGAATTCAACCCCACACTGCTGATAAAAAGTTGTGGATCCATTTCTTTCAAGAAAGTTTATCTGGAGCTCAGCTAGAGTGGTATTATCAGTTGGAGAGTGTCAACATCAAAGATTGGAATGACCTTGCTGAAGCTTTCTACAAGCAGTATCAATACAATGCTGACTTAGCCCCCACTCGCATGCAGCTTCAAAGCATGTCTATGGGTGCCAAAGAAAGCTTTAAGGAGTATGCTCAGAAGTGGAGAGACTTAGCTGGAAGAGTTCAACCCCCTTTGACTGATAGGGAGTTGGTTGATATGTTCATGTGTACGCTGAATGGTCCGTTTTACAGTCATCTCATTGGAAGCTCATCATCTGGCTTCACTGAGTTGATCATGACAGGAGAGCGAGTAGAGAATGGTATCAAGAGTGGTAAGATCCAAGTGGGCACTTCTTCATTAGGTGCTGCAAAGAAGCCTCCCACTGGGAAGAAAGAATCTAATGCTGTGTATGGTCAGCCTGATCGTAACAGAAGGCATCAGTCTGTTAGTGCAGTTCATATTTCAAATCCAACTCCTGCAACAACAGAGCAGCCTCAAGGCAACCAACAGAGGGCTAGAAGACAGTTCACGAAGATCAACATGTCAATGGCTCAGGCATTGCAACACTTGTTGAAAGCTGAACTTATTACCCTGAGGGAGGCCCCTCAGAATCCCAATGTTACCTCTCCCAAGTACAATCCCAATGCACGATGTGCATATCATTCAAACTGTCCAGGACATGATACTAATAACTGCTGGGTCTTGAAGAACAAAATTCAGGATATGATTGATGCTGGAGAAATTGAGTTTGATCCACCAGGTACTCCAAATGTGATTACAGCTCCAATGCCAAATCACGAGAAGACTGTCAACGCCATTGATGAAGATATTGATGAAGATCTGCATGTCTATTCAGTTATGGAGTTGAGCACACCATTGCCTGTTATCAAAAAGAGGTTAGTACAAGCTGGGATCTTTCCAGGTTGTCATGAAGATTGTCTATATTGTACCTATAAGCCGGATAGTTGCTTCATTTTGAGAGATGGGATTCAACGTCTCATGGATAAATATACTATAGTGTTTGAAAGAAGACCAGCATCTGTAGAAAGTATGGTGGATCATCTGACTCAGGGTAAGAAGATTGAAGAGGTTGACATGGTTGACAAAGTACCACTAAGAATCACTTCAAAGGGTCCCATTAAAATCACTCATCAGGGCCCAATCAAGATTACTGCTGAAGGTCCTGTGAAAGTTGTTGCTGAAGCCAGAGTAGCTCCTCTGATCATTACCACTCCTGGTCCTATTCCTTATACATCTGACAAAGCTGTGCCTTGGCACTATGGGTCTGATGTTTACATCCATGGTGTCAAGCAGGAGCCTTTACCTGATATGCCTGTTGACATTGATAATATTGCTGGATCTAGCAAGATCACTCGTAGTGGAAGAGTCTTCTCTCCTCCAGTTGCTTCTAAGAGTGCAGTTACTCCTGCTGTTACTTCCACCACTGATGCTCGGGGCAAGGGTCCTGTTATTGAGCCTGTATCTACTGATGTGCCAGCTGCTGATGACCTCTCTAAGCAGATGGAAGAAGTATTGAAAATCATTCGCAAGAGTGATTATGATATTGTTGATCAGCTGGGGCATACTCCCTCAAAGATTTCTATGCTCTCCCTGTTATTATGTTCTGAGGCTCATGCCAAGTCATTGATCAAGTTTCTAAAGATGGCTCATGTACCCAGTGCAATTTCTGTGGACCAGTTTGAGAATTGTGTTGCTCACCTGACCTATGACAACGGGTTAGGATTTTCTGATGCTGACTTGACCCCTGCCAAGAGGGATCATAACAAGGCCTTGCATATTTCAATTGAATGCAGGGGCACTACCCTGTCTCATGTGCTGATAGACAATGGTTCCTCTCTGAATGTGTTGCCTAAGGAAGTCCTGAACAAGCTGAGTCCTGAAGATACGGTATTGAAGCCCAGTAATATTGTGGTAAAGGCTTTTGATGGTTCTAGAAGAGTAGTGCATGGGGAAATTGATCTTCCAATCAAGGTTGGCTCTCAGGTGTTCACTGCTACATTCTATGTGATGGATATTCGTCCTTCATACTCATGTCTGCTTGGTCGTCCCTGGATCCATGGGGCAGGTGCTGTGACCTCCACATTACATCAAAAGTTGAGATATCCGGTGAATGGAAAAGTTGTTACTGTCTTTGGAGAGGAAGAATACTTTGTCAGCCATGTAAACACTTTCAAGTATCTGGAAGTAGAAGGTGAATACATTGAAACTCCATGTCAGTCATTTGAAGTGGTTCCCTGGGCTGTTAAGGATTGTGTGACTCCTCCTGCTGTGAAGAAGGTTCCTGTGGTCATCAGAAACCCTCCAACAATGGCAATGGCCTCCCTCAATAATGCAAAAGCTGTGGTGGAAGAAGGTGGTTGTACTATTTGGGGTCAGCTTCCTGATATTCCATACAAGTCTGACAAGTTTGGTTTGGGTTTCACTGCAGAGTCCCAGAAGGCTGTTCGTCGTGCTCGTGCTGTTCGTATCACCAATCAAGGGGTTATCAATGCTGTGGGAGATCAAGATGAAGACTACAACTTGGAGGCATGGATTTTTCCTACTGTGGGTGCTGGACTCAATAATTGGAAAGCTGAAGATGTTATCCCTATCTCCTTTAGTCAGGAGTAAATACTATTACTGTGTTATGTTTTTAAATTTGTAATTTCTGGAACAATTAAAACTTTCAAGCCATGTGCCTTACCCGGGGCACAATGGTGTGCTTGTTGCGGGTTGTCATTTCATTTGCATACTTCATTCAATAAAATCAGTGGACGTTTCGTTTTCGTAAATATTGTGTTCCTTGTCTTTCTTTTTCTTTTATTTTTGCTTTATCAGCTATGTGTCCTTACACACACCCACGTCACTAAAATGCAGATCCTCATCCACTCTGGATCCAGTTGATAACAGTTCTACTATTGCCAATTACAATTTCGAGAATCCGATCTATCAAACTGAAGACGGAAACGAGGACGATTGTGAAATACCTGTAGAGCTTGCTAGGTTGTTACAACAAGAAGAGAAATCTATACAGCCACATGAAGAGCCAGTCGAAGTTGTGAATCTGGGAACTGAAGAAAACAGAAAAGAGGTCAAGATAGGGGCTGATTTAGAGGACAGTGTCAAGAGCAGGTTGATTCAGATGCTACGTGACTATGTGGAGATCTTTGCTTGGTCTTATGAAGATATGCCAGGGTTGGATACAGACATTGTGGTTCACCGTTTGCCAGTGAAAGAAGATTGTCGTCCAAAGAAGCAGAAGGTTCGTCGTATGCGTCCTGAAATGTCAGAAAAGATCAAAGCAGAGGTAATGAAACAGTTCAATGCAGGGTTCTTGGCCGTAACTTCTTATCCTCAGTGGGTTGCAAATGTGGTACCAGTTCCTAAGAAAGATGGTAAGGTACGTATGTGTGTAGACTACAAAGATCTGAACAAGGCTAGCCCTAAAGATGACTTTCCACTTCCTCATATTGATATTCTGGTAGACAACACTGCTCAGCATAAGGTATTCTCTTTTATGGATGGTTTCTCTGGTTACAATCAAATCAAGATGGCACCTGAAGATATGGAGAAGACTACATTTGTGACACAGTGGGGCACCTTTTGCTATAAGGTAATGCCATTTGGTTTGAAGAATGCAGGGGCAACATATCAGCGTGCCATGGTGGCTTTGTTTCATGATATGATTCATCATGAGATAGAGGTATATGTGGATGATATGATAGCCAGGTCTCGGAATGAAGAACAACATCTTGATCATCTGCACAAGTTGTTTGAGAGGTTGAAGAAATACAGGTTGAGATTAAATCCAAACAAGTGTACTTTTGGAGTTAGATCTGGAAATCTCCTGGGTTTCATTGTCAGTGGAAAAGGTATTGAAGTGGATCCTGCAAAAGTGAAAGCTATACGAGAGATGCCAGCTCCCCGTACTGAGAAGGAGGTTAGAGGTTTCTTGGGACGATTGAACTACATTGCAAGATTTATTTCCCAATTAACTACCATCTGTGAGCCAATCTTCAAGTTGTTGAAGAAAGATCAGGTGATGGAATGGAATGATGAGTGCCAGACTGCCTTGGATGAAATCAAGAGATATTTGCTAGAACCTCCAATTTTAATGCCACCAGTTGATGGAAGACCCTTGATTATGTATTTAACAGTATTAGACAACTCAATGGGGTGTGTATTGGGGCAACATGACGAGTCTGGTCGAAAAGAGCAGGCAATATACTACCTTAGCAAAAAGTTTACCGACTGTGAAACAAGATACTCACTGCTCGAGAAAACTTGCTGCGCTTTGGCATGGGCTGCTCGCCGACTAAGACAGTATATGTTGACCCATACTACCTTGTTGATTTCGAAGATGGATCCAATCAAGTACATATTTGAGAAACCTGCTCTCTCCGGAAGAATTGCAAGATGGCAAATGATCTTGACGGAATATGATATACAGTATACTACTCAGAAAGCCATTAAGGGGAGTGTTGTTGCTGATCATTTGGCTCATCAAGCAGTAGATGATTACCAGTCAATGAATTTTGAGTTCCCTGATGAAGACATTATGTCTGTTACCAAAGAACCTGGACAATATGACGGACCTGAACAAGGATCCCGATGGACTATGGTTTTTGATGGTGCCTCCAATGCACATGGTAATGGTGTTGGTGTTGTGATTAGTTCCCCTGAAGGTTGTCATACCCCGATTACTGCCAGACTTTGTTTCTATTGTACCAATAACATGGCTGAGTATGAGGCATGTATCATGGGTATGCAAGTTGCTATTGATATGAAGATTCAGTTCCTTGAGGTGTATGGAGATTCAGCTCTGGTAGTAAGTCAGATTAAAGGAGATTGGGATACAAAGCATGATAATCTCATTCCTTACAGAGAACATGTGTTGTCTTTGATCCCACATTTCAAAGAGATTACTTTTGGACATATTCCACAAAGAGAGAATCAGTTGGCAGACGCATTGGCCACCATGGCCTCTATGTTTGAGATTAGCTGGGATGATGAAGCTCCCAAGATTACCATTGATAGATTTGAGAAGCCTGCATACTGCAATGAGATTGACACTGAAGGGGCAGAGGAGAAGCCTTGGTTCTATGAAGTGAAAAACTATCTTGAAGCTCAGGAGTTCCCTGAAGGGGCATCTGTCAAAGATAGGAAGTTCCTGAGAAGGTTTTCTGCTAAGTTCTTTCTGAGTAATGGCATTCTGTATAAGCGTAATCATGATTCAACTATGCTTCGTTGTGTGGATAAGAAGGAAGCTACAGAAATTATGGAAGAGATGCATGATGGGACCTTTGGCACTCATTCTAGTGGTCATACCATGGCAAAGAAGATTTTGAGAGCAGGTTACTATTGGTCTACCATGGAAGCTGATTGCTATCAACACTCCAGAACATGTCACAAATGTCAAATCTATGCTGATAAAGTACATGTACCTCCATCTCCATTGAATGTGTTGACTGCTCCTTGGCCCTTTGCCATGTGGGGCATTGATATGATTGGTGAGATCAAGCCTACTGCTTCTAATGGGCATCGTTTCATCCTGGTTGCTATTGATTACTTCACGAAGTGGGTAGAGGCAGCTTCATTTGCATCTGTGACTAAGAATGTGGTGGCTCGGTTCATTAAGAATAATCTCATATGTAGGTATGGTATCCCTGAAAGGATTATCACTGACAATGGCTCTAATCTGAACAACACTATGATTACTGATCTCTGTACGCAGTTCAAGATTAAGCATCACAACTCTTCTCCGTATCGTCCAAAGATGAATGGGGCAGTTGAAGCTGCTAATAAGAACATTAAGAAGATTGTACAGAAGATGACTATTACTTACAAGGATTGGCACGAGATGTTACCATTTGCTCTGCATGGCTATCGTACTACAATACGTACTTCAACAGGGGCAACCCCATTCTCCTTAGTCTATGGTATGGAAGCAGTTCTGCCTATTGAAGTTCAGATCCCCTCCTTGAGAATTATGAAGGATGCAGGCTTGGATGAAGATGAGTGGATTCAGACTCGACTTGACCAGATAAATTTGATTGATGAGAAAAGGTTAGCAGCAGTTTGTCATGGCCAGATGTACCAGAAACGGATGATCAAAGCTTTTGACAAGAAGGTTAAGCCAAAGGTATATCAGGCTGGTGACTTGGTAATCAAGCGTATCATATTACCACAGGGTGATCCTAGGGGCAAGTGGACTCCAACATATGAGGGACCATTTGTAGTCAAGACAGTGTTCTCAGGAGGTGCCATGATACTGACTACAATGGATGGTGAAGACTTCCCACAACCTGTAAACGCAGACATAGTTAAAAAATACTACGCATAAAAAGAGACCCGCTAGGTTGACAGGCCTAGGCAAAAATAAGGGCATCCCGGCAAACCAAAAGGGTTTGGGCAAAAATTAGGGATATATATATAAAAAGATGTACACCCGGCAAGTCGAAAACCTGAAAAGGCGGCTTGGGCAAAAAAGGGTATCCCGGTGGATTGAAAACCTGAAAGGGCAATCCAGGCAAAAGTTAGGGATTAAAGCGTATGACTATGTCTCGTTTGGATCACTCATGAAACTGCAACCAGTTGTACTACTTACTCAAGCTCAAACAGATGAAGCTCAATCCAATCGTTTCCGTCTCAACAGCAAGAAGATGAGATACTTGAGTGGCAATAGTAGAATTGAAACTCAATAGGATTATTTCCCACATAGCTGATTCTTTTTGTAAAACTTCATGACAAAATTCTCTTACTAGGGTTTATGTCTCCTTGTACAAACTTACCCGTGTATGGGTCACTTTTGATATAAATAAACTCCATCTTTTGAATCCAGATTTACTTTTACCCTGTTTGAATGTATGTATTTGAATATGATTGATGTTTACCAGAAATGCATGTATGCTTTTAATATGATTGATGTTTACCAGAAATGCATGAAAATGCAGTGATAGTATTTACTAAAGACGAACGAGGGAAGGATTTCAACGAAGCTTCGCCGGTTCATCTTTACAAGGCAGTTACAAACCATCAGTAGGACTAATCCATTTTCACAAAGTCTAATCTCCCCTGGAATTTATATCCATCTCTTTTATCCTCATACGGATATACGGGAAATTACTTTCCAATAAGGGCACGATGAACGAAGACGGGATGTTATACTTATCCTACTATCCCCAACAACGGGAGGTTATCTATACCTTGTTGTCCCCAGCAGACGGAGGGTTATATATTCTTCAACAACGAATCGGGATTTATTTTCCTTGGCCAGCAGTTGTTATACAAGGATATCCAGACACTTCCAGCAGTGTCATATCATACATACATCATTTACATCATACCATAACATATATGTCTATAGTACATTACCTAAGTGCATCATGTCATACATGCATACATAAAGCATAAACTAATGTTGTTGTACAGAGTGCTACCTTGTTTTCAGGTTAATTATCCAACAAACAAGCTTATGATCTTTGGGACTGCTTTATTGTAACCTCAGGGTTACTTTATCCTCCTGATGAGCTTCTTATTACTTTGGACTGCTTTATTGTAACCTCAGGGTTATTTTATCCTCCTGATAGCCTCTCATGACTTCAAGACTGCTTTAGAGCTACTGATTGCTCTATCCTCCTGAAATCATCCTATTACTTCAAGACTGCTTTAGAGCTATTCATTGCTCTATCCTCATGAGGTCATATTACTACTTCAAGACTGCTTTAGAGCTATTCATTGCTCTATCCTCCTGAAGCCATTTAATTATTTCAAGACTGCTTTAGAGTTATCCATTGCTCTATCCTCCTGAAATTACATTATCATTTCAAGACTGCTTTAGAGTTATCCATTGCTCTATCCTCCTGAAATTACATTATTATTTCAAGACTGCTTTAGAGCTATCCATTGCTCTATCCTCCTGAAATCATTACTTCAAGACTGCTTTAGAGCTATCGATTGCTCTATCCTCATGAAGACATGCTGCTACATCATTATTATTCCAGACTCCTGACAGCTTTCATCATACACCCATATTTTGAACTGCTCCCCCCCTAGTGGCATCTTTAAGCCCACTCAATCATATTCAACTAGCCATCTGTACCACTCTAGTGCACTGGTGAGTGCAAATTTTTGGGCTTTTGTGTTCAATCCCCTTCAACCTTCCAGGTTACGACTGGCAAATATACCAATCTAACCCCTCAGGTTTCAGAAAATTGAACAGGGGCAGCTGTTGCACCCCAAAATTTGCCCTCACAATACAAGACTTTGTGTTCTAAGAAGGTTCACAAGGTTCACAAGTTCTCCAACAACTTGCATAACCTTTCATGAAGTTCATAAAGTCCACAAGTTACTTTATGAAGGTTCACAAGGTTCACAAGTCCCACAGTGCTTTCAATACCTTTCATGAGGTTCATGAAGTCCATAGGTTGCTTCTTGAAGGTTCACAAGCTTCACAATACCTCCCATGAGTATCACAAGATATCTTATGAAGATTCACAAGGTTCACAAAGTTCACAATTGGTCAGGAGAGTTGACAATTCCCTCAGACAATGCACCTCCTAAGCAGTGCATCCAAAACTAGGGTTTTGACTTTAATCAGGCTAAATGGACTTCCAAGACTTCAAGTGAGCTTCATAACATCTTATATGTGTATAAGAACCCCCATGTCAAGTTTCAAGACTTTTCTCAAAAGTTTGCTCAGTCAGATGATCAGATAAGTCAAAAGCAGTCAATGCAGTTAAAAAGTCAAACTGAGGTCAACTGTGGTCAAACCAAAGTCAAACTTCATGATTTTTTTACCAACATCAAAGAGAGATTTGGTCCCAGGGGTATTTTGGTCATTTTACACAAATTCTACCAATTCCTTGAAGACGGGCTGTTATTAAAATTCTGAGGCATTTGATGCGTTATGGTTTTGAGGCATTTATCAATCACCAGTTCTGATCATATTGAGATTTGGCATTTGGTCAGTGGAGTTTAATTACGATTAGTTTTGCTTTTGATGCTGAAAATGTTGTGACCATGGTGCCCATATGAGTTTGGTTATGAAACAATTGGTTAACATTTTAATCGGATGATGAGATTAGGATCACAAATACCACTTGGAAATATTTATGTTTTATGCCTATGTTAATGAATTAAATACTTGTGGATTTATTCACATTTGTTTATATTTTTTAACTAAGAATAGAATATAAATAAATTCAAAACTTCGAGAATTTTATTTCATAAATAATGCTATCATACAAGAATGGGGATGTTGCTTCATGCAAAGTACTGTTACAAGGAAGTACATTAAAATTCTCAAATCCTAAGGGATTACATTAAAGCATCTATCCTAAATCCTAAAAGTATCTAAAGGTCTTCATGTTCGTATTTGAACTTCTCCATGAATCCTCAGCTAACCTGCACATCAAAAGAGAACAGACAGTACAGAAAATGTTAGAATTTTTTTCGACACTCTCAGAACAATGTCATCATCGAGTGCCGGGAGTGGCACAACCGAAGCTGCGTCCTACCCCCGTTACCAATCCGCGCCGTTGGCGTCAGATCAAGTAACATTCGTTCTTATCATGCGGAACATCCGAGAGATAGAAGTGATAAAAGAAGCGGGACTGATTCGCTTTTGCCGCAATTGGATTTCCAAACTGATACAAAGGTAAATTTGGACTCAGACCCGGATGCCGGCAGGTCTGAATCACTTTTGTTTTCGAAAGTTTCCAACACCTGAAATTCCACAACAGCATCAGTACAAAATTGATAACAGTTCATAAGCTGCAGCCACTGGTAATTGGAAATTCAAACTAAAAGTGCACAACTGCATCAAGTCTGAACCACATAAGTGAGTTCATGAACACCAAGTTCAAACAGAACAGAAAAATGAAACACAAAACAAGCTGCATCAAATTGCATCAAACACTGTATCCAAAAGTTCAGAAGAATCAGAATTAAGGTCAAGTTTCAGTTTGATATCACAGCCAAAACACCTCAAAAGGTAGTCAGTTCGCAAGTCACAAAAAACGTGAATGTAAGTCATAAGAATATACCATATCAAGAGAATTAGATCAGAGTCCATATTACCATTTGGAAAAACAGCATTCAAAAGGACTGTTCTTGCAACCAAACAGGATATCAAGTGAAGTTATCAAACCACACCCACGAGCGAAACTATACCAGAGAAAGAACGAAGATAAGCTCACGTGCCGTAGACCGCTCAACTGCACAAGAAAGTCAAAAGTTAAAAGGTTGATAGTATTAGTAAACAGGTGGTTCGAGGACCCGAGGGGTCAAAATAACATCCACGGTGACTAAACAATGCCCTTGTTACCACAGAGAATCGAGTTCGAATAAGATCAGAAAAGAATCAGACTATCACAAAGCAGCACATAACGGATGGTTGGACTAATTGAAGCATACCGAATCCGAACCAGGCCTTCCAACTGAGAACTGCAAAACAACGAAGATATTCGAAGTTATATCAGCCCTCAGCTAACCATCATCGGGCGTAAGCGTTCGAGTGGCTGGGAGAGCCACGGCCGAAGCCGTTACTAATTCCCTACCGAACGTCGAACGACAAGCATTAGTAACTTGGGACAAGAATATCAGCTCAGACCCGAAGGTCATCACCGCTAAGGCAACACAACCAAAACCGAAAGGTCGAAGGGCATCCCTCAAAGGTTCAGACCTAAGGTCATCATCACCGAAATCAAAAGCAACAGCATAATCAAAAGCAAGGATTATAGTATCCTGTTCCGACGGTTCAGACCCAGTGTCATCATTACCGCGTACCCTTCCCGGCAGCAAAAACCAATGCAAAGCATCCATCCTGAAAGAAGAAGAAGAAAAGTGAGTGTATGTTCCGAACTGATGTTCATAACCGAAGAAATTGAAATCCGAAACCGTATCAGCCACAAAGGGCTAAACCGAAGAAAGTAAGTTATCCAATTTCAAATGAGCGAAAATCCACATCTGCAAAAATCCAATCAGTGTATCAGAAAAATGATCAAACAAAATCGGATCAGATAAAGTGAATGAATCCAATCAAGTGACCCCAAAAATGGAAAGCTTCGAATCAAATCAGAAAAATCATATCAGATGGAAATCAAAAACCCCCAAACAAATCCTAAAAGAGGAAACAAGATTCAATCAGTATCAGATGACTCCAATCCGTATCAGAAAGCGTATCCAATTGGAATCCAATCAATATCTGAACAACACACTAAATCAAATCAGATAAAATCAAATCATACGAAGTTATATCTCAGTAAAAGCGAAGCACAAATCAGATATGGTCCAAGCCCAAAAGAGAAATCAGAGAAGATATAAAGGGACAATCTCACCATGGTGAAACCCTAACGAAAAATCGCAAGCAAAAACCCTAGGCGGCGCGAACAAGGGGCTAACGACGAAGACGAAGGGACGAACCCTAACAAAGGGGCGAAGATCGATCGTGAATCCTTAAACATCAGATCGTCGATTTCTCCGTATCAGAGAGAATCAGAAGGCGTCATAAAGATCATTACCACCGTCTCCCCACAAAGAACAAAGCGAACAAATTTATTCAGGGATTCAGGAACTCCTCCGAGTCCATCATCATCATCCCTATTCTTTAACGGACGATATCGCCATCATCAAAGTCATAAGCTTCGGTTGCGATATTGCTGGCCATAAGTCATCGCGGATCAAATGTAAACCCTCACATTAACTCATTTTTTTTCTTCATTTTTTCATGTTTTGTAGAAGAAGATGCAGAGAATACGAGAGATGGAGGCAAGGAAGAAGAAGAACGGCGCCGCGAATGACTTTAGGGTTGTGAAACCCTAAAAAATCCTTTTTGTCACATTTACTTCCACCGGGTTGGGTCCGGAGGTAATGACCGGCCCAACCCTTTTATTTTTTTTACTTTCTTTATCAAATTTTTAAAAATATTTAAGTTGGTTCATTTTTTATAATATAAAAATTAAAAACATTTTCTTATAATATTAAAATAAAAAAAAAACATATTTTTTTTTTATTTAAAATTTTATTAATTAAAATAATGTTATGTGATTATTAAAAATAAATTTTTGTATATATATAAACCCTAATTCTTACAAACCCTAAAAATTATTTTCTAAAAAAAAATAAAACCTAATTTTAATTTTCTATATAATTCTATGTATATATTTATTATAATTCTTGTAAATTTTTGTAAATAAAATTAAACCTTATAAATACTTAATGTAAAATTTTGTGAATGTGATTATTGATTATTTAAAATTTATTTTCATCATAATGTGTAAATATTTTTCTTAATAATTGTTAATATATAATTAGAGATAATTAAATTTTGTAAATGATTAAGAAATTTATAATTATGTTATATTTAGAACTTTATATTATAGTAATTATTTAATCATTTATGTTTCTAAATAAAAATCAAATTTTATGTTTAATCACGTTATTAATTAATTATTATTGCTAATTATATTTTGTTGCTTATTATTATTTTGAAATTTCTATCTTATTATTTTTTCTAACTTTGTCTATTTTTCTAATTATTATTGTTTCAACTAATTATTTTCACTAACTTTATATTTCTACTAACCTTATTTAATTTTTCTTATTATTTACTAACCCCAATATTTTATTTACTTATTTGTTATTTTTTTTATTATATTTATTTTGATTATATTTTACTATTTATTTTATTTATTATAATTTTGTAATTGCCTCTTGGATGTAAATTGTAATTATTTAATTATTATTATCATTATGGTTAGTAATTAGGGAGTGCTAATATGTATGATATTTAAAAAAATAAATTAGATCATTTTAATATAAGATAATTAAATTAAACATTTCACACACGTAAGTCGATTTTAATCGCCGTCTCACTTCCTAAGGATATTCCTCAAGTTGCCTATGAATATTGGTTAAGTGGGGTGTATAAAGCAAGTCCCTCAAAAAGAAAATCATCAAAGTCCCTTATGGTTACCTTTACGAATCGAGTCCCTTTCGAAAAATGATGATAGTCCCTCCAGTTTGCTTATTACACCCCACAATGGCCTTCAAAAATCCAATTGTCCCTCACATGTCCCTTAACATCCAAAGTAAGGACTACCTACTCCATTATAGTAGGGATAGTCTTACTAAGGAAAGGATAAAGAATAAGAAAGACCTTAAAACATTAGGGTAGGCTACTCCTAGATACTTGCTCACTTCAAAACTTTTTCACACTTAAACAAATTTCCAACAAAATTTTCAAACAAGTTTTTTTCACATCCATACACGGATTATTATTAAACTATTCTGAAATTTTTTGCTATTCACACACTACACTTTCAAAACAATTCAAAAGTGAGCTTAAGTACCTAAGAGCCCATGGATAACCATGGATGAAAAGGGTGCTAACACCTTCCCTTTTCATAACCTACCCCCCGGACCCAAAATATTCTCTAAGGTCTTTCCTGTTCTTTTATAACCTTTCCTTATGGATAAAATAAAAGTCGGTGGCGACTCTTGCTATCCGCAACATTGTTTAAAGTCAGTTCTCCCACCGTGTTACAGAGTCTTCATTTGTGTTTGCATTTATGTTTGCATCTCATGTTTCTCTTCATTGCATTGACTTGTTTAAGTCTCTCATCTCATTTTCATTTTGTGATTGATTTGCTATGTGTTTACTTGTGCTTCTTGCCATGATCCCTTAGGATTCCTAATCCCTCTATTTAAGATGGGAGTAGGAGAGACATTAGGCTTTCAATCCTTTGCATGATAACATTAGGTAGTTCCCTTTTCAATCCCAACTTTAGGATCACATTGCATGCCAACATTAGGGTTAATTAGTTCCTCTTAGAGTCTTGTGTCTTCTCTTCTCATCTCAGAATCTCTTAAGACACTTAATAAAGGATAACAAGTGTTGTACGCTACGAGCCTTAAGTACATGAGGAATGATAAGTGGGGGGCCTCCTCTCACATTGTCTAGAGTGTTTAGCGTATGCCCTTTGGGAGATACACGATGCATTCGCTCTTATGTCATAGTCTTTAGTGCAACATGAGTTACAAACCAACTCAATTCACTTCTTTTAAAAAACACAAAAACAAAGTTCAAACTTTTTCATCCTTCGGGATTGTTTTCAAACCTCATTTTCAGAGAGAGTATGTTGCTTTTCCGTTCTACCGCAAACAGACATCGTCCCTAACTGCTAGAATGGAAAATTTAACATCACTTATAAAACACTTAACCAACCGGTGGTCTAGTTTTCCCGAACTATGTTTGCTCTGATTTCTCATACCAAATGAGAACACGTAGGCACAAGACGATGATGTCTTGGCGAGAAACCTTCCCCCATCACCCGTAGTTTCCCGAACTACGTCGACTATGACTTTCCCATTGCACGAGGGAATACGTAGGCATAGGGCGACGAAGTCCTATCGAGTCTGTTCTTTCTCTTCACCCCCGTTTAGCAGTAGCTTTAGATAGTTTTTACCCATAGATTAGACAACAAGCGTAGATCACGTTGAGTACAACGGACGTGAAGGGTGCTCATACCTTCCCCTTGCGTAACCAACTCCCGAACCCAAGATTTTGTTGCGATGACCCTGTCTTTCCCTTTCTCTTATGTTTTCTTCAATCGTTTCCTTTCCCTCTCTTTAGGATAAATAACGTTCAGTGGCGACTCTTCCGTCTAGTTTGCCTGCTTCTCCTTTTTCGCAGTATGCGACAGCTGGCGACTCTGTTGGGGACTGTAGTCCCCTATGCGAGTCAATCTTAGCGCTTGTTTTTTTATTGTTGGGTGTGTATATTTGTGTGCATATGTGTTGTATTTGTACATTATTCCATTTGCATTTTATTTCTCGCACTTTATTATTGTTGTTATCTGCTGCTGTGCTGTTGGGTGGGTATCCCATTAAGAGATAAGCCCAATACCCAGGCTTGAGGATATACAAAGCATTAGTGTGGAGAGTAATGAGGGCTTGCATGTTTGGCATGCAATAACTCTCATGAAATTCACGTTCAGACGAGATTTTCTTTAACGACATCCTGTCCAGTCTGTTTCGAACAGTTGATAAGGATGTTGGACCTGAAAATTGTCGACTCTGGAGACCGATCATTCGGGAGTCAGTTAAGTGAGGCCTCCTCGTTTGGCTATGATGCCAAACCAAAAATGGTGAATGTATCATCGTTTCTCGAGAGTCTGTGACGCTGACGACCGCATAGGATGCCGAACCTTATCAGATTAGGTCCATACCTTGTGAGCGGGAGGGTTATGCAGGAAAATGACCTCTAACCTACCCGGATTTCTGGTTTTCTTATCAGTGCGGACCTTTGATCTTGATACCGTGGGTTTCTTTTGCTTCGGTATTCTGATGTTCTGGTATTTTCTCGCCGAGGCCAAGTTATGGTTCATCTTAGTCAGCAGCACAGTAGGCTTGATCCCCTGTTTGTATCTGCATTTTTATTGGCATTTTAACATTTGCATGTATTTGTGTTGCAGGTGCATATTTTCCCTTTGATTCTAGTAATCTAATCCATCGTCAGTATGGAGCCTGGTTTCAAAAGGACTGTCGTTTACAAGTTCCTGACGCTGGAGATAGGGCCTTTGCTTAGTCTCACTTCTGTAGCTGATCATGGTGTATGGAAGACTTCAGGAAGGATTATGGGAAGATTTTGAGCTATGTCTGCAAGATCTCAAGATATGAGTTAGGAGGTATCCATACCCTGCTGCAGTTTTATGATCCTCAGTTGCGTTGCTTCACCTTTCCCGGTTATGTCCTGATGCCAACTTTGGAAGAGTTTGTTATGTTGATAGGAGATCCAGTCCTAGAGCAGGTGCCTTTCTGTCACTCTGAAGCAGAACCTGACTTGACGAAGTTGGCTAATGCTCTTCATCTTGGTATCTCTGAGTTGGATGGTAAGATGGTGTGGAGGAATGAAGTCCCTAGTTTTCCGCTGTCGTTCTTCGTGAGTAGAGCTCATCACTTTGCTAAGGAGGGTTGTTGGGTGGTTTTCAACGCAATTTTGGCGCTCTGCATTTATGGAATAGTCTTTTTCCCTAATATCCCAGACTTCGTGGATTTGGACGCCTTCCATATTTTCGCTTCTAATAATCGTGTGCCCACTCTCTTAGGAGATGTATACCATTTAGTGCACTAGAAGAATAAGAACAGAAGAGGGAAGAATGTCTCTTGCTGTGCGCCACTTCTTTACAGATATTTTGTGGATCACCTTCCTAAGGTGGTACCTTTTGTTGACACCTCAGACACAGTTGATTGGTCGGAGAGAATCATGGGTTTGACATCAGAGAATATTGTTTGGTTCAATAAAGACCTGCTTGGCAAGGAGATTATCTACAGCTGCGAGAATTTTCCCAATGTTCCTCTGATAGGAAGGAAGGGTCACATTAACTACAACCTGGTCTTGCAATTAGGAAATTTGGCTACACTTTGAAAGGATCCCCGAGGGAGGATGAAATACAAGAATCTCTGCATTTTATAGGAGTAGTTGACAGTCAGACTTTGGCCAGATTGGAGAAATCTTAGGGAAGAATCCACCAGAAAGGAAAGTTTTCTTTGGGTAAAGGTGACTGTAGAGCCTATGGACCATATGTTGAGTGGATCCAAGAGAGGATTGAAAGATTACTGTTACCATTCCTGGTCAGAGAGCCTTTATATCCTTTGGTAGCTGAAGAATCGACAATAGTTGACATTCAGAAGTATAATAAGCTGTGGGCTGAGAAGGAAGAGCTACACAAAGCAAATGAAGAGCTGGAAAAGGAGGTTATTCAGCTGAGGAGTGGAAAGAACGAAGCAACCTATTTGTCCAAGATGAAGACTGAAACCTTGAACAAGATGGGGAGAGAACTGACTGAAGAGATTCGTGCCCGAGAACGAGTAGGTCAAGATCTGAAGAGCACTAGCAATATCCTCAAAGACAAGAAGAAAGAGTTGGAAAGAGCGCACTTGGAGATATCCAAATTCAACAATCAGTGGAATGCTGCTCTAACTGCTAATAAGGGGAGAGAGGATGAGCTTCATCAACAGATTAATAGGTTGAAGAGAACCTTTTAAACCCATAGACATGCAATGTTAAATGCAGGATGATTATGCAAATGCAAATGCAACAGGGGATCAAGATTGTTGTGCTGTTGATCGAGAAGAACCAGCACTTTGCTTTGGCCAGAACATAACATAACACTGATAATAGGAACCTCTGATATCGGGAACATAGATTCACACTGCAAAGAAAACCGGGTAGTCTAAAAGCCAAGGTTTCCTGCATAACCCAATCCCTCTCACAGGTATGGACCTATCCACTGATAAAGTTCGGCATCCTATACGTTCATCAGCGTTACAGACTTTCAAGAAATGATGATACGCTCACCATTTCTGGTTTGGCATCATCACCTCCCGAAGAGGCCTCACTTATCTGAATCAAAAATGATCGGTCCCCAGAGTCGACAACTCTCAGATCCAAAATCCCCTCAAGCCCAAAGGGCTGGAAAGGAAATCATCAAAGAGAATCTCTTCTGAGCGCGAATTTCATGGGGAACTAGTACATTGCAAAACATGTACGCCCCCCACTAATCTCCACTACTAATGCTATGTTTGCACTCAAGCCTGGGTCTGGCTTATCACTCAACAAAACCTCCCTCCCCACAACACAGCAATAATGATATATAGTATTGAAAATAAATGCGGAAAGTAAAAATAAAGTACAACAAGTATGTACATACACCCCAAAAGATAAACAAACAAGTGCTAGGATTAACTCGCATAGGGAACCGTTGGAGTCCCCAGCAAAGTCGCCAGCTGTCGCTATTGCGAAAAAAAGTGTCGGCAATGACAGAAGAGTCGCCACCGTTCGTTATTTATCCCAACGAGGGAAAGGAAACAATCAGAGAAAACCTGACGAAAAGGGATAAGATTGGTCATCGCAATCAAATCTCGGGTTCGGGAGTCGGTTAAGCAAGGGGAAGGTATTAGCACCCCTCACGTCCGTCATACTCGGCGGGATCCATGCTTAGTTGTTTATCTAAAAGGGTGATTGAAACTATCTAACTGAAGGTCTAGGACAAAAGAAAAGAAAAAGGACTCGAAAGAGCATCGTCGCTCTGGGCCTATGTATTCCCGTTTGGTACGAGAAATCAGAGTCAACGTAGTTCTACTAACTACGGGTGAAAGGGGGGAAATGTTGCTTGCTAAGACATCGCGTCTTGTGCCTATGTATTCTTATCTGGTATGAGAAATCAGAGCAACCATAGTTCAGGCTAAAGAGAACACAGGTTTGTTCATCTGTTTTATCCGAGTAAGGTTAAACTATCGTTCTAGCAGTTAGGGACGACGCCTGTTTGCGGTAGAACCAAAGCTTAAGAATACTCTTTTATCTGAAAAGATTTTCCTTGATTAAGGGAGCCCCAAAGGCAAAATGGAGTTTGACTGTTTGTTTTTGTCTTTTATTAGAGAAATGTTTTTGAATGAATGTTTGTAATTCATACTGCACTAGAGACTATGACTTAGGAGTGAATGCGTCGCATATCACCCAAAGGGTGCTATACTAAACATTCTGGCCATTAAAAGGAAACCCATCAACAACCATTTCCTAAGTAGCTTAAGGCTCGTAACGTGCAATACTTATTAACCTTTATTAGGTGTGTTAGAGTTGTTTGAAGATGAGAAGAGAAGAAGGACCTCTAAAGGGGACTAAATCAAAACCCTAAAGTTATCATGCATCATGGTCCTAAAGTTGAGTTTAGAAGGGAATTCTATCCTATTGTTCTCATGCATGGATTAACCCTAAGGTTCTATCATCACTATCCTTCAACAAGGAAGTGAAAATTCCTAAGGGAACATGGCAATGGAAAGTAAAGAAACAACATACAACACTTGAATTGAAATGGGAATGTGAATAAATGCACATGCAATGCAACATTACAAGCAAAGGGAGGAAACCTCAACCTTTAATGCAAACAAGCAAACATAAAAAAGAAAACAACATCCAAGTAAAGGGAGGAAACCTCAACCTTTAATGCAAACATGGACTTAAGAGAAAGAATGCCTACACATGCATACTTCTATCCTAATGCACCAAATCATACAACATGAAGAGGAAAGGATCAACAAGATGATGGGAAGCAAAGTGAGAACCAAAGGAACTCACTATGACACTCAACCAAACTCATCACATTCAATGTGTAAAAACACACAAGTAGTCCTCAAAGGTTCTACCACTTATAGAATGCCTTTAGTTCTTCCAAAGGAGGAACTAGGCTCTCACAAGTGGGATCCTTAGGTCATAGGACAGATAGGAATGAGGAGAAGAAGATGTGTACAAAGAATGAACAAGAGATTGCAAAAGAATCAGGTAAGGGATGGAGATCATGCAACATGTGTACATGGAAAACCTTACATGAAAGGTCTAAAAGAAAGCTAAACCTAAACAAGTTATGAACATGATCAAGGCCTAAAATTGAACATACAAATGCCTTATTATGTATACAACATGGATATGCAAAGATAGGATGCTCAAACAATGCACCAAATTCCAATAAGAATCAAACTAGTACAAGTGTTAGGGTAGAAACCATACAAGGGTGACCTAAAGTGTAAAATACACTAAAAATAGTAAACTAATCCTAAAAATTCTAAGTAAAATCCTATGATACCCATCTGGTGTTAAGAACCAGGGGTCAAAGGAGGGGAGCCTAAGTCCTAACCTAGCTATGCCAACAGAAGGAAAATCCTAAGGGAAGTCCTATGAACTAGGCAAGAGGGAAGGTCCTAAAGATCAAGCCTAAACCCTAATCAAAAGGTACCAAAAACAGAGAGAAAAAGTATCACAAAATCAATTAAGATGTCAAGGATATGCACAAAGGAAATCAGGCCTTTATGTGAAGGTTTCATCAAGAAATAAAATTCTAAACAAAAGTTGTGCATTTTTTAATTCATAAAGAACACCTAAAAATGGAAATTCAAAAATTAATTGGAAAAAAGACTTAAAAATTAATCTCAAACTTGGTAAAATCAATTTACATGTTAAAGTGTGGAAAAGCATTTTTCTCATGATTTTAGGATGCATTAAAGTATATTTGTGAATTTAATTTCAATCAGAAAAAATAAATGGACAATAAGAGAAAAAGGAAAAGAAATGGAAAAAGTGTTGGTGCAGTTAGTAATCATATTCAGTTAATACACATGGGCCTATTAGTAAGGGAGGTGTAGATAACAATTGAGGCCCAAGTCCACTCAGAATACACTCATCAATACTCACTGTTTTACTTAAAGTGGTCAACAAAAGCTAAGACTTAATCGTGGCCCTACGTTTTGAACTCAGTCAACATGGATCAAAGGCTAGTACGCAGACACGCGGCACCTGGAGGTTTGAACACTCAGGGGAGGGAGATTTACCGACGACGGAGCACGACGACATCGATCGTCTTCTCCGATGGAACGCAACTGTAGCAGTTTCACGACCTCACCAAAACTCACGATTTCTTACACCAATCAACTCGTCATGTCACGTAGATCCTCATCCTATGGTTCTTTTTAATTTTCCTTGCCTAAATCACCCAAAACGAATCTAAACAAAATCAAGGTCATTTCAAGAATTGTCACGAACAAGCCCTAAACTAATCCAGAAACGTTCTAGGATCTTAGGGGAGCATGAATATGCAACAATAACGTACAATTGCTACCTATACAGAGAGAAAAATTGAGAGATAACTTACTCAACAGAGCCCCTCCGTTGGGTCTTGATTTTCCACTGAAGCTTGAGAAGAACCACCCAGAAACGTTCCTTGCACCTCAATGAAGCTTCTAGCAATCTTAATTTGGCTTGAAACTGCTTCAATTGCAAAATTCGATTTCCACTTTTTCCTCACTTTTCTTCAACTGAATTCTGTTATTCTTCCATGGAAATCCACTTCTGAGAGCTTGTGAAGGGTGCTAGCAATATATACAATGGATCTAGATCATAATAAAGCCCAATCATAGCCCACATTGATCCAATTGAAAATCCAAGTTTTTCACTTTGAAGCTCCATGGTTCACACGAAAACAGAGCTCAAAACCTTCAAACTTGACTCAGGTAGCTTTCTTATGATGTAAGGAGACTCAATGGCTGAGATTGATCCCTTGTTTTGATCTTAATGGTAGATCTTGAATGTGTACCTTCATGTTGAAGCAACTTTGAATTTAACATGGTTTTGGACCTCAAACTTGATTTCTGATTTTGGCATCATGCTTAGCATATTCAAGGCAATCAAAAAATGCATAAACATGCCATTATATGGTTTAAAATGATCTTGATTCAAATTATGGCTTTCAAGAATATTTTCATGGAATTTTCTTCACCATTCTTCACATATGAGACATATCCATGACAAGTGATGGTTTGGTGGTGTAATTGACCTCATTTAGAGCAACTTTGATGTTGGGCAAAGTTTCATTTGAGGTGTGCAAAGTTGTGAAATTGACCTATAACCAAAATGACTTATAATCAAAGTTTTCCAAAATACCCCTGGCTTGAAAGCTTCATATCTTGAGCTCCAAAAATAAGATGAAAGACTTCTAGTACTTTTTGGAAAGCTAAGATCATAAGGAAAAACTTTCATGTTTTTGTCAAAGTGAGGAGAAACATCCTTGTAGGTCAAAAATGTCTTGGAAGTTGGTTGACTTTTGTTGCCCAAAATCACATTCATCTGATGACCTGTAACTTGCCAGCTTCATAACTTGGGTTCTAGAAATCAGATGAATGACTTCTAGTACTCAAAAGAAAGCTAGAAAAATTCTCTACAAGTTTCATGTTGGTGTCAAGATGAGATGAAACTTCTACCTTGAGATATGTGGTCTTGAAGTTGGGCACTAAACAGGGGATTTTACACTGACAAGCTTAGAAACCCTAGCTCAACAACTTCTCACACTCTTGAATCTTGATGAATTGATCTTGAAATGATATATGACATGTATCAAAACAACATTCCATGATCACGAAGACTTGGAATTGAGTCTTAATCTCCTTTAATTGCACAATTGACTCAGGGTTGAACATATGCAAACCCTAGCTGCACCACCTTTGACTGTGGCTCCTTACACTTGATATAGTGACTTGCACAAGCTCCTCAATGACCCTCAAGACATCCCATGAGCTTATACAATGGTCTCCATCCATAATCATGGACTCAATATCATCTGATAATCTCACATGGCCTCCAAGATAGGAGGTGAACCATATTCATTCATCTGCTCTTTCACAAAGCTTTGACTTTCCTCTGGTGATGATAAGCACTAGATAGCTTGAATAATAACTCTTGGTTAGGCTTAGAACCTTTGGGTTATCTCCTCATGCTAAGCACACCTCTCTCAATCCCCTGTATATGGACAATGATATGCAAAATGCAAATGCTAATGCTATGAAAATGCAATGAAACATAAACCAAGTTAAAAAAAAGGTTGGACAAATTTTGGGGTGCAACATTAGCTAAGAAAGCTTTAATGAAGTTGGACACCCAGGGTGTGATCTGTACTCCTAGTGATCTAATCGTAAGAGCATTTGATGGAACAAGGAGATCGGTGTTTGGTGAAGTTACTCTCCCTATTCAAGTGGGTCCGAAAATTTTTAATGCCATTTTCTACATCATGGATATTCAGCCAGCGTATAGTTGTTTGCTTGGTCGACCATGGACTCATTCTGCAGGAGCAGTTACTTCGACCTTGCATCAGAAGCTGAAATACATGGTTGAAGGAAGGATTATCACGGTGTGCAGTGAAGAGGATATCATGGTGAGTCACCTGTCATCCTTCAAATACGTAGAGGTGGATGGAGAGATCCATGAACCATGTGTCAAGCGTTTGAAGCTATTAAGATTAAAGAAAAGCCTCCTGTTGAGGACAGAGCTCCTGAGATTTCAATGTCTTCTTTCAAAGAAGCTCGAGCTGTTGTGGAGTCTGGTTCTTCACAGGGATGGGGTCAAGTCCTCAGTATTCCCAATAAGAAAGACAAATTTGGTTTGGGATACATCTCATCTTCCTCCTTACAGAGTGCTCCAAAGTACAGGGGACCAGTGCATTTCACTAGCGGTGGGCTCATCTTTGACATAATCAATGTTGTGGGAGAAGATGAAGGAGACAGTGAATATGATATGGACACGTGGATTCAGCCGTGTGTTCCTGGTCAAAGCTTATGCAACTGGACTATCGAGGAAGTCGTTCAAGTTACCTTTGAAGAGTAATATCTTTGTTTTGATTATGTGTGGTCCTACATTCCACCCAGGTGTAGTGGCTTTGCTTTGTAGGGCCCTACTTGTTTATGCTTGAATTCTGTTTTTATCATTAATCAAAGGCGTTTGTTTGCATTCAAATATTTTGATCCCTGTTTTTCTTCTTTTTATTTTTGACAATAAAATGGCAATGTGTTTGTGCTTGTTTGCATATCATTTTAAGCATAAAACATCAATCATGCAGGTTCCACATCACAGATGCCACTGCTTCAGATTCTTCTATGACTCGGTTTAACTTTGACAATCCTATCTTTCAAGCTGAAGAAGAGATTGATGAAGACGAGGACCTGTCTGAAGAGCTTGCCAGATTGCTGAGACAAGAGGAGAAGGTCATTCTGCCTCATCAAGAGGGGATCGAAGTTGTCAATCTGGGTACATAAGAAAACAAGAAAAAGGTCAGAATTAGGGTTGTGTTGGAAGACATCATCACGAGAAAACTGGGAAATGCTCCATGAATACAAAGACGTCTTTGCCTGGTCATATGAAGACATGCCAGGACTTGATACAAACATAGTGGTACATCGACTACCTCTTCGAGAAGAATGTCTACCTGTAAAACAGAAGCTGAGAAGAACCAGGCCGGACATGGCAGTCAAGATTAAGGAAGAGGTTCATAAGCAATTAGACGCCGGTTTCCTTGCCGTTAAAAACTATCCTCCGTGGGACGCTAACATTGTGCCTATACCTAAGAAAGATGGAAAGGTCAGGATGTGCGTTGATTACAGAGATTTGAATAGAGCGAGCCTGAAAGATGATTTCCCGCTCCCCCATATTGATGTGTTAGTTGATAATACTGCTCAGCATTCTGTGTTTTCCTTCATGGATGACTTTTCTGGGTACAACCAAATTAAGATGGCCCTAGAAGACATGGAGAAAACAACCTTTATCACACCCTGGGGGACGTTTTGCTATAAGGTCATGCCTTTTGGATTGAAAAATGCAGGGGCAACTTATCAGCGGACGATGGTGACTCTCTTTCATGATATGATTCATCATGAGATCGAGGTGTATGTTGATGACATGATCGCGAAGTCACAGACGAAGGAGGAACATCTGGTTAATCTGAATAAGTGCACCTTCGGAGTGAGGTCGGGAAAGCTATTGGGGTTTATCATCAGTGAAAAAGGGATTGAGGTAGATCCTGCAAAGATAAAAGCAATACAAGAAATGCGAGTGCCAAAAACAGAAAAAGAGTTCGTGGTTTTCTGAGGAGATTGAATTACATTGCAAGGTTCATATCTCACCTTACAGCCACCTGTGAACCAATATTCAAGTTGTTAAAGAAAGATCAGGCGGTTGTCTGGAATGAAAATTGCCAAAGGGCATTTGAAAAGATAAAAGAATACTTGCAGGAACCTCCGATACTTATACCTCCAGTGGCAGGGAGACCTTTGATCATGTACTTGACGGTTCTTGAGAACTCCATGGGTTGTGTACTCGGTCAACACGACGAGACGGGCAGAAAAGAGCATGCCATCTATTACCTGAGTAAGAAGTTCACAGAATGTGAGTCCAGGTACTCAATGCTAGAGAAAACATGTTGTGCACTTGCATGGGCAGCCAAGCGCCTAAGGCAGTATATGTTGAGTCACACAACCATGTTGATTTCGAAGATGGATCCAATCAAGTGCGTGTTCGAAAAACAAGCACTTTCAGGAAGATTTGTAAGATGGCAGATGGTTCTGACAGAATACGATATTTAGTATGTTTCCTAAAAGGCCGTAAAAGGGAGTGTTTTGTCATAATATCTCGCAGAGCAACCGATTGAAGATTACCAACCGATGAAATTTGAATTTCCTGATGAGGACATAATGTTTCTGAAGATGAAGGATTGTGATGAGCCACTACCTGATGAAGGTCCCGAGATAGGCTCCCAGTGGAAAATGGTTTTCGACGGCGCTGTTAACTCATACGACAATGGGATTGGGGCAATCATTACAATGCCTCACGGTTCTCACATACCGTTTACCGCCCAACTAACATTTTCCTGCACCAATAACGAAGCTGAATATGAAGCGTGCATCATGGGTATTGAAGAAGCTATTGATTTGATGATCAAGAGCCTTGATGTATATGATGATTTAGCTTTGGTCGTTAACCAGATTAAAGGAGAATGGGAGACTCGTCAGCCCAATCTGATTCCTTACATGAATTCTGCCAGGAGATTGCTGCCCTTCTTTGACAGAATAGAGTTTCATCATGTGCCGAGGGCCAAGAATCAGATGGCAAATGCTTTGGCAACCTTATCCTCGATGTATAAAGTGAATTATTGGAATGAAGCTCTGGTGATCACTATCATGCGCCTCGACAGGCCGAGATTCATATTTGCAGTGGAGAAATCATCAGATGGGAAACCTTGGTATTTTGATATCAAAAACTTTCTCAAGAATCAAGAGTATCCGTATGGGGCATCGATCTAGGATAAGAAGACTTTGAGAAGGTTGGCGAGGAATTTCTATTTGAACAAGGACGGTGTATTATACTAAAGAAAATTCGACCTTGTATTGTTGCGGTGCATGGACGAAAACGAAGCAGGTTTGCTAATGGAAGAAGTCCATGAAGGTTCCTTCGGTACCCATGTTGGCAGACATGCAATGTCCCGGAAATTGTTGAGGGCAGGTTACTACTGGATGACTATGGAATCAGATTGTTTCACGTATGCTAGGAAGTTCCATAAATGCCAGATTTATGCTAACAAGATGCATGTGCCTCTGAGCCCTCTGAATGTTTTGACATCCCCTTGGCCTTTTGCTATGTGGGGCATTGATATAATCGGTAAGATTGAGCCGACTGCTTCAAACAGACATCGCTTTATCTTGGTGGAAATCGATTATTTCACCAAGTGGGTAGAAGTTTGCCAACGTAACCAGACAGACAGTGGCTCACATTATAAAGAAGGACATCATCTATCGATATGGAGTGCCAAAACGAATCATCACTGAAAATGGTTCGAATTTGAACAACAAGATGATGAAGGAACTATGCCAGAGTTTCAAGATCGAACACCACAACTCTTCTCCGTACCGTCCAAAGATGAATGGTGTTGTCGAGGCAGCCAATAAGAACATCAAGAAGATTGTACAGAAGATGGTGGTAACTTACAAAGATTGGAACGAGATGTTTCCCTTTGCTTTGCATGGATATCGTACTACAGTGCGTACATCGACTGGGGCAACTCCTTTCATGCTAGTGTATGGAAGTTGTCCTACCATTAGAAGTCGAGATTCCTTCCTTGAGGATGTTGGTTGATGTTAAGCTTGATGAGGCAGAATGGGTGAAGGCTAGGTTGAATCAACTTAGTCTGATTGACGAGAAAAGATTGGCGGCTATCGCCCATGGTCGATTATATCAGAGCAAAATAAAGAAGGCTTTTGATCAAAAGGTGCGCCCTCGAAGCTTTCAGGCAGGTGATTCAGTGTTGAAACAAATTCTTCCTCCACAAATAGATCACAGGGGCAAATGGACTCCTAACTATGAAGGTCCATACGTGGTAAGGAAAGTCTTCTCCAGAGGAGCCTTATTACTCTCAACTATGGACGGTGAAGATTTTGCGTCCCCTGTGAACGCAGACACAGTCAAAAAATACTTTGCTTAGAAAAGACTCGCTGGAAGAAAAAAGAAAATCCAAGCAAAAATGGGGCATCCCGGCGAACCATAAAAAGAATGGGTTCGGGAAAAAATTAGGGATAAAAATAAAAAAATATGAACCCGCAAAGTTGAAAATCTGAAATGGTGACTTTGGCAAAAATGGGTATCCCGGTGAATTGAAAACCCGCAAGGGCGATTCAGGCAAAAGTTAGGGATTTGGAAGCAAGCGACTACGGTCTGCCTCAGACCTGTGAGCCCAGTTGGATTCTTGGAGGACCCGAGGGTTAACAAGTCAATTTCTTTAGAAGGCGAAGCATTGGTGAAACATCGAAGTCATGTGAGTCATAGTCGAATCGACACATGGTGGTTGTCTGTTTCCACATTGCCGACATTTGTATATCTATTGCATTACATATCTTTTGCGCAACTTTCTCTTTTCAGGAGTTGCATTTGATGTAATTTGCCTATTTACAGGCCATTTTCAATCAATGAAGTAGACTTTCCACAAAAAGCTTTCTTGTTTTCTTTACTGTTTTGTTTGCAAAAAGACGCCTGATGTTTTTTGATAAACCTTTGCATACATAAACTTTTGGGGTTTTGCTAATTATGATTGAAACATTGATTTGCTTGAATAAAGTCATGGACGATGACCGAGATAGCCTTTGTTGCATACAGGATACGTTGTTTGTTTTTCATTTCCAGGGCTCTCACCGATAAGTTTTAGAGGTGCTTCTCCAGTAAGGTCGCCATGTCTCTATCCCCACAAGGTGAAGATGTCAGATCGGAAGTATCCCGCCAATGTTAATGTGTATTTATCCCCAGTAGGTTGATATTGAGGTCATCCCCAGCAGGTCGAGATGGTGGTGTACACTCATCCCCAGTAGTTTGAGATTGAGTTTCCCCAACAGCGGTACTCCTATCCCTTAGCAGATAGATATAGGGTTATTTCCCAGCAGCGGGACAAGTTCAGTGTTGTTTCCCTACAGAGTCTATGTTATGGATTCAATTCCCTAAGCAGAGGTTGATGTTGATGAGTCTTATTCTCATATCCCCGAGCAGAGGTGGATGACGATTCCCTCGATGAGTATTTCCCAGTGAATCATTCTCCGCAGCAGAATCCAGTGGTTATGGGTATTCTTCAAGAGCGAGATTTTGGGGATAATTTCACAATGTTATTTTCTCTCAATTCCCAGCAGAGCGGAATCTTTCCCCGACAGAGAAATATTTTGGGATAACTTCCTAATATCTTAGTCCCTAGTGGATCAATCCTTAATATAGTGGATTTATTCTTGGCAGGGTGGAGTTATCCTCTAGAGAGTCTTATCCTGAGAGGCCATTCAGGGCAACTTCCTCAGCAAAATTAAGTGGTTATTGGTATTCCCCCCAGAATGAGATTTTGGGATAATCTTCCCAGTAAATCTTATTTCTTAATCCCTAGCAGATCAGATTTAATCTCCAGTAGAGTGGAATCCCCGGCGGAGTGGATCTATTCCTAGCAGTGATTTTTGTCCCCCAGAAGAGTGTATTCTGGAAGGCCGTTCAGGGCGTTTTCCCCAGTGGAGTAATTTTTATTCCCCGGAAGAGTTTTATTCTGGAAGGCCGGTCAGGGCGTTTTCCTCAGCAGAGTTGATTTGATCCCCGACAAAATGTATTTATTCTCAGCAGAGCAGTTTTCCCCAAGAGAGTTATTTTCCTAGGAGGCCATCAAGGGTTGTTTTCCCAGCATAAGTCCAATCATACTTGGCACACCCGGTCATCCCCAACGGAGTTGGTTTTGTCTCTTCAGCATTTATTTTACTGGAGTGGTTCCTTTGCATCTGCATTGTGCATAACATCCTCCCAAACGCGTAGCATTTCCATTTCGTATGGAGCATTACGCCATATTCAAAGATATGCATTCGAAGCATAAGCCAGGTTGTTACCTTTTGTTACCGACCTTTCTCCAGCAGATAACGGTGTATTTTATGAGCCTGCATGGTATCCAAACCTCAGCAAAAGACCCTTTGATGGATGTGTTCATCTTATCATTTTCTCCTCAACAGAGTTTATTTGGTTAAGCTCATTCTTCCCCAAAGGATTTCTTCTTTCAGATTGTGAATCGACTGATTCTTTTTACCGACTTAGTGTCGTTGCCTGCTTTACATAGAAGATGTTTTATCAGCCGAGGGATGTGCCTGCTTGTTTAGCAGATGTCTTTACCGACTTAGTGTCGAGCCTGTTTGTTTAACAAATGTCTGATTGTGAAATCAGATGTTCTTAACGACTTAGTGTCGAGCAGACTTAGTGTCGTTGCCTGCTTTGTTTAGCAGATGTTTTTACCATCCGATTGATGTGCCTGATTGCGAATTAGATGTTTTTACCGACTTAGTGTCGAGCCTGCGTGTTTGTAGATGTCTTTACCGGCGGATGCCAAGCCTGCTTGTTTAGCATATGTTTCCTTAACGACATGAGTGTCGATCCTGCTTGTCAGCCGATGTTTATTTTCCCGACTGCGTGTCGAAGCCCTCTAACTGTGGTTAGTAGTGGGTTCCTTACAATTTCCAGACATATTTCTCCAATGATCCTGATTCCACTTTGGTGGACAATTCTACAGTTTACTATTTTGCGGTTGGAAAATTTATGGGTTCGTTTGTATTCAACCACCTTTTACCTTGAACGCTTGAAAACAATTTGTTTTTTCATCCCTTGAGGTCCAAGTCGTTTGAATAGGGGAAGCTGTTGCACCCCAAAATTTGACCAATCTTTTCTTTCTAACTTGGCTTATGTTTCATTTCATTTAGCATTTGCATTTGCATAACATTGGTTCTAGACAGGGGATCAAAAGGTTGTTTTTGTCATTCAAGAGAAAAGACTTCTTGCTCAAGCTCAAGCAAGGGTATCATTTTCAAGCCATCAAGGGTTTACCATCATCAGAATTGGGTCTCAAAGCTCCTTGAGAGGAGAAGGTTTGTACAGTTATGTCACCTCTTATCTTGAGGGTCATCTGAGGATCATTAGAGAGTCATGAGGTTACCTATTTGGATAATACATGATTCAAAGGCTCAGTGTGCACCTTGAGGGATCTTTATGGAGTTTGTATGGTCATTTAATTCATCTGCAAGAGCCTCAGTCAATGGATATGGAATAGGGTTTTCATCTGGTCAACCCAAAGTCAACTGTGGACTTGAGAGGGTTCAAGACTTGGTTCTAGGTAATGCAAGCCATGGGAAGTCATTATAAGTTATCTCTAATGTTATTTTGAGATCAAATCAAGAAGACTCAAGAGTTCAAGGAGTCACTAAATTAGGGTTTCAGTTGATTTTAGTGTAAAATCCCCTCTTTTGGTACCAAATTTCAAGGACAATTTTCATTTTGATGCAAGTTAAATGTCACTTTCCACTAAACATGAGACTCGTTAATCAACTTTCAAGCTTTCTTTTGATTACAAGAACTCATCCATTGAGTTTGTACATCTCAAGTTATGGTGTCAACAAGTTGGTGTCATTAGATGAAAAGAATTCTGGTCAACTCAAAGTCAACTCACTTCCAAGACATTTTTCTCATGGAACCAAGTTCTTTCTCACTTTCAAGTGAACATGAAAGTTGTTCCTTATTGTGTTAGATTTCCAAAAAGTCCTAGAAGTCATCGTTCTCATGTATGAAACTCAAGTTATGGTCTTCACAAGGCAAAGGTATTTTTAGAAACTTCATTATAGGTCATTCACTTTAATGACCAATTTCATGCACTTCAAGGCCTCAAATCCAATTTTGTGCCACATGAAAGTTGTGTCACATTACCTTAACTTCACAATGAACTCAAAATCCATGATGTTTGATGGTTTGTGTGATCATTTAGGCCATGATGAGCTTGGAAATTTGATTTTTGGACATGATAGGAGTTACTTACATTTCAAGTCATCATTTGAACTTATTTGTGAACTTTTTCACACCACATCATCCTTATAATGGTCATGATATATTTTACATCTTTGGAGCCAACATAGAATCATGCTTTATACCATTTTTCAAACTTTCATACCTAAAGAGGTAACGGTACAAACTTGGTGTAAACTCATTCTTCAATTACCAAAACCAATACAATTCATTTCTACACACCCTAAAATGTCATTTGTGACCCAATAATGAATGGAAAAAAAGCCATAACCCGTATGTGCTTCAAATGAGAGTTTTTGGTCATTTTTAAAATCATATGATTAAGGCATTATGGGCCTGCATGAGTGCATGAAACCCACCATATTTAAGCCAAAACTCAACCCTAATTGGTCAGAAGGGGCTTGCTGCATGAGAGAAGAAGGAATCACTCAAAAATTCCAAAAAAATTTCCTTCTTCGAATTAGTCATCTCACTGGTTTTCTCTCTAAGTTTTTGCTCAAATCATCTTCACTGAAGATCAAGGAAGAGGTTAGCAGCTTCAAAGCAAAGTTACACTGTGTGTAAAGAGCCAACGAAGCAGCTCCGTTTGGTAAGTTTTTCAATCTCTAAACTCTCATTATATGCACTCAAATAGGATCACTATTGGTGCATCTGAAGCCCTACACCTTGTAGGGAATGTTTGGATTGTTTTGGTAGTTGTTTGAACGAGTTTTCAGTTTGTACACTTGGTTTTCGTGGCTATTTTTCTCATAGTTGGAGGAACCTTTTTACAAAACCAAGTCCATATTCGTATTCCTCATGAAAAAACCTGTGGAATGATGTAAGGTTTTGGAATTTTTATGACGTTTTGGTCTTTGGTCTCCGACGAGCCTCCCATAGAAGACGGCCGGAGCCCTAGCTCCGGCGTCTGGTTCAATCTGAGTTGAAGGCTGAGTTAGCTGGTTGGACTTGTTGACTAAGTGACGTGTCATGCATGTATGTGGCTGACCACTGCTTATGTGTTGCATTGAATCCACATGTTTTAATGAAACGCAGAGTTTCACTTAAAGGCTGATTCATTTGGTTGTTAGGCCTTGTCCTTTTCTAACCCCACCCCCTGTTTCAGAGGCTCAAGCGAGCTATCAGAGGGTTTTAGTTCATTTCAAATTGCTGGTGGCACCCCTCTTGGTTATTGCATTTTATTTTATTCTCTTTTCTTTCCAAAAAATTGTTTTCTATTTTTTCAACTTGTTAATATAATTTTCAAGATTTTTATTTTTTACTTTCCATTTTGTTTAATATTTTTATTGGAATTATAGATTTAATGTGTAATTTGGTGTGTACATTGATTTGAATTTGATCATGGACCCTCATTTAAATATCCCCTAGGACTAAACTTTCTCTCCCATTTAGGTGATGGATTGAGCTATTTTTGAGGGTTGATTTGAGGTGTTAATCATCATTATTCAATTGTGTTCCATTGCCTTTTTTGTGGACCCTCGATGCACACTCGACAAATGGAATACCTTGCCTTCTTGGTTTTAATTGGTGGTGTTTTGAGTAAACTCTTGCCTTGAACTTTTTCATTCTGTTTGGCATTTGTTTCAACTTGCTTTGAGTATTTTATTTCGCATTTATTGGATTTGTCTTCTATTTTTGGTGAATTTTGCAAGTTCAAATTGATTTCATCATGTTTATACATACTAGTCTTGACCTTATCTTTGGGATATGATCATGAGTGATCCCTTGGGCACCTCTTAAGCCTTGTTAGCTCTTGTTAACATGCTTGAGGTGCTGCCTTGCTTGTTGTCGCTACTGCGAAAATCGGCGCCGGCTTGACAGGAGAGTCGCCACCGTGCGTTATTTATCCCTCAGAGCGGGAAAGGAAACGCTCGAAGTAAACCTCGCAAAGACGGGAAAAAGGTATGGTCATCGCAACCAAAACCTGGATTCGGGAGTCGGTTACGCAAGGGGAAGGTATTAGCACCCCTCACGTCCATCGTACTCGATGGGATCCACGCTTGGTGTTTATAGGTAAAAGGGTGTATTATCTATCTACGCTAATGGCTGGTCTGAAAAGAAAATAAAAGGACAGGACTCGACAGAACATACGGTGTTCTGGGCCTACGTATTCCCTTGTGCAATGGGAAAGTCAGAGTCAACGTAGTTCGACTGCCTACGTCTAAACGGGGGAGAGGTTGCTCGCCAGGATATCGCGTCCTGTGCCTACGTACTTCCACACAGTAGGGAAGATCAGAGCAAACGTAGTTCGACAAACTACGGGTGAACAGGGGATCTCACACAGCAGTGAGAAAACAAACTGGTCCTAAAGGCTCGGGAACCTACAAATACGATCTAGTCTCAAATGCACTCAGGTAAGAGAAAGGGATAACAATTAGTCGTTAGTGGGAAAGTCTCGATCGCACAGCCGCGAGAGAACTAAAGTTAGTCGTTAGTGTGCTCGCTAGGATATCGCATCCTATGCCTACATATCTTCGTCTGGAACGAAGAATCAGAGCAGCTGTAGTTCAGATAACTACGGGTCAAGCTACTCAAAAGCTCCTACAGAAAGGAAAGGGAAACCCTAGAACTATAGCTGAGAAACAGGGGAATCTACCTACTGCTATCACACCTGGTTGACCATCCTAATGTCTATCATAACAACTCCGCAGCGGAGAAGTCAGAGCTCCTAAGGGATCATGGCAGCAGGACTAAACCACAAACAAGAAACTGCAAAGTAAAGAAATACTGAGAATATGCATGAATGCAACAACTAAACAAACAAGGCACAGAGGCCGCAAACCACAGAGGTAAGGGAGCTCAGCTCTACCGAATACCAACAAGCAAAGCCACGCAATAACAAACAAGCAGAAGGAGGACCACCTCAACTTCTCATGCACACAAAGTCTACTTCTGAGATGCACCTACTCAGAACTATCCAGATGAATACCTAAGTCTAATGCAACATAACATCATACAAGTCAAACAATCCAAAGAGACTAACCCTGAGCAGGGCCTCTAACAAACCTGAAACAAGCTCCTAATCTATCTCTCAAACAAAACTCTATACAGCACCCTAAGCAAAGATCTAAGCAACACTTCTAATCAAAAAATCCTAAGCAAGAGGAATCAATCCCAGTCTCCAAGCTTCAGAACAAGCTTACCAGAGGAAGGAAGCTAAGCAGACAAGTCCATAGTGCCTTCCTCAGGAAAGTACCAGGGGGTTACTACTCAGGAGTCATATCCTATGCGGCTCGACAACTGTGATCAGTTTACATTCCTCCTCAGGAGAAACTAAACTCACATGAAGGCTCCGGCATCACGGGATACTTGAGAAAACCTATATGCACTAAGGGGAACTAAGTGAGCAGGCTCATAGGACCTTCCTCAGGAAAGTACTAGGAGGCTGACACTTAGGAATTGTACCCTACGTGGCTCAACAACTGTGATCAGTTTATATTCCTCCTCAGGAGAAATTAAACTCACAAGTTGGCTCCAACATCACTGGATACTTAAGAAAGCCTAGACAAACTAATGGAACTAAGTGAATAGACCCATAGGACCTTCCTCAGGAAAGTACTAGGAGGCTTCCACTTAGGAATCGTATCCCATGTGGCTCAACAACATGCGATCAGTTTACATCCCTCCTCAGGAGGAATTAAACTCACAAGTTGGCTCCGACATCATTGGATACTTACGAAAGAGGTGAGAAGAAAGAATGAAAGTCATTCATAGTGCCTTCCTCAGGAAAGTACTATAAACTCCCTTCAAACTTCAGGATCTCGAACCTCACAAACAGACAACAAGCTCCTAGACTAAGCCTCAATCCAATGCATCTCTGCAAGCTCCAACAGGACTCCAACCAGCTCCCAACCTTGAGAAGAACCCACAGGCCAACAAACCACAAGAGACTATCTCTGAAGTTCAACCACAGTTGAACTTCAAAGTCAGAAGTCATCAAGACTTCTCCTATATCCAGGCTCAGACAAATCTTATCAGAACAGCCTACAAAAATCTATCAAAAATATAATGGGAGACCTACATGGCTCTAGGATAACATACTGAAAAATCAGAACAAAATTCAACACCAGATGAAAGAACTAAAATCAGCAACACAGACATATCCACAGACCAATTCATTCAACATCAATAACAGTGAAAAAACGCAATTAAAATGAAAATGCATGATTAAGCTAATGGTTCTGCACTATAAAATTCTACACTGAATCACGAGTCTACAGAAAAAGGAACGGAATTATTTGACTAAATCTACCATTTTTTATGAATTTCCTAATGATATGCATGCATTGAAAATATTAAAAAACATCAATTAAATGGAAAATATACACAAAAATAGGAAATAAAAATAAAATGGCATTTTTATTTTTATTTAATTTTTTTAGATGCTTTCATGAAATGGTAGAACAAAGAAGGATTAAAAAAAACAATTATTTCAATTTTTTATGAATTATTTAATATGCAAGGAAAACAAAAGAAATTGAAAGAAATAAAATTGAAATAAAACTGGAGGGGGGTTTAAACAGCAATGGTTTTATGAGTTATTTCTCATTGGGCCCTGAAGGTGGGGGTGCAGCTAGCACTAGGGCGCAGGGCCCAGTTTCATCACAAACAAATAATAAACTCAGAAAAGAAAAAAAAAAAAAGCCTGGGGGTGCTGTTAGTAGCTTTTCTCAGTTATTACTCACTGGGCTTACGCCCAGGGGGGTGCAGATAGCCATTTGGGCATAAGGCCCAACTCAAACACTCTGATCTCACACACGCCAGGGGGGGGGACAAGCAATTGAGGGGGTGTTGGCAGCGAAACATGCTTGGGCTCAGCCCAATAGCCTAACCCTAATCTGAACGAACCCCAATCAAAACTATCTTCCTCCTCACAAACCCAGGGTACTGTTCATCATTCTAAACCCTAGTCGTTCATCCGTCTCCCCCAACTCACTCTCTCTGCAACTCAACCTATCTGAAACCTTCGTACCCTTCTCACGAAATCTCAATCAACAACAAACACCAACCCAGCAACGTGATCATTCTAAACCTAACTGTTCTAAATCATCATCAAACACAATATCAGGATCAAACCCCAAATCCCAGCGTCATACAACAAACCACGCACCAAATCAATTCCTCAAAACCCTAACCAATCTATGAATCGTTGAAGGCAACGCAATCTAACGAAGAACACACAAGGAGTTTTAAAAAGCATACCTGGGGATTAGTTCGCCTTCTTTGAAGGACTTTTCTGAAGACGCTATAGATGAAGGTTGGAGCGAAGAAATCTGGAAATCTCCTGGAAGCAGACGACGAATCTGGAGATCTGGATGAGTGCGCTTGTGTTCTTCATAGATCCAGATGAAGACGATTTGGACGCATCTGAAATTTGAACATCTTGGTGGCTTTGTTGAAGAACGAGGAATCTTGATGAAGCTGGGAGGATTGAAGGACTTATGGAGGTTTGATGGCGTTCTGGAGATGGCGTTCTGGAGATGTTGTATGAAGGTTTGAGGAATTTCTTTATGAAAATGATGAGTATTCAAGCGTTCTGGAAATTCTGGGATGAGGATGATGGAGGTTTGAGTGGATTCTGGAAAAGGTTGTATGAAGGTATGAAGATTCCGGCGACGATGATGTTTCTGGCGAGGGATCAGATGAAGGTGACGGAGGAGGAAGGGGGAGAACGAAGAAGATAGGGTGATTCTGGGTTTTTTGGTGGTTCAGGTGGTGGCCGGAGTTGGTTGGGTTGCCGGCGGTGGGGGTTCACCGGATTTGCATGCCGGTCAGGGGAGTTTCCGGTGAGGAGGTGAGGGGAGCTGGGAGGTGGACGCGTGTTACAGTTGGTGGAGGAAGTTGGTGCATGCGTGCCACGTGTGGTGGCGTGGAGAGAGAGGGAGAGATAGTGGAGTCTGAGTGGAAAATGAGGTGGGGCCGTTCTGCAGTTAACACGTGGCGTGCCTATTTATGACACTGAGACTTGCTGGCGTGTTCTGGAACCTTCTGGTGTGCGCTGGAAGAATTTGGACTGTTTGGACTTTTCTGGACTTGCTGAATTGCCAATTGATGAGAATTGGGCCTCAACAAAAAAATACCCCTGGGCCCATACGAACATGACCAACAAAAACTGTAAAAAAAACTGCATTAAAAACAATTAACTAAACCTAATTATATCTAATCAAAACAATTAACACCTAATTAACTAATGATTAATCCTAATAAAATCTAAAAATCAATTAAGATCTAATTAACTCTAAAAATTCAATTAACCTAATTAAACTCTAAAAAATGATTAAAAGTCTAATTAATTCTATATTATCCTAATTAAATCTAAAAATCAATTAAGATCTAATTAACTCTAAACTTCTACTAATTCTCTATTAAAACTCTAACATTGTTTATTATCTATTAAAATCTATCATTAATAAAAGAAAAACTATACTATTTTCTATATTATCTAAAAACTATTTAATTTCTATTAACCCTAATTTATCATTCTATTTAATATGCTAAGAAAAATTCACTAATATAAAAAATGATAAAAGCTATTTAAATTCTATTAAAAATTCTACAAATGATTAAAATCTATTTAAAATATTCTATAAAATTCTAAAAAGAGGATTAAGCTATTAAAATATTCAAAAACCCTATTTAAATTCCAGAAAAATCTGTAAAGCCTATTAAAATTCACAAAAGTCTATTAAACCCTAAAAATGCAGATAAATGCGCATGACCCCCCATAAAAGAACGCACGAGACCAGATCGAATCGAACAGAGAGCCCCGGGCATCAGAATATCATCAAAATCATTGTGCAAGCTAAAAATCACCGAGGAGCGCACAATTTCCCGAAAATAAAACCCCGATAATCTGGACTGAATCGGCCATATCTGATAGACGAAAGTCAAGCTGTAAACTCTGATATCCCCTGCTTGTGCACAAATATCACATGTCTGAGCTGCGAATATGAATTTAAACCATGAGTCAGATAGGAGAATCGGTTGGTCAAATTTTAGGGTGCAACAGCTGCCCCTATTCAAGCGACTTGGACCTGAAGGGTTTGAAGAGCGCTCAGCCTTCAAACATTTAGAGGTACGAGACGGTTGAATACAAATAAAACCCGAAAATTTGCCAACCGCGAGCATATACTGTAAGCTGCTTGGAGAATAAAGTCCAGAAGACCGAGTCCAGTTATTGCGGCACCAAACTGATTAATCATCTGATAAAGAACTCTTGATTTGAATACCCGTTGCTTGTGATACCCCATATAACAAACCCTGAGGGCTACAACAACATACCTGATCCTTTCACGTTGCCTACTGATAGGCCGGAAGAGAAACATACTCACATCGCCCAAAGATGGACGGGAAGACATCCTGATTGAATACTCACCTCGTCTAAAGATAGACAGAAAGACAACATTAATCTCCATATGCACATCGTCTAAGGGTAAACGGGATCACCCTGATCGATGAAACAAACCAATATTCACATCGTCTAAGGGTAGACGGCAAGCAATAATCTCCGAATTCACATCGTCTAAGGATAGACGGGATCAAATTCTTAATCTCCATACACACATCGTCTAATGATAGACGGCATCATCCTGATCGATGAATCAATCAATATTCTCATCGTCTAAGGGTAGACGGGATCGTCCTGATTAATGACAAATCAATTCACATCGTCTAAGGGTAGACGGGATCGTCCTGATTAATGACAAATCAATATTCTCATCGTCTAAGGGTAGACGGGAAGAAATTCTTAATCTCCATATTCACATCGTCTAAGGATAGACGGAAAGTCACTATAATCTCCATATTCACATCGTCTAAGGATAGACGGAAAGTCACTATAATCTCCATATTCACATCGTCTAGGGATAGATGGAAAGTCACCATAATCTCCATATTCACATCGTCTAGGGATAGACGGAAAGTCACCATAATCTCCATATTCACATCGTCTAGGGATAGACGGAAAGTCACCATAATCTCCATATTCACATCGTCTAAGGATAGACGGAAAGTCACCATAATCTCCATATTCACATCGTCTAAGAGTAGACGGGATCATCCTGATTGATGAAACGAATCAATACACATCGTCTAAGGATAGACGGAAAGACATAATCTCCATACTCACATCGTCTAAAGATAGACGGAAAGAAATTCTTCGTACTCACATCGTCTAAGGATAGACGGGAGGACACCATAATCTCCATATTCACATCGTCTAAGGATAGACGGGAAGAAATAATCTCCATATTCACATCGTCTAAGAGTAGGCGGAAAGACACCATAACGCAATTCAACACCATCCCTTGAATTTCAGAATCCTTCTGTCTACGGGAATTGATGGAAAGATCAATATCCTTGAAGGGGCCACATCGTCAGTATGGACTGACGGGAAGAAAACCACCTTTAAAGAAACATGTCGTCAATAAGAATCGACAATCACGAAAACTGAACATTCTTCGAAGAGCCTCGACATCAATAAGGATTGACAGTCAGGAAAGTCCCTCTTGAAACATCATCATATCCAATAACCAGAAATAGAACCAATATCCAAAATCATTTTGAAACCCTTCAACAACCAAGGATAGCCGGAGAAGACTCGCTGGGGAAACACCTCATCATATGTATGATCTGGCAATAAGAAACCCGCTGAACAGTAGCTCGAAACTTCACATCGTCTGCTGACAGACGGAAAGGAAAGCCACTTGCTAGAAAAGCTCTATTTTGAACTCCATTGAAGATTGCCCGAAACTTCACATCGTCTATGGATAGACGGAAAGAAAACCACACTCGTACTCCAGACGTCTAATGATAGACGGAGAAATCCACTTATCGAAGGAACACATCGTCAATATGAACTGACGGGAAGAAAAGTCTGTCGACATCAGATGACTGCTTGCTTAAAGCATAATTGTTGTCTGATTTGAGATACAAATAATCTGCTGAACTGTCTGAATACTGTTGCTGGATAAATGCCCCTGAACTGATCATAGAGTAATTCACGCGCCATATGAGGCTGATAGAAAACCTGACTTATGCTTCGTATGCATATGCAAATGCTTTAATCTTTCTACAGCGTAATGCTCCATTCTGGATGGAAATGCTACGCATTTTGACCATGATATGCAAGTATGATGCAAATATGATAATGCATGCAATATGCTAATGCAGGCTCGAACTGTTGGAGAGAGCTGGGCACAGAACCACTTCATCGAAATAAATGCTGAAGGCGAGGCCAACTCTGTTGGGGATAAACTGGACATCACTGCATCGTCCTAGCAAAATAAATGTTGGGAGAGCGAAATCAACTCTGCTGGGGATATTGGGAACTTAACCGAACACCTCGACGAAGTAATATCCTGCTAGGGAATGTAACTCCGCTGTGAAATAGCAGGCGTGCTGAATATGATTAGACTCCTCTAGGGATAGCTTATCCATACCAATGACAAATTGGTCGTTGCTGGCAAAATGGAGGGAGTCCTCCTGCGCTCTGATGAAGCTCGGATCTGGAAATTGATGCGCCAACCCGGATGGGCTTCGCAGTAATCGAAAACATGGATTTGAGCTCTTAAGCTTATCTTACTGGGTCAGGCACAACTGACGCTGGAAAACATTCTTCCTGAATACGCAGCCTTTTAGTGAAGAGTCAAGGGATAGTGGCACGACTTCCCGCATTCATCTCGCTCTCGAAACTCGACTGCATCTGCTCGAATAACTCCGAATGACCCTGTAGGTACGGAGAAGACCAATCCTTTCTCTTCTGGTATGCCCCAGCCTACGGGACCTCGGTGGGGATAGTCCCCGAAAGGAAATCTGCGAATCTGTTTTCTGATGGTCTGATATAACATGCCTCAGCGTTCTGAACTTCGGAGAAATACTTCACCTCACCTGCTTCTCGCACAACCTTTGCGCGCTTAAGATGGTCTGCCCCTGACTGCAATGACCTTGCTCCTGATTATTTGATTCAGAGTAGTACCCTTGACTACGCCGCATTCGCCTGAATCTCAACCTGATTACCCCAGGATAACTAACTTCGAAAAGCTGACTTGACTGGGGATTACGGTAAAAGCCTGCCCCTGCTCTCGGAACATTCGGGCGTTCTGCATTCTATCTTGACCATACTTTCCACTGTAGGAAACTTTTCTGCTGTCAAGCGCTTACTCGCAAGTAAAACAAGTTGTTCTGCATAAAAGATGTATTAATGCAATACCTATGACAGCTTTGACATCCAATCTGTTCACTGGGAAAAGGAAAAACAGTTTATGGCATATAATGCACAAAACATTTATCAACATTAGTACCAACATGGTAAGAGGAACCTTTTTAGGAGTCAGAATCGACGCGACCTTTACCGGCGTATGCTTTCGAAACAACCTGCTTCAATTAGGACTTTTGAAGGTTGTAACATGGTCAGGTTCACGGTTTTGAAGGAAAGGATAAAGGCTCAAAGTTTGCTTTAACCCACCCATTCTCCTTGATGTTCTCCCATCCTACGTTCAGCTAATTTGACCTTAGCGCTCACCTCTCAGAGGTTGAAAGATAGGAGTGATAGCTCGAGAAACTTTCGGCTCTTGGAGTGACAGCCACTCCCTTTTCATCTTTGACACTTGAGGTCACACGACTCGTATTTCCATCGAGGATTTTTCTTTTGATCCTTTCTATCTTTTCCTTTTCATATCCCTAACTTTTGCCTGGACTGACTCCTTTTGAGTTTCTTTTGATTTTTTTAGTCCAGCGGGATGCCCTCATTTTTGCCTAAGTCATTTGTTTTGAATTTTTCTTGACTTAGCGGGCTTTTGATTCTCTTTTTTTTCCTTCTCTTTTTTTTTTTGAACAAGTCGTGTGACACTGGTTGTCTGATTCTTTGGGAAGTGATGTGGCTGTCCCACTCTTGATTGAACCATTGTGGTCTTTTAGGCACGACCTCTAGGGGTGTGATTGATCCTTGAACGGACACTCCTTTTGCAATTTGGACGCTCGGTCAAATTAGCTAACACCTACCCTGCCCCAGGTTAAAATTGAGGTTTTTTCGTTCACAGAAAGAACTCCTACTACAAGGCTCAAAGGGGTTGACAAGGGATTATCTTCCTTATGTCTCCGGTGTTTGGGGGTTTGAAGCAATGCCTGTACATCATCAACAGGTTTTATTTCAAAAGCATACAATATCGGTAGTTGCATGTCGGTCATTTTCGTCATCCTCCCCAAATTCTTCTTAACCAAACGTTGGACAGTTGTAAAACAGTTAGTGAACATGAATGGATTTAATCAAAACACGCATATTTATTTCATTATCATCAATTTGAATGAAAACAACAAGTTTTATAAACAAGCTTACGAATTCAAACAGGAAAGCAACTACAAATGCAAAGAAATGACAAGCTAAAACAAAGAAAACATGCTAGCTTCTGAGAACCGGGCTTTTGCATCTGCCCTGCTGCTGAACCAGCTATCTTTATTAGAGGCCATTCGATGTTGTCCTGATCTGCTTTCAACGACTCAACCAAATTATAGAGCCCTTCCTCCTTCATTCAGATGATTTGGGGACCTCTTGGCCCGAAGCTGATTGCTGCACTATCAAGCAGATCCTGCACTTTGTGCTTAAAAGCGTGGCAGCCTTCTATATCGTGACCCGGGGCTCCAGAATGAAACTCATAGTGCTTGCTTGCATCATAACCAAACGGGGGAGCTCCCGTTATTGGCGCCAGAGTTCTTTTCTCTACCAGATTCAATCCCAACAATGTCTGCAACAAATCAGCATAGGTTGAGGGAGGCTTCTCAAACACTCTTCTCGGCTTGCCGCCCTGGAATCTTCGTTGAGTTTGCTGTGCCCCCTGCTGAGGCTGCTGCTGCTGGTATCGGGTTGACCCTTGAACACCCTTTGTATCAAATGCAACATTGGTTTCTTGACCTTCAATGTACTGATTAACGCTCTCCTTATGCTTAACCATTTTCTTTCTTAGATCTGCCCCAGGAATAGGCAACAGTTGTGGGCCTGGAGATTCTGACACCATGGAGCCCAGGATATGCTTCTGACCCACTGCAGCTTTAGAAACATCTGTCATCTTAGCATCGACTGAGACATGAGCAATATGCACAGCTACGCCGCCCGGCGTGAATTCAATATCGTGCGAGTCAATCAGGTCTTGAACATTGTGCTTGAAAGCATGACAACCCTCGATGTCATGTCCGAATGCCCCGGAATGAAATTCACATTGCTTACTGGCATCGTACCCTTGAGGAAACGCTCTCGTTGGTGGTGTCAACGTTCTTTTCTCAACCAGATTAAACCTCAATAAGATCTGCAAGAGCTCAGCATAGGTCATAGGTGGTGCCTCAAACATTCTCTTTGGCTTCCCTTCCTGGATCCTCTGTTGAGCCGGATGCATCCTCTGTTGCTGCTGCTCAGGTTCCACATGCACAGGTGGCACGAGCTTCTTCATTGTGGCTTCAAATAGCTGATCGTCTTCTTTCCTAAGCACATTCTTGACTACCTCCATGATCAAGCTCATTTGGGTCTTCAGCTGACTGTTCTCCTCCTTGAGAATCTTCTGCTCTAGACGCATCTCTTGCATGTCTCTCATCATCTGCCCCAGCTGGCTTTGGACTTCGATCAATTCAAACTGGTTCTGTTCCAAATCTCTGAAGGAGTTCCTGCAACAAACTGGACGATGAGGAAATAAGGCCCACGGTTCTGATATACCTGCTAAATAATAATGCAGCGCAGAAAGCAAACACATATTCACAACGAGATAAAGAGAAACTCAAGCTATAAGCACACAGACAAACATCTCCCACACATGTATAACCAACAAAAGCAGCAGGTAAGCACAAATGAGTACGAATACAATGACCCCAGCCAACAATCCTGGTGGTGGTCGACAAATACTGATGCACAAAAGCTAAACGGGTTAGGCAGAGAAACAGATGCGACACCCGGCCTAGAAACCTCTAGAAACTTCCCCCATATTCGACTGAACTCTCTGATTGACAATCTTCAGAGCACACACTTCCTGTGGAGTCTTCCATGACATTAACTGACGAACCCGCACAACTGGAGGATGGAAAATCATTAATCTGAACGAAACCCTGAGGAGTGATGCAAATACGGCTAGAGTCTAACAGATCCTGAATCTGACTTCTAAGCACTTTACAATCATTGGTGGAATGCCCCTGTGCCCCAACATGGTACTCACAACGGGCGCTGGCATCAAAACCTGGAGGATACGGTGGAATCACCGGCTTAGTCTCTTTCGGTACTATCAATCCACTTCTGACCAGATCTGGCAACAACTGTCTGTACGACACCGGTAGCTGAGTAAACTGCCTTTCAGGTTTCCTCGGTCTTCGTGGAGCATGCTGACGCGATCGGCGGTAAGATGATCGTTGACTTGAAGTGTCTGAAAACTGATCCTGAGATGCTAGAGATTCGGAGCTGACATCATCTCCTTCCCACTCCTCTTGAGGACTGACAACTGACTCAATCTTATTAACTGGGACGTAAGGAACACCTCGAAACTTTCCATTCCTGAGTCCTCTCTCAACAATCTCTCCCAGCCTCATCAGGCCCACAAAGCTTGTGCAACTGAACAATTTGTCAAAATAATGGCCTTTCAGGGTACCCAAGAAGATGTCAACCAGTTCCCTTTCCGGAAGCGGTGGTTGAACACTAGCAGCCAATTCTTTCCATCTTCGCAAATACGCTCTGAATGATTCATTCTTCGCCTGAGATAATTCTTGCAGATCTACGAGACTAGGAGTCAAATCCAGGTTGTAATCATACTGCTTCATGAAAGCTCTGGCTAAGTCCACCCATGATCGAATCTGATTACTCTCCAATTGCACATACCATCTCAACGATGCCCCAGTCAGGCTATACTGGAAGCAATGGATCATCAATTTGTCATTTCGCACAAACGAAGTCATCCTCCGACAGAACATCATCAAATGCAACTTTGGACAGCTATCTCCCCTGTATTTTTCAAATTCCGGCACTTTGAACTTGTACGGCAACACGAGGTCAGGGACCAAGCACATGGCTACAGCATCCAGGTTAATGGCATCTTTCGCTTCCAAGGCTTTCATTTGCTCTTCCAACACTCGGACTCTTCTACCATCGTCAATGTCGCTACTGCGAAAATCGGCGCCGGCTGAACAGAAGAGTCGCCACCGTGCGTTATTTATCCCACAGGAGGGAAAGGAAACGCTCAGAGTAAACCTCGCACAACACGGGAAAGGTATGGTCATCGCAACCAAAACCTGGGTTCGGGAGTCGGTTACGCAAGGGGAAGGTATTAGCACCCCTCACGTCCATCGTACTCGATGGGATCCACGCTTGTTTTCGGGTATGGATTGTTATTCTATCTACTCTATAGGTCAAGGGTTAAAAAGAAAATACAATGAAAATGAAATGACTCGGCAAAGTATCGCACTTTATGCCTACGTATTCCCGTCTGGAACGAGAAATCAGAGTCAACGTAGTTCGCCTACCTACGGGAAAGGAGGGGAAGGTTGCTCGCTAGGATATCGCATCCTATGCCTACGTACTTCCACACAGCATGGAAGATCAGAGCAAACGTAGTTCGGGCCACGTACGACACAAGTCTGTCTTGATTGATTTTATTCCTTCTGAAAAAGGTTTTCTTGATTAACAGTCCCAGCGGACAAAAATGACGCTTTGATGAGTTCACATTCTTTTACGGAAGAAGTGTCTTTTATTGTGTTTGAAATCTTTATGTGTTTTTCTGTTTGTTTTGAGGAAGAAAGAGACAGAACTCTAACCTACGGTTGCGAAGGGAAACAAGCTATCCTAATGTTATCATGCCTGGGTTAAGACCTAGTGTCTATCATGCTCCTCTCTTGCGCAGAGAGAAACAGAGATCCTACGGGATAGGCAGAAACAGAAACAATATCAGATATATACAGTAAAGCAGTAAAATGCATGGATGCAACAGCACAAGCGAGGCAAGGGAGTCCCACTCAACCTCGAACCTAGAAAACAATAGGCAAAAGTGAACAGGCTTCACTTTCAACCCAGCAGGGTAAACAGCAAACAATACAGTCCAGAAAACCAATCAATACATCAGCAAATGAAATAAAACAGCAAAAGAAACAGCATCAGCAGCTCTGCATCACCATCTGGCTTCAAGCAATCTCCCATCAGCTACAGGCTTCAACAAGCATAAATCTCCATCTTCATGGCCTTCAGGCAAGGGCTTTGATCCTCAGTCTTCCATCTGCAATAGCTTTTCTTCAAGCTCAAACCTCCAGGATGAGGGATTAGTCACAAGAGTGAATTGGGTGTTAAGCAATCAGCTGACTACCAAAGGTGGTGAACAGACTGCTTCTAACACAAGAGACAGTTTCTCTCAAGAGTTCTATCTCATAGACACTATCACCAAGCCTTCCAAAGGAAGGGGGTGAGTGTCTTAGAGAGACTCTGAATCACAGAGAAGAATGGAGGCAGACAAGGCAATCCATGTTTGAGAAACAATCATTCTAATCTAGAGCTCTGCCTAGCTCCTAAACCCTAGTCTCCTTAGCAACTGATAGCAAGAAACTCATCCTCAACTCTGACAGTTGGTCTTCAATCTTTGAATCTCCAATAGCTTCATCTCCACAAATCTTCAGCTTCCCCAGGGCCCCAGACAAACCCAATACCCAATCAAACAATCAACAATCCCCAGAGGGCACACCACACCAAACAGCAGATATACAGACAGTAATAATAGCAATAGGGGAATCCTAACTTTTCTCTAAGGGATCTAATAGCTACCCATAGTCCCTATAGTCCCATAACTGACCTATTCAAACCCTAAGTCCTAAGGGAGAAAATTGAACTTCCTAAGTTGTTATCTAAAAACCCTAGTTTTGTTCATGATATTCAAGCATTTATTAATCACCTAAAATTAACTCCTAAAAATGGGAACTAAAATATTTCTATAAGCTTAACATCTCATCTAATCAATATAAAAAGAATGATCAAAAAATATTAAAGCATGTGAGAGAACAAAAATCACAAAAATAATGCATGAAATGTAACTACTTAATATGCTATTTATTTAGAAAATATGTAAAAAATATGAAATACAACTAAAAATGAAATTTTATTTTTCTATAATATTCTAGACATTTTAATGAAAACATGGTAAAAAGAATGGATTAAAAAGCATTTTTTATGGATTTATTATGATTTTATGAAAAGGATGAAAAATTAAAATGAAATAAGAAAAAATAAAGTGAACTAACATGAGAGAGGGGGTTAGAAGAGAAATTCGCTCAGTTCAAAATTGGATGGGCCTCACAGGGTAGGGGTGCAGTTAGCGCTTCTGGCTTAAGCCCAATACACATTCAGAATTAAAAAAAACAAATAAACGCTGGGGGGTAGAAATAGTATCAGAAACACGTTCAATATTGGTTTGGGCCTAACTCTGGGGGTGGGGATAGCATCATCCACTCAGGCCCGCCCGTTTCAATTAATGAAACGGCGCGTTTTGGCCAGCTTCATTCTTTCCCTCCAAAGCTCAGATTAAACATAGGCCATTGGATTGCCCTGATAGTCAAGAGTCTACCACGAAATGAAGGGCTCAGATTGTATCTTCTTCAATTGAACCTGCAACCTAGGGTTTGGACTCCACCATGGCAGCCATGCACGAGTACCTTTCTCCCTCTCTGTTCTCCTTATCCAGGCCACGAATCACCATGCTATGAACATGAAAGTTACTCCAAACCTCTCCCTCTTCAATCCTATGATCTTAGATCAATCTGAAACTCACTAAAACTCTCAACCCGATCGAGGTAAATTCTGATCACCATGGATATTCACTGATAAGCATCATGATAACTCTTCATCAAACTTGACCTAAGCTAACCTATGCCTAATGGAGATTAACATGATCAAACTAACTAACATTCTAGTGCATTAACATAAGAGATATTGAGCCAAACAGTTTATGGTACCTGCTAACAAACCTCACCAAATCGTTCCAAATTCACCTAAACTACTCTCCTAACCACCTAGATTGCATCTAAACTAACAAAATCAAGCCTAACTAACTGAATCAAGTAAATCGAATGAAAACTTACCTTGTAAGAAATCTTGAGAAACAGCTATGGAAGATGTGGATCTGAGGCTCCTAAGTGTTGAATCTTGATCAATCCTTGAGGAATTTGCTTCTGTATGCACAAACTTGAAGGTTCCTTGCTTGAATCATGCAATCCACTTGAACTTATAGTTTTGAGATTCTTGAGAAAAAGCACTCGAATATGAATGATTCACACCAAGAACTTGCTTCAATTAGGATCTGTGATGATGATTGAGTGGAATTGAATTGATTATGATGAAGCTTGATGAAGAATTTGAGAGAATTGTGATGAAACTTCAATGAAAAAGTGTGAGAAATTTTGTGAGAAATCTTGGTGCAAATGAGGCCAACCCTTGATCAATGCACATTTCATGAATATATAGACCCCAAATGAACATTCTAGATCCATCCTGCACATTCCCTTGTTTTCAACTTTTGATCCATTTTGATTATGTTTCTTAAATGATAAGCAACCATGGATAACTTCATTTTTTCCTTCTAAACTCAAAAAAGTGTGTGAACCATTGTTCTTAGAATTGTTTTTCCATTCAAAATCATATATTGGAAGTCTCCATTTGGACTTGTAAATCTCCCAAACCATTTTCCAACTTGAAATTATTCACTTTATAAGCCTTTTTAGTTCATATTTTGACCTATCATGCAACTCCATGCTATGAGCTTCTCCAATAACTCGTGACCTTCTTTCTAGACTTAAAATCCCATTTGGAGCAAGTTTGATGTTGTAAGTTTTTCCATTTGAGGCCTCCTTGTATGAGTTTTGGGTATAGGTTAAAATGACCTGTAATCCACAAATGCCCAAAATACCCTTTGCTTGTCAAGACCATAAGTTGAGTTCTCCACATCATATGAAGGCATGCCATACCATTCTAGAAAGCTAAGACAATGAGGAACAACTCTTAAGTTGACCAAGAATTCATTTGAAATCTCCTTGAGGGGCAAAACTAGCTTGGAAGTCAAGTCACTTTCACAGACAAAAATTCAGACACCCCAGATGACCTGTAACTTGTAAGGACCATAACTTGAGTTCTATAAATCTCCTTGAGGTCTTCCACCACTCAAATTAAAGGTCTTGAGATCCTCTACAAGTTTCATGTTGGCCAAGAAGCCATTTGAAGTTAGCATTTTGACTTATCTTGCTTGGAAATTTGACCTAAACTAGGGGATTTTACAGAGAAACCCTAATTTAGTAACTCCTCTTCTCCTTGATTTCTCTTGAATTCTCCTTGTCATATCTCCATATCCTTCTTCATATGTCAAATGTTGATCCCCACATCTCTCCAATAGACTTGAATGCCCTCTTAAGTCAGTCAACTGACCTAGGGTTGACCTAGGGTTGACCCAGATGAAACCCTAGTTGACTGTCTTCCACTATAGCTCTTGTGCTTTCATCAATGACTTGCTTTCTTCTCCAAATGACTTTGTAAGTCTCTCATAAGGTCTAGATGCTCTCCATACCTTCACTCCACAGCTCACAACCCTCTTGTTGATCCTCAGATACTCTCAGCCAGGAGATGGACTCAAGGCTTGATCTGCTGAACTCCTTGCTTTCAAATTCTTTCCTGATGACTTGAATATGACTGAATTAGGATAATAACCTCTTGAGAGGCCTCTAGAGATGAGAATAATGATTGGTCCCCTGTTGAATGACTTGCTATGCTTATGCTATGCAGATGGTTAGTTTATGTACATGACTCTATATGCAAATGCTAGTAATAATGAAACATAAACCAAGGAATAAGGTTGGGCAAATTTTAGGGTGCAACAGCTGCCCCTATTCAAGCGACTTGGACCCGATTGGATGAAGAGCCCGGAGCCTTCAGACATTCGCGGTACGAGACGGTTGAATACTAGTGAACCCAGAAATTTGCCAACCGCAGAAATAAACTGCGCTCCTGCTTGCGGAATGACATTCATCAGCTGAATCTGACTGTTAGAGTAACCCACTGATCTCGCGCGACCGTGCTGGGGATTGTCTTCATCGTCCTGAAGAGGATTCTGTCATAACAGATTGCTTGCTTGTCCACGCTAAGACTCTGTCTGTCGTCAATACAAAGAAATCTCAACTAAAACCTGTCCACGTTAGGACTCCACTTGCTGTCAACCCAGAAAAATCTCGGCAACTCCGCTGGGGATAATTCGTCTGCATTTCCATAAACCGCATCGTCCACGTTAGGAATAAAACTCTTCCACGTTAGGAGTAACACCTGTCCACGTTAGGAGTCACATCGTCCGCGTTAGGAGTAACGCTTTCATCTTTCCACGTCAGGAAACAATCTTCTTTCCGCGTAAGGAGAACTGCATCAATCTGTCCTCGTAAGGACTCCACTGCCACTTGGCATGTCCGCGTCAGGACTCCGATCTTTCCGCGTAAGGAATACAACTATTTCTGAACTTGTCCACGTCAGGACTCAACTTTTCTTGCATCTGTCCACGTAAGGACTAATTTCCTTCTTCCACGTTAGGAATATCTTCTTCAATCTGTCCGCGTCAGGACTCAATCTCTTTCCACGTCAGGAATAACTCATTTCTTTCCACGTCAGGAATCAATCTTGATATATCCGCATCCGGACTTAATCTTTCCACGTGAGGAATAAACTCGTCTTTCCACGTAAGGAAACCATTTTTCTTCCACATAAGGAATGCTCTTGATATGTCCACGTAAGGACTCTGATCTTTCCACGTAAGGAATACCAACTTCTTTCTGATTTGTCCGCGTCAGGACTCATTTTTCCATGTAAGGAATGCCATCTTAATCTGTCCACGTAAGGACTCTCTTTTTTTCACGTTAGGAATACTGTCATTTCCACATTAGGAATCACTTCTGATACGTCCGCGTATGGACTCCATCTTTTCCGCGTTAGGAATCTCCGTCTTTCCACGTTAGGAATCACTTCTGTTGATATGTCCGCGTAAGGACTGCATCTTTCCACGTTAGGAATAATAATCTCTTTGATCTGTCCGCGTTAGGACACTGATCTCGTCTTGATATGTCCACGTTAGGACTCAGGCGTCTTCGACTTACTGAGGAAATAAGACTTGTCCGCGTAAGGACTCACACGTCTTCGACTTGCTGGGGAAATATCCGCGTTAGGACTTACACCTTGTCAACAACACGAAGAAGGATAAATTTGTCCACGTCAGGATTCTCGTATCTTGTCATCACAAAGAACCACCAACTTGTCCACGTCAGGACGCACATTTCACCATTACGAATAAAGATATCTGCTGAAAACAAATGATCCACGTCAGGATACCAACACGAAGAATGACCAATCTTTTGTCAACGTCATGACCTCCCTTTCTCCAAATTTCGAGAGACCGAATCTATCCACGTCAGGATTAACACACCCTACCAATCCGGTAAAACAAACCTGTCCACGTTAGGACGCCCACTTCTGAAGAAATCCCGTCATTCTAGGAGTAAATTGTCCACGTCAGGACTTAGTTCTTTAATGATCCTCACCCACAAACTGCTCAGCACTGACGTGACAGCGACTTCGAGATGAACTCTACTGGGGATATCTGAAAACCAACTATCGGACGCCTGCTCTGATAACCGGCGGTGGTCTCTGAAATTCTGATTCATGCGACTCGTTGATGACAAACGAACTTTGCTGGGGAATAAGGAGATTCTTACCCTGGCCACTCTGGCTGGGGAAAATAAGAGTCATTTGCATAAATGACTCTGCTGGAGACAAAGAGAGTTTTATCACGATAACTCTGTGGGGGAATACCGCCGAAACTGACATTATTATTGAATATCTCCTGCCGAGATCTTGACTGTTTGGTGATTAATTTGAGCAAGAGCTCTCTCCACCTGAACTACTAGAGTACAGAAACTGCTTCAGCAAAATAAATGCTGGAAGGGTAACGCCGACTCGCCGGGGATAGCCTGATGCTACAAAATTATTCTGGCAAAATAAATGCTGGTAGGATGAAGTCGACCCTGCTGGGAAGTTGGGAACTCAAACCACACGTCTTGTTGAAGTAACCCCCTGCTGGGGAATATGACTTTGCTGGAGAATAACAGATGTGCACGGTATGCTCAGACCTTCTGCTGGAACGTGAACCGATATCACCAGTATTCCTGCCAAAATAAATGACAGGACCCACCATCGACTCTGCGTCGGAGAGCCTTGACCTTCGAATTCCACTGGAAGGAAAGAACACTTGCTGAAAAGAGAACTCCGCTGGGGATGGGATGATTCTCTCGGGGAAAATTAACTGACTCCACTGGGGGGAGAATGCATGACCCTGCGGGGGAGATGAACCTGTCTGAATACAGCCTTACGATCTCAGAATCACTAAACTCTGCTGAGGACGAGTAACTTCCCTGGAGCACGTCCTTTGGATAAGCTACAGCTAGCTGGGGAATTCTATCCTTCTTCAGGAAGAACATGCATGACCTGCGTGGGGATCAAGCCTTTCACTATTGCAATCTTTTGATCACCTTCCTCGTACGGTTATGAAACCTGCAACAACACAAACAAGACACGACAAGCCTATGCAATCCAAATCAATTCAGGTTAGTGACGTTACACTCAGTTAATTCAAAGCTTTAACAATTGTTGGCAAGGGCCAGTGATGTTATACTCATGCTAGTTTCGATAAACTTAGGCGTTTTATCATGCGCAAAACAGTAAAGAACAGGCATCAAGTACTGAATAACACATTTTCATTGATTGGGCCCCTGAATGGGCGGAGTTTTTTTTTGTACACGGGATGTAACTCCTGAAAAGAGGAAGCTACGCAAAGCAAATATACAAGTATGCAAGTATTTACAAGAAGCATAAATATTGACAAATTAAATTTTGTACACATGTCGGCAACTGGATGCAGATGAACACCACGAACTGATCCTCCCATGACTCGTCCGACTCTTATACTTTCCCGGTATCCCTACTTCTGAAGAGGTTGTATCCGATAACTGACTCCTCAAACATATTCTCCCGCACTGATGCTCATCGAATACCAAATTCGGACCGCAGTCATTTGCTTTTCTCATCCCTAACTTTTGCGTGAACCGCCCTTTACGGGTTTTCAGTTCACCGGGATACCCTTTTTTGCCGAAGCCGCCCAGTGTAGGTTTTCAACTTCGCGGGTGTACATTTTTTTCCAATTTTATCCCTAACTTTTGCCCGAACCTTTCATTCTGTTTTTGGTTCGCCAGGATGCCCCATTTTTGCCTGGACTCTCTTTTTTCTGTCCAGCGGGTCTATTTTAAGCAAAGTATTTTTTAACTGCGTCCGAATTCACAGGTGATGCAAAGTCTTCCCCGTCCATGGTGGACAACAATAAAGCTCCTCCTGAAAAGACCTTACTGACAACGTATGGCCCTTCGTAGTTGGGGATCCACTTGCCCCTGTGATCTGCTTGCGGCGGGAGAATCCTTTTCAGCACAAGGTCGCCCGTCTGAAAGCTTCGCGGAATTATCTTCTTGTCGTACGCTTTCTTCATTCGTCTTTGATACAAACGACCGTATGCCAGAGAAGCTAGCCTCTTCTCATCCATCAAACTCAATTGGTTCAATCTGTTCGTTACCCATTCTGCCTCGTCCAGCTGAACGTCTCGCAATACCCTCAGAGAAGGGATCTCAACTTCCAATGGTAATACCGCTTCCATTCCGTATACCAACGAGAATGGAGTTGCCCCGGTTGATGTGCGTACCGTCGTACGATAACCGTGCAAAGCGAAAGGTAGCATCTCGTGCCAATCCTTATACGTCACCACCATTTTCTGGACGATCTTCTTGATATTCTTATTGGCCGCTTCGACAGCGCCATTCATCTTGGGTCGGTAAGGGGAGGAGTTGTGATGTTCAATCTTGAAATTCTGACAGAGCTCCTTCATCATTTTGTTGTTCAGATTAGAACCATTATCCGTGATTATCCGCTCGGGAATCCCATATCGGCAAATGATATCTCTCTTGATGAATCTAGCCACCACTTGCTTCGTTACATTTGCGTAAGACGCTGCTTCCACCCATTTGGTGAAATAATCGATTGCTACTAGAATGAACCGATGCCCGTTAGAAGCCGTCGGCTCAATCTTTCCGATCATATCGATTCCCCACATCGAGAATGGCCATGGAGATGACATCACATTTAGAGGACTCGGAGGCACATGTATTTTGTCAGCATAAATTTGGCACTTGTGGCACTTTCTTGCAAATTTGAAACAATCAGTTTCCATCGTCAGCCAAAAGTAACCCGCCCGCAGCAATTTTCTTGTCATAGCATGTCCGCCCGCATGCGTCCCGAATGCACCTTCGTGAATTTCCTCCATGAGAAGCTTTGCCTCTTTCTCGTCTACACAACGCAACAACACCAAATCGTGGTTTCTTCTGTATAAGACGCCATCCGGGTTCAAATAGAAATTACCCGCTAATCTCCTGAGAGTCTTCTGATCTTGACTGGATGCCCCAGCCGGATACTCTTTATTCTTCAGGAAATTAAGGATATCAAAATACCACGGTTTGTCATCAGATGCTTCATCAATAGCAAATACATAAGCCGGCCTGTCTAACCGAGAGATAGTGATTTGGGGAGCTTCGTTCCAGAAGTTGACCTTGTACATGGAAGACAAGGTGGCAAGGGCGTCAGCCATTTGATTTTCTGCCCGTGGCACGTGATGCAATTCAACTTTGTAGAAGAAAGGCAACAATCTCCTTGCATAATTCATGTAATGTATCAAATTGGGCTGCCGTGTCTCCCATTCCCCTTTGATCTGATTCACGACCAGAGCTGAGTCTCCGTATACGTCTAAATGTTTGATTCGCAAATCAATGGCTTCTTCAAGCCCCATTATACAAGCTTCGTATTCGGCCTCATTGTTGGTAACGGCGAAGGTCAATCGGGCAGTAAACGGGATGTGCGACCCGTGTGGCGTAGTGATAATTGCCCCTATCCCGCTACCGTAAGCATTCACAGCTCCATCAAATATCATCTGCCATTTGGACCCCGGCTCTGGTCCTTCGTCTGGTAACGGCTCTTCACAATCCTTCATCTTGAGATACATGATATCCTCGTCAGGAAAGTCAAATCTCATCGATTGATACTCTTCAATAGGCTGCTCCGCCAGATACTCAGACAACACACTCCCCTTTATCGCCTTTTGCGAGACGTATTGAATATCATATTCAGTCAAGATCATCTGCCACCGGGCAATTCTACCTGACAACGCCTGCTTTTCGAATATATATTTGATCGGATCCATCTTCGAGATGAGCATGGTTGTATGATTCAGCATGTACTGCCTCAAACGCTTGGCGGCCCAGGCTAGCGCGCAACAAGTTTTCTCCAGCATTGAGTATCGAGATTCGCAGTCTGTAAATTTCTTACTCAGATAATAGATCGCATGCTCTTTTCTCCCCGTCTCGTCGTGTTGACCGAGAACGCAACCCATGCTTCCCTCAAGAACCGTTAAATACATTATCAAGGGTTTCCCTGCCACCGGGGGTATCAAAATAGGAGGCTCCTGCAGATACTTCTTTATTTTATCGAACGCCTTTTGACAATTATCGTTCCACGTTACAGCTTGATCTTTCTTTAGCAACTTGAATAATGGTTCACACGTGGCAGTTAGGTGAGATATGAACCGGGCAATGTAGTTCAATCTCCCCAAAAACCCGCGCACCTCTTTCTCTGTTTTAGGCGTCGGCATTTCTTGAATCGCTTTTATTTTAGCAGGATCGACCTCTATTCCTCTTTCGCTTACTATGAACCCCAGGAGCTTACCCGATCTCACCCCGAAGGTGCATTTGTTAGGGTTCAGCCTCAGCCTGAACTTCCTAAGCCTTTTAAACAACTTCAACAGATTCACCAGATGCTCTTCCTCCGTCTGGGATTTGGCAATCATATCGTCAACATAAACTTCAATCTCTTTATGCATCATGTCATGAAAGAGAGTTGTCATCGCACGCTGATATGTTGCCCCAGCATTTTTCAAACCAAAGGGCATCACTTTATAGCAAAATGTTCCCCAAGGCGTTATGAAAGTAGTCTTCTCCCTATCCTCTGGCGCCATTTTAATTTGATTATAGCCTGAAAAGCCATCCATGAAGGAGAATACGGAGTATTGAGCGGTATTATCAACTAATACGTCAATATGAGGAAGTGGAAAATCGTCTTTTGGGCTTGCTTTATTCAAATCTCTGGTCCACGCACATTCGCACCTTGCCATCTTTCTTTGGCACTGGTACGATGTTGGCAACCCAGGAGGGATACTTCGTCACAGCCAGGAAACCAGCGTCCCACTGTTTCTGAACCTCATCTTTGATCTTCATTGCCATATCTGGGCGAGTCCTGCGAAGTTTTTGTTTGACAGGCGGACAGTCTTCTTTCAGTGGCAGACGATGCACAACCATATCTGTATCGAGCCCTGGCATATCTTGATACGACCAAGCGAATACATCATTATACTCTCGGAGCATTTCAACCAGTTTTCGCTTGATATCACTCTGCAGTGCGGCTCCGATACGAATATTTTTCTCAACCCCTTCCGACCCCAAATTGATAATCTCGATAACCTCGTCGTGAGGCAGAATGGCTCTTTCCTCTTGCTTCACCAACCAAGACAGTTCTTCAGGAACGTCGCTATCTTCGACAACCTCTTCTTCGGTCTGGAATACCGGGTGCTCGAAGTCGGGACGAGTCATAGGTGGCTCAAGGATGTCATCTGAAAATGTTATCCTGCAAAAGAAAGGGTTAAGTGCTTCAAAATGCGTATAAAGCGGATAACCACGTTGCCGTTTTATTGAAAAAATACAAAACAAGAAAAACAAGGATTACAGTATCTACACATGAAAAAAACGCCATTTATTTAATGATTAACGAAGCAATGTTTATAACAACACAGCCCTAAGCAAATCCTGATGCCCCGGGCAAGACATCAGATTATTCAACAATTAATAAAGCAAAGCATTACTGTTTAAAGGTCACAGGAACAAGCTCCTGAATGGACCAGTTGCATAGTCCTTGTCCTGGCGTGCTTGGCTGAATCCAGGCATCCATATCACAGTCGCTGTCCCCTTCATCGGATTCTGAAGCAGCGTTGACAGATTCATGGCATACTCCACTGGCAGAGATGGTGATTGATTTTCTGAAATGAGGGGCCCCCACATAAGGAGTAGATGACGACGGTCGGTACCCCAGTCCGAACCGGTCCATCTTCACCGGAATGTCCAATACTTTGCCCCAGCCTTTGGCTTCTCCTGCTTTTACTAGCGCTTGAGCCTCTTTATACGAAGAAACAGCTATCTCTGGCACTTTGCTTGGCCCGGGACTCTTGTCCTTTATGCGCAAACCTTCGAATGCTTGGCATGGCGTCTCGTGGATCTCCCCGTCGACTTCCACATATTTGAACGAAGAAAGATGGCTGACCAGGATGTCTTCTTCTCCGCACACGGTAACTACACTGTCTCCGACCATATACTTTAACTTCTGATGCAGGGTTGACGTGACTGCCCCTGCCCCGTGAATCCAAGGTCTTCCCAGCAAGCAGCTGTACGCAGGCTGTATATCCATGATATAAAACTCCGTTGCAAACACTTCCGGCCCCACTTGCAGGGGCAAGGTGATCGATCCGAAGACTGTTCTCCGCGTGCCGTCAAACGCTCTGACTACCAAATCACTTGGTGTGCACAAAATTCCTCGAACATCCAGCTTCATCATAGCCTTCTTAGGCAGCACATTCAAAGACGACCCGGTGTCAACCAATACGTGCGACATTGTCGACCCTCTGCACTCAACGGATACATGTAATGCCATATTATGATCCCTTCCTTTCGGAGTCAAGTCGAAATCAGTAAAGCCCAGACTGTGGCCCGCATTTACATGTGCCAATACCCCTTCTAGCTGGTTCACGGAGACATCCTGTGGTACAAAAGAAGTGTCCAGGACTTTCAGCAAAGCATTTCGGTGAGCCTCTGAACACAACAGCAATGACAGAATAGATATTTTGGACGGCGTTTGCTGCAGATGCTCCACGATTTTATAATCGCTCTTCCGAATTAAGCGCATGAATTCTTCGACATCCTTAGATGCTGCTTCTTTTTCATTTGCTTGAACCGGAACATTGTCCACCGCTTTCCCCTTTCCTTTCGCTAGCCTTTCGGCTTCCACTTCAGGAGATATAAAGATCCTGCCGCTCCTCGTCATGCCTCCCGGGCCAACAACATTATCCACAATCTCCGCTGACTGCTTGTTGACATCGATTTTAATCCCGTCACAATACACCTCTAGCCCATATGACCATGGGACCGCTTTCGTGCTCTCATACGGGATTGGCCCGGCTTTAGTTATAGTAATCGGTGGTCGCTGAGCTGGTGCTGAAATAGTGATCGTCTTCCTAGGAATTGTCACTGTGGCAACATCACTCCGATTATCCACTACTGCCCCTGCCGGCTCATCAGTTGCTGTTCTATCAAACTGCAGTACACCTTCATCAATCAAGGCCTGAATGCCTTTCTTCAGATCCTCACACCCCCCAGACAGGGCCCAACAATCTAAGCAGTACTCATTACAACCCGGGTAAACACCTCCTTGCAACAGTCGGCTTTTTATTTCGCTCAGCGGCGTCTTTAAATCCTCAACATTCATAATCAGATTCAGACCTTCCTCAGTCAGCACGGCATTCGCCCCATGATTAGGCATGGGTTTCTGGACTATATTCGCACCGGTCGTTCCGAAGTTGATAGACTTGTTGTCCAAGAGATCCTGCACAACGTGCTTAAAAGCGTGACAACCTTCTATATCATGGCCCGGGGCCCCAGAATGAAACTCGCAGCGCCTATTTGCATCATAGCCGAACGGGGGAGTTCCCGTTATTGGTGCCAAGGTTCTTTTTTCTACCAGATTCAATCCCAACAAGGTCTGCAATAAATCAGCATAGTTAGAGGGAGGCTTCTCGAACACCCTTCTCGGCTTATTACCCTGGAATCTTCTCTGAGCTTGCTGTGCCCCCTGCTGAGGCTGCTGCTGCTGTGGCATTGGCTGCTGCTGAACCGGTTGTTGTTGCTGGATTGGTTGTTGCTGATAAGGGATAGTGACACTCGACACTTGCTGCTGTTGACGATATTGATTTCTTCCCCTGCCTCGGCCTCGGCCTCGGCCTCCAAATACAGCACTAGCTTCGCCCTGACGGCGCCCACCATAAGCTTTCCTATTGCTGCCAGACGCAGCTGACTCGTCAACTTGGAACTTTCCTTGCTTAATGTTTCGCTCAATCTTTTCACCCATTAAAATCAGATCTGAAAAACTTGCCAGAGAAGTATGAAACAACATATCATGAAACAGCCCGGTGAATGTGCCGACAAACATATCGTTCATTTCTTTATCTTCCACAGGAGGACGGACCCTGGCAGCCATATCGCGCCACCTTTGCGCGTATTCTTTAAAACTCTCCCCCTTCTTCTGCGAAAGCCCGGCCAACTGGACCCGATTGGGTGCCAGGTCACTGTTATATTTGTAATGGGCTACGAACGCCTCTGCTAATTGCTTCCAAGTCTTGATATCAGTGGGCTCCAACCCCATGTACCACTCTAAGGAAGGACCCGATAGGCTATCCTGAAAGAAATGCATGAGCATTCTTTCGTCAGTAGAGTATGCTGACATCTTTCTGTAATAAGCTCGTACATGAACCTTCGGACATGTATCTCCTTTGTACTTATCGAACGCAGGCGCTTTGAATTTAATGGGCACCCTCAGCCCAGGTACCAAGCCCATTGTTGCCATGTCCAGACCCACAGCACTCTGGTTTAGGACTCCCTTCATTTGCTCTTCCAGCATTCTAATCTTTTGAGAATCATCCATCGGCCCGTCAAAACCCCCTCCAGAGAAGGCGTCCTCCTGTTGATCCTCTTGCCACATACCGTTTCCAGCCCCGTATCCATCATATGCATTATTACGTCCAGCTCTGACCTGATTCATCCCCGGAACTCGGCCTCTGTTGCCATACCCTTGAACACCTCCAGCAAGACCACCAGCCACAAAACCAGCACCGTTTCCGTTTCCAAAACCTCCGTAGCCCTGATTGACCATACCATAACCATCTTGCCCAAAGCCTTGAGCATTAAAGCCATACTTGCCAGTGTTGTCGAATCCCTGATCGTTAAATCCGAACCCAGCGTTGATAAAGCCATTGCCTCCGAGATTATCTCCCAAATTGACATCACCCAGCCCAGCGTTGTGGACAGCAGTTTCATTTCCAACTCCGACGTTACCATTCACAGCAGTGGTAGCGTTGTTGACGTTAGCAGCATTCACATTGACGACAGGCGGAGCCACTGGCGTTGGAGTGCCATCTCCATGAGCAGTATCAACCCGGACAGACTGATGATCTTCGTTACCGTGACCAGCGTTGCGAGCCAACAGAGGCTGGACCATGGCCTGCAAGTTCTCTTGCCCTTTTGCTATAGCCTCCATGGTCTGCATGAAGAGGGCGAGCTTCTCACGTACATCCTGCATCTCATTCTGAATCTGGTCCATGACTTTCCGACAGTTGGATCGTGTAGGATAGCGGTGCGGATGTTGATCTGGAATCCTGTTAAGTACCTGATACAGAGCAAGGGATAAGACACCGTTCATAGATTACCTGTTATGCAAGATGAATATGAATGCAATGCAATGTGTCTGTGCATTAGGGAAGTTCATTCCCCCAGTTCTAGTGCGAAAATGCCGGTGCAGTGACAGTGCTGACAATAAGAATACCGGAGCTGAATCATAGAAGGCCTCATATATAACAGAGAGAATCAATAAGCCCAGGGTACAATATCACTGAGAGTACAAAGATGGCATGACCTCAACCAACAATCCTGGTGATGGTCAGCACTATGCAAATAAAGCATACAAATAATGGAATGATCAGATCCTCCCAAAAGTCTGGTACTCCTCTATCAACTTCTTGGTCTCCGGATGGCTTGGTCGATCAAGCAGCCCTTCAACAAGCTGGTTTCTCTTTTTAAGGACACGGCGTACGTCTTCAGCAGTTTCTTCCCATGTTGCTTCTCCGAAGCAATCTTCTAACTTTCGCTTCTGGGACACTGCTTCATCTCTAGATTTGATCGCCTTGTTCAGTGCATGCTGGACACTATACCGGTTCATCACTTCCTCCTCACACTTCTTGATGCTAGACTTCAACTTCTCTTCGAGGTCGGAAATTTGCTGCTTCAGCTTATCTTCCCTCTTCTTGTTGTTAGTGAGTGTAGCATTCCAAGTCTTATTGCAAGAAGATATCTCTCGGTGTGCCGCGTCGAGCGCCTTCTTTTTGGCTTCCAGCATGTCGTGGGAGCTTCTGAACTCTTGCCCCAGACGTTCACGCTTCTTCTTTTCCTCGGTCAACTCAGCTCCTAACCTGTTTACCAGCTCAATCTGTTGTTGGAAAGCATATACGGCTTTGTTTTTCTCACTGCGTACTTGAGCTAGCTCTTGCTCTAACCCTTCGTTAATCTTCATCAGGGCTTCTTTCTCCTTCACAACCTGTTCGTATGCTTCTCTAGAAACAGTAGTCGGCTCTTCTACCGGAATAGGATCAAGAGTTGGTGCATCTGGAAACGGCATCTTCAACTGACTAGCCCTCTCTTGAATCCAAGCTCTATAAGGTGCATAGGCCTGACAGTCATTCTTTCCTAACAACGGCTTCCCTTTGCGGTTAATACGCGTCCAAGCATGTCGCAACTTGGCTAATAACTCCCCCTTCACGTCACCGGTGAAGTACAGAGATTCCTGTACTTCTTCCTCTTGAGGTGGACTCTTCAGCGCATATCCGAACTGGCGAATGAATAGAGAAGGGTTGTAATTGATACACCCTTTTCTTCCTATCAATGGCACATTAGGGTACCCAGAACAACTGAAGATGAGCTCAGATCCCAGCAGGTCTCTATCAAACCACTCCATATCTTCCGATGATAGCCTCATCAGACGCTCTGGCCAACCAACTGGAACTGTAGTCTCTGCAGCAGATCCTCTCTTAGGAAGGTGACTCTCAAACCACATACTCAACAAGGGCACACACAGATGAACATTCTTCCCTCTTCCCTTCTCATTCTTGTAGTGCAGTGAATGGTAGAGATCTCCGAGTAAGGTAGGTACAGGATTACCAGCGGCGAACAAGTAGAAAGCATCGAAATCCACAAAATCCGGTATATTGGGGAATAGTATTATGCCATAAATGCACAAGGCCAACACAGCATTGAAAGCAACCCAGCACCCGCTCTTGGCGTACTCTTGGGCTTTACCAACTAAGAACTGAAATGAGAAGCCTGGAACTCCACGGGAAACAGTAGTCACAAGTTCAGAAGCATCAATATGCAAGGCTTTTGCCAAATCCTCTGGCTTGGGCTTGACGTCATAATGAATGAACGGAACCTGGTTCTGCACGGGCAGCTCAACATACTCAGCGTATTCCTCCAAGGTTGGTCCCATAATAAAGTCAGAGAACGTGAAGCACCTCAAAGCAGGGTCATAGAATTGCATCAAAGCATACAGCCCATCTAACTCTACCTCTGTAGGTTTGCACACCAATCTCAATAATCTACCATAGCTCATCCGGAAACTCCTACGAACACCCTCATCAGCAAGAGAGATCAACCCCAGTAAAGGAACAATATCAGGCGTAGGCAATTTGTAGGCAACCGTTCTCCGTAGGCTAGTCATGATCAAATACTCAGAAGTCTGGGCACTAGAACTAGGGAAATGCAAATGCACCTGCAGCACAGACACACGTTAGTGAAATGCAAATGATAATGGATATGCAAGGATGCAATGCAAGTAACATTCAACGGGGACCAAAGCTGCAGCTGAATAGCCTAAACCCAATCAAGAAAGGTCTCAGATAGACCATCCAGAAGTCATCAACCCTGGTCTCAGATAGACCTAAAATAAAACTTCAACACTATAACTCACTGGTCTCTGATAGACCTCAAATCACCTCCATAATTGGTCTCTGACAGACCTCATGACTCTCCAACTGGTTTCTGACAGACCTCAGAACACATCTCCAAATGGTCTCTGACAGACCTCAGAATAAATCTCCAAATGGTCTCTGACAGACCTCAGAATAAATCTCCACATGGTCTCTGACAGACCTCAGAATAAATCTCCACATGGTCTCTGACAGACCTCAGACCTCCCCATAAATAACCAGGATCTCTGATCAAGAAATAACCGGTAGTCTGGAGGTCTAGTTACCTGCATAACCCTGAATCCCCTCACAGGTGGGTGGCCCTATAACTGGCACAAGGTACGGCATCCTATGCGGTCGTCGGCGTCACAGACTTTCAGGGTTAATGATACGATTCCCAGAAGGAGTGGCATCATCAATCCCTGAAGAGGCCTCACTCAGCCAACTTCCAAATGATCAGTCCCCAGAGTCGACAATCCAACTAACCAGCAACCCACGCCAACCAAAGGAAGGGGCAGGAGGCCAACCAGAGGAACCTCGTCTGAGTGTAGATTTCATGGGACACCAAAGCAAGCAAAGCAAGCGGGCGCCCACTAATTTCTACTCTAATTCTAGGTGCACTCAAGCCCAGGTCCGGCTTATCTCTCAATATCAGAACACCCGTCACACCCCAAATACAGCCATAATAAACAATATATATAAAGCCGAAAAATACAGGGTTAGAAATATACAATAACTCCATACAAAATCCTCGACGGGAAAACAAGCGCTAGGATTGACTCTCTCAAGGGACGTTGGATCCCAAATGCATAAGAACCATCGCAGTCCTTAGCAGCCAGGGGACGTTGGATCCCCAGCAGAGTCGCCAGCTGTCGCTACTGCGAAAATCGGCGCCGGCTGAACAGAAGAGTCGCCACCGTGCGTTATTTATCCCACAGGAGGGAAAGGAAACGCTCAGAGTAAACCTCGCACAACACGGGAAAGGTATGGTCATCGCAACCAAAACCTGGGTTCGGGAGTCGGTTACGCAAGGGGAAGGTATTAGCACCCCTCACGTCCATCGTACTCGATGGGATCCACGCTTGTTTTCGGGTATGGATTGTTATTCTATCTACTCTATAGGTCAAGGGTTAAAAAGAAAATACAATGAAAATGAAATGACTCGGCAAAGTATCGCACTTTATGCCTACGTATTCCCGTCTGGAACGAGAAATCAGAGTCAACGTAGTTCGCCTACCTACGGGAAAGGAGGGGAAGGTTGCTCGCTAGGATATCGCATCCTATGCCTACGTACTTCCACACAGCATGGAAGATCAGAGCAAACGTAGTTCGGGCCACGTACGACACAAGTCTGTCTTGATTGATTTTATTCCTTCTGAAAAAGGTTTTCTTGATTAACAGTCCCAGCGGACAAAAATGACGCTTTGATGAGTTCACATTCTTTTACGGAAGAAGTGTCTTTTATTGTGTTTGAAATCTTTATGTGTTTTTCTGTTTGTTTTGAGGAAGAAAGAGACAGAACTCTAACCTACGGTTGCGAAGGGAAACAAGCTATCCTAATGTTATCATGCCTGGGTTAAGACCTAGTGTCTATCATGCTCCTCTCTTGCGCAGAGAGAAACAGAGATCCTACGGGATAGGCAGAAACAGAAACAATATCAGATATATACAGTAAAGCAGTAAAATGCATGGATGCAACAGCACAAGCGAGGCAAGGGAGTCCCACTCAACCTCGAACCTAGAAAACAATAGGCAAAAGTGAACAGGCTTCACTTTCAACCCAGCAGGGTAAACAGCAAACAATACAGTCCAGAAAACCAATCAATACATCAGCAAATGAAATAAAACAGCAAAAGAAACAGCATCAGCAGCTCTGCATCACCATCTGGCTTCAAGCAATCTCCCATCAGCTACAGGCTTCAACAAGCATAAATCTCCATCTTCATGGCCTTCAGGCAAGGGCTTTGATCCTCAGTCTTCCATCTGCAATAGCTTTTCTTCAAGCTCAAACCTCCAGGATGAGGGATTAGTCACAAGAGTGAATTGGGTGTTAAGCAATCAGCTGACTACCAAAGGTGGTGAACAGACTGCTTCTAACACAAGAGACAGTTTCTCTCAAGAGTTCTATCTCATAGACACTATCACCAAGCCTTCCAAAGGAAGGGGGTGAGTGTCTTAGAGAGACTCTGAATCACAGAGAAGAATGGAGGCAGACAAGGCAATCCATGTTTGAGAAACAATCATTCTAATCTAGAGCTCTGCCTAGCTCCTAAACCCTAGTCTCCTTAGCAACTGATAGCAAGAAACTCATCCTCAACTCTGACAGTTGGTCTTCAATCTTTGAATCTCCAATAGCTTCATCTCCACAAATCTTCAGCTTCCCCAGGGCCCCAGACAAACCCAATACCCAATCAAACAATCAACAATCCCCAGAGGGCACACCACACCAAACAGCAGATATACAGACAGTAATAATAGCAATAGGGGAATCCTAACTTTTCTCTAAGGGATCTAATAGCTACCCATAGTCCCTATAGTCCCATAACTGACCTATTCAAACCCTAAGTCCTAAGGGAGAAAATTGAACTTCCTAAGTTGTTATCTAAAAACCCTAGTTTTGTTCATGATATTCAAGCATTTATTAATCACCTAAAATTAACTCCTAAAAATGGGAACTAAAATATTTCTATAAGCTTAACATCTCATCTAATCAATATAAAAAGAATGATCAAAAAATATTAAAGCATGTGAGAGAACAAAAATCACAAAAATAATGCATGAAATGTAACTACTTAATATGCTATTTATTTAGAAAATATGTAAAAAATATGAAATACAACTAAAAATGAAATTTTATTTTTCTATAATATTCTAGACATTTTAATGAAAACATGGTAAAAAGAATGGATTAAAAAGCATTTTTTATGGATTTATTATGATTTTATGAAAAGGATGAAAAATTAAAATGAAATAAGAAAAAATAAAGTGAACTAACATGAGAGAGGGGGTTAGAAGAGAAATTCGCTCAGTTCAAAATTGGATGGGCCTCACAGGGTAGGGGTGCAGTTAGCGCTTCTGGCTTAAGCCCAATACACATTCAGAATTAAAAAAAACAAATAAACGCTGGGGGGTAGAAATAGTATCAGAAACACGTTCAATATTGGTTTGGGCCTAACTCTGGGGGTGGGGATAGCATCATCCACTCAGGCCCGCCCGTTTCAATTAATGAAACGGCGCGTTTTGGCCAGCTTCATTCTTTCCCTCCAAAGCTCAGATTAAACATAGGCCATTGGATTGCCCTGATAGTCAAGAGTCTACCACGAAATGAAGGGCTCAGATTGTATCTTCTTCAATTGAACCTGCAACCTAGGGTTTGGACTCCACCATGGCAGCCATGCACGAGTACCTTTCTCCCTCTCTGTTCTCCTTATCCAGGCCACGAATCACCATGCTATGAACATGAAAGTTACTCCAAACCTCTCCCTCTTCAATCCTATGATCTTAGATCAATCTGAAACTCACTAAAACTCTCAACCCGATCGAGGTAAATTCTGATCACCATGGATATTCACTGATAAGCATCATGATAACTCTTCATCAAACTTGACCTAAGCTAACCTATGCCTAATGGAGATTAACATGATCAAACTAACTAACATTCTAGTGCATTAACATAAGAGATATTGAGCCAAACAGTTTATGGTACCTGCTAACAAACCTCACCAAATCGTTCCAAATTCACCTAAACTACTCTCCTAACCACCTAGATTGCATCTAAACTAACAAAATCAAGCCTAACTAACTGAATCAAGTAAATCGAATGAAAACTTACCTTGTAAGAAATCTTGAGAAACAGCTATGGAAGATGTGGATCTGAGGCTCCTAAGTGTTGAATCTTGATCAATCCTTGAGGAATTTGCTTCTGTATGCACAAACTTGAAGGTTCCTTGCTTGAATCATGCAATCCACTTGAACTTATAGTTTTGAGATTCTTGAGAAAAAGCACTCGAATATGAATGATTCACACCAAGAACTTGCTTCAATTAGGATCTGTGATGATGATTGAGTGGAATTGAATTGATTATGATGAAGCTTGATGAAGAATTTGAGAGAATTGTGATGAAACTTCAATGAAAAAGTGTGAGAAATTTTGTGAGAAATCTTGGTGCAAATGAGGCCAACCCTTGATCAATGCACATTTCATGAATATATAGACCCCAAATGAACATTCTAGATCCATCCTGCACATTCCCTTGTTTTCAACTTTTGATCCATTTTGATTATGTTTCTTAAATGATAAGCAACCATGGATAACTTCATTTTTTCCTTCTAAACTCAAAAAAGTGTGTGAACCATTGTTCTTAGAATTGTTTTTCCATTCAAAATCATATATTGGAAGTCTCCATTTGGACTTGTAAATCTCCCAAACCATTTTCCAACTTGAAATTATTCACTTTATAAGCCTTTTTAGTTCATATTTTGACCTATCATGCAACTCCATGCTATGAGCTTCTCCAATAACTCGTGACCTTCTTTCTAGACTTAAAATCCCATTTGGAGCAAGTTTGATGTTGTAAGTTTTTCCATTTGAGGCCTCCTTGTATGAGTTTTGGGTATAGGTTAAAATGACCTGTAATCCACAAATGCCCAAAATACCCTTTGCTTGTCAAGACCATAAGTTGAGTTCTCCACATCATATGAAGGCATGCCATACCATTATAGAAAGCTAAGACAATGAGGAACAACTCTTAAGTTGACCAAGAATTCATTTGAAATCTCCTTGAGGGGCAAAACTAGCTTGGAAGTCAAGTCACTTTCACAGACAAAAATTCAGACACCCCAGATGACCTGTAACTTGTAAGGACCATAACTTGAGTTCTATAAATCTCCTTGAGGTCTTCCACCACTCAAATTAAAGGTCTTGAGATCCTCTACAAGTTTCATGTTGGCCAAGAAGCCATTTGAAGTTAGCATTTTGACTTATCTTGCTTGGAAATTTGACCTAAACTAGGGGATTTTACAGAGAAACCCTAATTTAGTAACTCCTCTTCTCCTTGATTTCTCTTGAATTCTCCTTGTCATATCTCCATATCCTTCTTCATATGTCAAATGTTGATCCCCACATCTCTCCAATAGACTTGAATGCCCTCTTAAGTCAGTCAACTGACCTAGGGTTGACCTAGGGTTGACCCAGATGAAACCCTAGTTGACTGTCTTCCACTATAGCTCTTGTGCTTTCATCAATGACTTGCTTTCTTCTCCAAATGACTTTGTAAGTCTCTCATAAGGTCTAGATGCTCTCCATACCTTCACTCCACAGCTCACAACCCTCTTGTTGATCCTCAGATACTCTCAGCCAGGAGATGGACTCAAGGCTTGATCTGCTGAACTCCTTGCTTTCAAATTCTTTCCTGATGACTTGAATATGACTGAATTAGGATAATAACCTCTTGAGAGGCCTCTAGAGATGAGAATAATGATTGGTCCCCTGTTGAATGACTTGCTATGCTTATGCTATGCAGATGGTTAGTTTATGTACATGACTCTATATGCAAATGCTAGTAATAATGAAACATAAACCAAGGAATAAGGTTGGGCAAATTTTAGGGTGCAACAGTCAAGAGCTCTTGGATCTACTAACCCGGTCACTGGAATATCTCTCCGGTAATTCATCACAGGGAAAGCAACACATTGATTGTTAACAGGAGGATAATGTTCACTTCGGGCGAGAAACTGCTCATGCCGATCTCTGTTCTCAACAGCAGGCTGCACAACTTGGGCTGCAGTAAGATTGTTCGCTTGCGGGAAGCCTTCCATAGAATCATACTGATGGTTGGGCGCCGTGGCGAACCTTGCCAAAGTGTTAGGAGCCTGGAAATTGCCTTCAGACATAGCCACCAATTACCTGTAACCGACTATGCTGCTTGATTCTGCTCAAATCCGCTTCAGCCCCTTGGTCGTCTTCAACACTTTACTCTTGCCTCAAACAATTCCCTGAGAATCACTTTCTGGTGAAAACAAAGGTTGGATAAGTGCTCTGACCTGCTAGAGCAATGTTATGCAGTATGATTTATGCAAACAGAAATACAAAAATGCTAACGTGCATGTGTGCATTGGAGATATTTTCCCTCCAATTCCAGTGTCAGTGGTGGCAAGACGAGATAACCCATAAAGACAATATTTGGAAAAACCCTCATATATTGATTAGAATAACTGTCTTGTCAAGAAGTTACATAACTATGCTCCATACAGCTGATATGATAAGGAGGATCCCAGCCAACATGCCTGGTGGTGATCTCAACATACAGAATACAAGAGAGAAATCAAGTACGGGTACGGTTGCGGAAGTCCTCGACCATCTTCTTTGTCTCTGCATGATCTGGTTGATAAATCAAACCTTCTATCAGTCGATCCCTCTTCCTGACCGTCCCCTGGATGTCTCTGACAAAGTCTTCCCAAGCCTTATCATTGGCACCGTCCCCAGGTTTGGGTCTCTTGGCATCTGCTCTATGCTGGAAATCTTCCAAATTCTTCATGGCATCTGTCAACTTGCGCTCGGCCTCGTATCGGCGACAGGCTTCTTCTTCAAGCTCTTCGTTCTTCACCCTGACCTGTTCTTCTAACTGAGCAATCTGTGTCTTCAGCTCTTCTTCTCGCTCCTTGCGCTTGGTCATAGTGAGATCCCAGTGTTCTCTGAACTTGGCTAGCTTCGTGTAGGCCCTTTCCAGCTCTTGCTTCTTAGTGGCCAACACACTACTAACTGAGTCGACATCTAACTCTAGACGCTTCTTGGTTTCAGTCAATTCCAATAGCGTAGTCTTTAGATGTTTCAGAGTTTCAGCCTGTTGCTTAGAAACATATCCTGTCTCAATCTTTTCATGCCGAAGCTGGGCATTCTCCTGCTCTAAAGCCTCTTTAGCCCTGGCTAGCTCTTCTTTCTCCGCCATCAGCTGCTTGTAAACCTGAATGTCCACAGTGGTAGGTTCCTCTACCGGAGGAGGATGCAATGGCTGAACCGCTGGATACGGCATAAGGAACTTCACAGCTCGCTCACGAATCCATTCTACATATGGGCCAGGAACTCGAGTATCCCCTCTGCTACCTGAAAGCTTCCCTCTCTTGTGCAAGTTTTTCCAGGCTCTCTCAAGTTTGGTCAGCATCTCTTTCCCTATTGCCCCGGTGAGATACAGAGATTCCTGTATCTCCTCGGGCTTTGGCGCTCCTTGAGGTATGTACCCAAATTGCTTGATCAATAAGGAAGGGTTATAGTTGACACAACCTTTCCTTCCTATTAACGGAACATTCGGGAATCCTTCGCCTTTGAGTATGACTTCAGCTCCAAATACTTCTTTAATGACCCATACCACGTTCTCAGCAGTTAATCCCATTAAGCGCTCGGGCCATCCTAGAGAATTGATAGAGGTGACAAACGGGTCTGACTTAGGCATATGACTGGTGAACCACCTGCATAGGAGAGGTACACAGCAAGACACATTCCTTCCTCGTCGCTTTTCATTCTGGTAATGAGTTGAATGGTGGATATCTCCCAGCAAAGTAGGAACTGGGTTTCCCGCAGCCAAAATATAGAAGGCATCAGAATCAACAAAATCAGGAATGTTCGGGAACAACACGATGCCATACACACATACAGCAAGAATGACGTCAAAAACATCCCAGCTACCCTTCTGGGCATACTCTCGAGCCTTCTCCACTAAGACATCCAACGGAAATCCCCATACGTCTCCTCTTCTGATCATCTTCCCAGACAGCTCAGACTCTTTCAAGCACAGGATGGCAGAAAGCTCAGCCAGCTTAGGCTCAGCGTCCGTACGATAAAAAGGCATCTGCTCACGGATCGGTATATCCAGAAGTGCAGAGTACTCCTCCAGGGTAGGAGCCAAGACGAAGTCGGGAAATACAAAACACCTGAGCTCCGCGTCGTAGTACTGTAACAGAGTATAGATGCCGCTGGTCTCGTAGGCAGATGGCTGATAAACGTAGGTCAGAATCCTCCCATATCTCTTCCTGAAGTCACCCATTCCCCTCTTCTTAGCAATAGCAATCAACTCTAACAATAGACTGATATTCGGCGACGGAAACTTATAGGGCAATACTCTCTTCAGGTTTTCCATGTCTTGCTAGGAACAAACACCAGAACTGGAAGGGAAAATATGTACCTGCAATACACACACATTAGTTGTATGCAAAATGGTAATGCAATGATGCAATATGATAAATAATGCAATCTGCGAACATAGGGGCTATGCTGTAGCCTGAAGAGGAATATCTCTGTGATCAAGAACAGAAAACCAACACGGTCACCAGAATCTCAGGACACTAACTACCATCTGATACTCAAAATATCAATCCCCTGGTAAGAAAACCATCTGAACCTCTGTATCTGACGAGAATACCATCTGATAATAGCCTCAACCTCAGATAAGAAACCCATCTGACCCAGACAACACACCTGGAGATGAATCAAGAACACCATCTGATAAAGATATTGAATCATGGTTTCTGAAGGCCAGTTTTCCTGCAATAACCCAGTCCCTCTCACAGGTAGGATAGACCTAATCCACGGACAAAGGTACGGCATCCTATGCGGTCATCAGCGTCACAGACTTTCATGAATGACGATACGATTCCCAGAAGGAGTGGCATCATTAAGTCATGAAGAGGCCTCACTTAGCTGACTTCCAAATGATCGGTCCCCAGAGTCGACAATCCTTACGTCTGGACTCCCCTCAGATCCTCAGGACCGGAAAGGAGCACCTCTGCAAGAATCTCGTCTGAGCGCAGATTTTCGTAGGGAACTGTGCCTGCTCAGCAGACAGGTTCGTCTACTACTTCTCCGCAACTATATCTAGGTGTGTACTCAAGCCCAGGTCCGGCTTCTCACTCACAGTAACCTCCCTCTGCCCACAGCAATAATCATAATAATATAATGCTGGAAAATAAATGCGGAAAGGTAAAGTTACAGAAAAGTAAAGTGCAGAAAAGTAAAACACAATATGCACAACACCCAACAAATAAACACCCAAGCGCTAGGATTGACTCGCGTAGGGGATGGGAAACGGTCCCAGCATAAGGGATGGGAAAAGTCCCTAGATGCAATATCCCCAGCAGAGTCGCCAGCTGTCGCTACTGCGAAAATCGGCGCCGGCTTGACAGGAGAGTCGCCACCGTGCGTTATTTATCCCTCAGAGCGGGAAAGGAAACGCTCGAAGTAAACCTCGCAAAGACGGGAAAAAGGTATGGTCATCGCAACCAAAACCTGGATTCGGGAGTCGGTTACGCAAGGGGAAGGTATTAGCACCCCTCACGTCCATCGTACTCGATGGGATCCACGCTTGGTGTTTATAGGTAAAAGGGTGTATTATCTATCTACGCTAATGGCTGGTCTGAAAAGAAAATAAAAGGACAGGACTCGACAGAACATACGGTGTTCTGGGCCTACGTATTCCCTTGTGCAATGGGAAAGTCAGAGTCAACGTAGTTCGACTGCCTACGTCTAAACGGGGGAGAGGTTGCTCGCCAGGACATCGCGTCCTGTGCCTACGTACTTCCACACAGTAGGGAAGATCAGAGCAAACGTAGTTCGACAAACTACGGGTGAACAGGGGCTCTCACACAGCAGTGAGAAAACAAACTGGTCCTAAAGGCTCGGGAACCTACAAATACGATCTAGTCTCAAATGCACTCAGGTAAGAGAAAGGGATAACAATTAGTCGTTAGTGGGAAAGTCTCGATCGCACAGCCGCGAGAGAACTAAAGTTAGTCGTTAGTGTGCTCGCTAGGATATCGCATCCTATGCCTACATATCTTCGTCTGGAACGAAGAATCAGAGCAGCTGTAGTTCAGATAACTACGGGTCAAGCTACTCAAAAGCTCCTACAGAAAGGAAAGGGAAACCCTAGAACTATAGCTGAGAAACAGGGGAATCTACCTACTGCTATCACACCTGGTTGACCATCCTAATGTCTATCATAACAACTCCGCAGCGGAGAAGTCAGAGCTCCTAAGGGATCATGGCAGCAGGACTAAACCACAAACAAGAAACTGCAAAGTAAAGAAATACTGAGAATATGCATGAATGCAACAACTAAACAAACAAGGCACAGAGGCCGCAAACCACAGAGGTAAGGGAGCTCAGCTCTACCGAATACCAACAAGCAAAGCCACGCAATAACAAACAAGCAGAAGGAGGACCACCTCAACTTCTCATGCACACAAAGTCTACTTCTGAGATGCACCTACTCAGAACTATCCAGATGAATACCTAAGTCTAATGCAACATAACATCATACAAGTCAAACAATCCAAAGAGACTAACCCTGAGCAGGGCCTCTAACAAACCTGAAACAAGCTCCTAATCTATCTCTCAAACAAAACTCTATACAGCACCCTAAGCAAAGATCTAAGCAACACTTCTAATCAAAAAATCCTAAGCAAGAGGAATCAATCCCAGTCTCCAAGCTTCAGAACAAGCTTACCAGAGGAAGGAAGCTAAGCAGACAAGTCCATAGTGCCTTCCTCAGGAAAGTACCAGGGGGTTACTACTCAGGAGTCATATCCTATGCGGCTCGACAACTGTGATCAGTTTACATTCCTCCTCAGGAGAAACTAAACTCACATGAAGGCTCCGGCATCACGGGATACTTGAGAAAACCTATATGCACTAAGGGGAACTAAGTGAGCAGGCTCATAGGACCTTCCTCAGGAAAGTACTAGGAGGCTGACACTTAGGAATTGTACCCTACATGGCTCAACAACTGTGATCAGTTTATATTCCTCCTCAGGAGAAATTAAACTCACAAGTTGGCTCCAACATCACTGGATACTTAAGAAAGCCTAGACAAACTAATGGAACTAAGTGAATAGACCCATAGGACCTTCCTCAGGAAAGTACTAGGAGGCTTCCACTTAGGAATCGTATCCCATGTGGCTCAACAACATGCGATCAGTTTACATCCCTCCTCAGGAGGAATTAAACTCACAAGTTGGCTCCGACATCATTGGATACTTACGAAAGAGGTGAGAAGAAAGAATGAAAGTCATTCATAGTGCCTTCCTCAGGAAAGTACTATAAACTCCCTTCAAACTTCAGGATCTCGAACCTCACAAACAGACAACAAGCTCCTAGACTAAGCCTCAATCCAATGCATCTCTGCAAGCTCCAACAGGACTCCAACCAGCTCCCAACCTTGAGAAGAACCCACAGGCCAACAAACCACAAGAGACTATCTCTGAAGTTCAACCACAGTTGAACTTCAAAGTCAGAAGTCATCAAGACTTCTCCTATATCCAGGCTCAGACAAATCTTATCAGAACAGCCTACAAAAATCTATCAAAAATATAATGGGAGACCTACATGGCTCTAGGATAACATACTGAAAAATCAGAACAAAATTCAACACCAGATGAAAGAACTAAAATCAGCAACACAGACATATCCACAGACCAATTCATTCAACATCAATAACAGTGAAAAAACGCAATTAAAATGAAAATGCATGATTAAGCTAATGGTTCTGCACTATAAAATTCTACACTGAATCACGAGTCTACAGAAAAAGGAACGGAATTATTTGACTAAATCTACCATTTTTTATGAATTTCCTAATGATATGCATGCATTGAAAATATTAAAAAACATCAATTAAATGGAAAATATACACAAAAATAGGAAATAAAAATAAAATGGCATTTTTATTTTTATTTAATTTTTTTAGATGCTTTCATGAAATGGTAGAACAAAGAAGGATTAAAAAAAACAATTATTTCAATTTTTTATGAATTATTTAATATGCAAGGAAAACAAAAGAAATTGAAAGAAATAAAATTGAAATAAAACTGGAGGGGGGTTTAAACAGCAATGGTTTTATGAGTTATTTCTCATTGGGCCCTGAAGGTGGGGGTGCAGCTAGCACTAGGGCGCAGGGCCCAGTTTCATCACAAACAAATAATAAACTCAGAAAAGAAAAAAAAAAGCCTGGGGGTGCTGTTAGTAGCTTTTCTCAGTTATTACTCACTGGGCTTACGCCCAGGGGGGTGCAGATAGCCATTTGGGCATAAGGCCCAACTCAAACACTCTGATCTCACACACGCCAGGGGGGGGGGGGACAAGCAATTGAGGGGGTGTTGGCAGCGAAACATGCTTGGGCTCAGCCCAATAGCCTAACCCTAATCTGAACGAACCCCAATCAAAACTATCTTCCTCCTCACAAACCCAGGGTACTGTTCATCATTCTAAACCCTAGCCGTTCATCCGTCTCCCCCAACTCACTCTCTCTGCAACTCAACCTATCTGAAACCTTCGTACCCTTCTCACGAAATCTCAATCAACAACAAACACCAACCCAGCAACGTGATCATTCTAAACCTAACTGTTCTAAATCATCATCAAACACAATATCAGGATCAAACCCCAAATCCCAGCGTCATACAACAAACCACGCACCAAATCAATTCCTCAAAACCCTAACCAATCTATGAATCGTTGAAGGCAACGCAATCTAACGAAGAACACACAAGGAGTTTTAGAAAGCATACCTGGGGATTAGTTCACCTTCTTTGAAGGACTTTTCTGAAGACGCTATAGATGAAGGTTGGAGCGAAGAAATCTGGAAATCTCCTGGAAGCAGACGACGAATCTGGAGATCTGGATGAGTGCGCTTGTGTTCTTCATAGATCCAGATGAAGACGATTTGGACGCATCTGAAATTTGAACATCTTGGTGGCTTTGTTGAAGAACGAGGAATCTTGATGAAGCTGGGAGGATTGAAGGACTTATGGAGGTTTGATGGCGTTCTGGAGATGGCGTTCTGGAGATGTTGTATGAAGGTTTGAGGAATTTCTTTATGAAAATGATGAGTATTCAAGCGTTCTGGAAATTCTGGGATGAGGATGATGGAGGTTTGAGTGGATTCTGGAAAAGGTTGTATGAAGGTATGAAGATTCCGGCGACGATGATGTTTCCGGCGAGGGATCAGATGAAGGTGACGGAGGAGGAAGGGGGAGAACGAAGAAGATAGGGTGATTCTGGGTTTTCTGGTGGTTCAGGTGGTGGCCGGAGTTGGTTGGGTTGCCGGCGGTGGGGGTTCACCGGATTTGCATGCCGGTCAGGGGAGTTTCCGGTGAGGAGGTGAGGGGAGCTGGGAGGTGGACGCGTGTCACAGTTGGTGGAGGAAGTTGGTGCATGCGTGCCACGTGTGGTGGCGTGGAGAGAGAGGGAGAGATAGTGGAGTCTGAGTGGAAAATGAGGTGGGGCCGTTCTGCAGTTAACACGTGGCGTGCCTATTTATGACACTGAGACTTGCTGGCGTGTTCTGGAACCTTCTGGTGTGCGCTGGAAGAATTTGGACTGTTTGGACTTTTCTGGACTTGCTGAATTGCCAATTGATGAGAATTGGGCCTCAACAAAAAAATACCCCTGGGCCCATACGAACATGACCAACAAAAACTGTAAAAAAAACTGCATTAAAAAACAATTAACTAAACCTAATTATATCTAATCAAAACAATTAACACCTAATTAACTAATGATTAATCCTAATAAAATCTAAAAATCAATTAAGATCTAATTAACTCTAAAAATTCAATTAACCTAATTAAACTCTAAAAAATGATTAAAAGTCTAATTAATTCTATATTATCCTAATTAAATCTAAAAATCAATTAAGATCTAATTAACTCTAAACTTCTACTAATTCTCTATTAAAACTCTAACATTGTTTATTATCTATTAAAATCTATCATTAATAAAAGAAAAACTATACTATTTTCTATATTATCTAAAAACTATTTAATTTCTATTAACCCTAATTTATCATTCTATTTAATATGCTAAGAAAAATTCACTAATATAAAAAATGATAAAAGCTATTTAAATTCTATTAAAAATTCTACAAATGATTAAAATCTATTTAAAATATTCTATAAAATTCTAAAAAGAGGATTAAGCTATTAAAATATTCAAAAACCCTATTTAAATTCCAGAAAAATCTGTAAAGCCTATTAAAATTCACAAAAGTCTATTAAACCCTAAAAATGCAGATAAATGCGCATGACCCCCCATAAAAGAACGCACGAGACCAGATCGAATCGAACAGAGAGCCCCGGGCATCAGAATATCATCAAAATCATTGTGCAAGCTAAAAATCACCGAGGAGCGCACAATTTCCCGAAAATAAAACCCCGATAATCTGGACTGAATCGGCCATATCTGATAGACGAAAGTCAAGCTGTAAACTCTGATATCCCCTGCTTGTGCACAAATATCACATGTCTGAGCTGCGAATATGAATTTAAACCATGAGTCAGATAGGAGAATCGGTTGGTCAAATTTTAGGGTGCAACACTTGTGTAGAGGTCAATGGTATGTGTAACTTGTGCCACAAGTTTCTTTTGGATCATGTTTTTCCACTTGCTTGAAGTGTGAGATAATTTCTTGAACTTTGGTTCTTCAATGTGACTTGATCCTTCTTGTGTTTTCCTTCCATTTGGATATTGAATTTGAGGTATTCGCTTTATGTTTCACTTCTGCCCTAGTTGGTTTAACACTTGTTCATGATGACTTGGTGATGATAATTCCACTTTGAGTTTGTCATGAACACTTGTGTTGCACCCTAAATTTTGACCCCTTAGATTCCCATCATCATTTTAGGAGCATACTCATGAATTATCTAACCTTAACCCAGTGCAAGTTTGTCTTTGTCAAATTACAGATGAATCAGGGTTTCGTGCAGTCAAAATCAAAACTTCAAGGGTGTGATTAGTCAATGTTTTGGGATCATTCAACTATGAAAAAAGGTCAAGGGCGTCATATAATGTCAATTGAGAATCCAATTTGAGGATGTTACCCTAGAATCCAGAGCAGTGTATTTCAGAGCACCCGATTAGGGTTTTTGACCGGTAAAAAGTCAACTATAGTTTGACTTTGATGTTGGAAGGTATTTTAATGATGGGATTATGATCCATGAAGTTCATTTAGCTTAATAAAGTTCATTCAAGAAGTTTCAAAGCCTCAGGAGGTCCAGAATGTCAACAGGCGACTCGGTAGTCACCGATCGGTCGTACGGTTGACCAAAAAGTCAAATCTCCAAATTTTACGATTTGGACTTCATGTTGTGAAAAAAAATTGTTCCTTATGTCATATTGGACTTGCATATCAATTTTCAGGACCATTGGATCAAGGATGAAGGAGAAATCGAAAAATCGGGAAATTAGGGTTTTGAAAGGGGCTAAACCATAACTCCTTAACCACACATCTAATTGAGTTGGTTCAAAGCTCATTTGGAAGCTCTTGACAAACCCTACAAAAGTACGTAAGTGGTCCATGATCAGAAAATGCATAGATTTGGAGTTAGGATCAAATTCATTTCTAGAAGGGAAAAAGACTTAGAGAAATTTCACTTTTAAGTTCATTTTTTAGCAACTTTGGGAGACTTTTTGGCCAAGTTCCTTTGGGAAATTGAAAATCATGAAAACATGAATGTTTTATATCTACTTGAGGGCTTTCTAAAAAGTACTAGCACATCTCAAAAGGATTTGTGAGCTGAAAGTTATGGTCATGGCAAGTTGGTGGTTTTTCACTTTAGTCCCACATTGTCAAAATTCAAGAATTCATTCTTTCATCAAAATTGACCAAACTCAGCTGGTGAATCATGTTGTATATGATATGTGAGGTGTTTGTAGCATGAAAGAACCAAGGATTATGCAAAAATTTGAAATCTCCAAAGCCAAAGCAAGTGGCTTGCAAGTTGTTTTGCAAGTTGCATTCCAAAGTGAAAAACAAGCATGAGGTGTAAAAGTGATTCTGAACCAGCCACAAGCCTATACCTCTAGCCTGCAATTATCCACACTAATTCATCATTTTCTTGACTAATGAGGCTTGCCTATCAGCCAAGAAAACCCTCTTGTGGAGGTTTAATAAAAAAAATCCAAAACCTTTCTTCAAAGTGAAGAAATATTCAAATCTGCCCCAAACCACTTCCTTGCCTATAAATAGATCCCTCACCACTTAATTCTCAACACAATATCAATGCTAAAAACCAGAGAAATTGAAGTCTCTCACTCTTGCCCTCCTTACTCCAAAATCACAAACTTGTCAAAAGTGCCAAAAATCTGTCTTGCTACCAAGGCTGCCAAACTCATTTCTCTATATTCAAACTCCCCAACAATCATCCATACAATCCCTAAATATGATATAGGAGGTGTTACAACCTTTGAGTCACTCAAAAACCTCACCATTCAAAAAGTCAACTTCATCACCAAGTTACTTTGACCAAAAGCCACAAAATCAGCCATATCACCAAGTTCCTAACACCTCTCATATATCATTCCTCAACTGTCCAAAGCATTGAGGGGCATTGGTGGAGTTTATTTCTCCAACTGCCTTGAAGTTTGCTTTGTTACTTCACAAGGAAGAAATCTCTCAAAGCTAGGAGTACTTGAAGTTCCTCTGGGTTTCTTGGTGTTCAAACTTGCTCAATACAGCCTACTAGAGGTATATAAACACTCTATTCTTGCTTTGCACCATAATTCCATGATTTGTTATTTTGAGTTCATTATGTGAAAGATATATCATGTGCGTGTTTCATGCCAAAATTCTGTCATGACTCAAGAACAACTCCTTGGTGATTTGAATCATATTTGAAATCATAATGATGATATGTGTGTATGTTTGTGTGGAACTGTTTGCATCTGTTTTGCTTCATCATTCATAAAATGCCACACTTTGCATATTAATGCCATAGACATGTCATTTTTGGTTAGGGGTTAAAGTTGGTTTAGATTTGAATTTAGGATCATCCTTTTGTGCATTTAAGACTTGTCTGTGCAACTGTTTTGAAGTAAACATGACAGAAATTGATTTTGAACCTCTTCATGCTTTATCCAAAATGCCAAATAGCAGCCCAAACACTTTTTCTACCGCAGACCTTTTTGAACTCATTTTTGTGATTGAATACATGTAATTATGTATGTGTGAATGGTATGTATGATTGGTTTGGTTAGAATATGCTTGGAACATGAATTAAGTTTCCTCATGCATGATCAAAACATTACTTTGCAATTTAAACACCACATTCTGTCACAGTCTGTTTTTAATCTCAAATGGTGTTCTATCTCATCTTATATCATGAATGTATTATGTATGTATGGCTAGAATGACTTGAAAATGTTTTGAATTTGAACCTCACATTTTGCTGCATTTCACTCACATTAATCTTGCACATGAAACACCATATTCTTCCACAGCCAGTTTTAACCATATGTGTTGATTCAAACTCATTTTATATCATGAATACAATGTGTGTGTGTGATTGAAATGACTTGAAACTGTCTTGAGAAAAATCTTCACATGATCATGCATCTCACAAAACACAAGCCTACACTTGACATGTCATTTTTCATAACAGTTGGCCTTGAGTTTGTTTCAGGTGTTAGTATCCCTCAGAAGCATTTATATGAGATGTGTGTATGTTTAGTTTGATGAAAAACCAACTGTAACATGAATTGCACATTTCCATGCCTTTCACACATACACACTTGCATATTGATCACCACTTTTCACACCAGTCCATTTTGAACCTCATCTTTTGATTGAAATCATCCAATACCATATGTGGGAGCTGTGTGTATGATTTATTTAAGTTGAAATGCATTAAAACATAAACTAGACTTCATCATGCACATCATTCATGAAATTTTGCAATTCACATGGCACTTTTTTACCACAGTTGGATTTCATCCATAAAATTGTTTTAGATCCATTCATTATCATTTATATGTTGTGTGAGCATGATTATTTTGATTAAAAACTGACTGATACATGAGACTCACATCAAAATGCATTTTCAAGCTCCCAAACATACCTACTATCGGGTTTTAAAATAGGAAAGGAATTTTAAAAATCTAAGTGCACCATCTTGTTCCTCATGTTTTTCTGGTCAATTTGCATATAAATTTCATCTCAAAACATCAAGAAATGAGAAAGTTATGGCCAAGTTGCAAAACTGAATTTTGTGCCTTGTTTCATGCCCAACCTGGTTTTTGTGTATCCCTTATATATTTAAGGGGTGGCATCAATCAACGGATGTACAGACACTCCAGTGGTAAGACCATATGCCAAAACACGCCTTGCACGCCTTGAACCTGAGTTCGACCCCTGAGGAGGGCAACTCTTTTATTAATTTTTGTCATTTTTAACCAAAATTCAAAAAATCATATCTCTCTCAATTTTAATCATTTTTCACACATTCTTTTTGCATTGTGTTCATCTTGATGTCTACTTTCATTTCATATTTTTTATTTTCATGTTTGCATAATTTTTCATCTCTTTTGACTATGTGCAAGTTGTGTACTTTCTGCGATCGCTTTTGACAGATGCAGATGGATTTTCTCTTGATGTACTTGTGATTTTTTGTGATACTTGTTTGCATTCATATCCTTAAATGTTAGACAACATGTTAAAACTTCATCTTTGATTAATACCATGTTCATGTTACTTCATCTGATAGCTTAATTAAACTCGACCTGTCGTCACAATTCCTGTTAATTCATCTGCTTTGATTGTCATCAATGCACCTTCATCTTTATCATTCCACATGTTTATTTAATGGTTGTCACCATGAATATGCCTTTATCATGTTGTTATTTTACTTGTTAAATTGTCTTCTTTCCCCAAGTGATGAAGCTTGTTAGCTCTCATCCAGTTGCCTCTCCTGTATACTTCCAAAGGAAAAGTCTGTCCATTTGACCCTCATGTCTTGGATACCTCCCTCATCCCTCTCTTGAATTTGTTAAGTCATTTTAACCCTAGATTAGAAGCTGTTAAACTTTGCTTCAAGTCTAAGAAACCCACCTGTACTAGGAGTGTTCTTCAACTAGAACCCTAGGAAAAGAGTTTGTCAACTCTGTGTAAGAATCAATGTCATGATTTTTTACTTCCCCTTTTGAATATTACAACTTAGATTAGGGAGTTTTGTTAAACTCCACACAAACATTGTCATGTTTGTTCCCCCTTGAACCTTGATCATAATCAAGTGTTCTTCTTCCCTTGTGAGGTGAACTACGATTGCTCTGATTCTATCCTAGTTAGGATACGTAGGCAGAAGATGCGATGTCTTTGCGAGCAAACTTAGAAAACCATTTAGGCCTTTACCTATCCCTAATCCATGTCCCAATCCATAATACATTTTCAAAAACTTAGCAAGCAATCAAAACAAAAGGTTCCTGTAGAGTACTACAGATGCTTAGGGTGCTAACACCTTTCCTAGGTATAACCAACCCCCCGATCCCCGAATCTCTTAAGCGTTGTCGTTACATCGCGAAAAAGGTTTTTCTTTCTTTAGACCTTTCCTTTGGATAAAATAAAGTTTGGTTGTAAAAGAATTAAGGTTCAAGTTAATTAATAGCTTGATATCCGATTTTCACCGCAACAACTTGTGTTTGTTTTGCTTTGCTTGATCTTTAAGTAAGTTTTGGATGAGTTGACTATGTTGTGGTGGCTGCCCCACATACTTTCCTCCCTCATTTCTTTGCTTGTGCTTTGTGTAGCACCTTTCTCCTTTGAGGATTGATGGTAGTTGTTTGTAGGAGTTTACTTCTCCCATTTCATCTCATCCTTGTTGACTTGTTTAAGTCTTCTCTTGTGTTTGAGTATTCATTTGTGTTTGCATTTGTGTTTGCATCTCATGTTTTTCTTCATTGCATTGACTTGTTTAAGTCTCTCATCTCATTTTCATTTTGTGATTGATTTGCTATGTGTTTACTTGTGCTTCTTGCCATGATCCCTTAGGATTCCTAGTCCCTCTGTTTAAGATGGGAGTAGGAGAGACATTAGGCTTTCAATCCTTTGTATGATAACATTAGGTAGTTTCCTTTTCAATCCCAACTTTAGGATCACATTGCATGCCAACATTAGGGTTAATCAGTTCCTCTTAGAGTCTTGTGTCTTCTCTTCTCATCTCAGAATCTCTTAAGACATTTAATAAAGGATAACAAGTGTTGTACGCTACGAGCCTTAAGTACATGAGGAATGATAAGTGGGGGGCCTCCTCTCACATTGTCTAGAGTGTTTAGCGTATGCCTTTTGGACGATACGCGATGCATTCGCTCTTATGTCATAGTCTTTAGTGTAACATGAGTTACAAACCAACTCAATTCACTTCTTTTAAAAAACACAAAAATAAAGTTCAAACTTTTTCAACCTTCGGGATTGTTTTCAAACCTCATTTTCAGAGAGAGTATGTTGCTTTTCCATTCTACCGCAAACATGCATCGTCCGTAACTGCTAGAATGGAAATTTAACATCGCTTATAAAACACTTAACTAACCGATGGTCTAGTTTTCCCAAACTACGTTTGCTCTGATTGATCATACCAGATGAGGATACGTAGGCACAAGAAGGCGATGTCTTGGCGAGCAACCTTCCCCCATCACCCGTAGTTTTCCCGAACCACGTTGACTCTGACTTTCCCATTGCACGAGGGAATACGTAGGCATAGGGCGGCGATGTCCTATCGAGTCTGTTCTTTCTCTTCACCCCCGTTTAGCAGTAGCTTTAGATAGTTTTTACCCATAGATTAGACAACAAGCGTGGATCCCGTTGAGTACAACGGACGTGAGGGGTGCTCATAACTTCCCCCTGCGTAACCGGCTCCCGAACCCAAGATTTGGTTGCGATAACCCTGTCTTTCCCTTTCTCTTAGGTTTTCTTCGATCATTTCCTTTCCCTCTCTTTAGGATAAATAACGTTCGGTGGCGACTCTTCTGTCTAGTTTGTCGGCTTTTCCTTTTTCGCAGTATGCGACACATTGATTATTTGAACGAACCAGCACACTATTTAGCAATCGAGGACGAATCCGATGATAAGCCTTGGTTCTACGATATAAAAAGATATCTGGAAAAATAGGAATATCCTGAGGGTATCACTATCACTGATAAGAAAGCTTTCAGGCGTCTATGCGCCAAGTTTTTCTTGAGCAGTGGTGTATTGTACAAGAGGAATTATGATTCTGTGTTGCTCAAATGTGTGGATAGACACTAAGAAGACACAATTATAAGGTCCATACATGAGGGTTGTGAGGGTGTACATGCCAAAGGTCCTGCTATGGATAAAAAGATCCTTTGAGCTGGGTATTATTGGACAACAATAGAGGTAGATTGTTACAACTTTGCCAAAAGATGTCGCAAGTGCCAAATCTACGGTGACAAGATCCATGTGCCTCCAACTCCATTGATTGTTCTGACTTCTCCTTGGCCCTTCTCTATGTGGGGTATTTATATGATTGGAGTGATAGAGCCAAAGGCTTCCAACGGTCATCGCTTCATCCTAGTTGCTATCGATTATTTCATCAAGTGGGTTGAAGCTGCTTCTTATATAAATGTTACACGCCAAGTGGTTGCCAGATTTATCAAGAAAGAGATAATCTGTCGCTACGATATTCCTAGCAACATTATCACTGACAATGCAAGTAATCTGAACAACAAGATGATGCAAGAGGTGTGTCAAGAATTTAAGATTGAGCACCACAACTCTTCACCATATCGACCCAAGATGAATGGTGTCGTTGAAGCAGCAAACAAAAACATCAAGAGGATTATCCAGTAGATAGTCAAGACTTACAAGGATTGGCATGAAATGCTTCCATTTGCACTGCACGACTATAGAACTTCAATTTGTACTTCTACTAGGGTAACTCTGTATTCACTTGTATATGGTACGAAGTCTGTTCTACCTATCGAAGTCGAAATTCCTTCTCTCAGGCTCATCATGGAAGCAGAACTTGATGAGGCTGAATGGGTTCAATCCAAATACAATCAGTTGAATCTCATTGAAGAAAAGCGCCTGACAGCCATTTGCCACGGTCAATTGTATCAGAGACGCCTCAAGCGAGCTTTTGACAAGAAATTTCTTCCTCGAGCGTTCCAAGCAGGCGAACTCGTGCTCAAGAGGTACTCTCTTGTTCATTCGGATCCGTGCGACAAATGGACTCCTAATTACGAAGGACCTTTCGTTGTCCAGAAAGCCTTCTCAGGCGAAGCCTTGATCCTCACCACCATGGATGGGGAGGAGTTGCCACATCCCGTGAACTCCAATACAGTCAAAAAATATTATACCTAAAAAGAAAAATGAATAAAAAAGCCTGCAAGATTGGCATCCGCAAGGGCAATCTAGGAAAAAGTGGGCGTCCCGATGGACCAAAAAAAGAAATGTCCATGCAAACGTTAGGGACAAATAAAAACAATAAAAACCCGCTAAGTTGAAAACCTGAAAGGGCGACTTAGGCAAAAATGGGTATCCCATTGGACGAAAAGAAATAGAAATGTCCAGGCAAAAATTAGGGATAAAGGCATTTTACCATGAACACCTGAGCCTATTTTCGTCATGGCTAACCTCAGACGGGAAACTATCAATTAAATCATCACCAACTAACGCACAGTGTTGGAACCCGGACTTGCAGGGGATGGTAGCTAATGTTGTAATCTATTTAAAGTCAAATTTCCCATTGCCATTTACTTTGTTTTTCAATTTTATTGTAAATTTCCTCATTAAGGATTTTTACATCCTTGTGCACATCTTATGTACAAAAGCCTTTTACATTCAATAAAATGTTCATCCTTTGATTTCTCATTTGTCTCTTTTCAGTATTTTGTTTGCAAACGAACAATTATTTATGATCACATAATGCTATAAAGCGTTGAGAAACATAAAAGCTAGAATCAACCAGGAAAATATTATGCATTGCATGCTTTACCGGAAATTATCGAAGGAAGATTGGTAGTTTTCCTTTATAAACTTGATTCTCGGTGAACAATGTCATGTTTAGTTAGGACTGCCAACTGCGTTCCTTCTCCCCAACAAGTATCAGTTTGGTTCTTTAGAATCACTATTTTCACCAAGCAGAGACTTGTTTGCTTTTCCCCAGTAGAAGCAAAATTTCTTGCAGCACTCTAACGGATCGAGGTTGTCAATCCCCAACAGTGATGGCACGTCATTTCAATCATCTTGATTTATTCCTCCCTAGGAAGAGTTAGTTAGATGAAGATCAACCATGATTACTTCATTCTCCAGCCAGGGCCAGCTATAGTTTGGAAGTCTGAGATTTCTAAGCTCTTTCCCCAACAGCATCGTCAGGTTCCTCAGTTGAGGACGTCGAGTTCATTTTACTACAATCTTTGTCCGCCGGAGAAACCGCATCTCGACCTTTTCCGCTGCATAGCATGATATCAAGCATCATGTTGAACATCATGGCATATGCATCATAGCATACTTCCCTTTGACAGATCAATCTCCCCAGTGGATCTCAGCCAAACCTTGCTCTTGAACAAATCTTTGCCTTTCCCCCATCAATCGTCGTCGGCCAAATATTTCGAGCTACTCTTTTATTTAATCCTTCCACCTCGAATAATCGAAAAGCTGGCACAATTCGAATATTCAGATCCAAGAAGATTAAATAGGGGCAGCTGTCGTAACTCGAAATTTGACCTCCTTCTTGCCTTTTGCATAAGCATGTGCATTCGCATCCTTAGTATACGCATTCACACTTTTTCTCTATGATATTTTGTTGCAGGAATATTCAGGTTTTGCGAGCCCGATTAATCACATCCTCTCAAAGATATCACATCACCAAAACAAGCACAAAATGAAGATTTCTATGCCTATTCATCAGAGCAAAAGGTCGAAAATCGAAATTGTGGCCACAACACCATTTTTCAAGCAATTATGTAATTTTTTCCTGAAGTAACCAGTTACCCACTTTCTAGGCAAAACAGAGTAACCAGTTACTTTATGTAAAAATGCAGTTTTTGCTGCATTTTTTGTGACAACAACTTTCACTCTACTTTTGGGGTCTACTTGTTCTAGCATTGTGTGGAACATTCTAGACATCTCTAGATAATTCAAGACTTTTCAAAACACTTCAGGGCATTTGCTCCAACACATCAATTTGGATTAAGACCGCCATGTTGCTTCATTCACAAGCATGTGAGCCCTTAGATTCAAGCTTGCATTAGGATGGTTACCGAGTCAACTACCAAACTAACTAAGTTAACCTCCAACTCAGTGAGTTGAGGCTAACTAACTCCAAGGCTAGTTCCAAGGCTGCATCCAAAGCTCACTCTGAACCTAGCGACTCCGAAGCAAAACTCTATATAAACAAGTCACCACCATTCCACAAGCGGGGTTCAATCATTTTCTCAATTCTTACATTTTTCACACTTAATTCTCTCACATCCTCTCTGAATTTTCTACAACATTTCCACATTCATCTCCATCCTCTCTCAAAAAAACCTCACAAAAGCTCAATTTCCACCATTAGAGTGTAGCAATCTTCCCATCGAAATTGTTATTCTCTTGAGCTAAACCTCATTCCACCATATTCTTACTTGGATTTCTGGATTCACAGTAGATTCTTCTTCATTCATCCTCATATTCTCAAACTTGGTGGTAAGGAGCTACAACCTTGACATACAAACTTTGATTGTGCCTTCATGTTTAGTTTTTATAATCTCCCATGTTGTTTTCACTTATGAACATGTGTTGATCAACATGAACATGTTCTTGTCTGCACCATTAAAAATTGCATTCAATGCCTTGGAGTTCCCAATAGCTACATCGTTTTCAACATTAGTCCAATCATCCTTTGGTTTTAGAATGTTTTTACCATCTTAAGAGGTAATCATTGGATTTTTTCATCCATTGATTATAGCTTCCATGCTTTATTTCCCAAGGATTTGAGAAAATCCACCATCATCACCTTCCAATAATCAGAATTTGTGCCATCCAAAATAGGTAGTTTTTTTGACTAATCCTGCATCTTTAATTGTCTCCATTTCAGCATAATTTATCTTCCATAGAGCTCACCCAACAGGCTAGGGTGCTTGCTTCGAAGCCAATTAAAATTATGTTCCTCAGGGGACAGATGTCGAACTTGATGCTTTGACAACCGATTCGACAAGATACCCCAGAACCATTATAATAACAAGTACTAGATGATGGAGAAGGAAAATAGTAAAGAACACAATCAATTATTTATCTAATTCAATGAAACTACACCTACGTCTGAGGGGCTGAGTCCACAGACTATTAGAAGCTTATTATAATTAAACTTATTAAAAACAACAAACTAATGTCGTTTCCTAACACTAGCCAATAATTTTCTATTTAGATCATCCCCTAAACATGAGAACATACTCACTTCTTCTCAGCCAAAATCTAAGACTATAAGAAAATGTGATAAAACAAAAATGAGACAATTAGAATAATAATCACCTCGAAAGCATAGGAAGCATCAACATATAGGTGAATTGATGCAGTAACACCCGTATGATTCATTATTTCAAAAGGAATCCCATAGCTTATCCAAAAATTATAGAAAGAGATATTATAGAAATGCTCCTCAATTGCTAGCTTTACTGGGCTCTACTCGTCGTAATTTTTTTAATATTCAAGACCATTTGCTTGACAAAGAAAAGAACAAAAACAATGAATATAAATATGACAATACATAAAAAATTTGGGGATTCGCATAAATAGAACACAAGGTCATTTCTCACCCCAAAAATATTATCTATATTAGACCTCTACTAACATCAACCTATACATTTTTGTGAACACTTTAAGCAAACATCTCTTGCAGATGCATTTTCAAAATAAGACAACATTAAGTTTAGATTCCAAGTCTTTTAAGGTTCCATAATAGAAAAAATAGAAAATAAGATGTTACACATGATGTACCTCAAAACATTTGACGATGTCAATATCACATGCATAGATAGCCACATTCTTACAAGGTCCAAGGGATAAGTAGGCGTAGCAGTAGTTATGCATGCTTTTATGACTTTGTAGTTGTGGAATCACCTTCAGCTACTGCACATATAAAAAGGTTATATATATTTAAATTTTGTTTTTAATCACTCAAAATATATTTTTTTAAAGAATGATCATCTTAAAATTTTTCATCAATACTTTTGGTTTTTAATACTAAAATTATCGCTAAAATAGTTGCTAGTTTAGTCGATAAGTAATAAGTCATCGCTAATTTTGTCACTAAGTTGTAAAAATCGTCACTAGGTTGCAGCAAGAACCAAAAATGTAGTTGAAATTTTTTAGGAGAATCATTCTTCAAAATAAATATTTCGAGAAATTGAAAATAAAATTTGAAATATTCAAAAATAACACAAACATATTTAATCCTATAAAAAATAATCATTATAAAACAAAATTTGAAATAATCAATATAAAACAAAATATGAAAATAAAAATACATATTTGTCATCATAGATGAATTTAATTTATATGTACTATTAATGTAAAGATTTTTTACACTGTCAGTTGATCTCAACCGCTGAATTATTTGAATGCTTTAACTTTTTTTTAATTATTTAAAAATAATACCATCAGATGATTGTGATGTATTGACAGTGTGAAACTTATTACAATGCATAACAATTAATCTCATCATAGATTACTCCTACTCCTTATTTTCTTATAGTGTTCGTAAGAATAATAAAAGTTAGATAAAAAGGTAATCGGTGAGCAATCGTAACCATATTCCCTTTCCAAAAATCTTTAAACACTTTTTATGAATTATTATTGAAGTTTAATTCCATATAGCTGCTTTTCTCAAAATTGCAACATTGGAAATGCATTCCTTGAACCTGAAAAATAAAACAATTTTTATTATAATTATAGTAAACCAAACTTTTAACATTAACATCCTCAATAAATTAATAAATTATCTTGACCAGATGGCATAAACTTCGCATTTATCAAAAGAATTCTGGGAAGTTATGAAAGAGGACTTCTAGAGATTCATTTTCGAGTTTCGCCAAAACAGAAGATTGGTTAAAGGTGTAAATTGTGCATTTTTAACGTTAATTCCAAAAGTTGAGAATCTGTTGAAACTTAGCGAATACATGCCAATCACTCTAATCAGGAGCATGTATAAAGTGTTAACGAAGCTGTTAGCAAACAGGTTGAAATGGGTGATCAATAAAGTAATTTCGAAGCTGCAGTGTCCTTTTGTATAAGGTCGTCAAATAACAGATGGAATTCTTGTGGCTAATGAACTTGTGGATGAAACAAAAAGAAGGAAAAGAAAAGTGTTGTTGTTTAAAGTAGATTTCGAAAAGGCGTACGACTCAGTGGATTGGAGATATTTGGACTTTTTAATGGAGAAAATGGGATTTAATTTGAAATGGAGAGGCTGGATTTCAGAATGCATTCGGACTACCTCGATTTCAGTTTTAGTTAACGACAGTCTTACTGCTGAATTTAGTGTTGATAGGGGCTTAAGACAAGGCGATCCGCTATCTCCGTTTCTCTTCTTGATGGCAGCAGAAAGGTTCAATAGTATGATGTCGAAAAGCATTCAACTGAACCTGTTTGAGGGATATGAATTAGGGAATGGAGAGGTAAGTATGTCACACCTCCAATATGCAGATGACACACTAATTGTGGGAAAAAAGAGTTGGAAAAATGTGAGAAGTATCATGGCAAATTTACAATTATTTGAAATGATATCGGATTTGAAATTAAAATTTCACAAAAGCATTTTGGTAGGAGTAAACATCTTTCTTAATTGGTTGGAAGAAGCATCACAATTATAAAAATGTAAAGTTGGAGGTCTACCGTTTAAATATCTTGGCATACCAATCAGAGGAAACCATAGAAGGAAGGAGTTTTGGAAATCGGTGGTGGAGGCAGTGAGAAGCAGATTGTCCAAATGAAATAACCGACACTTGTCTATTGGAGGACATATAGTCCTCCTTAAAAATGTCCTATTCACGTTACCTGTCTATTTTCTTTCTCTCTTTAAAGCACCAACAAGTATTATTTCTAACCTTGAATCTATTTTTAAAAAACTTCTATGGGGTGGAGGAGCTGAGAACAGAAAAACAAGTTGGATGCATTGGAACTTAGTGTGTAGGGAGAGAGAGAGAGAGAGAAGGGAGGTCTAGGCTTATAGAACTTAAAATCTTTCAACATGGCATTATTAGGAAAGTGGTTGTGAGATGTTGGATCGAACTCTAGTATGGTCGAATGGCAGCTTCTGGTTCGACAGGAATTAAGCATGAGGTCAAAGTCTGTTCGCATTCTGTTGTCGAAGTAATGCGTGTTGTAGTCGAAATTTGTTCTAAGATGTATTAGTAAATATTGATAGGGTTTTTAGTCTGTTCGCATTCTCCATACCTTAATTTCCGACTCTAAGCCTTTCTCCTTGATTCTTGGAAACCTCGCGAAGCTTTGCCTCAATCCTCTTCCTTAGAGCTCTGGCATCTATTTCTTCCCTTTTCGTGGTCTAACAAGAATGAATCTTAATTCCCTCAAAATTCCTTTTTGTTAAACCTAACTTTGGGCCTTTAAAATGAGATTTCCAATTTCACCCTCACTAACTCCTCCTCAAATTTCCATTTTGCCCTTAATTCACTTATATTTATTTAAATTAATAACAATACCAATATATTCATATTATATACTATTATTTAAATAAATAACTCAAAATCCATAATTCTCAATACTTTATACCAACCACCGCAAATCACCAATAATATGAATATTCCTATTTAAATAAATTAAATAAATATTCCAATAAATTTGGGGTGTTACAACTCTCCCCCACTTAAAAGAATTTTCTCCTTCGAAAATTACCTCAAGGAAACAGAGTCGGGTACGACTCCCTCACCCGATCCCCACGCTCCCAAGCCCAACTTTCTCCAGCTGGTCCTCCCAAAACGATACAGACCAAAAAAATTTGGTGTGAGTTTTCGAGACTTCAAAGCTCGGCCAACACCAGTTACTGGCGTAACTCTCAAAAACACGTGATCTCCCTCTCGAAACTTAAGTGCTTTCCTCCTCTTGTCATGGTAACTCTTCTAACGACTCTGCGAAACTTTCATCTTTTCTTGGATCCTCTTGATCTTTTCAGTCGTATGCTGAACAATATCAGGTCCGAGCATAACACTCTCGCTTGACACATACCAACACAAAGGAGTCCTACATCTCCTACCATACAATGCCTCATATGGTGCCATTCCGATACTAGAATGATAATTTTTGTTATAGGTAAACTCAATCAACGGAAAATGACTATCCCATGATCCACCTTGATCCAATACACAAGCTCTCAACAAATCCTCTAAATACTAGATAGTTCTCTCTATCTGTCCATCCGTCTGCGAATGATAGGCAGAACTCAACCTCAACTTAGTACCCAAAGCTGTCTGCAAACTTTCCCAGAACCTCAATGTAAATCTCGGATCTCTATCTGACATAATACTCGACGGTATCCCATGCAACTTCACAATTCCCTCAATATACATCTCAGCTAGCTTCAACATAAAACAATTAATCCTCATTGGTAAGAAATGCGCTGATTTAGTCAATCTATCCATAATCACCCAATTAGCATCATTCCCCTTCACAGTCCTCGGCAAACCCGACACAAAATCCATGGAAATATTATCCCATTTCCACTCTGGAATATTCAACGGTTGCATCAAACCCAACAGTCTTTGATGTTCAATCTTTGACTTCTGACAAGTCTAACCAGCATACACAAACTCAGCCACTTCTTTCTTCATCTCTGGCCACCAAAATAATTTCCTCAAATCCTGGTACCTCTTCGTAGCACCGGGATGGATACTCAATCTACTTCGATGTCCTTCCTCAAGAATACTCTATTTCAACTCAATAATATCTGGAATACAAACTTTATCACGACATCTCATGATACCATTTTCATTAATCCGAAAATCAGCTATTCGACTTTGATTGATCAAATTCCACCGATCTACCAACTCAAATCAGATTTTTGACCTTCTCGAATCTCATCAAGAATACCACTAGTAAGCTTCAACATACCAAGCTTAACTCTATAAGAAGTCTCTTCACAAACCAAATCATATCACGAAATTGCTCAATCAGTTTTAACTCTTTTACCATCATCATCAGTATATGTGAAGATTTCCTACTCAATGCATCAGCTACCACGCTTGCTTTATCCAAATGGTAATTCAAACCAAAACCTATATCCTTCAGAAGTCCCAATCATCTCCTCTGCCCCGCATTCAATTCTTTCTGATCAAAGAAATAATTCAAACTCTTATGATAACTAAACATCTCAAATCTCAAACCAAACAAATAATGCCTCCAAAGCTTCGACACAAACACAACAATAACCAACTCTAAATCATGCGTCAGATGATTCCTCTTATGCACTTTAAGTTGCCTTGAAGCATAAGCTAAAACTTGTTGATGTTGCATTAACACACCTCCCCATCCCATCAACGAAGCATCACAATATACAACAAATTGTTCTTTTGGATTTGGCAAAATCAAAACATGAGCTGTGTCAGCCTTCTCAAAAGCTCTTGAAACTTTCTTTACACTTTGCATCCAAACAAAAGCTTGAACCTTCCTAGTCTACCGTGTCAATGGCAAAGATAACTTGGAAAAAGCCTTCAATGAATTTTTGATAATAACCTGCCAACCCAAGAAAACATCTAATCTCAAAAACAGGTTTTGGAGCTTTCCATTGCGATACAACTTCAAACTTCGACATATCAACCGCAATAACTCTACTCGAGATCACATGACCAAGACCAAGGAAACTCACTTCCTTTTACCAAAACTCACACTTTGACAGTTTTGCATACAACTGCTTCTCTTTCAACGCTGATAACACAATTTTCAGCTGCTTAGCATGATCCTCTTCACTCTTCGAATATATCAAAATATCATCAATGAACACAACCACAAACTTGTCCAAATAAGGATGGAAAATCCTGTTCATATACTCCATAAATACACATGGTGCATTAATCACACCAAATGGCATCACGAAATACTCATAATGTCCATACCTTGTTTTAAAAGCAGTCTTCTGAATATCTTCAACCTTCACACGAATCTGATGATAACCAGATCTCAAGTCTATCTTACTGAACACACTTGCAACAACCAACTGATCCATCAAATAATCATTCCTTGGAAGTGTACATTTGTTCTTGATAGTCACCTTGTTCAGTTGTCTATAATCCACACACAGCCTCACAGAACCTTCTTTCTTCTTAACTAACAAAATTGGTGCACCCCACAGTGACACACTCAGACAAAATAACCTCTCCTCAAGCAGATCTTCAAGTTGATTCTTTCAATTCCAGTGTGGAAATACGATATGGAGCCATCGCTACCAAACTAGTTCTCAGAACTAGGTCGATCGTAAATTCCACTTCACGTTCCGCGCGGTAAATCACTTATCTCATCAGGAAAAACTTCTGGATGATCACAAATAATTGGCACACCACCAACTTCCCCACTTTATTAACACTCAAAGTTTTTATCAAAATAAATATCTTAGCATCATCTTGCATCGACTCACCAAAACAATCTGTAAACACTTAGCTTAACTCAAAACAATTCACTGTACACGCCATCTAAGCTTGCAAGACACATCTATCCCATCCAACATGACTCCGTCTACTATCAATAAGAGATTAAGGCTGACCAGTTCCTCAATTTGTTAATAGACAGCCGAAAAACATGATGGGGCATAAACCATGTTTACCAAACTATAAGAGCGTTCATCGACACACTGAGCCACCACTCCACACTTGAAGCATCCTGGATAAACACAAGTTTCTCCCCCACTTGTTTCATTCCCACTTCTGCAGACAAAGGTTAGAAAACAAACATGTACCGACAGTGTTTTCACACACATGTCGCATACTAGGGAACAAATAACATTAGACAACTTGGCCGGACGGACCGACCTGCTTTGATACCACTAATGTAACATCCTTTTCTACCCCACAAATATAATGGCAAATCAATCACATTTATCAGAGTAAAATATTAAACACAATAAAAATCACCTCAAAGGGCGTACATTTCTCAATAACTCAAATAAAAGTCAATGCTCCGTAAACAACGGGTTTTCCCAAATCTTACTCCAAAATTGCTCAAAAGGCAGCGGAACTCAAAAAGGCAAAATCCAAATTTTTTCTTGCGCAACAACATAATCAAAATAACAGTAATCAATAAAACACTGTTTAACTCAAAGACCCCAACCCGATGTTACACTATCAGAGCAAGACCCTCTAAGTCAACCAAAAGTCAATAACTCCTCGACGACATCCACGACTAAATCTGGTCATCTGCACGTTACCCACGTGGAGGCAGCATTCAAATAGGCAGGGTGAGTAAAACGATTCATAATCATCAATATAGGACTCATGCATGTGGTACCAATTCATCAAACTTCGATGGATACTAGGCCATCAACCCTCCATAGATCCTCATCAATAAGATCGATTCTAAATAAGAACTAGAGCACAACAAAATACTTCACATCCACATAATGGGACTGAAGCCACAAGAATCAAACACTAGACCGAAGTTCAGAATGCATATGAACGCATGATGCACATGTCAATATCATCCTCATAATAAACTCATTAGGTACATCATCATTCATCAAAATCATCATAATAATCATGTCATCATATAATCATCAAAAACTTATGGAATCAACATCATAACTCATCATCATTACTCATAGGAATCATCATACAATCATGTATTAATCACATATGAATCATAGTCATACTCAAGGTAATTCATCCAGAAAATCACAGCATCAAAACATCAAGACAACATTGCATAAGAACACAATTCGCGAAACTCTGCTACGTTCGCTGGACAGTTCGTCGTGCGAGTTTGGGCGAATATTCGCCGTGCGAACTCGCGATTACAGCAAAACACTTTTACGCACCAAAATATACTTATACAAGCACATACACAAGTATTTGATAAATTATGCATAAATAATTTCACAACCGGCATCAAAGAATGCAATAATTCATTAATAGAACATATACACAATTGACTTCTCAAATATATTAGATATAAAAATATTGGGAAACCAACTCTCTTATCTATACTATGTTATAACCCTGTTAATTAACTTTCAAACACTTCGAACGGGGACCAAAACAGACTTACGGATCAAAAGTTACGTCCAAAAAGATTTCGACCGAAAACATGAACAGTCGTGACGGATAACATGCATAATTTTCTGCGTTTTTCACCGTTGGAGGCCTTCCGGAGCTCCGATTTTGATTCCATAAAAACCCAAACTCTCAGAAAATTACAACTCATTCAATACTGTAATTATCTCAATTAAATTTATAATTTTAACACAATTAAACCATCTAATAATCGTTTTAAGATTATGCCTAAAACCTTTAAAATTGATGGATATAGGTTCAATCTCGTATCATACTTACGCCTCCAATTTCCATAAATCCTTATAGATTCCCCACATTCATTAGAGTTCTCATAATCCCTTACTCTACACGGTTAAAACCTCAACAACGAATTTTGACCACGAAGGTCTAATTTCCCTTACTCCCAAATTAGCCTCAAACCTATCAGACCATCAGTTCAAATCCCTGACACTCATTAAACTCACCAAAAAGGCAACAACAATTCAATACTCAAAATCCCTAAACCCTTAAATCGGCTTTAAACACATTGAAATTACATATTGAAAATAATGAAGATAATACTCCCTGTCGCTACTGCAAAAATCGGCGCCGGCTAAACAGAAGAGTCGCCACCGTGCGTTATTTATTCCAAAGGAGGGAAAGGAAATGCTCAGAGTAAACCTAACGCAAAGACGGGAAAGGAACAGTCATCGCAACCAAATCCTGGATTCGGGAGTCGGTTACGCAAGGGGAAGGTATTAGCACCCCTCACGTCCGTCGTACTAGACGGGATCCACGCTTGTTGGTTCGTCTAAAGGATGCAAAACAATCTATCTACGGCTGCTAAGGCTAAACGGGAAGAAACTGACTCGATAGAGCGTCGCACTCTATGCCTACGTATTCTCAAGAGAGAAAGTCAGAGTCATCGTAGTTCGGGAAAATACAGGGGAATTGGCTCGCCAAGACTTCGCGTCTTGTGCCTACGTACTTCCACACAGCGTGAAAGATCAGAGCTTACGTAGTTCAGGCTAACTACGGCTAGACAGGGTGTTCTCGATCACACAGGAGTGAGAGATTAAGTTGGTTTGAAAGGTACGGGAACCTACGGGAACTTGGAACTATGGTCTGGTCTCAAATGCGCAAGGGCAAGAAAAGGGGAATATCAGTCGTCAGCGGGAAAGTCTCGATCGCACGGCAGCGAGAGAACAGAGAGGTTAGTTGTTAGTGTGCTCGCTAGGATATCGCATCCTATGCCTACATATTCTCATTCGATATGAGAAATCAGAGCAGCTGTAGTTCAGCCAACTACAACTAAATGGGGAAACGGGAAGAAGGGAGCTCGCTAGGATATCGCATCCTATGCCTACGTACTCTCGTCTGGTACAAGAGATCAGAGCAAACGTAGTTCGACGGGAAAACGAGTCTCGATTTCACGGGGACAAGAGAAGGGGTCTCGATCGCCTGAACGCGAGAGAAAAGGGGTTTCGCTCGCACGGGGAGAGAACAAAGAGGAAGCAGGCTTACGCCTAAACGGGAAGGAACCCGGGACACACACGCAAGAACCTAAGAAGAAACTCCTCAACTGCCATTTCCTTCGTATCTGACGATACAGCTCACAACACTCGACGGTTGCCTGAAGACTTGAATAAGATGATGATGATGTTGAACGAAGCGGCTCCGTTGGCTCCTGACATGCGCGCAAGCTCCATTCCAATCTTCTCCTCTCTGGATCTTTGATGATGACGCTCGAACCAGAACAATGTAACGCTTAAACCGTCATGGTTCGACTTATACGAGAAATCGAACTCTCAGAGGTAGCGTATTGATATCCGTGTCAAAGACAAGATAGAGAAATGATATCGGAAATCATTCTCCAATTGAATCGTGTCACACGGCCAACCAGAAATAAAATCGAGATAAAATCAGATAGAAACGAAAATAGGAGAGAAATCCAACACAAAATGGAAATAAAAGTCTACTCCTAAAATACGGCAAAAATAATCTCCTAAGGAACATATATCCTAAAAATAATTAAATCTATAAATCTCCTTAACAAGAAATCAACTAAGTCATAAATTCTCTTAAAAGAAAATTAAACTAATTTCCTAAATGAAAATATTATCTAAATTTCCTAATAGAAATTATATTACCAAACTATATCTATTCTAGAAATTTTAACATATTATAACAATATTAAACTAAAGAACCTCTAAAAGACAATTAAATCCTAAACTATAATATTCAAACTAAAATATTCTAGGAACAAAATATTAAACTATCCCTAAAAGAAATACAATTAAAAGTTGCATACAAAAATAATAAAAGTAGATGCAGGGAGGGGGTATACTAGTTACAGGGGGATATGCAGCAAAAAAGCAATGGGCTCAGCCCACAAAAAAACCAAAACGGAGGAGGGGGTGAGTAAACAAAACTGGAGGTGTGTTACAAAAAAAGAAAAAGCCAATGGGCTCAGAGAGGCCCAATGTCCACACTCACAGCCACATATCTCTCTTCCGCCCTCTGAAAAAAACCCTAAGTGTCTCTCAACCTCTAAACACTGTTCACACTGTTGATGAACATGATCTTGAAGGATATACTGGAGAGATGAACATGCATGAAGTTATTTGATGAATCTGAAGGATCTGAAAACGATCGGCGAACTGGTGATGAATCTTGATGAAGAATTGAAGAACGTGGATGAATGCTGATGAAGATCGACGCGAATGTTCTCATGAGCTTGATGTAACGGATCTGAGTTTGGATGAACATAACATTTCTGGAAAAAAAAATGGACGAAGATTGATGACGGATTGATGAATAGGTGACGAACATCGATGAATCTTGGACGGATTCGTGATGAGATTGATGAAGATTAGAAGATTTCTGAAGAAATGATGAAGTTTCTTGCATTTTCCGGTGGATTGTGCAGGTTTCCGGCGAGTTTAGGAACTCCGGCGATGGTTACGACTGCTCCGGCGGGAGGTTACGGTGGCTCTGCGGCGGCTGCATGGCTGGCGGCAGGAGGGAGATAGTGGGGTGTGTGCTGGCACACATGCAGCGTGGAGGAGAGAGAAGGGGACGCGTGGCACATGCAAAGGGAAGGAGAGAGACAAGTGGCGGTGGAGTGGTGATGATGAATGAGGTGTCAGCAAAGAGGGTACACGCGTGGCCTTATATAGTAATGACAAGTGGCACGGCTTTGGGCCCCCAAAACTGACAAATGGCCCATTAAAGACTCAGATGATTTAATTAGACTTTATTAAAGACTGAAAAATGGATTAAATGATAAACAACTCCAATTAAGACTCAATTAATACGAAAATGAAATTGAAAGCTATGAGACTTAATTAATGATGGTTAATGGAATGATTAAAGCCAGTGCATGATTAAACGGAAATGCAAATAGATTCAATTAATGAACTAATGATTAAATGATAATTAACTGAAAACGAAATAAACTCAGTAATTAATGAACTAACTAATGATTAAAGCTAACCCTAATTAAAACTAATCTAACTAGACTCTAATAAAATCATACTAAAAGAAATCTATATTAAAATCTATATTAATAAAACTATTCAATTAACCTAAAAAAAATCTATTAAAATCTATAGAAAATTATTAAATCTATATTATCCTATAATTCTATTAATAAAGTCTAATTAAATTCTAAAAAACTATATTATTCTATTTATTAAAAAGAAACTATATTCTAAATCCTAAAAAATCTATTAAAGTTCTAAAGCACCAATATAAGCCTACAATTTATTAATTCTAAAAAATACTATATTATTCTAAAAACAAATAAACCTATTAATATTCTAAAAACAACAAAATCTATTTAAAATCTAGAAAAAAGCTGTTAAATCCTAAAAATGCAAATAAAAATAGAAGAGAAACAAATTCGTCAAATCACAACTAAACACCAATCGGTCCACGTCAGGACTCACATTTCAACAACCCGAAGGAATATTGTCCACGTCAGAACTCCATATTCCGTCAACCCGAAGAAATCCCGGCTACTCCGCTGGGGAAACATTTCTGTCTAGTCACAGAAAACTCCGTTGGGGAAACATTTCTGTCTAGTCACAGGAAACTCTATCCCTCTACAGTAGCTAACTCCGTTGGTCCCAACCTGCAAACGACTTTGAAGAGGACTCTATTGGGGACAGTAATATTTTGTCAACACGAGGAAATCACGGCGACTTCATTGGGGAAAATACTTTTGTCAAATATCGGAACACAACTCACACTCTCTGTCGATCAGGGGAGAATCATCTATCTGGATAACGGAAAGTTCATCCGCCTGTTTCATACTGGAAAATACATCTGCCTGATTCATACAGGAAAAGGTCATCCGCCTGCTTCATACAGGAAAATCCATCCGCCTGCTTCATACGGGAAAATACATCTGCCTGATTCATACATGAAAGGTTCATCCGCCTGCTTCATACGGGAAAATACATCTGCCTGATTCATACAGGAAAGGTTCATCCGCCTGCTTCATACGGGAAAATACATCTGCCTGATTCATACAGGAAAGGTTCATCCGCCTGCTTCATACGGGAAAATACATCTGCCTGATTCATATAGGAAAGGTTCATCCGCCTGCTTCATACGGGAAAATACATCTGCCTGATTCATACAGGAAAAGGTCATCTGCCTGCTTCATACGGGAAAATACATATGCCTGATTCATACAGGAAAGGTTCATCCGTCTGCTTCATATGGGAAAATACATCTTGGAGATAGCTTCCTTGCCTATTCTTGGTAGTAGCTAACTCCACTGGGGATATTCTGAAAATAACTGCCCGACACCCGTTTCGACAACAAGTGACCACTTCTGAAATTTTGATTTATGAAACCCTGTAATGCTGCTGCGACAGCAAACCTGGAAGAACGCTCCGCTGACCGGATAAAAGAAACTTCAACCAGTAACTCTGTGGGGAATGATAACAAGAACTGTACCATCGCATGTCTCACAGCGAGACTTCGAATACCTGGAAATTGATCTGGGCTAGAACTCCACACTCCTGCTGAGAAAACACGCCTGAAAGCAAAAGGTTAACCGATCTGATCTATGTTTCGAAATGCATATGTTTGAAAATAATGCAATGCCCCACACGGCATGGAGATGCTATGTATTTGTATGAAAATGCAATGCCCCATACGGCATGGAGATACTATGCGTTTGTATGTATGCAAATATAACGGTATATGCAAGTGCAAATGCAAGCTCGAGCTGCCAGAGAACACCGGGTCTAAAACCGCTTGGCAAAATAAATGCCGAAGGCAACGTCAACTCCACTGAGGGGTATCGGGTATCATAGAATCATCTCAGCAAAATAAATGCTGGAAAAGTGAGACCAACTTCCATGGGGAAGAAAGGATCCTGCTGAGGGATGGCTCACAAATTCATCGTTACGAACTCTGTAGAGGATGATCAACCTTACAGAGGAATGACAACCCGCTGGAGGAGGGAAGGATGACCCTGCACGGGGATGCCCTTTCTATGCCCTTGACAACTTGATTGTACTCTGGCGATTAACCAAACTGGGGTTACTTGTGCACAACTCACTGCTGAGAATGCCCCTGCTGTCAGGGATATCCATTCTGACCTGCTAAGGATACTCCTGATCCTATTCTGAGAAGGAATGACAGTGATCTCAACTATTTAGGGGACAATACGTGACTTCTATATGCTGAGGAGCGTAATCTTAATTTAACATCAATCGGGAAACCGGTATCAATTGAGCTTTGTATCGAGGAACGTGACACCATGCGAGCCACTGGGAATTATCGTGTCGGGTATTTTTTGGCTTTTTCTAGTTTACGGATGAGAAAGGTTATCAACAAAATGGTTTTAAAGGGAAAACACTAGACGGGGCTAGCATTCAAAGATGGACTACCAGGCGAGAACTGATAGCAAAAATAGGTTAGGTTATCGGACGAGAACGGATTTACGGTTGGAATATCAGACGGGGCTGACCGGATGATAGGTTAGGGAAAGGATGACCAGACAAGGCTGGTTTGGAAGCTGACATGCACCAGACGAGAACTAATGCAACAAATAGGTTAAAGAGACGGTGACCAGACGGGGCTGGTTGAAAACTAACATACTGTCGCACCTCGAAAAATCACGGGGACATTTCGGAAATACGACCCTCGCGCGAAAGGCGCGGAAATGCGGTTCGACAGAGTCGCCACCGAACTTTATTTTTCCCGAATAAACGGGAGAGGAAAATATCGAGAAAACCTCTTAAACGAAAGGATAGGAACAGGGCTGTCGCAACCAAGTTCCGGGTTCGGGAGTCGGTTACGTGAGGGGAAGGTATTAGCACCCCTCACGTCCGTCGTACTCGACGGGAACCTCTTAAGGTAATTGTGGGGAGTGTTGTTTAGGTTTACTTGTTTTCTTCTCGTTGATAAGGTAGAATTGGTAGGGTAAAAGGTTAAAGACGCTAAGGAGAGATGGGTGGTTAGAAGATAGGGTGCTCGCCAAGGATTGGGGCCCTTGTGCCTACGTATGCTCATTCGGACGAGAATGAGAAATCAGAGCGTCGTAGTTCGACTACGGGAAAGGATGGGGGGATACGGAAGATGGATAGAAGTGTGCTCGCCAAGATCATCGCAATCTTGTGCCTACGTATCTTGTATTCAAGAATGAATAAAGAATCAGAGCGTCCGTAGTTCGTGGTAACGACCACGAAAAGATGAGGTTTGAATTGGTTGGAAGTTTGAGAAAAAGACGAAAGAGTGACTGACAAACAACCTAAGGGCGTGCCTCAAGAGCTTGTCACTCAAGAATTCAAGGAATGCGAGATCCCACGAACTCAGTTCTTTCGGAAATTGGGTTGAAAAGAGTTGGATATTTTGAAAACGAAAGAATGAACTAATAACAACTCGGGGGCGCGCCCAAGAGTTACTCGTTCGAATATTCAAAGAATGCTAGATCCTAAGAATATCCCTCTTTCGTAAGTTTAAAAAATGTGTGAAAAGATCGAATCGAAGAATGGCATGCGAGGCCAAAGGAAGTTGGTTTGAAGTAGCTCGACGACGTGTCGAAGATTTGATTGAAGATGGAACCGGCTTGACGACGTGTCAAGGGTTAAGGTTGTGAGAAACGATATTAGTCCCTGAGGGTGCTCCTAATATCGAGACCACGAGGAATTGTGAATGTGTGCGAAATGTGGGTCGCGAATGCGTACGAGCATTCGAGAACGTTGAGAATGATTGAGTTTGAAAAAAGGTCGAAAGGTTGAGTGAATAACAACCCAAAGGGCGTGCCTCGAGAATTATTCACTCGAAGATTCAAGGAATGCTGGACTCCAAGAACCTCCTTCTTTCGAAGTTTGAATCGGAACGAAAAATAGTTTAGAAAAGATTTGAAGTGAAATGACGTACGAAAATAGTTTAAGGTACGAGATGCGAGGACGTGAGATTGGATTTGAAAATGACAATTATTTAGTAAATGAGACGTCGGCCTCACAACTAATTAATTGGGGTATCATCGTGATGCTAGATCTCGACAACACCTTTTCCATTTGAAAAAAAGTTTGGATGAACAAAGGAAATATCACAAAGAATGCTAGATTCTCATGATATTTCTTTGTTAGAAAAAAAGATAATTTTGAAAATGAGAAGTTGAATAATACACTATTTAAGGTGTACACCTTAATAATGACTATTCAAAAATTCAAGAAGTGCTTGACTTCAAGAATTTAGTTACTCATGATTTGACTTAGAAAATAATTTAGTAAAAATTAAATTGAGTAAAGACTAATACTATTTATTTAAAAAAAGAAATTGAAAAGAAAATATCTTAGTACAATAAGTTTAAATACAAACTAAGAAAATGGGTTTGAAAATATTTTAATAATTAAAAAAATAAAAAAAACAATTTTGAAAATGAGTAGTCGAATAATACACTATTTAAGGTGTACACCTTAATAATGACTTTTCAAAAATTCAAGAAGTGCTAGACTTCAAGAATTTAGTTACTCACGATTTGATTTGAAAATAATTTGAATGAAAACTTAGGAAAATTATTTTTTGAGGACGGTTTGGATTTAATTTAAGAAATATTGTTGAATAAACAGTGAATATATTACACAGAGTGCTAGACTCCTATAATATATCTTTGTTCAAATAATTAAGAGCAAAACGAAACGCGAATAATATTATCCAAGGCGTACGCCCCAATAATAATTATTCAAAAACTCAAGAGGTGCTAGACCTTAAGAGTTTAGTTTTCGTGATTGATTAAGAGAAAGATTTTTGTGTTAAAAACATAGTTGAAATAGGATTAAGAAACATAATTATATTTTGAAAGTGATTTAATTAAGAGAAAAGTTTGTATTAAAAAATGGATTTAAGGTTTACCTTTAAAAATGATTTAATTTAAGAAAATAATAACAAATATAAAGTAAACCATAATATTCCCTGTACTGGGTACCGGCTTTAACCGTGATGCTTGCTCACTTCACCTACTGCGCTAACATAACATGAACCAAGGTTTAAGCATTAGAAACATAACATAATAACATAATGAATTTGTTAATCAAGACTAAATCATTTAAAATTATAGCAACATGCATTTGCTAATCTGTTAACCTTCTAAAATCAAAACAGAATGGATTTAAATCCTAAATTTCTAGCAATAAGATCAAAATATTGTGAAAACAACACAGACAGTAGATTACCACAGCAAGATAACAACAACAACCGTACTCGAACAGGGTTAAAACTCGCGCATCACGAACTATTAATTGCAACAAAGTTGTATCGCAACAAATTCACATTGCGATGTTCAAATACACATACTGCACAACGTATGTGATAAACTTGAAATGCAGAGCAGCAGATATGTTCGAAAATAAAGCAGAGCAGCAGATAAACTTGAAATGATCACGATAAATAACGACAACGTATAATATCCGTAATGTTAAACATTTTCAAAAAAGAACAACATGAATATAGGAAGCTTTCAAATGAATATGGCGTTTGTATTGAAAAGACATCTGAGATATTACCACCGGCGGATCACTGTTATAGTTATTCAACGACTATGGATATGCGTTGACATGTTCTTCAACCTATCTCCTCTGCTGCAGCAGCCTATCCCCTCTGCTGCAGAGTCGGTCATCATGAAGTTGGTGCTGGAGAAGATCTTTGATGGTGACAGGTCTACCAGCTTGCGTTTCGCTTCTCTTTGTTCGAACCCATTCGAGGTAGGAGACTCGAAGCAGTGAATTGGGAAAGTGGTGATTCAAGTCGAAAACTCATAGCAGGCCGCTGACAGGTTGTGTTGAGACCGCTGTTGTCATGTTGTGGTCGAGCTTACGTTGTTGTCAAACTGGGTAAGAATATGTCGCGGCTGCTTAAATCTGTTGCGGCTTGGAGAGTTTGACGCACCCCCGTTGTCGAAAACAATGAAAAACAGCATTTTCTGAAACTGTATATTGCCTAGTGTTATTGTCACTGTCATGAGCTTTGCTGCTGTGGGAAAATGGAAGTAGCAGAACCTACGCAACCTGCATAAAATTCAACAACCCAAACAGAAATTGAAAGCGTAATTTGGTGCAAACACAATCTACAAAAATGAGGTTGAGCCTGAAGGTGAGCTTGAAATTTCTGCTACCGCCAGCTTGATGCAGTGTGTTGCCTTATGTGAACCTGAGCTGTGAAATGAGCTTTTAGTTATACGTAAAAATGAAAAGCACAGAGAAACATCGAACGCAGCGTTCAACATCGAATTGCGCATCCTGGAAGAAATATATTGTCATTGTCGTGTTGTTGACATGGTGGCTGAAACTCCCAACTGCTGCTTCAGGGCAACTTTGCAAATAACTCTTTTACTCATGTCTTCAGCATTCCCATCTCACAACCTCGAAGTAAATCGAGACCGCTAGCTGGTATGAGCCGCAATTCACGCCTAACGTTACACCGTGGTTTGTTCTCGCTGAGATGAAAAATGAAACCGGTCGGGACATCTTCTGCTGCTGCATTTCTGTGTCAGCAACTGTAGTTGAAAGAGCTTGTTGTTGCATAGTCAAAACTTGACAATGTCATAACCTGCACAAAAAATTACAGCAGACAACAATACAATCTACAATCCCATAAAAACTCAAACAGGGCTAGTCATGGAGAGTAACGTATCAATTCTTTTTGCCCTGCACACTAAAACCTGCATAATGCACACTAAAAATAGACCAAATCAGAATATCCTCTGTCAAATGGTTAGAAATATCAACCTGGTCTCCTAACCATCAACAACTGTACTAATCAATAGAGAAATAACACAAAAAACAAACATGATGTACACTTAAACCATAACAAACAGGGTATGAGATGAAAAACCAGAAAATGATAAACATGATTGAAAGCTGATAAATTAAAGCGTTAATCCAATCCTGCCCAACATTAGCTAGGTCACAAAACCTTGATTGAGCCTAAAATCAGAATCTGCATCGACTCAGATACGGGTCACAGCTGCAGCATACACGCCCCTAAAACATTCGCGAAAGAAACAGGGCAAGTACCACTTCTAACCGAACTAGAAAAACGACATTAAACCAGTGGACAAGTTTCAATAATGAAGTGTTCATATGGAATCCAATTGATTACATTACATTAAGAGTACAATGGCACACATTCACAGTCAAAGTCGTAGGCCTGAATCCAACCATTATTAGGAGAAGAAGGACATAATCAAACATAAACGAATTTATATATAAGCATACACATAAAGCTAGCAGATTGAACACAGCCATCACCAAAAGTCGATTACCTCAAATGCGATAAAATTAACACGATTTGGGACTTTGTTTCTTTGTCGTAGATCTGTGGACTTTGTTGTTGGCTACGCTGTACGTTGTGCTTTGACTGGTATGAAGGTTGTCGTAGAAGCAATCTCAAAAGCTGCTTCAACATAACTTTTGTGCGAAATACTTCAGAGGTGAGGTCGTTATGGCTAAGATGTGGCTCCAATCCTCGCTCGGTGGTCGCAATCTACACAGAAACCTTCTTTTTATCCAACAAACATTTCGAACTCTGAATCATGGAAGAGGACCAAATCTTTTCTCACGGAGGCCATCGTATTTGAATGTTTCACAACAGAAACGACTTTTGCGAAACTTGATGCGAGAAAACGGCCGAGACAACAGTTCTTTTCTTCGGCGAAACTTGAAAGCAGTTGGTAATGGTGTCGATGGCGAGAATAATAGTGAAAGAGAGGTTTGAGCGGCCGGGTTTGGGAAAGAAGAAGGGTGGCGGCGGCTTTGATTTAGGGTTTTGCTAGGTTTTCGGGTGAGTTTTGGGGTTTTCCTCAAGGGACCGCCGCTCTAGGGTTTTTCAGAGGGAGATGAACAGTGTCCTTATTTTAGGTTTTTTCCACGCTTTAAGAAGGGATCCGAATCCCTCTTCTCAAATCCAAAACGGGCCCAGACGTGGGCCATTCTCCCCACCCAATTCTGATTCTCTTTTTCTTATTCAAATAATTAACCACAAATAATTAACTAATTGAACAAACATAAATTATAATAAATCTTAATAATGACAATTATATAAATGTTAGCAATTATGTATAAAACAAATTAAAAGCAAAAGCAATATTATTTACCTAAAAAAAAAAATAGTAGTAACATTTTTTTTAAAAAATAAAAAATAAAAATAAAAATGAAAGGTTTAGGGAACTAAAAAAAATAATATTCACAAAAAATGTCCCTCGGCCACGTGTCACACTTTAATTGGTTAATAAGATGAAGTTCTGAAAAATCAACCAATTTCAAGCGTACACTTTGTCCGGATGACAAAAAAACGGGCAATGCAAAAGCGAAAAAATAAAAAGAAAGAAAGCAAAAATATTTTACAAATGGGTAGGACAAATTTAGGGTATGACAGATGCCCCTATCTAATTGGCTTGAACCGAGGAAAATGAACTGCATTAGCATTCATATTCCTGAGGTAGAAGCCAATTAGATACGAAGAAGATCCTGAATTTGTCTGAAAGAAAGAGGAGATGCTTGAGAATCGAAAAATACTGGATGATGTAAACCTCTGAGTAAGCTGGCACAAGTCGTCATCACCAAAAGGATGATGGGATGAGACACACACGGCTACTGCCATCAAAAGGGTGACAGAGCAAAACACATTCGCAAAATCTGACATTAATGACTATGACAGACCCTTCATCAAAAGGATGACGGAGCGAGACAAACAAAATTCGCACAATCCATCATTAATGACCATGATAGACCCTCACCAAAAGGATGACGGAGCGACACACACGCCAAACAATATCGCACAACCTATCATTAATGACCATGATAGACCCCTCCATCAAAAGGATGACGGAGCGAAACACAACGCAAAATGCACAATCTATCACTAATGACCATGATAGACCCCTCCATCAAAAGGATGACGGAGCGAAACACAACGCAAAATGCACAATCTACCACTAATGACCATGATAGACCCCTCCATCAGAAGGAAGACGGAGCGAAAATGCAAATAAAAAATCGCGCAATCTGATACCGACGAAGTATCAGACCTACCACCAAAAGGATGACGGAGCGAAAATGCAAATAAAACATCGCACAATCTGATATCGACGAAATACCAGACCTACCACCAAAAGGATGGTAGAGCGAAAACAATAAAAGAAACATCGCACAATCTGATACCGACGAAGTACCAGACCTACCACCAAAAGGATGGTAGAGCGAAAACACAAAAGAAAACATCGCACAATCTGATACCGACGAAGTACCAGACCTACCACCAAAAGGATGGTAGAGCGAAAACATAAAAGACAACATCGCACAATCTGATACCGACGAAGTACCAGACCTACCACCAAAAGGATGGTAGAGCGAAAACAATAAAAGAAACATCGCACAATCTGATACCGACGAAGTATCAGACCTACCACCAAAAGGATGGTAGAGCGAAAACAATAAAAGAAACATCGCACAATCTGATACCGACGAAGTACCAGACCTACCACCAAAAGGATGGTAGAGCGAAAACATAAAAGACAACATCGCACAATCTGATACCGACGAAGTACCAGACCTACCACCAAAAGGATGGTAGAGCGAAAACAATAAAAGAAACATCGCACAATCTGATACCGACGAAGTATCAGACCTACCACCAAAAGGATGGTAGAGCGAAAACAATAAAAGAAACATCGCACAATCTGATACCGACGAAGTACCAGACCTACCACTAAAAGGATGGTAGAGCGAAAACATAAAAGACAACATCGCACAATCTGATACCGACGAAGTACCAGACCTACCACCAAAAGGATGGTAGAGCGAAAACACAAATAAAATAAGTTGTTATCACCAAGAGGATGATAGGACAACACAGATTTGAAGTTTACCAACATCAAAAGGATGCAGGCTAGGTTGAACTGACGAAGTTCGACTATCACCAAAAGGATGATAGTAAGGCAATTGACAACGGTCACGCTTGCTGGGTACAACTCATCGGGGAATCCCTGAGAGGAAGATTGGATTGAAATGAGTCAACGGGGTACGCCCACCGTCTTGCTTGGAAAACAATATTTGCTGAAATGATTTCATGGTTACGCCCATGAGTTCTGAAGAGGATGCCCCTGACTGGGCTGAATTTGTCTTGATGCCTTGTCTTGCTTAACAAAGGCTGAACAACTTTGTGAGGAACGCTCACGGTCTTGAATGGTATGCCCCTGGCTGGGCTGAATGTTGATTTGTATATTTGATCAACCACGAGGTTGGAACTCGTCACGGGAGACGCCCATGGTCTTGGAAAAGATGCCCCTGACCGGGCTGAATCTTGCTTTGAATAACTTCAAATTTTGTGGGAGAAACCCACAATTGCAGAAGATTGACCCTGACTGGGTTGATGACTGCTTTGAAGCTCTTGAAAATCGTGGGGTAAACCCACCATCTTGCAGAAGACGCCCTTGACTGGGCGGTCGACGGTCTTGGAAATCTTCGAGATTGATCCTGGACCTTGACTTGCATATATGAATGCTGGATGATAAATGATATTCTATATGAGTGGATGTGCAAATGCAAATGCTGACGAGCGGAGATGCAAGAGCTGGGGAAGTATGGTATGATTGGTATGTATGTGACGCAAAAATGCAATGCGTATGATGCATATGATGCAGACGGGTAATGTGAGCGGAAATGCCAGCGTGGTGGACTTTTGGTAGTTGCCAATGCAGATTGGACTTCGGGTGATGGGAGGGATTGACTTCCTCGACACACAGCTTGTTGAAGATGCCATGATTGAAGCGGAAGATGATGCTCTGGATGCCCCAAGTCCGGGTACTTGGTGATTATGAATTTGCTTCAGAGAAGGTTGCAACTCTGTTTGATGGTCAGGACGACTTGGTCTTGCCCCAGTCTGAACATGGTAATGGTCTGCCCCAACTTAACCAGTTCTGGCACATGGAAGTTGAACTCGGATGACTTGCCCCTGCTCGAGCTGTTGAATGCTTTGCCCCAGCCTGCGGGTTCTGAAATTATCTTGCTTCGTATACGCCACCGAAAGTCAAGTTTCTCCTCAATTGCCCCTTGCTGGAGTGTCTTTGAATACCTAGCACTGATTTGCAGATATAATTGTACATTCACAAATGGTAATAATTAATGCCAAGTTCGATGCAAGTTTGAAAAAGTATTGTTTATTTGGAAGTGTCGTGACAGTGGGACAAATGGACTGCTAGCCCAGATGTTGTGCTAATTTGATTGGTGCGAAAGATATATCAAGAGAAACGACACCAATGCTAATGATTAGAAATCATGTGAGGAGTCAGGTTACGCAACCTTGCGATAGTATGCTTTCAGAATAAACCTCGTCTCAATTAGGTCTTTCAAGGGTTGTAACGTGGTCTGGTTCATGGTTATGAAACAAAGGATATTGGGCTCAAAGTATGATTTGTACCCACCCCTTCTTCGTAATGATCTCCAGTCCTACGCTCAGTTAATCCTACACTCGCCTGAACGATGTGGGCTTGATGGTTCAAGGTTTGCTCGACGCGGCAGTCATCTTATTTTGGTTTTTTAGATGTCAATGCCCCTTGACTTGGGTGGCCACTGAATCCTATTCTGTTTATTTTTTTTCTTGTTGAGGGTTTCGGGGCCCTCTTTTGCTTTTGTTATGATCCCTAACTTTTGCATGGATTAACTTCGTTTGTCAGATCCATCGGGATTGCCTTGATTTTGCCTAAGTCCCCTCTAAGGTGTCTGACTTAGCAGGCTTTTGATTTTTTGATTTTGTTGGAAGGTGGTGACTGCCATAGCAAGGGTCATTGATGAACGACCGCCTTCTGGATTTTGCTTGTTGATTCGAGTGTGGAATTGGATTAACTGAACAATACCTTGCCCCGGGTTGAGTGTAAAGGTTTGAACATCCGAAGGAAACTGCTACTTCTAGGCTCGAAGCGGTTTACTAGGGATTAACTCCTTATATCTCCGGTGTTTGGGGAATTGAAGCAATGCCTGTACATCATTGACGAGATTCAATCTGAAAGCATACGATTTGCAATTATGGGTATCTCGTTTTCATCATCCTCCCTCAAATCATGCTAAGCAACAGTGAATAGAGTGGAGTGAGTAAATGTGTTGGTGATAAGTGAAAAATGAGTGAATACGACATAACTAATTCAAAACAGGCATAAACGATAAATTAATGAAAACCAAATACGAATGGCAATTGTTCAAAGCATACAATACTTAAATAAACAAAGACAAAACATAAGAAACTGCGAATAATGAAATGGCAGCATGACGGCCTTCTTCAGAGAATGGACTTGACTGGAATTAATCTGCCGTTGGTGCTAGTTGACTGGTGGCATTGGATTGTTGATGATGTTTGGAGACTTCCCATTGAAGTTGATAGCATCCCTATCAATCATGTCTTGAATTATGTGCTTGAAAGCCCTGCAGTCCTCAATGGTGTGACCTGGAGCGCCTTTATGAAACTCACAATGAGCATTTGCATCGTAATCGGCAGGAAGGATGGTTGGAGGAGCTAAATCTCTCGGAACGATAGCTTTCTTCTCCATCAACTGAGCAAAGATTTTGGCATATGGCATTGGTAGACGATCAAAGACTCTATCTGGCCTCCATGTTCTCTGCGGACGCTGTGGGCGAGCACCTTGTCGTTGCTGAGTTGCTTGCATCTGCTGTTGCTGAGGAGGATACTGATATCCTTGTTGGTTGTAGGCTTGTTGCTGAGGAGCCTGTTGCCTTGGCATCTGAGCTTGCACTGCATGAACAGCTGGCTGATAAGGCATTGGAGCATATTGCGCAGCAGCAACATATGGATACTGATAGTAGGGAACTTGATAAGGCATAGGAGGAGCTTGTTGAGAAGCTTGCCCTTTCTGCACAAAGATGGCATTTGTTTCGCCCTCCTTCTTCTTGTATCCATTAAAAGGCCTCTTGGCATTAGCCTGACTGTTAGAACCTCCTGGGATCTTCCCACTCTTCAGCCCTTCTTCAATTCTCTCACCGACGATCACCAAGTCAGAGAATCCAGCGGAGACGCTACCGATCAGCTTTTCGTAGTACTGGCCTTGCAAGGTACTCATGAAGATGTCAATCAGTTCACGGTCAACAAGAGGCGGATGCACCCTTGCGGCTAGCTCTCTCCAACGTTGCGCGTACTCCTTGAAAGATTCATTGTCCTTCTGAGTCATACTCTGAAGCTGAGTACGATTTGGAGCAAGATCGGTGTTGTATTTGTACTGCTTGACAAATGCATCGGCTAGCTCGACCCAAGTGCGCACACTATTACGCTCCAGCTGGATATACCATTCGAGTGATGCCCCAGACAAGCTGTCCTGGAAGCAATGGATCATGAGCTTTTCGTCTCTGGCATAAGCAGCCATCTTGCGACAGTACATCTTCAGATGAATATTCGGGCAACTGAGACCTTTGTACTTTGAAAATTCGGGTACCTTGAACTTGGGAGGAATGACAACATCAGGCACCAAGCACAATTCCAGAGCACTGAAAGAATTTGAATTATGCCCCTCCATGGCTCGGAGTTTCTCGGCTAGATCTCGGCACATCTTCATGGCTTCAGAATCCTGAGCGGCAACAGGACTGGCGATGGGAATAGCAGCATGATAGTTCTGAACGTCGTCATACTGATCCATCAGAGTATCTTCGATATGGGGAGCTGGGATCTGTACAGCAGTAGGCTGGGCGTGCGGGATAACTCCAACGGTAACTCCAGGCGCTGGGATTGGCTGAGAAGTGTTTCCTTCGATTGTGTTGTTGAAGTTCAACGGCATTCCATGAGAACTTGGAATTTGAACCAAAGGGATGGCAGTAGACCCTTGTCCATTGACAACGACGGCGGCTTCACGCTGTTCTTCTTCTCTCCTAGCTGTGAGGATGGCTTCGAGGATCTGGTCGATCTTTCCTTTCATGGAATCCAACTCTTCCCTGAAGGCAATTTGCTCCTGCTGAATCTGCTCCATCATTCGTCTGGTATTGGCTCTAGTTGCGTACTGGTGTCGGGGAATCAACTTGATTTACTGGAGAAGAAGGAACGGAGACATAAGATTCTGTTGGAGGACTGGAAATGCAAAATGCACAACATATGAAATGCAATGCAAATGATATGCAAGATGCAATGCAAGATACAAGATCCAGGATCACAGGATCACAACTCCAACAACTCCTGAAGCCGGTAACCGTAATAGATAAGTAACCATAATTCCTGCTCAAAGAAAACTGACAGGCACAACCTATACGGGAAGGTCTAAACATTCTACCCATAAACCCACTTACGGGATGGTTTCTACGTTTGGTTCCCCGGATCACGGACACTAGTCGTATTAGCGTCACGCAACAGGCTGGCTGTATTACGACAATAATGACGATAAGGTCTCTCCTGAGCGGGGTCCTCATGCTAGGCACACAAGGAGCGAGTCCTTAGAGACTAACACTACACGACCACCAATATCGGAACTGGTGCTAACAAAAGGTTTCCAGAATCACGAACCCTTCATTAATCAAGTCGTGCAACAGGCTAGCTGTATTACAACAAGATCTACGAATAGGTCTCCTCTGGAGGAGCTTTCATGCTAGGCCCACAAGGAGCGAGTCCTCGGAGACTAACACTACTCGACTACCAATTCTAAACTATGTGTTCTCTCTGCTTTTACCAAAGCTCGGGTGTAGAGCTTTACTCATGATGTCATCCCAGTAACCAACAGGCGACAAAGCACAAATAAAATCTATAAGAGAACAAAAACAAAAAGAAAACAAATAAAAAACAAACACTCCTCACAAACCAAAAGATAGGCTCGACTCTCTCTTTGCATGGAGCAATGCGTCCCCAGCAGAGTCGCCACCTGTCGCACCTCGAAAAATCACGGGGACATTTCGGAAATACGACCCTCGCGCGAAAGGCGCGGAAATGCGGTTCGACAGAGTCGCCACCGAACTTTATTTTTCCCGAATAAACGGGAGAGGAAAATATCGAGAAAACCTCTTAAACGAAAGGATAGGAACAGGGCTGTCGCAACCAAGTTCCGGGTTCGGGAGTCGGTTACGTGAGGGGAAGGTATTAGCACCCCTCACGTCCGTCGTACTCGACGGGAACCTCTTAAGGTAATTGTGGGGAGTGTTGTTTAGGTTTACTTGTTTTCTTCTCGTTGATAAGGTAGAATTGGTAGGGTAAAAGGTTAAAGACGCTAAGGAGAGATGGGTGGTTAGAAGATAGGGTGCTCGCCAAGGATTGGGGCCCTTGTGCCTACGTATGCTCATTCGGACGAGAATGAGAAATCAGAGCGTCGTAGTTCGACTACGGGAAAGGATGGGGGGATACGGAAGATGGATAGAAGTGTGCTCGCCAAGATCATCGCAATCTTGTGCCTACGTATCTTGTATTCAAGAATGAATAAAGAATCAGAGCGTCCGTAGTTCGTGGTAACGACCACGAAAAGATGAGGTTTGAATTGGTTGGAAGTTTGAGAAAAAGACGAAAGAGTGACTGACAAACAACCTAAGGGCGTGCCTCAAGAGCTTGTCACTCAAGAATTCAAGGAATGCGAGATCCCACGAACTCAGTTCTTTCGGAAATTGGGTTGAAAAGAGTTGGATATTTTGAAAACGAAAGAATGAACTAATAACAACTCGGGGGCGCGCCCAAGAGTTACTCGTTCGAATATTCAAAGAATGCTAGATCCTAAGAATATCCCTCTTTCGTAAGTTTAAAAAATGTGTGAAAAGATCGAATCGAAGAATGGCATGCGAGGCCAAAGGAAGTTGGTTTGAAGTAGCTCGACGACGTGTCGAAGATTTGATTGAAGATGGAACCGGCTTGACGACGTGTCAAGGGTTAAGGTTGTGAGAAACGATATTAGTCCCTGAGGGTGCTCCTAATATCGAGACCACGAGGAATTATGAATGTGTGCGAAATGTGGGTCGCGAATGCGTACGAGCATTCGAGAACGTTGAGAATGATTGAGTTTGAAAAAAGGTCGAAAGGTTGAGTGAATAACAACCCAAAGGGCGTGCCTCGAGAATTATTCACTCGAAGATTCAAGGAATGCTGGACTCCAAGAACCTCCTTCTTTCGAAGTTTGAATCGGAACGAAAAATAGTTTAGAAAAGATTTGAAGTGAAATGACGTACGAAAATAGTTTAAGGTACGAGATGCGAGGACGTGAGATTGGATTTGAAAATGACAATTATTTAGTAAATGAGACGTCGGCCTCACAACTAATTAATTGGGGTATCATCGTGATGCTAGATCTCGACAACACCTTTTCCATTTGAAAAAAAGTTTGGATGAACAAAGGAAATATCACAAAGAATGCTAGATTCTCATGATATTTCTTTGTTAGAAAAAAAGATAATTTTGAAAATGAGAAGTTGAATAATACACTATTTAAGGTGTACACCTTAATAATGACTATTCAAAAATTCAAGAAGTGCTTGACTTCAAGAATTTAGTTACTCATGATTTGACTTAGAAAATAATTTAGTAAAAATTAAATTGAGTAAAGACTAATACTATTTATTTAAAAAAAGAAATTGAAAAGAAAATATCTTAGTACAATAAGTTTAAATACAAACTAAGAAAATGGGTTTGAAAATATTTTAATAATTAAAAAAATAAAAAAAACAATTTTGAAAATGAGTAGTCGAATAATACACTATTTAAGGTGTACACCTTAATAATGACTCTTCAAAAATTCAAGAAGTGCTAGACTTCAAGAATTTAGTTACTCACGATTTGATTTGAAAATAATTTGAATGAAAACTTAGGAAAATTATTTTTTGAGGACGGTTTGGATTTAATTTAAGAAATATTGTTGAATAAACAGTGAATATATTACACAGAGTGCTAGACTCCTATAATATATCTTTGTTCAAATAATTAAGAGCAAAACGAAACGCGAATAATATTATCCAAGGCGTACGCCCCAATAATAATTATTCAAAAACTCAAGAGGTGCTAGACCTTAAGAGTTTAGTTTTCGTGATTGATTAAGAGAAAGATTTTTGTGTTAAAAACATAGTTGAAATAGGATTAAGAAACAGAATTATATTTTGAAAGTGATTTAATTAAGAGAAAAGTTTGTATTAAAAAATGGATTTAAGGTTTACCTTTAAAAATGATTTAATTTAAGAAAATAATAACAAATATAAAGTAAACCATAATATTCCCTGTACTGGGTACCGGCTTTAACCGTGATGCTTGCTCACTTCACCTACTGCGCTAACATAACATGAACCAAGGTTTAAGCATTAGAAACATAACATAATAACATAATGAATTTGTTAATCAAGACTAAATCATTTAAAATTATAGCAACATGCATTTGCTAATCTGTTAACCTTCTAAAATCAAAACAGAATGGATTTAAATCCTAAATTTCTAGCAATAAGATCAAAATATTGTGAAAACAACACAGACAGTAGATTACCACAGCAAGATAACAACAACAACCGTACTCGAACAGGGTTAAAACTCGCGCATCACGAACTATTAATTGCAACAAAGTTGTATCGCAACAAATTCACATTGCGATGTTCAAATACACATACTGCACAACGTATGTGATAAACTTGAAATGCAGAGCAGCAGATATGTTCGAAAATAAAGCAGAGCAGCAGATAAACTTGAAATGATCACGATAAATAACGACAACGTATAATATCCGTAATGTTAAACATTTTCAAAAAAGAACAACATGAATATAGGAAGCTTTCAAATGAATATGGCGTTTGTATTGAAAAGACATCTGAGATATTACCACCGGCGGATCACTGTTATAGTTATTCAACGACTATGGATATGCGTTGACATGTTCTTCAACCTATCTCCTCTGCTGCAGCAGCCTATCCCCTCTGCTGCAGAGTCGGTCATCATGAAGTTGGTGCTGGAGAAGATCTTTGATGGTGACAGGTCTACCAGCTTGCGTTTCGCTTCTCTTTGTTCGAACCCATTCGAGGTAGGAGACTCGAAGCAGTGAATTGGGAAAGTGGTGATTCAAGTCGAAAACTCATAGCAGGACGCTGACAGGTTGTGTTGAGACCGCTGTTGTCATGTTGTGGTCGAGCTTACGTTGTTGTCAAACTGGGTAAGAATATGTCGCGGCTGCTTAAATCTGTTGCGGCTTGGAGAGTTTGACGCACCCCCGTTGTCGAAAACAATGAAAAACAGCATTTTCTGAAACTGTATATTGCCTAGTGTTATTGTCACTGTCATGAGCTTTGCTGCTGTGGGAAAATGGAAGTAGCAGAACCTACGCAACCTGCATAAAATTCAACAACCCAAACAGAAATTGAAAGCGTAATTTGGTGCAAACACAATCTACAAAAATGAGGTTGAGCCTGAAGGTGAGCTTGAAATTTCTGCTACCGCCAGCTTGATGCAGTGTGTTGCCTTATGTGAACCTGAGCTGTGAAATGAGCTTTTAGTTATACGTAAAAATGAAAAGCACAGAGAAACATCGAACGCAGCGTTCAACATCGAATTGCGCATCCTGGAAGAAATATATTGTCATTGTCGTGTTGTTGACATGGTGGCTGAAACTCCCAACTGCTGCTTCAGGGCAACTTTGCAAATAACTCTTTTACTCATGTCTTCAGCATTCCCATCTCACAACCTCGAAGTAAATCGAGACCGCTAGCTGGTATGAGCCGCAATTCACGCCTAACGTTACACCGTGGTTTGTTCTCGCTGAGATGAAAAATGAAACCGGTCGGGACATCTTCTGCTGCTGCATTTCTGTGTCAGCAACTGTAGTTGAAAGAGCTTGTTGTTGCATAGTCAAAACTTGACAATGTCATAACCTGCACAAAAAATTACAGCAGACAACAATACAATCTACAATCCCATAAAAACTCAAACAGGGCTAGTCATGGAGAGTAACGTATCAATTCTTTTTGCCCTGCACACTAAAACCTGCATAATGCACACTAAAAATAGACCAAATCAGAATATCCTCTGTCAAATGGTTAGAAATATCAACCTGGTCTCCTAACCATCAACAACTGTACTAATCAATAGAGAAATAACACAAAAAACAAACATGATGTACACTTAAACCATAACAAACAGGATATGAGATGAAAAACCAGAAAATGATAAACATGATTGAAAGCTGATAAATTAAAGCGTTAATCCAATCCTGCCCAACATTAGCTAGGTCACAAAACCTTGATTGAGCCTAAAATCAGAATCTGCATCGACTCAGATACGGGTCACAGCTGCAGCATACACGCCCCTAAAACATTCGCGAAAGAAACAGGGCAAGTACCACTTCTAACCGAACTAGAAAAACGACATTAAACCAGTGGACAAGTTTCAATAATGAAGTGTTCATATGGAATCCAATTGATTACATTACATTAAGAGTACAATGGCACACATTCACAGTCAAAGTCGTAGGCCTGAATCCAACCATTATTAGGAGAAGAAGGACATAATCAAACATAAACGAATTTATATATAAGCATACACATAAAGCTAGCAGATTGAACACAGCCATCACCAAAAGTCGATTACCTCAAATGCGATAAAATTAACACGATTTGGGACTTTGTTTCTTTGTCGTAGATCTGTGGACTTTGTTGTTGGCTACGCTGTACGTTGTGCTTTGACTGGTATGAAGGTTGTCGTAGAAGCAATCTCAAAAGCTGCTTCAACATAACTTTTGTGCGAAATACTTCAGAGGTGAGGTCGTTATGGCTAAGATGTGGCTCCAATCCTCGCTCGGTGGTCGCAATCTACACAGAAACCTTCTTTTTATCCAAAAAACGTTTCGAACTATGAATCATGGAAGAGGACCAAATCTTTTCTCACGGAGGCCATCGTATTTGAATGTTTCACAACAGAAACGACTTTTGTGAAACTTGATGCGAGAAAACGGCCGAGACAACAGTTCTTTTCTTCGGTGAAACTTGAAAGCAGTTGGTAATGGTGTCGATGGCGAGAATAATAGTGAAAGAGAGGTTTGAGCGGCCGGGTTTGGGAAAGAAGAAGGGTGGCGGCGGCTTTGATTTAGGGTTTTGCTAGGTTTTCGGGTGAGTTTTGGGGTTTTCCTCAAGGGACCGCCGCTCTAGGGTTTTTCAGAGGGAGATGAACAGTGTCCTTATTTTAGGTTTTTTCCACGCTTTAAGAAGGGATCCGAATCCCTCTTCTCAAATCCAAAACGGGCCCAGACGTGGGCCATTCTCCCCACCCAATTCTGATTCTCTTTTTCTTATTCAAATAATTAACCACAAATAATTAACTAATTGAACAAACATAAATTATAATAAATCTTAATAATGACAATTATATAAATGTTAGCAATTATGTATAAAACAAATTAAAAGCAAAAGCAATATTATTTACCTAAAAAAAAAAAATAGTAGTAACATTTTTTTTAAAAAATAAAAAATAAAAATAAAAATGAAAGGTTTAGGGAACTAAAAAAAATAATATTCACAAAAAATGTCCCTCGGCCACGTGTCACACTTTAATTGGTTAATAAGATGAAGTTCTGAAAAATCAACCAATTTCAAGCGTACACTTTGTCCGGATGACAAAAAAACGGGCAATGCAAAAGCGAAAAAATAAAAAGAAAGAAAGCAAAAATATTTTACAAATGGGTAGGACAAATTTAGGGTATGACACATACACCAGACGAGAATTGATGTTTACGGAAAGGTTGGTCAGACAGTAACTGGTTGAAAAATACGGGTACCAGACGAGAACTGGTATTTACGGAAAGGTGGGCCAGACGAGAACTGGTTACTGGTTTGCCAGGCGAGAACTGGGCTTTGGAAATGACAAGGTTACAAGGTTCTGTCAAGTAACAGGTTTAAACAGTAGGATAATGATCCAACGACGACAAGGTCTTTTTCGAAGGTTCAGGTTTTTTTTTTGACGAGGGTAATGACACGATTCCCCGATACTCAACTCCAGCTAGGGCGAACAAACTTGCTTGAACAACTTGCGCCAGTGCAACTCAACTTGCCCCAATCCCACTCTTGGGAAACCTACTTTGAACAGAAAGCAGCTTGCTGCAATACGACCTTGAGATGACTTGCCCGGTATCTGCACGACAAAAGGATTCATCCTCAATTAAACAACTATCAACATAGTTGGTTTCACTATTTCTGAAGTGACTTGCCCCTGAACGAGCGTAGAGCGACTTAACCTGCCCTGATCACACACTGGAAGGATCTATCCTCACATCACAGCACTTTGGCTAATTGCCCCTGACTGGCTCTTTAGAAGATTCACTTCTGATCAACTGCTTCTCAAGTAAGCTGTCCCATAATGAACCGACGCTTCGGGACTTATCCTTAGACCAACTGATTCTGAACTCACTGGAAGTCTATGCCCCAGATTTACAGGGTTTCACAACATACACCATTCTGATCCAGACTGCTGGATTATTCAGTCCTGTTCGATTATTCTCTGTTGGAACTTCCTTCCTGTCAACTATTGACCTACAAATAAAATTGTTTATTCCCGAATGATAATTTTAATGCAGTGTTCATGCAGATTTTGAAAAAATTGTGCTGTCACTCATTTACGTGTCATGATTTTGAGTGACGAATGAACCAGAGTTCAAACGTAGTGCTGATTTGATCAGTGAAAAAATACAACAAGGATATGACTAGCAAATCAAGAAGGAGTCAGGTTACTCAACCTTATCGTAATGCGCTTTCAGAATAAATCCTGCCTCAATTAGGTCTTTTAAAGGTTGTATCGTGGTCGGGTTCACGGTTCGTGAAACAAAGGACATTTGGCTCAAATTATGATTTGTACCCACCCCTTCTACGTGATGATCTCCGATCCTAAAGTTTAGTTAACTTGGCTCGAGCGCTCGCCTCTTCGAGAGGTATGTTGAATAGTAGGACTCACAAGGTTTTCGGAGTGACAGTTACTCCTTTTTCGTTTTCGGTGTCTGTATCTACACGACTTTGTCCTTGTTCGAGGAATTTTCTTTTTATATCCTTTCTTTTCCATTCTTTTGATTCCCTAATTTTTTCCTGGACTGACTCCTTTTGAGTTCTTTTCGATTTTTTTTGAAGTCCAGCGGAATGCCCTGATTTTTGCCTAAGTATTAGCTTTCCAGCTTTTCTTTTTCTTTTTACTTAGCGGACTTTCTTATTTCTTTCTTGGAACAAGTCGTGCGACACTGGTTGTCTTGATTGCTCTGAAAGGATTGCAACTGTCTTACTCCTGATTGGTGAGGTTTAAACATTTCGGTGGACGAGGTATGACCCTTGGGAAAAAATAAGATATGATCGGTCCTCGAAAGGCAACACTCCTCTATAAGACTTGAACGCTCGGTCAAGCTAACTGACAACTACCCTGCCCCGGTTTAAGATGCGAGGGTTTAAAAAAGTCCGAAAAAACTTCTACTTCCTGGCTCGAAGTGGTTAACAAGGGACTAACTCCTTAAATCTTCAGTGTTTAGGGATTTGAAACAATGCCTTGTACGTCATCGACAAGGTTTTATCTGAAAGCATATGATCATCGGTTATGAGTATTCAGTTTCGTCATCCTCCCTCCAATCTTTACTAATCATAGTGATAAAGTGGAGTAAAAAATGCAAGTGTCAGTGCAATGCAATAAATGAGTGACAACGACATGATTAATTCAAAAAAATGCATGGTCACTTTATCAATATTACCATTCGAAACAAACAATGTTTAACAGCAAGTAGTAACTAACAGAAAAGAAACTACAAATGCAAATAATAAAAGCCTGAGGACTGCCAATGCTGAGGGCGCCTGCCTGTCTGGACCACTGGCTTCTTGAAATAAACCTATGAATCTGCGAGCTTAGATAGCTGAGAAATTGTCATGAACCACCAGAATTCCTTCTCGAAAGGAAATGCAATCTTGGTTGATCAACTGTTGCACTTTTTCCTGAAGAGCTTTACAATCTTCAGTTGAATGCCCTGGAGATCCACCGTGGTAACCACACTGAGCGTGGGGATTGTACCCAGGAGGGTACGGTTTTGGCACAGGCTTAAGAGCTTTAGGTTCCACCAAAGAATTCTGGATCAAAGATGGTAGAATATGGATATACGGCACAGGCACTATATGAGAAGGAGCATTCCTTCGTTCCAAGTTGTTACGAGGCCTGTTCTGATTTGGGCGCTGATTCTGATAACCTCGGCCACGAGTTCGCTGATTTACAAGAGAAGCGATATAAAGTTCTGGATATGATGCCCTAGGCGCAATCGTCTGTCCCGCATAACAAGACACAGAAGATGAAGAACCAACAGATTTCACCGATTCATCTCGAGGATACTCAACATCTGGCATGATTGCATTGATCACAACTCCTTCTTCAGTTTGGTAGCTATAGAGAGATTCAGTTTCACTAGCCTGACCGCCCGAAACAATCTGAATTTTCCCAATTTTTACGGCATGCTCGATGCGTTCTCCTAATCTTACCAATTCAGAGAAATTTGGCGCATTTACAAGCATTCTTTCGAAATACAGGCTCTCCAGGGAGTTTACAAACATGCTCATTAACTCTCGGTCTAGGAGCGGTGGATGCACTCTGGCAGCAAATTCTCTCCACCTCTGAACATACTTCCTGAAGGGTTCATTGTTCTCTTGAGACAATTCTTGCAACTGCATGCGATGAGGAGCCATGTCCAGGTTATAATCATACTGCTTCAGAAAAGCTCTGGCTAAATCCACCCATGATCGAGTCTGGTTACTCTCTAACTGCATATACCAACTCAGAGATGCCCCAGTCAGACTATCTTGAAAGCAGTGAATCATCAACTTGTTGTTTTGCACAAACGAAGTCATTCTTCGGCAGAACATCACCAAATGTTGCTTCGGACAGCTATCTCCTTTGTACTTTTCAAATCTCGGCGCTCTGAACTTAGGAGGTAACACCAGGCCAGGAACCAAACACATGTATGCAACATTGAGGTTGACAACATCTTTAACTTTCAAGGCTTTGACTCCTTCTTCCAACGCTTGGAGCCTTCTAGCATATTCAAGAGCTCTTGGATCTTCAGTCCTAGCTACCGGGATCTCTCTTCGGATATTCGGCCCAGGGAAGACAACACCTTGATTGTTGATAAGAGGAGGGCATTCATTTCGGACAACAAACTGCTCACGTCGATCCTGGTTCCGAGCAGGAGGCTGCACAGACTGGTCTGCAGTAAGGTTGTTCACTTGCGGAAAGTCTTCCTCGGACGTAGAACCATACAGAGGATTAGTCGTCATAGTGAAACCTGTCAAGGTGTTAGGAGACCGGAAGTGGCTCTTAGACATAGCTACCAATAACCTTCAACTGACTTCGCTGCTCTATTCTGCTCAAATCTGCTTCAACCCCTTGGTCGTCTTCTAACAATCAACAGTCGCTCAGGCCAAACACCGGATAATCACCTTCAGAATCAAAACAACGGCTGGATCAGACTCTGGCTAGCTGGAGGATGATATGCAATATGATGCAAGCAATGTGCATGCAAAGCAATATGCAGCAAACACGGGATCACAGCCCCCACAAATCTCTGAATACTGCTGCGCCGCTGACTGAGTACGTTCGCTCTGAAGAGAAGACCAAAATATTGGGCTGGCTGGAAGTTAAGTTCCCTGCAAAAACCCTCCCACTCACGGGTATGAACCTAATCTGACAAGGTACGGCATCCTATGCGGGTATCAACGTCACAGACTTTCAAGAGCAATGATACGATACCCAGAAGGTGTGGCATCATCATCCCTTGAAGCGGCCTCACTTAGTCGAATTCCCAATTGATAGGTTCCCAGAGTCGACAATCCTCGGGTCAAACAACTTGTCGAGCCCTAAGGGCCCGACAAGAAGCATCAAAGAGAATCTCGTCCGAGCGTAAATTTCGCGGCTAGCTGGTGCGAGCTAAGCAAGCAGGATAACCACTACTCTCTACTTCTAAGTCTATGTGTGTACTCGAGCCTGGGTTTTGGCTTCTCTCTCAAAGGAACAACCACCCAACAGCACAACAGCAACAGATAATAACACAGTGCGGAAATTGTAAATACAGTAAAATACAACACGCAAAAGGTAAACATCCAAAGACAAGCAAACAAACGCTAGGATTGACTCGCATAGGGGACGTTGGATCCCCAGCAGAGTCGCCAGCTGTCACTACTACGAAAATCGGCGCCGGCTAAACAGAAGAGTCGCCACCGTGCGTTATTTATTCCAAAGGAGGGAAAGGAAACGCTCAGAGTAAACCTAACGCAAAGACGGGAAAGGAATATTCATCGCAACCAAATCCTGGATTCGGGAGTCGGTTACGCAAGGGGAAGGTATTACCACCCCTCACGTCCGTCGTACTCGACGGGATCCACGCTTGCTGGTTCGTCTAAAGGATGCAAAACAATCTATCTATGGCTCCTAAGGCTAAACGGGAAGAAACTGACTCGATAAAGCTTCGCACTCTATGCCTACGTATTCTCAAGAGAGAAAGTCAGAGTCATCGTAGTTCGGGAAAATACAGGGGAATCGGCTCGCCAAGACTTCGCGTCTTGTGCCTACGTACTTCCACACAGCGTGAAAGATCAGAGCTTACGTAGTTCAGGCTAACTACGGCTAGACAGGGTGTTCTCGATCACACAGGAGTGAGAGATTAAGTTGGTTTGAAAGGTACGGGAACCTACGGGAACTTGGAACTACGGTCTGGTCTCAAATGCGCAAGGGCAAGAAAAGGGGAACATCAGTCGTCAGCGGGAAAGTCTCGATCGCACGGCAGTGAGAGAACAGAGAGGTTAGTTGTTAGTGTGCTCGCTAGGATATCGCATCCTATGCCTACATATTCTCATTCGATATGAGAAATCAGAGCAGCTGTAGTTCAGCCAACTACAGCTAAACGGGGAAACGGGAAGAAGGGAGCTCGCTAGGATATCACAACCTATGCCTACGTACTCTCGTCTGGTACAAGAGATCAGAGCAAATGTAGTTCGACGGGAAAACGAATCTCGATTGCACGGGGGCAAGAGAAGGGGTCTCGATCGCCTGAACGCGAGAGAAAAGGGGTTTCGCTCGCACGGGGAGAGAACAAAGAGGAAGCAGGCTTACGCCTAAACGGGAAGGAACCCGGGACACACACGCAAGAACCTAAGAAGAAACTCCTCAACTGCCATTTCCTTCGTATCTGACGATACAGCTCACAACACTCGACGGTTGCCTGAAGACTTGAATAAGATGATGATGATGTTGAACGAAGCGGCTCCGTTGGCTCCTGACATGCGCGCAAGCTCCATTCCAATCTTCTCCTCTCTGGATCTTTGATGATGACGCTCGAACCAGAACAATGTAACGCTTAGACCGTCATGGTTCGACTTATACGAGAAATCGAACTCTCAGAGGTAGCGTATTGATATCCGTGTCAAAGACAAGATAGAGAAATGATATCGAAAATCATTCTCCAATTGAATCTTGTCACACGGCCAGCCAGAAATAAAATCGAGATAAAATCAGATAGAAACGAAAATAGGAGAGAAATCCAACACAAAATGGAAATAAAAGTCTACTCCTAAAATACGGCAAAAATAATCTCCTAAGGAACATATATCCTAAAAAGAATTAAATCTATAAATCTCCTTAACAAGAAATCAACTAAGTCATAAATTCTCTTAAAAGAAAATTAAACTAATTTCCTAAATGAAAATATTATCTAAATTTCCTAACAGAAATTATATTACCAAACTATATCTATTCTAGAAATTTTAACATATTCTAACAATATTAAACTAAAGAACCTCTAAAAGACAATTAAATCCTAAACTATAATATTCAAACTAAAATATTCTAGGAACAAAATATTAAACTATCCCTAAAAGAAATACAATTAAAAGTTGCATACAAAAATAATAAAAGTAGATGCAGGGAGGGGGTATACTAGTTAAAGGGGGATATGCAGCAAAAAAGCAATGGGCTCAGCCCACAAAAAAAACCAAAACGGGGGAGGGGGTGAGTAAACAAAACTGGAGGTGTGTTACAAAAAAAGAAAAAGCCAATGGGCTCAGAGAGGCCCAATGTCCACACTCACAGCCACGTATCTCTCTTCCTCACTCTGAAAAAAACCCTAAGTGCCTCTCAACCTCCAAACACTGTTCACACTGCGCCGTTTCTCTCCACTCACTCTCCAACTTCTCTCTCACACAATCTCCAATCTATCTCCCTCACAAAAAATCTCTCTCGTTCAATCTGCTTCTATCATCTCGCCTCACAATCTAGAAATTATTGATGGACGGTTGAAGGTCCTGAGGAATATCTAGAAAGTTCTATGAAGAACTGAAGGATGATGAAGCTCTGGAGCTGGAGTGAACCTTGTACGAAGATTTGAAGACTCGTATGATGAAGGATCTTGAAGTTCGTTTGAAGGTTATTGGTGATTTGAGTGGATCTTTGATGAAGATCGGATGTCGAATAATGAACGCATGAATGAAGATCCATGAAGATCTCTCTTCTGATGAAGATTATTCCGGAGATGATTGAAGAACATGAAGATGTTATGAAGATCGCTCGCTGAAGATGAACATTCCGGAACCATTTTGATGAACGATGAATGTTCGTGAACGGATCTTGAAGGATCTACTGGAGAGATGAACATGCATGAAGTTATTTGATGAATCTGAAGGATCTGAAAACGATCGGCGAACTGGTGATGAATCTTGATGAAGAACTGAAGAACGTGGATGAATGTTGATGAAGATTGAGGCGAATGTTCTCATGAGCTTGATGTAACGGATCTGAGTTTGGATGAACATAACATTTCTGGAAAAAAAATGGACGAAGATTGATGACGGATTGATGAATAGGTGACGAACATCGATGAATCTTGGACGGATTCGTGATGAGATTGATAAAGATTAGAAGATTTCTGGAGAAATGATGAAGTTTCTTGCATTTTCCGGTGGATTGTGTAGGTTTCCGGCGAGTTTAGGAACTCCGGCGATGGTTACGACTGCTCCGGCGGGAGGTTACGGTGACTCTGCGGCAAAGGGGACGCGTGGCACACATGCAGCGTGGAGGAGAGAGAAGGGGACGCGTGGCACATGCAAAGGGAAGGAGAGAGACAAGTGGCGGTGGAGTGGTGATGATGAATGAGGTGTCAGCAAAGAGGGTACACGCGTGGCCTTATATAGTAATGACAAGTGGCACGGCTTTGGGCCCCCAAAACTGACAAATGGCCCATTAAAGACTCAGATGATTTAATTGGACTTAATTAAAGACTGAAAAATGGATTAAATGATAAACGACTCCAATTAAGACTCAATTAATACGAAAATGAAATTGAAAGCTATGAGACTCAATTAATGATGGTTAATGGAATGATTAAAGCCAGTGCATGATTAAACGGAAATGCAAATAGATTCAATTAATGAACTAATGATTAAATGATAATTAACTGAAAACAAAATAAACTCAGTAATTAATGAACTAACTAATGATTAAAGCTAACCCTAATTAAAACTAATCTAACTAGACTCTAATAAAATCATACTAAAAGAAATCTATTTTAAAATCTATATTAATAAAACTATTTATTTAACCTAAAAAAAATCTATTAAAATCTATAGAAAACTATTAAATCTATACTATCCTATAATTCTATTAATAAAGTCTAATTAAATTCTAAAAAACTATATTATTCTATTTATTAAAAAGAAACTATATTCTAAATCCTAAAAAATCTATTAAAGTTCTAAAGCACTAATATAAGCCTACAATTTATTAATTCTAAAAAATACTATATTATTCTAAAAACAAATAAACCTATTAATATTCTAAAAACAACAAAATCTATTTAAAATCTAGAAAAAAGCTGTTAAATCCTAAAAATGCAAATAAAAGCAATTAACTAAAATAAAAGAGACCGCGAGACCAGATCGAAACAAGCGGCAAGAACCGAAACTCCGATCATCCGAACCGGTCTAAAACCTCCCAAATGTGAAAACAGGGCTGTAATCCCGATAAAATCAATATGAAAAATGCGTCGAAACATAAACCAGATGTGGGAACCGGTTGGTCAAATTTTGGGGTGCAACACTCCCCATACTTAAACAACCTCAAAAACAAATTTGGCCACGAAGGCCTAATTTTTCCTCAAACTCAAAAACCTCCTAAATACTTAAATCGGCTTTAAATACATTGAATCATATATTGAAAACAATGAAGACAATACTTCCATACTTAAACAACCTCAAAAACAGATTTGGCCACGAAGGCCTAATTTTTCTCAAACTCAAAAACCTCCAAAATCCTTAAATCGGCTTTAAATACATCAAATCACATATCGAAAACAATTAAGGTAATACTCCCCATACCTTAATTGTCGACTCTAAGCCTTTCTCCTTGATTCTTGGAAATCTTGCGAAACTTTGCCTCAATCCTCTTCCTCAGAGCTCTGGCCTCTATGTCTTCCCTTTTCACGGTCTAACAAGAATGAATCTTAATTCCCTCAAAATTCCTTTTTGTTAAACTTAACTTTGGACCTTTAAAATGGGTTTTCCAATTTCACCCTCACTAACTCCTCCTCAAATATCCATTTTTCCCTTAATCCAGTTATATTTATTTAAATTAATAATAATAATACCAATATATTCATATTATATACTATTATTTAAATAAATAACCCAAAATCCATAATTCTCAATACTTCATACCAACCACCGCAAATCACCAAAATGGTTTAGCTGAGAGATTCAATTTAACAATCCTTGAAAGGGTTAGATACATGTTGGTTAGTGCTGGATTGAAGAAGGTGTTTTGGGCAGAAGTTGTTTCGACAATATCTTACCTGATAAATAGATGTCCCTCGACTGCCTTGGGAATGAAGACACCTGAAGAAGTTCGGTCGGGACATCCATCTAGCCTCGGCAGACTGAGAGTATTTGGCTGTGTGACCTATGCTCATATTAGGCAAGTCAAGGTCGAACCTAGAGCTCTAAAATGCATGTTCATGGATATCCTGAAGGAGTCAAAGCTTATAGGCTATGGTTCCTAGAGCCAGGTCACAGGAGGTGTATCACCAGTCGAGATGTAGTTCTCAATGAAGTAGAAAACTGATAATGCTGACGAAGAGCTGGAACAGGGCGATATCCCTGTTGAGGTGGAGCATGTTGATGCTGAATTACGTATCCCATATGAAGTCGAAGAAGACGCAGAAGATGTTGTCGAAGATGAGGAGACTGATAATGACTACCTGCTAGCAAGAGACAGGTCGAAGAGAGTCATTAGGCCACCTCAGAGACTTGGGTATGCAGATCTTATAGCTTATGCCTTAATCTCTGCAAGTGAGGTTCTAGACAAAGAACCTAGAGACTATAAGGAAGTTATGAGGATTCGAAAGAAGACTGAATGGATGAAAACCATGGATGATGAGATGAAATTTCTTCATGATAACAACACCTGGGAACTGATCAAGAAACTTGTTGGAGCCAGGTTAGTCAGCTGTAAATGGATTTTCAAAGTTAAGGAAGAAATCGTAGGAGTGGCGTCGAAGAGATACAAGGCAAGATTGGTTGCTAGGGGGTTCACTCAGAAAGAAGGTATCGACTTCAATGATGTGTTCTCTCCTGTTGTGAAGCACAGATCCATTCAAATGTTGCTTGCCACAGTGGCATAATTTGATCTTGAACTAGAACAGATGGATATGAAGAACGCGTTCTTGTATGGTGACTTAGATGAAACAATCCTGATGAGGCAACCTGAAAGGTATGTCGAAAAAGGGAAGGAATATTATGTGTGCAAGCTGAATAGATCTTTATATGGACTGAAACAATATCCTCGACAGTGGAATATAAGATTTGACAAGTTCATGGCACACATAAGTTTCATCAGAAGTCAGTTCGACCACTGTGTTTACTTCAGATTTCGATCGGGTAATTCATTTGTTATTTTGTTGCTCTATGTGGATGATATTCTAATAGCAAGCAACAATGTCGAAGAGGTAATGAGGATGAAAGCTAAACTCAATAAGGAGTTTGACATGAAGGATCTGGGAGCTACGTCCATGATTCTTGGAATTGACATCCGAAGAGATAGAAAGCAGACGAGATTATGCTTATCTCAAGAGGCATACCTACGGAAGATTCTCGAAAAGTATGGTATGTCGAATTCAAAGCATGTTGTGACTCCAACGAACCCTCAATTCAAGCTAAGTATATATCAGTGTCCTAGCACTGATGTTGAAAGAACTTATATGAATAACATTCCATATGCTAACATAATAGGTTCTTTGATGTATGATATGGTTTGTATTAGACCCGACATAGCATATGCAGTAAGTCTTGTAAGCAGGTACATGGCGAATCTTGGAAAGGCTCACTGGAAAACATTGAAGTGGATTCTAAGGTACATAAATAGGTCTCTGAATAGAGTCCTAATTTATGGTGGATCCTTGGGTGAAGATAGTAAAGCAGCAATCGAAGGATATGTCGACTCTAATTTTGCAGGTAGTATGGATTTCTGAAAATCTATTTCTGGATATGTGTTCACTATGTTTGGGACAACAATCACTTGGAAAGCAACACTTCAGAAGGTCATTGCCTTATCAACCACTGAAGCGGAGTATATTGCCCTAACTAAAGCTATGAAGGAAGCATTGTGGCTTGAAGGTTTTGCAAAGGAGCTGAAACTTCAAGGTCGAGTTATCACTGTTAAATGTGATAGCACTATGCCAAAAAAGACCTTTAGCAGCGCTTAAAAGCGCTGCCAAAAGTGGCGCTACTAAAGGTAAAGGCAACGCTTTTTTTATGGAAAAAGCGCTGCTAAAGGCTCCCTTCAGCAACACTTTTAGCAACGCTTTTTTAGCCTTTTAGCAGCGCTTTTATAAGCGCTGCATATTCCCCCCAACCATCCCCCCTTTAGCAGCTCTTTCACAAAGCGCTGTCTTAGACCCCACCTTTAGCAGCCCTTTTACAAAGCGCTGCCATAGCCCCCCCTTTAGCAGCGCTTTTTAGAAGCGCTGTCTTAGACCCCCCTCCTTCCAAACCTATAGCAGCACTTTTGTAGCGCTATGTTTGTAACTTTTAGCAGCACATTTTTGTAAAAGTGCTGTCTAATGTCCCAGATTTTAAATTTTTTTTTTTAAATATTCACCCTGTTTTGTATATTTACCAACAACCTGCTTATATTACACAAACCTGCTTATAATTCAGGCCTTTATTTCAACACTTTGGCCTTATATATACAATTCAAAACTTTGGCCTTAAATATACAATTCAAAAAATTTGGCCTTATATATACAATTCAAAACTTTGGCCTTTAAGTATATATTGTAACTCATCACTTTGCCCATAATCATTTTAATACACATAAACCTGCTTAAATATGTTACAACAAAATCCGATCCTCAGAATTACAACATCACAAATACAGTCAATTTACATATAATTACAATTCTTCCAATCCGATAACTTTATAAAATTCTCAACTCAAGAATAAATTGACACCATTCCTCTTTAATTTCTTCCAATCTTGCTTTCGTGTAAGTAGCGCACTTGAATTCATCAAAATACTACATAATATAACAGAACATGCAAGATTTAATTTTAAAACTAATTACTCAGATGAAGTATCAGATAATTATCAAAATGAATCATATAACTTATATAATGAATTGATCCATACCATGATTGGAACCTCTATTTGACCAGAAAGAATAATTTCCTTCATAAAGTGCAATACAAAATATTCGCAGTCAATCCCATTGCGCTGACGAGGACACTGTAAATGGAAAAAACAAACGAACATTTATTAGGATATATAATTTAAATAGTTTTATCAAGTAGAACCACTATAACAGTCAAACATGGGAAAATATACCTCCACTCTGATCCAGTTGATGTTGTTAGCCTTGCTTTTTGGCATCGTTGCATCTCTTTGTGCTCTGAATATTTGTATAACTCTAACATAATATAAACGCATATTTAGAACAATGTCACATAATAAATAAAGATATATAATTATTCAGAACAGTATATCTCATCACTTACGTATCAACCATGTTCCTCAGATTTTCATATTTTGTTGTATCGCCATCCAATGAATCTATATAATACACTATTTCTTTCCTCGGATTAATCGCGACCAACAACCAATGTCCACTATAAAATAAGACAACAGTTTAGACGGAAATGTTATATAGAAAGGCAAAAATCGAACAATTATAATAAATGAATTTAGAATAAAATCTAACCCATGGCCAGTATTATATGGCAACAAGAACAACTTCTCCGTAGTCGCGCCCATAAATCTCTGCACTGTGTACTCTTTGACTGTATCTGGTGTCTGGTCTATTGTTTGTGAGTTGACACAGCTAACAGATAAGAATGCGAATACTGAAGTCAAATCATTCGGGACCAACAACTTGTCATACAAGAACCTAAAAAAACATAATCAACATTAGAATATTTAGTTAAACGAGCAAATTTTAAAATTTTCAATTATTTAATTAAAATGGATTGAAGTACCTGATGTATGAATGCATAACACTGACGCCCAACTCAGAATGGTTGAAAACCTAGTCAAAATCCTCCTTAGCAATTGTTTCAGGATATTCAAAACCGAAAATACCTCTGTCCATATGTATTTGGCGGATGCCACCCTCAGGCACATCTGATGTTCCCACATATGTTTCAAGGCACATCCTAAATCGAGGAACAAATGCTTTTCTGGACACCTTGGAAGTTTCAGGCATCTTACCCTTGCTGACTTGTTGCGACTGCTGATCATGAACCTAAAAGTCATATATAAGTACAGTAATTAATGTATAATAAGATAATCATGTAACTGTAGTAGTACCTGTTTCTTTGATGCAGCTGAATCGGTATCCCGCACAATAATTCTATCATCTTTTGATTTGGATTTTGTAGGAGTCTAAAATCATCATGTAAATAAGAAAATGTAAATGTAAGAATAACTTTCATGTATGGATCATAAACCATTTAAGTATTAAAAGGTTCAACTTACCTCATCATCTATGCAAATGAGATTTGTCGGCCATGCCACATACGCTCCTATTGCGTCTCCCACCACTGTTGCGCCTGAAATATCATCTGGTATAGGCAACAACGCACCCCCCTCTAACGCAATATCAATAGATACTTTCAAAAATCCAGAAGGGAGCGGTTTGTGGTGAAGTAAGTCTCCCAGAAAGTTATGCACCTTTCCCTTGCCAACCATTCGATGAGTTGGTGACGATAAATATAGCCGGAAAAGTGAAATGCCCTAAACAAATAATGATCAGTTAATGTGTCAATTAAGTAAATTATGCTAAATTAATTTCAATATAATATCTTTGTCACTAATAGCTTTACCCTCTGGAGCGCGCCTTTCCGACATGTATCTCTCCTTGTCCTTCTGTAATTCACGAATCTGCGCTATCAATTCCTCCAAAGTATCCATCACTTCTTTTTTGGTTGGATTTTTTTCTTTTGCTGCTTATACAGTTTGGATGGAGTGACACCAAATCCCTTACCCCTCACACGCCCAGAATACTCAGGAATATTCAACACCCGGCTCAGTAAGCTCCTGCAATCATCGTCCTCAGCGGGAGTTATGGTCTGGGATAGAGTCTTCTGAAATATAGATAAAAACATATATAAATATATTATACACTTTTGATCAGTTACTGACAAAGATAACGTTGTACTTACACATTGTTCAAAGACTTGTTGAACTTCTTCCTGAACGACTCCATCTCTTCCCACACGGGCAGCCTTCCATACAACATGGTCCGGAAGAGATGTCACATCACTCTTCTCCTCTTCCAACTACGCATTAAGATGGATAATAAAGCATTATATCCTATTATATATACTTACTATTTTTTTGTAAATATATCATATTAAAGCATTTATATGTACTTACTATTTTTTGTTCTAAGCATGCATATCCCAAACGCCCCTTTCTATATGGATATGCGGGATTTGATGCCCGTTGACGATTTACGCCACTAACAACCTGAAAAAACAAGTTTATCAGAACTCTTGTGGAAGAAGTATATATATTATATATAGTTCATGATAAGTTGTACTTACTTCAAATTCTTTTGTTCTTCGCTTTGCAACAAACGTCTCCCATTCTTCATCCGAAATCAAATCCGCGTACTTCATTGGACGCTCCGAGTCAACAAAGTTTCCTTCAGAATCTTTTAGAAACTTGTTTGTTAAAAACGCTCTAAATCCCCTCAAGCATTTTCCGGCCAATTGAATACAATATTTTCTCCTATGATCTTCAATATTAAAAGATCTCTGCAAACAAACACACATACATATAACATGTTAGTATAATTAATTTAAAGACGTAACTGTCAACATAATTAAAAATAATCAAATATCATACCTGAATCTCGCTCCAAATTTTATCTTTAGCCGGTTGTAATGAAACAATTCTCCAATTATCGCAAGTAATCGGAACTTGTGAACGTACAAGTGCTCCGATGTAACTTGTTAGCAACGCACCGTTAGGCTCAACTAACTGATCTCTTTCATTCCAATGGACATCATACTTTACTCCTTTATCTCTCGCACGGATGATTTTTTTCATAATCGTTATGCCTCTTTTAATTTCGCCTTCCACGTCTTTTGTTGTTTGTTTTCCATCATGTGATGTTTCCTCGTTGCTGGCCATAATATATATACCTGTAATTCAGAAAAACCAAAGTATCAAATGAATGACATGCAAATATGTAAATAAGAAATATATACATGAGAAATGTATAAATAAGAAAAACATGGTATAAATAAGAAATAATATGTTATTTTATTGCATGATATAAATAAGAAATAATATGTTACAAGTACCTTTAACATCTCTTTCTTTTTTTCGTTTTAACGGGGTTTACTTGTCTCTTAACAACACAGACAGATGGATTGATCCAAATTACCTCGTTATGATCATTTCTAATATATGATTCGTCCCCTCTAATATTCTCATCTGGATCATCTATAATATAAGATTCATTCTCAACATCAACATCCCCCTTTTCTCCAATGTTATCATCGATTACTTTGTTGGAAAAAAGAACTATAGACCATTTCGTACTTGTCAGATCAGTGACATAGAACACTTGTTTAGCTTGTGTGGCTAGAATAAAAGGCTCATCTTTGTATCCCACCTTATTAAGATCCACTTTCAAAAAACCTGATTTATCCATTTGTATGCCACTATTATTTTCAACCCACTTGCATCCAAAGATAGGAATCTAAAACTTCTCATAATCAAACACCAAAATGCACTCGATAACCCCATAATACGAGGAAATGTGCATTGCTTCAGCAAGCACGGTGACACCACTATTTTGCATTGTACTTTTATCATCTTGTTCCTTGGTATAAAATGTGTATCCATTAATTGCGTATGCACTTTAAGAAAACACATGCAAACTTGGACCATATGCTAAACATCTCAACCTTTCTGTTATTGAAGCGGGATCAGAATAAAACTTTGAAAAAATATGCTCCTTGAACCATGTTATAAAACTTCGATTGTGCTCACGTACTATCCAATTTTCATTTCTATTCAGATTTAAACCTCAGAGAACGTCCTTGTGCATTTCAACATACGGCTCAACCTCAATGTCATTGTGCAGAACATACAAATGCACTTGCTCCCATTCATCCCTTGAAACCATCACAACTTTATTTCCAATTAACTGTTTACCTACTATTTTTTCAACAACATGAGATTTTGGGAGGCCAATGGATTGAACGTTGGACAAATATTCAGTACAAAACTCAATAGCTTCTTCAACAATGTATCGTTCAACAATACATCCCTCTGGTCGACTTTGGTTTTTCACATACCCTTTCAATATTTTCATATAACGTTCAATAGGGTACATCCATCTCATATAGGAAGGTCCACACAGTTGTGTCTCTTTCACAAGATGAACAACTAGATGTACCATTATGTCAAAAAATGATGGAGGAAAATACATTTCAAGCTCGCACAAAGTAATAACTATTTCTCTTTGCAATGTTGGTAAGATCGCAGGATCTATCACCTTACTACAAATTGACCTAAAGAAAAAACACAATTTAGTTATTGCGCCTCTCACTTTTTCTGGCAAAATAGAACGTATACCTATTGGTAGAAAGTGTTCCATTATAACATGGAAATCATGTGTCTTTAAACTCTTTAACTTGAGGTCTTTCATAGAAACAAGTCTTCTAATATCTGAAGAGTATCCTTCTGGAACTTTAACTTCACTCAGAAACTTACACAATATCTTTTTCTCCTTTCTAGATAAAGTATAAGCAGCAGGTGGTAGATATGTGTGATTTCCTTTCTTCAAGGGTCCTAATTCATTTCTTATTCCCATTGCTACCAAGTCCTTTCTTGCTTTAAGCCCATCCTTAGACTTTCCTTATATATTGAGTAACGTACCAATAACACTTTCAAATACATTTTTTTCAATATGCATAACATCAAGAAAATGTCTTACATACAACGACTTCCAATACGGCAACTCAAACAAAATTGACCTCTTCTTCCACCCACGCGTGACAAGCGTATGAGCAAAAGGTTGTCAAACTTAGTACTCACATCTTTCACGTTTTCAAAAATTTGTTCGCCGTTCAATGTAGGTGGAGCTTTACGTTGTTCTGAATTTCCATTGAATACTTTTCTCCACCCACGGTAGTGATGATTAGAATTTAAGAATCTACAATGACCAAGAAAGACATTCTTCTGACCAAATTCCAACCGCGTCCAATCTGTGTTTTCTTCACAGATAGGACACGCACATTGACCTTTAATGCTATAACCGATAGATTTCCGTATGTTGGGAAATCATTAATTGTGCTAAACAACATCGCCCTCAAATTAAAACTTTATTTCCTATATCCATCATAAATCTCCACACCGTTCTCCCACAAACTCTTTAGGTCTTTGATTAAAGGTGTCAGGTATACGTCTATGTCATTCCCTGGTTGTTTAGGGCCAGAAATTAACATAGATAACATCATGTACTTACGCTTCATACATAGCCATAGAGGTAGGTCATAAGTCATAATAATTACAGGCCATGTGGAATGTGAGATACTTTGCAGACCATGCGGATTCATTCCATCATTCGATAATGCCAAGCGAAGGTTTCTAGCTTCTTCTCCAAAATCAGGATAATCATTATCAATTTTCATCCACTGTGGTGAATCTGCCGGATGTCGATACTTCCCATCTATAATTCTATCATCTGCATGCCAAGTCAGGTGTTTTGCATCTGTTTCACTATGAAACATGCGTCTGAATCTCGGAATTATAGGAAAATACCATAATACTTTTCCTGGTGACAATTTTTTCTTATACCGAGATACACCGCATTTAGGACACTCGTTTAATGATGCATATTCATTTCGAAACAAAATGCAATCATTTGGACAAGCATGTATCTATCATAGCTTATGCCAATAGAGCATAACATTTTTTTAGCTTCATAGGTTCGATTGGGAAGAACATTATCCTCCGGAAGCATCTCTTGAAGTAGGGCTAACAACTCTGTGAAACTTTTATCCGACCATCCATTACCCGCCTTTAAATTGTACAACTTTAATACCGCGGACAATCTTGTGAAAGTAGTGCAACCTTTATACAACGGTTTCTCTGCATCGCTTACCAACCTCTCAAACATCTTGGGACAATCTTGAAGATCTTCTTCAAGTGCTTCTGCAATCTCTTCGACTCGATCACAATCATATGTATCCCTGTCATTGTCCTTTGAAGCACATGTCATATTATTCTGGGGTTCAACATTCTCGTTACTTATCTCACCGTGTAATGTCCAACATGTGTAACTTCGATCAATTCCATGTCTCATTAAATGAGATTCCAACTGAACGGCGTCAACTCGACGCCCATAACAGCAACCTAAGCAAGGACATGTGATCCTACTGGGGTCTTTGGCGTGTTCAACAGCAAACTTAACGAACTTCGATACCTCATTCTCGTACTCTTTTGACAATCGATTACCAGACATCCATTTTTTATCCATACTAATTGAGTAATCTACACTAAACTATGAAAGTTAAACAAAACAGAGAATACCTGTAAAGAAATCACTAACTTCTAAGAATGCTACGCAATAGGATGCTTGGAAACGATCACAACTTTTCTCTTCACAGGTAACCCCTATAGCAGACAAAATATAAATTTTATTAAAATCATATTAATAATTAACCAAAACAAAAATACTAGATAATCCACCAAAACAAATCATATTAAAAATACTAGATAATCCTTAAACCAAAATGACACCCTTACTAAACATTGAGAAATCCTAACTAAACATATAAAACCATAATAACATATAAAACCATATCATATAAAACCATATTCATGTTGGCTACTCTCTTAAAAAATAGGAATTTCCAAACTATATTGAACATGCAAAATATAAACTCTTGTTTGTCAATCTAAAACATATAAAATATAAACTCTCTTAAAAAATATAAACTCTCTTAAAAACATATTCAACAGAGAGACTTAACATATAAACTCTCTGTTAAGACATACAAACTCTCTTAAAAAAATCTCTTATAAACTCTCTTAAAAAACTCTCTGTTTATAAAGTCTCTTAAAACATACAAAATATAAACTCTCTTAAAAAATATAAACTCTTGTTTGTCAATCTAAAACATAAAAAATATCCGTAACAATGACAGAGAGACTTAACATGTAGATTAAAATACAAAATATATAACATGCAACAGAGAGACTTAACATGTAGATATCCATACAAATAATAAAAACATATTCAGTTTGTCTTAAAGATTACAGAAAATGACTTAACTTGATTGCATTCAAATAATAAAAACATATTCAGTTTGTCTTAACGATTACAGCAACAATGGTGAAAATATAAGTAAAAAAGAAAACCAGAGTAAAACTTCAAATACCGTAACAATGGCAGAAATCCAATGCAGATGAGCAGAGGATATCGAAAACGGACGGTGAACGACGGCGAAATGCAACAGAGGAGGGCGAGGGTTGGACGGCGACGATGGGTTTATAGGGCAACGTTCTTTGTTCGCCAGAGAAAAAGAAAGAAAGAAATATGATATGACTGTTCTGTTTCTTATAAAAATTCTGGTGGGTATTTTAAATTAATTCTAACTAAATCTATAACAACGCTTTTTAATGGCTTTAGCAGCGCTTTAAAAAGCGCTCTCAAAGATCTTCTTATGTACCACATATAGTAGCGCTTTATGGAAAAAGCGCTCTCCTAGACTAGACCTACAACAGCGCTTTAGGAAAGCGCTTTCATAGGGCTGTCTTAGACCCCCCCTTTAGCAGCGCTTTTTAGAAGCGCTTTCTTAGGTCCCCCTTTTAGCAGCGCTTTTTAAAAAACGCTTTCTTTGGGCTCCCCTTTAGCAGCACTTTTTAAAAAGCGCTGTCTTTGGTAAGCAATTTTTTTCTTTTTTTTTAATGCCTCTTTAGCAGCGCTTTTTCTAAAAGCGCTGTCTTTGTATGTGCTGCTAAAAGTCAATTCTGGCGTAGTGTAGTCAAAGTGCAATACATCTGTCGAAGAATTCATCCTATCATGAGCGAACCAAGCACATTGATGTGAGGCTGCATTTCGTCAGAGGGGTAATCGGCTTTGGAGAAGTCCAAATGCTGAAGGTTTTGATAGATCATAATGCTACTGATATGATCACCAAGACGTTGTCGAGTTGCAAGTTTTTCCACTGTATGCAGTTGATAAAATTGCATGAAGAAAGCTAGTTTCTTGATGTTATAGAGTTAGATCTAAGGTGGAGATTTGTGAGATGTTGGATCAAACTCTAGTATGGTCGAAAGATAGGTTCTGGTACGACAGGAATTAAGCATGAGGTCGAAGTATGTTCGCATGCTGCTGTCAGAGTAATGCGTGTTATAGTCGAAGTTTGTTCTAACATGCATTAGTCAATATTGTTAGGTTTGTTAGCATGTTGAATTGAGTCTTGCTTGTAAGTCCAATTGTTTAAGTTAGCTTGTACCCTAAGTTAGCTTGTAGTGAGTAATTGTTAAAAAGCCCATTAGGTTAGTGTGCTATTTTTCTTATAAATAGGATGCTAGTTTCTCAATCTTGGTATAAGAAAAAATAAGAAGATAAAATCCTAATTTCAAGAGAGAGAGGTTATATTGTTATTCTTGTATACTTGTAATCTTGTTTTAAAAGTAAGGAAAAAATAGCAGTTTATAACCAATCCTTGTTGTTCCTTGTTGTTTTACCTTGATTTCTTTGTTAACCCTAACCCTTGTGTGTTTCTTGATCATAAAGAAATCGTTTACACTTTGTTTCAAGACATACAATTCACAACCGATATATATAGAGAGAGAGAGAGAAAAAATTATTATTATCTCTGTTTTTTATTATAATTTGTTTCGAATTTTTCACACGTATTATTGGTGTACGAAAATAAGAAATTATAAATATTTTTACAAAATTGTCCTTCAATAATGATATGGGAAAGATAAATTTATATAATTGAAAAGAGAGAGAATAATAAACTTTTAAGGGTATACTAGAGAAAATAACATTAATTATTCATTGGTAATGTAAAATGATTTATATTCATCGGTAATGTAAAACGATTTATATTGTGATACACTTTTTTTTAAACGATTTATAATAAAAGAATAGATAGAATATTAAAAAGGGCGAGTAAAAAGTGACACATGAAGAGCGTGACTAGTTATTATTGGCACATTTGTTGTTTAGTGAGTTATCCTTTTGTTAGGGTAAAATTTAAAAATAGCAAAGGCATTTAAGGTAGTGTGGTAGTATTATCTTATATTAGTTTATATATAGTTGATATGGTTATGGTTATAATTCCTAACCATTTAAATGATTTATAAATTATTATGATTTGATATCTAAAAATAATTGACCATACACACTCCTACCCACCATCATATCAATAATTTCGACCACATGAATAATAAATACAAATACAATGAGATCCATCGTAGAGCTGACTACATGTACAAATTTAGCAAATAAAAATATGGGGATTATACTACATCTTTTTAGAAGGAAAAAACTTTCATTGGCTACTCGCATACTAACTGTCCATCATTGATAAAAAAATAATAGGAGAAATGAACCTAACTTGGTTAGATGCAATTCACAAGTGACTGTTTTAGCCATATATGGTGCATACTTAGAAGGGATCTCTATATTTAGATAATTAAAAATATAACAATTCGAAACTTTTAATTATCTATAACATGGAGAAATTGAAAGCGAATTGATCTAATAAAGAAATGTTTAATAATGCTACATTTGTAATAGAGGAAGTAAAATCAAATGTTACGTCGCCATAGTAGACATTGAAGGAAATAGTGCAAAATGACATTCTAGTGATTAAACAAACTTGGACAGATACAAAAGAGAAAGAACCACAATTCATCTAAAAACCAGAGAAGAAAAATACTAATTATATTAAAAATATTGATAAACTCTTGTCGTCACCAAACTTTATTTATTTTAATGGAAAGAGAAAATATTGATAAAACCTCAAAAGTAAAGAGAACATGATCATCACAACTAAATTCGGGTTCGAAAGACTATTATGTAAGGAGAATGTATTAATACTTATCACATCCATTGTATTAAATGGGAATCATCTTAATTGTTTTGCGCGTATGAGTGTTATTATCTAAAGGTTACTTGCGATTGGTTTTAATTAAAGGAAATGAATTTTTAATTAGTGTTCTCTCCAAGATTTTGAAATCTTGTGTCTACATATTTCCATAGTGCAATGAGAAAATTAGAGCTCCATAGTTTGTGGGGGTAGAAAAGAAGTATTTGTTGGTTGTTTTAACTGAACAATGTTAAAGTTCGCGTTCTAGCAGTTAAACGTTGCTTGTATACTTGTGCGTGGTAGGTTTAAGCGTCGTTTGTATTACGGTAGAACAAAAACAACATATCCTGTATGAAAATCTTTTGAATGCCCAGGATATTCAGAAAGGGAGTTCTACAACAGTGTCTAAACATTTGGGGAGAGATTGTCTACATCCTCCTCCTTTTTCTTCCAATTATGAAAATTACCTTAATTTGAATGCACTAAAGTTTATGGGTGAATGCTTTGAACAACTAGGTCATTTGTTCCGTATCCAAAGATATTCAGAATAAGGACAAAAATACACCCTCTTATTCCTTCTCCTTAAGGCTCATGGCATCACATCGTATTTTTTTAAGTATATTTGGTTTATTTGCAAAAAGAAACTTTTAGTTTTACATGAACAAACAAAAAGACATATTGCAAAGGAGTAGATAAAATATCAAAATAATTGTAAGTTAGCTTGTATAACACCAAAAGGGTATTAAAATTATGTAATTAGCCCTTAGATACAAAATTTAGCAAACCAACCAAAAGGATTAACTAAGACTAAATTCCTAAAGGATCATGCTTAATCAATCAACAAATTAATTAATCATGAATAAAAATCAAGTAACACACAACCATATTTTTAATACATTCAATAGTCAAATTATGGATTAGAAAAAGAAATGATAATTGAAGCATAACCATGTGGTGATGGAGTTAGATTGTAGAGATTGAAGCCAAGCTCTAACTCCGTCTCTCAAAAAAAAGGGAAAAAGATGTAGTTGTATGGCTTTTGGATTAACACCATTAGCTTTCAATGTGTCAGCGTATTGCACAAATACTGACAAATGAAGGTTCAGGTTCTCTGTAGGGCTATAGGAGAACTGGTTATGTTGTATGATTTGTAACAGAGTGGGTTTCAACTCGAAATTGTTCACCTCGATGGTAGGGGACGCAATGCTCGAGTGTGTCTCCTCTTGAGATGGAGCAGCGTAGTCCTTGAGAGGAAGGTTTTGATTTTCAGACATATCTGGTTCTGGGGTATTTGGATCATGGGTGGTATATTTTAAGCGATATTCTCTTATTCGGCGTCTGAGGATTACAAAACGCTCGATTTCATCGATTTATTGCTCAAACTATTCTACTTGTGAGCGAGTTCTTGGCATACAACCGATGAATTAAAAAGAAATAGTTGCCTTAGTCTATACTGCACAACAACGGAGTTACGATATTGACTAAATTGCTCCCCGACAACGGCACAAAAAACTTGATGGTTGCTAATCGTAAGTGCATAGAGTCAATTGTAATTTTAAAAGATATCGAACCTACAGGGACCAGTAATCAATCTTATCGTTATCTATTAGTGCTAAGTATATCTAAGGCTGTGAATCTTTTGAATTGGGGGAAATTAAAACTTAACTTAAAACCAGAATAAAACTTAGAGAATATATCAAACAGAAGAGACCAAAATGTGATTTCCAGTGTACCTCAAGGACTCAATATATCATTGGCGTATTTTATGTTTTAAAATACTTTTTACCAGAATATATTAGTTTAAAAGCATTAGTCTCACATTGTCGTGCTATCAACCCATGTTATATTTCAAAACCATAAATACTTTGCTGTCACTCACCCATTTAAGTCGCGAAATACCTTTTGAAAACCAATAATTCCTAATTAACCCTAAAACGTTGACGTTGTGTTTAGAAGTTAACATCCAGTTTTAACTATTTAGCATGAGCCTCACATTGTCGCCCTATTGGCTCGAGACCTTAATATTTTCTCTATCACGCAAAACCTTTTAAATCTTAAACTAAAAATCGGAACTAGAAAAACAATTTATAAAAATTACGCCAATTTTATTTACTAAGTCTCGTCGAAACGACAGTCCTCACATATCAGACTCAAAAGGATTTAGCCCGACATAGCGTGCAAATGACTCATGTTATTAAAATTAAACATACAACTCATAGACATGGTAGAGATGATATATAAGCGAATTATATTTAGATTCAGAAACACAAGCATTAAAGCACAAATACTAACTAAAAATAAATGCGTATAAAGACTTATGAGAATTAAAATAATGTGAAAAATAAATGAAGAAGACTTGAGTAAAGGGAAACTTCTTAAATAACAATGGCGACAAGATTAACGATTTAAGCAGTACAAACGATTTAGCATATAAAGTAATGCACTAATCCCTCGATGTGAACAGTTAGTGCGTTTTACAGTATATTTATACGCCTAAACAAAAACTAGAGAACTTGGATGCCCGAATTTCATAAAACCTAAGTTTTATATAGTGAAATGCATAAAAACAGAATTAGAACTCGTCGGCGGGTAGTTGAGAAGGTCATAAGGTGAGTTGGAGGAGATTTCTCTGAGGCAGTTGCTAAATTTTTGGGTGCGTGTTCCGTGGCGAACGCCACAGGTCATGGTGAACGCCACCTCTTTAAAAATAGGAGGACTTGGTCTTCAACCACCATGGACATGGCAAACACCATTGCGTCTCCTATGGACTTTGCCTTGTCTTTCTTCGAATTTTCCTCCACTTCAATTTTACCTGTTTTCTCTTACATCATCCTCAACTTAACATATACCTGCAAATACGACCATATAAAAGCATAAAACAGACATAAAACAGATAAAATATGAATCGAGTTAAAAACAACTATATATTTTAATAAATTTTAAAATTTTCAAAAATAAGTCTAAAATATGAAGAAAAAAAATAATCATTAAAAATATTCTTTAAATTTAACTTAAATGAAATATTTAATAAAATTTTAAATTTAAAATATTCTCCATATTTTTTAAAATTTATAAAATTTTAAATTTAACATATTCTCCATATTTTTTATAACAATAAATTTTAATCGAATTATTTTAAATCCTCTAAAAAAAATTAATGAATTAATTTTCCTCATTTAGATGTTTATCCAAATATACCCTAAATAAACAGCACCTTAAGATTTCTATCAACTAACATTTTTGATAAATTAATCATTGATAAAACGAAAGCAGGACTATCCATCAATCAACTTAGTGTTTTCTTTTTTTTTTTTTTTTTTTTTACATAGTAACTCATATAGGGAAATATATGATTTAGTAAATGCTAAAAGTTTATGTACATACATAGATTTCTGAACATAATAGTAATTCAAATGACATAGCTCAAAAATAAATATAAATTTGTAAAAGTTGTATTCCTCTTATGACTTGGTACGAAGAGTGCATTCTACAGGAAGACCCTGAGGAAACCGTTTAAGATCATTGCAGTAATTATAAATCATGTAATTCTTCTGCACCCATTTTAGTTTCTTCTGGTTTGTATCATCAAGCTGTTGAGATAACCAAGCATTATCAGAAGAAGAGTTGGATTTGCATGAAGAAACTCCATTGGACCAAACACAGCCACTTGCTTTGAAGTTTCTAAAAGCAGCAGTAAATGGAGCTTGTGTCCAGTCTGTTTTCACAAGTCCACCTCTTGTTGCCCAATCATCAGCATTCCATAGACTTGAATATAATCTCATTGCTTGATTCTTTGGATATGGAACACCTTCACTCTCTAAGTTCTTGAACTCCCTAATAGGTCTTCCATCAATGTAAAATCTGAAAAGAAAAAAAAAATGAAGTCAAATTAATTGTGAGAATTTTAACAAGATAATTGTGATATGAATTTTAGAAAAAACATACACAGCATGTGCAGGATTCCATAGAAAGGAATAGGTATGAAAATCTGCAGTTGGATCAAACCATAGATAAAACTGTTGCTCTCTGTCACCTTTCCCATGAGTATACACGTTGGTATGAACTACATAAGGATCACCACTTAAATTTCCTAAGAATTCAAAGTCTAATTCATCCCAAGATAACCCTTCTGAACGTAACTGCAATGCATGACACAAAAGTTCTATATTAGATACTAATCATGTTTGAGAAATATCAGTATTATTCAGAAGGTATTGTTTTAGATTAAACTCACATAATAAGCTGTGACAGTGCCAGCTGAATTTCCAGGTACAAGTTTGATTTGCATGTCAATCTTAGCATAAAGATATTGATTATTGGATTGAAAGCCAGAGCCAGAAGTTCTGTCTAGAGAGAGAGTAAGAAGCTGACCATTGTTGAGAATGTTACCTCTTCCATTTCCCCAAGTGATACCAACATCTTGGTATAAGTTTCCAGCAAAAGCTACCATAACAGGTATACATATTATTAATAAAGTTTTTACAAGCATAGCCATTGGACACTATTTGTGTATGAGACAGAAAATAGTTGTTTTGTGTGAGAATTGATGATGTGCTCTAATTTATAGGAATCTATAAAGTTTATGGCTTATGAGAATGAATGTTGTTTGGATAATAATATAATGAAAGGTGGTTGGTGGGATGAAGCGAAAGTGGACAGGTGGATAGCAATAGGTTTGATATGCTTATAATGTGAATTAATGATAGTTAAGTGGTCCATTACGTGGTGCTTTGTTAGGGTATCTAGCCACTAATAAACCGAACTAGTGTTTGTGGTGTGCTATTCATCCAAACTGCTACAAATGGAAGTAGCTTCTACTTCTACTACCCTTTACCTAAACAGCCTTTTATTACAAAGCGTGTAAATTCTAGAAATTTTCAAGTATGCACTATTAATTTCTGGTTTCTAAATCATGTGATTGGAAATACATTGAAGAAACTATTTTGATAATGTTGACTACTATTTCATGTAAACCGCCTAAGATTTCACCGACTTTCATTACATTAAGGTTGTGTTGTTACGGATAAAGATGGGTCAAAATGGTCCGTTGAGTCACATCACCACGTCTGAAATTTTGTGATGCCGCTTATCGTCGTACGAGCAAGGAAGAAAACTTTTATTTCACTGTCAAATTTCTAAATCGCCTTAATTTTTCGGTGCCATAACTACCCTCCTATGATTGAGTCCAAGGAGAATATATATATATATATATATATATATATATATATATATATATATATATATATATATATATATATATATATATATATATATATATATATATATATATATATATATATATATATATATATATATATATATATATATATATATATATATATATATATATATATATATATATATATATGAGCATATCAAATGAGAGTGATTTTAAATGAGAGATGAGAATAACAAACAACAACTATTAGATCAAATTAATAAGAGAGATGAAATTCAAGTTAATAAGAGAGAAAAATTAATAGTGACATTAATAAATAAGTATAATCATGATCTAATGATTGTTGTTTGTTCCTCTCATCCCTCATTTTAAAATCTCTCTCACTTGATATGTCCATATATATATATATATATATATATATATATATAGACTAATGGGTATATCTATACTTTAAAAATTCATAAAAAATGAGATGTGATTGGATGCACATAGTGGAGAGTGCATGTTAAAATTGTGTTTTTTTTATATATTAGGGTGGATCAAGGTTAGGTCTATAGGACACTACATTTTTTATCTTGGGTTCGGGAGTCGGTTACGCAAGGGAAAAGTATTAACACCCCTCACGTCCGTCGTACTCGACGGGATCCACGCTTTGTTGTCTATCAAAAAGGGTTTTTATCTATCTAAGCTACAAGCCACAGGGACAAAAGAAAAGAAAAGAGACTCTATAGAGGATTGTCGCTCTATGCCTACGTACTCCCTCGTGCAATTGGAAAGTCAGACTCAACGTAGTTCGGAAAACTAAGGGTGAAGGTGGGGAAGGTTGCTTGCCAATACATCGCCTTCTTGTGCCTACGTATCCTCGTCTGGTACGAGAAATCAGAGCAAACGTAGTTTGGGCTAACAAGATCACAGGTTGGTTCAAGTGTTTTACCTGAGTTGGGTTAAAACTTAGTTCTAGCAGTTAGGTGTATGCAGCTCGACCATTGGAGACTTAGGCGTTACCTGTTTGCGGTAGAACCAAGAGTTAACAAAATTCTCCTTATGAAAAAGGTTTCCAATTAATCCCGGAGGATTAAAAAAAAGAAAATTTGAAGTTGGTTTTGGGGTTTCTTAGACAAGAAGTGAATTGAGTTATAGTTTGAAACTCATGTTGCACTAAAGACTATGACTTAGGAGCGAATGCGTCGCATATCGTCCAAAGGACATACGCTAAAAACTCTAGATAATTGAGAGGAGGCCCCCAAATCATCATTCCCCAAGTACTTAAGGCTCGTAGCGTACAATATAAATTATCCTTTATTAGATGACTTGAAGAAGTTTGAAGATGAGAAGAAAGACACACACTTTAAAGGGAGACTAAGACTCAAACTAATGTTATCATACAAAGTGTACCTATGATTGGGATAAAAGGGGAATGCTACCTAATCATGCATGGGTTCAAACCTAAGGTCTATCATAATCAATCTTGAACAAGAGAGATTAGAGGTCCTAAGGGAACATGACAAAGAAGAGAGAAGAAGGAAGCATAAGAAGAAAGAAGAATGCAAACATGTAATGCACAATTAGAATGAAAAGAGAGGGAGGAACAAAGTGTGGGGAAATAGCCTCCACAAGCACATCTCAACCTCAAGCATGCAAATGAGATATGCAAGAACCAAAAGGAAATGCACACAAAATCACACAAGAAAATTCAAACCAAAGTGATATAAAGTGAGAAGAATAGAATCCCTACAATCACTTATGTATCAATCACTAGCTCAACAACAAAGTAAGAAAGCCAAAAGGCAAAGCAAGATCAAGATAAGAGATGTGATACCAAACTAGGGCGGCAAGTAACTCAAAGAGTCTCAACCACAATCATCACCAAGATCAAACAAGAGAAAACATACCAAAAGTCCTCAAAAGGAATCACCATTCATGATATGTTCAAAGTACCTCCAAAGGAGGGACTAAATCATCTCAAATGGGATTCTATGATCCTTGGACAGAGGTAAGAGCAAGGGGAAAGAGATGTACAAAGCAAGAAAGATCACACAAAGCACGTTGCAAGAATAGGCATGGTAAAGGACCCAAGTCCTAAGCAACTCTCAACATTTGAACTTCAAATGGAAAGCCTAAAAGGAAAGCAACCTAACACAAGAGGTAAGCAAGTGTATGACCTATAAATTGGTATTCAACAACTTCAACATGTTATGAAGGTGAATCAAAAAGAATTGGGAGCATTTGAAGTCCATAAGAATCATTTCCCATCCAAACTAGGTCAAGTGTGTGTGTGAACCATCCTTAGGGATAACTTGACTTGCAAACTACTCCAAAAATAGGAAAATGGCTCAATTAAACTCAAATAAAATCTCAAAAGCACATAAATGAGTTGGCAACCAGAGGCCAAGAGTAAAGGAAGGAAAACACTGAGAAGGGGATGAGGGGTTGAATAAGGGTTTTCAAAAACAAATAAGGCAATAAAAAATAGCAGGTATTTTTATACTGGTTCGTTTGAACTCAAACTACTCCAGTCCACTCGGCCAAGGTGATTTCGCCTCTTTCAAAAGAGGAGTTAATCCAATAATCAAAAACTGATTACAATCTTTTCACTAAGACAAACTTGTCTTAGTGTTCTCAATAATACTGACCACAACTTGGTCTCTCAAGGATCTTTTACAAAGTAATACAATAAAGTGTGTTTAAGTGCTTCTTAGAAAAGCTTTTTCACAACAGTGATTTAACACAAAATGAAGATCTATGAAACTTTCTATTTTCTTTTTAGCAGAGTGGTATATTTGTTGTAGAATGATGTTGTATATATGTGTATTTGGATTGTTGTTGAAGACTTGTTTAAATACTTCACACTCATTTCTCAAATAGCGTGCACATACATAAAAGAGGAATGTTCAGAGATATCCTTTTTGTTCTGAAATCTTGTGCCATACACAAAAAAGGAATAGTATCGTTGGATGTAGACAATGAGTTTTGCAACGGATCTTTCTTGATCAACATCTTTTTAAATGAACGAATATGGAAATATTTCCTGCATCAGATCCTCTGATGATGTTCCATTTTCTTCTTATCAGAGTAACTCTCTTCCAGAGTTCTGATGATGTTCCATTTTCTTCTTATCAGAGTAACTCTCTACCAGAGTTCTGATGATGTTCCATTTTCTTCTTATCAGAGTAACTCTCTACCAGAGTTCTGATGATGTTCCATTTTCTTCTTATTAGACTAACTATCTTCCAGAGTTCTGCAGCTTAGTGCTAGCGTGATTGTTTTAACAAACTGTTCATCCAGAGGAGCACTTTAGATCAGAGCAGATATTCGCTCTTACATGTTATCCAAATGTATCACTTTGTTACTAATGTTTCAGAGCCTTACATGTTTTGATTCTCAGAGCCTCTGCAGTTGCAGCGTTGAGTTTAGTACGCTCATAGTTTTCTGAATCTTCGCTTTATACTCTAAGCTCAGAGCCTTCTGTAGCTTCGCTTTTTACCAAACACTCAGAGTCTTCTGCATGTTGTAGCTTAACATTCAGAGGAATATTTATTATGTTATCTGAAACAAAAACACTTGAACAAAATTAGAGTATATATTTTCTCCATACAAAATTTCATTATTGTTATCATCAAAATATTGAGATATATTAAGAACCAATCTGTGTTCTAACAATCTCCCCCTTTTTATGATGACAAAAACTATACGAAATTTTATTCAAAATTAAAATATATATCTCCCCCTGAGAATATGATTCTCCCCCTGAAATGAATACTGCTAGAAAATTTAAAACTTCCCTTTCAGCACTTGTATTGTTTCCAGAGTCAGAGCAAGCTTGTGGACTATCTCAGACCTTGTTCAGAGTTAATTCTATAAATATTGTCAGATGAGTAACTTTAGCTCTGAAACACTGAATTCATGATTAGTTAGTTTTTAACATGTGTGAGTTTCCATTCAGTTTATGTGAACGATTCAAAATTTCCATTTTCTCCCCCTTTTTGTCATATCAAAAAGTGATTTTAGAAAATCATTTTAGACAAAAACAATTTCAGAGCAAGAAAAATAGAAAAATATAAGATAGAATCAGATGTAAAAAAAATAGTCACAGATGTATTTAGAGACTCAGAAAAGAAATAAAACAGGCAAATTCACATATGAGCACAAACTAACAAACAATTAAGATAAACGAGAAGTTAAAAGCTTAAGAAGCCCCGTCATCTCCGAAGTTGAAGCTTCTTGTTTGGCCATCCATGTCTTGATTTCATTAGTGGATTCTGCCTGTTTGACCATCCACTCCTGAATCTCTGCCGTAGTTTTCTCTTGCTTGATCATCCAAGATTTTATCTCACTGTTAGTAGCCTCTTGCTGAGCAAATTTATTTTGCACATCTTCATTTTCTTTCCTCAAATCTGTTGAATTCTGGATAACCAATGAAGAAGATGCATTCCCTAATTTCAGAGCAGAGGGCTGACCAGAGTCAGGAATCTCTTCATCCTCTAAGGTACCTTCTTCAGCATGTGGACCTTCACCAATCTGAGGTGCAGCAGATTTCTTAGATGAGGAACACACAACCTCTGCAGGTGTGTTTTCCAGACAAAGAATATGAGTTCTACTGACACTGAGTTGAGCAAGTCTCATAGCTTCAAAAACTCTCTCTTGCGCATCTGCAGAGCAAGCATCCTGAAGATTCATAGTCACAGAAGTGAATCTCTTTCTGAAGGCAGTCTAGATCTCTTCAGAGTCACGAGGATTCGTGCTAGTGAGGCACTTCTCCCTTACAGCAGAAAACCACATATGCATCTCCGTTTCAAAATTAGATAACAAATTACCAACATTTTGTCTGGGTTTGGGCTTCAGGTAGGCCTCGAAGAAGGATGTCCTAAGGGCATCAAAGAGTGAAGGTTTAAAAGAGGATGAAAGTTTATCTGGAGAATGAGAGGGAATGGGAATGGGAGAAGAAAACTCAAAAGGGTGGTTTGGGGAGTTATGTGGAAGGGATGTAGCATCTGATTGGTTAGAGGAGGAGTCAGAGGAGTCAGATGTGATAATATGTTCATAAGAGAGAGGGGGTTGAGATGTGATAAAAGGTTTAGATGTGTGTAACCCGGTGAACTGACTTTAAACAATGTTGCGGATAGCAAGAGTCGCCACCGACTTTTATTTTATCCATAAGGAAAGGTTATAAAAGAACAGGAAAGACCTTAGAGAATATTTTGGGTCCGGGGGGTAGGTTATGAAAAGGGAAGGTATTAGCATCCTTTTCATCCATGGTTATCCATGGGCTCTTAGGTACTTAAGCTCACTTTTGAATTGTTTTGAAATTGTAGTGTGTGAATAGAAAATTTTCAGAATAGTTAATAAATAATCCATGTAAGGATGTGTTAAGAACTTGTTTGAAAACTTGTTGAAAATTTGTTTAAGTGCGAAACAATTTTGAAGTGAGCAAGCACCTAGGAGTAACCTACCCTAATGTTTAAAGGTCTTTCTTATTCTTCATTCTTTCCTTTAGTAAGACTATCCCTACTATAATGGAGCAGGTAGTCCTTACTTTGGATGTTAAGGGGTATGTGAGGGACAATTTGACTTTGAAGGCCATTGTGGGATGTAATAAGCACATATAAGGGACCATCATCATTTTTCGAAAGGGACTTGATTCGTAAAGGCAACCATAAGGGACTTTGATGATTTTTTTTATTTGAGGGACTTGCTTTATACACCCCACTTAACCATTATTCGTAGGCAACTTGAGGGATATCCTTAGGAAGTGAGACGGCGATTAAAATCGACTTACGTGTGTGACGCGTTTATTTTAATTATCTTCATTTAAAAGTGATCTAAATTTATTTTAATATTACATACATGTTGTTACACTCCCTAATTACTAACCATAATAATAATTAAATAATTAAACAACTTTACATCCAAGAAACAATTACAAAATAATAAGCAAAATAATTAAATAGCAAAGATAAATAAAATATAAATAAGCAATAATAAATAATAAAGGGGGTTAATTCTAAGTTTACTCGGCAAGACATCGCATCTTGTGCCTACGTATCCTTACGGGAGTGGAATCAGAGTAATCGTAGTTCCCCTCAATAGGGAGGTTAGAAACTTCTTGACTGTGGTCAAGGTCTCAAGGGGAATAAACGCATCTTAAGGACACGCTTACGTGGAGTGTAGAAACTCCAAATCTCTACGTTGAAATGTTAAGTTGTAATTAGGGTTAAATTAGGGATTCCACGGCGGGAAACCCTAAAATGAGCGCGGCGGCTCTTTGACCTAATGCTAAGGGTAAAATTGTAATTTTGCCTGCGGCGAGGCATTTGTGAAAATTAGGGTTTGTAGTTTGTAGTTTTGAGGATTTGAAATTGAATGTGTGAAGTTTTACGGACTATTGGCGCGGCGGCCAAACAGTTAGACCTAACCTTCGGATGTGTGCAATGTGACAGAAATAATAGTAAACGCGTGAGATAATTGAATCATGCAAACAGAGAGATAATGTCATAATTTAAACCATGCAAGCAGAAATTTAAAGGCAGAATTTAAAGAGCGATTGTTAAGTTCGCGAGGTTACATGAGAGGAGCAGATACAATATGATAATGAAATTTGAATTGAACAATAATAAAATAAAATAAATAACGGTTCTAGTTATTATTTTAAAAAAAAGATTTTAGTTATTATTTTAAATTTATCTAAAAAAAAGTTTTTCTTAAAAATAATAGGTTTTCATATTAATTTGGAAAAGATGTTAATGTTATTTATTTTAAAAAAACAGATTTTTATATTATAACAAATTTTAATAAATTAATGATAACAATAATAATAATAATGGTAATAATAATGATAATAATGATAATAATAATAATAAATAATGATAATAATAATAATAATAATAATAATAATAATAATAATAATAAAGCAATAATGAATTTTAAATGTGCCAAATAACCCAACAATGTTGCTAACGCAGAAATGCGCTCATCGCAACCAGATCTAAATCGGACGAAACAAAATTTATCGCAAAGAAAAAGAAATTAAGCAAAAAAATAGCATTATTGCTCACACAAAAATGCGATCATCGCAACCAGATCGAACTAACACAAATGTCACGCGTCATGCACACAAATGTGCAAACATCGTATCGACATAATTCGATCAAAAATCTTATATATATAAACTCTAACAATTTAAAAATTATATATATATAAACGTAACAGTAATAGATAAAGAAAAAGAAATAACGGTAATAGATGAAGAAAAAGAAATAACGGTAAAAGATGAAGAAAAAGAAACAACAGTAATAGATGAAGGAAAAGAAATAACGGTAAACGATGAAGAAAAAGAAACAATAGTAATGGATGAAGAAGAAAACTAAATAACGGCAAACGGCACTCACTCCTCTTAGGTTTTTTTCATTCTCCCCTTTTTTCCAACAAGGCAACACATGTATATATAGGGAACAAATTAGGGTTAACACCAAATTGTCAATAATGTCCCTAAAGCCCATTTTAAAGCCCAAACTAAATAATTAGTTAAGAAAAAATAAAATTTAAATAATTTAAAATAATTAAAATAAACTTAAAATAAAAACTAATAATCCTATTGATTCCTAAAATAAAAAATATTATAAAAAGAACAAAATTTTTTTCAATATTTTTTATTTTATGATTTTTTGGATATTTTTATGAATAATTTAGAAAAAAGTGAAAAAAATAATATTTTAAAAAATGATTTAATTAAAATACGAAAATAATAATTAAATAATAATAAAAAACTATTTTTGTTATTTTTTTAATGAAAGATAGAAAAATTTAGAGTAAAAATAATAAAAAACAAAAAAAATGACAAAGGTGAGATTCGAACTCTCAACCTCTCACACTCATAACTCCTTACACATGTCCTCCTGCCAATTGTGCCATTTTTACTTTTTTAGAAAAAAAATGCATGCCATATGATATTTACCTGCAAAAAGTCAAACGACTACACAAATTTGTTAGTAATTGATTAAATGCAATGAAATGCGACGACAAATCTTAGGGCAAAATTTGGGGTATTACAGTTATTATGATAATATTTCTCACCCAACCTCTCTTTGATGTTGGCAAAAAAAAATCATGAAGTTTGACTTTGGTTTGACCACAGTTGACCTCAGTTTGACCTTTTAACTGCATTGACTGCTTTTGACTTATCTGATCATCTGACTGAGCAAACTTTTGAGAAAAGTCTTGAAACTTGACATGGGGGTTCTTATACACATATAAGATGTTATGAAGCTCACTTGAAGTCTTGGAAGTCCATTTAGCCTGATTAAAGTCAAAACCCTAGTTTTGGATGCACTGCTTAGGAGGTGCATTGTCTGAGGGAATTGTCAACTCTTCTGACCAATTGTGAATTTTGTGAACCTTGTGAACCTTCTTGGAACACAAAGTCTTGTATTGTGAGGGCAAATTTTGGGGTGCAACAGCTGCCCCTGTTCAATTTTCTGAAACCTGAGGGGTTAGATTGGTATATTTGCCAGTCGTAACCTGGAAGGTTGAAGGGGATTGAACACAAAAGCCCAAAAATTTGCACTCACCAGTGCATGGAGTGATATTGATGGTTGGTTGAACATGATTGAGTGGGCTTAAAGATGCCACTAGGGGAAAGTTCTTCAGTAGTATAATGAGAACTGTCAGGAGTCTGGAGTAATACTGATGTAACAGCATGTCTTCATGAGGATAGAGCAATCAATAATGATAACCCTAAAGCAGTCTTGAAGTGATAAATCTGACCTCAGGAGGATAGAGCAATCAATAGCTCTAAAGCAGTCTTGAAATAATAATGTGATATGTCTTCAGGAGGATAGAGCAATCAATAGCTCTAAAGCAGTCTTGAAGTAATAATGTGATATGTCTTCAGGAGGATAGAGCAATCAATAGCTCTAAAGCAGTCTTGAAGTAATGATTTCAGGAGGATAGAGCAATGGATAGCTCTAAAGCAGTCTTGAAATAATAATGTAATTTCAGGAGGATAGAGCAATGGATAACTCTAAAGCAGTCTTGAAATAATTAGATGGCTTCAGGGGGATAGAGCAATGAATAGCTCTAAAGCAGTCTTGAAGTAGTAATATGACCTCATGAGGATAGAGCAATGAATAGCTCTAAAGCAGTCTTGAAGTAATAGGATGATTTCAGGAGGATAGAGCAATCAGTAGCTCTAAAGCAGTCTTGAAGTCATGAGAGTCTATCAGGAGGATAAAATAACCCTGAGGTTACAATAAAGCAGTCCCAAAGTAATAAGAAGCTCATCAGGAGGATAAAGTAACCCTGAGGTTACAATAAAGCAGTCCCAAAGATCATAAGATTGTTTGTTGGATAATTAACCTGAAAACAAGGTAGCATTCTGTATAACAACATTAGTTTATGCTTTATGTATGCATGTATGACATGATGCACTTAGGTAATGTACTATAGACATATATGTTATGGTATGATGTAAATGATGTATGTATGCTATGACACTGCTGGAAGTGTCTGGATATCCTTGTATAACAACTGCTGGCCAAGAAAAATAAATCCCGATTCGTTGTTGAAGAATATATAACCCTCCGTCTGCTGGGGATAACAAGGTATAGATAACATCCCGTTGTTGGGGATAACAAGGTATAGATAACCTCCCGTTGTTGGGGATAGTAGGGTAGAGATAACCTTCGTTTTCGTTTGATAGTAGGATAAGTATAACATCCCGTCTTCGTTCATCGTGCCCTTATTGGAAAGTAATTTCCCGTATATCCGTATGAGGATAAAAGAGATGGATATAAATTCCAGGGGAGATTAGACTTTGTGAAAATGGATTAGTCCTACTGATGGTTTATAACTGTCTTGTAAAGATGAACCGGCGAAGCTTCGTTGAAATCCTTCCCTCGTTCGTCCTTAGTAAATACTATTACTGCATTTTCATGCATTTCTGGTAAACATCAATCATATTAAAAGCATACATGCATTTCTGGTAAACATCAATCATATTCAAAGGCATACATACATTCAAACACAACCAATGGACGTTTCGCTTATGTAAATAGGGTAAAAGTGAATCTGGATTCAAAAGATGGAATTTATTTATATCAAAAGTGACCCATACACGGGTAAGTTTGTACAAGGAGACATAAACCCTAGTAAGAGAATTTTGTCATGAAGTTTTACAAAAAGAATCAGCTATGTGGGAAATAATCCTATTGAGTTTCAATTCTACTATTGCCACTCAAGTATCTCATCTTCTTGCTGTTGAGACGAAAACGATTGGATTGAGCTTTATCTGTTTGAGCTTGAGTAAGTAGTACAACTGGTTGCAGTTTCATGAGTGATCCAAACGAGACATAGTCATACGCTTTAATCCCTAACTTTTGCCTGGATTGCCCTTTCAGGTTTTCAATCCACCGGGATACCCTTTTTTGCCCAAGCCGCCTTTTCAGGTTTTCGACTTGCCGGGTGTACATCTTTTTATATATATATCCCTAATTTTTGCCTAAACCCTTTTGGTTTGCCGGGATGCCCTTATTTTTGCCTAGGCCTGTCAACCTAGCGGGTCTCTTTTTATGCGTAGTATTTTTTAACTATGTCTGCGTTTACAGGTTGTGGGAAGTCTTCACCATCCATTGTAGTCAGTATCATGGCACCTCCTGAGAACACTGTCTTGACTACAAATGGTCCCTCATATGTTGGAGTCCACTTGCCCCTAGGATCACCCTGTTGTAATATGATACGCTTGATTACCAAGTCACCAGCCTGATATACCTTTGGCTTAACCTTCTTGTTAAAAGCTTTGATCATCCGTTTCTGGTACATCTGGCCATGACAAACTGCTGCTAACCTTTTCTCATCAATCAAATTTATCTGGTCAAGTCGAGTCTGAATCCACTCATCTTCATCCAAGCCTGCATCCTTCATAATTCTCAAGGAGGGGATCTGAACTTCAATAGGCAGAACTGCTTCCATACCATAGACTAAGGAGAATGGGGTTGCCCCTGTTGAAGTACGTATTGTAGTACGATAACCATGCAGAGCAAATGGTAACATCTCGTGCCAATCCTTGTAAGTAACAGTCATCTTCTGTACAATCTTCTTAATGTTCTTATTAGCAGCTTCAACTGCCCCATTCATCTTTGGACGATACGGAGAAGAGTTGTGATGCTTAATCTTGAACTGCGTACAGAGATCAGTAATCATAGTGTTGTTCAGATTAGAGCCATTGTCAGTGATAATCCTTTCAGGGATACCATACCTACATATGAGATTATTCTTAATGAACCGAGCCACAACATTCTTAGTCACAGATGCAAATGAAGCTGCCTCTACCCACTTCGTGAAGTAATCAATAGCAACCAGGATGAAACCCAAGAACTTTTGCAGGATCCACTTCAATACCTTTTGCAGGATCCTTCTCAGTACGGGGAGCTGGCATCTCTCGTATAGCTTTCACTTTTGCAGGATCCACTTCAATACCTTTTCCACTGACAATGAAACCCAAGAACTTTCCAGATCTAACTCCAAAAGTACACTTGTTTGGATTTAATCTCAACCTGTATTTCTTCAACCTCTCAAACAACTTGTGCAGATGATCAAGATGTTGTTCTTCATTCTGAGACCTGGCTATCATATCATCCACATATACCTCTATCTCATGATGAATCATATCATGAAACAAAGCCACCATAGCACGCTGATATGTTGCCCCTGCATTCTTCAAACCAAATGGCATTACCTTATAGCAAAAGGTTCCCCACTGTGTCACAAATGTAGTCTTCTCCATATCTTCAGGTGCCATCTTGATTTGATTGTAACCAGAGAAACCATCCATAAAAGAGAATACCTTATGCTGAGCAGTGTTGTCTACCAGAATATCAATATGAGGAAGTGGAAAGTCATCTTTAGGGCTAGCCTTGTTCATATCTCTGTAGTCTACACACATACGTACCTTACCATCTTTCTTAGGAACTGGTACCACATTTGCAACCCACTGAGGATAAGAAGTTACGGCCAAGAACCCTGCATTGAACTGTTTCATTACCTCTGCTTTGATCTTTTCTGACATTTCAGGACGCATACGACGAACCTTCTGCTTCTTTGGACGACAATCTTCTTTCACTGGCAAACGGTGAACCACAATGTCTGTATCCAACCCTGGCATATCTTCATAAGACCAAGCAAAGATCTCCACATAGTCACGTAGCATCTGAATCAACCTGCTCTTGACACTGTCCTCTAAATCAGCCCCTATCTTGACCTCTTTTCTGTTTTCTTCAGTTCCCAGATTCACAACTTCGACTGGCTCTTCATGTGGCTGTATAGCTTTCTCTTCTTGTTGTAACAACCTAGCAAGCTCTACAGGTATTTCACAATCGTCCTCGTTTCCGTCTTCAGTTTGATAGATCGGATTCTCGAAATTGTAATTGGCAATAGTAGAACTATTATCAACTGGATCCAGAGTGGATGAGGATCTGCATTTTAGTGACGTGGGTGTGTGTAAGAACACATAGCTGATAAAGCAAAAATAAAAGAAAAAGAAAGACAAGGAACACAATATTTACGAAAACGAAACGTCCACTGATTTTATTGAATGCAGTATGCAAATGAAATGACAACCCGTAACAAGCACACCATTGTGCCCCGGGTAAGGCACATGGCTTGAAAGTTTTAATTGTTCCAGAAATTATAAATTTAAAAACATAACACAGTAATAGTATTTACTCCTGACTAAAGGAGATAGGGATAACATCTTCAGCTGTCCAATTATTGAGTCCAGCACCCACAGTAGGAAAAATCCATGCCTCCAAGTTGTAGTCTTCATCTTGATCTCCCACAGCATTGATAACCCCTTGATTGGTGATACGAACAGCACGAGCACGACGAACAGCCTTCTGGGACTCTGCAGTGAAACCCAAACCAAACTTGTCAGACTTGTATGGAATATCAGGAAGCTGACCCCAAATAGTACAACCACCTTCTTCCAACACAGCTTTTGCATCATTGAGAGAGGCCATTGCCATTGCTGGAGGGTTTCTGATGACCACAGGAACCTTCTTCACAGCAGGAGGAGTCACACAATCCTTAACAGCCCAGGGAACCACTTCAAATAACTGACATGGAGTTTCAATGTATTCACCTTCTACTTCCAGATACTTGAAAGTGTTTACATGGCTGACAAAGTATTCTTCCTCTCCAAAGACAGTAACAACTTTTCCATTCACCGGATATCTCAACTTTTGATGTAATGTGGAGGTCACAGCACCTGCCCCATGGATCCAGGGACGACCAAGCAGACATGAGTACGAAGGACGAATATCCATCACATAGAATGTAGCAGTAAACACCTGAGAGCCAACCTTGATTGGAAGATCAATTTCCCCATGCACTACTCTTCTAGAACCCTCAAAAGCCTTTACCACAATATTACTGGGCTTCAATACCGTATCTTCAGGACTCAGCTTGTTCAGGACTTCCTTAGGCAACACATTCAGAGAGGAACCATTGTCTATCAGCACATGAGACAGGGTAGTGCCCCTGCATTCAATTGAAATATGCAAGGCCCTGTTATGATCCCTCTTGGCAGGGGTCAAGTCAGCATCAGAAAATCCTAACCCGTTGTCATAGGTCAGGTGAGCAACACAATTCTCAAACTGGTCCACAGAAATTGCACTGGGTACATGAGCCATCTTTAGAAACTTGATCAATGACTTGGCATGAGCCTCAGAACATAATAACAGGGAGAGCATAGAAATCTTTGAGGGAGTATGCCCCAGCTGATCAACAATATCATAATCACTCTTGCGAATGATTTTCAATACTTCTTCCATCTGCTTAGAGAGGTCATCAGCAGCTGGCACATCAGTAGATACAGGCTCAATAACAGGACCCTTGCCCCGAGCATCAGTGGTGGAAGTAACAGCAGGAGTAACTGCACTCTTAGAAGCAACTGGAGGAGAGAAGACTCTTCCACTACGAGTGATCTTGCTAGATCCAGCAATATTATCAATGTCAACAGGCATATCAGGTAAAGGCTCCTGCTTGACACCATGGATGTAAACATCAGACCCATAGTGCCAAGGCACAGCTTTGTCAGATGTATAAGGAATAGGACCAGGAGTGGTAATGATCAGAGGAGCTACTCTGGCTTCAGCAACACCTTTCACAGGACCTTCAGCAGTAATCTTGATTGGGCCCTGATGAGTGATTTTAATGGGACCCTTTGAAGTGATTCTTAGTGGTACTTTGTCAACCATGTCAACCTCTTCAATCTTCTTACCCTGAGTCATATGATCCACCATACTTTCTACAGATGCTGGTCTTCTTTCAAACACTATAGTATATTTATCCATGAGATGTTGAATCCCATCTCTCAAAATGAAGCAACTATCCGGCTTATAGGTACAATATAGACAATCTTCATGACAACCTGGAAAGATCCCAGCTTGTACTAACCTCTTTTTGATAACAGACAATGGTGTGCTCAACTCCATAACTGAATAGACATGCAGATCTTCATCAATATCTTCATCAATGGCGTTGACAGTCTTCTCGTGATTTGGCATTGGAGCTGTAATCACATTTGGAGTACCTGGTGGATCAAACTCAATTTCTCCAGCATCAATCATATCTTGAATTTTGTTCTTCAAGACCCAGCAGTTATTAGTATCATGTCCTGGACAGTTTGAATGATATGCACATCGTGCATTGGGATTGTACTTGGGAGAAGTAACATTGGGATTCTGAGGGGTCTCCCTCAGGGTAATAAGTTCAGCTTTCAACAAGTGTTGCAATGCCTGAGCCATTGACATGTTGATCTTCGTGAACTGTCTTCTAGCCCTCTGTTGGTTGCCTTGAGGTTGCTCTGTTGTTGCAGGAGTTGGATTTGAAATATGAACTGCACTAACAGACTGATGCCTTCTGTTACGATCAGGCTGACCATACACAGCATTAGATTCTTTCTTCCCAGTGGGAGGCTTCTTTGCAGCACCTGATGAAGAAGTGCCCACTTGGATCTTACCACTCTTGATACCATTCTCTACTCGCTCTCCTGTCATGATCAACTCAGTGAAGCCAGATGATGAGCTTCCAATGAGATGACTGTAAAACGGACCATTCAGCGTACACATGAACATATCAACCAACTCCCTATCAGTCAAAGGGGGTTGAACTCTTCCAGCTAAGTCTCTCCACTTCTGAGCATACTCCTTAAAGCTTTCTTTGGCACCCATAGACATGCTTTGAAGCTGCATGCGAGTGGGGGCTAAGTCAGCATTGTATTGATACTGCTTGTAGAAAGCTTCAGCAAGGTCATTCCAATCTCTGATGTTGACACTCTCCAACTGATAATACCACTCTAGCTGAGCTCCAGATAAACTCTCTTGAAAGAAATGGATCCACAACTTTTTATCAGCAGTGTGGGGTTGAATTCTTCTGACATAAGACCTCAGATGCAATTTGGGACAAGAGACCCCATCATAGACAACAAATGTAGGAACTTTGAACCCAATGGGTATGACCACCCCAGATATCAAGCTCAAATCCTCAAAATCCAGCCCAGATGATTTCTGTAATTCCATAGCATCCATTCTATCCACCAGCATCTTGAATTTGTCTTCGTTAGGCTCATGGTAGTAGTTAGCCTCAGAATCAGAGTCCCCCATAGTGTTGTGGAGACTGCCTCTCTCCTGCTCAGATTCTTCAGATTCATAGTCTTCAACCTGTTCCTTGGTCTTGACAGGACCTTTGAACCTTCTTCCCATGTTGAGCAACCCAGCAGACCTTCTAGCCTTCTTAGTCTTCTTGGCCAGCAGTGTCTTCAATTCATCCTGCCCCTTGGATAGGTTCAGGATCAGCTCTTGGAACTGTGCATTCTGTGCCTGGAGATCCTTAACTGATTGTTCAAGAGCCATTGCTGAAATAAACAGCGGGAAGATGAGAAACCTGTGCACAATTATAAACCTGTGATGCAATGATATGGGAATGCGTATGCAATGTTTTCAAGGACCGCAGGATTTAAATTTGCTTAAACAATCAAGAAAGTAACTTTTTATTAGTAATAACTTGTTTTGCCTTTTAGGCTTAAATGAAAACGAAATAAGTACAAAAGATGGGGTTTTAAGTCTCCCATGGACGTTTCCTCTTTGTGTTGAGGTATGAGTTGAGGTTTCGTTCCTCATGAAGTAGCTTTGTTAGCTCTAGGATCCTTGCTTGGCTTGCTTTGTAATGAGCCTCGAAAGTATCCCTTTGCTCTTTCAGTTGGATCCATGATCTCTGCAAGTCTTCCATATCAGTAGGCATGTCTGGGTGAAGGATGGTATAAGCTGTGTCTCCTTCAGCAACAGGTTCCATGGTAACTGGTAGGATGGCGGGATATGGCATCATGAGTGTCTGAGCACGAAATCGTACCCATCTGAGATAAGCCTCCATAGGAATGGTGTACTTAGGCTCCAGTGTCTTGCTGTCAATCCTGTTTACCTTTCCCCAAGCTCGTATGAATCTCTGACGGTAACCCTGAAGATCGTTGTCGTAGTCAAACACAATGCCCTGAATCAACATGTCATGTGGACCATCGCTCCGGGCGTAACCAAACTGTCGTAAAGCTAGAGATGGGTTGTAGGTGATGCCTCCTCTTATGCCTAGAAGTGGTACATTAGGAAACTCCCCACAACGGTCAATGATGGTGACATTCTCCATAGATCTGGAGCACCAATGGATGTCTGAGTGAGAAAGTGACATGATCCTCTTGGACCATCTGAACTCTTGCTCATTCTTCATTACTGAGCGAGGAAGGTGAGAAATAAACCACCTAGAAAGTAAAGGTATGCAGCACATCAAAGTTCCTCTTGCCCTTGTAGTACGGGTGTGAAGAGAATGTAGGATGTCTCCAAGTAAGGTAGGCACTGGATTGTGACTCAGGAATATGTTGATGGCATGAACGTCTATGAACTGATCAAGATTGGGGAACAACACTAAGCCATAAATCAATAAGGCTAAGATCTCCTCAAAAGCATCGTAGCTCATAGCCTTCAAGAACATTCGAGCTTTATCCACTAATACCTTGGCAAGAATACCTTTAACTCCACTTCTCGTCTCTAGAACAATGTCAGACTTCTTCAGATGTAGAGCTGCAGCAATAACTTCTGGTTTAAGCTCCTTTTCTAAGCCTGTGAATGGCTTCTGATCATGAACAGGTATACCCAGAAGTTTAGAGAACTCCTCCATGGTTGGAACCAGCTGATAATCAGGAAATGTAAAGCAATGGTGCTTAGGGTCAAAGAACTGAAACAGCACACTCATCATGTCTTCACTGAACCCTGAAGTAACTAGATCCAATAAGTGACCATGTCTCTTGTTGAACTGGGAATGATCAGGCACTAGGGAAACCAACTCCTTGAGCTTAGCAGGTATCCCTACAAAGTTGATCCTGATGGTGTTTCTACGAGCAGAAGCCATGACCTGCAACAAAGAACAAAGATAAATCCTTTGGTCCTTGAAATGGTTAGGGAAAATGATATGCTTATGATGCATGATGATGTCATGATGTCATGCTCAATCACAAACATGTGGCACACACAAACAAGTCACACCATAGCCCTAGGTTTAAAGGCTTGCATGAGGTTCAAAGGCAAGTACCCTCCCCTGAAGTTAGATGGTTCATCCTGTCCTACAAAAGTAACCAGGTTCTAAGGGATCTCAATATCATTGATCCTTCACAAGGGTGGTTGTTCAGAAGGCAACTTACTTGCCAACCAAAACCCTCCAAGTTTAAGATCTCAATGGGCGTAGTATCGAGTGTCAACCAACCTCAGTCTGCACCAAAGCCGGTTACCTCACTACTTTCTAAAGGCCAAGATGAGTTAACTAGGGTTCTAAAAGTCAGTTAGTGCATTGACAACATATGGCAGCCTCAATATTATCCTCAACTTGACTTAAGGAATATAAGCACCAACCAAGAAGTCGCACTAACTATGGCCACCAGATCAACCGTATCGATATACGTCGTACAGTTTCCTTGGTCTATTGCCATTTACCTAAGGTACACTAGATCCGGGTTAGGACCTTTCACACATAAGAGCACCCCAACAATATAATAATAAAGCAAACAAGGCAAACAATTTAAAGTGATCTTAATTCCTAAGGGTACCCCTCTTAAATAAATCCCCAGCAGAGTCGCCAGTTCTGTAACCCGGTGAACTGACTTTAAACAATGTTGCGGATAGCAAGAGTCGCCACCGACTTTTATTTTATCCATAAGGAAAGGTTATAAAAGAACAGGAAAGACCTTAGAGAATATTTTGGGTCCGGGGGGTAGGTTATGAAAAGGGAAGGTATTAGCATCCTTTTCATCCATGGTTATCCATGGGCTCTTAGGTACTTAAGCTCACTTTTGAATTGTTTTGAAATTGTAGTGTGTGAATAGAAAATTTTCAGAATAGTTAATAAATAATCCATGTAAGGATGTGTTAAGAACTTGTTTGAAAACTTGTTGAAAATTTGTTTAAGTGCGAAACAATTTTGAAGTGAGCAAGCACCTAGGAGTAACCTACCCTAATGTTTAAAGGTCTTTCTTATTCTTCATTCTTTCCTTTAGTAAGACTATCCCTACTATAATGGAGCAGGTAGTCCTTACTTTGGATGTTAAGGGGTATGTGAGGGACAATTTGACTTTGAAGGCCATTGTGGGATGTAATAAGCACATATAAGGGACCATCATCATTTTTCGAAAGGGACTTGATTCGTAAAGGCAACCATAAGGGACTTTGATGATTTTTTTTATTTGAGGGACTTGCTTTATACACCCCACTTAACCATTATTCGTAGGCAACTTGAGGGATATCCTTAGGAAGTGAGACGGCGATTAAAATCGACTTACGTGTGTGACGCGTTTATTTTAATTATCTTCATTTAAAAGTGATCTAAATTTATTTTAATATTACATACATGTTGTTACACTCCCTAATTACTAACCATAATAATAATTAAATAATTAAACAACTTTACATCCAAGAAACAATTACAAAATAATAAGCAAAATAATTAAATAGCAAAGATAAATAAAATATAAATAAGCAATAATAAATAATAAAGGGGGTTAATTCTAAGTTTACTCGGCAAGACATCGCATCTTGTGCCTACGTATCCTTACGGGAGTGGAATCAGAGTAATCGTAGTTCCCCTCAATAGGGAGGTTAGAAACTTCTTGACTGTGGTCAAGGTCTCAAGGGGAATAAACGCATCTTAAGGACACGCTTACGTGGAGTGTAGAAACTCCAAATCTCTACGTTGAAATGTTAAGTTGTAATTAGGGTTAAATTAGGGATTCCACGGCGGGAAACCCTAAAATGAGCGCGGCGGCTCTTTGACCTAATGCTAAGGGTAAAATTGTAATTTTGCCTGCGGCGAGGCATTTGTGAAAATTAGGGTTTGTAGTTTGTAGTTTTGAGGATTTGAAATTGAATGTGTGAAGTTTTACGGACTATTGGCGCGGCGACCAAACAGTTAGACCTAACCTTCGGATGTGTGCAATGTGACAGAAATAATAGTAAACGCGTGAGATAATTGAATCATGCAAACAGAGAGATAATGTCATAATTTAAACCATGCAAGCAGAAATTTAAAGGCAGAATTTAAAGAGCGATTGTTAAGTTCGCGAGGTTACATGAGAGGAGCAGATACAATATGATAATGAAATTTGAATTGAACAATAATAAAATAAAATAAATAACGGTTCTAGTTATTATTTTAAAAAAAAGATTTTAGTTATTATTTTAAATTTATCTAAAAAAAGTTTTTCTTAAAAATAATAGGTTTTCATATTAATTTGGAAAAGATGTTAATGTTATTTATTTTAAAAAAACAGATTTTTATATTATAACAAATTTTAATAAATTAATGATAACAATAATAATAATAATGGTAATAATAATGATAATAATGATAATAATAATAAATAATGATAATAATAATAATAATAATAATAATAATAATAATAATAATAATAATAATAAAGCAATAATGAATTTTAAATGTGCCAAATAACCCAACAATGTTGCTAACGCAGAAATGCGCTCATCGCAACCAGATCTAAATCGGACGAAACAAAATTTATCGCAAAGAAAAAGAAATTAAGCAAAAAAATAGCATTATTGCTCACACAAAAATGCGATCATCGCAACCAGATCGAACTAACACAAATGTCACGCGTCATGCACACAAATGTGCAAACATCGTATCGACATAATTCGATCAAAAATCTTATATATATAAACTCTAACAATTTAAAAATTATATATATATAAACGTAACAGTAATAGATAAAGAAAAAGAAATAACGGTAATAGATGAAGAAAAAGAAATAACGGTAAAAGATGAAGAAAAAGAAACAACAGTAATAGATGAAGGAAAAGAAATAACGGTAAACGATGAAGAAAAAGAAACAATAGTAATGGATGAAGAAGAAAACTAAATAACGGCAAACGGCACTCACTCCTCTTAGGTTTTTTTCATTCTCCCCTTTTTTCCAACAAGGCAACACATGTATATATAGGGAACAAATTAGGGTTAACACCAAATTGTCAATAATGTCCCTAAAGCCCATTTTAAAGCCCAAACTAAATAATTAGTTAAGAAAAAATAAAATTTAAATAATTTAAAATAATTAAAATAAACTTAAAATAAAAACTAATAATCCTATTGATTCCTAAAATAAAAAATATTATAAAAAGAACAAAATTTTTTTCAATATTTTTTATTTTATGATTTTTTGGATATTTTTATGAATAATTTAGAAAAAAGTGAAAAAAATAATATTTTAAAAAATGATTTAATTAAAATACGAAAATAATAATTAAATAATAATAAAAAACTATTTTTGTTATTTTTTTAATGAAAGATAGAAAAATTTAGAGTAAAAATAATAAAAAACAAAAAAAATGACAAAGGTGAGATTCGAACTCTCAACCTCTCACACTCATAACTCCTTACACATGTCCTCCTGCCAATTGTGCCATTTTTACTTTTTTAGAAAAAAAAATGCATGCCATATGATATTTACCTGCAAAAAGTCAAACGACTACACAAATTTGTTAGTAATTGATTAAATGCAATGAAATGCGACGACAAATCTTAGGGCAAAATTTGGGGTATTACAGTTATTATGATAATATTTCTCACCCAACCTCTCTTTGATGTTGGCAAAAAAAAATCATGAAGTTTGACTTTGGTTTGACCACAGTTGACCTCAGTTTGACCTTTTAACTGCATTGACTGCTTTTGACTTATCTGATCATCTGACTGAGCAAACTTTTGAGAAAAGTCTTGAAACTTGACATGGGGGTTCTTATACACATATAAGATGTTATGAAGCTCACTTGAAGTCTTGGAAGTCCATTTAGCCTGATTAAAGTCAAAACCCTAGTTTTGGATGCACTGCTTAGGAGGTGCATTGTCTGAGGGAATTGTCAACTCTTCTGACCAATTGTGAATTTTGTGAACCTTGTGAACCTTCTTGGAACACAAAGTCTTGTATTGTGAGGGCAAATTTTGGGGTGCAACAATGTGATAAAAGGTTCAGATGTGATAATAGGGGGTTGAGATGTTGGTTCTTCTATGACAGTTTCCAAAATAGGAGATAAAACAGCAGAGGGATTACCTGATTGCTTGGAACGCTTTGAGGACTTCTTGGAAGAGCCTTCTTCAGAAGCCTTCCTTTTAGAGCACTTAGAACGTTTCTCTGAGAGACCTTCTTCAGAGACCTTGCTCTTCTTGCGTTTCTTCCTCATAATCAGCTCTGGAGCAGGTTGAGAAGCACGTAGCAGCAGATCAGCTGGCATAAGAGTGCCATCTGCCATACAGGAAGCAATATAAGCGAGGAGAGCTTCCTTTGGCTCCTCTGCAGTGAAGAGTGGAAAATCTTCCACTGGTACCCTCCTTTTGCGCACAACATCAGAATCAATTTGAACTGGATTAGATTGAAGTTTTTCTACCAACTTCATTCTCTGAAGACTCTTGCCATCCAGAGGCTTCCCAAGAATAGGAACTAATTCATCTGTCTGACCAGCATCTTTCAAATAGGATACCAAACCATTTTCAATGAGGATATCAGAAATTAATCTTCCCATGGGAATCCAATCTCTGATTTTTTGGTGTTTGGTGCGAATGATTTCTCTGGACATCTTGACATGACTCCAAAGATGAACAAACAACAAGTGTGGAAGATCCACCTTGATATTATTCCCTAGACAATACAAAATATACAATTGATCTGTATTAATGTAATCTGGAGAATTTGAATCCTTGCGATGATGGATACAACCCAAAAATATCTTGGCCCAAATCTTGTAATGGGTCTTCAGATCCTTTATTTTGTTGGATGGAAGCCCAGAGATAAACACCTCGTTGTACACTTCATTCATATTCACACGTCCCACTGAGATATTCACAATACCCTCTTCTTTATAGCCAATAAGTTGGCGAATCATTTCCTCAGTGATGATGATAGTTTTATCCAAAACGGATGAAGAAATAAATTTAGGGTAAACTTGGGCATGAATCCAGAATTCCTTTACCAGTTGGGGAAAAACTGGACCAAACAACCGATCAAAGTATTTTACCCATCCTTGAAAGTTAACCGTTGAACGAAGATCAAACCCATTTTTCGCCATTCAGTCAAAGTCAACCATAAACTCACAGAGTACCTCTAGCTTGTTCACTGGTGTGAGAATTGTGTATTCTGGTTCTTTGTACGTTTCATTACCCATTTGCGATGAAGACGACCCAACCATTGTAGAAACCAAGTGTTGATGTGATGAAGATGAGGTAGCCATTGAAGAAGAACTTTTGAGATGACTGGAGATTCTTTTAAATTTTGATTTGAAAATAAAGCAATGAAGAAGAGCAAAATGCATAAGGTGTGTGAGATAATGAAAGTGTGAAACGTGTCATGTAACAGCCCAATTTTCAATAATTAATTATTTGTGTTAATTAATTGGTTTATTTGGATTACCCTAATTATTTGAATAATTAGATGATTGTTTAAATGGATTGATAGATGTTTTGAGAGAGGGAATATATTGGAAAGAAATAAAGAGAAAGATATATATGAGGAAGTGGAAAAAAAAAGAAAGAAAGGAAGGAAGAGAAAAGAAAGGGAAAGAAAGAGGAAGAAGAGAAAAGGAGGAGAAAAAGAGGAAACTTGGAGAATCATCAAGAACATCCTCTAGCTTCCGATTAATCAAGGTAAGGGTGTGAAATCTTACTATCTTAATCAATATGTATGATTATATATGTGTGTGTTTGGATTTGTTGGGAGTTTCCTACATTTTTCCATTTTAGGTCGGAAGTGGATTTAATCGGTAGAGACTAAGTTTTATCGGTTAGAATTTGGAATAGGCGGTGTAGTATAGTCGGGTGATGAGTGGGCTGCGCTACTGGAACTGATTTAGATTAAATCGGTTGGTTTTGTGAGGTTTGGGCTTTTGAACAACCATGGAAGTTCTGATCTCGCAGGTTCGCCAGGCGAATGGCAGTGAGGCTTCGCCAGGCGAAGCCCAGCGAACGGTAGCGAATCAAGTCAGAACCAAACACCCTGTCTTTGTTGGCAAGTTCGCCAGGCGAATGAGTCTGGTGAAGGTTCTCCAGGAGAGTATGCTAGCGATTAATTCTAGAATAAATCCCAATGGTCTTCGCTGGCAAGTTCGCCAGGCGAACGGGTAGCGAAGGTTCGCCATGGGCTTTGCCAGGCGAAGGTTAGCGAACACAGCAGCGTGTTTTCTTTTCTTGTGCTTTCCATTCGTGGATTGATTGTGTGGATTGGTTGCGATCATTCCTTGTCTGAGATGACTAATTATATGATGTTATGTGTGTTGTGGGTAGCCGTATGGCGTGAATCCTAGATTATGAATTGATTGTGAATATGTGGCCTTTTGGCATATGTGACACATTGTTTAAATTGATTGAAAATGCATGATGGATGTGATTGAGTTTATTGCCGTTTGGCACGATATTTGCAAGTGCATATTGCTCGTATGTGATGTATGATGATTGTAAATGTGAACCATGTTTAAATATTGTGAGTGCATAATGAATATATGCAATTAACATGATGAATGCATGAGTATGTTTGTAAACATGTGTGCATTTCAAGAGTGTCATGAGACATGTTGCATGTGAAGCATCATGGTATGCATTCTTGTGTGTCTGATTCCTCGGAGAATCTGCAGAACCTCGTGTGCCCTTGTGGGGTGTGAGCAATGGTTATTTTATTGATCCCTCGGAGGATTTGTAGAACCTCGTATGTTGCGATGGTTATATTGATTCCTCAAAGAATCTGCAGAACCTCGTGTGCCCTTGTGGAGTGTGAGCGATGGTTATTTTATTGATCCCTCGGAGGATTTGTCGAACCTCGTATGTTGCGATGGTTATATTGATTCCTCAGAGAATCTGCAGAACCTCGTGTGCCCTTGTGGGGTGTGAGCGATGGTTATTTTATTGATCCCTCGGAGGATTTGCAGAACCTCGTATATTGCGATGATTATATTGATTCCTCGGAGAATCTGCAGAACCTCGTGTGCCCTTGTGGGTGTGAGCGATGGTTATTTTTGGTTCTTCAAATTGAACCTGCAGAAATGAGTCGGTACCGCATTTGCATCTGCATAGAGTCGTGTGTCGGTCTCTATGAGTTGCATGTTGTCATCTTCATATGATGCATTGGTGAAATAAACATGAATGTAGATGTTTATGTGAATTAGCAATGGAATAAACATGTTGTAAATGTTTATGTGGAAATGATGTGAATTATAGAAGTATGATTGTATTGCTTATATGATTTGCGATAAATGAAACATAATGTATATGTGATTGTTAGGAGAAGTGTGCATATGTGTGTGTATATATATATATATATATATATATATATATATATATATATATATATATATATATATATATATATATATATATATATATATATATATATATATATATATATATATATATATATATATATATATATATATATATATATATATATATATATATATATATATATATATATATATATATATATATATATATATATATATATATATATATATATATATATATATATATATATATATATATATATATATATATATATATATATATGTTGATGTGGGAGTGGTGAGTGCGTGAATTGATTGAGAAATGTGGCATATATGTATTTTATGATTGTTTATATACATAATTATATGCATTGTTATTATGGTAATATTTCTCACCCTTCTGCTGTTTTATGATGCTCTATGAGGCATTGCAGATTAGGATTGCTAGAGGTGTATTTTGGAGTATAACTCCTTTTCTCTTGAGTCGGTCGCTCTGATATGTAACGTCGGGTAGCTAGGCTTGTAGAGTATCTTCGTGATACATTTTATATATATGTAATAGTTGATGATGTTGGTAAACTGTGATTGATGTTATGAACAACCTAATGACGTGTACTTGTATTTTATCATGTCTTAAGTAATTCAATGTTTTAGTCTTCCGCTTTAACAGAAAACATGAATATGCTTATTTTGAGAACCATGCGTTTATTCTTTTTAGTTGAGATTTACCCCTTTTGAATTATTTCTTTATAAACATTAATATTCATGTGGTCGTTTCGTGAGTAATGTGACGCACTTCTTTTATACCATGAAATAAATATACTCTGATGGAATTTTTAATTCGTGCCTAAATGATTTAATTGTGTTATTTAGGGGTATAGAAAGGGGGTGTTACATTAAGTGGTATCAGAGCAGGTCGGTCCGTCCGGCCAAGTTGTGTTTGTTGGTTGTTCCCTTGTACGCGACAGGTGTGTGAAACACTGTCGATACATGTTCATGGTTAACCTTGTCTGCAGAGGTGGAATGATCGAAGTGGGGGAGAAGCTTGTGATTCTCCATGATGCTGCAAGAAAGGAGTTGTAGCTCGGTGTGTTGTTAAGCGCTATTATAGTTTGGTAAAGATGGTTTATACTCCATCATGATTTTCGGCTGTCTGTTGACAAATTGAGGAACTGATCACCCTTGATCTCTTGTTGATAGTAGTTGGGATTGTGTTGGATGGGATAGACGTGTCTTGCGAGCTTAGATGGTGTATGCAGTGAATTGTTTGGAGTGAAGCCAAGTGCTTAAGGATTGTTCTGAGAAGTCGACGCAGGACAATGTCGAGATGTTGAATTTTGATGAGATTTTGACGATTGATTTGTATTTTACGCTGTTGATTGATTTTAATAGGATTTCTTTTAAATGAGAGATTGGTTTTAAGCGAGCGTTGAATGATTCTCGAGAGGTTGATTTAAAAAGTTGAATATTAGTGGGATTGATTTTAAAAAGTTGGATTTAAGAATTATATATAAAAAAAATTAGTTGATGAAGTTGATTTTAGAAAAAATTAACTTAATTTTACTAGCAAAAAGGTTTTAGATATGGATTGATTTTAATTAAATAGGGTTAATTAGATAATATCATAAGGGATAGAAGTTAATTTAGATTATATAAAAAAAGGTTTTAAAAGTTGTTTTAAGTGTGAAATCATTTTAAAGCAAAAAGATATACCATTATTTATTTAAAAGGTTTATTAGGATAAACTAATTTTCTTATTATAAAATAATTTTTTATATTAAATAGGTACAAGTTATTAAATTATGAAAATGATTGAAAAACAAGTTATATATTTATTTTAAAAACTTATTAAGTTATAATGTAACAGGTTAATTAGAAATTGATTAGAAGATTAACTAAAACGAGTTATTGGCTGTTTATGTGTGTGATTAGTGGAGTGTATGTGATTAAGTGCTTGTGTGTGTGATTGAGTGCTTCTATACACAGACAATAAAACAAGCAGAAAAGAGAAGACAAAAGCGAAAAAACGGGAACCTAGATTCCCTTTCCCCCAAACCGGTTTCTCGACCTCTCGATCCTCTCCTCTCCGATTCGTCTCCATCGCTAATCCATCACCTTGCTGCGACTCTAATCCCTTGTACACCTGCAACAAAAAAAACGATCATATGTTCAAAGGTTGTTACGAACAGGGGAGTTTTACCAACGGTCGGTGACGGCGGTGCCGGAGATGATGAAGGTAGGAGCTTCGCGGATTTGGGCTGCAGCGACCTGAGGGCTTTTACTGTCGAAGAGATAAGTTGCCTTCCTCGATTGTTTTTGTTTTAGGTTATGAATTTGGTACTTTTCGGTAGTGCTAGGGTTCTCTTTTTTTTTTCCTTTCTCCTATCTACCAGCCTCCTTATATAGGCCTCTGAGTGGAAAACGATCTTGGATGAATATTGAATGATAATTTGAATGCTGATTGATTACTGATTTGGATATTCCAATTTGGGACCAATCTAGTTGAAAACCTTCCTTTTTCGCGAATTGTAATAATAGCTTGTTAATTCTTCTGATTTTGTGCTTTGATTGAAAATGGATTTGATTTGGTCTATTTTTGAATCGAATCTTCTAATCTCAGGGAATATACTTTGACGGTTATATTTGATTCTGTGATTGTAGGACAGCTGGCAATAACCTGGAGAATTTGGGTCACAACTTCTACACATCACGATCCTCATGACATGATGACTTCTGGGGTCCTAAACGGCATTTCATATGTTTCTCCATCAGACAAACTCCATGAAAAAATGGAGAGTCTTCGAGAGAACTTTAAGTAGACATAAATTGATTTAAAGGTCGCAGCGGAAGCCCAGGAACGTAATTATGAAGGTCTTCAAGTCTAGAAAAGAATCTGAACTGTCCAGGCATGAGAGCAAGCCAAACACCACTATCTCAGACTCTATGCACGCGATATCCATGCTATCAATCCTCCGACTTTCTTCAGAGATGGCACATAACTGGATACTACTAGCGGTAACGGTCACTTCTCTCTTTTCTGCTCATCAATGTCAAGTTCTGTCTGTCTAAATACTCTTGGAATCTTCTTAGGCGTCTCAAAAGCACTTCAGGATTACACGAAAACAGGCTCTTTTAGTGAGGACTTCCAAAGGAATTGTTTAAACATTCTACAGCTTCTGGCTTGCCTCAGGATGTTAATCAAGAGGTACATTATGAGAATACTTATAAGGATGATGTTCCAAACTTGTTTCTTGGTGAAGTTCTCCCTGACTTGCGAAAACTATTGACACTGATGTTGCAGAAGTTTCAGCGAGAGTGGCAAGAAGACGTGTTGAAAGATCAGGTATCGTCACCTATTTTACTGCACATTCTGCTTCTGATATAAGGAGGCTTAGACTTGTAGGACCAGTTATTACGAGTTTAAACTTACTTGTCCTAATTGTAATCTGTTAACAGCCTTCTTGTACTGCATTTACGACCAGAACTGGTGGAAGGTGGATTGCTTGTCTTATTCGTTTTAATCCGCATCAGAGCTGACGGTGATCCCCGATAGAGTTTGTTCAAGCATCACCAAGTGAAATGGTCTTCGCACTGAGCTGAGAGTGAATATTATGCTTCTGTTAATTTCAGCAGTAGGTCCCAACGGAGACGGTGGACTGTGAATCGTTTAACCGGCAGGGGAGACTGACTTGGGCACATCATAGGTTTGTCAAAGTTCTCTTTTTGATGCTAGCGCCCTGAAACTCTTGGTGACCGTTAATGTGTTTGCTTCCCTTATTTGGTGCTTTGTTGATAGTCCTCATGAATGAATGTTTGAATTTGATGTTGCGCATTCCTTTTTTATTACTTGCTGGTTGCAGTGCTCTGTTTGTTTATATGGAGTTCGCTTGTCAATTTCAGATCAGAGAGGTCTTGGATGCTTTGGCCAGTATGTGCAGGAATGAACTCAGATGATGATACCATGTTGGCTGCACTGTTTCTTTTTTATGATGAGAGCTCTGTGTTGGTTTTATGTTTGATTTATGGCTTAAGGAAAAGTCCTACGTCTGCTAACATTTGCGCATTTCTCTACTTCTTCAGGAAAAAACCACTTAGGTGCGGATGCTGCCCATCTGATACCGTCGAGAAAGGTTCAAATTTTGGTTATGATGACGTTAGTCTGAGCTGAGAGGTTTGCTGCCGTTGGCCGAGAAAGGTTCGATGCGGTTATGATGACTTTAACAGTCTGAACCATGAGGGAATTTTGAAAATGCGGCCGTTGCCTTGATGTTGCTTGTTTTTGTACTGTGATGGTTGTTTGCAATTAGTTGCTTTAATTGTCCGAATTTTACTCATCCGATGTACGGTAAGGAGTTGGTGACAGCCTTGGCTGTTGCTCTCCTAGTCGCTTGTATCTTTGCCCAATGATGAGTTTTCTGAAGGTTGTCCTTAAATCACTTCATCTCCCTCTTAGATTTTCGAATCAATCTTGTTAACTGTTACTGATGGTGCTCTGATCATTGGTTGTGTAGTATTTGCAGGTTTTAATGGGATGACTTTGGAAAGTTGGAGATGGTTGCTGCTTCGTAGTTTCAAAGTGCTCGGTTGCCATAGAACTCTGCATGTTTGGGTGGCTGCGTCTCGAGAGTTTATTCGTCGTTCATGACGCAGTGCTGAAGCAACTTGAGATTGTGGCTGTTTTGTCGTCATCATATGGTTTGACGGAAGCCATCATGGTCGCAAAGAGCTTCATTTTATTCATGATCAAAAAGTCAATGTAATATAGGTGTTTTGTTGTAACAATGATTCATGCCTCATGGCTTTTTACAAAGCTCTTGGTAAACTTTGCAATAGAGATTTGCATCTTCAAAAGTTTCAAGTAATGAATTGCCTCTAGTCCTTTGTGAAGAACATAGTTTCGGTACCATATTTGTGATGCACTTGAACATGTGGACATAGTTATCGAAACACCTATGGCTTCGTATTTTATATTTCAGCTTTATGAACATCACGTATCTCGAAGCCAAATATTACGCTTTGGTCCTGGATTATTTGAATATAGTGATTCTGGACCTTAAATTCTTCACCAAACTTTAAACTTAATAGTAGCCTTGAATTTTTATATATGCAAGAGCTCATGTAACCCGATTTGCAGATCCTTAACCACGGAAACGGTGTTGTAGCTTGACTTTGTAAACGTTTTGGATTTGGGAAATAATAATCCGACCATGCTTGAATTTTGAAAATAAGGGATTCGTACAGACAAACAAATCATACCCATTTTAATAAGACCCCTCCAAAATGAATTAATTAACTTCACGAGGCCACGAACCAAATTTAAAAACCACATACCAAATCACGCCCACTTTATCACTTTGATCTCAGTAAGATCCCAAATAAAACCTCTTTTTTGAATAAAACCTTGTCTTCGACATTCCAATTTCAAAGTATTTTTGAATAAGAGAGTGAGCGACTTGTGCTCAAAATTATTGCACCTGCACAACCTGGTTAGTCGCATAAGTATTAAATATTAAAATAAAGTCAAATAAAAACATGAGAACACAAACAGAGGTGGGATCTTACGGTCAAAAATTAGGGTGCAACACCCATCTTTTCACCTTTAACAAACAAATTACAAATAACACAATTTAACAAGAGGTTTCTATTGAGTACTATAGATACTTAGGGTGTTAGTACCTTCTCTTAGTATAATCAACCCCCTGAACCTTAGATTCTCTTTTGCTTTGCATTGTATTGCATATTTATGGGTTTATTCGTTCTTTTCCCCTTCCCTTGGATAAATTAAAGATCGGTGGTGATATCTATGAATTATGAAGCCTAGCTAACTCAATAGCTAAGGTCTCTGATTCTTACCGCGACAGAGTTTAACTACTCCAATCATTTATCCACATATATATTTCCATTATTTCCACCTCCTTGAAAGATACATTGTCATCACCAAAACGGGGGAGAATATGGATATACACGCTTACAGGTACCATTATATGTAACATTCCCATGTTCAAGATGGTTTTGATGATGACAACACTATATATCAAATGACATTATGTGAAGTCTTTATATATTAATAGAAAGAAATATTCTAGATGTTCTATGTGAGATCAAGATATAAAGTCAGATTAAATGTTGATAACACCTAAATTCAAATGGCGCTCACTGAAGTCCTTGATGATCTCCTCTCCAGTAACCCTAATGATGACATATATGAATAAGTTATTTCAATCCACATCAGTTAGAAGAAAAAGTATCATACGAAGTGTCGAATCAATGATGAATTAAGCAAGGGATCTTAAAGCTTCAAGGTTATGTAAAGATAGGATATGTGAAAGCTCGATTGGTCATGCAAATGAGTGATCACTTAAATGTAAAGGTATAAAAGTAAATATTGAATTACTAAGGTAACTCACACACTCACCTTAAAATATTTTGAACCTCTCTGAATTTTCTAAAACACCTTATTACATATGGAAGAACTATCTAGGTGCATGTGTACTTAATCGACTAAGACATTAATACACCCATAGATCTTTTTTTTTTCTTTTTGAGCCAAACTTTTGTCCTATAAATGAGAGATTCTCCTCATTTCAAAACACACCAGGAATTTAATGTATAAATATTCTTTCTCACTTTTACATTCTCTTACTTCATGTTTTTTTAATTCATGACAAGACTTCCATAGTGCTTTTTGTGAGTGAATTATATATATGTGACAATTGTTGTGTGATGGTGTAATACTATCTTTAAAGTTTATTCCAGAGGGTGTTGTCTCTTTTGTAACATCTTTTTAAGAAGTTGTTTGTTTGGTTCTAAACTTAACTAGTTAAATGCTCCTGTTTGATTCGTGAGATTAGTCAAGTTAAATCTTCGTTTGGGTACTAGCTCAGCCTTTGAAAAGCTCTTTCTTGATTCTTAAGAATAGTCAGATAATATCTCTATTTAGCTCTTGAATTCAACATGATATAAAAACTCATTCAATTTTAAAATTAAGTCAATGTAAAATCTCTTATTTAATTTGGGGATTATAGCTTCCACCAAAACAATATGAGGTATGCTATCATGACACCCTTTTTTTACACCATGCAAATGTACACCGTATATGGCTATAGTTTTAGCCTGGCACAAAAACCAAAATTCAATAAAAAACTATTAAAAAAATAATATATATGTATTTATGATAGAAAGGTACGGTGTAGATGTATAAAGTGGTGTCATAATATCATTTCTGAAACAATATACTTCAGTCATAACACAATAAAATCAAATAATTGTACATCATGATAATGTTTTATGTTGATAGTGTCATTAACCAAAAAGGAAGAAGATTATGGAACCGCTTATGAAAAAAAGTGCGCAATGGGGATATCGTAAATAGAAAATGCTGCGAAATAAAAGATATTGAGTAGACGTGGGAGCCACATGTCCAAACATAGGAAGTATTCGCATATTACCTGCACAAATAGCGGAATGAAATAACATTTTTGTATGCCATAATTATATGATTAGTATGATAATTTTCTCTATAAATACAACAATTTATAAGTCATTTAGACATTCAATCAATCGCTCAATAGAATATTGTGCGCATTTTATCCCCTTTAATTTATTTTTGTTCATTTTGTTATTTAGTAACTCAACATTTTGTCAAAAAAAAAAATATATATTATATCATACAATACAAAGTGCTGTAGTAAACTAAATTCTTAAACTCCATAAACCATTATGCATTCTTTAGGAAGACCCTGAAGAAATCTTTGATTTGTTAGTACTTACACAATATGTTGCGGATTCCATAGGATTGAGTATGTATGAAAATTTACAGTTGGGCGAAACCATAGATGAAATTGTTGCTCTCTGTTGCCTTTTCCATGGCTAAAGACATTGGTGTGAAGAGTGTAAGGACTACCACTCAAATTTCCTAAGAATTCAAAGTCTATCTCATCCCATGCACGTCCTTTTGATGATAACTGAATGAATATTCGAGCACCGAAAATTAGTAAACAAACCTAAAGAATAAACCTGACGCGAATGTTAACACCGAAAATTAGTAAACAAAGTCTAAGGTTGTTACACATAAGTATTATAAGAAAGAATACTATACCAAGTTTTATAAGCAAAAACTCAAGCCAAAGAAGTTCTAAAGTAGTGTGGGATAATGCACAATATTCTACCTCAATACCTGATCTTGCAACTAGCATTTATATCTTAGAACTCCAAGAGACAAGATTAAGACTAACAAAAATGCACGAGCGCGATGTAGAACGGAGGTCACCAAGATCACTTGCATAATCAAAGTCACTGTAAGCGTGAAGGGAGATTTACTTTAAGTGGGATTGTTGAAAGTAAGAAGTCATGGTGAATGGTGCCATTGAGATAATGTAGAATACGTTTGACAGCAGAGCAATGAGTTTGCAGAGGTTAGGCCATGAATTGGCACACCTTGTTAACACTAAAGTAAATATTTGATCGTGTAAGAGTCACATACTGAAGTGCTCCAACTATGGATTTGTAGTGATGAGGCTCAGAGAGATAGGTTTCAACATAACTAATTAACTTGCAACCAGTCAACATAGGTGTGGTGACACCATTAGCATTGTTCATGTTGGCATGATTCAGAAGATCACAAATGTACTTGGATTGTGTGACTAAAATATCATCCACATAAAATAATGCAAATCTTGTAGGAAGTCATTTAATTTAAATGCCTAAGAAATACTTGTTGGAAATAAGACCTTTTGTGTTTAGAAAAAAATGTGTGGGAATATTAGAGGCTTAAAGAGAAACTTGGTAGGTGGAAGAATTATTTATGGAAGAGAGAACTTTGTATTTTGCTTGATGCAAAAGTGTAGAATTACATCTCTATTTATAGTACTCTAAGGAGAACTCTAGACACACTAATTCTAGAGAGTTCTCAACTCTAGGAATTCCAAGAGCATTCTAGAGAATACTACAACCTTAAGAAATATCTAAACACTCCAAACATTACAAGAGTATTCTAGAAACATTAATTAAAATTACTTAAGTCCAAAACAACTAAGCCCAAAAGTCCAAATAATATTTTTAGGCCCAAATCAAGTTTAGTTTTATTTTCAACATCCCCCCTTAAACTTGATTTGTGACTCCAAGCATACTCCTTAGCTTTATGAAAGTTTCCAACTTTAGTGGTTTGGTGAAAATGTCGGCAGCTTGATCTCGAGACATCACATACTTCAACTTCACATCCTTCTTCTCAATGCATTCTCTTATAAAGTGGTAACGTGTGTCGATGTGTTTACTTCTTTCATGAAATACAGGATTCTTTGCCAAAGCAAGTGCTGATTTATTGTCAACACATATTTCCATAGGATCTTCTTGTGGCATTTTTAACTCTTTCAACAAGTTCCTTAGCCAAACTGCATGGCAAACACATGATGTAGCGGCAACATATTCGGCTTCACAAGTTGACAGTGTGACGATAGGTTGTTTCTTTGACATCCAAGTGAAAGCAGTATCTCCCATAAAGAATACAAAACCAGTAGTGCTCTTTCTATCGTCCACGTCTCCACTCCAATCGCTATCACTATAGCCAACAATTTCATGATTGTTAGAAGAGTAATAGTGTAAGCCAAAGTTTGTTGTACCTTTGATATATCGAAGGATTCTCTTTGCCGCCTTGAAGTGAGTTGTTGTTGGAGCTTCCATGTAACGACTTACAACTCCTACAGCATAGAGAATATACGGCCTTGTACTTGTCAAGTAACGCAGACTTCCAACCAAACTTTTGTAAAGAGTTGGATCCACAATCTCTCCATTTTCATGCTTACTCAACTTGCTGCCACATTCCATCGGGGTGCCAACCGGATTAGCATCATCCATCTTGAACTTCTTAAGGACTTCTTTTGCATAGCCTTCTTGGGTGATAAAAATTCCTTTGTCTTCTTGCTTTACTTCAATGCCAAGATAATATGCCATGAGCCCCATATCTGTCATCTCAAATTCATTTGACATGTCTTTCTTGAACTCTTCGAACATGCTTAGATTGTTGCCAGTGAAGATCAAGTCATCAACATATAAGCACACAATCAAAATATCTCCACTTTGCGCTTTAATATAGAGTGCATGCTCATATGGACACTTGATGAAGTTCTTATCTCGAAAGTACTTGTCGATTCGAACATTCCAAGCTCTCGGTGCTTGCTTGAGTCCGTACAACGCCTTTTTCAACTTGAGGACTTTTTCTTCTTGCCCTTTTACTTCATATCCTTGTGGTTGCTCGATATAAACTTCTTCTTCGAGAAAACCATTCAAGAAGGCCGACTTCACATCCATTTGATAGATCTTCCATTCATTCTGGGCTGCCAAAGAAATGATTAGTCTAATAGTTTCAAGACGAGCAACGGGGGCAAATACCTCATCATAGTCAATTCCTTGTCTTTGACTATAGCCTTTTGCCACCAGTCTTGCTTTGTATCTCTCCACGTCTCCTTTTGCATTCTTCTTTGCCTTGTACACCCATCTTACTCCGATTGCTTTGTGTCCTCGTGGAAGTGTAGTAATTTCCCACGTATCATTCTTCGTGATTGACTTTATTTCTTCATCCATGGCGTCTCTCCACTTTACATTTTCAACAGCTTCTTGATAGCTTAGAGGTTCGCAATCACCAAAAAGACAAAAGAGGTTAATGTCATTTTGGTTTTCGGTTACCTCATAAAGCTCTTCAATGCTCCTTAATCGTGGTGTCCTCTCACTTGAGCTTGTTTCATCCAACCTTGGTGTCGGTGAGGTAGGTGGTGTAATATGTTCATCTATCATTGGTTGTTCCATTTCATCTTCTTCTTCTTCAAAATAAGGAAGAAAATCATACCTGTCTTCTTGAATACTCCAATTCCAACAATCTTCTTCTTCGAACTCCACGTCACGACTTATGACAATCTTTCCACTATTTGGATTATAGAGCTTGTATCCTTTGGAGCTTGAGTCGTAACCCACAAATACATACTTCTCACTTTTATCATCGAGCTTTGTTCTCCTTTCATCTGGAACGTGGGTATATGCAATGCTTCCAAACACTTTGAGATGAGAGATCCCTGGCTTCCTTCCACTCCATGCTTCTTGTGGTGTCTTCTCATGCACACTTCTTGTTGGGGAACGGTTTGTCAGGTAAACCGCACATGCCACTGCTTCGGCCCAAAACTCTTTCGGCATCTTCTTACTCTTAAGCATGCTTCGCACCATATTAAGTATGGTCTGATTCTTTCTCTCCACTACTCCATTTTGTTGTGGCGATCTTGGCACTGTTAGTAAGCGGCGGATCCCATGCTCTTCACAATATTTGTTGAACTCATTTGAAGTAAACTCGCCTCCTCGGTCAGATCTCATAGCCTTAATAGAAAGACCACTTTCTTTCTCCACAAGGGCTTTGAACTTCTTAAAGTTTTCAAACACTTCTGACTTCTCCTTCAAGAAATAAACCCACGTTTTTCTAGAATAATCATCAATAAAGAGGAGAAAATATTTATTCTTACCAAAAGAGTTTGGATTGATTGGTCCACAGACATCAGTGTGTATGAGCTCTAGTGGTTTTGTCGCTCTTGATGTTGATTCCTTTGGAAAGCTTTTCCGGAATTGCTTCCCAATTAGACATCCTTCACATAGTTGGTCTGGGTGGTTTATACTAGGCAAGCCTCTCACCATCTCCTTCTTTGACAAACATTCTAGACTACCGAAGTTGAGGTGTCCAAATCGTAGATGCCATAGCCATGAAGAGTCGGTATAGCAAGCCTTGAGACACTTTGCCACATCATTTTGAATGTTCAAGAGGAACATTCTATTCTTTGACATAGGCACCTTAGCAATCAAGTTATGCCCACAATCTCTTAAGAAAAGACTATGTTCTTTCAAGTGGATGTCATATCCTTTCTCCAATAATTGTCCCAAGCTCAAAATATTATTTTTCATGTTAGGAACATAGTAGACATTGGATATGAATTGATGACTCCCATTCTTTAAGCGTATGAGAATTTTACCTTTGCCTTTGACCGGTATCTTTGAGTCATCTCCAAATGAGACATTTCCAGTTGTCGCTTCATTGATCTCTATGAACATGTTTCGATCGCCGCACATGTGGTTGCTTGCACCGGTGTCGAGGTACCACTTGTTTCTTTTCTCTTCAAATTGGTTTTGGCATGCAAGTAGCAAAGTTTCTTCTTCTCCACCTTTTTCTTCTACAAAATTAGCTCTCTCCACCACCTTCTTTGAGAATTTACAGTCAGATGCATAGTGACCAATTTTGTTGCAATTGAAACACTTGATTTGTATCTTGTTGCATCTTGACCATGAATTTCCATTTCCACGACCTCTTGTTGCTTGTGGATTCCAACTTCTTTCTCCATTGTTGAAGTTGTTGGAGTAGTTGTTGTAACTACCTCTTCTTTCTCCTTCATGTCCTCGTCCACGGCCACGTCCACGACCTTGGCCACGACCTCGTCCTCTTTGACTGTTGTAATTTGCATAGTTTGCTTCTTTTGCATTGAGTTGTAGTAGTTGCTCCATATTTTCCTTTTGTTTGATTTTTCTCTTTTGTTTTTCTTCGTATGCTTGTAAGGAACCCATAAGTTGCTCAATAGTCATGGTGTTTAAATCCTTGTTTTCTTCAATGTTGGTAACAATGAAGTCAAAACTTGGATTTAAAGTGCGAAGTATTTTCTCCATGACTTTCACATCATCAACATCTTCACCATTTCTTTTAAGTTGATTGACTACGGACAATACTCGAGAAAAATAATCAGAAATTGACTCAGACTCTTCCATAAATAAACGTTCAAACTCACCTCTAAGAGTTTGAAGACGAATCTTTTTCACCTGTTCCACTCCTTTGTTGCAAGTTTGAAGCTTGTCCCATGCTTCTTTCGCCGTCGTTGCATTGGAGATCTTCTCAAATGTATCTTCATCCACCGATTGATAAATGAGGAAGAGAGCTTTCTTGTCTCTCTTTCTTGACTCCTTTAATGTATCCTTTACACCTTGGCTTAAGGAGGCTTCATCTTGCTCCTTGAAGCCTTTCTCAACAATATCCCACACATCTTGAGCTCCTAGTAGCGCCTTCATCTTGATACTCCAATTGTCATAGTTGTTCTTTGTGAGTATCGGAATTTGAAAAGGGAAACCTCCATTCGCCATCTTTTGAGGACCTTCAAGCTCTGATGCCACTTTGTTGGAAATAAGACCTTTTGTGTTTAGAAAAAAATGTGTGGGAATATTAGAGGCTTAAAGAGAAACTTGGTAGGTGGAAGAATTATTTATGGAAGAGAGAACTTTGTATTTTGCTTGATGCAAAAGTGTAGAATTACATCTCTATTTATAGTACTCTAAGGAGAACTCTAGACACACTAATTCTAGAGAGTTCTCAACTCTAGGAATTCCAAGAGCATTCTAGAGAATACTACAACCTTAAGAAATATCTAGACACTCCAAACATTACAAGAGTATTCTAGAAACATTAATTAAAATTACTTAAGTCCAAAACAACTAAGCCCAAAAGTCCAAATAATATTTTTAGGCCCAAATCAAGTTTAGTTTTATTTTCAACAATACTCAGGGTATGCCAGCTTCTTTAGAGAAAACTTGTCATAAAGTGAATCAATGAGTTTATGTATCAGCACGAAAGAAGAGTCTTGATAAGAATATCATCCACATAAAATAGTGCAAATCTTGATATAAGTAGATGAATAAAGAGTGCTCATATTTTCTATGTGTTAACCCAAAATGAACAAGTTCCTGAGTAAGTTTCTCATACTACACGCCTTGTGAAGTTTGCATACAACTGGTTTAGTCATGTAGATATCCTCTTGCAAAGAGCCATTGAAAAACACATTATTGACATCAATTTGTTGAAGTTTCTTATGACAGTTGTCATTACGTGATATTTAGGAATTATTTGGGTAAATTCGGATGAAGAATTGTAAAAAAAACATGTTAAAGTGTGAAGAATTGAGGAAAAAAGTCAATACAAGGTAGATACAAAACTTAGTGAAATTTATGAAGAAAAGAAAGAGAAAAGTGAGATTCACTTCTAGAATTATCGCACGCGCGCAATGCATCCCATCCCATCGCGAAGAAGCTTGCATCGCAGTGCAATGCTGATGGTCGCGGATGCAATGCGTTCTTTTCAACTAACAAGCTTTTTTTCCTATTAAAATAAATTTTTGGTCACTTTTGAAGGGTTTCGAATCTCAATATTGTGAGTAATGTAAAAGGGATAAATTTTGTACTTTTGGTGGCCATTGGAGAGCATTTTCTTCTTTGATTTTTCATGTACCATAAATCAAGTTCATGGTATATCTATTTTACACTATGAGTAGCTAGATTTCTTCTAGATTAAATTTTTTTGTATGATAAACCTACTTTTATTCTATTGGGACACATGAGTGGTTGAAGTTAATGTTATTGCTTTCATATATTGTTATTATTCAATTATCACTTGTGTTCATTGCCTATTGTATGTTATGACACAAAATTTGATCTATGTAATTAGTGACATATTCACTGTATGGCTGCTTATCGAAAATAGGATAATTGTTTGTTTTTATAATTAATTAGTGACATATTCACTGTATGGCTGCTTATCGAAAATAGGATAATTGTTTGTTTTTATAATTAATTAGGGATAATCTAATTAGTAAATATTACTTAGGTATTAATGTGCTCTAGTTCCTAGTATGACGCTCAAATTGGCCTGAGGGGTCAAGAAATTAACGGTTATACTACTGAAATGCACACCATAGGGCTGGGTGGAGTTGTAGGGTTAATTTGTCGTGTAACTCTTATATTTTTTCATGTCTGTTAATGTGCATTTCATGAATATAACCGTATCTTTTTCAAAGTCACTTCTCTTTTTTTTTATAGCAAACAAACAATTTTCAAATAAACTCCCCTTTTGGTTACGTTAACTCGCACTTGCTTTCCTTTTCCTTGTTAAAATCTAATTCTCATAGATACAAATCTTATTTTATTACTTCGATACATACTAGTACACTTGCTTGGCATTGTTATTAAGTGCTTTGGTGCCTTTGCAGGGGATTGTCATGATTTTCAATAAGGCAATTTAGTGCGACATTTTTAGTTTTCTATTTGTTTGTTTTAATTTATATTTTCTTTTTCATTTTTGCAATTTTTAATTGGGTCAATAAGTATTTTGCCACCTGCCAGAGTTTTGAAAAATCCCTCTGCAAAAATAAAGTTTGAATTCGCCCCTTGCCATATGAAGGTACCCATATTTTCCCCCCTCAAGAAATTTAATCATAAAAAATAATGAAATGGTAGGGGTTATTTAAAATTCTCCAATTTAGTAGGGTAAATATGTATAAATTCTTAAAAATTACATGACATTTAATAGGTTATTGATGGGTAAATTTCTTGAGTGAAAAATTATGGAAATCTTCAAATGGCAGTGGGCGAATTCAAACATTTTTTTACAGGTATTTTTTTTTTCTCAAAACTCGCCTATATGACAGGGGGAAAATACCTATTAACTTTTTTTTAATTATTTCTAAATTTTTATTTCCTATTGCTATTAATTTCAACTTTAATTTTTTTTATTTGTGTGTTATTTGGTGCGGTGCTACTAAACTATTTCTTGTTTGTTTATGCGAGGTACCGACATGACGTTGATACCTATCGATCCCAAAGTCAAAAGAACAACACACACACTTTACAAAGAGAAACGAGAAGTACTTCAAGCTACCGAATAAGTAGAAGAAGAAAAAGTAGATATGGCCACTCCGCCAAGTCAAACGTTAGAGGACTATTGCAAGAGGACCGACTCAAGTCAGATTTGTATAGGATTTTAACCAGCTAATTTGGTAACCTTTGACATCAAATTTTTTGTTCTGATAGGTTTAAGGGAGAACTCGTTTGGCAAGCAAGGAATTAGTGATCATTAGGAGAATCTCACTAAATTTTACGAGACTTGGAAAGAGCTCGAAGATAAGTTTCTCAAGAGGTACTATTCTGACACTCAGTTTTTGGAAAGAAAAGACACAATTACCAATTTTGTTTAAGAAGAGGCAGAGTCACTATATTATGTGTGGGAAAGGTTAAAGTTGTTACTCCAAAAGTGTCTGAATCACAACAAGAGTTATATAGAGTGATGTCATATTTCATTGATGGGTTGAGAACACAAACGAGAACGGTTTTCGATGCCTCAGCTGGAGGTTCATTGAGATTAAAAACTAATGAAGAGTTAAAAACATTGATTGAGAACATATGTCATAATGAGTACTAGTCAAGAGAGCGCACAATGAAACAAAAAATTGTCCATTCAGTTGATTCTACCATATTTTTAGACACTCAGATAGAAGCATTTACCAAACAGTTAGCCATAACCCAACTATCTCAAGCTAATGTGAGTCATATTCAGGTGCTACATTGTGATATTTGTGGAGGAAAACATGCAAATGGTAATTGTATTATAAAGGTTGAGAGTGCAGATGTTCAATATTCTTATTTTCATAAAAATGATCCTTATTCCAAGACTTACAATCTGGGTTGGAAAGATCATTTAAACTTCAGGTGGAACAACAATCAGAATTTGAATGCTAATCAAGGTGTTCAACAAGCCTCACAAGTACCTCAACGCAAGCCTTCACCTCTTGAAGAAGCGTTGCAAAATTTCATTATATCCGCTTCAGAGAGCTTCGTGATGGTAAATTTGGCTCAAGAAAACATGACCAAATATCAACAAGAAATGGCACAAAATTAAATCCTGATGAACAAAAACACTGAAGTATCAATCCAAAATTTTGAGATGTAAATCACTCAACTGTCTCGTCAAATGGAAGTTGTAGCTAGTTTAAGCAGGGGATTTATAAGTAATATTGTAGATAACCAAAAAAATGAAACGTGCAAAACCATCGAGTTGAAAAGTAGAGTGGAGACTTTCAAACCTCTATATGGTAAATAGAGGAAAGGAAAAGAAGTAGTATCTAAGGAAAAGGTTAAGAAAAATTCTGAGGGAGAAAAGTGAGCACGATAGAGAAGATGAGGAAAAAAAGATACACCCTTGACAAATTCATTGATAAAATTCACCCTTTAGAAGAAAAAATAAATAGATCTTAACTGATTCAAACCAAGATCTACTCGACTACATAAAACAACCTTACCCAATTCTAAAAAGAACACCCATAAAGGAAAAGGAAATGAGTTAGTTTAAGAAGCTCATGGAAATGTTGAACATGATACAAGTCAACATTCTATTTTGTGAAGTCCTCGAGCAGATTCTTGTTTATTCAAAGTTCATGAAAGAGCTCTTATCATAAAAGTGGAAGTTAAAGCATGATAAAAACATCGCTTTAGCAAAAGAGTGTGGTGCAATCATCCAAAGGAATGTTCCACAAAAACTCATTGATCTAGGCAGGTTTACTATTCATTGTTCAATTAGTTCACTAACCATTAATCACGCATTGTGTGATTTAGGAGCTAGCATCAACCTGATGCCTTTATCCATGATGAGTAAGTTGAAGTGTGGTGAACCAAAACGAACATATATGACATTGACTATAGTTGATCCTTCGATCACATATGAATATGGATTATTGGAAGATGTCCTTGTTAGATTTGATAGGTTATTATTTCTAGTTGATTTTGTAATTTTGGACATCCCTAAGGATTCGAAAACACCATTACTATTAAGTATACCATTCTTGGAAACGTGTAAAGCTCTTAGTGATGTAGCATATGGAGAATTGGTAATGATATTGAACGAAGAAAAATTTCTCTTCAACGTGTTTGAGGCACTGAAGCACCATAAGGAAAATCCTCAATGCTATTAGGTAAGTATGGTGAAAGAATAACCGAAAAAGCTTCATGGAAAGAAGACGATAAGAAATAAATTTTAGGTAGGACAGATGTGCTTTATAAAATGTCATTGGAAAAGAGTGTTGGGTTAGTGGGAACTAGGACTTCTGATCCTTTTATTATGAGTGGAGTTTTTTCTAGTGGATCTGTAGAATTAATCGATCATGGAAAGACACATACTTTTATTGAGAAAGGAGAGAAATTGAGGTCCTATGAAGGCAGTGAAAACTTATTGAAGAAGGCTTCTCTGATGCCTACTGAACCTTAGACGAAATAGTCAAGCTATTGACTTTAAACAAGAGCTTAATGAAAGGAAACCAATCATCGTTGGAATTTCAATTTACAATTTTATTTGTTTTTGATTATATAATAAAGAAGAGTATTAGTCGAGATTGAAAAAGCTCTTCCCACTTATGCTTTTCTTTGCTTGAAATTAATAAACCTGTTTGTTGTTGTTTTTCTTTCAGTTTTTAAATAATATTCCATCTTACCAAGTGCCATCATGAAAATTAAAAATAAAAAGTCACCATAAAAAGAAAAGAGTGAAAGAGATCAACAGTGAAGTCCCTTGCAAATTGAAAGTCAATGAAGTAAAGGGAAATTGACTACTTGTACTCAACCTCCAGATACCTTCGCTTGTAATGTTTGAGCCAAAAAAATTCATTGTTTACTTTTCTTTCTTATGAGAGTATCCATGCATTAGTCATTTTTTGGAATTTAAACTTTTTAATTATTTTGAGTCTATTAGTTTGATAAATACACATTGAGGCATTTGTTTGTGTAAACTCTAAGCCTTTTCAAGCCACCATGTTTAATATGATAGTATCCATTGTTAAACCCCTTTGAGCGTAAGACCTTTCTTTCGGTGACATAGACATATAGCCATTGAATTTAAAGATAAACTTTTTCCACCCTCTTTGGGGTTAGGTAGAAATATTTGTTTTACTTGTTAATGCAAAAGGATAAAGTTTGAGATTGCTCTTGGAAGTGAGCAACGAATAAGTTTAGGGCTGGGGTACTAGAGAATTGGTAAAAAAGATAGAAAAAGGAAGAAAAATAATAAGTTAAAATAGCTTATTCAAAATATATTTTTTTGAAAAATTGGACCAACAATATGCAACTCTCTAGTACCAAGTGCATAATAGAGTGACATGGAAGGAAGATGATAACATCAAGACAACTAGATGCCTAATTCCAAATGTTTAAGCGGATTATCCTAAAACTATCCTACTCTGGCATAAGCCGCGTTACAAATGGAAAAATACCTCAAAAGTGTGTGTGTTTAAATATGACGTTGATTGATTTGATTAGAGAATTTTCAAATTTATGGTTAAATGCTTTTGTATGTTGATTGAGTGATCACCTTGTCAATTTGAGTACATCACAGTGAGATGAGAGACAAGTTGACTATTTATATGTTGTAAAAAAATTTCTGAGTTGATTTGATTGAACCAGGATCCAAAGTGTTGATTAGAAAAAAAATACACGTGACAAGAATTGGTAAGGGTAAACATTTTGATTATGATGAAATGTTCAATGTGAAAATAGGTTACTAGAGGACAAGAAATAGTTCAAGTTTGGGGTTGTGATGACGGTTGTCATTACGTGATTTTTTGGAAGAAATTATGGTAAATTCGAATGAATAATGGTCAAAAGCCATGTTAAAGTGTGAAGAATTGAATAAAAAGTCAATATAAGGAATATACAAAGATTTAGTGAAATTTGTGATGAAAAAGGAGATAAAAGTGAGTTTCTCTTCTAGAATGATTACACGCGATGCATCCCATCGCAGAGCGGTGAGGCTTGCATCGTGGTGTGATGCTAACGATCACAGACACAATACAATCTTTTCAACCGACACTAAAATGACACTAAAATGCATACTAATCGAGTCAAAATACTCATGTGTTTTCCTCTTATAAGGTTCCGAATCCCAATATTTAAATTGACGACAAAAGGTGATTTTTGTTGCTTTAGGAGGCCATTAGAGCCATTAGGGAGCATTTTCTTTAGTAATTTTTCATGTACTGTAATCTAAGTTCATGGTATATGTATTTTACACTATGAATCGCTATATTTCTTCTAGGTTAGGTATTTTTATATGATGAATCTACTTTGATTCTATTGGAACATATGAGTAATTGAAGTTAATGTTATTGCTTTGATATATTGTTATTATTCAATTATCACTTGTGTTCATTGCCTATTGTATATTACGACACAAAATCTGACCTAGGTTAGTAGTGACATACTGAATTGTAGGGCTGCTTATCAAAAATAGGATAATTGTTTAGTTCTCTCTAATTAATTAGCACTAGTGCAGAAATGACTTTTTACATCGGGCCAAAAGCATATTTTACATCGGGTTTGAGTCCGATGTAAAGCCAAGCGATGTAGTAAATCAAAGATATTTTACATCGGGCCGTATATCGATGTGAAAAATACATCTACTACATCGGTTGACAGTTAAGACTGATGTGAAATATGAGTTTAATTATTTGTAAAAAAAAGCACTTTTTACATCGGTTGGTATCCAGAACCGATGTAAAAGGTGTGTTTTTACATTGGTTGTCTAGAAGAACCGATGTAAAAGGTGTCATAAGTGTGTTTTTACATCGGTTGTCTAGCAGAATCGATGTAAAAGATGTAATAAGTATGTTTTTTTACATCGGTTTCCTTTTTGGCCCGATGTAAAACGTGTGCTACATTTCTTCAAAAATTATGTTTTTACATCGGTTTCTAAGCGCACTCGATGTGAAATGTAGGTTGTCTTTCTTAAAAATTTGGACTATTTTTTATCAGAATCGATGTGGAATCCCTGTAACTTTTTTGGTACCTAATTTTTCATATTTTTCCAACATCGCACATACCACATTTAGTCCCTATTTAGTATGCAATTTTTCATATTTTTTCAACCAACCTTTTAGTTTTATTGCACCAAATAGCTAGGATGCACATTTTCTTCAACATGAACAAATTGATTTACAAAATTACTAATCTAATATACACACAAGTGTACAAAATTATATGTATGTTTACACGGTGGACTAATACAACAACAAAACCAGTGAAAACATACAAAAATATTCAACCATCTATAAGTCATTTCCCACACTTGAATTACCAACATGCAATCCACAAGAAGATGAGTTGTAGCTAGCTTCGGTAGATAGCACCAAAATCACATTTGCTGACAATAAATAATAATACCAATAAACATCAGCAAACAATACCACAGTCAAGAAACTCAAATCAGATATATATAGACAATTCTATATAACTTACCATATGACACTTAATTTTTATATAACTCAAAGAAACATTTTCCCAACGAAGTCGCAAATCATACAAATTATCTTGTGTTAATTTTGTTGGGTCATCAAATACCTATAATACATAAATAACAATATAAAGTTATTCTTTGAAAATTCACCTTAAGTTGGAAAACGCAAAGCAAATAACAAAGTAAATTAATTTTTATTACCTGCAACCAAGACTAGGTTATGTTGGCAGAGACAATATCCAACATATTTTTCATGACATAGTACCCACAATCAATAGAGTTATGTTATCGCCCTGTCTACAAATAAATGACACAATTAGTGAATACTTATGATAAAATTAAATATAGAATTATAATATACACCACGCTTACTTTGGGTTGGAGCCATGTAGCCTTTTTTCTATTGCCACTTTCCGTTTGATAAACCCCAAAAGCACTAATTCAGAAGAAAAAAAATCCATATAAAGCAACATAAAATATGAAATTACTTTTGTAACATTTTATGTATATAGGATATAGCATATATTATAACAAAATTCAGATAAAAAATAAACTTACTTTGTAATAATTTTCTTCATGGTTGGATTAAGTTCCCGATTAAGTGAACAAAAGATTACCATAACATTGTCTCTTGGACAAACGACTATTAATTGCCAATGATCTCTATACGTGTGCGCGGAAACACAACAGTCACATAAAATATCTATGTTATCAAAAAAAAAAACACAATTTCATACAAACTTACCCATGAATAAATGGTAGTACGTGGTACACTCTCTTTTCGTCACGTAACTTATCTTGTATGTATTTTTTAACATCTGTTTCAGTTTTTGGCACATTATCAACATACACACACCTAGTAGGGTCCATAAATCCATAATCTTCTGATGTGGAATTATCAAAAGATATACAATAAATATACCTGAATAATTTTAAAATAAACATTAGAATCAAAGTGATGAGAGATATAACATATTAATAGATATTAACAGTAATAAAAAAAGAAAATGTACTTACATGGACCAAACTTGCAGAATAGACACGTCAAGCCAATGAAAACCCACCAACAACTCTTTGATACACTTAGCTGACATATAAAAATGAGTGACACTCGCACAATGACTTGATTTTATTTCCAAGTGTGTGTCACCCATTTTCAGAACCATGAGTAACAATCTCTAAACATCGTCTTCCACTTCTTTTGTGCTTCCTTTTGCAACTGAATAACTTTCTTTTTCGCTTCCATCGACAACTTCCATTTTGTTCAATGCATTTTTTATTTTCTGTGCTTTGCGAGAGACCCATAGACCTAAGTGTCTCCATAAAAGATTATTGCAACATCTTACGCTCTTCAACCAACTTTTGCTCAAAATCAACTCTAAGTTTTGCTTCCAATTTTAAAGAAAATTGTGCTAGTTGTTCTTGTACATCCATATGTTGTCGTTGACTTGAAAACGAACTTCCAAAAAAAGTTCTAATTTTATGGGGTTTTCCAAAACCACGAACACGACCGCCATGCTCATATGTTCCAATGGCTGCTGTTAAGATATCGTTACGTCCACCCGGAACAAAGACACCCTTTTCAGCTTCCTCAACTAGAGAATCCTACAAAATGCAAAAACCAAAACTAATTTCAATAGTTTTTACCAATCACAACGATAATGATACTTGAAGTATTTTCTAAATTTTACTTACTATTTTCTCAGCAACAACTTGTGTAGACTTTGATGTGTATTCTCCCCCTTTCTTTTTTCGTGCTCTCTTCCATACTTCATGGCGTGTCGGTGGAGATGGACTACCATTATCATCTACTGTGGAATCATCTCTCGATGATCTCCTTTCATTTTTCATTTTCTCCTCAAGCAAGTGATACCCTCCACGAGATAATATGTGTGGGTATACATTCCTAGCCACACTTTCCATACCCTTTTGACTTTTTTCCTATTATAAACTCAAAAAATTATTAATCATTAAACATAATAAAAATTTTATACATTAAAAAATTAATATAATTCTTACCAACCTTAAATTCAGGGATATCTCGAGACTTCAGAAATTCTTTCCATGTTTCTTCTTTAATATAATTATACTTAACATGTGCAAGAGTGCGACATTTTTTGGAATTATTAATATATTTTTTTGTGAGTTGTGTCTTAAAACCTCTCCATCGGTCTCCTGCATATTTAATCCATTCATCCTTCAACGGATCCTTCATTGGATCATCACATTCTGGAATAGTGAAATGAGCCTACACATATACATAAAGATTTTGTTGTTAGTATATGGCATATGTTGTTAGTATGTGATTATAAAATATAATAAAGTGTTGAATTTAAAATACCTGAACATCAACCCAAATAGCATCTTTTATGTCTTTACTTATGTCTTTCCACTCATTTATCAAAATACTACATCTCTTCCGAGAAAGAGATGCTACATAACTCTTAAAATTTGAAGCATTTTTACCAACACCAATACATTCATAAGTTCTTTGTCAATTTGTGCCATCATAGTGGGACCTCTAACTCTTCTTTTACTAGGGTTACTAGATGAAGAAGGGTTGTCGGTTGAATCAGCCATGTACATGTTTACACAAAATAAAAATAATTAGAAATCAAATCAATCACAAAATAAAAACATTTAGAAATCAAAGTAATGTCGAATTAACTTATAAAAAAAACCTTACTAGTTCTCCCATATCCCTTATCCATGACCTATGCGAATAGCATGCACATCATCCTCTTCATTATCTTCAATAAATCTAGGCACATTTGTTGAGAAAGGAGGAGTTTCAGAAATATCAAGATTCACATCTTGATTTTCATCACTACCATGCACCTTTCCTTGTATAACCTGTAACACCCTTCTAAACCCCGCAAATAATATATGCATAATCAGAGTAAAAGTTAACATGCATCCATAAAAGGGCATCACACAAAACTTGCACCACATTAAAACAATCTGTCATGCTCATAAACACCTTTCCATTTAGCAGCGGATTCATTAATAAAAATCCTTTAAAAGAAACATTTACTTTCATCATATAAAATCAACATCTCTAGGCACTAAGGCCAACATCTCAATATCTCAATTACTCCAAATATGAAAACATAACTTAGGTTACATAATGTAATCCTAAAACATAAGCAATCGATCCCCGTGTTACACGACCAGAGCATGACTCGACCCATAAATAATTACTAAACCGCTACACACGTAGCAACCTCGAACTACAAGCAGAACTTCATAAAGGCCTCCAGCAACCTAATCTGCAATGCCTCATAGAGCATTATAAAACAGCAAAAGGGTGAGAAATATTGCCATAATAATCAAAGCATAAAATCATGTATACATAGGTATCATATAATTAACTCCCTATTTCTCACCACAATTCAACTCATAGTCATTTACATCGTCACTTATATATATATATATATACAACATGAATATTCACCAAGCATTTTACATCATGCATACATCCACAATTCCACAATCTTAACATTCACACGTAAGCATCTCTTCATGCACGCTTCATAAGTATTCAACAAACATCTCATTCACATGCATACTTCATATATCAATGACATTATACAATGTGACTCAACAACTCAATGCAACTCAATGCAATGCGGTACCGACTTCCGTTATCATTTTTCGGTTTTTACATTAAACCGGGTCCACTCTTCTAGACCGATAACTCGTTATCATTTTTCGGTTTTTACATTAAACCGGGTCCACTCTTCTAGACCGATAACAACAAAGGCCTGTCCTCTAAGCCTTCAAACCCACACTTCTAGGTTTGGGACAAGCCACTAGTTTCCACGAAACTAACAGACATTGCCTCTTGACTAAATGATGCATGTACAATCAGCCACAACAAATGCACTTAAGACCGACATCTTAATCTCATGCATTTAAATAATTCATCTCTTCAAGAATTACATTATGATTGCACACACAACATATTCACATAACATTCATCGATGTATTCATAATTCAACACTATCACCATATTATCACTCACAATGCACACATATCCACGATATGTTCTCATGCATTCTTCACAGTTATCAAACAATGCACACATATCCACGATATGTTCTCATGCATTATTCACATTTAATCACATACATACAATATGCATTTACAACATCTATCAAGCAATGCACACATATCCATAACATGTTCTCATGCATTCTATTCATACTACCATATACCAACAATATACATTCACAATTCAATATCATCACCGCATTATCAACAATGCACACATATCCACAATATGTTCTCATGCATTCTCAAGTAATTCATCATACAAGAATTACATCATGCTTACAAACATAACACATTTACCATGCAATGTACATATATTCACGATATATCCTCACGCATTGTTCATACATAATCGCATCCAATCAATACAAACATCATATTTATCAAACGATGCACGCATATCCATCAATATGCCCTCATGCATTCTTCATGTATCTCAACATACAACCGCATATAAACAATATACATCCACAATACATTTTGGTATTATGTTTATTATTCATCTCATGCCATTTCATACAAGGTATACATGTCACAGTACCAATAATACAATTATAAGATATGCACACATATACCCACAATGTTCTCATGCATACTTATTACCTAATTGTACACTACATCAAACCTTCACAAACTCATCAAATAATACGCACATTACCATTATTAAATAATACACACATAATCATTATCATGTTCTCATGTATTTATAATCGATCTGATTAATACTCATACCACAAGTCTAGGATTCACGCCCAAAGGCTACCCACAACACATATCATCACCATGGATCACATACTTATTCATATCATAGAGGTATTAACCTATGTGAATCAACCAAACAATCACCACATGAACAACACAATAAAAAGAATGCTGTCTGATTCTCCTTCATTCGCCTGGCGAACCCTCGCAGCGAATACTCGCTGGACCTTCGCCCGGCGAACTCCCCAGCGAGTGAAGTCAGTAGCTACTGACTTGGTTCTCCACCATTCGCCAGCATGCTCGCCCGGCAAACATTCGCCAACAACCCTTCGCCTGGCGAACCCGCCAGCGAAGTCCACTGGGACTTAATCATATTTATTCGCCAGCATTCGCTGGGCTTCGCCCGGCGAAGATTCGCCTTCACTCGCCTGGCGAGAGCCAGCGAACCTGCGCAGAACAGAACCTCATTCTGTCTTCTCCCTTTATCCCACCATCAACCAACCACTTAATCATCAAAATCATCTCAAACAACATACCCTCATGTTACCCGACTATTCTACGGCATTATTTCCAAGTTTCAACCGATTAAATCATCATTCTACCGATTAATCCAACTTGCCCTAAAATGGAAAGTGATGAAAAACATCCACAAACCCAAACCCAACATACATAATAGCATACAATGATTAAATATCAATGTTTCTCACCCTTACCTCGATTAATCGGAGCTTCGAAATTGGTTCTTGAAGATTCTCCAAGCTTTTTCCCTTTTTCCTCTTCATTTCTCCTCTTCTTCTTTCTTTCTCTTTTCTTTCTTTCTTTCTATCTTTCTCTTTCTCTCCAATCCCCTTTTTATATCCTTTTATTTCTTTTCTTTTTTTTCCTTCCTCTCTATTATTTTCTTTCCATTCCATTTCTCTCTTCACAATTATCTCATTTTATCATTAATTGGAAAATATCTACTAAGGCCACCTTATTCCACCAAATAGAATAAATTAGTTAAATCCATTAACTCATATTAAATAAATCTCATAACTTATTTAAATCAGATAAACCACCTAAACCAATCCATTAGTACCATTAATCAGTTATCGAAAATTGGGCTGTTACAACCCTCCCCCACTTTAGGAATTTTCGTCCTCGAAAATGTTATCTGATCCAAACAACTCTGGATACGACTCTCGCATTCCAATTCTTCCAAATCCAATTCTCCCATAACTACTTCCACCAAAGGAATCTCTATACTTCGAAGTTGTTTCTTATCAACAACTAGAACTAGCCACGCCTCCGAAGTCAAATTCTCTCTCACTTGTACACCATCCACCTGAATCAATGTACCTCTTCAACTTAGACATATGAACACCTCATGCAATCCTCTCAAGCGACAGCGGTAAAACAGTCTAACATGCTATCCGCCTCACGCTTCCGCTGCGCTACTCTGATACAGATCAACAAAACACAGGGTGCTCACGAGACTTCAAGCTCGACCAACACCAATTACTACCATAACTCTCAAAACACGGCCTTACTTGGATTCTTTGATCGTTTCCATCGTCCCTTGCACGGTCTTTGATCCGAGTACAACACTCCCGTTGGACATGCAACAACACAAAGGAGTCATACCCTCTTACCCAACGAACTTCATACGATGTTGTTTCCGATACGAAATGGCAACATTTATTGTAGGCAACTCCATCAACGACAATTAACTACCCTTAGATCCATCTTGGTCCAACACACAAGCTCTCAACGAGTCCTCTTCATACTGGATAGTTTTCTTCGTTTGTCCATGCCATTCACGGACGCTAGTCAGAGTTCATCTTCAACATGGCACGCAACCGCTTTCGCAATCTTTCCCATAATCTTAACGAAAAACTTGAGTTCCCATCTAACAGAATGATTCATCTTCACTGGTAGGCAACGAGTTACTCTTGTTAATCCATTCTTAACTGTCCAAATCGGATCATACTTCCTCAAATTCATCAGAAAACCCGGCACAAAGCCCATGGGAATACTATCCCATCCCACTCGAAATACTCAACAGTTGTATCAGATCCAACCATCTCTAATGTCCATACTTCAATTCCCAGCAAGTCTAATCAACATATACAAACTCAATCAATTCCTTCTCCATCTATGGCTATCCAAAACTATTTCTCAAATTCGGTCGCATCTTCCTAGTACCTGCACGGATACTCCATCTTTCTCGATGTACTTCTCCCTGAGTACTCTTATCCAACTCACACTATTCATAATACACACTTCATCACGACATCTCACAATACCATTTCCCTTAATCCGAAAATAAGCCATCTGACTTTTATCCATTAAATTCAATTAATCTATCAACTCAACTCAAAATTCCGATTCCCTCGAACCTCATCAGAATACCAAAAGTCAATCTCAACATCCAAGGCTCAACTCCATAAGAAGTCTCTTCGCAGGCCGAACTCATATCTGAATTTGCTTAATCAGTTCTAACTTCCTTACCATCTTCATTAGTGTATACCAAAATTCCCGATTCGATATCTTAGCTACCACTTGGTCTCATCCGAATGGTAATTTAACCAAAACCATACTCCTTCAGGAGTTCCAATTACTTCTCTGTCTCATATTTGACTCTCTCTCAAATAAAACAAATACCTTAAGGTCAGTAACCATCTCAAATCTCAACTAAACAATTGAGGCTTCCAAACTCCGGTACAAACACACAACAGCAACCCACTCCAAATTACTTGTCAGATAATCCCTCTCTGTACTTTATATTGCCTTCAAGCATAACCAAAACTCATTAATGTTGTACTTAACACATCTCTTAATCATATCAACAAAGTATCTCAAAACACAACGACAATCCTGTCGGACTTGGCAAAACCAATACACGAACTGTTGACAGCTTTCTCAAAACTCTTTGAACTTTCTTCACAGTAGTACATCACTGCCTCTTCCCCAATACTAATAACTCAAGTTCCCGACGCTCAATATGAACCCCTATACTCTCCGAACATATCCAAACACCATCGGTTACATAACCATTGACTCTCTCAATCAAGTGTGGAAAATCATTATATCAAACGGACACTCAGCTGTGAACTTATGGTGATAACACAAACCGCACTCTCCGCGCTTACCATAACATCCAAACATTTTTCGCCAATAAATACTTAATTCCATGTCACTACTTTCCCATCACATAGAGCACTGTAATATCTTCCAACGCTTCTAATCTTGCGTCATTCTGAATTACGATTTTTCGTTACGACAAAATCACGGAAACAACCCTTCCACACTTAAAGGTCATCCAATACCTCTCCAACTCTTGAAATGCTTAAGGGTCCAATTATACCAACCATGTATTCCACATCTCATTTCCTTTAGTAATCACTAGAAGTCATTATCCACCCTTATACTCCACTCCACAATCTGTTGCCGTAGCACACACACCAGACATAATTCTCAACACTACTCAATCAATTTAATTCTTCGACTGTCCAAACAGATATAATTAGTCGGCAAAACCGCCATCTTCCCACTTTCATTAGCACCCCGAATTCCCATCAAATTAACCATCTCCTCACTGTCTCGTGCCGACTCATCAACACACTTCTTAAGCACCTGGCTTAGCTCCAAACAATTCTCTGCTCACGCCACCTAAGCTTGCAAGACACGTCCATCCCATCCAACAGAACTCCAACTACTATCAACAAGAGATTAAGGGTGATCAGTTCCTCAATTTGTCAATAGGCAGCTGAAAAATCATGATGGAGTATAGACTATCTTTACCAAACCACAAGAGTGTTAACCACCCACTGAGCTACAACTTCTACACCTGCAGCATCTTGGAGAAGCACAACTTCTCCCCCACTTAGATCATTCCCACTTCTCCAGACAAGGTTAAGCAACAACATGTATCGACAGTGTTTTCACACACATGTCGCAAACAAGGGAACAAATAACATTAGACAACTTGGCCGGACGGACCGACCTGCTCTGATACCACTAATGTAACACCCTTCTAAACCCCGCAAATAATATATGCATAATCAGAGTAAAAGTTAACATGCATCCATAAAAGGGCATCACACAAAACTTGCACCACATTAAAACAATCTGTCATGCTCATAAACACCTTTCCATTTAGCAGCGGATTCATTAATGAAAATCCTTTAAAAGAAACATTTACTTTCATCATATAAAATCAACATCTCTAGGCACTAAGGCCAACATCTCATTATCTCAACTACTCCAAATATGAAAACATAACTTAGGTTACATAATGTAATCCTAAAACATAAGCAATCGATCCCCGTGTTACACGACCATAGCATGACTCGACCCATAAATAATTACTAAACCGCTACACACGTAGCAACCTCGAACTACAAGCAGAACTTCATAAAAGCCTCCAGCAACCTAATCTGCAATGTGTCGCTACTGCGAAAATCGGCGCCGGCTGACAGAAGAGTCGCCACCGTGCGTTACTTATCCCAACGGAGGGAAAGGAAACGCTCGAAGTAAACCTCGCAAAAAACGGGAAAAGGTATGGTCATCGCAACCAAAACCTGGGTTCGGGAGTCGGTTACGCAAGGGAAAGGTATTAGCACCCCTCACGTCCGTCGTACTCGACGGGATCCACGCTTGCTTGGGTTGTCTAAAGAATGCAAACAATCTATCTACGGCTGATAAATCTAAACAGAAGGGAATTGACTCGATAGAGCGTCGCACTCTACGCCTACGTATTCTCAAGAGAGAAAGTCAGAGTCAACGTAGTTCGGGAAACTACAGGGAAATTGGCTCGCCAAGACATCGCGTCTTGTGCCTACGTACTTCCACACTGCATGGAAGATCAGAGCTTACGTAGTTCAGGCTAACTACGGCAAATCGGGGTATTCTCACACAGCAGTGAGAAATCAAACTGGTTTCAAAGGTACGGGAACCTATGGGCAAAACTACGGTCTGGTCTCAAATGCACTCGGGCAAGAGGGAAAAAGGGTAACATCAGTCGTCAGCGGGAAAGTCTCGATCGCACAGCAGCGAGAGAACAGAAAGTCAGTTGTTAGTGTGCTCGCTAGGATATCGCATCCTATGCCTACATATCCTCGTCTGGTACGAGGAATCAGAGCAGCTGTAGTTCGGCTACTTCGGGACCACAGCTCAAATCTCGTTTTATTAACATTCTGAAAAATGGTTACAATGATCGAATACTGAAAATAAACCTCCTAGGAAATACTATCCTATCCTATCCTGACAAATCAAATGGAAAATAGTCCCCTAACAGGTGGACGTCTAAACTTACCTCTAAAAAGGTGAAATAAACTCTATGAAAAAAATACACTCTAAAAGAAATATTACATCTAATATTTTTTTCTCTTTTTCATACTTCTATTTTCTTCTTTTTTCATGTCTTTCTTTTTTCTATTTCAATATTTTTCACTTTTATTCAATATCTCTTTTTCTATATTTTTTTTTTCTAAAAAACTAAACAAAATAGAAAAATAAAGAAAAGAAAACAGGGGGGGTACCCTGTAGTTCAGGGGGTTACAGTAAAAATAACTCTGAACTGGGCCCAGCCCAAAGCACTAGTTCAGCAAAAAGGTAATGAAGCCAAGGGGGGGGGGGGGGGTAGTTAGTGAACGGAGGGGGTATGCAGAAAGTCTGCCAGCCAAGCCCAGCCCAAACTTAACAAACACACACGCAGGGGTGAAGAAGGTAAGAAGCGGAGGTGTTAGCCAAAAAAACCCAACGGGATGCACAAGGCCCAAACACGATCCAACACCCAATAGTCCTCTTCCTTCAGCAAAACCCTAATCCTTCCCAATCTTCCCCTTGCACTGTTCACCATCCATTGCGCCGTTCTTCTGCTCTCTCTTTCGTTCTCTCCCACCACCTTAGATTTCCTCAACCTCACTTCTCAAATCCCAACCTTCTTGAAGATAACTGAAACTAAACAGAACCTGGATCTAGAGGTGGCTCTAGCGTTTTTGTATGAGGAGTGACGAAGATCTTCTCGCCTTGCTGGATTCGTGAGTTCTTGAAGAACATTTCTGGACTTCCTGACAGATATTTGAAGAACATTGGGGGGACTCATATGAAGGTTATGGTGAACGCAACGAATCTTGTTCCCAGATTGAAGGTGCTTTTAAAAAAAAATCCGGGTGGAAGTTCGCTCTCGTTGAAGATCTGCGCGTTTGGTGATTCCTGGAGAATCTTCCTGAAGGTGAAGCAACAACGAACACGATGAAGGTTTCTTGAAGGCGATTTGAAGACCTTTCCTGGATGAGGGTGTTCGTGGCTTTTCTAGCGAAGATCTGGAAACTTGGATGAAGGTTGTTCGCTGATGAAGATTGAAAGCCCTTATGGTTCATTTTGAACATGATGAACGCTTGAAGATTCTGGGAAATCTTGTGAAGACGATGAAGATTCGGAAGAACTTTAAGAGTTTCTGGGGAAAAGCCTTTGAAGGTTGTTGAGTCCGGTGACCATCTGATGATGAACACGGTGTTATTGCAGGAGTTCTGGAAACAACATGAACACGGAGAAGATCTTTGAATGTTGTTGTAGAGTTCTGGAAAATTATTGATGAACCAGACGAAGTTCCATCGAAGACCTTGAAGTTCTTGTAACGGATGAGATTGCATGTTCGTGGAGGACTTTCTAGAAAAGACGCTACAGATGAAGATCATCAAGGATCTTCGCAGATCTTGAAGATCAATGATGAACATCGTTATCAGTTCTTGAAGGTTTATTCAACAGTTGATGAAGATTGATGATTCTTTGGTAGTTTCTGGAAAACGAGTTGTGGAGCGATTCTGGAAAAACGCCTGAAGATCCATGAACATGATGAGGAGAACGATGAAGATCCTGAGGATCTTGATGAACGTCTATGAAGATCCCTGGAGAACTGGAAAACGATGAGATTCTTGAAGATCTGATGATGACGGCTTGCGATGCATCTGATGTACGAAGATCCACGGGAATTTCTGGAAATTTCAGTTGATTATGGATGATGAAGGTTGATCGGAGAAAGATGAAGTTTTGGCGTTTTTTGGGTTTCCGGTGACGGGTATGGCGGCCGGAGTAGGTTAGGGCATCGCCGACGAGTCGGTTACGGTGGCCAGAAAATGGAGGCTGGGGTGGTTGCATGGCCGCCGGCCATGCAACCGGTGACTCTCAGAAGTTAGACAGGTGGCAAGGGTTGGTGGAGAGAGTTATTGCATGTGTGCCACTTGTGTGTGGCGTGGCAGAGAGAGGGAGAAGGGGAGAGTGATGCGTGGCAGTGTGGAATTATGATATGTGGCTAGTTTCTTCATCCAACACGTGGCCTGATATTTATATAGACATGGATAATTCTGGACCTGCATGAATGGGCTTCGCAGAACTGGGCCTCCACCATCTAAAACTGGCCCACGAAAATGATTGAAAAAAAACCCAAAAATCTGAATGAAATGGATTAAGACTAATTAAAAACGAAAATCAATTAAACCTAATTAACTAACACCTAATTAATATCTAATTAAAACTATATTAACCTATTGAAAGAAACCAATTAATTTCTATTTAAACTAACAAACAAATAACTCTAAAATCTATTTAATATTCTCATATTCTATTTAAAAACCAAAACCAAAATCTATCTAAAACTATTAATCTCTAATTAAAAGCTATTAATATTTAATAATATCTAAAAGAAAATCCATTAACTCCTATAAAAATAGAAAAATCTATAATATCTAGAAATAAAATCCATACTAATTTTTATAAAAGAAAAATCTATTAAAACTATATTAGAAAAGGAAAATATTTTTCTATTAAAACCCTAATATTCTAAAAAGAAAATGTTATTTATTATCTATTAAAAATCTATTATATTCTAAAAATGATTAAAAAATATATTTAAATTCTACAAAATATTATAAAGCCTATTTAAAATCTACAAGAAGCTATTAAATCCTAAAAATGCAGACAAAGGCACATAACCAGTATAAAAGAGAGCGCAAGACCAGATCGAAGCAAAACGATAACCAGATACCCAAAATCTCAAAAATCACTGTATAAATTGAAAACACCCAGGAAGCGCGCGACTTCCCAAAATAACCTCCGATTATCCGAACTGGTCTGAGATACCTGAAAAGCAACGACAGGGCTGTAATCCCGATAAAATCACCATGATTGAAGAAACGCACTATATGCAGTATGTAAATGCGGATGCGAAATGCGTCGAAACATCGAGTCAGATACGGGACCCGGTTGGTCAAATTTTAGGGTGCAACAGCTGCCCCTATTCAAGCAGCTTGGACCTGAATGGTTGAAGAGCGCCCAACCTTTAATTATTCAAAGGTAGAAGATGGTTGAATACAAATGGAACCCTGAAATTTGCCAACCGCAGAAATAAACTGCACTACTGCTTGAATAACAACATCTGCTGACTGGATCTGGTTGTTACGGCAACAACCACCCAATCATCTGATAAAACCATGGACCTTGACCGACCACCTCTGTTGGGGTGACTTGGAAATGTCGGAACCTGAGTGTTCAACGAGCACAAAATTTGAATCTTTCTACGCAATTTGCCGGAGTCTGAGCCCTCAACGCAATAACAGGATCACACAAAAAAATGAATATCTATCGGAGTCGGGATGCTCAACGTAATAACTGGGACCAAAATGCTTGATAAACTATAGGAGCCCGGATACTTAACGTAAACAACAATCGGAGCCACAAACTCAACGAACAACCATTATCGGAGTCGGAACACTCAACTAACAAACATCATTAATAATCGGAGTCGGAACACTCAACGAACAACCGGAGCCAACACGCTCAACGTCGCCTCTATCGGAGCCAGCAAACTCAACGAACAACCGTTAATCATCGGAATCAGAACATTCAACGAACAAACATCGGAGCCGGAAAACTCAACGAACAACCATCATCTGAGTCGGAGAACTCAACGAACAAACATCATCAATAATCGGAGTTGGAACACTCAACAAACAACCATCATTAATAGTCGGGGTCGGAAAACTCAACAAAAACATCGGAGCCGGAAAACTCAACGAACAACCATCATTCATTATCGGAGTCGGAACACTCAACGAACAAACATCATTAATAATCGAAGTCGGAACACTCAACGAACAACCATCATCGGAGTCGGGGAACTCAACAAAAACATCGGAGCCGGAAAACTCAACGAACAACCATCATTCATCGGAGTCAGAACACTCAACGAACAACCATCATCGGAGTCGTAGAACTCAACGAACAAACATCGGAGCCGGAAAACTCAACGAACAACCATCATCGGAGTCGGTGAACTCAACGAACAAACATCATCAATTATCAGAGTCGGAACACTCAACGAACAACCATCATCGGAGTCGGAGAACTCAACAAACAAACATCATCAATTATCGGAGTCGGAACACTCAACGAACAACCATCATCGGAGTCGGAGAACTCAACGAACAAACATCGGAGCCGGAAAACTCAACGAACAACCATCATCGATTATCGGAGTCGGAACACTCAACGAACAAACATCATTAATAATCGGAGTCGGAACACTCAACGAACAACCATCATCGGAGTCGGGGAACTCAACGAACAAACATCATTAATAATCGGAGTCGGAACACTCAACGAACAACCATCATCGGTTATCGGAGTCGGAACACTCAACGAACAACCATCGGAGCCGGAAAACTCAACGAACAACCATCATCGGAGTCGGAGAACTCAACGAACCAACCGGAGCCAGCACGCTCAACGTCACATCTATCGGAGCCAGCAAACTCAACGAAACAACCGGAGCCAGCACGCTCAACGAACAACCGTTAATCATCTATCGGAGCCAGCAAACTCAACGAAACAACCGGAGCCAGCACGCTCAACGTCACATCTATCGGAGCCAGCAAACTCAACGAACAACCATATCGTGGCATAGTCTACTGGGGATACTCTGGAAAATAACCGCCCAACACCTGTATCGATACCAAGTGACCACTTCTGAAATTTGATTTTATGAAAGCCACGTGCCAATGCACAACAAACTTGAAGAAAACATCCCGCTGACCGGGTACAACAACGCCTCAATTGGCAACTCTGTGGGGGATATAATAAACTGAACTACATCACACGTCTCCTGGCGAGACCTCGATTGTCTAGTAACATCTGAGCTTTAGAACTCCATACTCTTGTTGAGAACCACACCTGAAAGCAAAAGGTCAATCAACCTGATCGATGCTTCAAAATGCATATGTTTGGCAATGGCGTAATGCTCCATACAGTATGGAAATGCTACGCATTTTTTTGGTAGATGCAAATATGGCACTATATGCCAATGCAAATATGACACTATATGACGATGCAAATATTACACTATATGCCGATGCAAATGCAGGCTCGAGATGCTAGGAAAAGCTCTGACGAGCTTGCTTCATCAATTCTGCCGTTGAGGACAAACACCACCATGTTGGGAAATGGACGGGTACCACAAAGTATTCCGGCAAAATAAATGCCCGGACATACAAACAACTCTGCTGGGGAGAGCTTTAACCTTTGATTTCCAATGGGAGGAAAGAACCACACTTGCTGGGAAGAGAGAACTCCGCTGGGGGGAAACGACTCTCTTGGGGAAAATCAACTGACTCCGCTGGGGGAGAGTAAATGACCTTACTGGGAAGGGTAAACCGTCTAAGTACAGCTCACGAGTTGGAAATGTTAATCTTCTGAGGCTAAACCACTCTGCTCGGGATGGGGGATCCTTTTGGGGGACACCACACCGTCTGAATACAACCTTCAATCTTGGAATCGCCAATTCTGCCAAGGATAAACGATTTTGCTGGAGAATGCCCTTTGAATAAGCTGCGACTAGCTGGGGAATTTGATCCTTCTTCAGTGAGGAACATTGTCATCGTTGAAGCGCGACCTGCATGGAGATTCACTTCACATAACGATCAAGTCTTTCCATTACGAGTTTTTGGCCAAGGCTCTTCAATCTCTGTACCCTGACGGTTAGATCTGAACTGTTTCTGTACGTCAAACCCCAAAAGAATGTCCCAACAACATCTTTTGTTTTTTTAGGGTGTTCTGCCTCGGTCTTGTGATAATCTTTTTCCCCTAATCGACTGATTCGTGGAGTAATGCCCATAGCCGCGAGAGATTTGCCAAATCTCGACCTAATTGCCCCAGATTAACTGATTCTCGACCTTATGACTTTGCTGGGGGATAAACGAGCGCGCCAAGTAGGCTGGACTTCTGTACATCCGTGGCGGGTCACACACGCCTGATGCTGGACAATATCCGGTCTAAATTCATGACTCCTAGTAGAAGGGTCACGATTTCCCGCCATTTGTCTCAAACTGGAATATTGGCTGAATCTGCTCAATTAGCTCTGAGTAACGCTGATGACATTGAGAAGAACAATTCTTTCGCCTCTGTTATGCCCCGGCCTGCAGGAACCTCTATGGGATACCTCGAATCGAACGTTTCTCGAATAAAGACATGCCCCTGTCTGCAATGACTTTGCCTCAATCTGGTTCTCGGAAAGACTCACTCTGAACCGAAAGCACCTTGCTACAATACGACCTTGCGATGGCTCACCCCGGTGTTTGCACGACAAAAGGACTCCCTCAATTCAACAACTATCAACATAGTGACTTGCCCCTGGACGAGCGTTGAGCGACTTAACCCGCCCTGATCCAACATAGCATTCTGGATAACTGCCCCTGATTGGCTCTCGAGAAGATTCACTTCTGATCAACCTCTGCCCCATAATCAACTGATGCTTCGGGACTTTTCCTCAGACTAATTGATTTCGAACTCTCTGGAAGTCAATGCCCCAGATTCACAGGGTTTCACACCATTCTGATCCAGACTGTTGAATTATTCAATCCTGTTTGATTATTCCCTGTTGGAATTTCTTTCCTGTCAACTACTAACCTGCAAGTAAAATTGTTCAGTCTCGAATGGTAATCTTAATGCAATGTTCATGCAGATTTTGAAAAAAATTGTGCTGTCACTCATTTATGTGTCATGACTGTGAGTGACGAATGAACCAAAGTTCAAATGTAGTGCTTATGTGATCAGTGAAAAATACAACAAGGATATGACTAGCAAATCAAGAGGGAGTCAGGTTACTCAACCTTACCGTAATGCGCCTTCAGAATAAACCTTGCCTCAATTAGGTCTTTTAAGGGTTGTATCGTGGTCGGGTTCACGGTTCGTGAAACAAAGGATATTTTGCTCAAATTTTGATTTGTACCCACCCCTTCTACGTGATGATCTCCGATCCTAAAGTTCAATTAACCTGGCTCGAGCGCTCGCCTCTTCGAGAGGTATGTTGAATGGTAAGGACCATGGCTAAGGAAAACTCACAAGGTTTTCGGAGTGACAGTTACTCCTTTTTCGTTTTTGGTGTCTGTATACACGACTTTGTGACTTGTTCGAGGATTTTTTTCTTTTCTTTGACAATCCTTTTCGTTTTTCGTTTTTTTTTTTCATTCCCTAACTTTTGCCTGGACTGAGTATCTTTTGAGATTCTTTTGATTTTCCATTCCAGCGGGATGCCCCTATTTTTGCCTAAGTCATTTGTTTTCAAGTTTTGACTTAGCGGGCTTTTGATTCTTTCTTTTGGAACAAAGTCGTGTGACACTGATTGTCTTGGCTGCTCCAAAAGGATTGTAACTGTCTCACTCCTGATTGGTGAGGTTTAACCATTGTGGTTGGCAATGTGCGACCTCTGGGGAAAAATGCGATGATTGGTCCTCGAAAGACAACCCTCCTCTGTAAGACTTGAATGCTCGGTCAAGCTAACTGACAACTACCCTGCCCCGGGTTAAGATGTGAGGGTTTAAAAGTCCGAAAGAAACTCCTACTTCTCGGCTCGAAGTGGTTAACAAGGGATTCTCTTCCTTATCTCTCCGGTGTTTAGGGGATTTGAAACAATGCCTTGTACGTCATCGGTACGGTCTTATCTGAAAGCATACGATCATCGGTTATGAGTTTATTTCGTCATCCTCCCTCCAATCTTTGCTAATCACAGTGATAAAGTGGAGTAAATAAAATGCAAGTGTCAGTGCAATGCAGTAAATGAGTGACAACGACATGATTAGTTCAGAAAAATGCATAGTCACTTTATTAACATTACCATTCGAAGCATACAATGTTTAACAGCAAGTAGTAACTAACAGAAAAGAAACTACAAATGCAAATGATAAAAAGTCCGAGGACTGCCAATGCTGAGGATGTCTGCCTGTCTGGACCACTGGCTTCTGGAAATGAATCTGCGAGCTCAGACAGCTGAGAGGTTGGCATGAACAAACAAAACTCCTTCTGGAAAGGAAATGCACCCTTTGTCGATCAACTGCTGCACTTTTGCCTGAAAAGCTTTGCAATCTTCCGTCGAATGTCCGGGGGAGCCACCATGGTAACCACACTGAACGTGGGGATTGTACCCAGGAGGGTAAGGTTCTGGAACTGGCTTAAGAGCTTTAGGTTCCACCAAAGAACTCTGGATTAAAGATGGTAGCAGCTGGCTATACGACATAGGCACTGGGTGAGAAGGAGCTTTCCTTCGTTCCAAATTGTTGCGAGGTCGATTCTGATTCCGACGCTGATTCTGATAACCTCAGCCACGATTTCGCTGATTAGCATGAGGAGCGACATAACGTTCCTGATAGGGTGCCTCAGGCACAGTGGTCTGTCCAGCGTAACAAGCCACAGGAGATACTGATCCAACAGATTTCACCACTCCATCTCGAGGATATCCAACATCTGCCATGATTGCATTGATCACAACTCCTTCTTCATTCTGATAGTCATAAAGAGATTCAGCTTCACTAGCCTGACTGTTTGACGTAACTCCAAGCATTCTTTCGAGGTACGGGCTCTCCAGGGAGTGTACAAACATGCTCATTAACTCTTGGTCTTGGTGGCTGTACACTAGCAGCAAATTCTCTCCATCTCTGAGCATATCTCCGCATACGTTCATTGTTCTCTTGAGACAATCCTTGCAACTGCATGCGACTAGGAGCCATATCCAGGTTGTAATCGTACTGCTTCAGGAAAGCTCTGGATAAATCCATCCATGACTGAATCTGATTTCTCTCTAACTGCATATACCACCTCAAAGATGCCCCAGTCAGACTATACTGAAAGCAATGGATCATCAACTTGTCATCTCGCACAAACGAAGTCATTCTTCGACAGAACATCATCAAATGCTGCTTCGGGCAGCTATCTCCCGTGTACTTTTCAACTTCTGGCACTTTGAACTTGTAAGGCAACACCAGGTCAGGAACCAAACACATGTCTGCAGCATTCAGGTTAACAGCATCTTTGACTTTCAAAGCTTTCATTCCTTCTTCCAACGCTCGGAGTTTTCTATCCGTCTCAAGAGCTCTTGGATCTACGGTCCTGGCTATTGGGATATCCCTTCGGTAATTCATCCCAGGGAAAACAACACCTTGATTGTTAACAGGAGGAGGACGTTCATTCCGGGCAACAAACTGCTCATGTCGATCTCGGTTCTCAACAGAAGGCTGTACAACTTAGTCTGCAGTAACGTTGTTCACTTGCGGGAAGTCTTCCATGGAACCCTACAGAGGTTTGGACGTCATAGTGAACCCCGTCAAGGTATTAGGGGACTGGAGATTGCCTTCAGACATAGCCACCAATAATCTTCAGCTGGCTTCAATGCTTGATTCTGCTCAAATCTACTCAACCCCTAGGTCTTCTTCTGACAATCAACAATTGCTCAATCCAAACTCCAGGTAACCACATTCAGGGGACAAAGGCTGGATCGGAACTCTGGCTAACTGGAGGATGATATGCAATATGATGCAATACTGTTATGCACATGATATGCAAGATGCAGCAGACTACGGGACCACAACCCCCACACAAATCTGAATACTGCTGTACTGCTGACGGAGTACGCTCGCTCTGAAGAGAAGACCAAAATAACGGGTAGGTTGGAAGTCAAGTTTCCTGCAAAAAACCCCCCCACTCACAGGTATGGACCTATATCTGATAAGGTACGACATCCTATGCGGTCGTTAGCGTCACAGACTTTCAAAACTGACGATACGATTCCCAGAAGGAGTGACATCATCAAGTTTTGAAGAGGCCTCACTTAGCTAACTTCCAAATGATCGGTTCCCGGAGTCGACAATCCAACTAACCAACAACCCCTTCGACCCAAAGGGTAGAAAAAGAAGTCAACCAGAAGAACCTCGTCCGAGTGTAGATTTCGCGGGACACTAGTACAAGCAAAGCCGGTACGCGCCCACTAATCTCTACTCTAAGTCTAAGGTGCACTCAAGCCCAGGTCCGGCTTATCTCTCAATCATAGAACACCCGTCACACCCCAATAGCACAACAGCAACAGATAATATCAATAAATAAACCCCAATAGACAAGCAAACAAGCACTAGGATTGACTCTCTTAGGGGACGTTGGATCCCACATGCATGGGGAACCATCGCAGTCCCCAGCAGAGTCGCCAGCTGTCGCTACTGCGAAAATCGGCGCCGGCTGACAGAAGAGTCGCCACCGTGCGTTATTTATCCCAACGGAGGGAAAGGAAACTCTCGAAGTAAACCTCGCAAAAAAAGGGAAAAGGTATGGTCATCGCAACCAAAACCTGGGTTCGGGAGTCGGTTACGCAAGGGGAAGGTATTAGCACCCCTCACGTCCGTCGTACTCGACGGGATCCACGCTTGCTTGGGTTGTCTAAAGAATGCAAACAATCTATCTACGGCTGCTAAATCTAAACAGAAGGGAATTGACTCGATAGAGCGTCGCACTCTACGCCTACGTATTCTCGAGAGAGAAAGTCAGAGTCAACGTAGTTCGGGAAACTACAGGGAAATTGGCTCGCCAAGACATCGCGTCTTGTGCCTACGTACTTCCACACTGCATGGAAGATCAGAGCTTACGTAGTTTAGGCTAACTACGGCTAATCGGGGTATTCTCACACAGCAGTGAGAAATCAAACTGGTTTCAAAGGTACGGGAACCTATGGGCAAAACTACGGTCTGGTCTCAAATGCACTCGGGCAAGAGGGAAAAAGGGTAACATCAGTCGTCAGCGGGAAAGTCTCGATCGCACAGCAGCGAGAGAATAGAAAGTCAGTTGTTAGTGTGCTCGCTAGGATATCGCATCCTATGCCTACATATCCTCGTCTGGTACGAGGAATCAGAGCAGCTGTAGTTCGGCTACTTCGGGACCACAGCTCAAATCTCGTTTTATTAACATTCTGAAAAATGGTTACAATGATCGAATACTGAAAATAAACCTCCTAGGAAATACTATCCTATCCTATCCTGACAAATCAAATGGAAAATAGTCCCCTAACAGGTGGACGTCTAAACTTACCTCTAAAAAGGTGAAATAAACTCTATGAAAAAAATACACTCTAAAAGAAATATTACATCTAATATTTTTTTCTCTTTTTCATACTTCTATTTTCTTCTTTTTTCATGTCTTTCTTTTTTCTATTTCAATATTTTTCACTTTTATTCAATATCTCTTTTTCTATATTTTTTTTTTCTAAAAAACTAAACAAAATAGAAAAATAAAGAAAAGAAAATAGGGGGGGTACCCTGCAGTTCAGGGGGTTACAGTAAAAATAACTCTGAACTGGGCCCAGCCCAAAGCACTAGTTCAGAAAAAAGGTAATGAAGCCAGGGGGGGTAGTTAGTGAACGGAGGGGGTATGCAGAAAGTCTGCCAGCCAAGCCCAGCCCAAACTTAACAAACACACACGCAGGGGTGAAGAAGGTAAGAAGCGGAGGTGTTAGCCAAAAAAACCCAACGGGCTGCACAAGGCCCAAACACGATCCAACACCCAATAGTCCTCTTCCTTCAGCAAAACCCTAATCCTTCCCAATCTTCCCCTTGCACTGTTCACCATCCGTTGCGCCGTTCTTCTGCTCTCTCTTTCGTTCTCTCCCACCACCTTAGATTTCCTCAACCTCACTTCTCAAATCCCAACCTTCTTGAAGATAACTAAAACTAAACAGAACCTGGATCTAGAGGTGGCTCTAGCGTTTTTGTATGAGGAGTGACGAAGAACTTCTCGCCTTGCTGGATTCGTGAGTTCTTGAAGAACATTTCTGGACTTCCTGACAGATATTTGAAGAACATTGGGGGGACTCATATGAAGGTTATGGTGAACGCAACGAATCTTGTTCCCAGATTGAAGGTGCTTTTAAAAAAAAATCCGGGTGGAAGTTCGCTCTCGTTGAAGATCTGCACGTTTGGTGATTCCTGGAGAATCTTCCTGAAGGTGAAGCAACAACGAACACGATGAAGGTTTCTTGAAGGCGATTTGAAGACCTTTCCTGGATGAGGGTGTTCGTGGCTTTTCTAGCGAAGATCTGGAAACTTGGATGAAGGTTGTTCGCTGATGAAGATTGAAAGCGCTTATGGTTCATTTTGAACATGATGAACGCTTGAAGATTCTGGGAAATCTTGTGAAGACGATGAAGATTCGGAAGAACTTTAAGAGTTTCTGGGGAAAAGCCTTTGAAGGTTGTTGAGTCCGGTGACCATCTGATGATGAACACGGTGTTGTTGCAGGAGTTCTGGAAACAGCATGAACACGGAGAAGATCTTTGAATGTTGTTGTAGAGTTCTGGAAAATTATTGATGAACCAGACGAAGTTCCATCGAAGACCTTGAAGTTCTTGTAACGGATGAGATTGCATGTTCGTGGAGGACTTTCTGGAAAAGACGCTACAGATGAAGATCATCAAGGATCTTCGCAGATCTTGAAGATCAATGATGAACATCGTTATCAGTTCTTGAAGGTTTATTCAACAGTTGATGAAGATTGATGATTCTTTGGTAGTTTCTGGAAAACGAGTTGTGGAGCGATTCTGGAAAAACGCCTGAAGATCCATGAACATGATGAGGAGAACGATGCAGATCCTGAGGATCTTGATGAACGTCTATGAAGATCCCTGGAGAACTGGAAAACGATGAGATTCTTGAAGATCTAATGATGACGGCTTGCGATGCATCTGATGTACGAAGATCCACGAGAATTTCTGGAAATTTCAGTTGATTATGGATGATGAAGGTTGATCGGAGAAAGATGAAGTTCTGGCGTTTTTTGGGTTTCCGGTGACGGGTATGGCGGCCGGAGTAGGTTATGGCATCGCCGGCGAGTCGGTTACGGTGGCCGGAAAATGGAGGCTGGGGTGGTTGCATGGCCGTCGGCCATGCAACCGGTGACTCTCAGAAGTTAGACAGGGGGCAAGGGTTGGTGGAGAGAGTTATTGCATGTGTGCCACTTGTGTGTGGCGTGGCAGAGAGAGGGAGAAGGGGAGAGTGATGCGTGGCAGTGTGGAATTATGATATGTGGCTAGTTTCTTCATCCAACACGTGGCCTGATATTTATATAGACATGGATAATTCTGGACCTGCACGAATGGGCTTCGCAGAACTGGGCCTCCACCATCTAAAACTGGCCCACGAAAATGATTGAAAAAAAACCCAAAAATCTGAATGAAATGGATTAAGACTAATTAAAAACGAAAATCAATTAAACCTAATTAACTAACACCTAATTAATATCTAATTAAAACTATATTAACCTATTGAAAGAAACCAATTAATTTCTATTTAAACTAACAAACAAATAACTCTAAAATCTATTTAATATTCTCATATTCTATTTAAAAACCAAAACCAAAATCTATCTAAAACTATTAATCTCTAATTAAAAGCTATTAATATCTAATAATATCTAAAAGAAAATCCATTAACTCCTATAAAAATAGAAAAATCTATAATATCTAGAAATAAAATCCATACTAATTTTTATAAAAGAAAAATCTATTAAAACTATATTAGAAAAGGAAAATATTTTTCTATTAAAACCCTAATATTCTAAAAAGAAAATGCTATTTATTATCTATTAAAAATCTATTATATTCTAAAAATGATTAAATAATCTATTTAAATTCTACAAAATATTATAAAGCCTATTTAAAATCTACAAGAAGCTATTAAATCCTAAAAATGCAGACAAAGGCACATAACCAGTATAAAAGAGAGCGCGAGACCAGATCGAAGCAAAACGATAACCAGATACCCAAAATCTCAAAAATCACTGCATAAACTGAAAACACCCAGGAAGCGCGCGACTTCCCAAAATAACCTCCGATTATCCGAACTGGTTTGAGATACCCGAAAAGCAACGACAGGGATGTAATCCCGATAAAATCACCATGATTGAAGAAACGCACTATATGCAGTATGTAAATGCGGATGCGAAATGCGTCGAAACATCGAGTCAGATACGGGACCCGGTTGGTCAAATTTTAGGGTGCAACACAATGCCTCATAGAGCATTATAAAACAGCAGAAGGGTGAGAAATATTACCATAATAATCAAAGCATAAAATCATGTATACATAGGTATCATATAATTTACTCCCTATTTTTCACCACAATTCAACTCATAGTCATTTACATCGTCACTTATATATATATACAACATGAATATTCACCAAGCATTTTACATCATGCATACATCCACAATTCCACAATCTTAACATTCACACGTAAGCATCTCTTCATGCACGCTTCATAAGTATTCAACAAACATCTCATTCACATGCATACTTCATATATCAATGACATTATACAATGTGACTCAACAACTCAATGCAACTCAATGCAATGCGGTACCGACTTCCGTTATCATTTTTCGATTTTTACATTAAACCGGGTCCACTCTTCTAGACCGATAACTCGTTATCATTTTTCGGTTTTTACATTAAACCGGGTCCACTCTTCTAGACCGATAACAACAAAGGCCCGTCCTCTAAGCCTTCAAACCCACTCTTCTAGGTTTGGGACAAACCACTAGTTTCCACGAAACTAACAGACATTGCCTCTTGACTAAATGATGCATGTACAATCAGCCACAACAAATGCACTTAAGACCGACATCTTAATCTCATGCATTCAAATAATTCATCTCTTCAAGAATTACATTATGATTGCACACACAACATATTCACATAACATTCATCGATGTATTCATAATTCAACACTATCACCATATTATCACTCACAATGCACACATATCCACGATATGTTCTCATGCATTCTTCACAGTTATCAAATAATCCACACATATCCACGATATGTTCTCATGCATTATTCACATTTAATCACATACATACAATATGCATTTACAACATCTATCAAGCAATGCACACATATCCATGACATGTTCTCATGCATTCTATTCATACTACCATATACCAACAATATACATTCACAATTCAATATCATCACCGCATTATCAACAATGCACACATATCCACAATATGTTCTCATGCATTCTCAAGTAATTCATCATACAAGAATTACATCATGCTTACACGCATAACACATTTACCACGCAATGTACATATATTCACGATATATCCTCACGCATTGTTCATACATAATCGCATTCAATCAATACAAACATCATATTTATCAAACGATGCACGCATATCCATCAATATGCCCTCATGCATTCTTCATGTATCTCAACATACAACCGCATATAAACAATATACATCCACAATACATTTTGGTATTATGTTTATTATTCATCTCATGCCATTTCATACAAGGTATACATGTCACAGTACCAATAATACAATTATAAGATATGCACACATATACCCACAATGTTCTCATGCATACTTATTACCTAATTGTACACTACATCAAACCTTCACAAACTCATCAAATAATACGCACATTACCATTATTAAATAATACACACATAATCATTATCATGTTCTCATGTATTTATAATCGATCTGATTAATACTCATACCACAAGTCTAGGATTCACGCCCAAAGGCTACCCACAACACATATCATCACCATGGATCACATACTTATTCATATCATAGAGGTATTAACCTATGTGAATCAACCAAACAATCACCACATGAACAACACAATAAAAAGAATGCTGTCTGATTCTCCTTCATTCGCCTGGCGAACCCTCGCAGCGAATACTCGCTGGACCTTCGCCCGGCGAACTCCCCAGCGAGCGAAGTCAGTAGCTACTGACTTGGTTCGCCACCATTCGCCAGCATGCTCGCCCGGCGAACATTCGCCAACAACCCTTCGCCTGGCGAACCCGCCAGCGAAGTCCACTGGGACTTAATCATATTTATTCGCCAGCATTCGCTGGGCTTTGCCCGGCGAAGATTCGCCTTCACTCGCCTGGCGAGAGCCAGCGAACCTGCGCAGAACAGAACCTCATTCTGTCTTCTCCCTTTATCCCACCATCAACCAACCACTTAATCATCAAAATCATCTCAAACAACATACCCTCATGTTACCCGACTATTCTACGGCATTATTTCCAAGTTTCAACCGATTAAATCATCATTCTACCGATTAATCCAACTTGCCCTAAAATGGAAAGTGATGAAAAACATCCACAAACCCAAACCCAACATACATAATAGCATACAATGATTAAATATCAATGTTTCTCACCCTTACCTCGATTAATCGGAGCTTCGAAATTGGTTCTTGAAGATTCTCCAAGCTTTTTCCCTTTTTCCTCTTTATTTCTCCTCTTCTTCTTTCTTTCTCTTTTCTTTCTTTCTTTCTATCTTTCTCTTTCTCTCCAATCCCCTTTTTATATCCTTTTATTTCTTTTCTTTTTTTTTTCCTTCCTCTCTATTATTTTCTTTCCATTCCATTTCTCTCTTCACAATTATCTCATTTTATCATTAATTGGAAAATATCTACTAAGCCCACCTTATTCCACCAAATAGAATAAATTAGTTAAATCCATTAACTCATATTAAATAAATCTCATAACTTATTTAAATCAGATAAACCACCTAAACCAATCCATTAGTACCATTAATCAGTTATCGAAAATTGGGCTGTTACATAACCACTGACCATCTTTTATTAGAAGGATATGTGACATAAAACACTTGTTTTTCTTGAGATGCCATGATGAAAGGTTCGTCCGCATAAGATAACTTGCTAAGATCAACCAGTGCAAATCCAAATTCATCGATTCTTACACCACCGTTGATATCAATCCATTTTCATTTAAATACAGGAACTTTAAACACAACATAATCAACTTCCCAAATCTCTTCAATCACCCCAAAGTAGGGTACAAATGCTATAACCGGATTTTTATCTTTATAACTAGAAAAGTGCATGGACTCGGCCACAATCATAACCCCACTATTTTGCGTGGTACTACGGTCACCCTTTGATTTTGTATAAAAGGAAGTTTTATTAATATCATATCCACTCCAAGTTATTATATTACATTTAGGCTCACAAGACAACCACTTAATTGTATTAGAAGCACTATCATCATTATCATTTTTTTTCTTTAAACCACTCAGAGAAACTCTTATTATGCTCTTTTAACAATCCTCTTTCATTCATCTTGGGGTACTTTTTCTTTAGTGATGCTTTTTGTGAGCAGATAAGTAAGGTTGAACTTCATCATTATTATTTAATATATACAAATGCGCTTGAACAACTACCTCAATACTTAAGCTCTTTACCTTTAAACCTTGTGTACCCACACCCTCACATCTTCCATCATGACGAGACTTGGGAACCCCTACAACATCCACTTCTGACAAATAGTTTGAACAAAACTTAATTGCTTCTTCTGCAATGTACCTCTCAATAATCGATTCTTTCAGACGGTGTGGGTTTTTTGTATACCCTTTTAGGATCTTCATGTATCGCTCTGTTGGATACATCCACCGTAAATAAATTGGACCATATAATCTAATCTCCCTTACTAGATGGACAATCAAGTGAACCATAATGTCAAAAAATGAAGGAGGAAAATACATATCTAATTGGCACAAGATAACTGCAGCCTCATTTTCCAAATCTTCTAACTTTAACGGATCAATGGCTTTTCAATAAATTGCATTGAAAAATAATCACAACCTAGTTATAGTCTTCCTAACATTGTTAGGCAATATCCCACGAATAGCCACTGGTAGTAGCTGTTGCATTAAGACATGACAGTCATGAGATTTTAACTCAATTAATTGGAGATCTTTAACTGATACAAGCCTCTTGATATTTGATTAGTAACCATGCGGCATTTTAATACTTTGTAAACACTCACAAAAACTTGTTTTCTCCTTTTTAGACAAAGTGTAGCAGGCAGGAGGCAAATATATCTTGTTACCTATATGTTGTGGAGTTAATTCTTCTCGTATACCCATCAAACCCAAATCCAGACAAGCATTATAACCATCTTTTGTCTTGCCTTGAATGTTGAGAAATGTTCCATTAAACTATCACATACAAATCTACGATATGGATGATAACGATTTAGAAATTTTTGATGCCTGAAATAAACAGTCTTCTTTCAAGTTGATGGTAACATGTCTCTTTTTCACATATAGGACATGCTTTATGCCCTTAACTTTATAACCAGAAAAATTGCTATATGCCAGAAAATCGTTGATGGTGCAAAATAACATGGCATGCATATTGAAATGTTCACCAGAATACGCATAAAAAACATCCACCTCTTTCCTCCCACAACACTCTTAAATCATCAATCAGTAGACTTAGATAAACGTCTATGTCATTTCCTGATTGTTTTGGGCCCGAAATCATCATCGATAACATAATATATTTAAGCTTCACGCACAACCTATGAGATAGGTTATAAATCATCAAGAGAACAGACTAAGAAGTATGGTTAGTAATTAGATTATCAAAAGGATCATTACATCAGGAGAAAGTCCAAGTCTAAGGTTTCTCGAGACATAATAGGATGCTCTACCTCGGGCGACCCAACCCTACCTAACGACCTATAGGTCTATTTTCGTTGGCTAATGCCCCTATGCATGAGCTCGTCTGGCGCATAAGTGCCTCATATTCTGTTACTCTCTCATCAAAGTCGTCTTAAATTTTTAGAAGTTTTGTGTAAGTTAGTCATAATTTAACTATAATAGAGACCCTACCTAATTACGATTTAAATCAACAAATATTTTATGAGATTTTCTTTATATATAGTTTAACCTTGAAAAATTGAAATTCTGTGTAACAATTTGCCTTGAACGCCCTTTAAAACGGTCTTGTTTCTTATAAACACACTCAAAAATGGTTGTTTCTCATAAAATTCTCTATTAAAGCCTAATAAAACAATGATAATTCAGAATGTATTTGATCTTTTAAAAAAACAATAAATATATTTAAAAAGTATTTTTTTTTTATATATAAATAGGATTAGATGGAACATATAACCTATTAGTGTTCTATATGTGAAAAATATTATAGTGAGAATAAAAAAAATCTCAACTCCACACCATCAATATCAGCAAAATTGAAACAAAGACACTCTTGCATGACTAGTTACGTTTTATTTTCCTTTGACTTTATCATTGGATCGTAAAGTTTAGAATTCAGATGACATTATAAATTAAGGCGGTTTAGAATTTTTGACAGTGAAATGATAATTTCCTTCCTTCCTTATACAACAAGCGGCATCACAGAAATTCAGACGTAGTGATGTGACTCGACGGAGCATTTTGACCCATCTTTATCCATAACAACACAACCTTAATGTAATGAAAGTCGGTGAAATCTTAGGCGGTTTACATGAAATAATAGTCAACATTATCAAAATACTTTCTTCAATGTATTTCCAATCACATGATTTAGAAACCAGAAATTAATAGTGCATACTTGAAAATTTCTAGAATTTACACGCTTTGTAATAAAAGGTTGTTTAGGTAAAGGGTAGTAGAAGTAGAAGCTACTTCCATTTGTAGCCGTTTTGATGAATAGCACACCACAAACACTAGTTCGGTTTATTAGTGGCTAGATACCCTAACAAAGCACCACGTAATGGACCACTTAACTATCATTAATTCACATTATAAGCATATCAAACCTATTGCTATCCACCTGTCCACTTTCACTTCATCCCACCAACCACCTTTCATTTTATTATTATCCAAACAACATTCATTCTCATATGCCATAAACTTTATAGCTTCCTATAAATTAGAGCACATTATTTTTCTATTTCATCACTTCTCACACAAATACTGTCCAATGGCTATGCTTGTAATAACTTTATTAATAATATGTATACCTGTTATGGTAGCTTTTGCTGGAAACTTATACCAAGATGTTGGTATCACTTGGGGAAATGGAAGAGGTAACATTCTCAACAATGGTCAGCTTCTTACTCTCTCTCTAGACAGAACCTCTGGCTCTGGCTTTCAATCCAATAATCAATATCTTTACGCTAAGATTGACACGCAAATCAAACTTGTACCTGGAAATTCAGCTGGCACTGTCACCGCTTATTACGTGAGTTTAATCCATACTCAATCTAAAAAATACTGTAATATTTTTCTAAAACATGATTAATATCTAATATAGAATTTTTGAATCATGCAATATAGTTACGTTCAGAAGGGTTATCTTGGGATGAACTAGACTTTGAATTTTTGGGAAATTTAAGTGGTGATCCTTATGTAGTTCATACCAACGTGTATACTCAAGGGAAAGGTGACAGAGAGCAGCAGTTTTATCTATGGTTTGATCCAACCGCAGATTTTCATACATATTCCTTTCTATGGAATCCTGCACATGCTGTGTAAGTTTTCTAAAATTCATATCACATTCACAATTATCTTGTAAAATTCTCATAATTAATTTGACAAAACTTCATGTTTTTTTTTTCTTTTCAGATTTTACATTGATGGAAGACCTATTAGGGAGTTCAAGAACTTAGAGAGTGAAGGGGTTCCATATCCAAAGAATCAAGCAATGAGATTATATTCAAGTCTATGGAATGCGGATGATTGGGCAACAAGAGGAGGTCTTGTCAAGACAGACTGGACTCAAGCTCCATTTACTGCTGCTTTTAGAAACTTCAAAGCAAGTGGTTGTGTTTGGTCCAATGGAGTTTCTTCATGCAAATCCAACTCTTCTTCTGATAATGCTTGGTTATCTCAACAACTTGATTATACAAACCAGAAGAAACTAAAATGGGTGCAGAAGAATTACATGATTTATAATTACTGCAATGATCTTAAACGGTTTCCTCAAGGTCTCCCTGTAGAATGCACTCTTCGTACCAAGTCATAAGAGGAATACAACTTTTACAAATTTATTTTTTATTACTATCTAACATTGGTAGAAGACCTTAGTAGAAGACCCAAGATAAATTAAAGTAGTTAAAGGTTAAAACCTTATGAATATATGAAATTGGAAATAAGTGTTATAGCTTATTGAGAGCTAATGTGTTGAATTTAAACAAATTTTCCATGAGAGAGAATCAAAGTAATAAAAATAATATATGTTTTGTTTTGTTAAGTAGAGAAGTTCCATAATAATTAATAGAAAATACTCATTGCAATAAAATTGCACTTGAATGTAGTATAAGAAGTGTAGTATCAGAACTTGAATGTAGTATAAAAAGTGTAATATAAGAAGGTATTATTCTAAGTAAAAGGAATAAAATTAAAATTAAGTTTACAAATATTGGAATAAGTGTTAGAAACATGCTTGTAGTAATAGGAATAAAATTAATATCCAGCCAATGTTGTAGGAATATAGTCATAAGTTACAAATCTGGACTGATGCAGGAGGAATTGAAATATGGATACTGGATGCATAAATATATTAGTCAAGTAACATTTGACATTGTCTCATTTTTACAAATCTAGCTGGTTACTGTGTCAAATGTTCCTTGAAACAAATGTTACTGTGTGCGCTAACATTTTGAGCCAACAAAATGCAAGGCCACTGTTCCACGAAGTGTCAACCAACAAAATAAACTATTTCCGGCCTGTTGTTTCACATTCCATGGAAAATTCAATATTTTAAAGATTTGAAAACTATAGTTACATTTGAAAGGAACTAAGGGAATTGTATTTGAAATAGAACAAAGGTACTTCACAACAGCGTTGTTAATTGCCGTAGCTCCGTGATTGAATTGTCTAATTAGCTATTATCGAAAAACAATATATGTATCGCAAATTAAATAGAGTGATAATGAGCGTAAATGTTTAACAACGATTAAACTACGAATCAATTAAATGCAATGTTAATCGTAACTCGTATATCTAATGAACCAAAACACAATTAAAATACGCAAAAATAATTTATCGAACACTTAGTGTACAATCGATAGCGATTAGAAATATAATTTGTTTTGTTGATGTTTGTTGGTGATTTTAGTATCATCAATGTATTTTAGTAGTAATGTGATTTACTGTAGGCCGACGTAATTATGCGTTAAGCTTGGAAACGAGTTAGGGTAGTGCGGAGTGCACGCTCGTCGAGCCAACGTGTAATTGAATGCGAATAATTGAAAAGGGGTTCCGAGGGGCGAAGTCCCTGGCGGGGTGCGGGGCAGCGCTCCGTTGGGGTTCCAAGGGGCAGAGCCCCTGGCTGGGGTCCCGTTCGAAATTTTTGAACAATTTCTGAACAGTTAAACCCTTTCTCAACCGACTTAACAGTTTTCTGAACAGTTGTGTCTTTTCGATTTCTGTTATTAATCTCCTATATAAGGAGTCATTTGGCCTCAGTTTAAAACACTTAACAAAAAAATCATATTTTCTCTCTACATTCCTGATCTGTTCTCTATTGCCAGAAGCAGATTGTTCTTCAAGAATTATCCCCACAAAGATTTCGTGAACCCAGGCAATAATAGGATTGAAATACTTTGTTCGGAAAGTGTACGAACACGATTCCTCGAAGTTATCCAGGATTATCATACTCAGATTTCTAACAAACGAACAAAGTACTTTCTGATAATCATGGCTGGAGGAAGCACCATCAAGGAGATGACTACAAATTTCGGAAAATTGGACAAGTTTCAAGGACAAGACTTCAGGCGTTGGCAGAAGAAGATGCATTTCATGTTGACAACGTTGAAGGTAGCGTACGTCCTGTCTACACCGATTCCAGAACTTCAGGAAGAAGACACGGTTGAAAATCTGAGACGCAGATCAAAGTGGGAGAACGACGACTACATATGCATAGGGCACATTCTTAATGGTATGTATGATCCCTTATTTGATATTTATCAAAACATGGAATCTGCAAAGGAATTGTGGGATTGTCTCGAATCCAAGTACATGGCAGAGGACTCATCCAGTAAAATGTTCCTGGTAACCGATTTCAACAATTACAAAATGGTTGAATCGAGGTCTGTCATGGAACAATTCAATGAACTCCTCCGAATCCTTGGACAGTTCACACAACACGGATTGAAGATGGATGAAACAATATATGTCTCAAGCATCATAGACAAGTTGTCTCCTTCGTGGAAGGATTTCAAACACAATCTGAAGCATGGAAAAGACGAACTGTCTTTGATCCAACTTGGAAGTCACTTGCGCATAGAAGAATCTCTAAGAGCGCAGGAGGGTGACAAAGGAAAAGGCAAAGAAATTGCTGGACCCTCGGTTAATATGGTCGAAGAGGGTGGTAAGAACGACAACAACAAAAACAAAGGAAAGAAGTGTGCTTTCAAGAACAAAAAAGACAGTTTCGGTGCTAACAAGAAACCAAAACTAGAATGTTGGAAGTGTGGCAAAACATGCCACTTCAAGAAGGATTGCCATTCCGGAAAAAGGCACGATAACGCGAATGCAAGTGGTTCAGGAAAGGGGTCTAAGGACCAATCCGAAAACCAAGGTCAGAAATAAATTCGTGATTTGAATAGTTTGATTAAACATTCGATTTCACTAAATTCTGAAGCATTTTATGTGCAAGATGATGCTATCGCGTGGTGGATTGACTCTGGCGCCACAACACATGTTTGCAAGGATCGTTTCTGGTTCAAGACTTTTGTTCCAATGGAAGATGGCTCTGTCCTCTACATGGGAGATGATCACTTCGCTCCCGTTGAAGGCAAAGGAAACATAGTGCTAGAATTCAGTTCTGGAAAGACTATTACTTTGCTTAATGTTTTGTATGTTCCTAAACTACGTAAGAATTTAATTTCTAGTCCTGTATTAAATAAGCTTGGATACAAGTAAGTGTGTGAATTCGATAAATATGTTTTATCGAAGTCTGGTGTGTTTGTAGGATTTGGATATTATAATAATGGTATGTTTATGATGAATTTGAATGGAGCTCCTAATGATTCTGGTTCTGTATTTATGTCCTCTTCGAATGTTATCAATTCATTGTTATGGCATGCTCGTCTAGGACATGTACATTATAAAAGAATGCATGAAATGTATAAAGATGATTTAGTTCCTGTTTTTGATGAAAATGTAGAAAAGTGTAAAACTTGCATGTTAACAAAGATCACTAGGCAACCTTTTAAAAGTATAACAAGGAAATCTATCATTCTTGAGTTAATACATAGTGATTTATGTGATTTGCATGCTACTCCATCATTAGGGCATAAAAAATATTTTGTCACTTTCATAGATGATGCATCTAGATTTGAATTTTTCACCCATATACCCTACAAAACACCCCCTAAATCCCAAACTACCCAACATTTTCCCATATATCCCAATCTACCCATGTTTGGGTTTTTGTTTTAATTTTATACAAGGGGGCGCCATGGGGGTTGGAGCCTCCCTTATAATTTGTATGGGGGCGCCATGGGGGTTGGAGCCACCCTACAAATTATAAAGGGGGCGCCATACCCATTGGAGCCTCCCTTAAACGAAATTTTCAAAATCATTTTTAATGTTTAATTAGTTTAAAAATATTTAATAAATAATATTTAATAATTTAAAAAAATTTTAAAAATAATAATTTTGTAAATAATAATTTCTGAATAATTTTTAACAATTTATATTTTAATATTTTTAATGTTTTATATTTTTAACAATTTATAAATAAATAATAATTAATATTTTCATTAATAAATTCCAAACAACAAATAAAAATTAAATTGGATTAAATAAATTTAATCACATACAAATGGCTACATTTGAAAGATCTTGTACACTAATTTCTACGACTCGGTCGATTTAAATGTCCGCCCATACCGCATCCTCGATTACGTACGTTTCTTGGTGGTCTTTGTGGTGGAGTCGGGTCCATTGTGTCGTCATCAAGCATTTGCATCACTTCGGCCCATGAAGAGTCCATATCCGTAAAGTCATCCAAATTAAAAGGGTTGCCCATGCCTTCATAATTATCTCTCATGCCTTCTCAATTGATATCACAAGAGATTTTGCATCTTGTGGGCGTAGATCCATCTGTGAAGGTTAGCACAATTATCTCTCATGTTGTTGCACGGTTCAACTATACCCCGTCGTACAGGAAAGCTTGGATTGGAAGAATAAAAGCGGTCGAACATGTATATGGGAATTGGGAAAAATCTTACAATCAACTTCCACAGTTTTTACTAGCACTGCTGAAATATGTTCCTGGCACGGTTGTAATATTGGAGTCACTACCAGCATACATTCCTGAGGGAACATGCGTTGATGGAAGTATGATATTTTCTCGGCTCTTTTGGGCATTTCAACCATGTATCAAAGGTTTTGCGTTCTGCAAACCGGTTATTCAAGTCGATGGAACATGGTTGTATGGAAAATACAAACGAACATTGTTGATGGCGGTTGCACAAGACGGAAATAATAATATTGTAATACCCCAAATTTTACCCTTACATTTAGTCAGTCATTTCGCATAGCATTTCATTTTGAATCCATTAACCACTAACCAGTCATGGAGCATATTTTGTTTGCAGGAATTACCCCAGGGGCATTTTGGTCATTTTACATGGAAACCGCAAGTTTTGAGACATCATTCCTGAGGCATTTATTTGCCGCGTGGGTCAAGGTGCCTGTATGTTTTTCAGAATTAACTAGACTTGGGCCGTTCTTTGCTTATGGTTTTTTGTTTAAGACATTCTTGAGCAGTTTCTTTTCTCTTAGTAATGCGCAATTTTGGATTGAAAATGGAGTGGATATTGTCGGGTTTGTTTTGAGAAGTTATGTGACCAGCGAAAGTCAGTTTGAATTTATTCGGGGATTAATCAGGTTGTTTTAGAGAATATTTCAAACTCAATTCATAACACGAGTTCTCCCTTTTGTTATCATGTCTTGGAACGGGAAATTGAGGTTTTAGGGTATATTCAAATATTCAAAGGCGATGGGCATAAGTGGTATCTTTATTGCATAACAGTGAAAATATTTCAAAGTTCATGACTCATGAAACATAAACCATTCAAGGCATAAAAGAAAATTGAGAGAAAATTGAATGGAAGGAAAATATTGAATTTTATTTCATTTGAACTCTTTGTTTACAAATTACAAGAGAATCCTAGTTACATTATTTTTCTGTCCTAAGACATAAGCCTAAAAAGCTAAAGTCTTCAACCTTGTTCTCAATGATTTCCGTTTCCGGTTACCTGCACATCAAAACAGAACAAACAGAATAGGAAAATGTTAGAAGTTTTTTCGACACTCTCAGAACAATGTCATCATCGAGTGCTGGGGGTGGCACAACCGAAGCTGCGTCCTACCCCCGTTACCGATCCGCGCCGTGGGCGTCAGATCAGGTAATACAAGTTCTTATCAATATGGGACATCCGAGAGATAGAAAAAATAAATGAAGTGGGACTGATTCGTTTTGCCGCGATTGGATTTCCAAACTGATACGAGAATAAGGCAACATAGGCAAGTTCTGACTCAGACCCGGATGCCGGCAGGTCTGAGTCGCTTTGGTTTCAAAACTTCCCACATCTGAAAAACCATAAGCATCATCAGAACTCAAAGCATAAACAAAACTAGGAAGGGGCTCGCGCCAATACAGGTATGAATATTCACCAAAGAAACAAATCTGTTACCAAACAGAATGAAAATCAAGTCCAAAGCAGAACAAGAGAAACCAAACTATGGTATCAAGCTGCATCAGTTCGAACAGAACAGAGAAATGAGACACAAAACAAGCTGCGTCAAAATTACATAGGACAAGGTATCAAAAAGTCTCAGCAGCATCAGTTAAAGGTAAGGCCCCGTCCGAACCAGTTTCAACGGCACGCAACACATAAGCCCTGTTATCAGACAACAATAGCCAACAACAATAATCTGAATATCAGGCCATCAAACTTGGTTCAAGATCAAAGCAGATAAGTTACAATGTTAGCAGCAGCTCTGAGATCAAACGAGTAAGAAAAGCCAATCAAACCAAATCAGAGCTAAGCTGCATCAAGCAACTGGTGTCTCAACACAAACTATCGATCATCAGGGAAGTACACCAGCAACATCAATATCTGCAAAGCAATATCAAGAGGTTTCAGTATCAGGCATCACGAAAAACATAAGAATGGGACTACTGCTAAAATGTCACAGAAAAATCCATTTGCTGGAAATTTAAACTAAGCCATCAAGACGGGTCACAAACATCATAGAAAAACAGACGTTTGCAAGCTAAGAATCATCAGCAGCGAGACAGGAATGAACACACTAAACTGAACGTCGAAATGAATCCACAAGTTTAATCACAATACGAAAGCAGGGATTCACGCCACAATCACGCATGAGATACCAGGCCAGCCAATCAGTTCAAACTGCATAAAAACAATGGACAACGAAGAAATTCAAAGTTACATCAGCCCTCAGCTAATCATCATCGGGCATAAGCGTTCGCGTGGCTGGGAGAGCCACGGCCGGAGCCGCTACCACTTCCCTACCAAACATCGAACTATGGGACATACGGTAATTGTTGTTCACGCCGAAGGTCATTACCACTAAAGCATCCAAATCAACTGACTCAGACCCTAAGGTCATCATCGCCGATACCCTTCACTCGGCCGCTCTAGCTTAAGTCGAAGCATCAGCATCCATTCTCTGAAAGAAGAAGAGGAAAAGCTAACTGCACCAGAAAATCAAAACAAATCGGTTCAGACTACTAAAATTGAATCAAATCGAAAACGAATCAGCATAGTCCAGATTGAATTCAAGTAGAACAAATGAACTAATCCAGATATCAATCAGATCAAATAAATTCAGAGGTAATCCAAATGATCAAACAAAGCCGAAGCTGGAAATGGAAAGTTTCGAGTCAGACCCAAATGCATCAGGAAACATCTCCATTGGAACCAATCTGAACCAATCTAAGCCAATCTGAATCAATTTGAGTCAATCTGAATCAATCAGACAAATCAATCAAACAAGTCAGCCAAAAACGAATCAGTATAGAGCAATCAAGCAAATTAATGAAATCCAATCGAATCAGAAGATCATATCAGCACAAAACCCCAATCAGGTTCCAAAAGAAGAAACAAGATCCTAATCGTATCAGAAAGCATCATATTTGAATTCAATCTGGAAAAACCCAAACAAAACCGAATCAAATAATATCACTATAGAATCAAATCTCAGTTTAAGGCCCAGAAAGAGACTATAAAAAGGGGAATACAACCTGATGCAGGAGGAGGTGGAAAACCCTAGAACGTGACCGCGAAAGAGAAGTTCGAAGTCATCGGAATTCATCAAAGCCCATACATAATCAGTCGAGGGGAGTCTACCAGCGCCGCCTAATACGCGACGAGCAAACTCACTCTGAGCTCAGATTACCATCATCATCGCCCTTCAATTTCTCATCAAAGCCCCACCGTAAATGTAAGACACCGTGCGTTTCATCTCATGCATTTGTTTCTGTTTCAGGCGAAAGAAAGGTAGCAAAGAGGACCGGAAGAGAGCATCGCGGAAGGAGAAATCGGAGAAACGACAAGATGAGAAGAAGAGAAACGATACGCGCCGTTAGGGTTCTGGGGGGGGAACCCTAATCCCCTTCCAATTTGTGTGTTCCGCTTGGGTTGGGTCCGGAAATGATACCCGGCCCAACCCTCTTTTGTTTTATCTATTTTACATTTTTATTTGTTTTTATTAATTTTTATTATTTTCAAATTTTTATTAAAACCTTTTTCTAACTAAATATTAACATTTGTTTTTTTTTTAAAAAAAATATAATTTAAACCTTTTAAAAAAAAATCTAACTTAAACCCTTTTAAAAAAAATGATAACATAAAAAATAAAAACTTTTTAGATAGTTAAACTAAACTATTTTTTTTAAAAAATTAAACTTAATCCTTTTTTATTTAAACATCTTTTTTTAACTTATTACGTATAAACAATAAAAAAAACTCTCCAATCTTGCACTTTTTGTCTCATAATTCATCCAATGACTGTCTGATTCGGTTTACTAACAGTGTCTCCTCGTTTTGCAGCTTGTTACGCTGCCAGTAGTTATTTTTATGTATTTTTAATTCAAATTTTCATTATCATATTGTATCTGCTCCTATCATGTAATCTCGCGAATCCTAACAATCGCGCTTTAATTTCTGCCTTTAAATTTCTGCTTACATGGTTAAATTATGACATTATCTCTCTGTTTGCATGATTCAATTATCTCACGCGTTTACCACTGTTTCTGTCGCACTACACACATCCGAAGGAATTAGGTCTAGCATATGACCGCCGCGTCAATAGTCCTCAACCTCAAAACTACAAACTACAAACCCTAATTTTCACAAATGCCTCGCCGCAGGTAAAATTACAATTTTACCCTTAGCATTAGGTCAAAGAGCCGCCGCGCTCATTTTAGGGTTTCCCGCCGTGGAATCCCTAATTTAACCCTAATTACAACTTAACATTTCAACGTAGAGATTTGGAGTTTCTACACTCCGCGTAAGCGTGTCCTTAAGATGCGTTTATTCCCCTTGAGACCTTGACCACAGTCAAGAAGTTTCTAACCCCCCTATTGAGGGGAACTACGATTACTCTGATTCCACTCCCGTAAGGATACGTAGGCACAAGATGCGATGTCTTGCCGAGTAAACTTAGAATTAACCCCTTAGGTCTCTTTTCTCACTTTTAATCCTTTGTACAGATACCTTAAGCAAATAAATAAAGCAAAATAGTAAACATCTGAACAAAAGGTTCCTGTAGAGTACTACAGAAGTTTAGGGTGCTAATACCTTCCCTAAATTTAACCAACCCCCGAACCCTAGATCTTTCCCCGCATTGTGTTTACGATGCAAAATAGGTTTTCCCTCTTTTGACCTTTTCCTTCGGATAAATCAAAGAGCGGTTGTGAATTGAATTGCGATTCAAACTCATTAATAGTTTGTGATCCTATTTCCACCGCAACAGAAAATGGCGACTTCACTGGGGACTTGCTAAACTTTTGAGGGTTATCCCTAATTTGTTCATATTTATTACTATCTGTGTTATTATTCATTTGCATGTATATATTTGTGCTTTGATTGTGGGACTGTTCCTTGTGCTGTGAGATAAGTCCTACGCCCGGACTAGTGACATTATTATAGGATGGGGATATATTCGATGAGGCTTATAGGGAGTGAATCCCGACCAAGCTGATTCGAGAATCACCGCTCAGTTGAGACCTTTTCGAAAATGGTTCGGTTGAACGAGTAATCGTGAAAACTTTTTCCATGGTCGATTGGAGTCTGTGATATTGGGAACCGTAGTACCTTAACACCACCTTGGCCTTATTTAGGACGTAGTGCGGGAACTATGTGGGAGTAGTCCTACAATGGTTGCTACGCGATACTACACTCAAAAGAGGTTCTCTTGAGAATATTATTAACCCCCGAGTCAGTCGGAAAGTTGATAATATCCGAAAGATGGGCTGATGACTTTGGGCACTTTTTAGAACCTTGTTCGGCAGGTACAACTAACCTATAGTACACTCCTTTTGGGATGGGTAGACCTTGACTCCGCTCACGTTCCTTTAACCTAGGACTTTGTGTGTTTTCATGCATTGCATTCATAAAGCATCTCATTGCATTGTATTTCATGGAGTTCAAACATCATTTATGGATATCGCGGGATACCATAAATAAAAAAATAAAATGAAAAAACAAGAAAAAGATTCCCTGGGTACCCCACGACATTCGTAAATGTTTGAATTCCATGAAATCTTCACCCACATTTTAGCATCATTTACTTTCTTGCATTGCATGTGTCTCCCGATTTCTCACACTCGGTTCTCTCACCTTCCAGTTTCGTCACCCTGAGTTCTCGGCACCAATACAACACCAGAGCTCAAACGCGGAAAAGAATGGAGGATCAGGCAAAAGAGATTGATCGCCTTAGCAATGAACTTGAAGACCTTCGAGGGGGTATGGGGCGTATGATGGAATTGTTACATGTCATGAATGCTAAGATGGATACCCAGCCCACTGTTGTTTCTGAGATTACCGGCGTTACTGTGGACCCTCCACCAAGTGTGACCGTAGCAAGGGACCCACCTTATGGTCTTGCTCCCGGTTTTGTGCCTCTTCAAGCCACTATTCCAATTAATCAGCCTGTTCAGCAAGCCGTGCCTTTATTTTCTGAAGTTTCTAGGGGGGCTCCTATCTTTGCACCACCTGTTGTACACACTCGTGCGCAACCGTACTTCAATGAGACCGTTTTTGATAATCTTGATGAGAATGTTGAGGGTTATGAGAAACATGATAAGCTTCGTGAGGAAGTAAACACTATCGTCCAGAGATTGAAAAAGGTAGAGGGTGATCAAATTTTTGGGACTGCTGCAAGGGATGTTTGTTTGGTCTCAGGTTTGGTTATTCCCCCGAAGTTCAAAACTCCGAACTTCGATCGTTATGAAGGTGCCACCTGTCCTAAGAGTCATTTGATCATGTATTATCGCAAAATGGCTGCCCATGTTGAGAATGATAAACTGATGATTCATTGCTTCCAAGACAGTTTGAAAGGTGCTTCTTCCAAGTGGTATTTAACTTTGGACCAATCCCGCGTTAAGAGCTTTCAAGATTTATCTGACGCTTTCATCAAACACTACAAGTACAATATGGATCTGGCTCCTGACAGAAGACAGTTGTTGAGTATGTCACAAAAGAACTCTGAGTCATTCAAAGAGTATGCTCAAAGGTGGAGAGAGACTGCTTTGCAGGTAGAACCTCCTTTGACCGAGAAAGAGTTAGCTGATTGGTTTGTCGACACAGTCCGTCCAGAATTTTACGAGAGAATGGTGGGTAGTGTGACTTCAAATTTCTCCGACATCGTTGTTGTGGGTGTCAAGATTGAATTAGGTATGAAGAGTGGTAAAATGACAAATAATCATGGCACTTCTAAGGATCAGCCGAAGAAACCTCCGTATAGCTCCCAGAAAAAGAAGGAGAGTGAGACTAATGCTATATCCTCTGGTAGACCAAGGGAACGCTTTTATCGGCATCCGCAAGGTTATGCTCAACCTCAAGGGTACCCAGTCCAATATGCTCAACAACCCTATGTGGCAGCTATTACACCTTCTTTCAATCAACAGGTTCCCATGTATCAACCTATGCAACAACCTCCTGTTTATCCGCCTTCTGTCGACTACCTACAGGCACCCAATACTCCTGCTCCTCAACAGCCAAAGAGTCCGGCTCCTCGCCAGAATATGCCGAACAGAAGAACGTATAAACCTTGTCCGCCGATTCCAATGACTTTTACCGAGTTGTATCCTTCTTTGGTCAAGCAGGGGCTCATCACCACTCGGGCTTTGGGTCCGCCTCCTAATCCTCTACCCGCCAATTACAACGCCGCCGCTCATTTGTTTATTTCATGAGGGTGCGCCTGGTCATGATCTGGAGAATTGTTATGCTCTCAAAAATATTGTCAGGGACCTATTGGAAAAGAAGATTTTGTCATTTGAAGATCCTCAACCAAATATTAAGAAGAACCCTTTTCCTAACCATGAGAGTGTCAATGCCATTAGTGGTGATTCGGGGGAAGGTTATGCCCTTGACGTTGAACAGATTAAGACTCCTCTCAAGATGTTCCATTCGAAACTGTTTGAAGCTGGTTTGGTAGACACTTCCCACGGTGCATGCGTAAGTTGTGAAGCCAGTACTAAGGGTTGTGTGTTAGTTCAGAATGATGTTCAGAGGCTGATTAATGAGGGTGTTTTACAAGTGATAAGCCAAGCCAAGAAGGATGTAGTCGCTGTGGTTGAGCCTGTCTTCCATCAGCCTGAATCAAAGGGTAAGGTACCAGTGTTTAATTTATCAGGGGCAGGCTCCGCCAACCTCGTGTTCGATATACCGAGGTCGTATATCCCTGAAGTGAATCAGCCTAAGCCTATAGTTATTCGAAGACCGAGTCCGTTTCCTTTCGGTGATCCTAAAGCTGTGCCTTGGAAATATGACGTGACGATGATTGACAAGGAGTCCGGGAAGGTTATTCCAAATGAAGAGGTTAAGGGCACGGTGACCAATATCGCAGAGGTAAGCAGGATGACTCGCAGTGGCCGTGTGTATACTCCCCATTCCAATGAGGTCCCACCTAAGGAAACGACTAGTACCCCGATGCCTGCCAAAGACAAAGGTAAAGGAGCCGTCACGAATGATGAAGATGCCGAATTTTTTAGGATCATCAAGAAAAGTGACTATAAAGTTATCGATCAACTTCATCAGACTCCTTCCAAGATCTCGATTCTATCTCTGTTAATGAGTTCACCCGCTCATAGGATGGCCTTGCAGAAGGTTTTGACTCAAGCACATGTGGATCAAGATATTAGCACCAGTCGGTTTGATAGTGTGATTGCCAATTTAACCGCTTGTAACACCCTCAGTTTCAGCAATGAAGAGTTACCGAAGGAGGGTCCGAACCATAATCGTGCTTTACATATATCGGTAAAATGTCAGGAGGACAATTTAGCGAGAGTGCTAGTAGACACCGGCTCTTCTCTGAATGTTCTACCCAAGAGGGTTCTTGATAGGTTGGCTTGTAAAGAGACTGCGCTGAAACCTACATCTTTGGTTGTCAAGGCTTTCGATGGCTCTCGTCGATCGGTAATGGGGGAGGTTGAGCTACCTATCCTGATCGGTCCGCAAGTTTTTAATATCACGTTTCAAGTCATGGACATTAATCCCAATTACAGTTGTTTACTTGGAAGGCCGTGGATCCATGCCGCTGGGGCAGTGACCTCAACGTTACATCAAAAGATGAAATTCGTGATCGATGGAAAGTTGGTTATTATACACGGTGAGGAGGATCTGATGGTCAGCAACCTGTCCTCTTTCCGTTACATCGAGGCCGATGAGAATGCTTTAGACATTTCCTTTCAAGCACTTGAAATCGCCAATGCTGTTCTGCTGGAGGTCGAAGAGACAGTGGGTCAGGGTAATCCATCTTTTGCATCTCTGAAGAGTACCAAAGCAACAATTGACAGGGGCATTCCTGAAGGTTGGGGAGAGGTAATCGATGTCAAGACCAAGACTGATCGCTCTGGGTTGGGTTACAAACCAACTCAGAATGGAGCTGCCACAACCATCGAAGGGCGTCCGAAGGTTATCCAAGAGGTATTTGTCAGCGGAGGCTTCCAAGTCAATGCCATCAGTGAATGTGAGAAAAATGAAGAGCTGAGCAACCTGGTGTTTAAGGGTGATGCAGTTTTGAACAACTGGGAGGCCGTAGAGATCCCTGTTATCTTTCCCTTGTCAAAGTAATTGTTTTTTAAAGTTTCATTTACATTTTCAAATAAAAATCTGTAGCTCTGCCCAAGGCTATAGGGTCGTTTTATTGGGCCACCTTTCATTTCTAAAAAGATATTAATAAAAGCATTTTGTTCAATTCCACTTTGGTTCATTTGCGTTTTTCGTTTTCACCTTTAAAAATGAAATTGGCAACCTTTTTCAAAAAAAAATAAATAATAATAAAAAAAAACAGCATTTCATTCTTACATATCTTCGAGCATTTTAATTAAGTAAGCCTTCCATCATGCAGAGATATCGTAAACCTTGTTGGATCCAATGACTTTGTTGACACTCCTGACTGGGATGCACCCATCAATCAAGCTGAGGACGAGGGTGAAGAAGATTTTGAAGTACCCGCGGAACTGACAAGATTGTTTGAGTACGAGTACACAGAGCTTCAACCGCATAAAGAGCAGGTGGACCTAATTAATCTCGGTACGGATGAGAGCAAGAAAGAGGTCAAGATTGGTGCAATGCTTGGGACGGAGATTAGGCCGAGGTTGATTGAGTTGTTAAAAGAGTATATTGATGTGTTTGCATGGTCGTATCAAGATATGCCAGGCCTGAACACAGATATTGTTGTTCACAAGTTGCCACTTAAGCCAGATTGTCCACCTATCAAGCAGAAACTCCGAAGAACGAGACCCGACATGGCTTTGAAGATTCGAGATGAGGTTAAAAAGCAGTTGGATGCAGGTTTCTTGGCAGTCGCAAAATATCCAGATTGGGTTGCCAACATTGTGCCAGTACCTAAGAAGGACGGTAAAGTTAGGATGTGTGTAGACTACAGGGATCTGAACAAAGCAAGTCCAAAAGACGACTTCCCACTGCCACATATTGACACACTGGTAGACAATACGGCCAGCTTTGCGTTGTTCTCATTTATGGATGGTTTCTCCGGCTATAATCAGATCAAGATGGATCCCAATGATCGAGAGAAGACTACTTTCATTACTCCTTGGGGAACCTTCTGCTACAAAGTCATGCCCTTCGGTTTAAAGAATGCAGGGGCAACTTACCAACGTGCTATGACCACTCTTTTTCACGATATGATGCACAAAGAAATTGAGGTGTATGTGGACGATATGATAGCCAAATCTCAGAGTGAAGAGGAGCATTTAGACCATTTGGTGAAGCTGTTTGAACGACTCAGGAAATATCAGTTGAAATTGAATCCTGCAAAATGTACCTTCGGTGTCAGATCCGGAAAATTGCTTGGTTTCATTGTTAGCCAGCGAGGGATTGAGGTGGATCCTGACAAAGTCCGAGCCATTCAAGATATGCCGGCTCCGCGAACCGAGACGCAAGTTAGGGGTTTTCTGGGACGTCTGAATTACATTTCCAGGTTTATCTTTAATATGACCGCTACTTGTGAGCCGATATTCAAGTTGCTTTGCAAGGGGCAGACAGTTGAGTGGAACCCTGATTGTCAGAAAGCGTTCGAGAAGATTAAGGGTTATTTGCAAGATCCCCCTATTCTGATCCCGCCCGTACCTGGAAGACCGTTGTTTATGTACCTTACTGTTCTCGAGAAGTCTATGGGTTGTGTGCTTGGACAACATGATGAGACTGGGAAAAAGGAACATGCAATTTATTACCTGAGCAAGAAGTTTACCGATTGCGAAAACAGATACTCACCATTAGAGAAAACTTGTTGTGCATTAGCATGGGCCGCTAAGCGCCTTCGGCAGTATATGGTCTGTCATACCACGTTATTGATTTCTAAAATGGATCCGATCAAGTATATTTTTGAAAAACCTGCTCAAACCGGGAGGCTAGCCCGTTGGCACATGTTGTTATCCGAATATGACATCCAGTATGTACCCCAGAAGGCGATTAAGGGTAGTATCTTATCTGATTACCTTGCAGACCAGCCAGTTGAAGATTATGAACCTCTTAAGCTCGATTTTCCCGATGAGGATATTTTGTTGATTAAAAGAGATTGTGAAGAGCCAGATCCGAGCGAAGGTCCAGAACCAGGTCTTTGGTGGAAGATGATGTTTGATGGCTCCTCGAATTTCAATGGGCATGGTATAGGCGCCGTTTTGATGAACCCAAAAGGCGGATTCACTCCATTTACAGCAAGATTGGACTTTGAGTGCACTAACAACGTCGCAGAATATGAAGCATGTATCCTCGGCCTCGAAGCGGCGATTCACCTCCGAATCAAACTTCTTAAAGTAAGTGGTGACTCAGCTTTGGTTATTCACCAAGTACAAGGCAAGTGGGAAACGAAGAATGAGAAGCTGATCCCTTATAAGGACTACATTATTGAGCTGATCAAGCATTTCGACGAGATAGAATTCGAGCATGTTCCTAGATCCGAGAATCACGTAGCTGATGCTTTAGCCATGTTAGCATCTATGTGGAAAGTTAAATTCGTTAATGAAGCACCTCTTATCCATATTGAGCGCAAGGTTGAGCCCGCTTATTGTCAGATGGTCGAAGAAGTTGAGGTGGATGAAAAGCCTTGGTTTCATGATATCAAGAACTATCTCGTCAAGCAAGAGTATCCCGATAGCGCTACTGGCCTGGACAAAAAGACATTGAGAAGATTGGCGTCCAAATTCTTTATCAGTAACGGTGTGCTATACAAGAGAAATCACGACATGGTCCTGCTCAGATGTGTTGATAAACGGGAAGCGGACATGTTACTACAGGAAATTCATGAGGGGACCTTCGGAACCCATGCCAATGGTTATGCTATGTCCAAGAAGATGTTAAGGGTTGGGTATTACTGGTTAACCATGGAAGCCGACTGCATCCGATACGCTAGGAAATGCCATAAGTGCCAAATTTATGCTGATAAAATGCACGTACCTCCGTCACCGTTGAATGTGTTGTCTTCACCATGGCCGTTCTCTATGTGGGGCATAGACATGATTGGGGCCATCGAGCCGAAAGCTTCTAATGGTCATCGTTTCATCCTTGTTGCCATTGATTATTTCACCAAGTGGGTAGAGGCTGCCTCCTACGCCAACGTGACCAAGCAAGTGGTTGCCCGATTCATCAGGAAAGAGATCATCTGCCGCTATGGAGTCCCAAGCCGGATAATAACTGACAATGGCACCAATCTGAATAATAAGACTATGAAAGAGCTGTGTGATAATTTCAAGATCACTCACCACAATTCTTCTCCGTACCGTCCTAAGATGAATGGAGCTGTTGAAGCTGCAAATAAGAATATCAAGAAGATCCTGCAAAAGATGGTTGTGACTTACAAAGATTGGCATGAGATGTTACCGTTTGCTTTACATGGATACAGAACCTCGGTGAGAACTTCGACAGGGGCAACACCTTTCTCACTGGTATATGGAATGGACGCCGTGCTCCCCATCGAAGTAGAGATACCTTCGCTAAGAGTGTTAATGGAGGCTGAACTTGAGGAAGCTGAGTGGATTCAAGACAGATTGGATCAGTTGAATCTCATTGACGAGAAGCGTTTGACAGCCATGTGCCATGGGCAATTATATCAGAAACGGATGAAAAGAGCGTTTGATAAGAAGATTCGTATCCGTGAGTTCCGTCAAGGAGAGCTCGTACTCAAAAAGATATGCGTGGAAAGTGGATGCCCAATTATGAAGGCCCATTCGTTGTAAAGACTGTCTTCTCCGGAGGGTCTCTAATACTTACGACAATGGACGGTGAAGAACTAGCACATCCCGTGAATTCTGATGCAGTCCGAAAATATTATGCCTAAAAACCCGCTAAGTCGAAAACCTGCAAAAGGCGACTTAGGCAAAAGTAAGGGTTGAAAAAAAAGAAATAATAACAAAAGCTCGCTAAGTTGAAAATCCGAAAGGGCGGCTTAGGCAAAAAAGAGCGTCCCGGTGGATTGAAAACCCGAAAGGGGGGTCCAGGCAAAAGTTAGGGACAAAGGCATTTCATTGCATCAGAAGACACTGATTATCTCGAACACACTTTCCGCATGAGAGCCATGTTTCAGTTCTTTCATCCTTGCCCAAAGCAGGATTCTGGATTAGTCTTAGTTATTAGTGTCAGTAGGTGTCATTGGATTCGATGTAACCTTTCCCATGTTGCCAATTTTAAAACATAATCATCTGTGGAGCTATGCCTTCAGCGAGCTACCGCCCTTTAAATAAAAGAAACCATCTCGTTACTTACATTCTTTGGTGCATTGCTCTTTGCTTTCTATTTGTTATGCAAAATGCGTTTATTCCTAAAATTTGAAAATGAAAGGTGCATTGTAGATTTTTCAAAACTGTTTTTCAAAAACAAAACAAATTTGAAATGTAATAAATTACTTTGACTAGTGGAAATTCCGAAAGGATCTCTTCATTCCCCGGAAATGTCATTATTGCAGAAACACTTTCAAACCATTGCTCTAACACAGTCCCCAGAGAGACTATAAGCTGACAACTTTTTCTTGGGAAACTCAAAAGTGTTCCTCAGGTTTTCTTCTCCCCAGGTGAAGACATAGTACTATGCACTCAAGCAGATTACTTTCTCCCCAGAAAATTCAGAACTTTAAAACCAGAGTTGGTTCCACCATTGATCCTTCCCACCCATGATTGACGTATTGGTTGCAGAGAACGCAGGGTATCTCTGTCGAGATGTTTATTTCATCTCTCGTCCCGTCTCTAGGCTGTTCAGTATACGCAAGGGCATAAGCGTCACATGCCTATTTCATTACATACTCATTACATATTCATTACATATTCATTACATATTCATTACATATTCATTACATACTCATTACATACTCATTTCATAACATTAGCATACATAGACATTAACATACATTCACATTAACATATGCATTAACATACGTTAGCATTCACAGGTTCATTGTGTTTCACCATCATTGGTCGTTACCGCCGAGTAACTGGGTTCGTCCATTCTCTCCAAATAGATTGTCAGCCCTAAGCATAAAATACTTACTTGTTTCCAGTTTCCCCACGGAGCTCGATCCTCGTGGATGACGGTTACTTCAGCTATCTTTCCTCGCCAGGATAAGATATCTACCCCTCGAGTTCATTCCATCGATGGAGTCTTGATTACCAGTCTTCTTTCTAGCTCGATCCTAGATTGAACCTCAGTCTTGTCGGTCGTCAATCCCAACCGGACGTGCATTTATTTTGCACCATCTAAAGGTTTTCACCATACCATGACAGATGCACGACTGTTCTCGCCCGAGAAGTTTATCACTATACCCGGACGTGCATTTATTTTGCACTATCTTTCAAGAAAATCAACTACAATCCTTTACAGATACACGCCAGTTCGTGCCGGAAAATATATCAGTACAACACTTTACAATTCTACATGTTACAACCCTTTACACTTTACATCTTACAGCATCAACATACGACATTTCTCACCCAAGAAGTCGATCCTATCCTCGTTACGACTCGCAGCAAATGGCCATCTCCATGGAGCAGTTGGGCTTCCATTTACCTGCCGTCTTGAGGTACGAACCAATTCGTATTCAGGAGAGCACGATCTTGAGTTACGGGAAGGTTTGAGCGAAATCATATTCAGGAGAGCACGATTCTGAGTTATGAAGAAGTTCATTTATCCTTTAGTAAAAGAAGGAGCGGAATCATATTCAGGAGAGCACGATTCTGAGTTATGAGGAAGTTCAGTTGGCCGTTTTTCAGGAGAGCACGATTCTGAAGAATGAAGAAATTTCAGGAGCCGAATCATATTCAGGAGAGCACGATTCTGAGTTATGAGGAAGTTCGATTATCCAGTTTCATATTCAGGAGAGCACGATTCTGAAGTATGGAAAAATTCATTTACAACCAAATCATATTCAGGAGAGCACGATTCTGAAGTATGAGCATATTCAGTCATCCAGTTTCATATTCAGGAGAGCACGATTCTGAAGTATGAGTATATTCAGTCATCCAGTTTCATATTCAGGAGAGCACGATTCTGAAGTATGAGTATATTCAGTCATCCAGTTTCATATTCAGGAGAGCACGATTCTGAAGTATGAGGAAGTTCAGTTTACCCTTTTCATGTTCAGGAGAGCACGATCTTGAAACATGAAGAAGTTTATTTATCCTTCAGTAAGAGAAGAATCAGAATCGTATTCCAGGCGCCGACCTTAAAAAGCGAGAAGATTTATTTATCAGATAAGCAGCAGCCTCTTTATTTGAGTGCTTATCCATTTTTGCACATAAGTCCCTTCCAACGATAAGTGACAGTTCTCCCGAGAAGCTTATCAGGGCATTTCCCATTAAAGTCCATTTATTTCGGCATACAGTCGGTCTTTACCCTGTATATTTGATACGGATTTCCGAGAAGTTCGTTTGATCCTGTCACGAGAGATAGTTCACAGAAGCTTGGATGTTATTCTTTGCTCAATGCTCCAGCATTCTGTAAGCGATCTTGCAATCGTACGCGATCCAGTTTTTATCCTTTAGATTCCCCAGTGGAGGCCGTCTTGTAGGTACCATCTCCATTTGAGGATCTCGTTCCTTTTCTAAAAGTGACAATTGGTCATTCGCACCAGTTGACTATCATTTTTAGATTTCCCCAGTGTTGTACTGTGTCTCAGCGCATCATTTTCCCCAGTGAGTTCTCCTCGTGGCGTCTGTCCCGGTGTCGTCATGTTCGTCAGCATTTTCGCATTCATACGCATCATACCATATTCATGGCATCATCTGCATTAAGCTGTTTCCGTTTTGTCCATAGCATGGCATATCGCCGCATATAAGGGCAAAATTTTCGGTTATCTATATTTAAATCTCTCCACCACGATTCCTCGAGTCTCTGTCACTCAAATCGTCGGGTGTAGCTATTTAAATAGGGGCAACTGTAATACCCCAAATTTTACCCTTACATTTAGTCAGTCATTTCGCATAGCATTTCATTTTGAATCCATTAACCACTAACCAGTCATGGAGCATATTTTGTTTGCAGGAATTACCCCAGGGGCATTTTGGTCATTTTACATGGAAACCGCAAGTTTTGAGACATCATTCCTGAGGCATTTATTTGCCGCGTGGGTCAAGGTGCCTGTATGTTTTTCAGAATTAACTAGACTTGGGCCGTTCTTTGCTTATGGTTTTTTGTTTAAGACATTCTTGAGCAGTTTCTTTTCTCTTAGTAATGCGCAATTTTGGATTGAAAATGGAGTGGATATTGTCGGGTTTGTTTTGAGAAGTTATGTGACCAGCGAAAGTCAGTTTGAATTTATTCGGGGATTAATCAGGTTGTTTTAGAGAATATTTCAAACTCAATTCATAACACGAGTTCTCCCTTTTGTTATCATGTCTTGGAACGGGAAATTGAGGTTTTAGGGTATATTCAAATATTCAAAGGCGATGGGCATAAGTGGTATCTTTATTGCATAACAGTGAAAATATTTCAAAGTTCATGACTCATGAAACATAAACCATTCAAGGCATAAAAGAAAATTGAGAGAAAATTGAATGGAAGGAAAATATTGAATTTTATTTCATTTGAACTCTTTGTTTACAAATTACAAGAGAATCCTAGTTACATTATTTTTCTGTCCTAAGACATAAGCCTAAAAAGCTAAAGTCTTCAACCTTGTTCTCAATGATTTCCGTTTCCGGTTACCTGCACATCAAAACAGAACAAACAGAATAGGAAAATGTTAGAAGTTTTTTCGACACTCTCAGAACAATGTCATCATCGAGTGCTGGGGGTGGCACAACCGAAGCTGCGTCCTACCCCCGTTATCGATCCGCGTCGTGGGCGTCAGATCAGGTAATACAAGTTCTTATCAATATGGGACATCCGAGAGATAGAAAAAATAAATGAAGTGGGATTGATTCGTTTTGCCGCGATTGGATTTCCAAACTGATACGAGAATAAGGCAACATAGGCAAGTTCTGACTCAGACCCGGATGCCGGCAGGTCTGAGTCGCTTTGGTTTCAAAACTTCCCACATCTGAAAAACCATAAGCATCATCAGAACTCAAAGCATAAACAAAACTAGGAAGGGGCTCGCGCCAATACAGGTATGAATATTCACCAAAGAAACAAATCTGTTACCAAACAGAATGAAAATCAAGTCCAAAGCAGAACAAGAGAAACCAAACTATGGTATCAAGCTGCATCAGTTCGAACAGAACAGAGAAATGAGACACAAAACAAGCTGCGTCAAAATTACATAGGACAAGGTATCAAAAAGTCTCAGCAGCATCAGTTAAAGGTAAGGCCCCGTCCGAACCAGTTTCAACGGCACGCAACACATAAACCCTGTTATCAGACAACAATAGCCAACAACAATAATCTGAATATCAGGCCATCAAACTTGGTTCAAGATCAAAGCAGATAAGTTACAATGTTAGCAGCAGCTCTGAGATCAAACGAGTAAGAAAAGCCAATCAAACCAAATCAGAGCTAAGCTGCATCAAGCAACTGGTGTCTCAACACAAACTATCGATCATCAGGGAAGTACACCAGCAACATCAATATCTGCAAAGCAATATCAAGAGGTTTCAGTATCAGGCATCACGAAAAACATAAGAATGGGACTACTGCTAAAATGTCACAGAAAAATCCATTTGCTGGAAATTTAAACTAAGCCATCAAGACGGGTCACAAACATCATAGAAAAACAGATGTTTGCAAGCTAAGAATCATCAGCAGCGAGACAGGAATGACCACACTAAACTGAACGTCGAAATGAATCCACAAGTTTAATCACAATACGAAAGCAGGGATTCACGCCACAATCACGCATGAGATACCAGGCCAGCCAATCAGTTCAAACTGCATAAAAACAATGGACAACGAAGAAATTCAAAGTTACATCAGCCCTCAGCTAATCATCATCGGGCATAAGCGTTCGTGTGGCTGGGAGAGCCACGGCCGGAGCCGCTACCACTTCCCTACCAAACATCGAACTATGGGACATACGGTAATTGTTGTTCACGCCGAAGGTCATTACCACTAAAGCATCCAAATCAACTGACTCAGACCCTAAGGTCATCATCGCCGATACCCTTCACTCGGCCGCTCTAGCTTAAGTCGAAGCATCAGCATCCATTCTCTGAAAGAAGAAGAGGAAAAGCTAACTGCACCAGAAAATCAAAACAAATCGGTTCAGACTACTAAAATTGAATCAAATCGAAAACGCATCAGCATAGTCCAGATTGAATTCAAGTAGAACAAATGAACTAATCCAGATATCAATCAGATCAAATAAATTCAGAGGTAATCCAAATGATCAAACAAAGCCGAAGCTGGAAATGGAAAGTTTCGAGTCAGACCCAAATGCATCAGGAAACATCTCCATTGGAACCAATCTGAACCAATCTAAGCCAATCTGAATCAATTTGAGTCAATCTGAATCAATCAGACAAATCAATCAAACAAGTCAGCCAAAAACGAATCAGTATAGAGCAATCAAGCAAATTAATGAAATCCAATCGAATCAGAAGATCATATCAGCACAAAACCCCAATCAGGTTCCAAAAGAAGAAACAAGATCCTAATCGTATCAGAAAGCATCATATTTGAATTCAATCTGGAAAAACCCAAACAAAACCGAATCAAATAATATCACTATAGAATCAAATCTCAGTTTAAGGCCCAGAAAGAGACTATAAAAAGGGGAATACAACCTGATGCAGGAGGAGGTGGAAAACCCTAGAACGTGACCGCGAAAGAGAAGTTCGAAGTCATCGGAATTCATCAAAGCCCATACATAATCAGTCGAGGGGAGTCTACCAGCGCCGCCTAATACGCGACGAGCAAACTCACTCTGAGCTCAGATTACCATCATCATCGCCCTTCAATTTCTCATCAAAGCCCCACCGTAAATGTAAGACACCGTGCGTTTCATCTCATGCATTTGTTTCTGTTTCAGGCGAAAGAAAGGTAGCAAAGAGGACCGGAAGAGAGCATCGCGGAAGGAGAAATCGGAGAAACGACAAGATGAGAAGAAGAGAAACGATACGCGCCGTTAGGGTTCTGGGGGGGGAACCCTAATCCCCTTCCAATTTGTGTGTTCCGCTTGGGTTGGGTCCGGAAATGATACCCGGCCCAACCCTCTTTTGTTTTATCTATTTTACATTTTTATTTGTTTTTATTAATTTTTATTATTTTCAAATTTTTATTAAAACCTTTTTCTAACTAAATATTAACATTTGTTTTTTTTTTAAAAAAAATATAATTTAAACCTTTTAAAAAAAAATCTAACTTAAACCCTTTTAAAAAAAATGATAACATAAAAAATAAAAACTTTTTAGATAGTTAAACTAAACTATTTTTTTTAAAAAATTAAACTTAATCCTTTTTTATTTAAACATCTTTTTTTAACTTATTACGTATAAACAATAAAAAAAACTCTCCAATCTTGCACTTTTTGTCTCATAATTCATCCAATGACTGTCTGATTCGGTTTACTAACAGTGTCTCCTCGTTTTGCAGCTTGTTACGCTGCCAGTAGTTATTTTTATGTATTTTTAATTCAAATTTTCATTATCATATTGTATCTGCTCCTATCATGTAATCTCGCGAATCCTAACAATCGCGCTTTAATTTCTGCCTTTAAATTTCTGCTTACATGGTTAAATTATGACATTATCTCTCTGTTTGCATGATTCAATTATCTCACGCGTTTACCACTGTTTCTGTCGCACTACACACATCCGAAGGAATTAGGTCTAGCATATGACCGCCGCGTCAATAGTCCTCAACCTCAAAACTACAAACTACAAACCCTAATTTTCACAAATGCCTCGCCGCAGGCAAAATTACAATTTTACCCTTAGCATTAGGTCAAAGAGCCGCCGCGCTCATTTTAGGGTTTCCCGCCGTGGAATCCCTAATTTAACCCTAATTACAACTTAACATTTCAACGTAGAGATTTGGAGTTTCTACACTCCGCGTAAGCGTGTCCTTAAGATGCGTTTATTCCCCTTGAGACCTTGACCACAGTCAAGAAGTTTCTAACCTCCCTATTGAGGGGAACTACGATTACTCTGATTCCACTCCCGTAAGGATACGTAGGCACAAGATGCGATGTCTTGCCGAGTAAACTTAGAATTAACCCCTTAGGTCTCTTTTCTCACTTTTAATCCTTTGTACAGATACCTTAAGCAAATAAATAAAGCAAAATAGTAAACATCTGAACAAAAGGTTCCTGTAGAGTACTACAGAAGTTTAGGGTGCTAATACCTTCCCTAAATTTAACCAACCCCCGAACCCTAGATCTTTCCCCGCATTGTGTTTACGATGCAAAATAGGTTTTCCCTCTTTTGACCTTTTCCTTCGGATAAATCAAAGAGCGGTTGTGAATTGAATTGCGATTCAAACTCATTAATAGTTTGTGATCCTATTTCCACCGCAACAAATATATTTCCGATTTCCTTTGCCTTGGTCAAGGGTGAGACAGGAGAAGCTTGGAGTTTCTTCCTTAGAAATCTTAGAACACATGTTGCTCCTCAACCCAACTTATGTCTGATTTCCGACAGACATGCTTCCATTGTGAGCGCCTACAACAATCCTGCAAATGGTTGGCACAATCCTCCTTCTGTCCATGTCTTTTGCATAAGACACATTGCCCAGAATTTTATGCGGGACATTAAGGACAGAAATCTCCGGAAAAAAGTTGTGAATGCTGGGTATTTCTTAAACCAAACATCGTTCATGTATTACCGTGAAGAAATAAGATTGTCGAGCGCAGAAGCATTAAGATGGGTGGATAACATTCCAGTCGAGAAATGGACAAGGGCTTTTGATGGAGGATGCAGATGGGGTCACATAACCACAAATCTTGTAGAATCCCTAAACGGTGTATTTAAGGGAACTAGGAACCTCCCCATCACTGCGTTGGTAAGAGCTACCTATTACAGATTGGGCTCACTTTTTGCGTCAAGAGGCAAAAAAATGGAGCGCTGTTTTGCAATCAGGGCAATTATTCAGAGAATCAAGTATGAAATATATGAAGGATGAAACTTCTAAGGCGGCCTCACATCGAGTCAAACCATTTGATCGTCACAATTACAGCTTCATTGTTGACGAGACAATGGATCACAACGAGGGTCGGCCAATGGGACACTACAGGGTGGAACTTCATAAAAATTGGTGCAACTGCGGAAAGTTTCAAACCTTCCGCATGCCTTGTTCACATGTCATTGCCGCATGTTCCAGTGCTCGTCACGATCCATTCTTGCTGCTATCAGATGTTTACAAGGTTGTGAACTTATTCGGTATCTACAATAACAGTTTTCCAGTGGTAGCTAGTGAGGACTATTGGCCAACATATCATGGAGACACAATCTACCACAACGAAAATATGAGAAGAAACAAAAAGGGCCGCCCAAAAAGCACCCGAATTACAACTGAAATGGATACAACTGAGAAAATGGAAAGATTGTGCGGAATATGTCGTCTTCTCGGGCATACGAGGAATAATTGTCCAAATGTTGGAACAAATTCTAGATAGATTTACTTTTGTCATTTAAATTAAAAAAATGTGTAACCTTGGAATTTAATATTTATAACAACTTTTGGTTACCACATACACAAATTGAAATACTTCTAGAGTAACAACGCATATCATTAAAAATACAAATGTTACCAACTCTTCTAAATTTGGATGAACCAATGTTACCGACAACTCTACCTATTTATAAAAAAAAAAATTGGAATAACATAATATTAAATTTTAATTCTATTAATTATAATATTTTTGATTTTGAAAATTTCGTTTAAAGGAGGCTCCATGGGGCACGGGGCCCCCCTTTAGGGCATTTAAGGGAGGCTCCAATGGGTATAGCGCCCCCTTTATAATTTGTAGGGTGGCTCCAACCCCCATGGCGCCCCCTTGTATAAAATTTTAAAAAAAAAACCCAAACATGGGTAGATTGGAATATATGGGGAAATGTTGGGTAGTTTGGGATTTAGGGGGTGTTTTGTAGGGTATATGGGTGAAAAATTCTCTAGATTATGCTATGTTTATTTGTTGCACGCTAAGGACGAAGCCTTAGATAAATTCAAAATTTATAAAACTGAAGTTGAAGAGCAACAAAATGTGTTGATTAAAACATTACGTACAAATAGAGGTGGTGAATATTATGATCCTGTATTTTTCCAATCCGTAGGAATCATTCATGAGACTACGGCACCTTATACACCTCAACAAAATGGTGTGGCTGAAAGGAAAAATAGAGTTCTTAAAGAAATGGTGAATGCCATGTTATCTTACTCTGGTTTGAGTGAAGGGTTTTGGGGAGAAGCTATGTTAACGGCTTGCTATTTGTTAAATAAGGTTCCTAATAAAAGGAACAAAACTACCCCATATGAACTTTGGTATAAGAAATGACCCAACTTAACATTTCTACGTGTTTGGGGCTGTAGGGCCGTGGTTAGACTCCCGGACCCAAAAAGGAAAACTTTGGGTGAAAAGGGTGTAGCTTGCATCTTTGTTGGATATGCTGAGCACTCCAAGGCCTATAGGTTTTATGTTATAGAACCTAATGACTCGATTTCTATTAACACGATTATAGAATCGAGAGATGACATATTTGATGAGAATTGTTTCTCTTCTATACCTAGACCAAAGGACTCTATACCTAATTCAAATGAATCTCTAAGGGATGATCATTCAAATGATGTGCCAAGTGAGACAGTTGAACCCCGTAGGAGCAAAAGAGCTAGAAAATCTAGATCTTATGAATCTGATTTTCAACTATATCTAGTTGAGGGATCAAAGGATCAGATTGATGCTCAATATTATTATTGATATAGTATAGAGGAGGATCCAAGAACGTATGATGAAGCTGTGAAATCTAGAGATTCTGTTTTTTGGAAAGAAGCAATTGATGAAGAGATTGGTTCTATCATGGAAAATAATACTTGGGTATTATCTGATTTACCACCAGGCTGCAAACCATTGGGTTGCAAATGGATCTTCAAAAAGAAGATGAAAGTCGATGGTACAATTGACAAATTTAAAGCTAGATTAGTTATCCAAGGCTTCAGACAAAAGGAAGGGATTGATTATTTCAATACCTATGCTCCAGTTGCCCGTATCACTACTATTAGATTGTTGATTGCCTTGGCGGCTATTCATAATCTAGTGATTCATCAAATGGATGTCAAAACAGCATTTCTGAATGGTGATTTGGAAGAAGAAGTGTATATGAAGCAACCTGAAGGATTTGTAATGCCTGGTAATGAGCATAAAATGTGTAAGCTAGTTAAGTCGTTGTATGGGCTGAAACAAGCTCCGAAGCAGTGGCATCAAAAGTTTGATGAGGTTGTTTTGTCTAATGGTTTCATTCTAAACCAAGCTGACAAATGTGTATATAGCAAATTTGATACACCCGGTAAAGGAGTTTTCATTTGTCTATATGTTAATGACATGTTAATCTTTGGCACCGACCAAAATCAAATTGATAAAACGAAGAATTTCTGGTCATCAAAGTTCTCCATGAAGGATATGGGAGAAGCGAACGTTATTCTTGGTATCAAGATTAAACGGGAGAATAAGGGGATTGTAATTACGCAATCTCATTACATTGAGAAAATACTCAAGAAGTTCAATTATGAAAATTGTTCTCCAGTAAGTACTCCCATGGATCCAGGAGAAAAGCTTATGCCAAATACAGGTAAACCTGTGGATCAACTCGAATATTCAAGAGCTATAGGCTCTTTGATGTATGCTATGATTAGCACTAGATCGGATATTGCTTATGCGGTTGGAAAGTTGAGTAGATTTACTAGTAATCCTAGTAGACATCATTGGCATGCGATAACTAGGGTATTTAAGTACTTGAAGGGTACTATGAATTATGGATTGTCATATATGGGATTTCCTTCAGTGTTAGAGGGTTATTCGGATGCTAGTTGGATAAATAATGCTGAAGATTCATCCTCTACAAGTGGATGGGCGTTCTTGCTTGGGGGAGGTGCCATCTCATGGGCTTCTAAGAAGCAAACATGTATAACTGGTTCCACAATGGAATCTGAGTTTGTAGCATTAGTTGCTGCTGGTAAAGAAGCGGAATGGCTAAGGAACTTGGTATATGAGATTCTGATATGGCCTAAACCGATATCACCAATTTCTATCCGTTGTGATAGTACTGCCACATTGGCTAAAGCTTATAGTCAAATATACAATGGAAAGTCTAGACATTTGGGTGTTATACATAGTATGATTAGGGAATTAATCATGAATGGGGTGATATATATTGAGTTTGTCCGGTCGCAACAAAACTTAGTTGACCACTTGACGAAGGGGTTAGCTAGAGACTTAGTGAAGAAGTCGGTAATTGGAATGGGATTAAAGTCCATTTAAATTTATTAGCTATGGTATACCCAATTCCCTTCTAATACAATGTTAGAAGCAGAATTCAATGTGGAAAGATCATAGTTAGAGATTGGAGCAATTGTGTTTATCTTCCCAAGGTATGTGCTCAGACCTGCAAGTGATGGTTAGGTTGAAGTATATCTTCTTAATGGTTCTTTTGGAAAATTGCAAATTAAGGTGCAAGATTAAAAGGATCACCTATGTGAGCATGAAGTTTTGCCGCTTCAAGAAGCTTGGACTTGGCTTCCTATATGCTTATTAATGGATAAGGACACATGGCTTGTAAAGTGTCAAGTATGGATAGTAGAGTATTGTAAGAAACATATGTGTACTATATCTTCAGATATTCAAATGGATTGACGGGTTCAAACGCTATGACGCCCCGATTTTCGAGTATTTGGAATGTGTACTTGTACTAAGATGAAAACTCAATCGTAAGACATTTTCATCTATGCATTTGTTTGATTGTTATACCTGTATGTTATACCCTTGTATATATTATTGTATATATGGAGTAAATCAATGATTACACTAAAATTGGGGGGATTTGTTGGTGATTTTAGTATCATCAACGTATTTTAGTAGTAATGTGATTTACTGTAGGCCGATGCAATTATGCGTTAAGCTTGGAAATGAGTTAGGGTAGTGCGGAGTGCATGCTCGTCGAGCCAACGTATAATTGAATGCGAATAATTGAAAAGGGGTTCCGAGGGGCGAAGCCCCTGGCGGGATGCGGGGCAGCGCCCCGTTGGGGTTCCAAGGGACAGAGCCCCTGGCTGGGGTCCCGTTCGAAATTTTTGAACAGTTTCTGAACAGTTGAACTCTTTCCCAACCGACTTAACCGTTTTCTGAACAGTTGTGTCTTTTCGGTTTCTATTATTAATATCCTATATAAGGAGTCATTTGTCCTCAGTTTAAAACACTTAACAAAAAACCATACTTTCTCTCTACATTCCTGATATGTTCTCTATTGCCAGAAGCAGATTGTTCTTCAAGAATTATCCCCACAAAGATTTCGTGAACCCAGGCAATAAGCAATATCCGACCGCATAAGCAATATCCCAACTCAATACTCTCGGTTACACCAAACCTAATTGGACATTATCAACCATAATCTAGATGGTCACCCAATCAAAAATGATTATGTGTAGTTGAATTGTGTGATGCATATAAGAAGGGGTGAAGATGATTGACAACTTTGTAATCAGGTTTTGTTAGGTTTTATTCACTAGGAAACCTTGCCTAGAAGAAGATGCATATATGAGTATATACATGTGTGTGAAGAAAATGGACAAAAGGATGCAATAAAAATAAGATGCAAAAAGAATTTTTCAAGTTTTAAGTTGCATAGATTGGCCTATGAAAGTCATAGGTCGGCCTATGAAGGTGTTCAGGTCGGCCCGTGAGGCGACCTGTGGGCAGAACCTACAAGCTTCATTCTTAGAGTGTGGGAGCCGACCTGAAATATGGATGTGTTGGTCTATACTGAACGCGAGGCTTCTATAAGTTGGCCTGATCACGTATTGGTCGGCCTATGCAGTTACTTTGACACACAAACATGTTTTTTAATGTGTATGACATGCCTAAGACTTACCAAACTTGTTTAAAGACTCTTTTATGCATCCTAAGGCTAAGGGGACAAATGAGCATCTAAATGTAGGTTGATATCGTCAAATATACAAAAGCGCTACGATATATTATACTACATTGTTCCTTGTTTGACATTCTTCAAAACCTTTTTGAATTTGTAGTTAGAAATACTTAGCACTCACATATTCCCCCTTTTTTGATGGCAAACGTATATGATGTAGCCGTAGCCTGTTGCGCTTATCTTGGTACGTGAAACAACTCCCCCTGAATTTATGCATTGTTCTTAATATCCCCCACTAAGTATGTGCATATATCATATATCATATATCATCCTCTTCATTATCTTCTCCTCCTTTGACAACATTAAAAAAAGGAAAATATATGTTAGAAGCATCACGAAGATGCACATTACATAAATAACAAATACTATAAGAGGCAATTGCAAAGAAAAAGAGATTCACAGACAATACATATGTAAATAGCACAAGCATAATAATTAACAACAACAGTATCCATAAGAAATACACAAATCAATACTTAGTACAACATAGTAAATACTTAAAACATTATTCTAACCATCAAGAAGTAGCAAGCAAACAACCATAATCGAGAAGTGCAATAAATGACACACAAAGAATACAACCAAAAGAAAAGACACCAAATAACAACACATCATAAAATCCAAGTCAATTCCTTTCGTGTTCTCTCGACCTTGGTCTTGCATTGAATGTGCCAATCTCACATAGCTCGTGGTAAAAGTTATCATAATGATCTCCATCTATTTCCTGGGTATGAATAATGTGATTCAACCGTTCCATCTCATCAATAGTGTTACGTAAGTTCACAAGGCTTTCTGTTATATAGGCAGCAAAGGAATGGAAGTCAGCATCTTCAGTGGCCATGTGCTCCCGCATTAGACGGAGTTGCTCCGACTAAGCAGCATATCGCTCATCTTGATGTACCTATATATTTTGCAGCATGGTAATGAGAGCAACAATATTGCTAGGACCAACATAAGGACCGCCAACGTGACCATCTCCTTGGTCCGCATCTTGCATGGTTGCATCACCATCTGAAGCACCATATGGAAACTTATAAGGCTGCTCATTCTCCATCTGATTTTCTTCGGCCTTGTCAACAACCATGTTTGGATCATCGAAGTTAAAAATCTTCCTACCATTCCTACGGAGATAGTATGCTCGATGCTCAATGTCCAAAAATAACTCATGTTTGTGAGAGTCCGTTGTGAGAACTCTTGAGCAGTCCTTGGTGATTTGTAAATGAGATTTTTCACACGAATTTTCAAATGATTTAAAAATTTTGCAATCATAGACGGATAGCATAAACAAGTACCTTTGTTGCAAGATCAGACAGAAAACATGCAATCAACAAAGCAATGTGGCCAGCTGATTTTGACCTTGTGTAGTAAGACGTATACAAGATGAATTTCAGCAAAATCAACTCTTAAAAATCCACCATTCTTAGGACGCAAGACATGACCAAAAATGAGTATTTTTGAAAAAGTAGTAAAGGGAAACGACACTCGGATGTCGTATCGCAATGATTCTTGTATTATTTCAATCAACTAAATAAAAGGTTTATGGGGTTTTTAAGTTTTGATTTATAAAATAAGAGAAAAAGTTATTAAAATAAGTGATTATAAAAATAAGTCAATCTACTGTTTCGGTTTTCGGCTAATCACGGGTTTTTCTCCTTACCAATTCTCTAAGTGGCTTTGATCTCTATTTGATTTCAATATCAAATGACAAGCGCACTAAGATATTGTACAGATTGGCATTCCTATATTCTGAATTAAGCAAACGGATAAACACAATCTTGAATTAAGCAAATGCAATTTCATAGAATAGAATTGAAAGAGAAACGAAATTCAACTAATAGAATAAAAACCACAAAGCGTTGGAAACACGATTATAGTAGATCGACTCTGGATGATTAGTTCTTCATCGTAATCGTACAAAAAAATTATGAAAAGAAGGTTATCCATAGTAGCACGGATTCTACTAGGTATAGGGAAGCATCACAAAATCTGTTTCTAACTCACCTGGGTCGAAAAACATATAAAACCCGGCCCAAAACTAAATATTTCTAACAGCAGCTTTCGAGTCCTGACTTCAATGAATTATTCTAGCCTACTACACTCTGTATCAGCTTCTTCCTAAAACATGAAAGTTGTAGCTTTGTGTCTTAGCTTTCTAAAACATATTAGAACGCGTCAATACGGTTCTCGAAGCTCAAATTATGATCTGAACTGTGGATAGATATCAAATAACTGTTAATGCTGAAAACAAGTTGTGAAAATAGAATAAAGGTAAAAATAAACTTAAATATGAAAACACATTAAAATAGTAAAAATACTCAAATAAACTGTAGGAATGCCTATGTATAACAATGGAAGAATGTGTATGAAGATGTACTGATCAAATTCCCTCACACTTAAACTTTTGCACTCCGAGCGAAATATTATCAAGACTCATAAAAAACAATAGCATTCAGATACTCATTCTAGACCGTAAACTCTTCTTCAGTCAAGATTACATCGATAGGTACTAATTTTTCATACTAAGGATATCGTAAGAACACAAATCCGCAATTTTGCGATCATAAAGCTCCCTCCTATACAAACCAATTCAAATCATATTATTATGCTTAAGCCTAACTTACTCATCCTCATTTTTGCTCTCTTTCATTCTAATACAATCACATTAAGCCCGTTATCTATTCACACATATGGTAAATAAACTTGCTAGTGACTATGATCCATATCTTGTCAACAATTCAAAAATAACCACTTTAGCAATAACAAATTTTTTTTGAAGGTTTCACAACCGTTAGCCTAAGTAACCAGGTAAGGGTCACCTTCTGATTAAGTACGAGATCACTCACTTATTTGCATCAGCTTAGTTACTTAGTGTGTGATTTCTAGATGGTGTTGACTGCTAGATAAACTACATAAAAGCTATTAAAGCATGATAACTCAAGGTTATGTCATAACAAGTATTTAAATCGGTTTTCATACTCTGGAGACTTAAGGTGTTAGAACGGTACCGATTTTATGAATTTTTCCCAAGTCACCATAATCTAACCTTAAACTAATCTATAGCCTAAAAATTTCAAAAGAAGCATTGTGTTTCTAAGTCTTTTTAAAAAAAACACAAAAAGTTAAAGAAAACAAAACAAAACAAAAGAAATGGTTCCCTCCCCCACACTTAAAATATGCATTGTCCTTAATGAAAGAACATAAATATAAAATGAGAGTGAAAGAAAGGAAAGAATACACCCGAGGAGTCAAGGTGGATAGGTGATCACATAAGAAGCCTTTCCCAAAGAGAGATCTTCTACAGGCTCCTCTCCCAAAGTGGGGATGTCATAAAATAACTTTGGGTAGCAACCATTGACCTTGAAATATTTATTAGTTCCTTCGTCTTTTATTCCAGGATCAAATAAGAATCTTCGATAAATAAAAGTGTCAAATGGGTACGTGAATGTGATCTCTTTTTTTACAACATCAAGAATCAGAGGATTAAAGGACTGCCTCACTAATTTTCTTCCATCTTCAATCGATGTCCATCCAATTCCCTTCTTATGTTTCTTCAAAACCTGCAAAAGCTTATTTTCTTTATCAAAATCAAGGTTAGAAGAAATTATAACTAGAAGCTTTTCATCCATATCTAAATAAGCATAATTCAGATTGTTATGAAGTGGTTTAAGCTCTAAGGGGGGAGGTTGTTCAATGGATGGTGAGGTCGGGGCAGCCATGATGTCAAGAACTTCAGCTGCACAAACAACTTCATCTATAACTTCATCTACATGAAAAAAATCATCATGTATGGAAGCATTAATCTCAAAACAAACAGAGTAAATGTTAGTGTCGGTACATGAATCGCAGGAGTAAGTATCATCAAAATCTGCTAATGATGAAAAATCAGAACACAATTCAGAATAAGTATCATCAACTAAATCAGAAGGAAACTCTTTTGGATTCATTACTGTTTGGGCAGGTAGTTGGTTTGATTCCTGAGCTTGCAGCATGACATTTATAAAGGTAGCAAGCTGTTCAATCTGAGTCTACAAGGCCTGAATGCTAGAATATGTTCGTTGCTGAAACTGGAGATCATTTATAGTCATTTGCTTGACAAGGTCCTCTAGTAAAGGTCTGGAAGATGTAGAGCACACAATCTGAAATTCCTTTAGATGCTTATTTTGATCCTCACCTGCAATACCATTGAACTTTGTCAACAAGTGTATTAAACCGAATTTTAATTCGAAAGGTATAGTAACAGCAGGATATTCAATAGATGAAGCATTATAATTCATATCATGGGAAGCAAGTTCTCTAAGAGTTCTTTGGTTATCCATATTAAATTTAATATGAAAAAACTCAACAAACAAAAAGAAAACACAGAACTAATTCAGCAATGTAGCAACAATTAGGAAAATGTCAACAATGTCCCTATTTAGAAAAAGAATGGGAAAATAGAAAAGCGAATAAAATAAAATCTAAAAATTACGAAAATATAACTAAAGATCAAATCAAATCAGAATAAATCTCTACAAAAAAAATTTGATTTTTTTGAAAATATCAAAATAGAAAATAAATCAAATAAAAATTAGGAGTAAATTGAAACAGTAGCTTCCAACATATCTGATAGGCTGAAACGCTTAACACTGCACTGCAACTCTGAAAATTAACACGCAAAAATAAAAACACAAAAAACAAAAAAAATCTAACAAAACTTTAAAATAAAATTCTAAAATTGGCTAACATCAACAAGAATCCCTAGCAACGGCGCCAATTTGATCTGTTGTCGCGCACGGATCAGAAACAAGTATTTTTGAAAAAGTAGTAAAGGGAAGCAACACTCAGATGTCGTATCGCAGGGATTCTTGTATCATTTCAACCAACAAAAGAAAAGGTTTATGGGGTTTTTAAGTTTTGATTTATAAACTCGATTTCAATATCAAATGACAAGCGCACTAAGATATTGAATATATTGATATTCCTATATTTCGAATTAAGCAAGCGGATAAACACAATCGCGAATTAAGCAAACACGATATAGAAATGCGATTTAACGACTAAGCGACGTAAAAACGATTAAAAGTTAGGAATACAATCATATGAATTAAATCAAAACATTCCACAAAAGAAAAGATTACGCAAATTCAATTTCATAGAATAGAATTGAAAGAGAAACGAAATTGAGCTGATAGAATAAAAATCTCAAAACGTTGGAAACGCGATTACAGTAGATCGACTCTGGATGGTTAGTTCTTCATTGTAATCGTACAAAAACAAAAAATAAAATTTGTGAAAAGAAGGTTCTCCAAATTAGCATGGATGCTACTAAGTATAGGGAAGCATCTCTAAATCCGGTTCTAACTCAACTGGGTCGAAAAACATAAAAAACTCAGCCCAAAACTAAATATTTCTAACGGCATATTTCAGGTCCTGATTTCAACAAATTATTCTAGCCTGCTACACTCTGAATCAGCTTCTTCCTAAAATATTAAAGTTGTAGCTCTATGTCTTAGCTTTCCAAATCCTATTAGAACGCCTCAATCTAGTTCTCGAAGCTCCAGTTATGATCCAAACAGTGGACAGATATCAAATAACTATTAATGCTGAAAACTAGCTTCGAAAATAGAATAAAGGTAAAACAAACTTAAATATTAAAACGCATTAAAATAGTAAAAATACTCAAATAAATTGTAGGAATTTCTAAGAATGTTTATTAAGATGTACTGATCAAAACACAATCCACAACATAATTCGAGGCAACATCTTAAATTGACCTATGGTAATAGGATCATAGCAGTTTGCAGCACAATGAGCCTTAAGCATCTCATTCAAGTGAACACTCCAATTAAAATCTTTATTCTTGTCCGAGTTGGTAACCACTTCATCAGTCATTTCTTCGTCAAATTCTTCATCAATGTCTGGATCACTAACCGTAATATCAAACAAGATACTCCCACTACTACGAAAAACTCATATCACAACGATTGGAAAATGGATACCATCATGCAAGTCCAACCATCATGACGTAAGGTGTAATTGTATGCATGATGATTTCAACCACGGGCGTGCGACCATGATTGTGTCCATGTAGCGTGCTACCTACAATAAAAGTTACTTTAAACAACCGTTGTGGTATATTAAAATGCAACATATTTAACAATGGTTGCTCTAGACAACCGTTGTTGTATATAACCCTGAGTTTATTATAAATTATGTGGAATGCTTATTTTTCCAATGCTCACTAAACATATAACCTTCTAATTTGCACTATAATATTATAATATGACAAATTAAGTTATATTAGAAGAATAACTACACATTCAATACTTGACAAGGGTTCTTCAACTCCTTATCCGTATTTTATTCTTTGATAGTAAGAATTTGGTTTAATGATCCTATTTATTCAATAACTCTTGCCTTCAACTCTAATTATTTTTGCAAAATATTCTTTACTTTGCAAACAAAATTAGAGGTGAAGAGAGGGGTGGTTGAAGATCTACAATCACTAAACCAAGTTCTAACGGTCAAAGAACAACATGCAGTTAACAGTGAAGAATACTTGTCAAGAATTGAACGTGTACTTATTTTCTAATACAATTTTATCTATCATATCATAATTTTTTTCTAGGCCGGCCTATGCAGTTATTTTGACACTCAAACATGATTTTTGATGTGTATGACATGCCTAAGACTTATCAAACTTGTTTAAAGACTCTTTTTATGCATCCTAAGGCTAAGGGGATAAATGAGCATCTAAATGTAGGTTGATATCGTCCAATATACAAAAGCGTTACGGTATACTATACTACCTTTTTCCTTGTTTGACATCATTCAAAACCCGATTGAATTTGTAGTTAGCAATACTTAGCACTCACATTATCCACTTTCTTGTGATCAGTATCATATTCCAACTTTGTAATCTAACTGTTCATTTTCGCGTATCAAATGCGTTATAGTGAAAAATCCCTTTTGAAAAATAGTCACTTATATTCACTTACAAATTTGATTTTAAGTGTACAAAGGTTCTCTTTCGTGTATCTAATTTTAAGTGTATAAAGGTTCTCTTTCGTGTATCTGCTTATAATCTTAAAATCACCTTTTTAAAAACTAGATATTTTTAAATTAATTAAAAGGTGCTTTTGTTTTGTTTAGAATTAATTTCTGAATTTTTCTACAATCAGATACAGGTTTCACTCTTTCGAGTTGAAACCGATATCTCTATGTTCTTGCTTTCGTAACGCATTTTAATTATAAAAACCAAAATTTTTCAGGCATGAAAACAATTGTTATTATAAACGTTAATTTACGACTTATTAGAGTGTCGTCGGTACGAAGGTCCTCATATTCTGGACTCAGCTGATTTAAGCGGACATGGTAAAAATACTAAACATACAATATTTATGCAAAGCATACCTGTTCATGACAGTAAATAAAATGCAACCTGAAAATTGCATGAAAGTGAAGACTTTAATATAATAAAGGTGCTCCGAAGGGAGACTTAATTCTAGTATCGAGGTTGAAAGATAAAATTTTTGGCAGGATTGAATAAAAATAGCAGCAGCAAAATATAACTTTAACGTACAGAAAAATAAATGCAGAATGCTCCAAACATAAGATTAAAATTGCAATATTACTCATGTGAGAAAATAATTTCTTTTACAAAAGTGATTATATAGCTCGTACAAAGATTGGATGTTCAAATTTGAGTCCTAAAAGGTCTATTTATAGTGCAAATATTATAATGGAACTTCTAGAATCATGTATAAGGTAGTGGAGAAGAATTAGGAAGTGGGTAAAATTGAATCCTGAACGTTGGCAAAAAAAATGGACTGACGAGGCATGACAGGCATCACGCTACTTACGGTTCGTCCGTCATGCAGGTGATGACCATCTTCTTGTTGACAGTCATCTCGTCACCTTGCTTATGCATTTCTTCTTCGTTTTGTTGACTTTTGATGACATATTTACTCCCTCGGGGAGGGGTTACGACCGTCATGACAGTGAAGGAACTGTCATGACAGTAAAACTCTTGCATTATCTTCCCTTTTTATGTTGTTTCCATTTTTCACTATTTTCTGGTGCACAAGCCTCCGGCCATTAAGTACCTGAAATAAGCACATACTACAATCATAAAATCACAAAAAAATACATAAAAATGATATAAAAAAATAAATGTGAATCGAGTAAAAATATACGGTATGTTTGTGTGTTATCAAACTCCTTCACACTTAAACCATTGCTTGTTCTCAAGCAACTTAGCTAGCATGTAAAAACAGTGAAGTGTAGAAACATAGGTACAAAATTACTTAAGGAAACATAACATCTCAAATACTCATAAGTGGCTATAAATTCTCATTATTTGCAATGTCGCTAGCCTCAGTTTGATACCTGGCAACATGTTCGATTGTCGACTCACTGATGTCTCTAATAAACTTAGTAAATTTTGGGACTTTCCAGCCCATAGGTAGCTCTGTTTGTCGAACATGTTCTAACAAATGAGATATAAAGTTAGGCATGTGAAGTCCCACATTAAGGTTGTTTTGGGCAAAATTTATTCGACCACATTTGCTATATTGTTATGCCCCCAAAACAATTTGTTGGACATGTCTAAGCACCTGGTCAGCGTCTTGATTTCTTTTGACCACAAAACGTCTAGGGTTACTCTATCCTATTTGCTATTCCTCTTCCCTATCTAGAGGAGGTTCAGGTGGTCAAAATCCTTGGTTCTGACCTACAATGGTCTGTGTCGTCCCATTCTCAAGCATCTCGACCTGTATAATGTTTGATATTTGAGAAATTGGTTGTGCTTTCACTTGAGGCATGCCAAAGAATTTAGCAATTCAACCCATTTGATTAGCCAATGACTCATAGGTCTGGTTAGTGTTTGTAATCAAAGGGTTGAAAATGGTTCTCATTTGTTGGGTAAGAGTATTAACTAATTCTAAGTTACTCTCATCCATCAATTACCTCATATTCATCATAAAGTAGTATTCAAAGATGGAGTTGTTTAAAGGATATAACTTATCCCTCCTGGTCGAGCCATATTGTTAATGGTCGAAGCCGAGAGGTTATAAGGATTGTATGGTGGCTCTGTGGCCATTGTGCTATCACTAAAAGTTGACATATTAGTATGAAGGTTAGCCATCATCGCTTGTTGGCATTGAGAACCTAAATAATGTATTGTAACTCTAGGATTTAAAAGAGCATTCCCTGGCTGCGGTGGGGGTGTTGCCCCCTGGGATGGTACTGGTGCGAGTGGCGTCGTTGACACCACCGATGCAGTTGTCCTAACATGTGTTGAGATAATTGGCTCTTCAACTGTCGATCTGATTGGTTGTTCTACTACATTTTAGGAATTGTTCTGTGAATTGATGTTATCTACAGGAGGACACGACATCTTAGGTAAAGACTTCTCGCTTCTTAATCGCATGCAAACTACTTAGAAAACTATGAAATATATATCAAAGATAAATGTTTAGAACATGTCCCATCAAGTGTACCAATTTGTTTACACTAAAAATTGATAAACAAGCGCTAGTCTCTTATTAAAAGTTACTTGAAGGATCAACTAGAGAATCCTCAGACATAGTGCTAAAGATTTCACTTTATAATTTTCAATGGAAAAAGACCGATTTCGACTTGGTCAAATTAGTTATTGAAAGAGTGTAGAGATGTGACTTCGACAGTAGTAAAAGCAAGAATGTTATGAGAAACAAAAGTAAAATGACAATGCAATTAAAATAAAGATGAAAGTAGCTGTCAATTTGACGCGCCTGATGCTGTCGAGATTGTGGATGTCGAAATGTCTCCAAAACATACCTAAAAAGCTCAACACGTACAATTTCAAAAAATCTCTCATTCATACCTTTAAACTACTTTCTCATTCGTTCACTGAATTGAACGTTCAGGTGTTAGTTTTTCAAGCCGTACTCCACTCTGTCGTATTAAAAACTCACTCTACCACATCAAAAACTTCACTCCATTCGATCTCCATCTATATTTAATTCTAGCTCGAAACAAATTCAAAAGTTATACATTTTAACATAACTAAAATGAATTTTAAAAATTATAATATATTTTAATAGAGAACAGAAAACGTTAAACCAAATGTAAAATTATGCCATTGCTCACAATCTGCACATCATTATTGTTCTATGTCACTGCTTTCTCCGAATTATACCCTACACTCTGGCTTTCTTCATCCAAAAAAATAGGTTCATATCTTCATTATTGTCATACAAATTTTAAAGTTTTCCATAAAAATAAAAACAAATAATCAAGAGATTCATCATTTCTTGTAAATTTATTAACTTGCAAAATTACTAGTAGAACAAAGCAAAAACTATCATGTGTGAAATTTATCTATTATGGTATGTTAAAAAATAGGAACACACCATGTTTTTTACTAGAGGATAGAAATTCTTTTAAAATGTTATAGAGAATTCTTGCTGGTTTTTGTCCTATTCACTAAGTTGGTGGTGTAGATATTTTAGTCAGAAGTAAGATCTCACCTAAAAATTTGAAACCAACATTCCATTTTACAGAATAAAAAGACAGGTAATTGCGCGTAATTAAAACCACTTTTCCAACTTTGAGTCTCATATGTTTGGTTGATAGCAATAACCTACTCACACCCACTTGCAAATATTCTATAATATATTTAAAACATGTGTTATTGCCACCACATTCTAAGTCTTTCTTAATGAAAAATATACTCTTATAGTTTAATCACATTTATAATATTATCTTTATTTTCATTTTAATACTTTTAAAATTATTGTTACTAATTCTTATTTGTTTATTTAAAATAACATTTTTATGTGTTTGAGTTTGAAATTGATATTAATATTGAAATTATATTTTTTTTAATTCTTTGTGCAATTCTATCTAATGTCTACTTTTTTTATCACTAACACCTCATTGAAAATATAAACTATTAAATTGATTTTGGCAATAATCGTATGAAAAATTATTTTGTAATTAAATTAATGATTTTCTAATATTCTATAACTCATCATTTATCTCATGCTATTTTATAGTTAAAATCTCTCCAAATGCTTTTAGTTTTCGTTAAGCTTTCTTTCATATTTGTTTATTTTTTAAAACATCAAATTTTATACTTTCAAGAATGAATTAGTAGAAAAGAAAGTGTTGAATAAAAAACTTGAAACATTGAAGAGATTTTAACCTTAAAAGAGCATGAGATGAATGATGAGCTAGAGAATGCTTCAAAATTATTAATAAATGTAAGTTGTTCTACAAATATAACACAATTATTCAGATAATCATTTTCCTAACCAATTTTAAGAAGTATACGATTTAGTGAAATAAGTAATCCACATCAGATTTAATAAACTCAAAATTGTTTTATCCGTCGGTTTTATGAGAAAATCAAGGTGAAAAGTGGTATACCCTTCAGAAAAATGTCAAAACGAGGGGATATGTGTTTTCGCCATTTCAGATGTTAAAGTCAGAGATGGAATTGTCTTCATTCATTTTTAGATTCTCAAACTTTGTAGTGAGGAGTTGTAGGCTTGACATCTTAACCTTGGATGTGCCTTCATGAGCAATTTCGAGAATCTCCCAAGCATCTTTGGCTTCAGTACGTATGTTGATAAATCTAAACAAAACATTTGTGTCAACGCCGTTAAAAATATCATTCAAAGCCTTGGAGTTTTCAAGAGCTTCATTATATTTTGAATAAGTCCATTCATTTTATGGCTTTATGCTTTGTGTACCATCTTGAGAAAGATCCATAGGGTGTTTACAACCTTTTACCACAACATTCCAAGTTGTGTTGTTTATGGACTTATGAAAAGAAAACATCTTAACTTTCCAATAATCATAATTGATGCCATTTAAAATAAATGGTATATTGGCTGACCCTCAATCCTTTGTGTTGTCCATATGAACATAAAATATCTTTTTTGGAACTCACCCAAACAGAATAGGGCGTCTGCTCTGATGGCAATTGAAATCATGTCTTAGGGGACATATGTTGCACTAGATGTGTAGGATAACTTGTCCAACTTATTAAACAATATTTAACACAATATGACATTAACACATAATCAAACTAAAAGAAATAAAGAACACGAGAGAATTGGTAACGTGGTTCGATGCAAACAACACTTACGCCTGAAGGACACTCTAACCAAGAAAGGGAATCCACTCTTTAATAGAATTAGTACAAAGTGTCTTAGATGAACACACCCCTTACTCAATGCCATCTTCTTAATTCTACCCTAAGTATATTTCTATTTAACATTTTCCCTAAATATGAGAACCCTCTCTCACTTTCTTTCAATCACTAACCCTAGCGGTCAACAACAATAATTAGAATGATCAATGTTTAATTTATACCTCAACTAAAGAAACCAACTATTATATCTTATAATATGAATGAAGCAATAGTGTGGTGTACAATTAACAAAAACAAAGACTTGGCCTAAAACTTAAATTATCACTTTAGCTCGTGGTCTTCGAGGCATGAAAAACGTTTGTATATATAGCGATCCATAGAAGAACTTTTCTTTAAGTAGGCCTGGTCCATTTATCCCTTAGGGCATCAACAGTTGGCTTGAATGTGGCTGATCTATTCGCTTGGAGCTTTGGGTCTCCTTACTATTGTCTACGAGGAATTCCTCTTTTTCAAAGACATATTGACTTCTGGTATCCTTCCAGTTTTCCTTGTAACAGGTTATTCGAACTCTATCTACATTCTTAGCAGCCTTCCTGTCGAACTAGGAATTGCACCTGGGGCACATCATCACATCATACTTCTTTTTCTAGAAACGGTGGAGGAATTCAACCAGGTTCTCATTATTCTTGGGGTAAACAACCCTCATCTAGTCCTCATTTCGCTGGGCGCTTTATTCATTTGCTTCCATGTTAGCTTCTCCACTTAGTTTGACCATGTTGATTTGAAAGTTAGAACCATCAGTAATCCCAACCTTCTGTAACTTGACACTAAGGCCCTTAGCAGCCTCATCCATTTCGACTTCATGTTTGTAACCTTCAGTAGCTTCAACCATAACATCTTCCTTATCACGACTTTCACTGGCATCTACCATGTTGACATCTGTAGGATCAGTATAGTGGAAATCTACCAACTGCAAGGGATCAGAATCAATTTTCATCTGGGCTTTTCTATTGTCTCTGAACTTCAGCCTTTCGTCCTTGATTGCATTCTACACAAGATCCTTGAAAAGAAAGCACTGTGAGGTCTTGTGGCCTAAAAAAATGTGATATTTACAAAATTCTCTTTTCTTTCGTTGTTCTAACGGGAGTATCTTAGCACCAAGTGGTACTATAATTTTTCCATCTTTAACTAATAAGTCTTCCTCAACACCTTTCTCTTATTCTTCTTCTTTTTCTTCATCTTCATCATCTTTTTCTTCTTCTTCTTGGTCTTCCTCACCCTTAGAGCATCCCTGACAGTAGTCGAGGAAGATGGTTGGACCTCTTCGGCTGTCTGCTGATGGTGTTGTATTGTGGTGATTGTTTGGTTCTCAACAGTGACTTCTGTTGAGCTATTTTTCTTAGCATTCTGAGATGGAAAACTCATGTCATTATAGCTAGGAAGTTAAGAAGAAAAATTTAAAGAAGTGGAAATTCATTATATGAAAATGTGCATTTATAGAAGAGGTTGAAGATGAAACATCTGATGATTTAATGCTTGCAATGCTTACTTCTAATGGTTGATATTGTTGAATGACTTGTGACCGTCTTGAGAAATGAAGAAAATTTTCAATCATCATTGTAGCCGTTTCTCTCTTTTGGGAAGAGTAAATGTTGTACAAATCATATTATAACGGTTGAATATTAAAACCGTGGTTAAATAATTTTTAAATATTTATTTCTAGTCATCCTACCACTTCTCATTCTCATGCATGCAATAAAGTTTGAAAATTTATTTTCTATGTAGGAAGAACTAAAAATCAAAACAGCTAAGCACAAGGGTCCCACCGGGTGTGTCAATTTATTTAATATGGATTTTGATAAACAACCGCTAGTCCTCCAAAACTGATATTTTGGTTACTTGCAGGATCGACTAGATTGATCTAAGGATATATATATGCATAGTTTTTCTTAAGTTTTCTTGATAATGAACATTTTGACACTAATTTGTAACTTTAAAGTAATGTAAGAATAATTTATGAAATACAAACAAATAAAGAATGACTTCGACTAAAATTTAAAAGGTATGAAAATAACATTAATGTAAATGACTTGAAATTGAATGAAAATATGGTGATTCATACGTACATTTCACTCAGCAACTCTTTTCTCAACACACTTAAATACTTTGAGTAATATGAGTTTTGTATACAATCGACCACACTGAATCATGATACTAAAACTCCTATTTATACTAAATTAATAGTAATGGTAACAAACGGTCTCCTCTCTAGAGAATGACAAGTTTTCGCTTGCATGTGTTTTGCCCTTCAGAGGCCTCCACGCGTCCTTCAAGAAACAGATAAGGGTAAAAACGATTAACCAGCCTTATTTAAAATTATCTCGTTGAAACCATCATGAAACTAGGTCCAAAGTATTCTAAGTCCTAGAATGATTCCACCCTGTAGAAGTAGAAGTATTTTTGCCAATATTCAGTCGAAATTTCATTCAGACGAAATCTCACCAAAATCTTCTTAGTCAAACTCGACTTACTTACTTCGAATATTCCTTTCAGTTTTTCTTAACAACTCAAATCGCTCTTAGCATCCAAATTCCAGCTCACAGCTGCATGCCACGTCAGCTTCTGTTAACGGACGTTGACATAAAGAACCAAAAGTGTGAATGTAAAATATTAAAGAGACCATTCTTTGAAAAAGATTTTAAAAAGATTAAAAGGTGAAATTTACAATATTTAGAGGGACAAAAATTTAGTTAACCATATATATATATATTAGAAAGTGATAATTGTAAATATCCCTAGTTATAATATCCTCATGGGTTGTTAATAATGATATATTGACCGGTAGTATTTGGCTGCCCAAAAGAAATAGACATAATGAAATTTGAGTGCCCATAATAAACATTGAAACCGACTTTGCATTTTCTACAGCAAGAAATTTGAGTATTCTCGTATTTTGTGTGCAAAAAATAAAACGTGTAATACAGTACCCACTTGCCTCTTGTATATAATAATTACTAATATTTGTGCCAACTCATCTTTCATCATGTAATCGAAAACTACTACTGTCTACTTCTAGCTGTCAACACGCCAACATATCTGAGTGATTGCATTGCACTTTCCTTTCTTTCTTCCTTCCTTTCACAAATCTATCACTATAAATACAACTCCCATTTCTCTGTCACATTAACTTCATCACCACTGCCAAATACTATATACACCTTCAATACAAATCTACCATGGCATTCATTCATACTTCTTCAACCATCACTCTATTGCTATTTCTTTCATTCGTTACAGCATATGCAGCAGGCAATTTCTACCAAAATTTTGACATTACTTGGGGAGATGGTCGTGCCAACATACTTGACAACGGTCAACTCCTCACTCTTTCTCTTGATAAAGCCTCTGGTTCTGGTTTTCAATCCAAGAATGACTATCTCTTCGGCAACATTGATATGCAGCTCAAGCTTGTACCTGGAAATTCTGCAGGCACCGTCACTGCTTATTATGTAAGAATAAATTAAGCTTACTGTCTTAGTGCTACAATAATACTATATAGCAATATTAATGGAAGTTTCAAAATTCCTAATTATTTATTTTTAATATGGCATGTTGCAGTTATCGTCAAAGGGATCAAACTGGGATGAGATTGATTTTGAATTCTTGGGAAACGTAAGCGGACAACCATACATTCTTCACACCAATGTGTTCAGTCAAGGAAAAGGAAACCGAGAGCAACAGTTCTATCTATGGTTTGATCCAACCGCTGATTTTCACACATATTCCATTCTCTGGAATCCTCAACGCATTATGTAAGTACTGTTTACAAATATGACAGACATTTCAATTTCATTCAATGAGTGTTGATTACTGATGAGCATGTATGTGTATATTCATTGAATGCAGTTTTTCTGTGGATGGAACTCCCATAAGAGAATTCAAGAACATGGAATCAAAAGGAGTTGCATATCCAAAGAATCAAGCAATGAGGATATATTCAAGTCTATGGAATGCGGATGATTGGGCAACAAGAGGAGGTCTTGTCAAGACAGATTGGAATGAAGGTCCATTCATAGCATCATATAGGAATTTCAACGCAGATGCTTCCTCAACCAATGCTTGGTACTCTCAACAATTGGATTCCACATCTCAACAAAGATTGAGTTGGGTTCAAAAGAATTACATGATTTACAATTATTGCAATGACACAAAAAGATTTTCTCAAGGTCTTCCCACAGAATGCACCGCATCCTAATTATATTTACCTTTTGCAACTATATACTTGAAGATTTCATTTATTCTTTTTATTCCTAATTACGCTTGTTCAATTGGGTTTACTTGTAATGTGCTTCATATCAATTTATTTATTCTTTGATACCATAAATAAATAAGCATTCAGTTTTGTCTTTTAAGTTCTTAGAACATTAATCAACAATAACATACAACAGCAGCACACAATAACACACGATATAATAAAATGTTTTAAAAATGCACCTTTTTTAAAACTAATTGTGGAAATGGAAGAAATTATGAAGTACATCTAGTTTATGATGCTATGAAGAAGAAGTACAAGGTGAATGAAGTTTACACAATAGCTTCATACTTCTTGTATTTTTTATTCATAGCAACATAAACCATATGTACCATAGCCAAAGTATGCGCTTTGTTAAAGTGGTGAAAACAAATCTAAAAAAATGAGAACATTCACCAAATCAAAAAATGAGAACCCATTTTTAACAAAAAATAAATGAAATCGAAGCATAAGTTTAATGAGCGAACATCAAAACTCAAGGTAGCATTTGATGAATATGAATTTGAAGGTTGAAGTATGTCTAAAGAGTGACATGGATGTTAGGGTTATGTTATGAGAGAGAAAAGTGAAATATGTTAGGATTTTCTATTGAGAGAAATGGATGTTATGTACTAAACGCTAGATACTTTCGCTTATATACTAAAAAATATATCTTTTCGTCACGGTTGGCAAAGAAAAATTGTGATGCAATTTTTAAATTTTACAACGGTTGTATAGTAAAACTGTGGTTAAATAAATTTTAATTTTATTTATTTATGAACTTAATGGTGAGAGAGTTATTTAATATTGTTATTGTTATTATTCATTATTGTTGTTGTTGTTGTTATTTTTGTTGGCCGTGTACTATTTTTTTTGTAAAGATGAATGCGGCTACAATCCTCCGATTATCCCGAGCGTGTAACTTGTTAAAGTCAAAGATTCTCGAACACAATTCATCGTCTTGCGCTACTCCCTTGCAAGAAAACCACCTTGTCCCAAGGCCTTCACTCGGTCAAATCTGTGTTGACGTGATCTTATCCAAAACCTTCAAATTAACCTGATCTTAAAGGAAAACTCCACCTTGGTTTGCTTATTTAAAACACACAAAGTTCCCAACTCAATACTCTCGGTTACACCAAACCTAATTGGACATTATCAACCATAATATAGATGGTCACCCAATCAAAAAATGATTATGTGTAGTTGAATTGTGTGATGCATAGAAGAAGGGATGAAGATGATCGGCAACTTTGTAATCAGGTTTTGTTAGGTTTTATTCACTAGGAAACCTTGCCTAGAAGAAGATGCATATATGAGTATATACAGGTGTGTGAAGAAAATGGACAAAAGGATGCAATAAAAATAAGATGCAAAAAGAACTTTTCAAGTTTTAAGTTGCATAGGTCGGCCTATAAAAGTCATAGGTTAGCCTATGAAGGTGTTCAGGCCAGCCTGTGAGGCGACCTGTGGGCAGAGCCTACAAGCTTCATTCTTGGAGCGTGGGAGCTGACTTGAAATATGGATGTGCTGGTCTATACTGAAGGTGACGCTTCTATAAGTCGGCCTGATCACGTATTGGTTGGCCTATACAGTTACTTTGACACACAAACATGATTTTTAATGTGTATGACATGCCTAAGACTTATCAAACTTGTTTAAAGACTCTTTTATGCATCCTAAGGCTAAGGGGACAAATGAGCATCTAAATGTAGGTTGATATCGTCCAATATACAAAAACGCTACGATATACTATACTACCTTGTTCCTTGTTTGACATTATTCAAAACCTTGTTGAATTTGTAGTTAGAAATACTTAGCACTCACATATTCCATCTTTTTTTGATGGCAAACGTATATGATGTAGTCGTAGTCTATTGCGTTTATCTTGGTACGTGAAACAACGTCTCCCACTGAATTTATTGTTCTTGATATCCCCCACTAAGTATGTGCATATATCATATATCATATATCATCCTCATCATTATCTTCTCCCCCTTTGACAACATCAAAAAGAGAAAAATATCTATTAGAAGCATCACGAAGATGCACATTACATAAATAACAAATACTATACAGAGGCAATTCCAAAGAAAAAGCGATTCACAGACAATACATATTTAAATAGCACAAGCATAATAATTAACAACAATAGTATCCATAAGAAATACACAAATCAATACTCATTACAACATAGTAAATACTTAAAACATTGTTCTAACCATCAAGAAGTAGCAAGCAAACAACCATAATTGAGAAGTGCAATAGATGACACACAAAGGACACAACCAAAAGAAAAGACACCAAATAACAACACATCATAAAATCCAGTCAATTCCTTCCGAGTTCTCTCGACCTTGGTCTTGTATTGAATGTGCCAATCTCACATAGCTCGTGGTAAAAGTTATCATAATGATCTCCATCTATTTCTTGGGTATGAATAATGTGATTCAACCGTTCCATCTCAGTAATGTGATTCTCCTCAATAGTGTTACGCAAGTTCACGAGGCTTTCCATTATATAGGCAGCAAAGGAATGGAAGTCAGCATCTTCAATGGCCACGTGCTCCCGCATTAGACGGAGTTGCTCCGAATGTGCAGCATATCACTCATCTTGTTGTACCTATATATTCTGCAGCATGGTAATGACAGCAACAATGTTGCTAGGATCAGCATAAGGACCTCCAGCATGAACAACTCCTTGATCCGCATCTTACATGGTTGCATCACCATATGAAGCACCATAAGGAAACTTATCAGGCTACTCATTCTCCATCTGGTTTTCTTCGGCCTTGTCAACAACCACCTTTGGATCGTCGAAGTTAAAAATCTTTCTACCATTCCTCCAGAGATAGTATGCTTGATGCTCAATGTCCAAAAATAGCTCATGTTTGTGAGAGCCCGTTGTGAGAACTCTTGAGCAGTACTTGGTGATTTATAAATGAGATTTTTCACACGAATTTTCAAATGATTTAAAAATTTTGCAATCATGGACGGATAGCATAAACAAGTACCTTTGTTGCAAGATCGAACAAAAAATATACAATCAACAAAGCAATGTGGCCAGCTGATTTTGACTTTGTGCAGTAAGACGTATACAAGATGAATTTAAGCAAAATTAACTCTTAAAAATCCACCATTCTTAGGACGCAAGACATGATCCGCTGTCGCGTACGGATCAAAAACGAGTATTTTTGAACAAGTAGTAAAGGGAAGCGAAACTCGGATGTCGTATCGCAAGGATTCTTGTATTATTTCAACCAACTAAATAAAAGGTTTATGGGGTTTTTAAGTTTCGATTTATAAAATAATAGAAAAAGTTATTAAAGTAAGTGATTATAAAAATAAGTCAATCTACTGTTTCGGTTTTCGGCTAATCACGGGTTTTTCTCCTTACCAATTCTCTAAGTGGCTTCGATCTCTATTCGATTTTAATATCAAATGACAAGCGCACTAAGATATTGAACAGATTGAAATTCCTATATTCTAAATTAAGCAAACGGATAAACACAATCGCGAATTAAGCAAACACGATATAAAAACGCAATTTAACGATTAAACGACATAAAAAGCGATTAAAAGTTAGGAATAAAACCATACGAATTAAATCAAAACATTCTAAAAAATAACAGATTAAGCAAATGCAAGTTCATAGAATAGAATTGAAAGAGAAACGAAATTGAACTGATAGAATAAAAACCACAAAGCGTTGGAAACGCGATTATAGTAGATCGACTCTGGATGATTAGTTCTTCATCATAATCATACAAAAAAAAATTGTGAAAAGAAGGTTATCCATAGTAGCACGGATTCTACTAGGTATAGGGAAGCATCACAAAATCCGGTTCTAACTCAACTGGGTCGAAAAATATTAAAAAAAACCTGCCCAAAACTAAATATTTCTAAAACATGAAAGTTGTAGCTTTGTGTCTTATCTTTCCAAAGTATATTAGAACGCGTCAATCCGGTTCTCGAAGCTCAAATTATGAACTGAACTGTGGAGAGATATCAAATAACTGTTAATGCTGAAAACAAGCTGTGAAAATAGAATAAAGGTAAAAACAAATTTAAATATGAAAACACATTAAAATAGTAAAAAAAATACTCAAACAAACTGTAGGAATGCCTAAGTATAAGAATGTGTATGAAGATGTACTGATCAAATTCCCTCACACTTAAAATTTTGCACTCCGAGCAAAATATTATCAAGACTCATGAAAAACAATAGCATTCAGATACTCATTCTAGGCTGTAAACTCTTCTTCGGTCAAGATTACATCGATAGGTACTAATTTTGAATACTAAGGATATCGTAAGAACACAAATCCACAATTCTGCGATTATAAAGCTCCCTCCCATATGTAATACCCCAAATTTTACCCTGAGATTAGTAGGTTCATTTTGCATTTCATCTCATTCTGCATTGCATTGTAAACTAACTGCTAACCAGTTTGCTCAGTCTGTTGGTTTTGCAGGAAAAATCACACTGTGTGTAGTTTAATTGGTGAAGGGCGAAACGATCGTTAATTTGTGGCCTGCTGACAATTCATGAAACCAAGTCGTCATCAAGGGTTCCTTAAGTGATTAGGGTTTCCATCTCCGAGTCATGTGATTTATTTTAGGACGAGCTGAATTTTACGGCGGTTTTGACGTCAGATTTCTCGTCACACAACACATTTTATTCAAGAGCCGAGATTCATTCGTCAGTTGAACTTCAGAAATGTTGTTGGATTCCTAAACCATATGGAGCTGATTGAGTCGAGATATTAGTGGATTTAGGTTAAATCGGTGCGAGGTTTTACTTTGAAGAATTTATTTTAACAGACGCACATTTTCCTGCTTTTTTCCAATCGACGGTTGATTTCAAGGGAACAGTGGAATTTCGGTTCATGTGGAATTATAATGAATATATGTGGGTTGATAATGATTGCTAGCCGAGCTAGTCAAGTTACAGAGTTAAACCAGTCGAGATACGAGATGAATTTTTCAATGCGGAGGACAGTTTGTTTCGCTGTTAATCGGATTTCTCTGCTTATTTGTTCAAGGCTATTTTCACTGACTTTATTATCAGGTACGAATTAATTTGCAAAGGGATTTGTCGAGCTCATCAGTTATGGAGAATTTAATCAGACCAGTTAGAATCAGATAAATTTATTTACGTGGATTTAAACAGATAAAGCTGAGTGGGACGAATTTATTAGTATGAATGTATCTGGAGAAATTTAGTCAGGCAAGTTCAATTATTTGGACTTATCTGGTTGAGCTTAATCTGATGGATTGTCTGGTGAATTAATCTAATAAATTTAGTCGGATAAATTTTAATTAACGGAATTTATTCGTTTAAGTTTAATCGGATGAATTCGTCGGATAATTTTTAAGTAAAGGAATTTGATCGGGAAATAGAAAAAGTTGAATTTATTTATTAAATTCTATTTTTTTATTCATTACAAAGGAAATTACAAATTTATTACAAAGGAAATTAAATTACAATTTTAATTCCTAAATTCTAAATTTCCTAATGTCCTAAAAGTGCCTTCGCGATCGATTCCTCGATTTTATTCCTCCGAACCTGCAAAGAAAAATCAACCACATTTGAAAATAGTAGAGTTGTTTAAATTTGATTTTTTTCAGACCCGATACCCTTAGTTTAATTTCATCATCGAGTACGTCGGGAGGGCAACGACGAATTCGAAGCCAGCTCCCGACTTATTCTCGACCCCAACACGGATCCGGCAGATGTCTATTCTAAGTCATTCTGAGAGAGAGAGAGAGAGAGAGAGAGAGAGAGAGAGAGAGAGAGAGAGAGAGAGAGAGAGAGAGAGAGAGAGAGAGAGAGAGAGAGAGAGAGAGAGAGAGAGAGAGAGAGAGAGAGAGAGAGAGAGAGAGAGAGAAAGAAAGTGACTTTGTGAAAAGTGCTTTTGGAAATAAGTGCTTTTGGGAGAAAGCACTTATTCTGAAAATTGAGTTTAGCCAAACAGGTCATATGGATATCCAAGTCCATTTCGCTAACAACAATCCATCTGGATGTCCAAATGCCAAGATTCAACAAGTTCAGCAACCAATTTCTTAAAAAAATGCCAGACGCAACGCAATAACAACTTTCCAGATTCCAGCCAAACCAAAACAGAGTCATCATGAAAAAGGGAGACAAATCTGCCACCTTTTCCTGTTCCTAAACTGAAATAAAAATAAGCTCATCAGAAAATTGGAACAAACCAGCACAATCACAGCAAAACAAAATCATCGCCAAATCCGCAACGAAACTTGACCGATAAATCATCAAAACGCAACAAAATCATGGCAATATGGAATACCCAGGCCCAAAGTTCTGAACCACCACAATATAAAATGTTCATCATGGACCATCTGTTGAAGAAAGAATAAAAAAATCTCGGAGAACCAGATCAAAGAAGAAAAAGCAAAACGGAAAAAGGAGAAGATCAAAGCTTCACCATCAACATCGGAGAAAAGGGTCGTGAAACCCAGAACTCAAAAGGAAGAAACTTCGTCTCACCATCATTGTTCAGCCGTCCGTCACTGGAGCAAGTGTTGCGAACACCACCGTCACGATTGCAAACGGACCAGAAACAAGTATTTTTGAAAAAGTAGTAAAGGGAAGCAACACTCAGATGTCGTATCGCAAGGATTCTTGTATCATTTCAACCAACAAAAGAAAAGGTTTATGGGGTTTTTAAGTTTTGATTTATAAAATAAGAGAAAAAGTTATTAAAATAAGTGATTATAAAAATAAGTCAATCTACTGTTTCGATTTCCGGCTAATCACGGATTTTTCTCCTTACCAATTCTCTAAGCGGCTTCAATCTCTACTCGATTTCAATATCAAATGACAAGCGCACTAAGATATTGAACAGATTGATATTCCTATATTTCGAATTAAGCAAGCGGATAAACACAATCGTGAATTAAGCAAACACGATATAGAAATGCAATTTAACGACTAAGCGACGTAAAAAACGATTAGGAATACAATCATACGAATTAAATCAAAATATTCCACAAAAGAAAAGATTAAGAAAATTCAATTTCATATAATAGAATTGAAAGAGAAACGAAATTGAGATGATAGAATAAAAACCTCAAAGCGTTGGAAACGCGATTACAGTAGATCGACTCTGGATGATTAGTTATTCATCGTAATCGTACAAAAACAAAAAATAAAGTTTGTGAAAAGAAGGTTCTCCAAATTAGCACGGATGCTACTAGGTATAGGAAAGCATCAAAAAATCCGGTTCTAACTCAACTGGGTCAAAAAACATTAAAAAAATCCGGCCCAAAACTAAATATTTCTAACGGCAGATTTTGGGTCCTGATTTCAACGAATTATTCTAGCCTACTACACTCTGAATCAGCTTCTTCCTAAAACATTAAAGTTGTAGCTCTATGTTTTAGCTTTCTAAAGCCTATTAGAACGCCTCAATTCAGTTCTCGAAGCTCTAATTATGGTCCGAATAGTGGACAGATATCAAATAACTGTTAATGCTGAAAACTAGCTGCGAAAATAGAATAAAGGTAAAACAAACTTAAATATTAAAACGCATTAAAATAGTAAAAATACTCAAATAAATTGTAGGAATGCCTAAGTATAACAATGGAAGAATGTGTATTAAGATGTATTGATCAAGACACAATCCACAATAAAATTCGAGGCAACATCTTGAGTTGAGTGGTAATATGATCATAGCAGTTTGCAGCATGATGAGCCTTAAGCATCTCATTCAAATGAACACTCCAATTGAAATCTTTATTCTTGCCCGAGTCGGTAACCACTTCATCAGTCACTTCTTTGTTAAATTCTTCATCAATGTCTGGATCACTAACCGTAATATCAAACAAGATACTCCCACTACTATGAAAAACTCATATCACTACCATCATGCAAGTCCAACCATCGTGACGTAAGGTGTGATTGTATGTATGATGATTTCAACCACGGGCGTGCGACCATAGCGTGCTACCTACCACAAAAATTACTTTAAACAACCGTTGTGGTATATTAAAATGCAACATATTTAACAATGGTTGCTCTAGACAACCGTTGTTGTATATAACCCTGAGTTTATTATAAATTATGTGAAATGCTTATTTTGCCAATGCTCACTAAACATATAACCTTCTAATCTTCACTATAACATTATCATATGACAAACTAAGTTATATTAGAAGAATAAATACACATTCAATGCTTGACAAGGGTTCTTCAACTCCTTATCCGTATTTTATTCTTTAATAGTAAGAATTTGGTTTAATGGTCCTATTTATTCAACAACTCTTGCCTTCAACTGTAACACCCTTTTCTACCCCACAAATATTATGGCAAAATAATAGAATTTATCAGAGTAAAATTTTAAACACCATAAAAACCACCTCAAAGGGCGTACATTTCTCAATAAATTCAAATCAAGGTCAATGCTTTGTAAGCAACGGGTTTTCTCAAAATTACTCAAAAGTGTTCAAATGGCAGCGGAACTCAAAAAGGCAAAAATCTAAAGTTTTCCTTTTACCGCAAGGAAATCAACATAACAAAAACTCAATAAAATAGTTTGACTCAAGGACCCCAACCCGATGTTACACTATCAGAGCAACACCCTCTAAGTCAACCACAATGGCCAACGACCCAAAAACTTCAAAAGTCCTTGACGACATCCACGGCTAAACCTAGTCATCTGCACGTTACCCACGTGGAGGCAACATTCAAACATGCAGGGTGAGTAAAACGATTCATAATAATCAATATAGGAATCAATATGTAAAACAACTTCATTTTCATATTCAACGTCATCATAATCATCAAGGAACATCAAAGGTCACAATATTATAAATTGCACCAAATTGTCACATAAATGCAAATGCAACAAGACTCATGCATGTGGTGCCAATCATCACAGCTCGATGGACACTGGGCCATCAACCCTCCATAGATCCCCATCAATAGGATCGATTCTATACAAGAACCGGAGCACATCAAAATATGTCACATCCGTACAATGGGACTGAAGCCAAAGAAATCAAGGTCCTGAACCGAAGTCCGGATGCACACATATGCATGATGCACACGTCAATAATCATCCTCATAATAACATCATAGGTGCATCATCATTCATCAAAATCATCATCATAAATCATGTCATCATAGAATCATCAAAAACGCATGGAAATATCATCATAGCTCATCATCATTACTCATAGGAATCATAATTATATAATCATGTATTAATCTCATCAGAATCATAGTTATACTCATGGTAATTCATCATACAATCACGTATTTAATCTCATAAAAATATTAGAAAATCAATTATCTTATTTATACTATGTTATAGCCATGTTCATTAGCTTTCCAACGCTTCGAACGGGGCAAAACAGACTTACGGATCAAAAGTTACGTCCAAAACGATTTCGATCGAAAACATGAATAGTTGTGACAGACAGCATGCAATTTTTTGCATTTTTCACCGTTTGAGGCCTTCCTGACCACCGATTTTGATTCCGTAAAAACCCAAACTCTTAGAAAATTACAATTCATCCAACACTGTAATCATCTCAAGTAAATTTACAATTTTAACACAATTAAATCATCAAATCATTTTTTTTAAAATTATGCCTAAAACCTTTAAAATTAAGGGATATAGGTTCAATCCTGTATCATATTTACGCCTCTAATTCCCATAATTTCTTACAAATACCCCACAGTCATTAGAGTTATCAAAAATCACTTATCCTACAGGGTTAAACAATCTCAACAATAGATTTTGGTCACGAATGCCTAATTTCCTTTACTCTCAAATCAACCTCAAACCTATCAGACCATCAGTTCAAATCTCTATACGGTTAAAACCTCAATAATAGATTTTGGCCATGAAGGCCTACTTTCTCTCAAACCCAAATCGACCTCAAACCTATCAGATCATCAGTTCAAATCCCTATACGGTTAAAACCTCAATAATAGATTTTGGCCATGAAGGTCTAATTTCCTTTATCTCAAATCAACCTCAAACTCTTTAAATCCTTAAATCAGTTTTAAATACATTGAATCACATATTGAAGACAATGACGGCAATACTCCTCATACCTTAATTGCCGACTCTAAGCATTTCTCTTTGATTCTTGGAAATCTTGCAAAGCTTTTGCCTCAATCCTCTTTCTCAGAGCTCTACGGTCTAACAGGAATGAATCTTAATTCCCTCAAAATTCTTTTTTGTTAAACCTAACTTTGGGCCTTAAAATTGGGCTTTCCAACTTCACCCTCACTAACTCCTCCTCAAATGTCCATTTTGCCCTTAATTCACTTTTATTTATTTAAATTAATAATAATACCAATATACTCATATTATATACTATTATTCAAATAAATAACCCAAAACTCCATAATTCTCAATATTTCATACCAACCACCGAAAATCACCAAAAATACGAATATTTATATTTAACTAAATTAAATAAATATTCCAATAAATTAGGGTGTTACATCAACTCTAATTATTTTTGCAAAATATTATTTACTTTGCAAACAAAATTAGAGGTGAAGAGAGGGGTGGTTGAAGATCTACAATCATTAAACCAAGTTCTAACGTTCAAAGAACAACATGCAGTTAACAGTGAAGAATACTTGTCAAGAATTGAACGTGTACTTATTTTCTAATATAATTTTATCTATCATATCATAATTTTCTAATGTAGTTTGGGAAGTTATATATTCGGTAAGGGATTGGAAAAACACTCAAACCATATAATATATAATGAACTCATATTTTAAACAGACATTAATAACAACATTCATCGAAAACATTCATCAACAACAAACAATAACCAACAAATATGATACAACAAACATATCAACGCATAAAATGCTTTAGAAATATACCATACATGTCAATGAAGGTGAGAAAATACTTAGAAGGGGGGTTGAATAAGTATATAGAAAAACTTATGGCAATAAAAACTCAAAGATTTTTATCCTGGTTCGTTGAATTCAACTACTCCAGTACACCCTATCAAGAGTGATTTGCCTTTCTCAACAAGGACTTAATCCATTATTAATCAAACTGATTACAATAGCAAGCACTAAGAGCAACTGTTCTTAGTCTTCTCAAGAACTAATGACCACAACTGGGTCTTCTCAAGGAACTTTTACAATCAAATGTACGAATAAAACAAGTGTTTGAATGCTTCTAAGTAAGCTATATCACAACTGTGATTTTACACTTAAGTTAAGAACATATGAAATAAAATTCAGCAATGAGAATAAATTGTATGAGAGACTTTCAATGAATTTCTTTCAATAATTCGTCAACTGAAGAAGAGTGTTGGAGACTTACTTTTATAGGCACAGAAGTCCAAGTTGTTTTCACGTTGAAGACTGTGTACTGAAAAGAGTTGTAGCCTTTTTGTCTTCACATTACTTGACCTTTCCTAGAAGTAGAACGCATAGAGAAATCCTTTTTGTCTGTGTTCTTGTGTCTAGCATAAATGAGGAAAGAGTCGTTTGGCCTAACCAACAGACATAACTTTGAATTCTTCTTCAACAAGTTTCTAATACTTAGTAAATAACATCAGAGCCTTGAGTGATCAGAGTCTTTGATGTTCATCAGAGTTTGATGAATCAGAGCATTGCAGCAAGTGTGATTCAGCGTGTAATTTCATTAGAGCAGAGTTTTAGGAATCAGATCCTCAGTACTTGCAGCGTACAGTACTCTCATAATCTTCTGAAAACTGTGCTTGAAACTCTTCATACAAAAGTCTCCATACTATGATTCAGATGCTTCTGTAGCTTCTGCTTCAGATCCTTCTGTAGGCAGCGCTCAGAATCTTCTGTAGGTAGCATTCAGATTCTTCTAATAGATGCTTCTGACGCTTTAGAGCCTTGCATAGTTTAATGTTCAGATCCAATTTGCTTTCAGAAGTATATAAACATTAATATCTGCAGCAAATATACTTGAACTAATTTTAGAGTATATAATTTCTTAATACAAAATTTCATAAGAGTTATCATCAAAACATAGAGATATAATTAAGAATCAATCTGTGTTCTAACAATCTCCCCCTTTTTGATGATGACAAAAACATAAGAAATTTTGTTCAATAAAACAATAATTATAACTCCCCTGAGATTATGAATCTCCCCCTGAATTGAATACTAAGAAAGAATAGAAACTTCCCTTTTTGCATTAGTATTCTTTTCAGAAACAGAGCCTGATTGTTCCAAAAATTAGAGCTTGACTTGGATGAACGTTTCATAATCAGAGCCTGATTGGTTAAACTTGATCTAGGGATCTCAGAGTTACTTTAAAGAATTTGTCAGATTTTTCATATGTTCTGAAATACTAAGAGTTCTCGTTAGTTATAATTGATATGTCTGAAGTTCATTTAGGTAGAGTTTATTTGAACTGTCAGAATTTCATTTTCTCCACCTTTTGTCATAATCAAAAAGAAAACTTTAAAGACAAAATAAAAGGAAATAGAGAAAAGATACATCCAAGTAGAGAAAACAACAGAGTCATTCATTCATTCAGATAAACAAACAAACAAATCATCAGATAAGAAATTCAAGTACAGGTGCACAAACATCAGATACAGAAAATATAAAACTAGGTTTGCTTGGAAAGAATAATCTTCAGAAGTTGAGTGATCTCAGATGAAGACTCTTCTTGCTTTGACATCCATTTCGCCATGTGCTCATTCTTCTGATCTTGCTTAGCCATCCAGGACTTGATCTCAGATTGCCCAGCTTCCAATACTGCAATCTTATCTTCTAAGTCTGGGTTCTCTTTCTTGATCTCAGATGAAGAAGATGGAGTAGATTCTGATGCAGGTGCAGAGTCAATAACCATTTGAGTTGTAAAGTCTGGAGCCACAGATGCAGAAGGGTTGTCCACGATTGTCAGAGCCAAATGATTGTCTTCAGAAGTAGAATCTGCAATAGCTTCTGTAGCAGATACTTCAGAAGATGAAGGTACATCCTCAAGAAGCAAAGGTGCGGATCTTTTCATGTTCCATACCATGGTTCTGGAAGTCTCAGCAAACCTGATCTTCGCATCATCAGAACATACACTCTTCCGATTTTAAGCAACTGTTTTGAATCTGGAAATGAAGCTATTCTAGATAGCATCAGATTCAGCTGAGTTCATGGTTGACAAGCATCTTTTCTTCACAAAGCCTAAATTCATCTTTATCTCTTTCATAAAATTTTCAAATAGAATATTAACATTTAGCCTTGGTTTGGGTTTCAGAAGGGCTTCCAGATTGAAAGGCTTGGGTTGAACAGATGGTGCAGGTATGGTAAATTTTGGAATGATGAAGAGAGGACGAGGGTATGAAGGAAAAGATGGAGGGTTAGATGAAGTGGCAGTTTTGGATCTGGATAAGGCATGCACCAGAAATGGTTTTACATGTGATGCATAGGAAACGACATCAAACGTAGTGGAAGAGTAGGGAATGAAAATAGATTTATCAGACAACAGAGGTTCTGATGAAATCATATTTGGTAATTGTTCAAATTGGGTTTGAAGATCAGATGGAAGAGTGGTTGAAGGAATGGTTTTGAATGGGGTGATTATGTCAGATGGTTCTATTCTGGTATAAAAATGTTTAAGCTTTAAACCAGAAGGAAGGGGATCAGAGGGAAGTGGTTTAAAGGAAGCAACTGAAAAAAAACTCAAATGTCCTGGGTGTGGGTGTTGGAGTGGGTTCAGGAATAATAGCATCAGATGAAACAGGTGGATCTGATTGCTTAGGTTCATATCCTCTAAGAGAGGGGGTGAGCTAACATCTGTATGGACATCAGATTTAGATGAATCAGATGAGGTGGTTGGGGTACAAGATGTAAAAAAATACTTCAAACACAGTCTTGAGAGGTTGGACATCCAGAATCTCATAATCAGGTATATTTGATTCAGTAGGATTGGATTTTTCTGGTTGAGGATTAGAAGGTGTGGATTTTGGTGGTTCAGATGCAGCTGGTTCAGATTGTATTGGTTCAGATATAAAGTTTTGTTGAATTTCAGGTTATTGTGTTGGAATTGGTTCTGTTGGTTTTGTTGTTTGTGGTTTAGATTGAGGAATGTCAGATGATTTAAGTGGTGTTGTGGGAACAGGATCAGATGTTGTAGGTGGTTCAGAGGTTTGAGATGGACAAGAAGTTGTTTGAGTTTTAGAAGGAGGGGGTTTTGGAACAAAACTAAGTGTTGATATATCTACTGCAATTTCATAAATAGAAGGTAAAGATGTTTTAGTACCTTTTATCTTGATGCGTTTGGTAGGAACAGAGGGAACTTCTCCAGAAGCTTTTCTCTTTATCTTCCTCTGTGGTTTTTCAGCAACTTTTTGTTTCTTCTGAGCAGCAGCTTCTTCTGCCTCTAACTGTCTTCTTTTTCTCATGTTCTCCTCATAAACATCTGGAATAGGTTCTCTAGCACGAATCAGAATATCTGCAGGAACAGGTGTTCCATCTGCCTTGCACATTTCAATATACCTAAGAATGATATCCCTAGGTTCTTCGGCACCAAAGATTGGAAAGTCTTGAACTGGAATCCTTCTCTGACTTACTTCAGCAACATTTAGCTTCTTAGGAGCAGTTGTGAGTTCATCCACAACTTTTAGTCTTTGAAGACTCTTTCCATTTAAAGGTTTTCCAACTATTGACTCAAGCTCGTCTTTAACTCCAGCCTCATGTAGAGCAGCTACCAGACCATTCTCTGTCAGAATGTCTGAGATCAATCTTCCAAAAGGAATCCACGTCCTGATCTTCTGTCCCTTAGACTTAATGGATTCTCTGGATGCATTGATGTGATTCCACATATGCATGAAGAGAATGTATGGCAGATCCACTTTGGTACTCTGACTTAAGCAGTACATGAAATGCAGTTGTTCATTGTTCACATAATCTGGAGAATTTGTTGATTTTCTATGGTTGATGTAGCCCAGAAAAATCTTTGCCCAGATTTTGTAATCAGGTTTCAGATCCTTGAATTTATTTGAAGCTTGTCCAGAAGAAGTCACTTCAGCATACACTTCTTCCATATCCACACGCTCAGCTGGCAAATGACAAACTCCATCAGTTTCCTCATACCCAATGAGTTTTCTGATGAGATCTTCAGTGATTATGATCTCTTTTCCCAAAACAGAAGAAAGGATGAACTTTGGGTAAACAGAAGCATGAATCCAAAATTCCTTCACTAAGTGTGGATACACTAGTCCAAATAGTCTATCAAAATACTTAACCCATCCTTGTGCATCAATAATAGAACGCAAATCAAATCCATTATCTGCCAGAGAATCAAATTCCACCATTGATTCACAAAGAACTTCAAGCTTATCAACAGGGGTTAATAAAGTTCTTTCAGGTTCCTTAAACGGAGTAGCTCCCATGTTTGATGAAGCAACTGCAGCCATTGATGATTGAAACTGAGCTAAGGTTGAAGATGATGTTGCCATTGTTGAAGATGAAGAATATTTGGATGAAGGTTTAGGGTTTTGATGAAGGCCAAATAGCAAACAGAAATGCATATATTGTTTGTGAAGTGAAAAGTGTGAAATGGTGTGATTTGTGGCATTTATAGAGAGAAATTAGGGCATACAAACCGACACATTTAGCACGTTTTCAAATAGCAATTAATAGCATTTAATGAAAAGAATAATAATCATTTCAAAGCATTAATTGATTCTGACAATTTGGGGGGAAAACCAAGATTTTAACTATTCAAACAATACCTCAAATGTCTCTTCAGTATTATGCATGCCATCTTTTCAGATTCAGAGTGACACGTGTTTGCTTGCATGTGCTTCTGAATTCTCTTGAGAAATGAAACGTTAGCTAACGTTTAGATCCTCTAAGATTGGTTAGTTCAGATACACACAAATAATAATAATAAATCAAGAAATCAAATAATTGACAGATGAAATACTTCAGAGTCTTAAACATTTTGCATCTGAGAAGTTTGCTTCTGATAAATATTATTCTGGACAAAATTCCATACCAATATTTTTCAGAATAAGCTTAAACCTATCTTCAGCAAGGGGTTTTGTGAAAATATCAGCCCATTGATGATCTGTATCAACAAAGTCTAATTTTATAATACCCTTCTGAACATAGTCTCTGATGAAGTGATGTTTAATATCTATATGTTTTGCCTTAGAGTGTAAAATGGGGTTTTTAGACAAACATATAGCAGAAGTATTATCACAGAATATAGAAATATTACTCTCAAAGATCTGATAGTCTTCTAGATTACTTTTCATCCAGAGCATCTGCGTGCTACATCCAGCAGCAGCAATGTATTCTGCTTCTGTAGTTGACAGTGAAATTGTAGGTTGCTTCTTGCTGTACCAGGAGATTAAATTTCTTCCTAGAAATTGACAACTTCCAGAAGTACTTTTTCTTTCCACTCTGTCTCCAATGTAATCAGCATCACAGAATCCAACTAATTTAAAATCATCAGATTTTCTGTAAAACAAACCCACATTAGAAGTACCTTTCAGATACCTTAGAATCCTCTTAACAGGTGTTAAGTGTGATTCTCTAGGATCTGATTGGAATCTTGCACACAAGCATACACTGAATAAAATGTCAGGTCTAAAAGCAGTTAAGTAGAGAAGAGATCCTATCATACCTCTGTAGAGTTTCTGATCTACTTTCTTACTTACCTCTTCCTTACCAAGAGTACTTGTTGGATGCATAGGAGTCTTTTCCATCTTACTATCAGTCATGTTAAACTTCTTCAGAAGCTCTTTAACATATTTGGTCTGATGAATGTAAGTGCAATCTGGAGTCTGGTTGACTTGAATTCCCAGAAAGAATCTCAATTCTCTCATCATGCTCATGTCAAATTCAGCATGCATACATTGAGCAAACTTCTTTTCCAGCATAACATTTGTAGATCCAAATATAATATCATCCACATATATTTGACAAATTAAAAGATATTTCTTAAATGTTTTACAGAAGAGGGTTGTGTCCACTTTGCCTCTGATGAAATTTTTCTCCAGAAGAAAATTGCTTAATCTCTCATACCAAGCTCTAGGAGCTTGTTTTAAACCATAAAGAGATTTCTTTAGTTTAAAAACATGTTCTGGAAATTTTTCACTTTCAAAACCAGAAGGTTGGTGAACATAGACTTCTTCTTCTATAATTCCATTTAGAAAGACACTTTTAACATCCATCTGATATAGAGTGATGTTATTCTGTGCAGCAAAAGAAATGAGTAAACGAATAGACTATAACCTGGCTACAGGAGCATAAGTCTCTGTATAATCAATTCCTTCTTGCTGGCTATAACCTTGAGCAACAAGCCTTGCTCTATTTCTTTCAACTTCTCCTTTTTCATTCAATTTGTTTCTGAAGACCCATTTAGTTCCAATTATGTTGAATCCTTTTGGTCTTGGAACCAAATCCTAAACGTCATTTCTTGTGAACTGATTGAGCTCTTATTGCATGGCAACTATCCAGTCATTGTCTTGCAGAGCTTCATCCACAGAAGTTGATTCAATAACTGACACCAACCCAAATAATGATGCTTCAGATGATCTGAGGAAGGATCTTGTTCTTATTGGGTCATCTTTCTTTCCAATGATCACATCCTCTAGATGAGAGGTCTTGATTCTGGAAGATGATCCTCTAACATTTGATTCTTCAGAAATACTCAAGTTGTTCATTTGAGAAGCTAAAGGAATTGCATATGGCGTTGCTTCTGGTTCCTTCACTTGAACTTTTTCTGCCTCTGAGCCTTCAGAGTCTGTGAGAATTACTTCTCTATCTACAAAACTTTCAAACTGCTTTGGCTTTTTAATGCCAAGCTTATCATCAAATCTAACATGTATAGATTCCTCCACAATCTGTGTTTCAGTATTGTATACTTTGTAGCCTTTAGAGTGTTCAGAATACCCAAGCATGAAACACTTCTGTGCTTTAGAATCAAACTTATTAAGATTCTATTTAGTGTTCAACATATAACATATACATCCAAAAGGATGAAAATAAGAAATGTTGGGCTTTCTTTTCCTCCACAATTCATAGGGAGTCTTTTCCAGAAGAGGTCTTACAGACACTCTGTTCTGAATATAACATGTTGTGTTTATTGCTTCTGCCCAAAAGTGCTTTGCCAGATTAGTCTCGTTGATCATGGTTCTGGCCATTTCTTGCAGAGTTCTATTTTTCCTCTCTATAACTCCATTCTGTTGTGGAGTTCTAGGGCAGGAGAAATCATGAGCAATGCCATTTTCATTAAAATATTTTTCAAAATATTTATTTTCAAATTCTCCACCATGATCACTTCTGACTTTAACAATTTTAAAATATTTTTCATTCTGGACTTGTTTGCAGAAGTCAAAGAACACAGAATGTGACTCATCCTTGTATTTTAGGAATTTCACCCATGTCCATCTGCTATAATCATCAACAATGACTAATCCATACTTCTTGCCTCTGATGGATGCAGTTTTCACTTGTCCAAACAGATCAATGTGAAGTAATTCTAATGGTCTTGAAGTTGAAATAACATTTTTCGATTTAAAAGAAGATTTTGAAAATTTTCCTTTTTGGCATGCTTCACAAAGAGCATCTGAGTTGAACTTCAACTTAGGAAGTCCTCTGACCAGATTGAGTTTATTAATCTGAGATATACGTCTCATATTAATATGCCCCAATCTTCTGTGCCAGACCCATTGCTCATCATTAACAGACAAAAGGCATTTAACATTTTGAACCTTAAGTTCTGAAAGATTGATTTTGTAAATGTTGTTCTTCCTCTTTCCATTAAATAGGATTGAGCCATCCTTCTGACTAACAGTTTTGCAACATTGTTGATTAAAGATTATGTCATAACCATTGTCACTTAATTGACTTATGGACAATGGGTTATACTTTAATCCTTCTACAAGTAAAACATTAGATATAGAGGGAAGGTTACCATTACCAATAGTACCAGAGCCAATAATCTTGCCCTTCTGATTCCCTTCAAACTTCACTTCTCCTCCAGATTTAAGCTCCAGGCTTTGCAACATAATTCTTTCTCCTGTCATGTGACGTGAGCAGCCAGAGTCCAGGTACCATGACTGGCGTCTTGACTTTTCTGCTAAATACATCTGCAACAGGGATTATCTTATCCTTAGGTACCCAGATCTTTTTGGGTCATTTTGGGTTAGTTACCTTAAAAGTTTTTCTGAACTTCTGTCTTTTTACAACAGTTTTGTTCTGACTGACTTTTGGCTTAAACACAGGAATGTTCTGATCAGAACGTGTGTGTTTGATATCATTCATATGACCAAACTTAAAATGAGAGTATAAGGGAGTCTTCTTAATGATAAGTTTATCAACAGGCATTGGATTTAAATCCTTTCAAGAGGAAGATTCATATCCAATTCCTTTTTTGTTGTTTTTTGCTAACTCCAAAGATCATTGAACCCATCTTGCTTCTATCTATGCTTTTAGCCAGAAACTTCTGAAAGCTGAAGTCATATTCTTCTAAAATATTTTTGCATTTAGACTTAGTTTCAGATTCAGAGTCTTGTTGAGCTTTTTCAAAATTGGTTTTCATTTTCAAATTATTTTCTTTGAGCTCAGCAACTTCTGACTTTAACAGATTATTCTCATATTCAAGATTGCATTTAAGCTTCTTGCATTTGAGCTTGATCTGGTTATAGTTTTTCAGGACTTCTGATAAAACTTTAATAAGCTCTTCCCTAGTGAGATCAGAAAGTACCTCTTCTGTGTCAGATTTAGAATCAGATTCAGATCCAGATGATCCTTCATTCTGATCTTCCACGCCTGCCATTAGAGCCATGTTGGCGCATTCATCTTCAGATTCTGATGAGGATCCAGATTCATCTGAATCATCCCATGTTGCCATTAGAACCTTCTTTTTTTTGTCAAACTTCCTCTTTGGCTTTTCCTTTAGAAGCTTTGGACATTCGTTCTTGTAATGGTCAGGTTCTTTGCATTCAAAGCAAACAACCTCCTTCTTTCCAGATCTTTTTGGTCCAGGGGACTCCTTGCGATGATCTGGCTTCTTGAAGTTCTTGAACTTCCTCTGCTTGTGCTTCCAGAGTCTGTTGATTCTTCTGGACAGCAAGGACAGTTCATCTTCTTCTTCAGAAGAAGACTCTTTAGAACTCTCTTCTAACACCTGCAATGCTTTAACAGATATTTTAGATTTTAAGGCAATTGGATTACCTTTCTTTTGAGGCTCATCTTCCTCAAGTTCAATTTCATGGCTCCTCAGTGAGCTGATTAGTTCCTCCAATGTGATCTTGTTCAGATCCTTAGCTAGCTTCAGAGCAGTGACCATTGGTCTCCATCTGATGGGCAAGCTTTTGATGATCTTCTTCACATGATCAGCAGTTGAGTAGCCTTTGTCCAGCACGTTTAGACTAGCTGTGAGGATCTGGAATCTAGACAACATAGTTTCTATAGACTCAGATTCTTCCATTTTGAACGCTTCATACTTCTGTATTAGCGCCAGAGCCTTAGTCTCTTAACTTGTCAGTTTCCTTCGTGTGTCATCTTCAAAGACTCAAACAAGTCAAATGCAGTTTCTCTGTTAGTGATCTTCTTATACTCAGTATGAGATATTGCATTTAACAAGATTGTTCTAGCTTTGTGATGATTTCTGAACTCCTTCTTTTGGGCTTCAGTCATTTATTTTCTATCAATTTTCTTGTCATCCCCATCAGTGGGATGAACATACCCATCAATGACTAAGTCCCATAAATCAGCATCATAACCAAGGAAGAAACTTTCTATTCTGTCCTTCCAATAGTCAAATTTCTCCCCCCCAAACATAGGGGGTTTTGTGTTGATTCTATCCCTTTCTTCATATCTGTTGTTACTGTTAGATGTTGAAGTTTCAGCCATAATAACAACCAAGAATATATATCAAAGTTTTCTCACTGGATCTTTTCTGTCACGGTGAAGTGGTAGCACACACAGAACCGGAGCTTTGATGTCAACTGAAGGTGAGAAAATACTTAGAAGGGGGGGTTGAATAAGTATATAGAAAAACTTATGGAAATAAAAAATCAAAGATTTTTATCCTGGTTCGTTGAACTCAACTACTTCAGTCCACCCTATCAAGAGTGATTTGCCTTTCCCAACAAGGACTTAATCCACTATTAATCAAACTGATTACAATAGCAAGCACTAAGAGCAATTGTTCTTAGTCTTCTCAAGAACTACTGACCACAACTGGGTCTTCTCAAGGAACTTTTCTAATCAAATGTAAGAACAAAACAAGTGTTTGAATGCTTCTAAGTAAGTTATATCACAACTGTGATTTTACACTTAAGTTAAGAACGTATGAAATAAAATTCAGCAATGAGAATAAATTGTATGAAAGCTTTTCAATGAATTTCTTTCAATAATTCGTCAACTGAAGAAGAATGTTAGAGACTTGCTTTTATAGGTACAGAAGTCCAAGTTGTTTTCACGTTGAAGACTGTGTACTGAAAAGAGCTGTAGCCTTTTTGTCTTCACATCACTTGACCTTTCCTAGAAGTAGAACGCACAGAGAAATCCTTTTTGTCTGTGTTCTTGTGTCTAGCATAAATGAGGAAAGAGTTGTTTGACCTAACCAATGGACATAACTTTGAATTCTTCTTCAACAAGTTTCTAATACTTAGCAAATAACATCAGAGCCTTGAGTGATCAGAGTCTTTGATGTTCATCAGGGTTTGTTGAATCAGAGCATTGCAGCAAGTGTGATTCAGTGTGTAATTTCATTAGAGCAGAGTTTTAGGAATCAGATCCTCAGTACTTGCAGCGTACAGTACTCTCAGAATCTTCTAAAAACTGTGCTTGAAACTCTTCATATAAAAGTCTTCAGACTATGCTTCAGATGCTTCTGTAGCTTCTGCTTCAGATCCTTTTGTAGGCAGCACTCAGAATCTTCTGTAGGTAGCATTCAGATTCTTCTAATAGATGCTTCTGACGCTTCAGAGCCTTGCATAGTTTAATGTTCAGATCCAATTTGCTTTCAGAAGTATATAAACATTAATATTTGCAGCAAACATACTTGAACTAATTTTAGAGTATACAATTTCTTAATACAAAATTTCATAAGAGTTATCATCAAAACATAGAGATATAATTAAGAACCATTATGTGTTCTAACAGTCAAGTCCCGTAATAGCTTGTCAACAATGAAATAAGGATGAAGATAAATTTAGACCAACAAACTTGTGTATATTTTGAATGGATGTAATTCTGGACCTTTGACACAAGTTTGACAGACTAAATTTATCTTCGTCCTCTTTACTACAATAAGCATCCATACCTACAAGATGAAAAAAGAAGAAAGTTCAAACATCATGAAACAAGCTATTGAACCGGATTTTGAAAAAAAAATACTACAGAGAAAATGAACCTGTAAATCTTTAGGTTCCATATCTTCTTCTTCGAATTCATTGTCATCTTTAGGTTCACTATCCCTTTGCTCATCTAGAGAAGGCCTTGAGCTTGAAGTATTTAAAGAAATGGACTTCTTCCCCTCTTCTTTGTCTTTCCCTTTATTAACAATCTCATATCTTCTTCTTCGAATTCATTTACTCACTTTATTAACAGTCTCATATCTTCTTCTTCGAATTCATTGTCATCTTTAGGTTCACTGTCCCTTTGCTCATCTGGAGAAGGCCTTGAGCTTGAAGTCTTTAAAGAAATGGATTTCTTCCCTTCTTCTTTGTCTTTCCCTTTCTCACTCTTTGATTGTTTTTCGTATTCCTTCTCGTATTTTACCAAGCAAGTAAACTCTTGCTCATGCTCTTCCAACTTACCAAACAAAGTCGTAGGATCAAGCGACTTAAGATTATTTGCTACTTTAATAGAGGTGACCTTTGGTTTCCATTCCTTACTTCAACACCTCAAAACTTTGTTAGTAGAAAAATCATTGGAAACGAGATTACCTAGCGCGTTTAACCAGTCTATGAGATAAGTGAACCGTTTGTGCATATCCGCAATGGTTTCATCATGCTCAATATGGAACAAATCAAACTCTTGATTTAATGTGTTGATCCTAACTTGTTTCACATTATTAGTACCTTCATGGGTAATATCTAATTCATCCCACATAGCTTTGACGGTCTCATAACGAGAAACACGATAAAATTCATCAACTCCCAAAGTGGAAGTGAGAATGTTTTTCGCTTCCCAATCATGTGACCACAATTTCCTATCATTATCATCACATCATGCTTCTGGTTTAGGTATTGTGACGCATTCATCATTGGTCATAATTATTTCATTTGGACCGTTTTGGATAGCATCCCAAATACCTTTGTCAACGGAGTTGACATGAACACGCATAAGTGTTTTCCAATAGCCATACTTTTCGTTGGTGAATATTGGTGCTATATTGTAAGCACCCTTAGGTTTGGTAGCCATTCTTCTAAGAAATATATCTCAAGCTCGGAATGAACTAGAGCTCTTGACGCCACTTGTTAGACGATAGGATTTGATCTAGATGAGGGTGAATGGATCACAAATTTTACAACCAAAAACTTTTGGCAAAAATCTGTTTTCAAAATATGGTGCAATGGAAAAATGACCTGGATCGAATCGTCTAACCGAACCTACTATCTAAAAGCAATATACATATCATAAACCAAATGAAGTGATAATGAACGTAAATGTTCAACAACGATCGAGCTATGAATCAATTAAATGCAATGCTAATCGTAACTCGTATATCCAATGAATCAAAATACGCACAAAATATTTATCAAAAACTTTGTGTGAAATCGATAGAGATTGCAAATAGAATTTGTTTTGTTGATGTTAAAAGTCAATCACAACCAAAGTGATTATGATTATATCAACAACAACACTTCTAAAAGATAATAGAAAACAATTTCTAATTAAATTGATCAAACAACAATGAACTCGACAAATTGCAAAATTAACAATAAAAGAGATAAAAAGATAAAGAGAGAGAGAGAGAGAGAGAGAGACCAAGATTATTTTAGGAAGTTCCCTAATCGGTCTTGATATGGTATGTCTTTCCTCAATTTAAAATCGAATTGAGATGTTTTTATTAACCTTTTCTTTGCAAAATTATTTATACAAGAGATGAAGAATCCAAACCTCCAAAACCCTATTGTTTTGTGTTGACTCTTCCACCTCCAACCCTTGATCAAAAGCTTTATCAAGTCACCAAAAAATGCGGCTACAATCCTTCGATTATTTGAAACCCAAGATTTCTGAACACAATTCACCGTCTCGCGCTACTCCCTTGCAAGGAAACCAATTTTTCCCAAAGCCTTCACTCAGTCGAATCTGTGTTGACGTGAACTTGTCCAAAACCTTTAAATCAACTCGATCTTGAAGGAAAACCTCACCTTGGTTTTATTATTTGAAACACACAAAGTTCTCAACCCAATATTCTCGATTTCACCAAACCTAATTGGACATTATTACCCTAATCTAGATGGTCACCTAATCGAAAAATGATTATGTGTAGTTCAATTGTGTGTATGCATAGAAGAAGGGATGAAGATGATGGGAAACTTTATAATCTGGTCTCGCTTAGGTTTTATTCACTAGGAAACCTTTCCTAGAAGAAGATGCATCTATGAGTATATATAGGCATGTGAAGAAAATGGAAAAAAGGATGCAAGAAAAATAAGATGTAAAAAGAACTTTTCAAGTTTTAAGTTGCATAGATCGGCCTATGAAAGTCATAGGTTGGCCTATGAAGGTGTTTACTACGGTCTATGAGGCGACCTGAGAGGCGACTTGTGGGAAGAGCCTACAGGCTTCATTCTTGGAGCATGGAAGCTGACCTGAAATATGGATGTAATGGATTATACTGAATGTGAGGCTTTCATAGGTCGGCCTTTGCAGTTATTTCGACACTCAAACATGATTTTTGATGTGTATGACATGCGTAAGACTTATCAAACTTATTTAAAGACTCTTTTTATGCATCCTAAGGCTAAGGGGATAAATGAGCATCTAAATGTAGGTTGATATCGTCCAATATACAAAAGCGTTACAATATACTATACTACCTTTTTCCTTGTTTGACATCATTCAAAACTCGATTGAATTTGTAGTTAGCAATAATTAGCACTCACATTATTCGATTTCTTGTGATCAGTATCATATTCCGACTTTGTAATCTAACTGTTCGTTTTCGCGTATCCAATGCGTTATAGTGAAAAAAAATCCCTTTTGAAAAATAGTCACTTATATTCACTTACAAATTTGGTTTTAAGTGTATAAAGGTTCTCTTTCGTGTATTTGATTTTAAGTGTATAGAGGTTCTCTTTCGCATATCTGCTTATAATCTTAAAATCACCTTTTTAAAAACTAGATATTTTTAAATTAATTAAAAAGTGCTTTTGTTGTGTTGAGAATTAATTTCTGAATTTTTCTACAGCCAGATATAGGTTTCACTCTTTCGAGTTGAAACCGATATCTCTATGTTTTTGCTTTCGTAACGAGTTTTAATTATAAAAACCAGAATTTTTCAGGCATGAAAACAATTGTTATTATAAACGTTAACTTACGACTTATTAGAGTGTCGTCGGTACGAAGGTCCTCATATTCTAGACTCAGCTGATTTAAGTGGCCATGGTAAAAATACTAAACATACAATATTTATGCAAAGCATATATGTTCATGACAGTAAATAAAATGCAACCTGAAAATTGCATGAAAGTGAAGAATTTAATATAATAAAGGTGCTCTGAAGGGAGACTTAATTCTGGTACCGAGGCTGGAAGATAAATTTTTTGGCAGGATTGAATAAAAATAGCAGCAGCAAAATATATATTTAACGTACAGAAAAATAAATGCAGAATGCTCCAAACTTAAGATTAAAATTGCAATATTACTCAATGCGAGAAAATAATTTCTTTTACAAAAGTGATTATATAGCTCATACAAAGATTGGATGTTCAAATTTGAGTCCTAAAAGGTCTATTTATAGTGAAAATCTTATAATGGAACTTCTAGAATCGTGTCTAAGGTAATGGAGAAGAATTAGGAAGTGGGTAAAATTGAATGTTGAACGTGGGCGGAAAAAATGAACTGAAGAGGCATGACAGGCATCACGCTACTTACGGTTCGTCCGTCATGCAGGTGATGACCATCTTCTTGTTGATAGTCATCTCGTGACCTTGCTTAGACATTTCTTCTTCGTTTTGTTGACTTTTGTTGACATATTTACTCCCTCAGGGAGGGGTTACGACCGTCATGACAGTGAAGGAACTGTCACGACAGTAAAACTCTTGCATTATCTTCCCAATTTTTTGCCACTTTTCACTATTTTCTGGTGCACAAGCCTCCAACCATTAAGTACCTGAAATAAGCACAGACTACAATCATAAAATCACAAAAAATACATAAAAATGATATAAAAAATAAATGTGAATCGAGTAAAAATATACGGTATGTTTGTGTGTTATCAAACTCTTTCACACTTAAACCATTGGTTGTTCTCAAGCAACTTAGCTAGCATGTAAAAACAGTGAAGTGTAGAAACTTAGGTACAAAATAACTTAAGGAAACATAACATCTCAAAATACTCATAAGTGGCTATAAATTCTCATTATTTTCAATGTCGCTAGCCCCAGTTTGATACCTGGAAACATGTTCGACTGTCGACTCACTAATGTCTCCAATGAACTTAGTAAATTTTGGGACTTTCCAACCCATATGTAGCTCTGTTTGTCGAACATATTCTAACAAATGAGATATAAAGTTAGGCATGTGAAGTCCCACATTAAGGTTTTTTTGGGTCAAAATCTATTCGACCACATTTGCTATATTATTATGCCCCCAAAAAAATTTGTTGGACATGTCTAAGCACCTGGTCAGCGTCTTGATTTCTTTTGACCACCAAACGTCTAGGGTTACTCTATCCTATATGCTCTTCCTCTTCCCTATCTAGAGGAGGTTTAGGTGGTCAAAATCCTTGGTTCTGACCTACAATGGTCTGTGTCGTCCCATTCTCAAGCATCTCGACCTGTATAATGTTTGATATTTGAGAAATTGGTTGTGCTTTCACTTGAGGCATGCCAAAGAATTCAACAATTCGACGCATTTGATTAGCCAATGACTCATAGGTCTGGTTAGTGTTTGTAATCAAAGGGTTGAAAATGGTTCTCATTTGTTGGGTAAGAGTATTAACTAATTCTAAGTCACTCTCATCCATCAGTTACCTCATATCCATCATATAAGTAGTATTCAAAGATGTCGTTGTTTAAAGGATATAACTTATCCCTCCTGGTCGAGCCATATTGTTAATGGTCGAAGCTGAGAGGTTATAAGGATTGTATGGTGGCTTTGTGGCCATTGTGCTGTCACTAAAAGTTGACATATTAGTATGAAGGTTAGCCATCATCGATGTAGGCATACCATATGGGTAATATCTATCGCTTGTTGGCATTGAGAACCTAAATAATGTCTTGTAACTCTAGGATTTAAAAGAGCATTCCCTGGCTGTGGTGGGGGTGTTGCCCCATGGGATGGTACTAGTGCGAGTGGCGTCGTTGACACCACCAATGTAGTTGTCCTAACAAGTGTTGAGATAATTGGCTCTTCAACTGTCGATCTGATTGGTTGTTCTACTACATTTTAGGGATTGTTCTGTGAATTGACGTTATCTACAGGAGGACACGACATCTTAGGTAAAGACTTCTCACTTCTTAATCGCATGCAAACTACTGAACAAATGATGTATACATAACAAACTTACAATAGAAAACTATGAAATATATATCAAAGATAAATGTTTAGAACATGTCCCATCAAGTGTACCAATTTGTTTACATTGAAAATTGGTAAACAAGCGCTAGTCTCTTATTAAAGGTTACTTGAAGGATCAACTAAAGAATCCTCAGACATAGTGCTAAAGATTTCACTTTATAATTTTCAATTGAAAAAGACTGATTTCAACTTAGTCAAATTAGTTATTGAAAGAGTATAGAGATGTGATTTCGGCAATAGTAAAAGCAAGAATGTTATGAGAAACAAAAGTAAAATGACAATGCAATTAAAATAAAGATGAAAGTAACTGTCAATTTGGCACGCCTGATGCTGTCGAGATTGTGGATTTCGAAATGTCTCCAAAACATACCTAAAAAACTCAACACGTACAATTTCAAAAAATCTCTCATTCATACCTTTAAACTACTTTCTCATTCTTTCACTGAATTGAACGTTCAAGTGTTAGTTTTTGAAGTCTTACTCCACTCTGTCGTACTAAAAACTCACTCTACCACATCAAAAACTTCACTCCATTCAATCTCCATCTATATTTAATTCTAGTTCGAAACACATTCAAAAGTTATACATTTTAACATAACTAAAATCAATTTTAAAATTATAATATATTTTAATAGAGAACAGAAAACGTTAAACCAAACGTAAAATTATGTCATTGCTCACAATCTCCTTTCTCCGAATTATACCCTACACTTTGGCTTTCTTCATCCAAAAAAATAGGTTCATATCTTCATTATTGTCATACAAATTTTAAAGTTTTCCATAAAAATAAAAACAAATAATCAAGAGATTCATCATTTCTTTTAAATTTATTAACTTGCAAAATTACTAGTAGAACAAAGCAAAAACTATCATGTGTGAAATTTATCTATTATGGTATGTTAAAAAATAGGAACACACCATGTTTTTTACTAGAGGATAGAAATTCTTTTAAAATGTTATAGAGAATTCTTGCTGGTTTTAGTCCTATTCACTAAGTTGGTGGTGTAGATATTTTAGTCAGAAGTAAGATCTCACCTAAAAATTTGGAACCAACATTCCATTTTACAGAATAAAAAGACAGATAATTGCGCGTAATTAAAACATGTGTTATTGCCACCACATTCTAAGTCTTTCTTAATGAAAAATATACTCTTATAGTTTAATCACATTTATAATATTATCTTTATTTTCATTTTAATACTTTTAAAATTATTGTTACTAATTCTTATTTGTTTATTTAAAATAACATTTTTATGTGTTTGAGTTTGAAATTGATATTAATATTGAAATTATATTTTTTTTTTAATTCTTTGTGCAATTCTATGTAATGTCTATTATTTATATCACTAACACCTTTTTGAAAATATAAATTATTAAATTGATTTTGAAAATAATCATATGAAAAATTATTTTGTAATTAGATTAATGATTTTCTAATATTCTATAACTCATCATTTATCTCATGCTTTTTTACAGTTAAAATCTCTCTAAATACTTCTAGTTTTCGTTCAGCTTTCTTTCATATTTGTTCATTTTTCAAAACATCAAATTTTATACTTTCAAGAATGAATTAGTAGGAAAAAAAGTGTTGATTAAAAAACTTGAAACATTGAAGAAATTTTAACCTTAAAAGAGCATGAGATGAATGATGAGCTAGAGAATGCTTCAAAATCATTAATCAATGTAAGTTGTTCTACAAATATAACACAATTATTCATATAATTATTTTCCTAACCAATTTTAAGAAGTATACGATTTAGTGAAATAAGTAATCCACATTAGATTTAATAAACTCAAAATTGTTTTATCATTCAAAACCTTGGAGTTTTCAAGAGCTTCATTATATTTTGGATAATTCCATTCATCTTATGGCTTTATGCTTGGTGTACCATCTTGAGAAACATCCATAGGGTGTTTACAACCTTTTACCACAACATTCCAAGTTATGTTGTTTATGGATTTATGAAAAGCAAACATCTTAACTTTCCAATCATCATAATTGGTGCCATCTAAAATAGATGGTATATTGGCTGACCCTCAATCCTTTGTGTTGTCCATATGAACATAAAATATCTTTTTTGGAACTCACTCAAACAGAATAGGGTGCCTGCTCTGATGGCAATTGAAATCATGTCTTAGGGGACATATGTTGCACCAGATGTGTAGGATAACTTGTCCAACTTATTAAACAATATTTAACACAATATGACATTAACACATAATCAAACTAAAAGAAATAAAGAACACGAGAGAATTGGTAACGTGGTTCGGTGCAAACAACACCTATGCCTGGAGGACACTCTAACCAAGAAAGGGAATTCATTCTTTAATAGAAATAGTACAAAGTGTCTTAGATGAACACACCCCTTACTCAATGCCCATATTATTAATTCTACCCTAAGTATATTTCTATTTAACACTTTCCCTAAATATGAGAACCCTCTCTCACTTTCTTTCAATCACTAACCCTAGTGGTCAACAACAATAATCAGAATGATCAATGTTTAATTTATAACTCAACTAAAGAAATCAACTATTATATCTTATAATATGAATGAAGCAATAGTGTGGTGTACAATTAACAAAAACAAAGACTCAGCCTAAAACTTAAATTATCACTTCAGCTCGTGGTCTTCGAGGCATGAAAAACGTCTGTATATATAGCGATCCTTAGAAGAACTTTTCTTTAAGTAGGCCTGGCCCATTTATCCCTTAGGGCATCAACAGTTGGCTTGAATGTGGCTGACCTATTCGCTTAGAGCTTTGGGCCTCCTTACTATTGTCTACGAGGAATTCCTCTTTTTTCGAAGACATATTGACTTCTGGTATCTTTCCAAGTTTCCTTGTAACAGGTTATTCAAACTCTATCTACATTCTTAGCAGCCTTCCTGTCGAACTAGGAACTGCACCTGGGGCACATCATCACATCATACTTCTTTTTCTAGAAACGATGGAGGAATTCGACCAGGTTCTCATTATTCTTGGGGTAAACAACCCTCATCTGGTCCTCATTTCGCTGGGCGCTTTCTTAATCTGCTTCCATGTCAGCTTCTCCACTTAGTTCGACCATGTTGATTTGCAAGTTAGAACCATCAGTATCCCAACCTTCTGTAACTTGACACTAAAGCCTTTAGCAGCCTCATCCATTTCGACTTCATGTTTGTAGCCTTCAGTAGCTTCAACCATAACATCTTCCTTATCATGACTTTCAGTGGCATCTACCATGTTGACATCTGTAGGATTAGTATAGTGGAAATCTACCAACTGCAAGGGATCAGAATCAATTTTCATCTGGGCTCTTCTATTGTCTCTGAACTTCAGCCTTTCGTCCTTGATTGCATTCTACACAAGATCCTTGAAAAGAAAGCACTGTGAGGTCTTGTGGCCTAAAAAAATGTGATATTTACAAAATCCTCTTTTCTTTCGTTGTTCTAACGGGAGTATCTTAGCACCAAGTGGTACTATAATTTTTCCATCTTTAACTAATAAGTCTTCCTCGACACCTTTCTCTTATTCTTCTTCTTTTTCTTCATCTTCTTCTTCTTCTTCTTGGTCTTCCTCACTCTCAGAGCATCCCTGACAGTAGTCGAGGAAGATGGCTGGACCTCTTCGGTTGTCTGCTGATGGTGTTGTATTGTGGTGGTTGTTTGGTTCTCAACAATGACTTCTGTTGAGCTATTTTTTTTTTTAGCATTCTGAGATGGAAAACTCATGTTATTATAGCTAGGAAGTTAAGAAGAACAATTTAAAGAAGTGGAAATTCATTATATGAAAATGTGCATTTATAGAAGAGGTTGAAGATGAAACATCTGATGATTTAATGCTTGCAATGCTTACTTCTAATGGTTGATATTCTTGAATGACTTGTGACCGTCTTGAGAAATGAAGAAAATTTTCAATCATCATCGTAGTCGTTTCTCTCTTTTGGGAAGAGTAAATGTTGTACAAATCATATTATAACGGTTGAATATTAAAACCGTGGTTAAATAATTTTCAAATATTTATTTATTTATGAACTTAAGTGACACACATTTTTTTAATAGGAAAAATGAAAAAAAAAATGTAGTTGCTGTGATTCGAACCTTGTAACACTTTGTCACCACGATTGTTTATCTGAACCGTGATTAAATAACTTTCAAATAAATAAATAAATATCAAGCGCATCCAGTTTGTGATATTACAACAGTGGAAAGCATAATTGTGGTAGTATTATGTTACCAGATGTGTATTTTGTAGTAGTGCATGGTCGTCGTACTCACCGTCGAAGGCATTGCTACGGTCCCAATCGCTCTGACCGTGCTTTCCCCTGTCGCCTGAGAAGGTTGTTCTCCATTGTTATTTGGCGGGTTAACCATTCGCCTAACGCTTTTTCTTTTTGGCAAAGTTTCGTTATTTCTGGTCATCCTACCACTTCTCATTCTCATGCAATAAAGTTTGAAATTTTATTTTCTATGTAAGAAGAACTAAAAATCAAAACAGCTAAGTACAAGGGTCCCACCGGGTGTGTCAATTTATTTAATGTGGATTTTGATAAACAACCATTAGTCCTCCAAAACTGATAGTTTGGTTACTTGCAGGATCGACTAGATTGATCTTAGGATATATATGCATAGTTTTTCTTAAATTTTCTTGATAATGAACATTTTGACACTAATTTGTAACTTTAAAGTAATGTAAGAATAATTTATGAAATACAAACAAATAAAGAATGACTTCGACTAAAATTTAAAAGATATGAAAATAACATTAATGTAAATGACTAGAAATTGAATGAAAATATGGTGATTCATACGTCAATTTCACTCGGCAACTCTTTTCTTAACACACTTAGATACTTTGAGTAATATGAGTTTTGTATACAATCGAACACACTGAATCTTGATACTAAAACTCCTATTTATAATAAATTAATAGTAACGGTATTGAACGGTCTCCTCTCCAGAGAATGACAAGTTTTCGCTTGCATGTGTTTCGCCCTTCACAAGCCTCCACGCGTCCTTCAAGAAATAGATAAGGGTAAAAACGGTTAACCAGCCTTATTTAAAATTATCTCGTTGAAATCATCATCAAACTAGGTCCAAAATATTCTAAATTCTAGAATGATTCCACCATGTAGAAGTAGAAGTATTTTTGCCAATATTCAGTCGAAATTTCATTCAGTCGAAATCTCACCAAAATCTTCTTAGTCGAACTCGACTTACTTGCTTCAAATATTCCTTTCAGTTTTTCTTGACAACTCAAATCCCTCTTAGCATCCAAATTCCAGCTCACAACGGCATGCCACGACAACTTCTGTTAAAGGACGTTGACATAAAGGACCAAAAGTGTGAATGAAAAATATTAGAGGGGCCATTCTTTAAAGAAAATTTTTAAAGGGATTAAAAGTGAAATTTACAATATTTAGAGGGACAAAAAATTTAGTTAACCATATATATATATATATATATATATATATATATATATATATATATATATATATATATATATATATATATATATATATATATATATATATATATATATATATATATATATATATATATATATATATATATATATATATATATATATATATATATATATATATATATATATATATATATATATATATATATATATATATATATATATATATATATATATATATATATATATATATATATATATATATATATATATATATATGAAAGTGATAATTGTAAATATCCCTAGTTATAATATCCTCATGGGTTGATGATAATGATATATTGACCGGTAGTATTTGGCTGCCCAAAAGAAATAGGCATAATGAAATTTGAGTGCCCATAATAAACATTGAAACCGACTTTGCATTTTCGACAGCAAGAAATTTGAGTATTGTCGTATTTTGGGTGCAAAAAAGAAAACGTGTAATACAGTACCCACTTGCCTCTTGTATATAATAATTCCTAATATTTGTGCCAACTCATCTTTCATCATCCAATTGAAAACTACTGTCTACTTCTAGCTGTCAACACGGCAACATATCTGAGTGATTGCATTGCACTTTCCTTTCTTTCTTCCATCCTTTCACAAATCTATCACTATAAATACAACTCCCATTTCTCAACATTAACTTCATCACCACTACCAAATACTATATACACTTTCAATACAAATCTACCATGGCATTCATTCATACTTCTTCAACCATCACTTTATTGCTATTTCTTTCATTCGTTACAGCATATGCAGCAGGCAATTTCTACCAAAATTTTGACATTACTTGGGGAGATGGTCGTGCCAACATACTTGACAACGGTCAACTCCTCACTCTTTCTCTTGATAAAGCCTCTGGTTCTGGTTTTCAATCCAAGAATGAATATCTCTTCGGCAACATTGATATGCAGCTCAAGCTTGTACCTGGAAATTCTGCAGGCACCGTCACTGCTTAGAAGTATATTTTAGAATATATCCAAAAATTTAGAACTTTTTCTAAATTTGAAACATTTCAGTTTAGTTGGTAATTTCAGAGACATGTATTAGAATTCGAAACATTTCATTTATTTATTTTTAAAGATAAATTTTTATTTATTAAATTACTAATTTAAAAAAATATTAAAGAAAATAATAAAAAATGAATTAAAACCATGTCAAATAAATTAAATTATTAATAAAAATAGAGATTAATTATAATACACTTTCATTATAAATTTTTTTACACTATCAATTCATTAACATCACTCAATTGCATTATTTCATATAATTGAAATAAAAATTAAACTCCTTCCAACGTTCAACTCAACGTTTATGATTTAATTGTGTAAAATCCTTTCATTCATAAAAATATTGTCAATCATTTAACTAGTTAAATAAATTATTTCATTAAATTAATTTTACTCAATAATTTATAAATTGAACAAACTTGGATCTATCCCTATCGGTTTTGTAGGTACCAGGTTACAGTGGTTGAAAATGAAACAGATGACACATCCACATAGTAATGGGACCCACGTGGCAATAAATTAAGACACGTAAGCATCGACTCATAACAAAGATAACCATTCAATCATGACTATTATTTAAATATTATAATTAATTAAATACCTAAAAAATTGTCACGTATATTTAAAAAAGGAATAATACTAATTTTTGCGGAAATGAATTAGAGGCAATAATTATCCAAAAAAAAAAAACTTACCAAGAGCTTCTAATTCCCTCTTCAAATGTGCTTTACTCAAATAAGGCGATAATGCCGTCGCTGAATCTTTTACATCGGTTGTGCAGGTTCTGTTGTGAACATAAACTTATTTTGGAATTCTTAGGATCTTTTACATCGGTTGAATAACTAACCGGTTTGAAAGCATAGTCCACAAAACTTTTTAAATCGGTGGAAAGTCCAACCGATTTAAAAAGCTCACCCGTATAGACTTTTTAAATCAGTGGAAATATTAACCGATTTAAAAACACTTTTTTTTAATATATTTTTTAAATCGATGCATTTAATAACCGATTTAAAAGCACTTTTTTTAATTTACTTTTTAAATCGGTGCATTTAATAACCGTTTTAAAAACACTTTTTTAATATATTTTTTAAATCGGTGCATTTAATAACCGATTTAAAAGCACTCTTTTTAATTTATTTTTTAAATCGGTGCATTTAATAACCATTTTAAAAACACTTTTTTTAATATATTTTTTAAATCGGTACATTTAATAACCGATTTAGAAGCACTTTTTAATTCATTTTTTAAATCGGTGGAAATAATAACCGATTTAAAAGCCCTTTTTTAATTTATTTTCTACCAACCCTAACTTTTTTACATCGGTTGAATAATTGGCCCGATGTAAAAGCTCTAATAAAATTTTTTTATTATTTAAGATAGTGCCACCGTATTTATAATTTTACATTTTACATCGCTCCGAGTGAATACCCGATATAAAATCATTATCCCAAATGTCTTTTTTCTAGTAGTGAAATATTTTGCGAAGGATTGTGAATCAAAACAAATGTTACACACAAAATTTGAAGTCAAAGATATTAGAAAATAGTAATAAATAATATATTATTTCATTATATTTTATTAATAATAAATAAGAAGTAATAATTACCTTAAATAATTTGACAAAGCAATTACAACAATGTTCAAGAGTTAGGTAGCTTTTGTTGTATCGACAACTTTTTAATACAAATGATAAATTTTGATAACTATAGGTTTCTAATATTTTTGTTTTCAGGCTTAAATTGAGAGTAGTTTACGTAATTAAAAGCTATGGTACTTATCAAAGACAACAACAATAAATTGATATTGGTTTATGATCTGACCTGATCAGAAGGGAATCAATGGACCACCACGCGTCTTTGATCTACTGCTTGTTCGCCGGTGGTAGGAAGGAGGAGGGGGCTTACCTGCAAGACACTTCGATGTCAAAGTAAGGAATTGGACAGAATGAGAGCAAAGACAGAAAGTAGGTTAAGAATTGAATACCTGACCCTCTTGTGAAAGAGGGTATTTATAGAGAGACCCCAGCGTAGGGTCAACGGTCATTTGAGATGGGTTGGATTGCCAGGTCCAACCCAAGTGACTGTTAGGGCTTACGTGGCGTAGTGAAGACCAGAACGTGGTCTTCGCCCTAGTTCAACTGCTCCGTGAACTCCGGAGAGTGGGTTGACCTGTTCTTTCGGAGGTGGGCAGTTGGTTGATGACGTGTCCCCGCGGAGGGGAACACGTGGAGAACGTGTGCGGCGCACGTCTTCTTGCTCGACGGGGAGACGTTCTGTTTGACAGGACAGCGCCTGGCCGACGGGAGGGACTTTCCCGGTCAAGCGAGGGCCCAGGCTGGAACAGATTACTTTATTGAAAATTTTATATTACATATAAAAGTACATCCATAAGAATTCAATTCTTATGCATTGAAATAAAATAATTCAGAAGTAAGTGTAAGTGCTTTTGATTGGCTGCATTTTATGGCAAAACATTAATGTATGAGTAAATGTCATAATTGATGTTAGGACATACATGAAGAGTGTTATGCAAGGAAAGCTATGAGTAAGTAAAACTGAATGTCATACTGAATGTCATGACACTGATCGTATGACATCAGGTGCGCAGAGTTTGTTTTTCTGGTATTCAGAATGAGGAAGCTCAGGCTAGAATTCAGGAAACTTTATAGAAGCTCAAGCTGGAAGTCAGAAAACATTTTAGAAGCCCTGGCGAAATTAAATGTACCTGACCTATGTGGTAAGTGCGCAGCTTCATGAAGAAAGGTTCAACTTGGGTAAACCTAATTTATCCATCAAGGCCCAAAGCAGGTATGCTATTATAAATAGCAGAAGGATCATTCCTAATGGAAAGACACACAGATAATAGAGCTTGAAGAGAGAGCTTCAAGACAGAGATTGGAGAGTGTATGTGTGAGTGAAGAGGCTTGTTCTTCACGTGTGTCTAGGTGTCTTAGGAATACTTGTACACCAAGCAACTGTATGCTGCTTCGGTTAGGTAGGTTCTAAGTTGTTGTGTCACTCAAAGCTGTTAAGCAAGAGTGTGTGTCACTTGATCAAAGCTGTGAAGCAAGATCAAGGTGTGTTTTTGGAGTGTATCTCCATAACTGTTCTGTAATTGTGTGTTGATATCACTGAGGTGATTGAGGGGGAGTGAGTGGGTATACTCAGGTCTAGAGGTCTCTGGGTAGGTTTTAAGTGAAGAGTGCAAGCTGAGTGTTTGACTCTGAATTAATTCTACTGATAGTGAATTTCCTCCCTGGCTTGGTAGCCCCCAGATGTAAGTGTTGTTGACACTGAACTGGGTGAACAATTACTGTGTTATTTACTGCTTCTCTTTACAACATTTTAATTACTCCAATAGTCAGTGTTACAGTGGATGTTATAACATCCGTGATAACATTCATCGCGTGCTTGCCAGAATTTCAGTAAGAAGTTGACAAAGTTCTGTTTTCAAATGAACAAATTTCATTTCACATAAACAAAACTAAGACAAAAAAAGAACCAAACAATTATAAAGTTTTTTTTTAATGTTATTATTTCAGGCAGATTATTGATGTTTCATTTGAATTGATGAGTTGATAATATTTTGACTGGTGTTATTTTATAAATGAACGACAAAAATTTATTACTTAATTTTTTCATTAAATTGGACAAATTTTTTCCTCTCGATTGCTAGATCAATTGAGAAAAAACGCCATAAATAAAATTATAAAAAATAAAAGGTGTTAAAATAGTTTTCCCATCCTTTACTAGCTCAACTGAAAAAATAGATCATAAATAAAAATAAATATAAATAAAAAGTGTCAATATATTGTTGTTAGGATTTAAAGGAGAATCGATCAAAACTTTTCGCTTCGATTGTCAGCTCAACCGAGAAAATAGGTTATAAAAAAATTATAAAAACTCTAGAATGCAGTTGTGAGTTTCGACGGCGTGTTCTTTTAAGATTTTTTTTTCTCTTGGTTGACAACTCAACCGAAAAAATAAGTCATAAAAAATAAAAAGTAAATAAATAACGCTAAAATGTAATTGTTACAATTTAAAAGATGTTGATTAATACTTATCCCTCGTTTGAGTTTTTTAAAATTAAAATTTGGCGTGCATATGATTTAAACTCGGTTGGTTGTTGACTGATGTGAAAACTTTATTATAAAATTTATTATTTGTTGTAATGTTTGTATAAAAATTCACATTGTTATAATATAATACTTCTATGTATCAAACATAAATATATTTTATAATTTTAAATGTATATATTTAGTATCAACTATTATATCCCACTTAAAATTCTATATAAATTTATTTAGTAGGGTGTTATAATCGTTTAAACGCTAAAAATCTTTCAAATTTTGTAAGGTAAAAATCTGTCACGAAGACTACGGTTAAGGAGGATTATTACCTAGTACTCTAAAAGGTCTCTTTATTTTTATGCATTGATAGATCTCGAGGGCAAATGTTCTAGGGAGACCATGGGATCAATGAAAGTCCAATTATGATAAAGCGCAATTCAAGAGTATGCTTACTAAGACGATGATGGCTCAGAGTAGTCACAGCCATGGAACCTACACTTGATCTTCACCCTCGAACGATCGCTCACCGTCAGATACAATCAGTTTGTCCCCTGTGTAAGACATTAGATCACACAGGGACATTTTTAACGATCCACACTATATAAAGTCTAACACGTACAATTTCAAGTACTCTCATATTTATATTCTAAAACTATTTTCTTATTCATTCCCCGAGCTTTCCGGATCCTCTTCCACTATATCACATTAAAAGTTCACTCCATAACATCAAAACTTCATGCCATTTGATCTCCATCTATTTTTAATTCTAATTCGAAACAGATTCAAAAGTTATAAATTTTAACATAATTAAAATAAATTTTAAAAATAACAATTAATTTAATTTTAGAACAATCAAACATATCAAAATCAAGTTAACACGTTAAAAATCAAATTTAAATGTTGAAAACGTGAAACCAAACGTAAATTCATGTCAGTATTACTCACAATCTGCTCATCACCATTGTTCTACGCCACTGCTTTTCTCCAATTTATGTCCTATCCTCTCACTTTGTTCATTAAAAAAAAATCATATCTTCATTATTATTGTCATATAAATTTTTAGTTTTTCATCATAAAATAAATAATCAAGAGATTGATCATTTCTTACAAGTTTATTAACTTGCAAAATTACTAGTGTATGAAATTTATCTACTATGTTTTAAATGGGAACACCAATGTTATTTTACTAGAGCATAGAAATTCTTTTAAAATGTTAGAGAAATCTTGCTGAATTTAGTGCTAGCCACAAATTCCGCGGTCAGTGGCGGTGTGAATATTTTATTGAGAATTAAAAACCCACATTAAATTTTGGAACCAACTTTCCATTTTAGAAAGAGAAAAAAAGAAAAAAGTAATTGCGCGTAACTAAAACCACTTTTCATACTTTGAGTCTCATGTTTGGTTGATAGCAAATAAACTACTCGCACCCACCTCCAAATATTTTATTATATATTCCAAACATGTTTTATGGTCACAACATTCTAAGTTTTTCTTTAAGAAAAATATATTCTTTATAATTTAATCACATTTATAATATTGTCCTTATTTTTATGTTGATAATGTATGGACTGGTAGCATTTGGCTGCCCAAAAGAAATAGACATAATGAAATTTGAGTGAACACAATAAACATTAAAACCGACTTTGTATTTTCGACAGCCAGAAATTTGAGTATTCTCATATTTTGGGTGCAAAAAAGAAAACGTGTAATACAGTACCCACTTGTAAACTTGGGTCTTGGATATAATAATTCCTAATATTTGTGCCAACTCATCTTTCATCATCCAATCGAAAACTACTGTCTACTTCTAGCTGTCAACACGGCAACATATCTGAGTGATTGCATTGCACTTTCCTTTCTTTCTTCCTTCCTTTCACAAACCTATCACTATAAATACAACTCCCATTTCTCAACATTAACTTCATTACCACTACCAAATACTATATACACCTTCAATACAAATCTACCATGGCATTCATTCATACTTCTTCAACCATCACTTTCCTTCTATCTCAACTGTTATTTGCTTCTTTCATGTTACCCTATGCAGCAGGGAATTTCTACCAGAATTTTGATATTACTTGGGGAGATGGTCGTGCCAACATACTCGACAACGGTCAACTTCTCACTCTTTCTCTTGACAAAGCCTCCGGTTCTGGTTTTCAATCCAAGAATGAATATCTCTTCGGCAATATTGATATGCAACTCAAGCTTGTACCTGGAAACTCTGCAGGCACCGTCACTGCTTACTATGTAAGAACAAATTAAGCTTACTATTTTAATGCTAATAATTCATGTTTCAAAATTCCTAACTATTTATTTTTAATATGGCATGTTGCAGTTATCATCAAAAGGATCAAATTGGGATGAGATTGATTTTGAATTCTTGGGAAATGTAAGCGGACAACCATACATTCTTCACACCAATGTGTTCAGTCAAGGAAAAGGAAATAGAGAGCAACAGTTCTATCTATGGTTTGATCCAACTGCTGACTTCCACACTTACTCCATTCTCTGGAATCCACAGCGCATTTTGTAAGTACTTGTTTTACAAATATGACACACACTTCAATTTCATTCCATGAGTGTTGATTAATGATGATTGATGAGCATGTATGTGTATATTTATTGAATGCAGTTTTTCTGTGGATGGAACACCCATAAGAGAATTCAAGAACATGGAATCAAAAGGAGTTGCATTTCCAAAGAAGCAAGCAATGAGGATATATTCAAGTCTATGGAATGCGGATGATTGGGCAACAAGAGGAGGTCTTGTGAAGACAGATTGGAATGAAGGTCCATTCATAGCATCATATAGGAATTTCAACGCAGATGCTTCCTCAACCAATGCTTGGTACTCTCAACAATTGGATTCCACATCTCAACAGAGAATGAGTTGGGTGCAAAAGAATTACATGATTTACAATTATTGCAACGACACCAAAAGATTTCCTCAAGGCCTTCCAACAGAATGCGCTGCATCCTAATTATATCTACCTTTTGCAACTATATATACTTGAACATTTGATTTATTCTTTTTATTCTTAATTACGCTTGTTCAATTGGGTTTACTTGTAATGTGCTTCATATCAATTCATTTATTTTTTTATACTCTAAATAAGTGTTCAGATTTTTTTCCTTCCAAGCTTAATGTAATCTGCTCAACTGAATATAAATATAAACGTATTTATAGATTATATATGAAAAGGAAATAACAGGTTTAATCATTTTAATAATAACACAAATAACAATGTCTACTAATATATCCACGCCACTCATTATTTTATAAATTTTCTTTATATAAAAATAAATATGGGATAAGAAGTTGCGGCGCTATTTTTTAGATGTTAAAATAATCATCTTAAAGTTTATATTTAGTATTCATAAGTTTTTGGATTCTTTTATAAAAGATTCACCGGAGATAGAAATTAAAAATGTCAAAGGTAAATGGTGTGAAAGTATATTGATTGTCAAAACATGTTTTCTCATGTTTGACTATTTTATTTGAATCAAATTTGAGGGTCGTTTGTCCTTTGTTAAAACTTCAAGTTCTAAGTCCCACTAGAGGAGAAACTTCTCTCAAGTCCACACATGCATGTTTCTCTCCTACCTACCTATACACTCAAACATTTGCTAAGTAACGATCTCCCCTCATGTGAATCAGTCAATAAACTCAAAGACACTTCTTTCTTCAAAGATACTTTGATTCGCCAAAATATATCAAATAAAACATCATTAATAAGTTCATGTAGGTATTTGAAGTCTATAAGCTTTTTACAATGAATCATGTGTTTCTTAAATGGATCCAAACACGTCTTGCAACAAATAGGAAAAACCTCATCAATAAAAAATAAGGGAATCATAAGGTGGTATCTCAAGATAGTACGGTATTCCACCTGTCACATATGTTGACCAATCCCATCAATAGGAATGACAAGGATAAAGTTTGGAACATGTGTGACTTGCAAACAACCAACAACTGTTTTTTGTCTTGTGGTCATGTCAAACTTTATATTCATGTCCTGAACACTTTTACTAAAACAGACACTCTTGTGTGGAACACCCCTCTTGACAAAGGTGAAATGAGATGTTGATCGACCCTATTTATTCTTCATTGGATGCAAGAACTTTCCAATTTTGAGGCTTTAGCAACCTCTTCATGAAACACAGCGTTGCCGTACCTCGGAAAAATATGATCCTTCGCGATGGGACGCATAAAAAAATTGTTCAAATAGAGTCGCCATCGAACTTTATTTATTCCAATGGAAGAATAGGAAAATATCAATAAAACCTTTAAAAGATAAGAACATGGTCATTGCAACCAAATTTTAGGTTCGGGAGTCGATTACGCAAAGGAAATGTATTAGCACCCCTCACGTCCGTTGTACTTAACGGGAAACTCTTAGTCCAATTTATGATTGATTGCTAGCTAATGTTATTTGTTTTCTTCTGAGCGAATAATACGAAAGGTATGAGAAAAGGGTTTCGATTTCTAAGGGGAAATGTGTGGTTTTTTATTAGTGTTCTCGCCAAGGATTTGGGCTCTTGTGCCTACGTATCTTCATTTGAAAGAAATGAAGAATCAGAGCGTCTGTAGTTCATGGGACTATGGATTGTTGGTTCGTTTTATCGAACGAATGTTTAGGTCACATTCTAAGGGCGAAACGTTAGCTTGTCTACTCTCGGCGGAGGCTTAAGCATTTAGAAAGGACTGGACATCGTTCTTTTTTAGAAAACGTTTTAATCGCACGGCGGTGAGAAGTTGAGTTAATGTGTTGATTGTTTTTTTTTATGACGATCACTTGGATGGCCAAGGAAGGCTCCTTGTATCCAAACAATCGGGAGAGAGAATAGAAGGCTCTAGACTCTCTCTTTTCCAACCTTAATAATGAAAGGGTTTGATATGATTAAAGTTTTTGAACGGATAACGAGTACTTGAATGGCCAAGGAAGGCTCCTCGTATCCAAGTACTCGGGAGAGAGAATAGAAGGTTCTAAACTCCCTCTTTTTTATCTAAGTAATTGAGAAAAATAGGTTTGATTCAGTTTATTACGAAAATGAGTTTAAAGTGAATCGGATTAGAATTTTTTAGAGATGACAATTATTTGAATAGTAAGGAAGGCTCCTAGTACCTAAACAATCGAGGAGAGGAATCAAAGGCTCCAAACCAACTCACTTTTCACCTTTAATGAAATATTTTTAAATATGATTAGTTATCTTAATTTGATTTGGAAAAAAATGCTCGATGTTGATCGAGGTTTGAATTTGCGTGCGAAGCATGGAAAGGTTTTGAAATGATTGGAAGGGGGCCTAATTGTGTTAGGTTAAGGTTGATGGAGATGCACGAGGAAATCGACTTACAAGGGTGTAAAATGACTCGACGTTGAATCGAGAATTATTTTGAAAATGGTTTAGGTGATGCAATGGCAAAACTTAAGCAAAATAAAGGAAAGCGATAAAATTATTACACATCATGGAAGTGGGGGTACATATTCAAATGGGGATACAAATAAGTAATAAACACACAGCCCTAACAATAAACTACGTGTGTACTAGCAAAGTGGACTAGTCGTTTAGACGACCAACTAGAATTAATTGATCGAATAAGTCTCATTGTAAGAAAGTCCAAGAGTAAGTTATGAATGATGTGCAATGGTGTCCTAGGCTAAGACAAAGAAAATAGAGAAGTCCAAGATCCAATTATCCTTTGCTAGGGTTAATGTACAAGGTCCAAAACTCTATGATGCTAGGGATAATAACCATAGTCCAAGCTTAGTGTTTTTTAGGATTTTGATCACTTTATCTTTCTTTTTTTTGTGTGTTTTTAATGAGATGAACAAATAAAGATGAAAATGACATAATGAACAATGAAATAAATGACGGAAATTAAATAGCAAGAAGATAAATAGTGGAAATGTAAAAGTTAGATGTTACTTGTTAATGGTTATTGATCGGATGATGACTTTCTCGAATTAGGACGAATTTAGCGTTATGTTAAGCAACCATAGCATAATCTATGAGGAAGATCATACTATGGGAGGTCGGTCAATAACAATGTTTGTGCTAAAACATGCTAGAGAGATGATATATAAATCAGTCTTCTAAAGTCATGTCACACAAAAAGAAAGAGAGAACGATCTCATTGTTTAATCAAGAGTCTCAAATGATCAATCAAGGGCAACATATTAATACCTAAAGTATCAAAAATGATCCAATGATCATTCATTAATAGGTTTGATTTCTGGAAGTACTTTCATGTTGAGCTTGGCTTGGTAGCATTTTGTGTATTTTTTCATGTGCTTGTCTGCAGTTGGTGGGAAGTTGTCTTATTGTGCATGCGGTTAGTATGTGGCTTGTTTATTGTAATATGATGGATGGCTTGGATATTTGTGTAGCAGGCGTATTTTGTGTGGGGAATGTTGGCTTGGAGAGGCTGAGTTTTGGACATATTGCAGCAACCGTGTACATTTTTTCGTTATGGCTTATTTCCTTTGACAATTGTAATTGTAAGACAAACGGGTTATTTTGCTTGTAAACTTGAAATGGGGCAATTTTGATTGCTATGGGAATCTTGATTTTTCTTTGAATGCCATTTGTTTTGGAATTTGTAAATATAACTTGAATTGTCAATTTAAATGTACTTTTTGCACCCTTGTACTTGGACTAAACTTCACGATTTGAATTGGACTTTTGCTTGAACCATGATAACCATGATAATTGAACTTGAATGATAAAAAATTGATCGAATTTTACATATGGACACCACTCTTGAAACCAATTGAATATCTTGAAATTCTCACTAGAACAATCTTTAAAACCACTTTTAGCCATCTTGAAATTCTTAAATCTTGAGTGATGACGACGAATGAAACTTGCAATTCGTGGACTTAAATTTCCAATTAGAACCAAATAAAATCTGGAACTGGTCCTTGAGAAATAAGAACATCCATAAACCAACCTTACATTATGAATGAATTGGAACTTTGAATCAACATGAATTCATCTGAACTTTGCAACTTGAATACTGATAAATGAAATCTTTCACCATGAACCAAATGAGCAACAATATGCCTTGAAATTAGAAGATAATGACTTGTGATTGCAACTGCATAAAAATCTAACTGAAAAATGAACCATGAAGCATTATGAACCTGACACGACCTTGGTAACTTGGTAATGAAGCAAACCACTCAAATTCCTACTGAATTTCAATCATCACTACACACATGCTTAATATAAGAAAATAAAAGGGTAGGACAAATTTGGGGTATGAAAAACGCTACATATTGGGCATAACATGACCCTAAAGTTAGTCAGTTTGCATTGATTCAGGAAGTCAACAAGTTCTGCTTCCTCTTTAGGGGACACCACCTTCATTTTTTTTCAGTATCTTCCACAACAATCTGTTCAACTTCCATTACAAAACCTTCAGTAGATTCGACCATCAGAATTTCAACAGGCTCATCGAAATGCGCCTCTTTGACTTAGAGAGGATCAGAGTCTACTTGCATCGTAGCCTTGGGTTTCTCCCTGAACTATAACCTACCTTCTTTGAGCATATTTTATACCAAGTACCTGAAAAACACACATTGAGACGTTTTATGACCCAAAATATTATGGTACTTACAAAAACCTCTCTTTTTCTTGCTATAATGAGGGAGTCTTTAGTCCTTGAGGCACTACAATCTGCCTTTCAGTGACTGACAAATAAAAAATTGTCACACTTTGTGATATCAAATGTATATGTCTTTGTGACAAATTTTTCATTCTTACTAGGTTCAGCCGAATTTTTTCCATTCGAATGTTTCAAAAGTTTACAAACATTTGAGTGTCCAGACTTTAGTTCTGCCACATGGATCTCACTTTCTTCGATAGGTTCATAAACTCTATTAGACTCTACATAGTCATCTGCTTATACGTAAGAAATTTTCTCTATTTTGCTATACTTATTCGATATGGCCTTTTCAGCTTTCAGTCGCTCGACTTGGCAAACTCTGTATGCCAATCGGGTCATGTCCCTTGGATATCGAGTGTCTAACTTCTTCCAAATGGAATAATCTAAACCTCATGTAGCCATTTTGACCAACTCATGTTCAGGGGCTTGAGTAAATCATCTTGCCTTCAAAAGTATAAACCTTTTCCAGTAGTCACCAATTGACTTGAGTATTTTGCGGCTAATGTTGGTTAGTTCCTTAAGGCTATTTTTTTACTGACCCATGTAAAATTGTTTGTGGAACAACCTCTCTAGTTGACTCCAATTTCATGTGGAATGTGAGGGAAGTGTTATAAACCATGTGAATGTGTTTTTAGTCAGAGAATTTAGAAAATATTTCATTCTCAAATTCTCATTATTCGCCAAATTCTCTACCCCAGTCAGGTAACGGATCACATGTTCGACATTCGACTCATTAGTATCTCTTGTAAACAATCTAAATTTGGGGATCTTCCATCCCCTAGGGAGTTTAGTCTGTAGTACGTACTCTGATAGGGCTGACAGAAATTTTGGTCTATGGAGACCTATATTAAGACCATTTTGGACAAGAATATTTTCGACCATGTAGGCCAAGTTATTTTACCTTCCAAAGTCATTTTGTTGAACATTTCTATATACGTCATCCACATTTTGGTTTCTGTTGACCTGAACTACTTCTAGGACATTGTTCCCCACGTTGTCTTTAACCTCTACTTGTGCAGGAACCTCGACTGGTTGGACACATATTCTTGCAACTCTTGATTCACGGGGGTTCCTCTATTTTTGGTACTCCTAACTTCTGGACCATCCTAACATTCTAAACCTAAGGAATCTACTGATTAGGTGCTTGAAGAGCCCGAAAGATATCAACAATTCGACCCATTTAATTTGTCAATATCTAGTAACTTTAGTTCGTTTTCGGGATTAATGGGTTGAACACAATACCCATCTGTTGAGTAAGAGTGTTAACCATTTCATGATTATTCTCGTCCATCTTGTGTCTTATAGACATGAGAGATGTTGTTTTCAAATATGGTGTAGTCTGATGAACGTAACTCGCCCTTGTTTGGGGTCATGCATTTCGACTAAGGTTACTTATTGCTAAGCCTGACACCAGTCACTACTATGGAAAACAACTATCACAACAGTTGGAAAAGGGATATCATCACATAGAACCAACCGTTGTCAGGTAAGGCATGATTATATGTGTGATGCTTTCCATCACAGACGTGCGACCATGATTATAAGCAATGCAGCGCGCTACCTAACACACTGGTTACTTTAAACAACCATTGTGATTTCTATAATGCAAAATATTTAACAACGCTTGGTATAAACAACCGTTGTGATATATACAACTGAGTTTATTATAAATTATATTGAATGCTTATTTTGCCAATGTTCACCAAACATATAACCTTTCAATCTGATCTAGAACATTATAATATGAAAAATTAAGTTATATTATAAGAACAAGTTCTCGTTCAATGCTTTACAAGGGTTCTTCAAATACTTATATGCACTTTGCTCTTTCAAAGGATTCATTTTCAAACCATGATTCCTCATCCTTTGGAAGGATTGTCGAAGATGGTATAAGTGACCATCATCCGAGGAAGATTTTATAACAATGTCGTCTATATATACCTACATAAAGGTCTTAATAAAATTATGGAACATTGAGTTCATGGCATGCTGGTATATCGTCCTAGCATTTCTTAAACTGGATGGCATTACTGTCCACTCCTATGTGCCTAACGCACATGGGCATCAAAATTCTATTTTGGATACAACCTCTTCAGCTATAAATATTTGATTGTACCCACCTAACATACTTAAATACTCATGACATGCGGCTGAGTCGACCAACATTTCTGTCACAAGCATAGGGTATTCATCCTTAGGTGTCACGCTATTCAAATCTCTAAAATCTATGCAAACCATAAGGGTGTCATTCTTCTTTATTACTGGGACTATGTTTTCTAACCAATTGATGTACCAGGTTGTCCTTATGAATTTGCTTTTGAGCAGCCTCTTGATCTCTTCTTTGATCTTCAACATCACCCTAGCGCGAGCCTCCTTGGCAGTTGCTTCACTGGCTTCTTCCCAGGCTTTATTGGCAGCTTCAACTCCATCATACTTCGACTTAAGCCTGACATCTCATTGTAATCCCATGTGAAGCAATTAGACTCTTTCAACAACTCGACCAAATTATGCTTCATCTTTGGATCAATCTTTACGCTGATGTATGTTGGTCTTTTTCTGCTACTTTGCCTAGATCTATTTCCTCCAAAGGGATCATAGGCTTGTATTTTAACACCGGTTCCTAGCGGGTATTTTTTAAACCCTAAAGGCTCGTTGTCATAAATGCAATCAAACCTTCGACTTTCCGAAGCTGTTGTCTGGCCCATAGGGCCTTCTCCATAGTCTTTAGAAATTTCAACAGTGGCTTCGCAAGCCATGTTTTGAGACAACTCAGCCTCTAGGGCCAATTTTATTCTATTCTCAGTCATATAGGCTGAGATACAAGTCAACGCTTATAACTCAACAAACATCTTCGTCTCCCAGTGTCCACCTAGTGGGGGTGGACTTCCCACCTTGATAGGGGCAGCACCCACCTTCTCTTTGTCCCAAATGAACTCATATTTAGGTTGTAAATTTAAATATTAGGTTGAATCTCCTTCAGAGGTTTAGACATCTTCTGCAGCATAGCATGGCGAAATTTTCGCCAAATTCCTGTCGAAGTCTTTCTTGCTAACCTTTTCTATATCAGCTTTGTAGTAACTCTGGTCAGCTTCAATATTTTCCACAATGTCATGCTCTCTCCAGATGGCCACTCCTTGGTGTAGAGTTGATGGCACAACCTCAATTCCATGTATCCATTCACGTTTCAATGGTAGGTTGTAATTTGCATTGGACTTGATAACCATGAAGGAAGTTGTCCTCGATGTCGATCTTATAGACAAGTCGACCTGGATTACTCCTAAGATATTTTGGTTTTACCCTCGTAGTTAGATAGTACCATGTTGTGGGGTCTTAGATCTTCATGAACCTTCCCTGACTTCTTGAACACAGAGTTTGGCATCAGGTGACTGCTTCAGCACCATCTACAAACACCTTGTTGACAGCCTTGACATCCACCTTTGCCCTAATAAAGAGTGGTTTCAAATGATACATCATACCAAGGTTTGGCCTCTCAAACAACGTCTGTTGCTCTTTGACTACTCCGTTGTTTATAAAATAATAGTATAAAGGCTTCTGATTGAGAGCCTCGTCCAGAGAAAAGTCCTCATCGACCTCTGAAACCTCTGACACCCAGTCGTACTCAATTGGCAGAACTAATACAATGACATAGTTAATTTGGAGGTCTCCCTCTGACTCCTTGCTGAAATTGTCTTCAACCATCTCATCGTTAGAACCAGGGGTATACTTAGGTTCTTTACGCCTTGGTCGAGGCGCATGAAAAGGTACATAAGCATCCTCAGTCTCAAAAGAGTATTTAGGGTCATGGTGACGAGGGTCTTCCTCGTCTAGTTGAGGGGTGTAATCTACAACCTCGTCCTCTGACTGAGGAGAGTACTTAGGGGTTTTCTCCTTCACCCTCAATCCTCCTGTGATAGGGGAATTATGCACCATTTTTAGGACAGACTATGGCTTCACACCTTTATTAATCTTCTTAGAGTAGGGTTTCTAATTTGGCTTCTACATAGTCGCCTCATGCTTCTCTACTAGCGCATCATGCGCATTAGCTTGAGCCTCCCTTTCAACTTGTTTCCTTCTTTGATAACACCTTCATTGAGTGTGTATCATGGGATTTTTTCCTTTGTAGGTTGGAGGCACATGAGTTCTTTTGTTCGCCTCCTTCTGGGTCTTGTCATTTGGCATCCCAGGTTTTGGATCAACCGCTCTCCATTTTGGGTTGCTTTCCCCCTTTTGGCTAGTAGGTTTCACCCATTTGTCTTTTAGCGCACTCGCGAGTAGCTTGAAGGTCTTCTGTCGAGGCTGCTGGAACTGCCTCCTATAGTCCTCATTTTGACGGGACCTTCCCATATTGTTAGGACCAAACCTTGTCATTCGACCTCCACCGCGTCCACGACCGGGATTGGTCTTTTGGGATCTTTCCACTTTCTTCACAGCCTCTTCGTCGAAGACTGCGTTGCAACATGGGCATATAATAGTTTTGGAGTCGTTCAGCTTGCAACGTTCCAGGAAATAGATTAACCCCTCTTTAGCCTGGGGGTAAATTTAGGGATCTGCTCTTACTTGTTGACGTCCATGTTAGATCCACCAGTAGCGTCTACCATCACGATTTCGAGAGACTCAACATAGTGTGCTTCCTCCATCTGCGTGAGGTTGACATCCACTTTCATTGTCGATTTTGGCTTCTAGTCAAATTGGAGTCTTCCATCATTCAAAGCTTTCTGAAGCAAGTCCCTGAAAAGAATACATTGAAAAGTCTTATGGCCCAAGAAATTATGATATTTGCAAAAACCTCTTTTCTTCCTTTGTTCTAAAGGAGGATTTTTCAAACCAGGAGGCACTAGTATTTGGCCATCTTTACATAACAAATCAAATATTTCATCACATTTCATAATATCGAAAGTATAAGTTCTAGTAGTGAACTTCTCATTCTTGTTAGTTTCTATTGGATTCTTCCCATTGGATGGTTTTAAAATTTTATAGGTGTACGGGGGTCATGGCTTCAACTCAGCCATATTGAATTCATTTTCATCTAATTCACCCTCGCCTAAGTCAGAGACATACTCGTCCGCGTCTATGTAAGTGACTTTCTCTTTCTTATGATACTTACTGGTTCTGGCTTTTTCAGGTTTTAAGCATTCAACTTGGAGAACCCTATCTGCAAACCGTGTCATATCCATTAAATATTGGGTATTCAATTTCTTTCTAATTGAATGTCTAGGCCACCCGCGGCCATCTCGACTAATTGATGCTCTGTTACTTGAGTAAAGCACCTGGTTTTGAGAAGTCTAAACCTATTCAGATAATCCTCTATGGACTTAGGGACCTTTCGCCTAACACTTGCTAATTCTTTCAAACTAATCTTCGACTGTCCCATGTAAAATTGTTCATGGAATATCCTTTCTAACTGGCTCCATGTTTGGACAAACTGGGGAGGGAGAGTCGCAAACCATGTAAAGGCATTTTTAGTTAAAGAACTTGGGATGTATTTTAGTTTTAAGTTCTTATTATTAGCTAAATCGTCAGCCTCGGTTTGATACATAACGACATATTTTATTGTCGACTCATTAGTGTCTCCAGCGAACTTGGTGAATTTTGGAATCTTTAATCCCTTGGGTACTTCAGACTGTCGAATATATTCAGGCAGTGGAGAAATAAAATTTGGTCGGTGGAGTCTCACGTTCAAGCCATTCTGGGCTAGGATTTGTTCGACCACATTCGTTATATTATTGGCCCTGCAAAATTATTCTGCTGGACTTGCCTAAGTACCAGATCAGCGTTTTGATTTCTCTGAACTATCAGAGGAGTGTGGTTGTTTTGTTCTATCTGCTCCCCATTTAAGAGAGGATCTTATTGCAACCCTTGGTTTTGAGCTAATATGGCATGTGTTGCCGTATTCTCAGGGGTTACGACCGTTTTAACATTGGATATCTGTAGAGTTGGTCGAATTGGTACTGGGGGTGTGCCAAACAAATCAGCAATATGCCCCATCTGGCTTGCCAATACTTCATACGTTGGTTGGTTTGTATTAGCCATCAATGGATTAAAGATGGTCCTCATCTGTTGGGTGAGAGTGTTTACCATTTCCTGATTACTCTCGTCCATCTGTTGCCTCATAGCCATCATAGAAGTGGTATTTAATGATGGTGTATTCTTAGGGATATAATTTATCCCTGTTGGTCATGCCATATTATTGATGGTCGGTATTGAGGCATTGTAAGGGTTATTAATGGCATTGTGGCCATTACATTGTCACTAAAAGTTGACACATTTGGTTGCAAGCTTGCCATCATAGACGTTGACATTCCATAGGAATAATCTCTGCCAGAAGGTGGCATTGGAAACCCAACCAAAGGTCTCACCAGCGCATGATTGTTAAGTGAATTTCCTAGTTGTGGAGGGGTGTATTCCCCTGGGACGACATTGTTTCGAATGGTTCTGCTGGTGCCGATGGAGCCATCGTTCTAACTGGCATAGAAATAACTGACTCTTCGTTGGCCGATACAACCGACGGTTGCACCACCTCTTGTGGGTTATTCTGGAGATTACTATTGTCTAGAGGAGGGCACGACATATTGGATAACGCTTTACCACTCCTTAAACGCATGCAAAAATGCTCAGAAAAAATTTAAGAGTATAACCCAAATTTCTAACGTAAGAAAAAAAGGCTAATATAATTAAAATACACTAAGCATTGGCCAACTGGGCGTGCCAATTTGGTTACCCTAAAAAATGATAAACAACCGCTGATCTCCAAGTATATGGTTTATTAGCAGGATCAACCAGTGAATCCTTAGGACATAATTCTTAAGGACTTGTTTATTTGTTAATTCCTTCGTGTCTTAAGATTGTTGGTTTCGACTATGTCGAAGGGGATGTGGGAGGATAACGTGATAATGAGTATCTAAAGTTCTTGTAATAAACATAGAGTAAAAATAACAATGCTGAAAACACTCAAATGGAAAATAAAGGTTAGGGAAAAGATGAAAATGAGAAAAGTAATGTAAATTGAATGCATTAGGAAATTTTGTATTGAACAATAAACATGATGTTTCATCTGTGCTTACATTCTCTCAGTCATTCACTCGTTTCTCTTAATGTTGATACTTTGAGTTTCTTTGTTAGATTTTGTGTAATACAAATGAACACCCTTAACTCAATAAAATGAACTACTATATATAAAAGTCTAAAATAAGTATCGTAATCCTCTTTTCTCTTTGGTTTGTCATGTGCAGTTTTGCATGTAGTTTGCCTTCCAAGCAGTTATCAAGATTTGAACGTGACAAAATCGCGTCAAAACAACCGCTTCTTCGACCAGTTTTACTGCGATGCTGGTTGTCTGGTCGAAGTATATAGTGTCGAACTACTCACTTCAACAACAAAAAATTCTCTAAGTCCATAGAGCGTGGTCGAACCACTACTCTTTTAAGATTTTTCTCTCATTTGCTGGATTTTCTTCATTGATTGAATATCTCAACTACCAGTGACACAAATTAACTTTATCTTTTATATATAATTAATTATTTCTACTTTAACAGTAATCTTAATTAAATATTTACAATTCTAACCAGACATTCAAATTCACTATTTGAAATATCAGCAAATTAAGTTGAAATGTGTATCTATGTGACAATGTCGGCTTTGATAGAGATCCTATGAGCAGAATTTAGTATCCATCCAGAAGCAGCATTTGGATATGCTCAAATCAAACAAATGAAAAGTAAAATATAATTACATCTAGCTGGCTGCTTGCTGCCTCTTAACAAGGGGATATGGTCAATTGTGGCGACCGTGACATCAACCTTATCCACTAAGTAAATAGATAACATTACTTTATTACATGATGAAAGCGACCGTGTAGTCATGCAACTTCTTCCCAAAATCCAGTATTAAACCGCGTACTCCTCCAATTGCAACATACCCTCTCTTAGTATTTACCTTTATCTATTAATTAAATGCGACAAAGTTTGTTGGTTGAGCTCTCATTTGAGCTTTTGACAGCTCAATTTCTTAACACCATTCAATTCAATACAACTACCTACACAGTACTATGCCACAAACTGACCTTCCTATCCTTTTCCCCTATTAGCAACTTGCCACAAACTCCTATATATATATATATATATATATATACACCAACTCTTCAATCTTCACATCATATCCAACATTACTAATTTACTTATTCACAACATCATTCATGGCTTGCAACAAATTATTACTGCTTCTTATTCCTCTCCTTTTCATTAACGTTGCTGCTAACTTCAACCAAGATTTTCAAATTACATGGGGAGATGGTCGTGCCAAAATACTCAACAACGCCAATCTTCTTACTCTCTCCCTTGACAAAGCCTCCGGCTCTGGCTTTCAATCCAAGAATGAATACTTGTTTGGCAAAATTGATATGCAGCTTAAACTTGTTCCCGGAAACTCTGCTGGCACTGTCACCGCCTATTATGTAAGTAGTATACATGAACAAAAAATAATATATTGCGTTTGGTTTAAATCTCGGTGATCATTACTAATTAGAATATTTTATGTTCAAAACAATTCAGCTATCGTCAAAAGGAGGTGCATGGGATGAGATAGACTTTGAATTCTTGGGAAATTTGAGTGGTGATCCTTACATTGTTCACACCAATGTTTTTAGCCAAGGAAAAGGCAATAGAGAGCAACAATTTCATCTATGGTTTGACCCAACTGCAGATTTTCACACATACTCTATTTTATGGAATCCACAACGTATTGTGTAAGCGTTCATCCAATTCAATTATATATATTATTCATATTAGTAACTAGTACTTTGCTCTTTTATAATTGTTATTATACTGAAGTTATTAAACTTTGTTACTTTTGATGAAATAATTTCAGGTTTTCTGTGGACGGGACACCAATAAGGGAGTTCAAGAATTTGGAAAGAATAGGAGTTCCATTTCCTAAGAATCAAGCAATGAGGATATACTCAAGCCTTTGGAATGCAGATGATTGGGCAACAAGAGGTGGACTTGTAAAGACAGATTGGTCCAAAGCTCCATTCACAGCTTCGTACAGAAATTTCAATGCAAATAATGCTTGTATATGGAGCAGTGGAAAATCATCATGCAAATCTTCTCCTACATCTGCATCATGGCTATCACAAGAACTTGATTCAACTGGTTTGCAGAGGATGAGATGGGTACAGAAGAACTATATGATTTACAATTACTGCACAGATAAGAAGAGATTTCCACAAGGCCTTCCACTTGAATGCACTCACTCTTAAGGCTCTATCGACCATTTTCCTATGTAGCATCATGTCATCATTGTTTTGTTTCTTTGTTTTATATTCGTTACTAGTATTTTTTGTTACTTCTATTTTATTTATTAATTATTTACCATGTAAAATCGCTTCTAGTGGTAGCTGAACATTCTTTGTAACTAGATATAAATGATATAACCTTTATTCCATTATTCTCGTCTAAAATTTTGACATCATGGTTGACTGACAAGTCTTGGTTGATTTTTTTAATATACATTTATTTAGTTTGAGAATTTCTTTTAGAAAAATGCTATTTTTACATTCTTTTCTACGTCCAATATTTACACTGTATGTACTGTTCACCGTATTTATACGGTAAACAGTGTTTTTTTAATTAAAATAATATATTTTTTTAAAATATTAATTTTTTAAAGAAATATATTTATTTTTAAATTTTATTTTACAACACAAATATAAGATTATGCATTAACCAACTTATTAACCACAAAAATCTACATCATTAGTCAATTATTTTACCTATAATTTATTAACCAGTTTCACTACGTCAGTAACCAATAAAATACACACTATTAACCATGTTCTGAGGAATTTATTCAAGTATTTGTGAACAGTAAATTGAGTGTAGGGTGTAGAAAAGGGTGTCAACATAGCAATCATGTTTCTTTTAACATAAATATTTTACATATGTTTTCTGTTTCCATAGATGCATCTATGGACGAACGCATCTCTTATACATTCAAGTAAGGTCATTCTGAGAGGTACCATATAATTTAGGTTATTTTTATTTCGAAGATACATCTCCGAAACATTTTAAGAAATACCTTACTTATTTACTAGTTCAGTAAAAATTCCGGAGATGTATCTCCGGAATCATGGGTGTTATTTTGAAATTTTATGTCAATTTTGTATGTCATCTCTGAAAATATCTGATAAAAGAATCAGTTACATGATCACACAACTCTTGAACGTGTATGAACTTTTTTTGGATATGCATTTTCGGAAGTTGTCTGCGTTTGATTTTCAAATTTGTCTTAAGCAGTAGCACTTATGTATTGTTATGGTTTTAATTGTTTTCATTAGATATGGTGCACCCCGATATTTTCACAAAACAAGTTGTTTCTCCGAATGTCCAAGGTGTTGTTATGAAGGCGGTAGTTGTTGGCAACCAATTTAAAAACAAGTAAGAGTTTGAATCTCGTGATCAAATGCTTCAATGGATTTGTATAGAGACCTCTAAATTTAGATTTGGTGTGGTTATCGGAAGGTTCGATAATGGTTTGGATAGAAGATGCGCTTTTGTGACAATGAATTGCGAAAGAAGCGAAAAATATAGAACTCTGAAATTTTAAGAGAGACGACGTTGGTTCAAGAAAATGTGAGTGTTCATTTAAGGTGCGTGGTTACATGTTGGCAAACATAAATTGGAGATTTAATGTGATATGTGGTTTCTATAGCCATGATTTATGTTTAAAATTAGCCGGTCATCCTAGTGTTTGTCGACTCAAGTCGGAAGAAAAGGAATGTGTTGCTGACATGGCCTTAAATATTGTTCAACCAAAAAATATACTTGCAACATTGAAACGAAAACAATCCGAAAATATATCAAATATCAAGCAAGTGTATAATATTCAGTACCTCACTAACAAGGCGCTTAGGGGGATAGAACGGAGATGCAACAACTCTTAAAATTGTTGGATGATAACAGTTATGTGTCTAGGTACCTAACGTGTGAATACGGAGTTACTGTTAGAGATATTTTTTGGACGCATCCTGATTCCATAAAGTTGTTGAACACATTTTCTACGGTATTCATACTTGATTCAACCTATAAAACCAACAAGTATATACATCCATTATCGGAGATGGTTGGTGTTACCTTAACTGAGCAGATATATTCTGTTGGTTTTGCATTTCTTGAGTGTGAAAAAGAGGAAAATTTTACTTCGTCCATGGAGGTGTGTCGGACACTGTTGAAGGAACAAGGTGAGATGCCTAAAGCAATTATTACTGACCGCAATACCGCATTGATGAATTCGGTTGCAAAAGTATTTCCTTCTTCTTATGTATTACTTTGTAGGTATCACATAACAAATAATGTGAGAAGCCGGGTTAAACCTGCGGTAGGGACGAAACAGATAGAGTCCGAAGATGGAAAAATGGTGAAGGCATGTGTGGTTGTGGAAAAAATAATGGATGCATGAAATCATATGATAAATTCTTCCATAAAAGAACTATATGTAGATTTTGTCATGCATTTCAAGAATGTGTGTGAAAAGTGTCCAGATTTGTTGAATAATGTTGAAAGCACAATTCTTGACTAGGTGAAGGAGAAAATTGTTTGTGCATGGACTGATAATGTTAGACACCTTGGAAATATAACAACTAACAGAGTTAGGTCTGCCCATGCTACTTTGAAAATTTGGTTGGGAAATAGTAAGGGCGATTTGTTTAGAGACTGGAACTCCATGTACCACATGATTCAAAACCAGTATAATGAGATACAAACATCATTTGGTCAAAGTATCACAGTTTTGGAACACAAATTTAAAGACAACACTCTATATTTCTCAGTTGGTCGGTAACATTTCTCGGGCGGGTTTGAACTATATTTTTGACGAGGCTAAACGAGTTGATAATGTAGTATCTGATAACATGAAGTGTGGATGCACAATTGTGAAAACATATGGGGGCCGCGCTGCAGAGCGACGTCAAGCGAAGATTGGTTGAAATGCTCAAAGAGTACAGTGATATTTTTGCTTGGTCGTATGAGGATATGCCTGGGCTGGATACAGATATGGTTGTTCACCGTCTGCCGCTAAAAGAAGAATGCCCGCCGGTTAAGCAGAAGCTCCGAAGAACTAGACCGGACATGGTTGTGAAGATTAAGGAGGAGGTTCAAAGGCAGTGGGATGCTGGTTTCCTAGCTGTTACAAAATATCCCTCATGGGTCGCTAATATTGTGTCAGTGCCAAAGAAAGACGGTAAAGTGAGAATGTGTGTAGATTACCGTGATTTGAACAAAGTGAGCCCGAAAGATGATTTTCCACTTCCTCACATCGATGTGCTGGTCGATAACACCGCTCAATTTTCCGTATTCTCCTTCGTGGATGGCTTCTCGGGCTATAATCAGATTAAAATGGCGCCAGAAGACATGGAGAAGACTACCTTCATTACGCCTTGGGGAACATTTTGTTACAAAGTGATGCCCTTCGGATTGAAGAATGTTGGGGCAACGTATCAACGTGCAATGACGACTCTCTTTCATGACATGATGCATAAAGAGATCGAGGTTTATGTTGATGATATGATTGCCAAATCCCAGACGGAGGAAGAACATTTGGTGAATCTGCTGAAATTATTCAAGAGGCTTAGGAAGTTCAGGCTGAGACTGAACCCTAACAAGTGCACCTTCGGGGTGAGATCGGGTAAACTGCTGGGGTTTATCGTAAGCGAAAAAGGAATAGAGGTTGATCCTACGAAAATAAAAGCAATACAAGAAATGCCGACGCCTAAAACAGAAAAAGAGGTGCGTGGGTTTTTAGGGAGATTGAACTACATTGCTCGGTTCATCTCTCACCTAACAGCTACGTGTGAGCCATTATTCAAGTTGTTGAAAAAGGACCAGGTTGTGACCTGGAATGAAAATTGTCAAAAGGCGTTCGATAAAATAAAACAGTATTTGCAGGAGCCTCTTATTTTGATACCTCCGGTGGCAGGGAGACCCTTGATTATGTATTTGACGGTTCTTGAGGGGAGTATGGATTGTGTTCTTGGTCAACATGACGAGACAGGGCGTAAAGAGCATGCGATATACTACCTGAGTAAGAAGTTTACTGACTGTGAGTCTCGATACTCAATGCTCGAAAAAACTTGTTGTGCGCTAGCCTGGGCCGCCAAGCGTTTAAGACAGTACATGCTGAATCATACAACCATGCTCATTTCGAAGATGGATCCTATCAAATACATATTTGAAAAGCAGGAACTATCTGGGAGAATTTCCCGTTGGCAGATGGTTTTGACCGAATATGACATCCAGTATGTTTCACAGAAGGCTATAAAGGGGAGTGTGTTATCGGAGTATCTAGCTGAGCAGCCTGTTGAGGACTACCAATCGATGAGGTTTGATTTTCCTGACGAGGATATCATGTACCTGAAGATGAAAGATTGGGAAGAACCGTTGCCGGATGAAGGACCGAAGACGGATTCCAAGTGGCAGTTGTTCTTTGACGGAGCTGTAAACTCCTATGGCAGCGGAATAGGGGCAATCATCACTACTCCACATGGGTCGCACATCCCATTTACTACTCGATTGACCTTTCCTGTTACCAATAATGAAGCCGAATACGAAGCTTGTATTATGGGGCTTGAAGAAGCCATTGACTTGTGAATCAAAAATCTGGATGTATACGGAGACTCAGCTCTGATGGTGAATCAAATAAAAGGAGAATGGGAGACACGTCAGCCCAATTTGATACCAGATATGAATTATGCAAGGAGATTGTTGCCTTTCTTTGACAAGGTTGAATTGCATCATGTGCCGCGAGCAGAAAATCAAATTGGTGACGCCCTGGCTACATTGGCTTCCATGTATAAAGTTAACTTCTGGAACGAGGCTCCCCGGATTGTTATATCTCGGCTTGACAGACCCGCTTTCATATTTGCTATTGACGAAGCATCCGATGATAAACCCTGGTATTTTAACATTCAGAATTTCCTGAAGAACAAGGAGTATCCGACTGGGGCATCCAGTCGCGATCAGAAGACTCTCAGGAGATTGGCTGGTAATTTCTATCTAAATCCAGACGGTGTCCTGTACAAAAGAAATCATGACTTGGTGTTGCTACGCTGTGTAGACGAGAAAGAGGCGAAGTTGCTCATGGAGGAAATACATGAGGGTACGTTTGGTACACATGCTGGTGGGCATGCTATGACCAGAAAGCTGCTGCGGGCAGGTTATTACTGGCTAACCATGGAAACTGACTGTTTCAAGTTTGCGAAGAGGTGTCATAAGTGCCAGATTTATGCGGATAAGATCCATGTGCCTCCAAGTCCTCTGAACGTGATGTCATCACCGTGGCCATTCTCGATGTGGGGAATTGATATGATTGGAAAGATTGAGCCGACGACATCTAACGGACACCGGTTCATTTTGGTAGCAATTAATTATTTTACCAAATGGGTGGAAGCGGCATCATATGCTAATGTGACCAAACAGGTGGTAGCCAGGTTTATCAAGCGAGATATCATTTGCAGATATGGAATCCCTGAGAGGATTATTACCGACAACGGTTCAAACTTAAATAACAAGATGATGAAGGAGCTGTGTCAGAATTTTAAGATTGAGCATCACAACTCTTCTCCTTACCGACCCAAGATGAATGGCGTTGTCGAAGCGGCCAATAAGAACATAAAGAAGATTGTTCAAAAGATGGTGGTGACCTATAAGGACTAGCACGAGATGCTACCTTTCGCTTTGCACGGTTATCGTACGACGGTACGCACATCAACCAGGGCAACCCCGTTCTCGTTGGTATACGGAATGGAAGCAGTGTTACCACTGGAAGTTGAGATTCCTTCCCTGAGGGTATTACGAGATGTTCAACTTGACGAGGCAGAATGGGTGAAAGACAGGCTGAATCAGCTGAGTTTAATGGATGAGAAGAGGCTAGCTTCTCTAGTATATGGTCGGTTGTACCAAAGCCGGATGAAGAAAGCGTATGATAAGAAGATACACCCTCAGAGCTTTCAGACGGGCGACCTTGTGCTGAAGAGGATCCTCTCGCCACAAACTGATCACAAGGGCAAGTGGACCCCTAATTACGAAGGGTCATACGTTGTCAGGAAAGTCTTTTCAGGGGGAGCTTTGCTGCTATCCACCATGGACGGTGAAGACTTCACGTCGCTTGTGAATTCGGACGCAGTTAAAAAATACTTTGCTTAAAATTGACCCGCTGGACAAAAAAAGAGAGTCCAGGCAAAAATGGGGCATCCTGGCGAACCAAAAACAGAATAAAAGGTTCGGGCAAAAGTTAGGGATAAAACTGAAAAAAGATGTACACCCGCGAAGTTGAAAACCTACACTGGGCGGCTTCGGCAAGAAAGGGTATCCCGGTGAACTGAAAACCCGCAAAGGGTGGTTCACGCAAAAGTTAGGGATTTAAAAAGCAAATGACTGCGGTCCGAATTTGACACTGCGTTGCTTGGTGGTTAGGAGAATACTTTGGGGGTTCGTTTATCATATGCAATCTCTTTAGAAATTTGAATACCGGAAAGCGCCAGAGTCAGGCGAGTCATAGGAGGATCAGCTCATGATGTTTGTCTGCACCCCGTTGCCGACATATGCGCAAATTTGATTTGTCATTGTATTTATGCTTCCTGTGCATACTTGTATATTTGTTGTGCGTAACTTCCTCTTTTCAGGAGTTACATCCAGTGTACAAAACTCCGCCTATTCAGAGGCCAAATCAATAAAACATGTTATTCAGTATTTGATACTTGTTCTTTACTGTTTTGTATGGGGAAAACACCAATGTTTTGATAAAACTAGTAGTTGCATAACGTTGCTGGCCCTTGCCAATAATTGCTAAAACTTCGAATTGACTGAAAATGATGTCACGAACGCTAACTTGAATAGATTTGATTGTATAGACTTGTTTTGTCTCGTTTGTGGTGTTGCAGGGTTCTTGCCCATGTGAAATGGACGATCAGAGAATTGCAGTCCTAACCAGAGGCTCTTGACGAAAGGACTTGATCATTATGTGATGTGAATCCCCACGCAGGTCGCACTTCATTCCCTGAAGTTGAGATGACACTGTTCCTTACTGAAGAAGGATCAATTTCCCCAGTTAGTCGCAGCTTATCCCCAAAGGATATTCTCCAGCAGGTCAAGATTAATGCTCCCCACTGGATGTCTATCCTCAGTCCCGAGTTTGTAAACTGTGGCCAGATGGTTGACTTTCCCCAGCAGGGTCGTTTACCCTCAGCAGAGTTTGATAACTTTAAAAGTTTGTAAGCTGTATTCAGACAGTGGTGTTTCTCCAAAAGGATTCTTTATCCTCAGCGGAGTCGTTTAGTTTTCAGTGGATTGAGAATTCCAGAATTGTAAACTGTGCCCAGACAGTTGTTATCCCCAGTAGGGTTGCTTATTCTCCCCCAGTGGAGTCATTCCCTGTTTCCAGCGGAGTTGGTTAAGATTCCTCGAGAGAGTCGTTTCTTCCCTAGCGGAGTGTTCTCTCCCCAGCAGGTGTTTTCTTTCCTCCCCGTGGAAATTGAAGGCTTAAAGCTCTCCCCGGCAGAGTTAGTTGTATGTCCCAACATATTTTGAGATACTCGTTCATTCCCCAGCAGGGTGGTATTGGTCCTCAGCAGCCGTTGTTGATGAAACAAGCTTACCAGAGTTCCCCAGCAGCTTGAACCTGCATTTGCATTTGCATGCATTATCATATTTGCATCTACCCAAAACGTGTAGCATTTCCATGCTGTATGGAGCATTACGCCATTGTCAGACATGCGCATTGTGAAACATAAATCAGGTTGGTTAACCTTTTTGCTTTCAGGTGGGTTTCTCAACAGGAGTAGAGAGTTCTAAAGCCCAGATATCTTTTCAGACAATCAAGGTCTTGCCGTGAGACGTATGATGATGTGACTCAGTTTATTATCATCCCCACAGAGTTACTGATCGAGGGTTTCTCGTATCCGACCAGCGGACTGTCTTGTCAAGTTTGTTGCTGCAGTAGCATCTCAGGGTTCCATGAATCAAAATTTCAGAAGTGGTCGCTTGTTGTCAGAACGGGTATCGGTCATTGGGTTTCAGAATATCCCCAGCTATGTTGACAGGATTTATTCATGTTGACGAATTACTCCCTCCGTGTTGATGGAATGTGCGTCCTGATGAGGACAATTTATGCTTATGTGGATAGGATTTCTTCGTGTTGACGAAATATGAGATCAGATATGTACAAGAATGGTATTCCTATGATGATAGGATTTATTCGTGTTGATGAATCTATTTTTTCCTCGTGTTGACGAGACGTGAGTCCTGACATGGACAATTTATTCCTATGTTGATAGGAGTTCCTCGTGTTGATAAGACGCAAATAACATGTCATTGCCTATGCTGATAGGATCTCCTTGTGTTGACGAGATGCTGACAACTCATCCCCAACGAAGTCGCCGGGATTTCTCCGTGTTGACGGAATACGGAGTCCTGATGAGGGCAAATTCGATTTCTCCGTGTTGACGGAATGAGGAGTCCTGATGAGGGCAAGTTTTATTCCTATGATGATAGGATTTCTTCGTGATGACGAATTTATGGCTTTTCGTGTTGACGAAATTTGAGGACAATCGTGGTTAAGTTTTTCCTGTGATGATGGGATCTTTACTCGTGTTGACGAATTTGTTTCTCTTCTGGTGTTGATAAGGTTAGTCCAGTTTTGGACATAGGTGTTTTTGCAAAGATAGTTCAGTACCTGTGGTGTTACATGGGTGGTGGGAGTCAAAGTCAAAGTTATTCTCTAACGAATGATCGGTTATTACTGTAACAATCAGGTTCACTCGACGAATGTCGTTCCCCAAGCAATGGTGCAGTTTATTTCTGCGGTTGGCAAATTTCAGGGTTTCTTTGGTATTCAACCGTCTCGTACCTCGAATGTTTGAAGGCCGTTCGCTCTTCACCCAGTCGGGTCCAAGCCGCTTGAATAGGGGCAGCTGTTGCACCCCGAAATTTGACCAACCGGTTCCCATATCTGGTTTATGTTTCGACGCATTTAGCATTCGCATTTGCATACTGCGTGCATTGCATTTTTCTCAGTCAGGTTGATTTTATCGGGATTGCAGCCTCTGGCGTTTCAGGCAGTTCAGGCCAGTTTGAATAAGCGTATTTGGAGAATTGGTGCTCGTTCCCTGTGGTTTTCAGGCCATCTCGGTGCCCGGGCTTCGTTATGGTTGCGCAATAGTTCTCCAATCGATTTAATCGGCCTCCTGGCAATTTTTAATTTTTTTCTCTTTTATTTCCTATATTTTTAATGCATTTAATAGATTTTTTAATATGGTTATTTGTTTTTTAGATAGTAAATAGGTTAGTATTTTGTTTATAGAATTTAATAGATTGTTTTAATAGTTTTTTAGATTTTTAAATAAACCTTCCTTTTTTTTAGAGATTTAATAGATTTTAAATTGTTTTTTAGATATTAGTTTTATCTTTTAATATAATATTTTTTTAAATAGATATAACTAGATATTACTTTTCTTTTAATAGAATATTTTTTTAAATAGATATAACTAGATATTACTTTTCTTTTAATAGAATAGATTTTTTAATAGAAGTTAATGTTTTTTAGATTTTATTAAATTTTAATTGATTTTTTCAGATTTAATAGGATAGATTTTTTTAAAATGGAATTTAATGTTTTTAGATTTTATTAGAGTTTAATTCTTTTTTTTAGATTTAATTGGGTTTTTTTAAATAGATATAGATATTAAATAATTTTTTCTGTTTTAATAGGGTAATTAGGGTCTTGTGTTTTATTTTCATTTAGGTTTTAATTAGGATTAAGTTTGTTTTTAGGATTAATTAGGGTTATTAGTAATTTTCATTTAGGTCATTAATTAGGGTTAATTAGAGTTTTTAATTAGGGTTTTAGTTAATTTTTGTTTTAGTTTAATTAGGGTTTTATTATTAAATTTTTGTTTAGTTAATTAGTTAATATTCATTTTGTTGGTTTAAGTGGTCCTTAATCAGGTTTAATTCTGAGTAATTAATAATTGGGCCAGTATCCATTTCGTGAGGCCCAGATCAAAAGTCTGAAGCCCAAAATCCTGCCAGGTGTCATATAAATAGAGTGCCACGCGTGGGTCCACTCTTTCATCCACCTCATCCTCTCAGCACTGCCAACACACTTTTCCACTCACCATTTCCCTCACACGTGTCCCTCTCCTTCTCCCTCTGTTTGCATGCTCGCCACTTGTCCACCTGTTAGCCCTCGCCGGAGACCTCCCCTGACCGGCATGCAATCCCGGTGACCACCCTAACCGTCACCGCCGGCCGCCGTAACACCCCTCTAACCGTCGCCGGAAAATCGTAATCCACTGGGAAGTTCATCCCTTCTTCATCTTTTTTCCAGATCGTCAAGAATACACCGTGTGTTCATCATCAACCGTCGCCGGTAAAATCACGAGGTCGTCGGAAACTTCATCCATATTCCTGCATTTTCCCAAATTTTCCACCACATCCTTCAACGAACTTCAAACTCCGAAAACATTCATGCATGTTCATCAAACGTTGCAAGAACCCAACCGTAAACTCCTGATTATTTCCAGATTCGTGAGATCATCGTCTTCGAGAATTATCAAGGTTCATCAATATTCATCAAGCCACCGAGAATCCAAGATCTTCATCATCAGTTTTCTTCCAGATTTCTCCAGATTTTCCAGAAACATCAAAGGCATCGTTAATCTACAAGCATCTTCGCCAAGAACGTTCGCCTAGATCTTCGTCCGTTCAAGATCTTTCTTCAGATCTTCAAGAATCTCTTCCGTCCAGGGCTCCGTCGACGATCACCAAGCCACTTCGCCAGCGATCTCTTTCAAGATCGTCAGGAGAACTTCCAGATTTTCTCCAGACGGTACCATCTCCACAGCTTCGCCCAGGTTCTTTTCTTTGAAACCACCACTTCCATAGTTTGTTATTTAGCTGTAGATCGAGGTTTCGTGGTTGATAGGTTTGAGGTGGAGGTAGGGTAGAATCTAGGGTTAGATTGATCGGTAGGACGTGAGGTTTGGTGAGGATGAGTTGGGGAATGGAAACTGAGGAGGTTTTGTGGTGCGTTTGAGAGATTGAGGGAGTTTCAGAGAGGGAGAATCAGAGTGCCGTTTAGGGTTTCTGGGTTAGGGAAGATGAATAGTAGCAGTGTGAGGGGAGTTTTGAGGGATTAGGGTTTATTGCTGAAGGATGGGTTGGACTGAACTCGGGCCTTAAGCCCAAAAATGCATAGTTTGCTGATCCATCCCCCATGTTGTCCCAGGCGCCCCCTCTCCTACTTGCATTTTGGTCTGGGCCTAGCCCAGATTTGCTGTCTGCACCCCCCGTTTGGGGCCCCAAACATGAATAACAAGCGAATCTTCGCTATTCGCCCCCCCCCCCTGTTTGTTTTTTCGTTTTTCCTTTGGTGAAGCAGTCTGGGCCCAGCGCAGTGATATCTGCACCCCCCTCCTGGGCCCAATGCATTTCTGCATTGTAGAAAATTGCTTTTGTCACCCCTGTTTTTTAATTTGGTTTGAATTTTCATATTGTTTTATGGTTGCATATAGTTTACAAAAAAAATCATAATAAATTCAAAAATAGTCATTTTTTTACATGGGATTTTTTTTCTCATTCTCATTAATGTCTCAAGAAAATTATCAAAAAATAAAATTAGTGTTTTAATCATTTTTCTATTTTTGGGGAATTTCTACATTTAGTTGCTTTTATTGCATTTTAGTTTGGATATCCATTTTGTTGATTTTTGTTTAGCCATTTCCTTTCATATTTTGATGTGATTCTTTTTCCTATGGATAGATTAGAGTATTAGGTTCCCTTAGAGATTTATCTCACATTTTTGTGATTTAATCTTGTTTAGTCTTGAACCATCAACATTAGGGTGACTAAAATTAGGGTTAAACTTGACGTAGGTGCATCATAACACTTAGATTTTGGGTTTTTTTAGCTTGAATTAGGAGATGGGAAATATAGGGTATGTAGGATAGATGTATAAATCCCCTTAGAATTAATTTTAGGATTTTTAATAATATACTACTATTTTACTTGATTTTCGTAAATAGTGTGATTGTTTGGTGTGGCCATTATGGGCTTTTGTATTGTTTGTTTGGGGTTGGGCTTTGCTATGGGGTATGGGGCTTGGATTGGGCTTGTGGAGCATGAAGGAACATGAGAGAAGATTGAAGATGGAGATCAAAGTTGGATGCATGGATATTCTTGTGCTTGCAGATGTTTTTGAAGACATAGGAAATAGGAATAAGCATAGCCTTAGAATAGACTAAATTCTTTGTACAAGCATGGATAGCTTATTGTGCTTCCATTCCTCTCTATGACATAAAGTCCCTCTAGGGTATTCACCTCCCTCCTTTGGAGGGATAAGTGGCCTTACCTTAGAGGTAGAACTTTGAGGGAACCAGTCTTTCATGATGATAAGCACTTATAGGCTTCCTTTGGTTGTCAATAAGCTGTTTTATCGTTCCAACTTATTCTGTTAAGTGATTCTCTTCTGGAGTGCTTGCCTTGAAGATGGAGCTCACATAAAGCTTGGAGGCCATTGGAGTTTGATCTTGGGGTTCACTTGAAGATGTTATTGTTTTGCTGTTAATCAACTGTTAGAGTTGGATGTTTTTCAGAGTTGCTGCTGTAGGAGCTGGGCTGTCAGACCTGGTTTTGGGGTTTTTATTTTCTTTGTTGTATTGTTTGTTAATTTTCCCCTTAGGTTTGAAGTGAAGCCGTTTCACTTTGCCTATTGTTTTCTAGGTTCGAGGTTGAGTGGGACTCCCTTGCCTCGCTTGTACTGTTGCATTCATGCATTTTACTGCTTTACTGTATATGTGTTGTTTCTTTTCCGTTTATCCCCTAGGATCTCTGTTTCTCTCTGCGCAAGAGAGAAATATGACAGACATTAGGTGTTAACCCATGCATGACAACATTAGGGTAGTTTTGATTCCCATTTCAAACCATAGGTTTTAGAGTTCTTTCTCTTCTATCTCAAAATCATTCAAAACACAGTAATAAGATTTTAAACATCAATAAAAAAACAGTTCTTGTGTAAAAGACTGAAAACCAATCAAAGTGTCATTTTTGTCCGCTTGGACCCGTAATCAGGAGAAAATCTTTTTTAGAAGGATAAAAACAAACAGACAAATCTGTGTCTTCCGTAGCTCGAACTACGTTTGCTCTGATCTTTCATGCTGTATGAAAGTACGTAGGCATAGGATGTTGTATCCTAGCGAGCAACCTTCCCCTTCTTTCCCGTAGGTAGGCGAACTACATTGACTCTGATTTCTCGTTCCATACGATAATACGTAGGCATAAAGTGCGATACTTTGCCGAGTCATTTTCTTTTCCTTTAACCCCAAACCTGTAGAGTAGATAGAATAGCAATCCGTACTAGAAAACAAGCGTGGATCCCGTCGAGTACGACGGACGTGAGGGGTGCTAATACCTTCCCCTCGCGTAACCGACTCCCGAATCCAGGATTTGGTTGCGATGATCATTCCTTTCCCGTCTTTGCGGTAGGTTTACTTCTAGCGTTTCCTTTCCCTCCGTTGGGATAAATAACGCACGGTGGCGACTCTTCTGTTCAGCCGGCGCCGATTTTCGCAGTAGCGATAGCTGGCGACTCTGCTGGGGACTCCAACGGTTCCCTACGCGAGTCAATCCTAGCGCTTGTTTTCCCGTCGTGGGTTTTGTATGGATTTACTTTTCATTCATTTACTTTCAGCATTATATTATTGTTGTTATTGCTGTGGGTATGAGGGGGTTCTATGATTGAGAGATAAGTCGGACCTGGGCTTGAGTGCACCTAGAATTAGAGTGGAAATTAGTGGGCGCGTGCATGCTTTGCATGTACTAGTGTCTCATGAAATCCACGCTCAGACGAGGTTCTTCTGGTTGGCTTCTTTTTCAACCCTTTGGGTTGAAGGGGTTGTTGGTTAGTTGGATTGTCGACTCTGGGGACCGATCATTTGGAAGTTGGCTAAGTGAGGCCTCTTCCGCCCATGATGATGCCACACCTTCTGGGTATCGTATCATCAGTCTTGAAAGTCTGTGAAGCCAACGAACGCATAGGATGCCACCTTGTGTCAGTTATTAGGACACCTACCTGTGAGAGGGGTTGGGCATGCAGGTAACTTGACCTCCAGATTACCGGTTTTCTTGATTGAGGTTCAGTATTGTTGGAGGACAGTGTTATTGGGTCTATCAGAGACCAGGTTGGAGCATTGTGGATGGTCTTGAGCAGCTTGTGGGTCTATTTGAGGCCAATATTGTGGATTGGACTTCTCAGCCAGGGGCACTTGATCCCTTGTTGCATTGCTTGCATATTGCATTGTTTGCATCATCATGTGCATATCATTAACGTGTGTCTGTGCTGCAGGTGCATTTTCATACTCCCCGATCCTAGTGCTCCGAACTTCTATCTGTTATTATGAGTACTTTGAGGAAGACTGTTGCGTATAAGTTGCCTAACCCTAATGTGACTTCTCTGTTGGGTCTGATTTCCCTGACTGACGATGATGTGAAGAGAAGTTTTAGAAAGAGTTATGGGAGACTACTGAATTTGGTTTGCAGACCAACCACATATGAGCTGAATGGGTTATACACATTGATGCAGTTATATGATCCCTCCTTGAGGTGTTTTATGTTCCAGGACTTCATTTTGGCTCCGACCATGGAAGAGTACGCTGAGTTTCTAGAGTTGCCAGTTCAGAACAGAGTGCCCTTCATTCATTTTGATGCTAAGCCTAAGCTGGAAGACTTAGCTGATCCCTTGCATATGGATCCTACAGAGTTGTTGTTGACTTCCTGGCATGGAGTTTCTGGGTTTTCTCTCAAGTTCTTGGTTGGCAAAGCTCAAGAATATGCCAAAAGTGGCTGTTGGATTGTGTTTAACGTTGTTCTTGCTTTGTGCATCTATGGGATTATACTGTTCCCTAATCTGCCTGAATTCGTTGATTTGGATGCATTCTACTTGTTTGCTGCAGGCAACCCGGTGCCTACCTTGATTGGAGATTTCTATCATTCCTTGCATTATAAGAATGAAAACAGAAGGGGGGAAAATGTCCATTGTTGTGTACCTTTGCTGAACATGTGGTTTGAGAGCCATCTGCCCAAGAAGGGTCCTTTTGTTGAATCTGCACATACAGCTGAATGGTCTGAGCGTCTAATGAGACTTTCTTCAAAAGACATTGTCTGGTTCGATAGAGATTTATTGGGGTCATAGATTATCTTCAGTTGCGTCGGGTTTCCCAACGTTCCTCTAATTGGGAGGAAGGGGTGTATTAACTACAACCCATCTTTGTTGGTTCGACAGTTTGGGTATGCTTTGAAGAGTCCACTGGAGGAGGAAGAAGTACAGGAATCTCTGTATGTCACTGGTGACCTGAGTGGGGAATTATTGGCCAAGCTTCAGCACGCTTGGAATCATATCTGCAGAAGAGGGAAACCATTACTAGGCAAGAATGATTGTCAAGCCTATATGCCTTACAAGGTGTGGATTCAAAAGAGGGTAAGACAGGTGCAGATGCATTTTCCAGCAGTATCACTTCCTGTTCCCATTCCAGTTGAGGAACCCACTTCTGTGGCTATTGAGGTCTATGAGCAGGTAGTGAAAGAAAAAGAAGACTTGATAAAGATCAATGAAGAGTTAAAGAAGGAATTGGCTCAAATCTGGAGTGAGAAGAACAAAGCTGTGTATTCCTTCCAACAGCAGGCTGAGTTGGTAAACAGGCTAGGTGCCGAACTGACAGAAGAGACAAAGAAACGTGAACGCCTGGGAAAAGAATTCAGAAGCTCTCATGATATGTTAGAGTCCAAGAAGAAGTCACTTGATGCCGCCTACCGGGAAATCTCTTCGTGCAACAGAACATGGAATGCTACGCTAACCAACAATAAAAAGAGGGAAGACAAATTGAAACAGCAAATTTCTGAACTCGAAGATCATTTGAAGGCTAGCAAGAGAAAGTATGAAGAGGAGGTTATGACAAGATATAGTCTTCAGAACTCATTGAACAAAGTCGTTGAGTGCAAGAAGGAGGACGTGTCTCAGAAATGAAAGTTAGATGATCGCTTTGGAGAGGGGGCATGGGAGGAATCTATTGGTGATTTACGACGTGTTCTCAAGCAAAGAGATCTACTTATCGAGGGATTGCTTTCTCAACCAAATCATCCCGAGACTAAGAGATTATTAGAGGAGTACCAGGCGTATGGTCGCACTTGACTATCTCATGTATTGATGTGTATGCTTTGTTTGCATTGTGCTGGCCATCATCAGGATTGTTGGTTGAGGTCATGCCTTCTTATTGTACGCTCATTAATATTGTATTCCTGACTTGATGGGATTTTCTGCAATGTATGAGATGTTTCTATGATTGGGTTTCGAGCTTATTACTGCTATCACTGTCACCGCACTGGCACATTGGCACTAGAATTGGGGAGTGATATTCCCTAATGCACAGACACATGTTGCATTTGCATACACATTCATATTGCATTACAGGTGATTATTGAACTGTATCTCATTTCCTGCACGTCTCCAGGTTTTTCCAGGATTGAAAGTCAACGTCCTCACCGATACTCTACTCGTACCAATTGCAAAAGAGTCATGGACCAGATGCAAAATGAGATGCAGGAGATGTGTGAAAAGCGGGCACTGTTCATGCAGACGATGGAGACAATTGTGAAGGGGCAGGAAAACCTGCAAACTTTGGTGCAGCCATTGCTGGCGAGAAATGTCGGAAATGGAAACGAAGACCACAATTCTGTACGTGTTGACACCATTCATGGGGATGGTACTCCTACGCCTGTAGCTCCATCTGTGGTGAATATACCTGTTGTGAATGTGAACAATGGCGTTGGCGTCGGGAATGGTAATACAGGAATGGGTAATGAGACTGTCATTAACAATGTTGGATTCGGAGACGCCAATCTGGGCGGTGATAATAATGGAGGTAATGGCTTTGGTAACAACGGATTCGGCTATAACGACCAGGGGCTTGATTATGTCAACCAGGATGGGAAGTTTGGCTTCAACGCTCAGGGTTTCGGATATGATGGTTTTGGTAATGCTAATCAGGGCTATGGCGGATTCGGTAACGGAAATGGTGCTGGAATGATGCCTTTTGGACCTGCCGGGGTCACTCAAGGGTATGGTAATAGAGGACGGGGCCCTATGATGAATCAGACTAGATTTAGTCGTAACAATGGATACGGAAATGAGAATGTTAATTGGATGGAAGACCAACAAGAAGATGCCTTCTCTGGTAGGGGTATGGATGGACATGTGGATCCTGTTCAGAGGATCAAAATGCTTGAGGAACAAATGAAGGGTGTAGTGAATCAGAATATTTCTGGTTTAGATATGACCACGATGGGATTGGTGCCTGGCCTAAGGGTACCGCTGAAGTTTAAAGCTCCCACCTTTGATAAATATAAGGGAGACACTTGTCCGAAGGTGCATGTTCGCTCTTACTACAGACGGATGTCCGCTTACTCGAATGATGAAAGAATGCTGATGCATTTCTTCCAAGACAGCTTATCTGGACCGTCACTTGAGTGGTATATGGGGTTGGAGCCCACTCAGATTAAAACATAGAAGCAACTGGCTGAGGCGTTTGTGACTCATTACAAGTATAACAGTGACCTGGCACCGAACAGGGTCCAGCTGCAAGGCTTGTCACAGAAAACTGGGGAGAGTTTCAAAGAATATGCGCAAAGGTGGCGCGACATGGCGGCAAGAGTGCATCCTCCTCTGGTGGAGAAGGATATGAACGATATGTTCGTTGGAACATTCACGGGGATATTCTACGAGAAGTTGTTTCCTGTTGCGTTGGGCAGTTTTTCCGATCTGATCTTGATGGGTGAAATGATTGAGAATAATATTAAGGTGGGAAGGTTCCAAGCTGGGGAGTCTACTTCATCAGGAGGTAATAGAAAAGCATTCGGTGGTCGACGTCAAGGTGATTCTAATGCAGTGTTTGGTGGTCGGGGCAGGGGCAGAGGAAGACATCAGTATAATCAGCCGCAGCAGATAGCTAGTGTCACGATTCCGATCCCTCAACAGAGACAACAACAACAACCGCAACAACAACAGCAGCAAGGGCAGAATGCTGGCCAAAGAAGATTTATGAATGCGAAGCCGAAAAGAGTGTTTGAAGCGCCTCCTTCCACGTACGCGGAACTCTTTCAGACACTGTTGGGGCTGAATTTAGTTGAAAAGAGGACCTTGGCACCGCCCACGGGACCAACCCTTCCTTATGGGTATGATGTTAACAAAACATTGTGACTTCCACTCCGGGGCACCCGGGCATGACATAGAGGCCTGTCATGCGTTTAAACATAAGGTTCGGGATTTACTAGATAGCAAGGCCATAAATTTTGGATACGCGGGTCCAAATATAGTACAACAGCCCATGCCCAACCATGGGGCAAATGCTATTTTGACTGAGGAGGATTTGAATCTGGTCATGAATGTTGATGAACTGAAAACACCGTTGTGTGAAGTAAAGAGCAGGTTATTGAAAGGAGGTGTGTATCCGGGTTGCGATTGTCGTGGTGAAATTTGGATACCAAACTATTGATTAGTTTGAAGCTTTAATTCATTTTTGCAACCGAACTTTGATTTTGTCCAAAGGAAGGGATAAAGATCAAAAATACTCATAATGCAATGCAAATGCAAGGTTTAGAGAGTTATAGGTTCGGGGTTTGGTTAAACTTAGGGAAGGTACTAGCATCCTAAGTTTCTGTAGTACTCTACAGGAACCTCTTGTTTCATGTTTGTTTATTGCTAAGTGTTTATCTGCTTAATAGTTTAAAAGACCTAGGGGTTTATTTCTAAGTATACTCGATAAGATGTCGCATCTTATGCCTACATATCCTTACGGGAGTGGAATCAGAGTACTTGTAGTTCCCCTAAAGGGTTAGAGGAGCTCTTTGACTGTGGTCAAAGTTCCTACGGGTTTAGGGTAGTTATTTTGATTAGGTTTAGGAGAAGAGATGAGTCTTCATGTTAAGGGAGATGTAACCGCCACAAGGTGTAAAGGGGGTTGTAGGAAAATAGTCTTTGCATCGTCTTAAGAAAAGGGCTTAAGTACTCGGATTGTTTGACGAGTATGCCTTTATCACTCTTAAGGCAAAGTTCCTACATGTTTGATTGTATTATTGTGGGGGTGGAGATTATATCTCACTTAAGATGATTAATATCTATTCTCTATTGTGTTTGAAAAAGTTGTATAGTGTTGTTTGTTTGTTCTAAGTTGTAGAGATAATGGTCCTTCCTATGGGGTAGGATCTATCTTAAGCGATCAACTTGAATAGAATCAAGGATCGTGGGGAAATGATGCAAATGACGTGCACTACACACAGGTGTTGACTCATGTGTAGGTTTTTCCTTTAGACGAAATGCGATGCGGGGATGTAAATTACGATACTATTAAATGGCTGTAAAATAAATTGCAGAAAAATAAATCATACACACGCATGAAAGCGCTAAGTGAGTGAGAGTGAATGTGAGTGTGTGAAATCGGAGCGAAGTCGTAAGCGTGAATGTAAGTTGTAGGGCTGATTTTATATGAAATGATTAATTTAGTTGATGTTGAATTGATTCTAAGCGAGAAGTTGTATTATTTTATGAGAAAATTATATTTGGTGAGGTTGATTTTATGGGAGGTTATTGTGAATTTGTTTTAGTAAAAGTTTTAATTGCTTTAAAATAAATTAGACTTTTTGACAAAAAATATAGATATTACGTGGATTGATTCGTTTTAGTTTTAATAAAAGTTGGTGAATTAATTAAATTTGAATTGATTTATTTGAATAAAAGAAGTTTGAATATCTAAAAGTTTTTCATTATTATCTTATTAAATAAATAAAAAAACATGAAATGGTTTATTACGAAAGTTAAAAGGATTTTTTTTTTAAAATAGCTTTGTTATTATTAATAAACAAATAAAAATATTTTATTGAACTTTTTATTATTAAATAATAAGTTATTTGATGGAATAAGGTGAAATGAAAATAAATCGAATTTAATGAAATAAATGATAAATTAATAAGTTAATTAAAAAAGAAAAAAAGATTGAATGGATAATTTAGATAGGAAAAGTTTATTAATTTGTTTCTAACAATCTGATAAAAAAAAGTTAATAGGTTAATTAATTAAAGTTAATGATTAATTAAAAGAGGTTAATTAAAAGTTTTAATGATGATTAGTTATTATGAATATTAAATCAGCGATTAATTCACTCTAATGGCAGATTAAGAAAAGATTAAGGGGGGCGAGAGCAATTGGATGCGGGCGCAGGTGAAGGCTTACCGTGAAGATGCGACTTGGAACGTTAGATGGTGATCCGTTGGAGATCGTGTGACTGTGAACCGAGGGTGCATCATATGTGTGTGGGCGTGTTGTGTGTGATTATATTACAAAAAAAAATTGAAAAAAGAACAGAGAGAAAAAAAACCTAGATCCTAAACCAACTCTTCTCTCTCCGTCGGTGACTCTCTCTACCCTCCAATCTTGCTTTCTTTCTCCCTCATCGACTGACCCGCCCGTGTCCTTCCTTCTCCGTTTAAGTCATCTCATCATCTTCTTTCGTTTCGCCGTTTCCTCCAGGTGTTCTCTCATCTTTCTTCTTTCTCTGATTTCGACTCTCACTGCAATCTTCCGTCGATTCTGAATCCTCTCCTATATAGGACAAGCAAACAAAACAAAATCAAACAGTTCAACGGAGTTATCCTGAAATGCTTACGGTTTTAGTGGTTTTCGCAGGGTTCTTTGCCGGTGATGGTGTGAGACGGAAAAACGAAGGTCTCGAAAGTGGCTTCTCGATGACGCCGGCGGATGGAGGATGAGCGGCTTACGGCGGAGTCCAGCGAAGGGTAAATCCTCCTCTTTCTTTGATTTTTCTGTATGTTAGGATTTTGAATTGGGATTTATGTGTGATTTTGTAGGTTTCTAGGAATGTTGTTTTTTGTTGATGTCTTTTTCTAGTTCTGATATGAGTCCTTATATAGGGTTGTAGGGTGCAAGGAGAGTTGAAGAGTAATGATGGCATTTCCAATTCCAGTGGAGCATGTTGGTTGGATTTGGAACAAATTGATGGTGACGATTCCCTCTTGAGGAATTTGAATTAATTCTGTTTTTGTTATGTTATGTTTCGATTCTTATTGAATTGCTTCCCTTCTGAGACAGACATGCTGGGACTGTTGTGGGAAGAAGCAAAACCTTCCATTTTTGACTTATCCTTTCCTATTTGTTTTTTATTTTGGTCCGCTATTTCGACTGTTACAGGTGATGATTTATCGGAGATATTTCCATATGGCCTAACGTTGCATATGCCTTCAATAATTTGATGCGAAGGAACTTGGGCTGGGGGTCCTGCAGGCTGCTGCTGAGGAGTAATTTGATGAGGAAGGGCAAGAGCCAACTGATGGTCATTCGCATCAGACACAATATCGGTTTTTCAGGATCTGCAGAAGGTGATCTGTCCTCATTGGACTGTGAATGGCTTGAGGCAGGGGATTCTTTCTGAGCAGGTTGAAGCTTGGCTAGTTCTTTTTGAGTCTCAGCTAACTAGTATGAGGTTGTCCGCATATTTCTTCATGCTCTTCTCTACAGTTGCAATCACATCTTGGCTTAAAGAATCTTCAAGTGGATTATAGGCAGTAACGGGAAAAACGAATGTCCTTGCTACCCTTGATTTGTGAAAATTCGTGGTTGAAGTAGGGGCGATTACAGAGTCGTTGTGATTGCCATTGGAATTGGAATTTCTGTTGGAAAAGTCTTCGTAGGAACATAAGATGTCATCAGAAGCAAAATCAAAGCCTTTAGAAACGGGGTTACCGTGACCAGACGATCTAGAAGCCATGGACGGAGTTTGAAGGTGCGAAAGAAGAATTCAGTGATGAGAGAGAGAGGGAGTTGTGAAGCAATTGGAGTAAGGAGTCGACGGTAGCTCCAATTAGAGGTGTTATTGTTCATTGATTTCCCATGTAACTTTAATAACCTTCTTTTAACATTGATGTTGGTTTTGACAGGTCGCTTTTGTCTAGAGGAACCTGCGTTGGCTTTCGCTTGCTACGATTGACTTGGCTACTAGGTTGTTCATTTACTGTGGCCTGCTGATTACTCATCTGCTGCAATTTTGCGTACTGAGATTCATAGTTGGGATTACTTGTTTTGATTGCTTCATGGTTAAATACAGGATTTCTCAGATTTCTGAGCTTCGTTTGCTTGAGCATGCTGGCGGGAAACCGGTAGTTGAATAAATGAGGTGAACTTTTCCATCTCTAGTTCCCCTTTATGCCTTTTTTGAAATCTATTTCTGGGAGGAAAGTGAACAATATGGCCTTGATTTAACTCTGTGACAGGTTTTGAACATTGTTTGTTTTGTGAATTCTGTCTCAAGTTTTCTTCTCTTCGTACATGGCGGTGGACTTCACCTACTCAAATCAACCCCTTCAAGACATGCTTTGGTGATGACATTCGTGGGCAAGAATGAATTGGGTCGACAATTGGTATGCCATTGCTATGCTATTTCTTTGTTTCTTTTAAAGGCTTACTCGGTGGTCACAAAAGCGTTACTCTCATACTCCATCTTTTGCAGCTCAAATGATGTTTCTTAGAGGACGGCAGAGGTAGCATTCTAAGACGGTTTCCGAGTTGAGAGTGGCATATGTGTGGTGTTTTAATATGTTCATCCTTTAGGATTTGCAATAAGCTCCTGAAATGTGGCAGAAGTTCGGATTCGAGTTACGGTAAGTGAATTTGTTTTCCAATAGTTCTCATGGTGATTTTGACTTCTATTGAAGGTTTTACTGTCAGTTGAGTTGCGTTACTTTCGGTGCAGCCAACATTCCAAAGGCTTTGTCTTTGAGTATTCGTGCGGTTTGCTGAATACTCTGGTTTGTTGCAGGATTCTTGGTCTGATATGTAATTGAAGATAAATTGTTCTCAATTTTGTTAACAGAGCTAGGAAGAAAATCGCGGTACTCCACTTTCGGCTTCGAATTAGATGGGTGGGAGTGATGGACCGGTAGCCTCGGAGCGGACTTGGAGTCTCGGTATTCCAAACGATGTGGTATGAAGCTTAACTTTTAAACACGGGAATCCATTAAAATAAACCAAGTGAATTAATCGAAATGCCTTTGTCTTTTGCAGCGGTATAAATACCGACAATGGAGCATAAGCTGCGGTTGAAGATTGTTTCCATCGGAATAGCATCTGCTTCTTCCTTTTCTTGCATTAATCAAGTCAAAAGCTTTGAGAAACCAATTCTGCTCAAAAGTATAGCAGAATGCAGATGAATCTATGGTAGCAGTTTGTCCCATTAAAGCATATACAACACAAATAGCAAAGACAAGATTCTGGGTCATCAGGTCGCTGTCAGCATCATCTATGAGTGGCATTTTCAATTGGCAGCAAAGAGAAGTGGCTATTAAGTATAATCTACCAGGAGTCATCATAAAATAACTACTTAAAGAGCTTTGATGATATTCTCTGCCGGCCTTGCGTATCGAGTAGTAATTTGAACATATGGTTAGTATTCTTTTGGCACATCTATCTTGCTCATCTTCCGTTTGTAGCTTGTTTTATGGACCTTGATGCCTCGGTCTAATCATCCCCTTTTTGTTTCATGTCAAGAATTGCTATAAACATGACAGGGTCGTGTATCACTCTTCAACCTCTCTACTGCTTATCTCTGTTCCACAGTGCTCCCCGTCAAGAGTCACAATTTCCAACAAGGTCAAAAGAAGCATCCAAATGTCGCTTGCAGTCTTTACGAAGCGCAACATTGGCACATTATGAAGCTTCAGGTTTGGCAGCCGCAAGCAAGTCGTGGTGTGGCTCAAGGTTCATAGCGAGGGCATAACATTATTGCTATGGATTGAGATAATTCGACAGGTTCTGTGATTTACAATGACAGTTGCGATAATGATTTGGTATTATTTTAATTTCCATGTATAGCCCGCAGCGTTTCCGTCAAGGCAAATTTCTCTGTTCAGGAGTGTGCTTGCCTTACTGTTGTTACCATGATGTATGCATATTCTGTTTTGAGCTTCCCGGTGAATACACTGTTATGTGCTTGGCGTATGATTCTCGCCGCTTGATGCGTGTGTGTACTGCTTGGTGCTGATATTTGTGAATTAATCCTCTGCTCTGTTTTGTTATTCCCCACAATCACATAACTCATGGTTTTCCGATTAAATTGATCATGTTTCGCTTATTGTTTGAATTGACTCAATGGTACATGACTTATTGAATCCATTCATTTCTCTTAACAGGTTGTAAAGGAACCAAAGTGACAAGCTGCAGCTTAGTGTTGACGACATGTCTCGACAGTACCGCGGTTCAACTGAGTTTGGTCTTGCTTTATGAATGTGCTGCAATTGCCCTTTAGGCTAGGCTAGGCTTAATTCTTTGAATTTTAAAGGGCACCGAGTCTTTTATTTCTTGTACAGACCATGGTTTTTCTTATGACCATCCTTTGCATTGTATTCCTTATAACACTTGAATTTGTTAATTTGAATTTATGAGTTTTTGCATTTTGGATTAGTTAACTCGGACGTGATGTGTCTTAATTGGAATGAACCTTACGAATCTTCAAAGTTAAAACATCCTGAGCCTCAAGGACAATGCCACCATGACTATATTGACTTGTGGATGCTTGACATATACTTAGACTTGCACTTAATTCTTGAATTCTGAACTCAACTTTGTAGAAAAAGATGGGTCTTCGAACTCGGTGAAACATGACGAATTTGAACTCTGGACATAGTATTTTGGGGCCATGCCTCCATGAGATACTTCCGAACTCGATCCACAACATAATGCGAACACGAACACTTATTGAAAGTGCCACGGGGTGTGACCCACAACTATTTAGAACTATTTTGGAAAAAAAACTTTAAAACTGGCTGTAAGCACTTGATTCACGCTTTGGAAGAATCTCTTAGGAGGATTAATTTTGAATGTAACAATCATCACGGTCTTCATGGATATTCTTATTACTCATGGCGATTTGGCCATAATAATAGTCATTGCTTAACGCTAATGAGAAGACACTCTGATTCTTCAGGTGACCCTTGATTTCAAATATGCTTGATGGTGGGAATAGATATCATCGACACTTGAGATCAATATACCTGTATGCACTTCTTAGTAATAATAAGCAGACACACAGAGCTTTCACTGATATTTGAAACTCCTGCAGCAAACCTATAAAGCAAAAAAATATAAACCAAACTGGTTAAATGGTTAACTAAAATAGAGATGATGGACTTAGGTGACATGCAAGAAAATGCACAAGGGGGTGGGATCTTGAAGTCAAAAATTAGGGTGCAACAGATGCCCCTATTTAAGTTACTTCTATCCGGAGATATGGAGATTGAAATCTCTGTCTCGACGAGATAGGAGGGACTTAAATACAAACATTGCACGAATTTTTGGCCCTAAGAGGCCACCGAATGCGAATGATATGCAATGATATGAGAACGCAAAACAGAGGTCATATGGAGAAATGGCGCCACAGGGGAACAACTAGACGCGATACATGGGAAGAACGGGCTCATCAGAGCGAGGCTCTATGGGAGAAAATCGACAATCGCAAAGTATTTATAAATATGTTGTGAAGAACTTGGGAGAGAAATCCTCTTGAGGAATCTACTTTATATGTCAAATGTAATTGATTCGAGATATCATCTGGAGAAGTCTACTGCCGAGACTTGTAATTGAGAATACTTTTGCCAAACTATTTACTGTTAAAATCTGTAAGGAATCTACTGCCGAGATTCTGTGTTGAAGTCTGTTGGAGAAATACTTCTGACGAAGTCTTCTGGAAATCTACCGCCGAGATTAACCAGGAACTGTAAGATGTCTACCTACTGCCGAGGTCTTTTGGGAATCTACTGCCGAGATTAACCAGGAACTGTAAGATGTCTACCTACTGTCGAGGTCTTCTGGGGATCTACTGCCGAGATTAACCAGGAAATGTAAGATGTTCGAATGATCGTCGTTGTAGACGGTAGATGTCGTTGATGTAGATTGTAGAACTTCTCCGAGCATCATGGTGTGGGAACCATGAGCTGGTCTCAGTCTCTGATGTAAAACTTCCCCGAGCGTCATAGTCTGGATGCTATGAGCTGGTCTCAGTCTCTGATGTAGAACTTCCCCGAGCGTCATAGTCTGGATGCTATGAGCTGGTCTCAGTCTCTTCCCTGAAATGATGAAAACTCGTGAGAGCATCTTCACAGGGGTTGTAAATTTTGTAGATTGTAGATGTCATTGTAGTTTGTAAAATGTCATTCATTGTAGAACTTGTAGATTGTAAATGTTGTTGTAGATGTTGAACTTGTAGATGTAATTGAGATTGAAAAACTTCACCGGGGATCTTCGGAAGAGATGTGAGCCGGTTGTACGTCTTCTCAAATAAAGAGAGACTATTGTGATAAACTTCTTCGACTTCTCCGGGGAGATGTCGCTGACGGAAGTAAACTTGTGTGATGAAACTCACTGGGGAATTCATTCCTGGGGAATACCTTGTTGTTGTAAAATGTGTGAATTCTCAAGGGAAATGTTTGTAAGGTTTTCCATTTACCATGTCGATAATCACTGGGGATGGATAAACTTTCTTGAGGAGGCTGTCATTTGTCGTTTTGAATAAGATTCTAATCAAAACGAGTTGATCAAATAAAGAGATCCAAATGTAGATGGTCGAGAAAACCTGTGATATTTAGAGCAACCTGTCTTCATGGATATTCTTCTTGGGGAATATAGTGCAAAATAAATGCACACTTGATCCATGTTCAAAAATTGGAGATTATCCACAATGTGATTGTCAGGGACCGAAATTCCATTCAGGAAATATCTGAAGAGAAACTGTTAAACAAGACTCGAACATTGAGGAATGAACTCAAATGGGATGTACTAAAACAACCGCCTTCCACGAGGATCGAACTTCATGGGAAGTTAGAAATATTGCGCTTTTTCTGCCTAGGGCTGACAACTCTAATTGGAAAGAGAAGACGCGCCCAACCACTCGGGGATAAACACGATCAAAGAGACAGAACAAACCAACGCAAAGGTGCAAAATGCATATGCCATGCTACTTATATGATGTGCGTATGCTTAGGCTGACAAGACAAAAGGAAAGAGAAAAAACAGAGATGAAATAAACATCTCGAAGCAAACATCCGACCAATCTTCAAAGATGGAAGTATCACTGGGGATGGGTGGAGAACTGAAATACGGGATCACCAACCTGTTTCGTGGCTTCAAAAACTTCTCTTGGGGAATGGAGATCATCCCACTTGGGAATATAACATCTTAATAAGTCTGAAATATTATCCTGTTGAAGACGAGGATAAAGATCCACTAGGGGTGGATCAAACTCATAACTGTAGGAACTTCATGGATAAAATAAATATCTACTTTACTGGAGAGACTCATGCTGGAGAAGATCGATGTTGATGGAGATCCACTGAGGAGTAAAACACGTTCACTTCACTGGGAAGGTGAAGTTGGAGAAGATTCACTGAGAATTAAACATCATCCACTTCATTGAGGAGGTGGAGTTTGAGCAAATCATTGGGGATTCTGCATCGAAAAGCTTCATCGAAGAATTGTCATGACCACCAAAAATAAAATTTATTGGGGACATGAAGAATGTTGCAAGAACAAGGTGATGTAATAGTTGCCATTTGAATGATAGTTGTTGCACATGGGCAAGATAATCTTCGTTTCTCAGATGCCCCTGGTCATATGATAATGAGAAGAAGACCATTCCAGGAGGATTTTACAGAAAACATGGCGTCCCATTATTTTCAAACTCTCTAGAGATTTGCCGAATCTCGACGTAATTGGCCCTGATTGGCGGTATGATGACTGAGTCTTCAGAAATAGCTTCTTTAGATGAAGTCGAATTTGTATAAAACAAACCACTCGGAAATAACTTGCCCCTGTCTAGCAGAATCTTCAAATTTCAACAATGATGCCTGTATGTAATCTTTCCAGGATATCAAGCAAAGTTAGCAAGTCAGAAATGTTAATTTTGAAACTGTTAATGCAATACGCGTTTGTCTTGAAGTTTTGAAAGGAGATATTATGATAACATTGTGACCGAAATCACTAGTTAGGATATGAAATTATTTTACAAAGCCAATCATTAAATTGAGCATAGCTCATAGGAGTCAGGAAACGTTATCTCACTGAGTATGCTTTCGAAGTAACCTTACTTCAATTAGGACTTTAGAAGGGATGTATCTGGGCTTATTTTACGATTGGTAAAACAAAGGAAATAAAGATCAAAGCTTATGTACCTGCCCATTTTTGAAAAATGTTCACCTTTTGAACGGTTTTAAGTATTCAATCGAACTGACTGGAAAAAAAAAATTCCTGCCCCAGGTTTAAAAATGAGGTTGGAAAGGGTTAAAAAGGATTTAGCTTCCTTATGTCTTTGGTGTTTAGGAGGTTTGAAACAATGTCTTACATCATTAGTAGGTTTTATTCGAAATCATACATCAAGAGACCTTACGTTTTTGATTCGTCATCCTCCTCCCAATTCTTCACCAAAGTGAGGAAAATTGGGTAAAGTTGGCATTATAAGTTGTAAAAACATTTTACGAGTGAAACAAATGGGTTTCTTCAAGACAAACACTTATTGCATTACTTATTCGAAGTAACATGTTCTTACATGCCGATTATGCTTTTAATCAAAGAAAATGAAAAGTAAACATAAGCAAACACAATAAACAGCTGATGGACCCTTTTCTCGGTATTTTCTGGAGTTTTCACTTATATCAGCGTAACGGTATTCCATTCACAACTGGGCTTCCTCCTTTAAAAGTCAGTGTTTCATCATCTATCATTTCTTGAACTTTCTCTTGGAAAACTTTGCATTCTTCAATCGAATGCCCCAACACTCCATCATGAAATTCACAGTTGGTGTTCGAGTTGAACCACGGTGGATGAGACTTCATGATTCTAGTCTTTCTGGGTGTCATCACTGAGTTTCTAGCAAAATGAGACCATAACTGACTGTAAGTCATTGGGACAAGGTCAAACCAGCGAGTTTCCTCTTTCGGAGTATTCAGAGGTGTCTTTTGATTCTGAAACCGTCTTCGAACCTGTCAATTCTGATGCTGATCTGGAGAAATTAATCTTCGTTTATGAGGTAGTCATCGTTTGCGCTGAGCAGGCGCTTCATACTGATGTTGAGGATAAGGTTCTGGAACCGGCAGGATTTGAGAAGAATCCCATACTGCATTAACATGAACGCTTCTTTCCTCTAGGGAATCACCAACTGAAAATTCTTCATTAGCTTGGCCATTATAGTTATCTTGAATTCTTCCACTTTTGAGTGCATTCTCGATGTTTACTCCAACTTCCACAATTTTAGAGAAATATGATGGCACAACGCCTACCATCTTAACATAATAAGAGTCTGGCAGTGTTCTTAGAAACATCTTGGTTAAATCTTTATCTGGAAGTGGTGGACGAACTTGGGCTGCCAACTCTTTCCATCGCTGAGCATATTCCCTGAAAGATTCATCATCATTCTTGCTCATTCCTTCTAGTTGATCACTGTCTGGAGCGATATCCAAATTGTAATTGTATTGCTTCACAAAAGCATCAGCTAAATTTCTCCAAGATTGAATGTGATTCCTTTGTAGCTTCATATACCATATCAAGGATGCCCCAGATAGGCTTTCTTGAAAGCAGTGAATCATCAATTCGTCATCGTCAACATAAGCGGCCATTTTGCGACAAAACATCGTCAAATGATATCTTGGACAAACAGTACCCTTGTACATTTCAAAGTCAGGCATCTTGAACTTCGGAGGAATGATTACACCTGGAATCAGACATAGGTTACGAGCATCAAGGTCAGATGCATCAGCTCCTTTCACTATTTTCAATTGTTCTTTAAATTCACATAATTCTTTCTCCATTGCTATGAATCTAGGATTGTCCATTTTCATCTTAGCATGAACATTCTGGAGATTAGGTATATGCTGTGGAAACTGGGAAACTCTTTTATCACCTTGAACAACCAAGTTATCTTGCACGGGCTGAGGTTGTGTAGCAACATCCACTTGTTGAACATTGTCGTCAGAGGGAAGATCAAATAGCGGATTAGTCATTACTCTGAAGTCGGCCATAAAATCCATATCTTTCGTCCTCTTTACTATCCTTCGGTAATACTTCAAGCTTGGTCAGATGGTCGAGATTTCAGCTGGAAGAGAAAGACAGAAGACCGGATGAGCCACAGAAGAGGCGAGACACATGCATATGCAGAATGCTAAATGAAGTATGAGAATGCAGAAATGAAAGGTTTCATGGAACTCAAGTTCTTATAAACGTTATAGAATACCAAAGAAAATTCATTTATTGGATTACAAGGGAATATTCTCATAAGAGTCCTGACATAATAGATGAATAAAAGCTAATACAGCCCTAAGGAAGTCCTTCATCGTATGAGTCGTCAACTTCTAAAGATTAGTTTGATAGAGGAAAATAAATCCTCCATCTCTTCTTTTGCCCTCGTTGGAAGTAAAAGGGGGATTCCTTGTTCGCTTGGATCTTTAATGATAATGAGAGTCCCTTGAACTTCTAGTGACCCTCCATGATAAGGGGAGCCTCTTTGTATTTGTCCTTTGAGTTTTCTTCAATCTGAGCTCCTAATTCCTTAGGCCATCTGAATTAGGACTCTTAGAAGAATATCTCAAAAATATTTTTTTGTAATCCCTATTGGTTCTATACTGTTTATAAATAAACTCGGGATTCCATGAAACCAATGCAATATGATGCTTTATGAATGCAACAAACACAGGTAAGCACATAAGGACACAAAGGATAAACAAACAAGGGTCCTAGGTTTGCAACGAGCATGGAGTCAAAGGGTATACCCATTCCCAAAGGTTGTGGACTAAAGGTTTATTGTACCTGCAGAACAAGGTTCTAATAAGGTTCCCAAAGTCATTAGCCCATCTTTCGGATATTATCAACTTCCCAAGTACTCGGGGGTTAATAATATTCTCAAGAGAACTTCTTTTGAGTGTAGTATCGTGTAGCACTATTTCGGGGGTACCCCCTCATAGCCTTGCACTACATCCTAATAAAGGTCAAAGTAGGGTTAAGGTAACTATGGTCCTCAATATCATAGGCTCCAACATCGAATGTAGTGCATGTTTTCACGATTAAAGACTCGTTTAACAATACATCCTTCGAGAGGGCCTCAATTGAGCGTGATTTTCAAGTCAGCTTGGTCGGGATTCCACCCCCTATAAGCCTCTTTGAACATATCACTATCCTATCTTAAGTTCACTCAAGTCCGGGTGTAGGACTTTGTCTCACCACTCAAGAGTATCAACCCAAGAATACAAACAAATAAGCAAGTAAACAAGTAAGCAAATATAAGCAAATATAAAAAGCAATAAAGAAATAAAACAAGATAGGGAGACTCACTGAGGATCCCCAGTGAAGTCGCCATTTCTGTCGCGGTGAAATTTGGATACCAAACTATTGATTAGTTTGAATCTTTAATTCATTTTTGCAACCGAACTTTGATTTTGTCCAAAGGAAGGGATAAAGATCGTAAATACCCATAATGCAATGCAAATGCAAGGTTTAGAGAGTTATAGGTTCGGGGTTTGGTTAAACTTAGGGAAGGTACTAGCATCCTAAGTTTCTATAGTACTCTACAGGAACCTCTTGTTTCATGTTTGTTTATTGCTAAGTGTTTATCTGCTTAATGGTTTAAAAGACCTAGGGGTTTATTTCTAAGTATACTCGATAAGATGTCGCATCTTATGCCTACATATCCTTACGGGAGTGGAATCAGAGTACTTGTAGTTCCCCTAAAGGGTTAGAGGAGCTCTTTGACTGTGGTCAAAGTTCCTACGGGTTTAGGGTAGTTGTTTTGATTGGGTTTAGGAGAAGAGATGAGTCTTCATGTTAAGGGAGATGTAACCGCCACAAGGTGTAAAGGGGGTTGTAGGAAAATAGTCTTTGCATCGTCTTAAGAAAAGGGCTTAAGTACTCAGATTGTTTGACGAGTATGCCTTTATCACTCTTAAGGCAAAGTTCCTACATGTTTGATTGTATTATTGTGGGGGTGGAAATTATATCTCACTTAAGATGATTAACATTTATTCTCTATTGTGTTTGAAAAAGTTGTATAGTGTTGTTTGTTTGTTCTAAGTTGTAGAGATAATGGTCCTTCCTATGGGGTAGGATCTATCTTAAGCGATCAACTTGAATAGAATCAAGGATCGTGGGGAAATGATGCAAATGACGTGCACTACACACAAGTGTTGACTCATGTGTAGGTTTTTCCTTTGGACGAAATGCGATGCGGGGATGTAAATTACGATACTATTAAATGGCTGTAAAATAAATTGCAGAAAAATAAATCATACACACGCATGAAAGCGCTAAGTGAGTGAGAGTGAATGTGAGTGTGTGAAATCGGAGCGAAGTCGTAAGCGTGAATGTAAGTTGTAGGGCTGATTTTATATGAAATGATTAATTTAGTTGATGTTGAATTGATTTTAAGCGAGAAGTTGTATTATTTTATGAGAAAATTATATTTGGTGAGGTTGATTTTATGGGAGGTTATTGTGAATTTGTTTTAGTAAAAGTTTTAATTGCTTTGAAATAAATTAGACTTTTTGACAAAAAATATAGATATTACGTGGATTGATTCGTTTTAGTTTTAATAAAAGTTGGTGAATTAATTAAATTTGAATTGATTTATTTGAATAAAAGAAGTTTGAATATCTAAAAGTTTTTCATTATTATCTTATTAAATAAATAAAAAAACATGAAATGGTTTATTACGAAAGTTAAAAGGATTTTTTTTTTTAAAATAGCTTTGTTATTATTAATAAACAAATAAAAATATTTTATTGAACTTTTTATTATTAAATAATAAGTTATTTGATGGAATAAGGTGAAATGAAAATAAATCGAATTTAATGAAATAAATGATAAATTAATAAGTTAATTAAAAAAGAAAAAAAGATTGAATGGATAATTTAGATAGGAAAAGTTTATTAATTTGTTTCTAACAATCTGATAAAAAAAAAGTTAATAGGTTAATTAATTAAAGTTAATGATTAATTAAAAGTTTTAATGATGATTAGTTATTATGAATATTAAGTCAGCGATTAATTCACTCTAATGGCAGATTAAGAAAAGATTAAGGGGGGCGAGAGCGATTGGATGTGGGCGCAGGTGAAGGCTTACCGTGAAGATGCGACTTGGAACGTTAGATGGTGATCCGTTGGAGATCGTGTGACTGTGAACCGAGGGTGCATCATATGTGTGTGGGCGTGTTGTGTGTGATTATATTACAAAAAAAAATTGAAAAAAGAACAGAGAGAAAAAAAACCTAGATCCTAAACCAACTCTTCTCTCTCCGTCAGCGACTCTCTCTACCCTCCAATCTTGCTTTCTTTCTCCCTCATCGACTGACCCGCCCGTGTCCCTCCTTCTCCGTTTAAGTCATCTCATCATCTTCTTTCGTTTCGCCGTTTCCTCCAGGTGTTCTCCCATCTTTTTTCTTTCTCTGATTTCGACTCTCACCGCAATCTTCCGTCAATTCTGAATCCTCTCCTATATAGGACAAGCAAACAAAACAAAATCAAACAGTTCAACGGAGTTAACCTGAAACGCTTATGGTTTTAGTGGTTTTCGCGGGGTTCTTTGCCGGTGATGGTGTGAGACGAAAAAACGAAGGTCTCGAAAGTGGCTTCTCGATGACGCCGGCGGATGGAGGATGAGCGGCTTACGGCGGAGTCCAGCGAAGGGTAAATCCTCCTCTTTCTTTGATTTTTCTGTATGTTAGGGTTTTGAATTGGGATTTATGTGTGATTTTGTAGGTTTCTAGGAATGCTGTTTTTTGTTGATGTCTTTTTCTAGTTCTGATATGAGTCCTTATATAGGGTTGTAGGGTGCAAGGAGAGTTGAAGAGTAATGATGGCATTTCCAATTCCGGCGGAGCATGTTGGTTGGATTTGGAACAAATTGATGGTGATGATTCCCTCTTGAGGAATTTGAATTAATTCTGTTTTTGTTTTGTTATGTTTCGACTCTTATTGAATTGCTTCCCTTCTGAGACAGACATGCTGGGACTGTTGTGGGAAGAAGCAAAACCTTCCATTTTTGACTTATCCTTTCCTATTTGTTTTTGATTTTGGTCCGCTATTTCGACTGCTGCAGGTGATGATTTATCGGAGATATTTCTAAATGGCCTAACGTTGCATATGCCTTCAATAATTTGATGCGAAGGAACTTGGGCTAGGGGTCCTGCAGGCTGCTGCTTTGGAGTAATTTAATGAGGAAGGGCAAGAGCCAACTGATGGTCATTCGCATCAGACACAATATCGGTTTTTCAGGATCTGCAGAAGGTGATCTGTCCTCATTGGACTGTGAATGGCTTGAGGCAGGGGATTCTTTCTGAGCAGGTTGAAGCTTGGCTAGTTCTTTTTGAGTCTCAGCTAACTCGTATGAGGTTGTCCGCATATTTCTTCATGCTCTTCTCTACAGTTGCAATTACATCTTGGCTTAAAGAATCTTCAAGTGGATTATAGGCAGTAACGGGAAAAACGAATGTCCTTGCTACCCTTGATTTGTGAAAATTCGTGGTTGAAGTAGGGGCGATTACAGAGTCGTTGTGATTGCCATTGGAATTGGAATTTCTGTTGGAAAAGTCTTCGTAGGAACATAAGATGTCATCAGAAGCAAAATCAAAGCCTTTAGAAACGAGGTTACCGTGACCAGACGATCTAGAAGCCATGGACGGAGTTTGAAGGTGCGAAAGAAGAATTCAGTGATGAGAGAGAGAGAGGGAGTTGTGAAGCAATTGGAGTAAGGAGTCGACGGTAGCTCCAATTAGAGGTGTTATTGTTCATTGATTTCCCATGTAACTTTAATAACCTTCTTTTAACATTGTTGTTGGTTTTGACAGGTCGCTTTTGTCTAGAGGAACCTGCGTTGCCTTTTGCTTGCTACGATTGACTTGGCTACTAGGTTGTTCATTTACTGTGGCCTGCTGATTACTCATCTGCTGCAATTTTGCATACTGAGATTCATAGTTGGGATTACTTGTTTTGATTGCTTCATGGTTAAATACAGGATTTCTCAGATTTCTGAGCTTCGTTTGCTTGAGCATGCTGGCGGGAAACCGGTAGTTAAATAAATGAGGTGAACTTTTCCATCTCTAGTTCCCCTTTATGCCTTTTTTGAAATCTATTTCTGGGAGGAAAGTGAACAATATGGCCTTGATTTAACTCTGTGACAGGTTCTGAACATTGTTTGTTTTGTGAATTCTGTCTCATGTTTTCTTCTCTTCGTACATGGCGGTGGACTTCACCTACTCAAATCAACCCCTTCAAGACATGCTTTGGTGATGACAGTTGTGGGCAAGAACGAATTGGGTCGACAATTGGTATGCCATTGCTATGCTATTTCTTTGTTTCTTTTAAAGGCTTACTCGGTGGTCACAAAAGCGTTACTCTCATACTCCAACTTTTTCAGCTCAAATGATGTTGCTTAGAGGACGGCAGAGGTAGCATTCTAAGACGGTTTCCGAGTTGAGAGTGGCATATGTGTGGTGTTTTAATATGTTCATCCTTTAGGATTTGCAATAAGCTCCTTAAATATGGCAGAAGTTCGGATTCGGGTTACGGTAAGTGAATTTGTTTGCCAATAGTTCTCATGGTGGTTTTGACTTCTATTAAAGGTTTTGCTGTCAGTTGAGTTGCGTTACTTTCGGTGCAGCCAACATTCCAAAGGCTTTGTCTTTGAGTATTCGTGCGGTTTGCTGAATACTCTGGTTTGTTGCAGGATTCTTGGTCTGATATGTAATTGAAGATAAATTGTTCTCAATTTTGTTAACAGAGCTAGGAAGAAAATCGCGGTACTCCACTTTCGGCTTCGAATTAGATGGGTGGGAGTGATGGACCGGTAGCCTCGGAGCGGACTTGGAGTCTCGGTATTCCAAACGATGTGGTATGAAGCTTAACTTTTAAACACGGGAATCCATTAAAATAAACCAAGTGAATTAATCGAAATGCCTTTGTCTTTTGCAGCGGTATAAATACCGACAATGGAGCATAAGCTGCGGTTGGAGATTGTTTCCATCGGAATAGCATCTGCTTCTTCCTTTTCTTGCATTAATCAAGTCAAAAGCTTTGAGAAACCAATTCTGCTCAAGAGTATAGCAGAATGCAGATGAATCTATGGTAGTAGTTTGTCCCATTAAAGCATATACAACACAAACAGCAAAGACAAGATTCTGGGTCATCAGGTCGCTGTCAGCATCATCTATGAGTGGCATTTTCAATTGGCAGCAAAGAGAAGTGGCTATTAAGTATAATCTACCAGGAGTCATCATAAAATAACTACTTAAAGAGCTTTGATGATATTCTCTGCCGGCCTTGCGTATCGAGTAGTAATTTGAACATATGGTTAGTATTCTTTTGGCACATCTATCTTGCTCATCTTCCGTTTGTAGCTTGTTTTATGGACCTTGATGCCTCAGTCTAATCATCCCCTTTTTGTTTCATGTCAGGAATTGCTATAATTATGTCAGGGTCGTGTATCACTCTTCAACCTCTCTACTGCTTATCTCTGTTCCACAGTGCTCCCCGTCAAGAGTCACAATTTCCAACAAGGTCAAAAGAAGCATCCAAATGTCGCTTGCAGTCTTTACGAAGCGCAACGTTGGCACATTATGAAGCTTCAGGTTTGGCAGCCGCAAGCAAGTCGTGGTGTGGCTCAAGGTTCATAGCGAGGGCATAACATTATTGCTATGGATTGAGATAATTCGACAGGTTCTGTGATTTACAATGACAGTTGCGATAATGATTTGGTATTGTTTTAATTTCCATGTATAGCCCGCAGCGTTTCCGTCAAGGCAAATTTCTCTGTTCAAGAGTGTGTTTGCCTTGCTGTTGTTACCATGATGTATGCATATTCTGTTTTGAGCTTCCCGGTGAATACACTGTTATGTGCTTGGCGTATGATTCTCGCCGCTTGATGCGTGTGTGTACTGCTTGGTGCTGATATTTGTGAATTAATCCTCTGCTCTGTTTTGTTATTCCCCATAATCATATAACTCATGGTTTTCCGATTAAATTGATCATGTTTCGCTTATTGTTTGAATTGACTCAATGGTACATGACTTATTGAATCCATTCATTTCTCTTAACAGGTTGTAAAGGAACCAAAGTGACAAGCTGCAGCTTAGCGTTGACGACATGTCTCGACAGTACCGCGGTTCAACTGAGTTTGGTCTTGCTTTATGAATGTGCTGCAATTGCCCTTTAGGCTAGGCTAGGCTTAATTCTTTGAATTTTAAAGGGCACCGAGTCTTTTATTTCTTGTACAGACCATGGTTTTTCTTATGACCATCCTTTGCATTGTATTCCTTATAACACTTGAATTTGTTAATTTGAATTTATGAGTTTTTGCATTTTGGATTAGTTAACTCGGACGTGATGTGTCTTAATTGGAATGAACCTTACGAATCTTCAAAGTTAAAACATCCTGAGCCTCAAGGACAATGCCACCATGACTATATTGACTTGTGGATGCTTGACATATACTTAGACTTGCACTTAATTCTTGAATTCTGAACTCAACTTTGTAGAAAAAGATGGGTCTTCGAACTCGGTGAAACATGACGAATTTGAACTCTGGACATAGTATTTTGGGGCCATGCCTCCATGAGATACTTCCGAACTCGATCCACAACATAATGCGAACACGAACACTTATTGAAAGTGCCACGGGGTGTGACCCACAACTATTTAGAACTATTTTGGAAAAAAAACTTTAAAACTGGCTGTAAGCACTTGATTCACACTTGGGAAGAATCTCTTAGGAGGATTAATTTTGAATGTAACAATCATCACGGTCTTCAAGGATATTCTTCTTACTCATGGTGATTTGGCCATAATAATAGTCATTGCTTAACGCTGATGAGAAGACACTCTGATTCTTCAGGTGACCCTTGATTTCAAATATGCTTGACGGTGGGAATAGATATCATCGACACTTGAGATCAATATACCTGCATGCACTTGTTAGTAATAATAAGCAGACACACAGAGCTTTCACTGATATTTGAAACTCCTGCAGCAAACCTATAAAGCAAAAAAATATAAACCAAACTCGTTAAATGGTTAACTAAAATAGAGATGATGGACTTAGGTGACATGCAAGAAAATGCACAAGGGGGTGGGATCTTGAAGTCAAAAATTAGGGTGCAACAGCGATGAGTTTTGTCTAGAATGTTGGACCCAAGTTGGGGGTTGTGATGAATTGAAGAAGGGTATTCAGACCTTGATAGACGAAGGCACGTTGCAATTTGATAGAACGGCAGTTGAGAAACCTACAGAGGTGTTAGCTGATGAGCAAAGTGATGTTGCTACGGTGACAATTCCATGGAAAACTATAACTATAACAGCACCAGCCAGGCGGCCGACGATCACTATTACAAAGGCAGGGTCAGTCCCTTATGAGAGCACCAAGGCAGTACCATGGACTTATGGGCTGGAAGCATATTGTGATGGGGAGAAAATTGATATCAGTAAACGACCAGTTGGGGTTGTGGACAATGTCGTCGAGACTGGAGGGATGACAAGGAGCGGGAGAATTTTTATATCGCCTGAGGTAGAGGCTGAACGATTGGCAAAAGGTAAAGGTAAAGTGAATGAGAATGTTCCAGTGCAGAGGAATGAAAAAGAAACGTCACTGAAAGATGTAGAAGAGTTTATGCGTCTTATCCGTAAGAGTGACTATAAAATTGTTGAGCACCTTCAACAAACGCCGTCGAAGATCTCCATGTTGTCGCTGTTATTGTGTTCTGAAGCCCATAGGAATGCGTTATTGAAAATTCTAGACACGTCGTTTGTACCCCAAGATGTTTCTGTGAATCAGTTGGAGGGGGTAATGGCGCACGTGAATGCAGGCCATAGTTTGGGATTTACGGATTTTGATTTGACCCCGAGGGGAAGAGAGCATAATATGGCGTTGCACGTCTCAGTTGAATGCAGGGGCACGGTCATGTCCCATGTGTTGGTAGATACCGGGTCTTCCTTGAATGTGCTCCCAAAGAAAGCAATGATGAAGTTGGACATCAGGGGGATCATTTGTACGCCTAGTGACTTGGTGGTCAGGGCATTTGATGGTACACGGAGGTCAGTCTTTGGATCTATAACTTTGCCTCTACAAGTGGGGTCGGAGATTTTTGCAACTGAATTCTATATTATGGACATCCAGCCAGCATATAGCTGTCTTCTTGGACGACCATGGATCCATGGTGTTGGGGCAGTTACATCTACCTTACACCAAAAGCTGAAGTACATGGTGGGGGACAGTGTGGTCACAGTTTGTGGAGAGGAGGATATACTGGTCAGCCATTTGGCGTCGTTCAAGTATGTGGAAGTCGACGACGAAATCCATGAAACACCCTGTCAAGCCTTTGAGGGGTTGCGCATTAAGGACAAAGTTCCAGGGCCAAGTAAAGCATCAGAGGTGGCAGTGTCATCGTACAAAGAGGCTCAGGCTCTAGTGAAGGTCGGTGAGACCAAGGGCTGGGGAAAGGTTTTGGATATTCCCGTGAAAATGGACAGATTTGGACTTGGATATCAACCTTCATCATCAACGCCTACTGCAGGGGCACCCCATTTTAGAGGACCAATAACAATTACGGTTGGTGGGGTATATCACGAGACCATCAACGCTGTTTCAGATTCTGAAGAGGGAGACAGCGACTGCGACATGGACGCCTGGTTTCAGCCGAGCGTGCCAGGACAAGGGCTTTGCAATTGGTCTATTCAGGAGACTAATCCTGTGATAACTAAACAGTAATGCTTTATTTTCTTAATTGTTGAACAATCCGGTGTCCTACCCGGGGCATCGTGATTTTGCTTAGGGCCATTCTGTTATGTACATTGCACTGTTTAATCGTTAAATAAAAGGCGTTTTTTCATGTACAAATATTGTGATCTCTGCTTTTCCTGTTTTATTTTTACAATAAAATTGCAACATGGTTATTTGCTTTGTATGTGTTTTGAAGCATTTAACCATTTCCTTTGCAGGATTACTATTTCAGATGACATCTATGAACCGCCTATGACTCACTTCGACTTTGAGCACCCGGTATTTCAGGCCGAAGAAGAGATTGTTGAAGATGGCGATGTTCCAGAAGAGTTGTCTTGGTTGGTAAAACAAGAAGAAAGAATTATTCTGCCTCACGAGGAAGTCATTGAGATCGTCAATCTGGGGTCGGAAGGGGTTGAAAGGAACATCCGTATAGGGGCCGCGCTGCAGAGCGACGTCAAGCGAAGATTGGTTGAAATGCTCAAAGAGTACAGTGATATTTTTGCTTGGTCGTATGAGGATATGCCTGGGCTGGATACGGATATGGTTGTTCACCGTCTGCCGCTAAAAGAAGAATGCTCGCCGGTTAAGCAGAAGCTCCGAAGAACTAGACCGGACATGGCTGTGAAGATTAAGGAGGAGGTTTAAAAGCAGTGGGATGCTGGTTTCCTAGCTGTTACAAAATATCCCTCATGGGTCGCTAATATTGTGCCAGTGCCAAAGAAAGACGGTAAAGTGAGAATGTGCGTAGATTACCGTGATTTGAACAAAGCAAGCCCGAAAGATGATTTTCCACTTCCTCACATCGATGTGCTGGTCGATAACACCGCTCAATTCTCCGTATTCTCCTTCATGGATGGCTTCTCGGGCTATAATCAGATTAAAATGGCGCTAGAAGACATGGAGAAGACTACCTTCATTACGCTCTGGGGAACATTTTGTTACAAAGTGATGCCCTTCGGATTGAAGAATGCTGGGGCAACGTATCAACGTGCAATGACGACTCTCTTTCATGACATGATGCATAAAGAGATCGAGGTTTATGTTGATGATATGATTGCCAAATCCCAGACGGAGGAAGAACATTTGGTGAATCTTCTGAAATTATTCAAGAGGCTTAGGAAGTTCAGGCTGAGACTGAACCCTAACAAGTGCACCTTCGGGGTGAGATCGGTAAACTGCCGGGGTTTATCGTAAGCGAAAAAGGAATAGAGGTTGATCCTACGAAAATAAAAGCAATACAAGAAATGTCGACGCCTAAAACAGAAAAAGAGGTGCGCGGGGTTTTAGGGAGATTGAACTACATTGCTCGGTTCATCTCTCACCTAACAGCTACGTGTGAGCCATTATTCAAGCTGTTAAAAAAGGACCAGGCTGTGACTTGGAATGAAAATTGTGAAAAGGCGTTCGATATAATAAAACAGTATTTGCAGGAGCCTCCTATTTTGATACCTCCAGTGGCAGGGAGACCCTTGATTATGTATTTGACGGTTCTTGAGGGGAGTATGGGTTGTGTTCTCGGTCAACATGACGAGACAGGGCGTAAAGAGCATGCGATATACTACCTGAGTAAGAAGTTTACTGACTGTGAGTCTCGATACTCAATGCTCGAAAAAACTTGTTGTGCGCTAGCCTGGGCCGCCAAGCGTTTAAGACAGTACATGCTGAATCATACAACCATGCTCATTTCGAAGATGGATCCTATCAAATACGTATTTGAAAAGCAGGCACTATCTGGGAGAATTGCCCGTTGGCAGATGGTTTTGACCGAATATGACATCCAGTATGTTTCATAGAAGGTTATAAAGGGGAGTGTGTTATCGGAGTATCTAGATGAGTAGCCTGTTGAGGACTACCAATCGATGAGGTTTGATTTTCCTGACGAGGATATCATGTACCTGAAGATGAAAGATTGGGAAGAACCGTTGCCGGATGAAGGACCGAAGACGAATTCCAAGTGGCAGTTGATCTTTGACGGAGCTGTAAACTCCTATGGCAGCGGAATAGGGGCAATCATCACTACTCCACATGGGTCGCACATCCCATTTACTGCTCGATTGACCTTTCCTGTTACCAATAATGAAGCCGAATACGAAGCTTGTATTATGGGGCTTGAAGAAGCCATTGACTTGTGAATCAAAAATCTGGATGTATACGGAGACTCAGCTCTGGTGGTGAATCAAATAAAATGAGAATGGGAGACACGTTAGCCCAATTTGATACCATATATGAATTATGCAAGGAGATTGTTGCCTTTCTTTGACAAGGTTGAATTGCATCATGTGCCGCGAGCAGAAAATCAAATGGCTGACGCCCTGGCTACATTGAATTCCATGTATAAAGTTAACTTCTGGAACGAGGCTCCCCGGATTGTTATATCTCGACTTGACAGACCCGCTTTCATATTTGCTATTGACGAAGCATCCGATGATAAACCCTGGTATTTTGACATTCAGAATTTCCTGAAGAACAAGGAGTATCCGGCTGGGGCATCCAGTCGCGATCAGAAGACTCTCAGGAGATTGGCTGGTAATTTCTATCTAAATTCGGACGGTGTCCTGTACAAAAGAAATCATGACTTGGTGTTGCTACGCTGTATAGACGAGAAAGAGGCGAAGTTGCTCATGGAGGAAATACATGAGGGTACGTTTGGTACACATGCTGGTGGGCATGCTATGACCAGAAAGCTGCTGCGGGCAGGTTATTACTGGCTAACTACGGAAACTGACTGTTTCAAGTTTGCGAAGAGGTGTCATAAGTGCTAGATTTATGCGGATAAGATCCATGTGCCTCCGAGTCCTCTGAACGTGATGTCATCATCGTAGCCATTCTCGATGTGGGGAATTGATATGATTGGAAAGATTGAGCCGAGGGCATCTAACGGACACCGGTTCATTTTGGTAGCAATTGATTATTTTACCAAATGGGTGGAAGCGGCATCATATGCTAATGTGACAAAACAGGTGGTAGCCAGGTTTATCAAGCGAGATATCATTTGCAGATATGGAATCCCTTAGCGGATTATTACCGACAACGGTTCAAACTTAAATAACAAGATGATGAAGGAGCTGTGTCAGAATTTTAAGATTGAGCATCACAACTCTTCTCCTTACCGACCCAAGATGAATTGCGTTGTCGAAGCGGCCAATAAGAACATAAAGAAGATTGTTCAGAAGATGGTGGTGACCTATAAGGACTGGCACGAGATGCTACCTTTCGCTTTGCACGGTTATCGTACGACGGTATGCACATCAACCGGGGCAACCCCGTTCTCGTTGGTATACGGAATGGAAGCAGTGTTACCACTGGAAGTTGAGATTCCTTCCCTGAGGGTATTACGAGATGTTCAACTTGACGAGGCAGAATGGGTGAAAGACAGGCTGAATCAGCTGAGTTTAATGGATGAGAAGAGGCTAGTTTCTCTAGCATACGGTCGGTTGTACCAAAGCCGGATGAAGAAAGCGTATGATAAGAAGATACACCCTGGGAGCTTTCAGACGGGCGACCTTGTGCTGAAGAGGATCCTCCCGCCACAAACTGATCACAAGGGCAAGTGGACCCCTAATTACGAAGGGCCATACGTTGTCAGGAAAGTCTTTTCAGGGGGAGCTTTGCTGCTATCCACCATGGACGGTGAAGACTTCACGTCGCCTGTGAATTCGGACGCAGTTAAAAAATACTTTGCTTAAAATTGACCCGCTGGACAAAAAAAGAGAGTCCAGGCAAAAATGGGGCATCCTGGCGAACCAAAAACAAAATAAAAGGTTCGGGCAAAAGTTAGGGATAAAATTGAAAAAAGATGTACACCCGCGAACTGAAAATGGGCGGCTTCGGCAAGAAAGGGTATCCCGGTGAACTGAAAACCCGCAAAGGGCGGTTCACGCAAAAGTTAGGGATTTAAAAAGCAAATGACTGCGGTCCAAATTTGACACTGCGTTGCTTGGTGGTTGGGAAATACTTTGGGGGTTCGTTTATCAGATATAATCTCTTCAGAAATTTGAATACCGGAAAGCGCCAGAGTCAGGCGAGTCATAGGAGGATCAGCTCATGATGTTTGTCTGCACCCCGTTACCGACATATGCGCAAATTTGATTTATCATTGTATTTATGCTTCCTGTGCATACTTGTATATTTGTTGTGCGTAACTTCCTCTTTTCAGGAGTTACATCCAGTGTACAAAACTCCGCCTATTCAGAGGCCTAATCAATAAAACATGTTATTCAGTATTTGATACTTGTTCTTTACTGTTTTGTATGGGGAAAACGCCAATGTTTTGATAAAACTAGCAGTTGCATAACGTTGCTGGCCCTTGCCAATAATTGCTAAAACTTCGAATTGACTGAAAATGATGTCACTAACGCTAACTTGAATAGATTTGATTGTATAGACTTGTTTTGTCTCGTTTGTGGTGTTGCAGGGTTCTTGCCCATGTGAAGTGGACGATCAGAGAATTGCAGTCCTAACCAGAGGCTCTTGACGAAAGGACTTGATCATTATGTGATGTGAATCCCCACGCAGGTCGCACTTCATTCCCTGAAGTTGAGATGACACTGTTCCTTACTGAAGAAGGATCAATTTCCCCAGTTAGTCGCAGCTTATCCCCAAAGGATATTCTCCAGCAGGTCAAGATTAATGCTCCCCACTAGATGTTTATCCTCAGTCCCGAGTTTGTAAATTGTGGCCAGATGGTTTACTTTCCCCAGCAGGGTCGTTTACCCTCAGCAGAGTTTGATAACTTTAAAAGTTTGTAAGCTGTATTCAGACAGTGGTGTTTCTCCAAAAGGATTATTTATCTTCAGCGGAGTCGTTTAGTTTTCAGTGGATTGAGAATTCCAGAATTGTAAACTGTGCCCAGACAGTTGTTATCCCCAGTAGGGTTGTTTATTCTCCCCCAGTGGAGTCATTTCCTGTTTCCAGCAGAGTTGGTTAAGATTCCCCGAGAGAGTCGTTTCTTCCCCAGCGGAGTGTTCTCTCCCCAGCAGGTGTTTTCTTTCCTCCCCGTGGAAATTGAAGGTTTAAAGCTTTCCCCGACAAAGTTAGTTGTATGTCCCAGCATATTTTGAGATACCCGTTCATTCCCCAGCAGGGTGGTATTGGTCCTCAGCAGCCGTTGTTGATGAAGCAAGCTTACCAGAGTTCCCCGGCAGCCTGAACCTGCATTTGCATTTGCATGCATTATCATATTTGCATCTACCCAAAACGCGTAGCATTTCCATGTTGTATGGAGCATTACGCCATTGTCAGACATGCGCATTGTGAAACATAAATCAGGTTGGTTAACCTTGTTGCTTTCAGGTGGGTTTCTCAACAGGAGTAGAGAGTTCTAAAGCCCAGATGTCTTTTCAGACAATCAAGGTCTTGCCGTGAGACGTATGAGATGTGACTCAGTTTATTATCATCCCCACAGAGTTACTGATCGAGGGTTTCTCGTGTCCGACCAGCGGACTGTCTTGTCAAGTTTGTTACTGCAGTAGCATCTCAGGGTTCCATGAATCAAAATTTCAGAAGTGGTCGCTTGTTGTCAGAACGGGTATCGGTCATTGGGTTTCAGAATATCCCCAACTATGTTGACAGGATTTATTCATGTTGACGAATTACTCCCTCCGTGTTGATGGAATGTGCGTCCTAATGAGGAAAATTTATGCTTATGTGGATAGGATTTCTTCGTGTTGACGAAATATGAGATCAGATATGTACAAGAATGGTATTCCTATGATGATAGGATTTATTCGTGTTGATGAATCTATTTTTTCCTCGTGTTGACGAGACGTGAGTCCTGACATGGACAATTTATTCCTATGTTGATAGGAGTTCCTCGTGTTGATAAGACGCAAATAAGATGTCATTGCCTATGCTGATAGGATCTCTTTGTGTTGACGAGATGCTGACAACTCATCCCCAACGAAGTCGCCGGGATTTCTCCGTGTTGACGGAATGCGGAGTCCTGATGAGGGCAAATTCGATTTCTCCGTGTTGACGGAATGAGGAGTCCTGATTGTTGCACCCTAAAATTTGCCCAACCTTATTCACTTGGTTTATGTTTCAATATCATTAGCATTTGCATATAGAGTCATGTGCATAGTCTAATCATCTGCATAGCATAAGCATAGCAAGTCATACAACAGGGGGACCAATCATTATTCTCATCTCTAAAGGCCTATCAAGAGGTTATTATCCCAATTCAATCTCATTCAAGTCATCAGGAAAGAATTTGAAAGCAGAGAGTTCAGCAGATCAAGCCTTGAGTCCATCTCCTAGCTGAGGGTATCTGAGGGTCAATAAGAGGGTTGTGAGCTGTGAGCTGAAGGCATGGAGAGTATCTAGACATTATGAGAGACTTAGAAAGTCATTTAAAGAAGGAGACAAGTCATTGATGAGAGCACAAGAGCTATAGCTGAAGGCAGTCAACTAGGGTTTCATCTGGGTCAACCCTAGGTCAACCCTAGGTCAATTGACTGATTTAAGGGGCATTCAAGTCTAGTGGAGAGATGTGGGGTTCATCATTTGACATATAAAGAAGGATATGGAGATATGCCAAGAAGAATTCAAGAGAAATCAAGGAGAAGAGGAGCTTCTAAATTAGGGTTTCTGTGTAAAATCCCCTAGTTTAGGTCAAATTTCCAAGCAAGATAAGTCAAAATGCTAGCTTCAAATGGATCCTTGGCCAACATGAAACTTGTAGAGGATCTCAATAACTTTAATTTTAGTGGTGGAAGACATCAAGGAGATTTATAGAACTCAAGTTATGGTCCTTGCAAGTTACAGGTCATCTGAGGTATCTGAAATTTTGTCTGTGAAAGTGACTTGACTTCCAAGCAATTTTTACCCCTCAAGGAGATTTCAAATGAATTTCTGGTCAACATAGGAATTGTTCCTCATTGTCTTAGCTTTCTAGAATGGTATAGCATGCCCTCATATGATGTGTGGAACTCAACGTATGGTCTTGGCAAGCAAAGGGTATTTTGGTCATTTGTGAATTACAGGTCATTTTAACCTATGTCCAAAACTCATACAAGGAGGCCTCAAATGGAAAAACTTACAACATCAAACTTGCTCCAAATGACATTTTGAGTCTAGAAAGAAGGTCACAAATTGTTGGAAAAGCTCATAACATGAAGTTGCATGATTGGTCAAATTTGAACTAAAATGGCTTATAACTTAAATAAAGTCAAAGTGAAAAATGGTTTGAGAGATTTATAAGTCCAAATGGGGACTTCCAATATATGATTTTGGGTCCAAAACACATTCTAAGAACAATGGTTCAAGTACATTTTTGAGCTTAGTGGAAAAAATCAAAGTTATTTATGGTTACTTGCATTTGAAGAAACATAACCAATTTGGAATGCAAGGGAAGTTGCAAGATGGTTCTAGAAAGTTCATTTGAGCACTATATATTCATGAAATCAGAATTGAGCAAGGGTTGGATTCATTTTTCACCAAAAATTTCCCAAAGTTCTCTCATTCTCCAAGTGGCAAGTTCACTTCAATCTCACAAATTCAGCATCAATTCTCATCAACATTGATCCTCCTACATTTCACCATCATCATGGATCAGAATTGAATCAAAGATTTGGTGGATATTGATCATTTTCGTGCACTTCCATCAAGAACACACAAATTGCAATTTCCATTGGAACTCAAGATCCAAGGCAAGAATCATCAAGGTTTTGCAAACAGAATCAAGCACTGAGATAGTTGATCAAGATCCAAGCATTAGAAGCCTCAGATCCACGAGTTCAACATCCATTTCCAAGCTTTCACACCAGGTTCAATTTCTCTCCCATAGCTTGATTTAGTTAGTTTAGCATAGTTTTATTAGTTTAGATGTGATCTAGGTTGTTAGTAGAACGATTAGGATGAGTTTGGTGCTGTTTAGTGATGATTCATAGCAGGTGCTTGAAACTGTTAGGACTTAGAACTCTTAGGATAGGCCATCATAATCTTAGGTTGTTAGTGCAGAATGATCTACGTGAGGTATAGAAGAGATTAGTATAGGTTTGGTTGAGAATCTTGATGATGCATACCAGAGTATTTTCATGGAGTCAAGGCTTGTCTCGATCGGTTTGAATGATTTATTGAGAGTTAGAGTGAACTAATGACATAGGCGTATAGAGGGAGAGATTTAGAGTGTTTTTCGTGTTTACATCGTGACCTTTCATGGCGTGTGGAGTGAGAACAGAGAGCTTGAACATGATACGTGCATGGTATTTCATGGAAGATATAAAACCCTAGCATAGATCCAAGGTTGAAGACGCAATCGTGCTCGTCCATTGCTTGTTGGACCATTGACCAAAGAGCCCATCGTGTGGCTCTCATTCAATTCTTAGTTTTGGAGGGAGAGAATAGGTGCCCTAAACGCACCGTTTCATTTAAAGAAACGGGCGGTCTTAGTGTGTGTTTTGCTATTGACACCACCCAATATTGAGCCCAGCGAGATTTGAACGTGAAAACCATGCTGAATGCACCCCCTGCTTCCTCTTATTTTTTTCTTTTATTTCCATTAATTCTGACTTGTTCTGGGCCTAATACAAACTCGCTATTTACACCCCCACTGCCTGGCCCATCCAAGAATACAACTGGAGCGAATTGCTATTAGTACCCCCCCCCCCTCTCATTTTAATTGATTTAGTTTTTAATTCATCTTTAATTTTTACCAACTTTAAAAAACCATATAAAATAGGAAATTAACTCTTTTTTAGTGGTTGTTTTTTCTATATTTTCTTGGTTCTGTGTAGAAAATTGTCATTAAATAAAATTGCATTTTATTTTTTATTTGATATTTTTCCCATATTTTCTAAATAAATGACATTTTAAATAGTTTCATTTCATGCATGATTTTATTAATTTTTGTTCTATTAGATACTTTCATATTTTTTGTTCATTCTTTTTAGGTTGTTTAGATGAGATATTGAACTTGTAGAAACCATTTAGTTCCCATTTTTAGAAATTAATTTTAGGTGCTTAATGTAGGCTTGAACAACATGGATAAAATTAGGGTTTTTTAGGTGATGACTTAGGAGAATCAATTCATTTCCCTTAGGACTTAGGGTTTAACTAGATTAGTTATGGGACTATAGGGGCTATGGGTAGTGATTAGATCCCTTAGAGAAAAAGTCAGGACTCCCCTACTGCTATTAATACTCTGTGTATGTCTGATTGACTGGTGTGGTGTGCCCTCTGGGGATTATTGCTTGCTTGCTTGGGTATTGGGATTGTCTGGGGGACTTAGGAGAGCTGAAGACTTGAGAAGATGAAGACCATTGGAGATCCAGAGATTGAAGTTCAACTGCCAGAGTTCGAAAGGAGGTTCTTGCTAGCAGCTGCTGAGGAAACTAGGGTTTAGGAGCTAGGCAGAGCTCTAGATTAGAAAGCTTGTTTCTCAAACATGGAATGCCTTGTCTGCATCCATCCTTTCTCTATGATTCAAAGTCTCTTTTAAATATCCACCTCCTTCCTTTGGAAGGATCAGTGAATATATTTGGAAGATAGAACTTTTGAGAGGAAACTTTTTGTTTAATGTTAACAGTTGATGAACCACCCTTGGTAGGTAATTAACTGTCTAACATTCATTCACTTCACTCTTGTGACTGATTCCTCATCCTGGAGGTTTGAACATGAAGAAAAGCCATTGCAGATGGAAGACAGATGATCAAAGCCCTTGCCTGAAGGTCATGAAGATGGAGATTGATGCTTGTTGAAGCCTGTAGCTGAATGGAGATTACTTGGAGCCAGATGTTGATTCAGAGCTGCTGTGGCTGTTTATTTTGCTGTTGTATTTCATTTGTTGATGTATTGATTGGTTTTCCTGACTGTATTGTGTGCTGTTTACCCTGCTGGGTTGAAAGTGAAGCCTGTTCACTTTTGCCTATTGTTTTCCAGGTTCGAGGTTGAGTGGGACTCCCTTGCCTCGCTTGTACTGTTGCATCCATGCATTTTACTGCTTTACTGTATATATCTGGTATTGTTTCTGTTTCTGCCTATCCCGTAGGATCTCTGTTTCTCTCTGTGCAAGAGAGGAGCATGATAGACACTAGGTCTTAACCCATGCATGATAACATTAGGTTAGTTTGTTTCCCTTCGCAACCGTAGGTTAGAGTTCTGTCTCTCTTTCTCAAAACAAACAGAAAAACACAATAAAGATTTCAAACACAATAAAAGACACTTCTTCCGTAAAAGAATGTGAACTCATCAAAACGTCATTTTTGTCCGCTGGGACTGTTAATCAGAAAACCCTTTTTCAGAAGGAATAAAATCAATCAAGGCAGACTTGTGTCGTACGTGGCCCGAACTACGTTTGCTCTGATCTTTCATGCCGTGTGAAAGTACGTAGGCATAGGATGCGATATCCTAGCGAGCAACCTTCCCCTCCTTTCCCGTAGGTAGGCGAACTACGTTGACTCTGATTTCTCGTTCCAGACGGGAATACGTAGGCATAAAGTGCGATACTTTGCCGAGTCATTTTATTTTCTTTTAACCCCAGACCTGTAGAGTAGATAGAATAACAATCCATACCCGAAAACAAGCGTGGATCCCGTCGAGTACGACGGACGTGAGGGGTGCTAATACCTTCCCCTTGCGTAACCGACTCCCGAATCCAGGTTTTGGTTGCGACGACCATACCTTTCCCGTGTTGCGCGAGGTTTACTCTGAGCGTTTCCTTTCCCTCCCGTGGGATAAATAACGCACGGTGGCGACTCTTCTGTTGTGCCGGCGCCGATTTTCGCAGTAGCGACAGCTGGCGACTCTGCTGGGGATCCAACGTCCCCTGGCTGCTAAGGACTGCGATAGTTCTTATGCATTTGGGATCCAACGTCCCTTAAGAGAGTCAATCCTAGCGCTTGTTTTCCCGTCGAGGATTTTGTATGGAGTTACTGTATATTTCTAACCTTGTATTTTCAGCTTTGTATATTGATTATTATTGCTGTATTGGGGTGTGACGGGTGTTCTGATATTGAGTGAGAAGCCGGACCTGGGCTTGAGTGCACCTAGAATTAGAGTAGAAAGTAGTGGGCGCGTGCCGGCTTTGCTTGCATTAGTGTCTCATGAAATCTACACTCGGACGAGGTTCTTCTGGTTGGCTTCTTTTTCTACCCTTTGGGTCGAAGGGGTTGTTGGTCAGCTGAATTGTCGACTCCGGGAACCGATCATTTGGAAGTTGGCTGAGTGAGGCCTCTTCAGGATTTGATGATGCCACTCCTTCTGGGAATCGTATCATCAACCCTGAAAGTCTGTGACGCCGACGACCGCATAGGATGCCGTACCTCGTGCCAGTTATAGGGCCACCCACCTGTGAGGGGATTTGGGGTTATGCAGGTAACCAGACCTTCAGATACCGGTTTGTTCTCGATCAGAGATCCTGGGTATTTATGGAGAGTTATGAGGTCTGTCAGAGACCATTTGGAGATGTGTTCTGAGGTCTGTCAGAGACCATTTGGAGATGTGTTCTGAGGTCTGTCAGAGACCAATTGGAGATGTGATTTGAGGTCTACCAGAGACCAGTGGGAGTTATGGTTTGAGGTCCATCAGAGACCAGTAATGGAGCTTTGTTTTAGGTCTATCAGAGACCAGGGTTGGATGACTTCTGGATGGTCTATCTGAGACCTTTCTTGATTGGGTTCAGGCTATTCAGCTACAGCTTTGGTCCCTGTTGCATGTTACTTGCATTGCATTGCCTGCATATCCATTACCATTTGCATTTCACTAACGTGTGTCTGTGCTGCAGGTGCATTTGCATTTCCCTAGTTCTAGTGCCCGGACTTCTGAGTATTGACTATGGCTAGTTTGAGGAAGACAGTTGCGTATAAGCTGCCTTCACCTGATATTACTTCTTTGCTTGGTCTGATATCTCTTGCCGATGAGGAGGTTAGGAGAAGCTTCAGAATGAGCCACGGGAGATTACTGAGATTAGTCTGCAAGCCCACTACTGATGAGATGAATGGGCTGTACACCTTGATGCAGTTCTATGACCCCGCATTGAGATGTTTTACGTTTGCTGACTTCATTTTAGGACCTACCATTGAGGAGTATGTGGAGTTTACTGAGCTTCCCGTGCAGAACAAGGTTCCCTTTATTCACTCTGCTGCTGAGCCCAAGCTGGAGGACTTAGCCAAAGCCTTGCATATGAATGCTGCTGAGTTGTTAGTGACTTCTTGGCTTGGGGTTTCAGGTTTCTCTCTTGATTTCTTAGTTGGCAAAGCTCGAGAGTACGCCAAGAACGGTTGTTGGGTGGTTTTCAATGCTATTTTGGCTTTATGCATTTATGGAATTGTGCTGTTTCCTAACTTGCCCAACTTTGTGGACCTGGACGCTTTCTATCTGTTTGCTGCAGGCAACCCAGTGCCAACATTGATCGGAGACTTCTACCACTCATTGCACTACAAGAACGAAAACCGAAGGGGAAAAGTTGTTTACTGCTGTACTCCTCTGTTGAATATGTGGTTCAAGAGTCACCTTCCCATGAAGGGACCATTTGTAGACAGTGCAACCTCAGCCAGTTGGTCAGAGCGCCTGATGAGGCTATCTTCCGAAGACGTTGTATGGTTTGATCGAGATTTGTTGGGATCCGAGCTCATCTTCAGCTGTTCTGGGTACCCTAATGTGCCGCTGATAGGAAGAAAAGGGTGTATCAATTACAACCCTTCTCTATTCATTCGCCAGTTCGGGTATGCACTGAAGAATCCACCTCAGGAGGAAGAAGTACAGGAATCTCTGTACTTCACCGGTGACGTGAAGGGGGAGTTATTAGCCAAGTTGCAACATGCCTGGACACGTATTAACCGCAAAGGGAAGCCTTTGTTAGGAAAGAATGACTGTCAGGCCTATGCACCTTATAGAGTTTGGATTCAGGAGAGGGCTAGTCAATTGAGGATGCCGTTTCCAGATGCACCAATTCTTGTTCCCGTTCCGGTAGCAGAGCCGACTGCTGTTTCTAGAGAAGTCTATGAACAAGTTGTGAAGGAAAAAGAAGCCTTGATGAAGATTAACGAAGGGTTAGAGCAAGAGCTAGCTCAAGTACGCAGTGAGAAAAACAAGGCTGTATATGCTTTCCAACAGCAGATTGAGCTAGTGAACAGGTTAGGGGCTGAGTTGACTGAGGAAAAGAAAAAGCGTGAACGTCTGGGGCAAGAGTTCAGAAGCTCCCATGACATGCTGGAAGCTAAAAAGAAGGCGCTTGACATCGCTCACCGAGAGATCTCTTCTTGCAATAAGACTTGGAATGCCACACTCACCAACAATAAGAAGAGGGAAGATAAGCTGAAGCAGCAAATTTCCGACCTCGAAGAGAAGTTGAAGTCTAGCATCAAGAAGTGTGAGGAGGAAGTGATGACCCGGTATAGTGTCCAGCATGCACTGAACAAGGCAATCAAATCCAGAGATGAAGCAGTGTCTCAGAAGCGAAAGTTAGAAGATTGCTTCGGAGAAGCAACATGGGAAGAAACTGCTGAAGACGTACGCCGTGTCCTTAAGAGGAGAAACCAGCTTGTTGAAGGGCTGCTTGATCGACCAAGCCATCCGGAGACCAGGAAGTTGATAGAAGAGTACCAGACTTTTGGGAGAATTTGATCATTTCATGTAGTAACTTGTATGCTTTATTTGCATAGTGCTGACCATCACCAGGATTGTTGGTTGAGGTCATGCCTTCTTTGTACTCTCAGTGATATTGTACCCTGGGCTTATTGATTCTCCCTGCAATATATGAGGCTTTCTATGATTCAGCTCCGATATTCCTATTGTCAACACTATCACTGCACCGGCACCTTCGCACTAGAACTGGGGGAATGAACTTCCTTAAGGCACAGACACACATTGCATTGCATTCATATTCATATTGCATTACAGGTAATCTTTGGATGGTGTCTTATTTCCTGCTTTGCATCAGGTACTTACCAGGATTGCAGATCAACATCCGCACCGCTATTCTACCTGCACCAACTGTCGAAGAATCATGGACCAAATGCAGAACGAGATGCAAGATGTGCGCGAGAAGCTCGCCCTTTTCATGCAGACCATGGAAGCTATAGCGAAAGGACAGGAGAATCTGCAGGCCATGGTCCAGCCTCTGTTGGCCCGAAGCGCTGGTCATGGTAATGAAGATCATCAGTCTGTACGGGTCGATACTGCTCATGGAGACGGCACTCCCACGCCAGTGGCTCCGCCTGTAATCAATACACCTGCTGCTAATGTCAACAACGCTACCACTGCTGTAAATGGTAACGTCGGAGTTGGGAATGAGACTGCTGTCCATAATGCTGGGCTGGGTGATGTCAATTTGGGAGATAATCTAGGAGGCAATGGCTTTGCCAATACTGGATTCGGATTCAACGATCAGGGATTCGATAACACTGGGAAGTATGGCTTTAATGCTCAAGGCTTTGGGCAAGATGGTTATGGTATGGTCAATCAGGGTTACGGAGGCTTTGGAAACGGAAACGGTACTGGATTTATGGCTTTTGGTCCTGCTGGAGGTGTGCAAGGGTACGGCAACAGAGGCCAAGGTCCGGGGATGAATCAGATCAGAGCTGGACGTAATAATGGATACGATGGGTACGGGGCTGGAAATGGTATGTGGCAAGAAGATCAGCAGGAGGACGCCTTCTCCGGAGGAGGTTTTGAAGGGCCGATGGATGATTCCCAAAAGATTAGAATGCTGGAAGAGCAGATGAAGGGAGTCTTAAATCAAAGTGTTGTGGGATTGGACATGGCAACCATGGGTCTGGTACCTGGTTTGAGGGTGCCAATTAAATTCAAAGCTCCTGCGTTCGACAAGTACAAAGGAGACACATGTCCGAAAGTGCATGTACGAGCTTATTACAGAAAGATGTCTGCATACTCAACTGATGAAAGAATGCTAATGCATTTCTTTCAGGATAGTCTGTCGGGCCCTTCCCTAGAGTGGTACATGGGGTTGGAGCCAACTGATATCAAGACATGGAAGCAATTGGCGGAGGCGTTCGTAGCTCACTACAAGTATAACAGCGACTTGGCACCCAATCGGGTCCAGTTGGCCGGGCTGTCGCAGAAGAAGGGGGAGAGTTTTAAAGAGTACGCGCAAAGGTGGCGCGATATGGCTGCCAGGGTCCGTCCTCCTGTAGAAGATAAGGAAATGAATGACATGTTTGTCGGCACATTCACAGGGCTGTTTCATGATATGCTGTTTCACACGTCTCTGGCCAATTTTTCAGACCTAATTCTGATGGGTGAAAAGATTGAGCGTAACATTAAGCAAGGAAAGTTCCAAGTCGAGGAATCAACTGCATCTGGCAGTAATAGGAAAGCTTATGGTGGGCGCCGTCAGGGCGAGGCAAGCGCAGTATTTGGAGGCCGAGGCCGAGGCCGAGGCAGGGGACGAAGCCAATATCGTCAGCCGCAGCAAGTGGCGAGTGTTACTATCCCGTATCAACAGCAACCACTCCAGCAACAACAACCGGCCCAGCAACAGCCAATGCAACAGCAGCAGCAGCCTCAGCAGGGGGCACAGCAGGCTCAGCGAAGATTCCAGGGTAGTAAACCGAGAAGAGTGTTTGAGAAGCCTCCCTCAACATATGCCGATTTGTTGCAGACATTGTTGGGATTGAATCTGGTAGAGAAAAGAACTCTGGCGCCGATAACGGGAGCTCCCCCGTTTGGTTATGATGCAAGCAGACACTGTGAGTTTCATTCTGGGGCCCCGGGTCACGATATAGAAGGTTGCCATGCTTTTAAGCACGTTGTGCAGGATCTTTTAGACAACAAGACTATCAATTTCGGAACGGCAGGTCCGAACATAGTCCAGAAACCCATGCCTAATCATGGGGCAAACGCCGTTCTGACTGAGGAAGGTCTGAATCTGATTATGAATGTGGAAGATTTAAAGACGCCGCTGAGCGAGATAAAGAGCCGACTGTTACAAGGAGGTGTTTACCCGGGATGTAACGAGTATTGCTTAGACTGTTGGACCCTAGCTGGGGGGTGTGAGGATTTGAAGAAAGGCATTCAGGCTCTAATTGATGAGGGCATATTGCAGTTTGATCGAGCGGCAACTGAAGAGCCTGCAGGGGCAGTAGTGGATAATCGAAGTGATGTGGCCACGGTAACGATTCCTCGGAAGACGATCACTATTGCAGCACCAGCTCAGCGACCACCGATCACCATAACTAAGGCCGGGCCAATCCCGTACGAGAACACGAAAGCAGTCCCATGGTCATATGGGTTAGAGGTGTATTGTGATGGGATAAAGATTGATGTTAACAAGCAGCCAGTGGAGATTGTGGATAATGTTGTTGGCTCAGGAGGCATGACGAGGAGTGGCAGGATCTTTATATCTCCTGAAGTGGAGGCTGAAAGACTAGCGAAAGGAAAAGGGAAAGTGGTTGAAAATGTTCCGGTACAAGCAAGTGAAAAAGAAGCAGCATCGAAGGATGTAGAAGAGTTCATGCGCTTAATTCGAAAAAGTTATTATAAGATTGTGGAGCATCTGCAGCAGACACCGTCCAAAATATCTATCCTATCATTGCTGTTGTGTTCGGAAGCTCACAGAAACGCTTTGCTGAAAGTCCTGGACACTTCTTTCGTACCCCAAGACGTCTCTGTAAATCAGCTGGAAGGAGTGTTGGCACATGTAAATGCAGGCCACAGCTTGGGCTTTACCGACTTCGATTTGACCCCGAAAGGGAGAGATCATAATATGGCGTTGCACATATCTGTCGAATGTAGAGGATCAGTAATGTCGCACGTATTGGTCGACACTGGATCATCTTTGAATGTACTGCCCAAGAAGGCGATGATGAAGCTGGATGTTAGAGGAATCTTGTGCACGCCCAGTGACTTGGTAGTCAGAGCCTTTGACGGCACGCGAAGAACAGTCTTTGGATCGATCACATTGCCTCTACAGGTGGGGCCGAAAGTGTTTGCAACGGAGTTTTATATCATGGATATACAGCCTGCGTACAGCTGCTTGCTTGGAAGACCCTGGATTCATGGGGCGGGGGCAGTCACGTCTACCCTGCATCAGAAGTTGAAATATATGGTCGGAGACAGCGTAGTCACCGTGTGCGGAGAAGAAGACATCCTGGTCAGCCATCTATCGTCGTTTAAATATGTGGAAGTCGACGGAGAAATCCACGAGACGCCATGCCAGGCATTCGAAGGTTTGCGCATCAAGGACAAAGGTCCCGGGCCGAGCAAAGTGCCAGAGATAGTTGTCTCATCGTATAAGGAAGCTCAAGCTCTAGTAGAAGCAGGAGAAGCCAAGGGCTGGGGCAAGGTGCTGGACATTCCTGTGAAGATGGACCGGTTCGGGCTGGGGTACCAACCGTCGTCATCAACTCCTTCCGTGAGAGCCCCCCGTTTCAGAAAGCCAATTACCATCTCTGCCAGTGGAGTATGTCATGAAACTGTCAATGCTGCTTCAGAGTCCGATGAAGGAGACAACGACTGTGATATGGATGCCTGGATTCAGCCAAGCACGCCAGGACAAGGACTGTGCAACTGGTCTATTCAGGAGCTTGTTCCTGTGACTTTTAAACAGTAATTCTTTGCTTTATTGATTGTTGAATAATCTGATGTCTTGCCCGGGGCATCAGGATTTGCTTAGGGCTGTGTTGTTATAAACATTGCGTGTTAATCATTAAATAAATGGCGTTTTTTCATGTGCAAATACTGTAATCCCTGTCTTTCTTGTTTTATATTTTTTCAATAAAATGGCAATGTGGTTACTCGCTTTATACGCATTTTGAAGCACTTAACCATTCCTTTTGCAGGATAACATTTTCAGATGACATCCTTGAACCACCTATGACTCGTCCCGACTTTGAGCACCCGGTGTTTCAGGCTGAAGAAGAGGTTGTCGAAGATAGCGACGTTCCTGAAGAACTGTCTTGGTTAGTAAAGCAAGAGGAAAGAGCCATTCTGCCTCACGACGAGGTCATCGAAATTATCAATTTGGGGTCGGAAGGGGTTGAGAAAAACATTCGTATCGGAGCCGCGCTGCAGGAGGATATCAAGCGGAGACTGGTTGAAATGCTCCAAGAGTATAGTGATGTATTCGCTTGGTCGTATGAGGATATGCCAGGGCTCGATACAGATATGGTCGTGCATCGCCTGCCACTGAAAGAAGATTGCCCGCCGGTCAAACAAAAGCTTCGCAGAACACGACCAGATATGGCAATGAAGATCAAAGAGGAGGTGCAGAAACAGTGGGACGCTGGTTTCCTGGCTGTGACGAAGTATCCTTCATGGGTTGCCAACATCGTACCGGTGCCAAAGAAAGATGGCAAGGTTCGAATGTGCGTGGATTATAGAGATTTGAATAAAGCAAGCCCAAAAGACGATTTTCCACTTCCTCACATTGACGTGTTAGTTGATAATACTGCTCAATACTCTGTATTCTCCTTCATGGATGGCTTTTCAGGCTATAATCAGATTAAAATGGCGCCAGAGGATATGGAGAAGACTACTTTCATAACGCCTTGGGGAACATTTTGTTACAAAGTGATGCCCTTCGGTTTGAAAAATGCTGGGGCAACATATCAGCGTGCGATGACGACTCTTTTCCATGACATGATGCATAAAGAGATCGAAGTTTATGTTGACGATATGATTGCCAAATCCCAGACGGAGGAAGAGCATCTGGTGAATCTGCTGAAGCTGTTTAAAAGACTTAGGAAGTTCAGGCTGAGGCTGAACCCTAATAAATGCACCTTCGGGGTGAGATCGGGTAAACTGCTGGGGTTTATCGTAAGCGAAAGAGGAATAGAGGTCGATCCTGCTAAAATAAAAGCAATTCAAGAAATGCCGACGCCTAAAACAGAGAAAGAGGTGCGCGGGTTTTTAGGGAGGTTGAACTACATCGCCCGGTTCATATCTCACCTAACGGCCACGTGTGAACCATTATTCAAGTTGCTAAAGAAAGATCAAGCTGTAACGTGGAACGAAAATTGTCAAAAGGCGTTCGATAAAATAAAGAAGTATCTGCAGGAGCCTCCTATTTTGATACCCCCAGTGGCAGGGAGACCCTTGATCATGTATTTGACGGTTCTTGAGGGAAGCATGGGTTGTGTTCTCGGTCAACACGACGAGACGGGGAGGAAAGAGCATGCGATCTATTACCTGAGTAAGAAATTTACAGACTGTGAATCTCGATACTCAATGCTGGAGAAAACTTGTTGCGCGCTAGCCTGGGCCGCCAAGCGTTTGAGGCAGTACATGCTGAATCATACAACCATGCTCATCTCAAAGATGGATCCTATCAAATATGTATTCGAAAAGCAGGCGTTGTCAGGTAGAATTGCCCGTTGGCAGATGGTCTTGACCGAATACGATATTCAATACGTCTCGCAAAAGGCTATAAAGGGGAGTGTGCTGTCTGAGTATCTGGCGGAGCAGCCTATTGAAGAGTACCAATCGATGAGGTTTGATTTTCCTGACGAGGATATCATGTATCTAAAGATGAAAGATTGTGAAGAACCGTTGCCAGACGAGGGACCAGAGTTGGGGTCCAAATGGAAGATGATATTTGACGGAGCCGTGAATGCTTACGGTAGCGGAATAGGGGCAATCATCACCACGCCACACGGGTCGCACATCCCGTTTACTGCCCGATTGACCTTTGCCGTTACCAACAATGAGGCCGAATACGAAGCTTGTATAATGGGGCTTGAAGAAGCCATTGATTTGCGAATCAAACATCTAGATGTATACGGAGACTCAGCTCTGGTAGTGAATCATATAAAAGGGGAATGGGAGACACGGCAGCCTAATTTGATACATTACATGAATTATGCAAGGAGATTGTTGCCTTTCTTCGACAAGGTTGAATTGCATCACGTGCCGCGGGCAGAAAATCAAATGGCTGACGCCCTTGCCACTTTGTCCTCCATGTACAAGGTCAACTTCTGGAACGAAGCTCCCCAAATCACTATCTCTCGGTTGGACAGACCAGCTTATGTGTTTGCTATTGATGAAGCATCTGATGACAAACCGTGGTATTTTGATATCCTTAATTTCCTGAAGAATAAAGAGTATCCGGCTGGGGCATCCAGTCAAGATCAGAAGACTCTCAGGAGATTAGCGGGTAATTTCTACTTGAATCCGGATGGTGTCTTGTACAGAAGAAACCACGATTTGGTGTTGTTGCGTTGTGTAGACGAGAAAGAGGCAAAGCTTCTCATGGAGGAAATTCACGAAGGTACCTTTGGTACGCATGCTGGTGGGCATGCTATGACGAGAAAGCTGCTGAGGGCAGGTTACTTTTGGCTGACGATGGAAACTGATTGTTTCAAGTTCGCGAGGAAGTGCCACAAGTGCCAAATCTATGCTGATAAGATCCACGTGCCTCCAAGTCCTCTAAATGTGATGTCATATCCATGGCCATTCTCGATGTGGGGAATCGATATGATTGGAAAGATCGAGCCGACAGCTTCTAACGGGCATCGATTCATCCTAGTAGCAATCGATTATTTCACCAAGTGGGTGGAAGCGGCGTCTTACGCGAATGTAACTGTCGCTACTGCGAAAATCGGCGCCGGCTGAACAGAAGAGTCGCCACCGTGCGTTATTTATCCCACGGGAGGGAAAGGAAACGCTCAGAGTAAACCTCGCACAACACGGGAAAGGTATGGTCATCGCAACCAAAACCTGGGTTCGGGAGTCGGTTACGCAAGGGGAAGGTATTAGCACCCCTCACGTCCGTCGTACTCGACGGGATCCACGCTTGTTTTCGGGTATGGATTGTTATTCTATCTAAACTATAGGTCAAGGGTTAAAAAGAAAATAAAATGAAAATAAAAATGACTCGGCAAAGTATCGCACTTTATGCCTACGTATTCCCGTCTGGAACGAGAAATCAGAGTCAACGTAGTTCGCCTACCTACGGGAAAGGAGGGGAAGGTTGCTCGCTAGGATATCGCATCCTATGCCTACGTACTTCCATACAGCATGAAAGATCAGAGCAAACGTAGTTCGGGCCACGTACGACACAAGCTTGTCTTGGTTGATTTTATTCCTTCTGAAAAAGGTTTTTTCTGATTAACAGTCCCGGCGGACAAAAATGGCGTTTTGATGAGTTCACATTCTTTTACGGAAGAAGTGTCTTTTATTGTGTTTGAAATCTTTATATGTTTTTCTGTTTGTTTTGAGAAAGAAAGAGACAGAACTCTAACCTACGGTTGCGAAGGGAATCAAACTATCCTAATGTTATCATGCATGGGTTAAGACCTAGTGTCTATCATGCTCCTCTCTTGCACAGAGAGAAACAGAGATCCTACGGGATAGGCAGAAACAGAAACAATATCAGATATATACAGTAAAACAGTAAAATGCATGGATGCAACAGTACAAGCGAGGCAAGGGAGTCCCACTCAACCTCGAACCTAGAAAACAATAGGCAAAAGTGAACAGACTTCACTTTCAACCCAGCAGGGTAAACAGCAAACAATACAGTTCAGAAAACCAATCAATACATCAGCAAATAGAAATACAGCAAAAGAAACAGCATCAGCAGCTCTGAATCAACATCTGGCTTCAAGTAATCTCCAATCAGCTACAGGCTTCAACAAGCATCAATCTCCATCTTCATGACCTTCAGGCAAGGGCTTTGATCATCAGTCTTCTATCTGCAACGGCTTTTCTTCAAGCTCAAACCTCCAGGATGAGGGATCAGTCACAAGAGTGAATTGGGTGTTAAGCAATCGGTTGACTACCAAGGGCGGTGAACAGACTGCTTCTAACACAAGAGACATTTTCTCTCAAGAGTTCTATCTCATAGACACTATCACCAAGCCTTCCAAAGGAGGGGGGTGAGTGCCTTAGAGAGACTCTGAATCACAGAGAAGAATGGATGCAGACAAGGCAATCCATGTTTGAGAAACAATCATTCTAATCTAGAGCTCTGCCTAGCTCCTAAACCCTAGTCTCCTCAGCAGCTACTAGCAAGAATCTCCTCCTCAACTCTGACAGTTGATCTTCAATCTTTGAATCTCCAATGGTCTTCATCTTCACAAATCTTCAGCTTCCCCAGGGCCCCAGACAAACCCAATACCCAATCAAACAATCAACAATCCCCAGAGGGCACACCACACCAGACAACAGATATACAGACAGTAATAATAGCAGTAGGGGAATCTTAACTTTTCTAAGGGATCTAGTAGCTACCCATAGCCCATATAGTCCCATAACTAATCTATTCAAACCCTAAGTCCTAAGGGAAATGAAATCAAACTTCTTAAGTTGTCACCTAAAACCCTAGTTTTGTACATGATGTTCAAACATTTATTAATCACCCAAAATTAACCTCTAAAAATAGAAACTAAAATATTTCTACAAGCTTAATATCTCATCTAAACAATATAAAAAGAATGACCACAAAATATTAAAGCATGTAGGAGAACAAAAATCATAAAAATGATGCATGAAATGAAACTATTTAATATGACATTTATTTAGAAAATATGGAAAAAATATGAAATAAAACTAAAAATGAAATTTTATTTTCCTATAATATTCTAGACATTTTAATGAAAATATTGTAAAAAGAATGGATTAAAATACATTTTTTATGAATTAGTTATGAATTAATGAAATTGGTAAAATATTAAGATGAATTAAGAAAATTAAAATGAATTAAAAATGAGGGAGGGGGGTTAGAATAGAAATTCGCCCAGTTAATATTCCATTGGGCCAGGAAATAGGGGGGTGCTGGTAGCGCTTCTGGCTTAAGCCCAAACGAATCAGAATTAAAGAAAATGAAACAAACACACTGGGGGTGAAAATAGCATCAGAAACACGTTGCAATTGGTTTGGGCTTAATTTAGGGGGGTGGGGATAACACAAGCCAACTCAGGCCCGCCCGTTTCAATTAATGAAACGGCGCGTTTTGGCCAGTGTTTCCCTCCCAAAATCAGATTAAACGCTAGCCATTGGATCACGCTGAAAGTCAAAAGTCCAACTCCAAATGAAGGGTCCAGATTTCGTCTTCTTCCTCCATTCAACTGAACCTAGGGTTTCATCCCCATGAGACTCCATGCACGAGCAACTTTCCTCCTCTCTGTTCTCCATCTCCAAGCCACGAATCAATATGCCATAAACATGAAAGTTGCTCAGGATTTCCTCCTCTACAATCCTAGGGCATTAATTCACCTTGAAACTCATCACAACAACAAATCCGATCAAGCCAAGGTCTGGACACCATGGAATTCCACTGATATGCATCAACACGATTCTCCCTCAAACTTACCCTAATCTGATCTATGCATAAAGGTGATTAACCTACACTATCGAGCTAAGATTCTAATGGCTTAACCTAAGAGATATTGATCCAAACAGTTTGTTGCACCTGTCACCAACCATCACCAATCCTTTCCAAATTCATCTAACCTAATCTCCTAACCACCTAGATTGCATCTAAACTAACAACATCATGCCAAACTAACTGAATCGAGCAATTGGAATGGAAACTTACCTAGTGAGAAATTTTGAGAAACAGCTATGGAGATTGAAGATCTGAAGCTTCTAAGTGTTGAATCTTGATCAATCCTTGATGTACTTGATTCTGTATGCAAGCTTTGGATGAGACTTGGCCAGAATTATGCTATCCACTTGAGATTGTGATTTTGATGTTCTTGAATGTGGTGCACGAAAATGGATGATAATCACTTGATCCTTGCTTCAATTATGATCTATGATGATGATGGAGTAAAATTGAATTGATTTTGATGAAGATTGATGAAGATTTTGGGGAATTGGAATGAAAACTCAATGAGAAAGTATGAGAGAAATTTGTGGAATTCTTGGTGCAAATGAAGCCAACCCTTGCCAAATTCTCATTTCATGCTTATATAGACCCCAATGGTACATTCTAGATCCATCTTGCACATTCCCTTGTTTTCAAACTTTGGCTCATTTTGATTATGTTTCTTAAAAGGCAAGCAACCATGGATAACTTCATTTTTTCCTTCTAAACTCAAAAAAGTGTGTGAACCATTGTTCTTAGAATTGTTTTTCCATTCAAAATCATATATTGGAAGTCTCCATTTGGACTTGTAAATCTCCCAAACCATTTTTCAATTTGAAATTATTCACTTTATAAGCCTTTTTAGTTCATATTTTGACCAATCATGCAACTACATGCTATGAGCTTCTCCAATAATTTGTGACCTTCTTTCTAGACTTAAAATCCCATTTGGAGCAAGTTTGATGTTGTAAGTTTTTCCATTTGAGGCCTCCTTGTATGAGTTTTGGACATAGGTTAAAATGACCTGTAATTCACAAATGCCCAAAATACCCTTTGCTTGTCAAGACCATAAGTTGAGTTCTCCACATCATATGAAGGCATACCATACCATTCTAGAAAGCTAAGACAATGAGGAACAATTCTTATGTTGACCAAGAATTCATTTGAAATCTCCTTGAGGGGAAAAACTAGCTTGGAAGTCAAGTCACTTTCACAGACAAAAATTCAGATACCTCAGATGACCTGTAACTTGTAAGGACCATAACTTGAGTTCTATAAATCTCCTTGAGGTCTTCCACAACTCAAATTAAAGGTCTTGAGATCCTCTACAAGTTTCATGTTGGCCAAGAAGCCATTTGAAGCTAGCATTTTGACTTATCTTGCTTGGAAATTTGACCTAAACTAGGGGATTTTACAGAGAAACCCTAATTTAGTAACTCCTCTTCTCCTTGATTTCTCTTGAATTCTCCTGCCATATCTCCATATCCTTCTTCATATGTCCAATGTTGATCCCCACATCTCTCCAATAGCCTTGAATGCTCTTTTAAACCAGTCAATTGACCTAGGGTTGACCTAGGGTTGACCCAGATGAAACCCTAGTTGACTGTCTTCAACTGTAGCTCTTGTGCTCTCATCAATGACTTGTTTCCTTCTCCAAATGACTTTATAAGTCCCTCAAGATGTCTAGATGCTCTCCATGCTTTCACTTCACAGCTCACAACCCTCTTGTTGATCCTCTTGTACCCTTAGCTAGGAGATGGACTCAAGGCTTGATCTGCTGAACTCTGTGCTTTCAAATTCTTTCCTGACGACTTGAATGAGATTGAATGGGGATATTAACCTCTTGATAGGCCTCTAGAGATGAGAATAATGATTGGCCCCCTGTTGAATGACTTGCTATGCTTATGCTATGCAGATGGTTAGTCTAGGTACATGACTCTATATGCAAATGCTAATGATATTGAAACATAAACCAAGTGAATAAGGTTGGGCAAATTTTAGGGTGCAACAGCTGCCCCTATTCAAGCGACTTGGACCCGACTGGATGAAGAGCCCGGAGCCTTCAGACATTCGAGGCACGAGACGGTTGAATACTAGTGAAACCAGAAATTTGCCAACCGCAACAATAAACTGCGCCACTGCTTGGGAAATGACATTCATCAATTGAATCTGAATGTTACGGCAACCCACTGATCTCGTGCTGGGGATTATTTTCATCAGCCTGAAAAAGATTTTATCATCACAGAGATAGAATTTTTTCCACGTTAGGACTCCTCCTGCCGTCAACTCGGAGAAACCTCAACAACTTCGCTGGGGATGGCTCGCCTGCCTTCTCGTCAGAAATAAATCGTCCACGTTAGGAATAAACTCTTCCACGTTAGGAATAACACCTGTCCACGTTAGGAATCACATCGTCCACGTTAGGAGTAACGCTTTTATCTTTCCACGTTAGGAAGCAATCTTCTTTCCACATAAGGAGAACTACATCAATCTGTCCACGTAAGGACTCCAATACCACTTGACGTGTCCGCGTCAGGACTTCGATCTTTCCACGTAAGGAATTCAACTTTGATTCTGCACCTGTCCACGTCAGGACTCCACTCTTCTCGAATCTGTCCACGTCAGGACTCAACTCTTCACGCATCTGTCCACGTAAGGACCCCAATTTCTCCGCGTAAGGAATAAGCTTCTTCTTCCACGTTAGGAATATCTTCTTTGATCTGTCCGCGTCAGGACTCAATCTTTCCACGTAAGGAAAACAACTCGTTTTTCCACGTAAGGAAACCATTTTTCTTCCACGTAAGGGATGCTCTTGAAATGTCCACGTAAGGACTCTGATCTTTCCACGTAAGGAATACCAACTTCTTTCCAATTTGTCCGCGTCAGGACTCATTTTTCCACGTAAGGAAACTATCTTTTTCCACGTAAGGAATCATCTCTTTCCACGTCAGGAATACTGTCATTTCCACGTAAGGAACTACCTTTTGATACGTCCGCGTAAGGACTACCTCGTCCACGTTAGGACCCATTTCTCCTTATTAGGGATAATAGTTTCTCTGATTCGCCCACGTCAGGACACTGATCTCGTCTTGATTCGTCCACGTTAGGACTCAGGCGTCTTCGACTCGCTGAGGAAATAAGACTTGTCCACGTAAGGACTTACACCATCGACCCACTGGGGGAATAATTTGTCCACGTAAGGACTCACGCGTCTTCGACCTGCTGGGGAACTATCCGCGTCAGGACTTACACTTTGCCAACAACACGAAGAAGGATAAATTTGTCCACGTCAGGACTCTTGTATCTTGTCATCACAAAGAACTACAAACTTGTCCACGTCAGGACGCACATTTCACCATTACGAATAAAGATATCTGTTGGAAACAAATGATCCACGCCAGGACACGAACACGGAGAGTAACCAATCTTGTCCACGTCAGGATTTCACATTCGATCAATACCGAGAAATCAAATCTGTCCACGTTAGGACTAGCACATATCGTCAACCTGAGGAAATGCCCACGTCCGGACTCCACCTTCCAATAATTCTGAGCAACCGAACCTGTCCACGTTAGGACTAGCACCTCCCATCAGCCCAGGGAAATAGACCTGTCCACGTTAGGACGCCCACTTCTGAAGAAATCCCGTCAATATAGGAATAAATCGTCCACGTCAGGACTTAGTTCTTCAATGATCCTCACCCACAAACTGCTCAGCACTGACGTGACAGCGACTTCGAGATGAACTCTACTGGGGATGTCTGAAAACCAACTATCGGACGCTTGCTCTGATAACCGGCGGTGGCCTCTGAAATTCTGATTCATGCGACCCGTTGATGACAAACAAACTCTGCTTGGGGATAAGGAGATTCTTATCCTGGCCACGCTGGCTGGGGAAGATAAGAGACATTTGCATAAATGACTCTGCTAGAGACAAAGAGACTCTCATGATAACTCTGTGGGGGGAATACTGCCGAAACCGACATTATCATTGAATATCTCCTGCCGAGATCTTGACTGCTCGGTAATTTATTCGAGCAAGAGCTCTCTCCACCTGAACTGCTGGAGTACAGGAACTGCTTCAGCAAAATAAATGCGGGAAGGATAATGCCAACTTGCCGGGGATAGCCTGATGCTACAAGATTATTCCAGCAAAATAAATGCTGGAAGGGTGAAGTCGACCCAGCTGGGGAGTTGAGGATCCAAGCCACACGCCTTGTTGAAGTAACCCCCTGCTGGGGAATATAACTTTGCTGGGGAATAGCAGATGCGCATAGTTCGACCGGACTTTCTGCTGGACCGCAAACTGATATCACCAGTATCTCTGACAAAATAAGTGACAGGAACCACCATCGACTCTGCCTGGGAGAGTCTTGATCTTCGAATTCCACTGGAAGGAATGAAAACACTTGCAAAGAGAATTCCTCTGGAGACGGGATGATTCTCTAAGGGAAAATTAATTGACTCCACTGGGGGAGAATGCATGACCCTGCGGGGAACGATGAACCTGTCTGAATACAGCCTTACGATCTCGGAATCACTAAACTCTGCTGAGGTCGATTAACTTCTCTGGAGCACGTCCTTTGGATAAGCTACGGCTAGCTGGGGAATTCTATCCTTCTTCAGGAAGAATATGCATGACCTACGTGAAGGTTGAGTCTTTCGTTATCGCAATCTTTTGATCACCTTCCTCGTATGGTTATGAAACCTGCAACAACACAAACACGACACGACAAGCCTGCGCAATCAAATCAATTCAGGTTAGTGACGTTACACTCAGTTAATTCAAAGCTTTAACAACTGTTGGCAAGGGCCAGTGATGTTATACTCACGCTAGTTTCATCAAACTTAGGCGTTTTATCATGCGCAAAACAGTAAAGAACAATCATCAAGTACTGAATAACACATTTTCATTGATTGGGCCACTGAATGGGCGGAGTTTTTTGTACACGGGATGTAACTCCTGAAAAGAGGAAGCTACGCAAAGCAAATATACAAGTATGCAAGTATTCACAAGAAGCATAAATATTGACAAATTAAATTTTGTACACATGTCGGCAACTGGATGCAGATGAACACCACGAACTGATCCTCCCATGACTCATCCGACTCTAACGCTTTCCCGGTATCCCCACTTCTGAAGAGGTTGTATCCGATAACTAATTCCTCAAATATATTCTCCCGCATTGATGTTCATTGCAATATCAAATTCGGACCGCAGTCATTTGCTTTTCACATCCCTAACTTTTGCGTGAACCGCCCTTTACGGGTTTTCAGTTCACCGGGATACCCTTTTTTGCCGAAGCCGCCCAGTGTAGGTTTTCAACTTCGCGGGTGTACATTTTTTCAATTTTATCCCTAACTTTTGCCCGAACCTTTCATTCTGTTTTTGGTTCGCCAGGATGCCCCATTTTTGCCTGGACTCTCTTTTTTTCTGTCCAGCGGGTCTATTTTAAGCAAAGTATTTTTTAACTGCGTCCGAATTCACAGGTGATGCAAAGTCTTCCCCGTCCATGGTGGACAACAATAAAGCTCCTCCTGAAAAGACCTTACTGACAACGTATGGCCCTTCGTAATTGGGGGTCCACTTGCCCCTGTGATCTGCTTGCGGCGGGAGAATCCTTTTCAGCACAAGGTCGCCCGTCTGAAAGCTTCGCGGAAGTATCTTCTTGTCGTACGCTTTCTTCATTCGTCTTTGGTACAAACGACCGTATGCCAGAGAAGCTAGCCTCTTCTCATCCATCAAACTCAGTTGGTTCAATCTGTTCGTTACCCATTCTGCCTCGTCCAGCTGAACGTCTCGCAATACCCTCAGAGAAGGGATCTCAACTTCCAATGGTAGTACCGCTTCCATTCCGTACACCAACGAGAACGGAGTTGCCCCGGTTGATGTGCGTACCGTCGTACGATAACCGTGCAAAGCGAAAGGTAGCATTTCATGCCAATCTTTATACGTCACAACCATCTTCTGGACGATCTTCTTGATATTCTTATTGGCCGCTTCGACAGCGCCATTCATCTTGGGTCGGTAAGGGGAGGAGTTGTGATGTTCAATCTTGAAATTCTGACAGAGCTCCTTCATCATTTTGTTGTTCAAGTTAGAACCGTTATCTGTGATTATCCGCTCGGGGATTCCGTATCGGCAAATGATATCTCTCTTGATGAATCTAGCCACCACTTGCTTCGTTACATTCGCGTAAGACGCCGCTTCCACCCACTTGGTGAAATAATCGATTGCTACTAGGATGAACCGATGCCCGTTAGAAGCCGTCGGCTCGATCTTTCCAATCATATCGATTCCCCACATCGAGAATGGCCATGGAGATGACATCACATTCAGAGGACTCGGAGGCACGTGTATCTTGTCAGCGTATATTTGGCACTTGTGGCACTTCCTTGCGAACTTGAAACAATCAGTTTCCATCGTCAGCCAAAAGTAACCTGCCCGCAACAATTTTCTCGTCATAGCGTGCCCACCAGCATGCGTGCCAAAGGCACCTTCGTGAATTTCCTCCATGAGAAGCTTTGCCTCCTTCTCGTCTACACAACGCAACAACACCAAATCGTGGTTTCTTCTGTACAAGACGCCATCCGGGTTCAAATAGAAATTACCCGCTAATCTCCTGAGAGTCTTCTGATCTTGACTGGATGCCCCAGCCGGATACTCTTTATTCTTCAGGAAATTAAGGATATCAAAATACCACGGTTTGCCATCAGACGCTTCATCAATAGCAAATACATAAGCTGGCCTGTCCAACCGAGAGATAGTAATTTGGGGAGCTTCGTTCCAGAAGTTGACCTTGTACATGGAAGACAAAGTGGCAAGAGCGTCAGCCATTTGATTTTCTGCCCGCGGCACGTGATGCAATTCGACCTTGTCGAAGAAAGGCAACAATCTCCTTGCATAATTCATATAATGTATCAAATTGGGCTGCCGTGTCTCCCATTCCCCTTTGATCTGATTCACTACCAGAGCTGAGTCTCCGTATACGTCTAAATGTTTGATTCGCAAATCAATGGCTTCTTCAAGCCCCATTATACAAGCTTCGTATTCGGCCTCATTGTTGGTAACGGCAAAGGTCAGTCGGGCAGTAAACGGGATGTGCGACCCGTGCGGCGTAGTGATAATTGCCCCTATTCCGCTACCGTAAGCATTCACGGCTCCGTCAAATATCATCTTCCATTGGGACCCCGGCTCTGGTCCTTCGTCTGGTAACGGCTCTTCACAATCCTTCATCTTGAGATACATGATATCCTCGTCAGGAAAATCAAATCTCATTGATTGGTATTCTTCAATAGGCTGCTCAGCCAGATACTCAGACAGCACACTCCCCTTTATCGCCTTTTGCGAGACGTATTGAATATCATATTCAGTCAAGACCATCTGCCACCGGGCAATTCTACCTGACAACGCCTGCTTTTCAAATATATATTTGATTGGATCCATCTTCGAGATGAGCATGGTTGTGTGATTCAGCATGTACTGCCTCAAACGCTTGGCGGCCCAGGCTAGCGCGCAACAAGCTTTCTCCAGCATTGAGTATCGAGATTCACAGTCTGTAAATTTCTTACTCAAGTAATAGATCGCATGCTCTTTTCTCCCCGTCTCGTCGTGTTGACCGAGAACACAACCCATGCTTCCCTCAAGAACCGTCAAATACATTATCAAGGGTCTCCCTGCCACCGGGGGTATCAAAATAGGAGGCTCCTGCAAATACTTCTTTATTTTGTCGAACGCCTTTTGACAATTTTCGTTCCACGTTACAGCTTGATCTTTCTTCAAGAGCTTGAATAACGGTTCACACGTGGCAGTTAGGTGAGATATGAACCGGGCAATGTAGTTCAATCTTCCTAAGAACCCGCGCACCTCTTTCTCTGTTTTAGGCGTCGGCATTTCTTGAATCGCTTTTATTTTAGCAGGATCGACCTCTATTCCTCTCTCGCTTACTATGAACCCCAGGAGCTTACCCGATCTCACCCCGAAGGTGCATTTATTAGGGTTCAGCCTCAGCCTGAACTTCCTAAGCCTTCTAAACAACTTCAACAGATTCACCAGATGCTCTTCCTCCGTCTGGGATTTGGCAATCATATCGTCAACATAAACTTCGATCTCTTTATGCATCATGTCATGAAAAAGAGTCGTCATCGCACGCTGATATGTTGCCCCAGCATTTTTCAAACCAAAGGGCATCACTTTGTAGCAAAATGTTCCCCAAGGCGTTATGAAAGTAGTCTTCTCCATATCCTCTGGCGCCATTTTAATTTGATTATAGCCTGAAAAGCCATCCATGAAGGAGAATACAGAGTACTGAGCAGTATTATCAACTAACACGTCAATATGAGGAAGTGGAAAATCGTCTTTTGGGCTTGCTTTATTTAAATCTCTATAATCCACGCACATTCGAACCTTGCCATCTTTCTTTGGTACTGGTACGATGTTAGCAACCCATGAGGGATACTTCGTCACAGCCAGGAAACCAGCGTCCCACTGTTTCTGAACCTCCTCTTTGATCTTCATTGCCATATCTGGTCGAGTTCTGCGATGTTTTTGTTTGACCGGCGGGCAATCTTCTTTCAGTGGCAGGCGATGCACAACCATATCAGTATCGAGCCCTGGCATATCTTGATACGACCAAGCGAATACATCATTATACTCTCGGAGCATTTCAACCAGTTTTCGCTTGATATCACCCTGCAGTGCGGCTCCAATACGAATATTCTTCTCAACCCCTTCCGACCCCAAATTGATAATTTCGATAACCTCGTCGTGAGGCAGAATGGCTCTTTCTTCTTGCTTCACCAACCAAGACAGTTCTTCAGGAACGTCGCTATCTTCGACAACCTCTTCTTCGGTCTGGAATACCGGGTGCTCGAAGTCGGGACGAGTCATAGGTGGTTCAAGGATGTCATCTGAAAATGTTATCCTGCAAAAGAGAGGGTTAAGTGCTTCAAAATGCGTATAAAGCGAATAACCGCATTGCCATTTTATTGAAAAATACAAAACAAGAAAGACAGGGATTACAGTATTTGCACATGAAAAAACGCCATTTATTTAATGATTAACGCGCAATGTTTATAACAACACAGCCCTAAGCAAATCCTGATGCCCCGGGCAAGGCATCAGATTATTCAACAATTAATAAAGCAAAGTATTACTGTTTAAAAGTCACAGGAACAAGCTCCTGAATAGACCAGTTGCACAGTCCTTGCCCTGGCGTGCTTGGCTGAATCCAGGCATCCATATCACAGTCGCTGTCCCCTTCATCGGACTCTGAAGCAGCATTGACAGATTCATGGCATATTCCACTGGCAGAGATGGTGATTGACTTTCTGAAATGAGGGGCCCCCACGGAAGGAGTTGATGACGACGGTCTGTACCCCAGTCCGAACCGGTCCATTTTTACAGGAATGTCCAATACTTTGCCCCAGCCCTTGGCTTCTCCTGCTTTCACTAACGCTTGAGCCTCTTTATACGATGAAACAGCTATCTCTGGCACTTTGCTTGGCCTGGGACCCTTGTCCTTTATGCGCAAACCTTCGAATGCCTGGCATGGCGTCTCGTGGATCTCCCCGTCGACTTCCACATATTTAAACGAAGATAGATGGCTGACCAGGATGTCTTCTTCTCCGCACACGGTGACTACACTGTCTCCGACCATATACTTTAACTTCTGATGCAGGGTAGACGTGACTGCCCCTGCCCCGTGAATCCAAGGTCTTCCCAGCAAGCAGCTGTACGCAGGCTGTATATCCATGATATAAAACTCTGTTGCAAACACTTCCGGCCCCACTTGCAGAGGCAAGGTAATCGATCCGAAGACTGTTCTCCGCGTGCCGTCAAACGCTCTGACTACCAAATCGCTGGGTGTACACAAAATTCCTCGAACATCCAGCTTCATCATAGCCTTCTTAGGCAGCACATTCAAAGACGACCCGGTGTCAACCAATACGTGCGACATTGTCGACCCTCTGCACTCAACAGATACGTGTAATGCCATATTATGATCCCTTCCTTTCGGAGTCAAGTCAAAATCAGTAAAGCCCAGACTGTGGCCCGCATTCACGTGTGCCAATACTCCTTCTAGCTGATTTACAGAGACATCCTGTGGTACAAAAGAAGTGTCCAGGACTTTCAGCAAAGCATTTCGGTGAGCTTCCGAACACAACAGCAATGACAATATAGATATTTTGGACGGCGTTTGCTGCAGATGCTCCACAATTTTATAATCGCTTTTCCGAATCAAGCGCATGAATTCCTCTACATCTTTCGATGCTGCTTCTTTTTCACTTGCTTGTACCGGAACGTTCTCAACTGCTTTCCCTTTTCCTTTTGCTAGCCTTTCGGCCTCTACTTCAGGTGATATAAAGATCCTGCCGCTCCTCGTCATGCCTCCTGAGCCCACAACATTATCCATAATCTCCGCTGACCGCTTGTTAACATCGATTTTAATCCCGTCACAATACACCTCTAGCCCATATGACCATGGGACTGCTTTCGTGTTCTCATACGGGATTGGCCCGGCTTTAGTTATAGTAATCGGTGGTCGCTGAGCTGGTGCTGAAATGGTGATCGTCTTCCTAGGAATCGTTACCGTGGCCACATCACTCCGATTATCCACTACTGCCCCTGCAGGCTCATCAGTTGCTGTTCTATCAAACTGCAATATACCATCATCAATTAAGGCCTGAATGCCTTTCTTCAAATCCTCACACCCCCCAGATAGGGCCCAACAGTCTAAACAGTACTCATTACAACCCGGGTAAACACCCCCCTGCAACAGTCGGCTTTTGATCTCGCTCAGCGGCGTCTTTAAATCCTCAACATTCATAATCAGATTCAGACCTTCCTCAGTCAGCACGGCATTCGCCCCATGATTAGGCATGGGTTTCTGGACTATATTCGGAACTGTCGTTCCGAAGTTGATAGACTTGTTGTCCAAAAGATCCTGTACAACGTGCTTAAAGGCATGACAACCTTCAATATCATGGCCCGGGGCCCCAGAATGAAACTCACAGTGTCTATTCGCATCATAACCGAACGGGGGAGTTCCCGTTATCGGCGCCAAGGTTCTTTTCTCTACTAGATTCAATCCCAACAAAGTCTGCAATAAATCAGCATAGGTGGAGGGAGGTTTCTCGAACACCCTTCTCGGCTTACCACCCTGGAATTTTCGCTGAGCTTGCTGTGCCCCCTGCTGAGGCTGCTGCTGCTGTGGCATTGGTTGCTGCTGAACAGGTTGTTGTTGCTGGATTGGTTGTTGTTGATACGGGATTGTGACACTCGACACTTGCTGCGGCTGACGATATTGATTTCTTCCCCTGCCTCGGCCTCGGCCTCGGCCTCCAAATACCGCGCTAGCTTCGCCCTGACGGCGCCCACCATAAGCTTTCCTATTACTGCCAGATGCAGTTGATTCATCGACTTGGAACTTTCCTTGCTTAATGTTCCGCTCAATCTTTTCACCCATCAGAATCAGGTCTGAAAAACTGGCCAGAGAAGTATGAAATAGCATATCATGAAACAACCCGGTGAATGTACCAACAAACATATCGTTCATTTCTTTATCCTCCACAGGAGGACGGACCCTGGCAGCCATATCGCGCCACCTTTGCGCGTATTCTTTAAAACTCTCCCCCTTCTTCTGCGACAGCCCGGCCAACTGGACCCGATTGGGCGCCAGATCGCTGTTATACTTGTAATGGGCTACGAATGCCTCCGCTAATTGCTTCCAAGTCTTGATATCAGTGGGCTCCAACCCCATGTACCACTCTAGGGAAGGACCCGATAGGCTATCCTGAAAGAAATGCATGAGCATTCTTTCATCAGTGGAGTATGCAGACATCTTTCTGTAATAAGCTCGTACATGCACCTTCGGGCATGTGTCTCCTTTGTACTTATCGAACGCAGGCGCTTTGAATTTAATGGGCACCCTCAAGCCAGGTACCAAGCCCATAGTTGCCATGTCCAGACCCACAGCACTCTGATTTAGGACTCCCTTCATCTGCTCTTCCAGCATTCTAATCTTTTGAGAATCATCCATCGGCCCTTCAAAGCCTCCTCCAGAGAAGGCGTCCTCTTGCTGATCCTCTGGCCACATACCGTTTCCAGCCCCGTATCCATCATATGCATTATTACATCCAGCTCTGACCTGGTTCATTCCCGGACCTCGGCCTCTGATGCCGTACCCTTGAACACCTCCAGCAGGACCACCAGCCATAAATCCAGTACCGTTTCCGTTTCCAAAGCCTCCGTAACCCTGATGGACCATACCATAACCATCTTGCCCAAAGCCTTGAGCATTAAAGCCATACTTGCCAGTGTTGTCGAACCCCTGATCGTTAAATCCGAACCCAGTATTGACAAAGCCATTGCCTCCGAGATTATCTCCCAAATTGACATCACCCAGCCCAGCATTATGGACAGCAGTTTCATTTCCAACTCCGACGTTACCATTCACAGCAGTGGTAGCGTTGTTGACGTTAGCAGCATTCATATTGACGACAGGCGGAGCCACTGGCGTGGGAGTGCCGTCTCCCTGAGCAGTATCAACCCGGACAGACTGATGATCTTCGTTACCATGACCAGCGTTGCGAGCCAACAGGGGCTGGACCATGGCCTGCAAGTTCTCCTGCCCTTTTGCTATAGCCTCCATGGTCTGCATGAAGAGGGCGAGCTTCTCGCGTACATCCTGCATCTCGTTCTGAATTTGGTCCATGACTTTCCGACAGTTGGATCGTGTAGAATAGCGGTGCGGATGTTGATCTGGAATCCTGTTAAGTACCTGATACAGAGCAGGAAATAAGACACCATTCAAAGATTACCTGTTATGCAATATGAATATGAATGCAATGCAATGTGTCTGTGCATTAGGGAAGTTCATTCCCCCAGTTCTAGTGCGAAGGTGCCGGTGCAGTGACGGTGCTGACAATAAGAATATCGGAGTTGAATCATAGAAAGCCTCGTATATTGCAGAGAGAATCAATAAGCCCAGGGTACAATGTCACTGGGAGTACAAAGAAGGCATGACCTCAACCAACAATCCTGGTGATGGTCAGCACTATGCAAATAAAGCATATAAGTAACTACATGAAATGATCAAATCCTCCCAAAAGTCTGATACTCCTCTAACAACTTCTTGGTCTCCGGATGGCTTGGTCGATCAAGCAGACCTTCAACAAGCTGGTTTCTCCTCTTAAGGACACGGCGTACATCTTCAGCAGTTTCTTCCCATGTTGCTTCTCCGAAGCAATCTTCTAACTTTCGCTTCTGGGACACTGCTTCATCTCTGGATTTGATTGCCTTGTTCAGTGCATGCTGGACACTATACCGGTTCATCACTTCTTCCTCGCACTTCTTGATGCTAGACTTCAACTTCTCTTCGAGGTCGGAAATTTGCTGCTTCAGCTTATCTTCCCTCTTCTTGTTGTTGGTGAGTGTAGCATTCCAAGTTTTATTGCAAGAAGATATCTCTCGGTGTGCTGCGTCGAGCGCCTTCTTTTTGGCTTCCAGCATGTCATGGGAACTTCTGAATTCTTGCCCCAGACGTTCGCGCTTCTTCTTTTCCTCGGTCAATTCAGATCCTAACCTGTTTACCAGCTCAATCTGTTGTTGGAAAGCATATGCGGCCTTGTTTTTCTCGCTGCGCGCCTGGGCTAGCTCTTGCTCTAACCCTTCGTTAATCTTCATCAAGGCTTCTTTCTCCTTCACAACTTGTTCATAGACTTCCCTAGAAACAGTAGTCGGCTCTTCTACCGGAATAGGATCAAGAATTGGTGCATTTGGAAACGGCATCTTCAACTGACTAGCCCTCTCCTGAATCCAAACTCTATAAGGTGCATAGGCCTGACAGTCATTCTTTCCTAACAACGGCTTCCCTTTGCGGTTAATACGCGTCCAGGCACGTCGCAACTTGGCTAATAACTCCCCCTTTACGTCACCAGTGAAGTACAGAGATTCCTGTACTTCTTCCTCCTGAGGTGGATTCTTCAGCGCATATCCGAACTGGCGAATGAATAGAGAAGGGTTGTAGTTGATACACCCCTTCCTTCCTATCAGCGGCACATTAGGGTACCCAGAACAACTGAAGATGAGCTCAGATCCCAACAGGTCTCTATCAAACCACTCCATATCTTCCGACGATAGCCTCATCAGACGCTCTGGCCAACCAACTGGAATTGTAGTCTCTGCAGCAGATCCTCTCTTAGGAAGGTGACTCTCAAACCACATACTCAATAAGGGCACACACAGATGAACATTCTTCCCTCTTCCCTTCTCATTCTTGTAATGCAGTGAGTGGTAGAGATCTCCGAGTAAAGTAGGTACAGGATTACCAGCGGCAAACAAGTAGAAAGCATCGAAGTCCACAAAATCCGGTATATTGGGGAACAGTACTATGCCATAAATGCACAAAGCCAACACAGCATTGAAAGCAACCCAACACCCATTCTTGGCATACTCCTGGGCTTTACCCACTAAGAACTGAAATGAGAATCCTGGAACTCCACGGGAAACAGTAGTCACAAGTTCAGAAGCATCAATATGCAAGGCTTTTGCCAAATCCTCCGGCTTGGGCTCGGCGTCATAATGAATGAATGGAACCTGGTTCTGCACGGGCAGCTCAACATACTCAGCGTATTCCTCCAGGGTTGGTCCCATAATAAAATCAGAGAACGTGAAGCACCTCAAAGCCGGGTCGTAGAATTGCATCAGAGCATACAGCCCATCTAACTCTACCTCTGTAGGTTTGCACACCAATCTCAATAATCTACCATAACTCATCCGGAAACTCCTACGAACACCCTCATCAGCAAGAGAGATCAACCCAAGTAGAGGAACAATATCAGGCGTAGGCAATTTGTAAGCAACCGTTCTCCTTAAGCTAGTCATGATCAAACACTCAGAAGTCTGGGCACTAGAACTAGGGAAATGCAAATGCACCTGCAGCACAGACACACGTTAGTGAAATGCAAATGATAATGGATATGCAGGGATGCAATGCAAGTAACATTCAACAGGGACCAAAGCTGCAGCTGAATAGCCTAAACCCAATCAAGAAAGGTCTCAGATAGACCATCCAGAAGTCATCAAACCCTGGTCTCAGATAGACCTGAAATAAAACTCCAATACTGGTCTCTGACAGACCTCAAACCATAACTCCCTGGTCTCTGACAGACCTCAACCATAACTCACTGGTCTCTGACAGACCTCAACCATAACTCACTGGTCTCTGATAGACCTCAGAACTCTCCCAATGGTCTCTGACAGACCTCAGAACACATCTCCACATGGTCTCCGGCAGACCTCATAACTCTCCATAAACAACCAGGATCTCTGATCAAGAAATAACCGGTAGTCTGGAGGTCTAGTTACCTGCATAGCCCTGAATCCCCTCACAGGTGGGTGGCCCTATAACTGGCACAAGGTACGGCATCCTATGCGGTCGTCGGCGTCACAGACTTTCAGGGTTGGTGATACGATTCCCAGAAGGAGTGGCATCATCAAATCCTGAAGAGGCCTCACTCAGCCAACTTCCAAATGATCGGTCCCCAGAGTCGACAATCCAACTAACCAGCAACCCACGCCAACCAAAGGAAGGGGCAGGAGGCCAACTAGAGGAACCTCGTCTGAGTGTAGATTTCATGGGACACCAAAGCAAGCAAAGCAAGCGGGCGCCCACTAATTTCTACTCTAATTCTAGGTGCACTCAAGCCCAGGTCCGGCTTCTCACTCAATATCAGAACACCCGTCACACCCCAAATACAGCAATAATAATCAATATACAAAGCTGAAAATACAAGGTTAGAAATATAAAATAACTCCATACAAAATCCTCGACGGGGAAAACAAGCGTTAGGATTGACTCTCTCAAGGGACGTTGGATCCCAAATGCATAAGAACCATCGCAGTCCTTAGCAGCCAGGGGACGTTGGATCCCCAGCAGAGTCGCCAGCTGTCGCTACTGCGAAAATCAGCGCCGGCTGAACAGAAGAGTCGCCACCGTGCGTTATTTATCCCACGGGAGGGAAAGGAAACGCTCAGAGTAAACCTCGCACAACACGGGAAAGGTATGGTCATCGCAACCAAAACCTGGGTTCGGGAGTCGGTTACGCAAGGGGAAGGTATTAGCACCCCTCACGTCCGTCGTACTCGACGGGATCCACGCTTGTTTTCGGGTATGGATTGTTATTCTATCTAAACTATAGGTCAAGGGTTAAAAAGAAAATAAAATGAAAATAAAAATGACTCGGCAAAGTATCGCACTTTATGCCTACGTATTCCCGTCTGGAACGAGAAATCAGAGTCAACGTAGTTCGCCTACCTACGGGAAAGGAGGGGAAGGTTGCTCGCTAGGATATCGCATCCTATGCCTACGTACTTCCATACAGCATGAAAGATCAGAGCAAACGTAGTTCGGGCCACGTACGACACAAGCTTGTCTTGGTTGATTTTATTCCTTCTGAAAAAGGTTTTTTCTGATTAACAGTCCCGGCGGACAAAAATGGCGTTTTGATGAGTTCACATTCTTTTACGGAAGAAGTGTCTTTTATTGTGTTTGAAATCTTTATATGTTTTTCTGTTTGTTTTGAGAAAGAAAGAGACAGAACTATAACCTACGGTTGCGAAGGGAATCAAACTATCCTAATGTTATCATGCATGGGTTAAGACCTAGTGTCTATCATGCTCCTCTCTTGCACAGAGAGAAACAGAGATCCTACGGGATAGGCAGAAACAGAAACAATATCAGATATATACAGTAAAACAGTAAAATGCATGGATGCAACAGTACAAGCGAGGCAAGGGAGTCCCACTCAACCTCGAACCTAGAAAACAATAGGCAAAAGTGAACAGACTTCACTTTCAACCCAGCAGGGTAAACAGCAAACAATACAGTTCAGAAAACCAATCAATACATCAGCAAATAGAAATACAGCAAAAGAAACAGCATCAGCAGCTCTGAATCAACATCTGGCTTCAAGTAATCTCCAATCAGCTACAGGCTTCAACAAGCATCAATCTCCATCTTCATGACCTTCAGGCAAGGGCTTTGATCATCAGTCTTCTATCTGCAACGGCTTTTCTTCAAGCTCAAACCTCCAGGATGAGGGATCAGTCACAAGAGTGAATTGGGTGTTAAGCAATCGGTTGACTACCAAGGGCGGTGAACAGACTGCTTCTAACACAAGAGACATTTTCTCTCAAGAGTTCTATCTCATAGACACTATCACCAAGCCTTCCAAAGGAGGGGGGTGAGTGCCTTAGAGAGACTCTGAATCACAGAGAAGAATGGATGCAGACAAGGCAATCCATGTTTGAGAAACAATCATTCTAATCTAGAGCTCTGCCTAGCTCCTAAACCCTAGTCTCCTCAGCAGCTACTAGCAAGAATCTCCTCCTCAACTCTGACAGTTGATCTTCAATCTTTGAATCTCCAATGGTCTTCATCTTCACAAATCTTCAGCTTCCCCAGGGCCCCAGACAAACCCAATACCCAATCAAACAATCAACAATCCCCAGAGGGCACACCACACCAGACAACAGATATACAGACAGTAATAATAGCAGTAGGGGAATCTTAACTTTTCTAAGGGATCTAGTAGCTACCCATAGCCCATATAGTCCCATAACTAATCTATTCAAACCCTAAGTCCTAAGGGAAATGAAATCAAACTTCTTAAGTTGTCACCTAAAACCCTAGTTTTGTACATGATGTTCAAACATTTATTAATCACCCAAAATTAACCTCTAAAAATAGAAACTAAAATATTTCTACAAGCTTAATATCTCATCTAAACAATATAAAAAGAATGACCACAAAATATTAAAGCATGTAGGAGAACAAAAATCATAAAAATGATGCATGAAATGAAACTATTTAATATGACATTTATTTAGAAAATATGGAAAAAATATGAAATAAAACTAAAAATGAAATTTTATTTTCCTATAATATTCTAGACATTTTAATGAAAATATTGTAAAAAGAATGGATTAAAATACATTTTTTATGAATTAGTTATGAATTAATGAAATTGGTAAAATATTAAGATGAATTAAGAAAATTAAAATGAATTAAAAATGAGGGAGGGGGGTTAGAATAGAAATTCGCCCAGTTAATATTCCATTGGGCCAGGAAATAGGGGGGTGCTGGTAGCGCTTCTGGCTTAAGCCCAAACGAATCAGAATTAAAGAAAATGAAACAAACACACTGGGGGTGAAAATAGCATCAGAAACACGTTGCAATTGGTTTGGGCTTAATTTAGGGGGGTGGGGATAACACAAGCCAACTCAGGCCCGCCCGTTTCAATTAATGAAACGGCGCGTTTTGGCCAGTGTTTCCCTCCCAAAATCAGATTAAACGCTAGCCATTGGATCACGCTGAAAGTCAAAAGTCCAACTCCAAATGAAGGGTCCAGATTTCGTCTTCTTCCTCCATTCAACTGAACCTAGGGTTTCATCCCCATGAGACTCCATGCACGAGCAACTTTCCTCCTCTCTGTTCTCCATCTCCAAGCCACGAATCAATATGCCATAAACATGAAAGTTGCTCAGGATTTCCTCCTCTACAATCCTAGGGCATTAATTCACCTTGAAACTCATCACAACAACAAATCCGATCAAGCCAAGGTCTGGACACCATGGAATTCCACTGATATGCATCAACACGATTCTCCCTCAAACTTACCCTAATCTGATCTATGCATAAAGGTGATTAACCTACACTATCGAGCTAAGATTCTAATGGCTTAACCTAAGAGATATTGATCCAAACAGTTTGTTGCACCTGTCACCAACCATCACCAATCCTTTCCAAATTCATCTAACCTAATCTCCTAACCACCTACATTGCATCTAAACTAACAACATCATGCCAAACTAACTGAATCGAGCAATTGGAATGGAAACTTACCTAGTGAGAAATTTTGAGAAACAGCTATGGAGATTGAAGATCTGAAGCTTCTAAGTGTTGAATCTTGATCAATCCTTGATGTACTTGATTCTGTATGCAAGCTTTGGATGAGACTTGGCCAGAATTATGCTATCCACTTGAGATTGTGATTTTGATGTTCTTGAATGTGGTGCACGAAAATGGATGATAATCACTTGATCCTTGCTTCAATTATGATCTATGATGATGATGGAGTAAAATTGAATTGATTTTGATGAAGATTGATGAAGATTTTGGGGAATTGGAATGAAAACTCAATGAGAAAGTATGAGAGAAATTTGTGGAATTCTTGGTGCAAATGAAGCCAACCCTTGCCAAATTCTCATTTCATGCTTATATAGACCCCAATGGTACATTCTAGATCCATCTTGCACATTCCCTTGTTTTCAAACTTTGGCTCATTTTGATTATGTTTCTTAAAAGGCAAGCAACCATGGATAACTTCATTTTTTCCTTCTAAACTCAAAAAAGTGTGTGAACCATTGTTCTTAGAATTGTTTTTCCATTCAAAATCATATATTGGAAGTCTCCATTTGGACTTGTAAATCTCCCAAACCATTTTTCAATTTGAAATTATTCACTTTATAAGCCTTTTTAGTTCATATTTTGACCAATCATGCAACTACATGCTATGAGCTTCTCCAATAATTTGTGACCTTCTTTCTAGACTTAAAATCCCATTTGGAGCAAGTTTGATGTTGTAAGTTTTTCCATTTGAGGCCTCCTTGTATGAGTTTTGGACATAGGTTAAAATGACCTGTAATTCACAAATGCCCAAAATACCCTTTGCTTGTCAAGACCATAAGTTGAGTTCTCCACATCATATGAAGGCATACCATACCATTCTAGAAAGCTAAGACAATGAGGAACAATTCTTATGTTGACCAAGAATTCATTTGAAATCTCCTTGAGGGGCAAAACTAGCTTGGAAGTCAAGTCACTTTCACAGACAAAAATTCAGATACCTCAGATGACCTGTAACTTGTAAGGACCATAACTTGAGTTCTATAAATCTCCTTGAGGTCTTCCACAACTCAAATTAAAGGTCTTGAGATCCTCTACAAGTTTCATGTTGGCCAAGAAGCCATTTGAAGCTAGCATTTTGACTTATCTTGCTTGGAAATTTGACCTAAACTAGGGGATTTTACAGAGAAACCCTAATTTAGTAACTCCTCTTCTCCTTGATTTCTCTTGAATTCTCCTGCCATATCTCCATATCCTTCTTCATATGTCCAATGTTGATCCCCACATCTCTCCAATAGCCTTGAATGCTCTTTTAAACCAGTCAATTGACCTAGGGTTGACCTAGGGTTGACCCAGATGAAACCCTAGTTGACTGTCTTCAACTGTAGCTCTTGTGCTCTCATCAATGACTTGTTTCCTTCTCCAAATGACTTTATAAGTCCCTCAAGATGTCTAGATGCTCTCCATGCTTTCACTTCACAACTCACAACCCTCTTGTTGATCCTCTTGTACCCTTAGCTAGGAGATGGACTCAAGGCTTGATCTGCTGAACTCTGTGCTTTCAAATTCTTTCCTGATGACTTGAATGAGATTGAATGGGGATATTAACCTCTTGATAGGCCTCTAGAGATGAGAATAATGATTGGCCCCCTGTTGAATGACTTGCTATGCTTATGCTATGCAGATGGTTAGTCTAGGTACATGACTCTATATGCAAATGCTAATGATATTGAAACATAAACCAAGTGAATAAGGTTGGGCAAATTTTAGGGTGCAACAGTAACGAAGCAAGTGGTGGCCATATTCATCAAGAGAGATATCATTTGCCGATATGGGATTCCCGAGCGGATAATCACGGATAATGGTTCAAATCTGAACAACAAAATGATGAAGGAGCTCTGTCAGAATTTCAAGATCGAACATCACAACTCCTCTCCTTACCGACCCAAGATGAATGGCGCTGTTGAGGCGGCCAATAAGAATATCAAGAAAATTGTTCAGAAAATGGTGGTGACCTATAAGGATTGGCATGAAATGCTACCTTTTTCTTTGCACGGTTATCGTACGACGGTACGCACATCAACCGGGGCAACTCCGTTCTCGTTGGTATACGGAATGGAAGCGGTATTACCATTGGAAGTTGAGATCCCTTCTCTGAGGGTATTGCGAGACGTTCAGCTGGACGAGGCAGAATGGGTAACAAACAGGTTGAACCAATTGAGCTTAATGGACGAGAAGAGACTAGCTTCCCTAGCATATGGTCGTTTGTACCAGAGCCGAATGAAGAAAGCGTACGACAAGAAGATACATCCGCGAAGCTTTCAGACGGGCGACCTTGTGCTGAAAAGGATTCTCCCGCCGCAAGCAGATCACAGGGGCAAGTGGACCCCCAACTACGAAGGGCCATACGTTGTCAGTAAGGTCTTTTCAGGAGGAGCGTTGTTGTTGTCCACCATGGACGGAGAAGACTTCACGTCACTTGTGAATTCGGACGCAGTTAAAAAATACTTTGCTTAAAATAGACCCGCTGGACAGAAAAAGAGAGTCCAGGCAAAAATGGGGCATCCTGGCGAACCAAAAACAGAATGAAAGGTTCGGGCAAAAGTTAGGGATAAAATTGAAAAATGTACACCCGCGAAGTTGAAAACCTACACTGGGCGGCTTCGGCAAAAAAGGGTATCCCGGTGAACTGAAAACCCGTAAAGGGCGGTTCACGCAAAAGTTAGGGATTTAAAAAGCAAATGACTGCGGTCCGAATTCAATGAGCATCAATGCGGGAGAATATATTTGAGGAGCCAGTTATCGGATACAATCTCTTCAGAAGTGGGGATACCGGGAAAGCATTAGAGTCGGATGAGTCATAGGAGGATCATTTCGTGGTGTTCATCTGCATCCCGTTGCCGACATGTGTACAAATTTGAGTTGTCAATATTCATGCTTCTTGTGCATACTTGCATACTTATGTATTTGCTTTGCGTAGCTTCCTCATTTCAGGAGTTACATCCCATGTATGAAAACTCCGCCCATTCAGGGGCCCGATCAATAAAATATGTTATTCAGTACTTGATGCTGGTTCTTTACTGTTTTGTGCATGATAAAACGCCTAAGTTTAGTGAAGCTAGCATGAGTATAATATCACTGGCCCTTGCCAACAATTGTTAAAGCTTTGAATTAACTGAGTGTAACGTCACTAACCTGAATTGATTTGATTGCATAGGCTTGTCTTGTCTTGTTTGAGTTGTTGCAGGTTTCCTAACCGTACGAGGAAGATGGTCAAAAGATTGCGATAACGAAAGACTTAATCCCCACGCAGGTCATGCATGTTCTTCCTGAAGAAGGATAGAATTCCCCAGCTAGCCGTAGCTTACCCAAAGGGAGCAGAAAAGTTATTCGTCCTCAACAGAGTTTGGCGATTCCAAGATCATAAGGCTGTGTTCAGACAGGTTCATCTTTCCCCGCAGGATCATGCACTCTCCCCCAGCGGAGTCAGTGGATTTCACCCCGAGAGAATCGTCCCATCCCCAGCGGAATTCTCTTTGCAAGTGTTTTCATTCCTTCCAGTGGAACTCGAAGATTATGACTCTCCCAAGCAGAGTTGATGGTGGTTCCTGTCATTTATTTTGTCAAGGATACTGTGTAATATCAGTTCGCGTTCCAGCAGAAAGTCCGATCGTACTGTGCACATCTGCTATTCCCCAGCAAAGTTATTTTCCCCAGCAGGGGGTTACCTCAACAGGGTGCTCGGTTTGAGTTCCCAGTTTCCCAGCAGGGTTGACTTCACCCTTCCAGCATTTATTTTGCTGGAATAATTCTGTAGCATCTGGCTATCCCCGGCGGAGTCGGCATTATCTTTAGCATTTATTTTGCTGAAGCAGTTTCTGTACTCTAGCAGTTCAGGTGGAGAGAACTCTTGCTTAAATGAATGACCAAACATTCAAGATATCGGCACGGGACATCCAATGATAATGTCAGTTTCGGCAGTATTCCCCACAGAGTTACCAGGATAAGTTTCTCTTTATTCTCAGGCAGAATTAGTTGTCATCAGGGGTTCCATGAATCAGAATTTCAGAGGCCACCGCCGGTTATCAGAGCAGGCGTCCGATAGTTTGGTTTCCAGACATCCCCAGTAGAGTTCATCTCAAAGTCGCTGTCACGTCAGTGCTAAGAAGTTTGTGGGTGAGGATCATTGGAGAACTAAGTCCTGACGCGGACAATTTATTCCTATATTGACGGGATTTCTTCAGAAGTGGGCGTCCTAACGTGGACAGGTTTATTTCCCCGGATTGGTGAGGTGTGTTAGTCCTAACGTGGACAGGTTCGGGTTCTCGAAATTAGTGGAATGGGAGGTCATGACGTTGACAAAAGTAATTACTCTTTGTGCTGGTGCCCTGACGTGGACAGATCAGACAAGGGTGTGAGTCCTTCGTGGACAAGTCTTGTTTCCTCAGCGGGTCGAAGACGCCTGAGTCCTAACGTGGACAAATCAAGACGAGATCAGTGTCCTGACATGGACAAATCAAAGAAATTATTATTCCTAACGTGGAGAAGTGGGTCCTAACGTGGACGATGTAGTCCTTACGCGGACATATCAGAAGAGGATTCCTTACGTGGAAAGAGGTGATTCCTAACGTGGAAAGAGTGGAGTCCTTACGTGGACAGATTAAGATGGCATTCCTTACGTGGAAAAATGTAGTCCTGACGCGGACAAATCGGAAGGAATTGGTTGCCTTATGTGGAAAAGTTATGTTTCCTTGCGTGGAAAACGGATAGCATTCCTTATGTGGAAAGAGGCTTGTATTCCTGACATGGAAAGAAAGAGATTATTCCTGACGTGGAAGAGTTTAGTCCTGACGCGGACAGATCAAAGAAGATATTCCTAACGTGGAAGAAGAAGATTTATTCCTTACGTGGAAAAATTGGGGTCCTTACGTGGATAGATTCAAGATTCCTGACGTGGAAGAATGATGTACTCCTTACGTGGAAAGTTGAGTCCTGACGTGGACAGGTTCAGAACCAAAGTTGAATTCCTTACGTGGAAAGATTGGAGTCCTGACGCGGACATGTCAAGTGGTATTGGAGACCTTACGTGGACAGATTGATATAGTTCTCCTTATGTGGAAAGAAGATTGCTTCCTGACGTGGAAAGATGAAAGGGTTAGTCCTGACGTGGACAGATGCAGAAGAAATGATTCCTAACGTGGACAGGTGTTACTCCTAACGTGGAAGAGTTTTATTCCTAACGTGGACGATTCAGTTTATGGAAATACAGACGAATTATCCCCAGCGGAGTTGCCGAGATTTTTCTGGGTTAACAGCAAGTGGAGTCCTAACGTGGACAGGTCTTAGTTGAGATTTCTTCGTATGGATGACAGACAGAGTCCTAACGTGGACAAGCAAGCAACCTGTTATGACAGAATCCTCTTCAGAACGATGAAGACAATCCCCAGCACGGTCGCACGAGATCAGTGGGTTGCCGTAACAGTTAAATTCAGCTGATGAATGTCGTTCTCCAAGCAGTGGCGCAGTTTATTTCTGCGGTTGGCAAATTTCTGGGTTCCTAGTATTCAACCGTCTCGTACCGCGAATGTCTGAAGGCTCCGGGCTCTTCACCCAATCGGGTCCAAGCCGCTTGAATAGGGGCAGCTGTTGCACCCTAAAATTTGCCCAACCTTATTCACTTGGTTTATGTTTCAATATCATTAGCATTTGCATATAGAGTCATGTGCATAGTCTAATCATCTGCATAGCATAAGCATAGCAAGTCATACAACAGGGGGACCAATCATTATTCTCATCTCTAAAGGCCTATCAAGAGGTTATTATCCCAATTCAATCTCATTCAAGTCATCAGGAAAGAATTTGAAAGCAGAGAGTTCAGCAGATCAAGCCTTGAGTCCATCTCCTAGCTGAGGGTATCTGAGGGTCAATAAGAGGGTTGTGAGCTGTGAGCTGAAGGCATGGAGAGTATCTAGACATTATGAGAGACTTAGAAAGTCATTTAAAGAAGGAGACAAGTCATTGATGAGAGCACAAGAGCTATAGCTGAAGGCAGTCAACTAGGGTTTCATCTGGGTCAACCCTAGGTCAACCCTAGGTCAATTGACTGATTTAAGGGGCATTCAAGTCTAGTGGAGAGATGTGGGGTTCATCATTTGACATATAAAGAAGGATATGGAGATATTCCAAGAAGAATTCAAGAGAAATCAAGGAGAAGAGGAGCTTCTAAATTAGGGTTTCTGTGTAAAATCCCCTAGTTTAGGTCAAATTTCCAAGCAAGATAAGTCAAAATGCTAGCTTCAAATGGATCCTTGGCCAACATGAAACTTGTAGAGGATCTCAATACCTTTAATTTGAGTTGTGGAAGACATCAAGGAGATTTATAGAACTCAAGTTATGGTCCTTGCAAGTTACAGGTCATCTGAGGTATCTGAAATTTTGTCTGTGAAAGTGACTTGACTTCCAAGCAATTTTTACCCCTCAAGGAGATTTCAAATGAATTTCTGGTCAACATAGGAATTGTTCCTCATTGTCTTAGCTTTCTAGAATGGTATAGCATGCCCTCATATGATGTGTGGAACTCAACTTATGGTCTTGGCAAGCAAAGGGTATTTTGGTCATTTGTGAATTACAGGTCATTTTAACCTATGTCCAAAACTCATACAAGGAGGCCTCAAATGGAAAAACTTACAACATCAAACTTGCTCCAAATGACATTTTGAGTCTAGAAAGAAGGTCAAAAATTGTTGGAAAAGCTCATAACATGAAGTTGCATGATTGGTCAAATTTGAACTAAAATGGCTTATAACTTAAATAAAGTCAAAGTGAAAAATGGTTTGAGAGATTTATAAGTCCAAATGGGGACTTCCAATATATGATTTTGGGTCCAAAACACATTCTAAGAACAATGGTTCAAGTACATTTTTGAGCTTAGTGGAAAAAATCAAAGTTATTTATGGTTACTTGCATTTGAAGAAACATAACCAATTTGGAATGCAAGGGAAGTTGCAAGATGGTTCTAGAAAGTTCATTTGAGCACTATATATTCATGAAATCAGAATTGAGCAAGGGTTGGATTCATTTTTCACCAAAAATTTCCCAAAGTTCTCTCATTCTCCAAGTGGCAAGTTCACTTCAATCTCACAAATTCAGCATCAATTCTCATCAACATTGATCCTCCTACATTTCACCATCATCATGGATCAGAATTGAATCAAAGATTTGGTGGATATTGATCATTTTCGTGCACTTCCATCAAGAACACACAAATTGCAATTTCCATTGGAACTCAAGATCCAAGGCAAGAATCATCAAGGTTTTGCAAACAGAATCAAGCACTGAGATAGTTGATCAAGATCCAAGCATTAGAAGCCTCAGATCCACGAGTTCAACATCCATTTCCAAGCTTTCACACCAGGTTCAATTTCTCTCCCATAGCTTGATTTAGTTAGTTTAGCATAGTTTTATTAGTTTAGATGTGATCTAGGTTGTTAGTAGAACGATTAGGATGAGTTTGGTGCTGTTTAGTGATGATTCATAGCAGGTGCTTGAAACTGTTAGGACTTAGAACTCTTAGGATAGGCCATCATAATCTTAGGTTGTTAGTGCAGAATGATCTACGTGAGGTATAGAAGAGATTAGTATAGGTTTGGTTGAGAATCTTGATGATGCATACCAGAGTATTTTCATGGAGTCAAGGCTTGTCTCGATCGGTTTGAATGATTTATTGAGAGTTAGAGTGAACTAATGACATAGGCGTATAGAGGGAGAGATTTAGAGTGTTTTTCGTGTTTACATCGTGACCTTTCATGGCGTGTGGAGTGAGAACAGAGAGCTTGAACATGATACGTGCATGGTATTTCATGGAAGATATAAAACCCTAGCATAGATCCAAGGTTGAAGACGCAATCGTGCTCGTCCATTGCTTGTTGGACCATTGACCAAAGAGCCCATCGTGTGGCTCTCATTCAATTCTGAGTTTTGGAGGGAGAGAATAGGTGCCCTAAACGCACCGTTTCATTTAATGAAACGGGCGGGCTTAGTGTGTGTTTTGCTATTGACACCACCCAATATTGAGCCCAGCGAGATTTGAACGTGAAAACCATGCTGAATGCACCCCCTGCTTCCTCTTATTTTTTTCTTTTATTTCCATTAATTCTGACTTGTTCTGGGCCTAATACAAACTCGCTATTTACACCCCCACTGCCTGGCCCATCCAAGAATACAACTGGAGCGAATTGCTATTAGTACCCCCCCCCCCTCTCATTTTAATTGATTTAGTTTTTAATTCATCTTTAATTTTTACCAACTTTAAAAAACCATATAAAATAGGAAATTAACTCTTTTTTAGTGGTTGTTTTTTCTATATTTTCTTGGTTCTGTGTAGAAAATTGTCATTAAATAAAATTGCATTTTATTTTTTATTTGATATTTTTCCCATATTTTCTAAATAAATGACATTTTAAATAGTTTCATTTCATGCATGATTTTATTAATTTTTGTTCTATTAGATACTTTCATATTTTTTGTTCATTCTTTTTAGGTTGTTTAGATGAGATATTGAACTTGTAGAAACCATTTAGTTCCCATTTTTAGAAATTAATTTTAGGTGCTTAATGTAGGCTTGAACAACATGGATAAAATTAGGGTTTTTTAGGTGATGACTTAGGAGAATCAATTCATTTCCCTTAGGACTTAGGGTTTAACTAGATTAGTTATGGGACTATAGGGGCTATGGGTAGTTATTAGATCCCTTAGAGAAAAAGTCAGGACTCCCCTACTGCTATTAATACTCTGTGTATGTCTGATTGACTGGTGTGGTGTGCCCTCTGGGGATTATTGCTTGCTTGCTTGGGTCTTGGGATTGTCTGGGGGACTTAGGAGAGCTGAAGACTTGAGAAGATGAAGACCATTGGAGATCCAGAGATTGAAGTTCAACTGCCAGAGTTGGAAAGGAGGTTCTTGCTAGCAGCTGCTGAGGAAACTAGGGTTTAGGAGCTAGGCAGAGCTCTAGATTAGAAAGCTTGTTTCTCAAACATGGAATGCCTTGTCTGCATCCATCCTTTCTCTATGATTCAAAGTCTCTTTCAAATATCCACCTCCTTCCTTTGGAAGGATCAGTGAATATATTTGGAAGATAGAACTTTTGAGAGGAAACTTTCTGTTTAATGTTAACAGTTGATGAACCACCCTTGGTAGGTAATTAACTGTCTAACATTCATTCACTTCACTCTTGTGACTGATTCCTCATCCTGGAGGTTTGAACATGAAGAAAAGCCATTGCAGATGGAAGACAGATGATCAAAGCCCTTGCCTGAAGGTCATGAAGATGGAGATTGATGCTTGTTGAAGCCTGTAGCTGAATGGAGATTACTTGGAGCCAGATGTTGATTCAGAGCTGCTGTGGCTGTTTATTTTGCTGTTGTATTTCATTTCTTGATGTATTGATTGGTTTTCCTGACTGTATTGTGTGCTGTTTACCCTGCTGGGTTGAAAGTGAAGCCTGTTCACTTTTGCCTATTGTTTTCCAGGTTCGAGGTTGAGTGGGACTCCCTTGCCTCGCTTGTACTGTTGCATCCATGCATTTTACTGCTTTACTGTATATATCTGGTATTGTTTCTGTTTCTGCCTATCCCGTAGGATCTCTGTTTCTCTCTGTGCAAGAGAGGAGCATGATAGACACTAGGTCTTAACCCATGCATGATAACATTAGGTTAGTTTGTTTCCCTTCGCAACCGTAGGTTAGAGTTCTGTCTCTCTTTCTCAAAACAAACAGAAAAACACAATAAAGATTTCAAACACAATAAAAGACACTTCTTCCGTAAAAGAATGTGAACTCATCAAAACGTCATTTTTGTCCGCTGGGACTGTTAATCAGAAAACCCTTTTTCAGAAGGAATAAAATCAATCAAGGCAGACTTGTGTCGTACGTGGCCCGAACTACGTTTGCTCTGATCTTTCATGCCGTGTGAAAGTACGTAGGCATAGGATGCGATATCCTAGCGAGCAACCTTCCCCTCCTTTCCCGTAGGTAGGCGAACTACGTTGACTCTGATTTCTCGTTCCAGACGGGAATACGTAGGCATAAAGTGCGATACTTTGCCGAGTCATTTTATTTTCTTTTAACCCCAGACCTGTAGAGTAGATAGAATAACAATCCATACCCGAAAACAAGCGTGGATCCCGTCGAGTACGACGGACGTGAGGGGTGCTAATACCTTCCCCTTGCGTAACCGACTCCCGAATCCAGGTTTTGGTTGCGACGACCATACCTTTCCCGTGTTGCGCGAGGTTTACTCTGAGCGTTTCCTTTCCCTCCCGTGGGATAAATAACGCACGGTGGCGACTCTTCTGTTGTGCCGGCGCCGATTTTCGCAGTAGCGACACTGATGAGGGCAAGTTTTATTCCTATGATGATAGGATTTCTTCGTGATGACGAATTTATGGCTTTTCGTGTTGACGAAATTTGAGGACAATCGTGGTTAAGTTTTTCCTGTGATGATGGGATCTTTACTCGTGTTGACGAATTTGTTTCTCTTCTGGTGTTGACAAGGTTAGTCCAGTTGTGGACATAGGTGTTTTTGCAAAGATAGTTCAGTACCTGTGGTGTTACATGGGTGGTGGGAGTCAAAGTCAGAGTTATTCTCTAACGAATGATCGATTATTACTGTAACAATCAGGTTCACTCGACGAATGTCGTTCCCCAAGCAATGGTGCAGTTTATTTCTGCGGTTGGCAAATTTCAGGGTTTCTTTGGTATTCAACCGTCTCGTACCTCGAATGTTTGAAGGACGTTCGCTCTTCACCCAGTCGGGTCCAAGCCGCTTGAATAGGGGCAACTGTTGCACCCCGAAATTTGACCAACCGGTTCCTATATCTGGTTTATGTTTCGACGCATTTAGCATTCGCATTTGCATACTGCATGCATTGCATTTTTCTCAGTCAGGTTGATTTTATCGAAATTGCAGCCCCTGGCGTTTCAGGCAGTTCAGGCCAGTTTGAATAAGCGTATTTGGAGAATTGGTGCTCGTTCCCTGTGGTTTTCAGGTCATCTCGGTGCCCGAGTTTCGTTATGGTTGCGCAATAGTTCTCCAATCGATTTAATCGGCCTCCTGACAATTTTTAGTTTGTTCTCTTTTATTTTCTATATTTTTAATGTATTTAATAGATTTTTTAATAGGGTTATTTGTTTTTTAGATAGTAAATAGGTTAGTATTTTGTTTATAGAATTTAATAGATTGTTTTAATAGTTTTTTAGATTTTTAAATAAACCTTCCTTTTTTTTTAGAGATTTGATAGATTTTAAATTGTTTTTTAGATATTAGTTTTATCTTTTAATAGAATATTTTTTTAAATAGATATAACTAGATATTACTTTTCTTTTAATAGAATATTTTTTTAAATAGATATAACTAGATATTACTTTTCTTTTAATAGAATAGATTTTTTAATAGAAGTTAATGTTTTTTAGATTTTTTTAAATTTTAATTGATTTTTTCAGATTTAATAGGATAGATTTTTTTAAAATGGAATTTAATGTTTTTAGATTTTATTAGAGTTTAATTGTTTTTTTTAGATTTAATTGGGTTTTTTTAAATAGATATAGATATTAAATAATTTTTTCTGTTTTAATAGGGTAATTAGGGTTTTGTGTTTTATTTTCATTTAGGTTTTAATTAGGATTAAGTTTGTTTTTAGGATTAATTAGGGTTATTAGTAATTTTCGTTTAGGTCATTAATTAGGGTTAATTAGAGTTTTTAATTAGGGTTTTAGTTAATTTTTGTTTTAGTTTAATTAGGGTTTTATTATTAAATTTTTGTTTAGTTAATTAGTTAATATTCATTTTGTTGGTTTAAGTGGTCCTTAATCAGGTTTAATTCTGAGTAATTAATAATTGGGTCAGTATCCATTTCGTGAGGCCCAGATCAAAAGTCTGAAGCCCAAAATCCTGCCAGGTGTCATATAAATAGAGTGCCACGCGTGGGTCCACTCTTTCAGCCACCTTATCCTCTCAGCACTGCCAACACACTTTTCCACTCACCATTTCCTTCACATGTGTCCCTCTCCTTCTCCCTCTGTTTGCATGCTCGCCACTTGTCCACCTTTTAGCCCTTGCCGGAGACCTCCCCTGACCGGCATGCAATCCCGGTGACCACCCTAACCGTCACCGTCGGCCGCCGTAACACCCCTCTAACCGTCGCCAGAAAATCGTAATCCACCGGGAAGTTCATCCCTTCTTCATCTTTTTTCCAGATCGTCAAGAACACACCGTGTGTTCATCATCAACCGTCGCCGGTAAAATCACGAGGTCGCTGGAAACTTCATCCATATTCCTGCATTTTCCCAGATTTTCCATCACATCCTTCAATGAACTTCAAACTCCGAAAACATTCATGCATGTTCATCAAACGTTGCAAGAACCCAACCGTAAACTCCTGATTATTTCCAGATTCGTGAGATCATCATCTTCGAGAATCATCAAGGTTCATCAATATTCATCAAGCCGCCGAGAATCCAAGATCTTCATCATCAGTTTTCTTCCAGATTTCTCCAGATTTTCCAGAAACATCAAAGGCATCGTTAATCTACAAGCGTCTTCACCAAGAACGTTCGCCTAGATCTTCGTCCGTTCAAGATCTTTCTTCAGATCTTCAAGAATCTCTTCCGTCCAGGGCTCCGTCGACGATCACCAAGCCACTTCGCCAGCGATCTCCTTCAAGATCGTCAGGAGAACTTCCAGATTTTCTCCAGACGGTACCATCTCCACAGCTTCGCCCAGGTTCTTTTCTTTGAAACCACCACTTCCATAGTTTGTTATTTAGCTGTAGATCGAGGTTTCGTGGTTGATAGGTTTGAGGTGGAGGTAGGGTAGAATCTAGGGTTAGATTGACCGGTAGGATGTGAGGTTTGGTGAGGATGAGTTGGGGAATGGAAACTGAGGAGGTTTTGTGTTGCGTTTGAGAGATTGAGGGAGTTTCATAGAGGGAGAATCAGAGCCCCGTTTAGGGTTTCTGGGTTAGGGAAGATGAACAGTAGAAGTGTGAGGGGAGTTTTGAGGGATTAGGGTTTATTGCTGAAGGATGGGTTGGACTGAACTCGGGCCTTAAGCCCAAAAATGCATAGTTTGCTGATCTATCCCCCATGTTGTCCCAGGCGCCCCCCTCTCCTACTTGCGTTTTGGTCTAGGCCTAGCCCAAATTTGCTGTCTGCACCCCCCGTTGGGGGCCCCAAACATGAATAACAAGCGAATCTTCGCTATTCGCCCCCCCTGTTTGTTTTTTCGTTTTTCCTTTGGTGAAGCAGTCTGGGCCCAGCGCAATGATATTTGCACCCCCCTCCTGGGCCCAATGCATTTCTGCATTGTAGAAAATTGCTTTTGCCACCTCTGCATTCCATTCGGATCTCTGCATTGTATGTCTCTTGCTCTGACATCTTATGTCTATAGTTAGCCATGGTCTAATATCTGTGTCGAGGAATCAGCTTGACGACTCAACAGAACACTGGAAGATAAAGACAAATGGACATGAGAAACCCGGGGAAAGATGCCATGCAAGACATGATGCTAATGCAATGCAATAGTTTCAAGAACTTTAACGGTCGATTGCAAACATTTCTTTTTTAGGAAAGTTGGAAACGGTTTTAAACTTTGAAATGTAGGACTTTTGAATTCGCAAAGGACTGTTGAATTCCTTGAAACTAGGAATGATGTTTTATGAATGCCATGCACAAATACACATAAACAATAAAGTCCTAGGTTAGAGGAACAATGAATGAAGTTAAGGTCTACCCTTCCCCAAAGGTATGTATTATGGGGTAGTTGTACCTGCAGAACAAGGTTCTAAAGAGGTGCCCAAAGTCATCAGTCCATCCTTCGGATATTATCAACTTTCCAACTGACTCGGAGGTCGATAATATTCTCAAGAGAACCTCTTTTGAGTGTAGTATCGCGTAGCAACTATTGTAGGACTACTCCCACATTGTTCCCGCACTACGTCCTATATAAGGCCAAGGTGGTGTTAAGGTACTACGGTCCCCAGTATCACAGACTCCAATTGAAAATAGTAAAAGTTTTCACGACTGCACTCGATCAACCGAACCATTTTCGAAAGGGTCTCAACTGAGCGGTGATTCTCGAGTCAACTTGATCGGGACTCGCTCCTGGCAAGCCTCGTCGAATATCTCACCTTCCTATAATAAGATCACTCAAGTCTGGGTTAGGACTTATCTCACAATAACAGGTATCCCCACAAGGTACAATGATATATAAAAATAATTAATAAAATATCATACAATAAACAAAATAGGGGTAACCCTTCAAAATTAGGAGGGTCCCCAGTGAAGTCGCCATTTTCTGTTGCGGTTAGAATATGATATCAAATTATTAATTAATTTGAATCGCATCTTTAGTTCACAACCGCTCTTTGATTTATCCGAAGGAAAAGGTCAAAAGAGGAAAACCTAATTTTGCATCGTAAAGACAATGCGGGGAGAGATCTAGGTAAGGGGTTGGTTAAGCTCAGGGAAGGTACTAGCACCCTAAACTTCTGTAGTACTCTACAGGAACCTTTTATTTATTGTATGCTTTTTATTTTATTTTATTATCTGCTTTAATATATATTGAGCTAAGGGATAGAGTGACCTAAAGACCTAAGGGTTAGTCCTAAGTTTACTCGGCAAGACGTCGCGTCTTGTGCCTACGTATCCTGGATAGGGAATGGAATTAGAGTAATCGTAGTTCCCCTCGAAAGGGAGGTTAGAAACGTCTTGACTGTGGTCAAGGTTTCATTGGGGAGTAAGCGTTCATAGGGAAGCGCCTACGTGGAGTCTTGAAACTCTTATTTCTACGTTGAAATTGTTAATTGAAATTAGGGTTAAATTAAATATTCCACGGCAGGAAACCCTAAAACAGAGTACGGCGACTCTTTGACCTAATGCTAGGGTAAAGGGTATTTTCGTCCACAGCGGGACACCTAGGCGATTAGGGTTTTGAAATGGTCAAACGTTAGGGTTATTGAATCGGCGGTCAAACGGCTAGACCTAATCCTTCGGAAGGAATCCTAACGGTAAAAACATGCAAACAGACAAAATATCGTACGACCGAATTAAAATGCGGAAAAATAAAGAAAGCGGTAAAAGAAGCATCGTGACGATCACTCGCGTAAATTACAAATCCCAAAAACAAATGCAAAAATAAAAATAATTGCGATCATGGCCTCGCATAAATTACATCCATGAAACAAAAAAATAGTACGAACAAATAAAATATTGAGGAGCTGCAACGAACAAACTAATGAGGGTTAGACGAAAATGAAGCGGCTAAATCAAAAACTTTATTTTTTTGAATTTTATTTAAAGGGAAGAACTAATTTTTGCATTTAAAAGCAGAACTTAATTTGATTTTAATGTTTTTATTTAAAAATTAGTTTTAATTTGATTAAAAAAATGATTTAATTTTAAGGTTTTTGATGAAAAAAAGTTAGTTTTAATTTTTGTAAAATGTTTTAATTTTAATGTTTAAACAATGTTTTAAATTTTAAAGCAAAAAAAAAATATTTTATTTTTTAAAGTTAAAAAATGTTTTTTTAAAATTTATTTTTAAGAATTATTTTTAATTTTAAGTTTTAAATATGAGTCTTAATTTTAAAAACAAGGTTTAATTTTCATTTTATGATTTTAGCTAAAAAAATGGTTTAATTTTTTTTTATATTTTAATTAACTTAAGTAAACTAAATTAATGAGATTAACAATTAGAAATATTTTTATTTTAACAGTTTTCATTAACCTGCATTATGAAAATTATATACCACAACAATAATAAAATACTAATAACAATATAATAACAAAATAAATAAAAAGAATAGGAGGAAGAAAATTGAAAATAAAAGGGGGATTCGTAGCGGTGGCGGCTCCCTCATTGATGAAGTTTTGAAGCTTTTTCTTTTTCTTTTGCATGGCTATTCTTGCATCTTCTTCTTCCTCGCTTCGCCATAATCTTCTCTTTTTCCTATAAAAAAAAAGAATAACAGAAACCAAATGTGATATTGATGAAATCTTACGAGTTACGGTTTGTTGGTGATTCCGCCGGTGGTGAAGCTTTGAAGGTTTTTTCAAAAATCTTTCCTCTTCTGATAAATCGTGAGAACGGCCGCCGTTTTTCTTTTGTCTCCTTCCCCTTTTTCTCAAATACAACTCATGTTTATATAGGTAACAAATTAGGGTTAACTCTAACCTAATGCCTATTTTAAAGCCCAACTTAAATAATTAGTCAAAGTTAAAAAAAAACAAACTAAAACAAACTTAAAAGAATAAAATCTTTTCTAATATTTTTAATTTTATGATTTTTTGATGTTTTTATGAATAATGTGGAAAAAAGTGAAAAAATAATATTTTTTAAAAAATAATTTAAATAAAATACGAATAAAAGAAAAACAAAAAGTGAAGAAGGTGGGATTCGACATCTCGGCCTCTCACACTCACAACTCCTTACACACGGTCTCTTACCAATTGTGCCATTTTATTCATTCAAAATAAAGTGGCACTAGAAACTATGTAAAGGTAGGACAAATTTGGGGTGCAACAGCCATTATGGGCTTTTGTATTGTTTGTTTGGGGTTGGGCTTTGCTATGGGGTATGGGGCTTGGATTGGGCTTGTGGAGCATGAAGGAACATGAGAGAAGATTGAAGATGGAGATCAAAGTTGGATGCATGGATATTCTTGTGCTTGCAGATGTTTTTGAAGACATAGGAAATAGGAATAAGCAGAGCCTTAGAATAGACTAAATTCTTTGTACAAGCATGGATAGCTTCTTGTGTTTCCATTCCTCTCTATGACATAAAGTCCCTCTAGGGTATTCAACTCCCTCCTTTGGAGGGATAAGTGGCCTTACCTTAGAGGTAGAACTTTGAGGGAACCAGTCTTTCATGATGATAAGCACTTATAGGCTTCCTTTGGTTGTCAATAAGCTGTTTTATCATTCCAACTTATTTTGTTAAGTGATTCTCTTCTGGAGTGCTTGCCTTGAAGATGGAGCTCACCTAAAGCTTGGAGGCCATTGGAGTTTGATCTTGGGGTTCACTTGAAGATGTTACTGTTTTATTGTTAATCAACTGTCAGAGTTGGATGTTTTTCAGAGCTGCTGCTGTAGGAGCTGGGCTGTCAGAGCTGGTTTTGGGGTTTTTATTTTCTTTGTTGTATTGTTTGTTAATTTTCCCTTAGGTTTTAAGTGAATCCGTTTCACTTTGCCTATTGTTTTCTAGGTTCGAGGTTGAGTGGGACTCCCTTGCCTCGCTTGTACTGTTGCATTCATGCATTTTACTGCTTTACTGTATATTTGTTGTTTCTTTTCCGTTTATCCCCTAGGATCTCTGTTTCTCTCTGCGCAAGAGAGAAATATGACAGACATTAGGTGTTAACCCATGCATGACAACATTAGGGTAGTTTTAATTCCCATTTCAAACCATAGGTTTTAGAGTTCTTTCTCTTCTATCTCAAAATCATTCAAAACACAGTAATAAGATTTTAAACATCAATAAAAAAACAGTTCTTGCGTAAAAGACTGAAAACCAATCAAAGTGTCATTTTTGTCCGCTTGGACCCGTAATCAGGAGAAAATCTTTTTTAGAAGGATAAAAACAAACAAACAAATCTGTGTCTTCCGTAGCCCGAACTGCGTTTGCTCTGATCTTTCATGCTGTATGAAAGTACGTAGGCATAGGATGTTGTATCCTAGCGAGCAACCTTCCCCTTCTTTCCCGTAGGTAGGCGAACTACGTTGACTCTGATTTCTCGTTCCATACGGGAATACGTAGGCATAAAGTGCGATACTTTGCCGAGTCATTTTCTTTTCCTTTAACCCCAGACCTGTAGAGTAGATAGAATAGCAATCCGTACTAGAAAACAAGCGTGGATCCCGTCGAGTACGACGGACGTGAGGGGTGCTAATACCTTTCCCTCGCGTAACCGACTCCCGAATCCAGGATTTGGTTGCGATGACCATTCCTTTCCCGTCTTTGCGGTAGGTTTACTTCGAGCGTTTCCTTTCCCCCCGTTGGGATAAATAACGCACGGTGGCGACTCTTCTGTTCAGCCGGCGCCGATTTTCGCAGTAGCGACAACACCGAATTAAAATTCGAATACACGATCTCCTTCATATTTTTAACATGTTGACAAAGTTTTTCCCGACTCACTAACTCCGAAATCTCAAAAAATTGTTTTCAAAGAAGCTCGCATTAGCAAACCACCTCTTACCCTGCCTCCACCAAATATTCCATTCATCGAATAAATGTCAGTTTTCATGTACAAATATATCGAGCGGATCATCAATGTTGTGGTGGATGGTAATTACGGTTACTGAGCCGTTTCGGCTTTACTCAGTAAAGGAGAAGATAGTCATACACTTGTCTGCCAACAACTTATCCAAGAGTTGAAGACGTATAAAGAATCATACACACGGTTGTACAGAAAGAAAGAAAAATTTGATGAAGTTTATGAGTATCTTGTTCCTTACTTGAGCGGTCCAACACCATAGGCAAAATGGATGCGTTTCCCTGAAATGAGTCACCTAATATCATATGCGTATGATAGAGTGTGTGTTGACCTAACATGCTACAGCTTTTCAGAGACCTTTTCCCACTGTGCACCGCCCCACCTAAAAATCCAAATGATTGTATCATGTGTATTGGGTGGCTTTCGAAATCAAGTCATTTTGTTCAAGTTTACTTGAAACCAAGATGTCCTATACCACTTACATCACCAGATTGGATGGCTCATTCAAGCACAAAAGCCGAGACTTGGCCTGACCATTTTATGGAAAGGATGCAAGAATTCGAGACCGAACAACATTGAAAAAGTGTCAAATGCACAAAATTCCAAGAGGGTACCACCAATAAATTTATCTGATGACAAATATTTCAATTTGTTTTAACTTCAAGTTTATCCAAATAAATAAATGTTTGTAATTGTGTCTCAATATAAATGAAGTGTAATATATTCAGCATTTATTCATATTGCGTCTTAATGCATTTTTTATTTTTCCCATATCAAAATTTGTGCTTTTGTAAAAAAAAAATAAGGTTCTATTTTAAAGGTTCTGTTATGAAACTGATTCAGAAGAAGTATTAGAGATGCATCTCTGAAATAAGATATAGGGTGCAGTTTCGGAGATGCATCTCCGAAATCAATATGTCAATTAATGAATGGTCCAAATTGATCTATGGCTTTTATAAATTTAGGTTCTCTTATGTTATATTTGACACAAACTGAAAATGTCTCAAATGTCAGAAATAAATATTTATTAGTATGTCGCAAATATCTCCTACTCTAGCTCTATGATGACTGTCTAAGAATGGTAGATTGCTCCCATGGTGACACGTCCCAAGTCCATGTAGTGGTTTCCCTCGACATAAGAGGTCATAAGCTACAAACAACAATCACCTTTTTCCAAGTTACCTACTCATCATACCGTCTGCATTTTAGCAATGTGCTTTTGACCTATCTTTCATGGTCAAGCCCAATTGCGTGTTTCGATCTTCTCTACCAACTCTAACCAAAGAGTATTTGGCGTGGCTCAACAAGGTTCAAGCCAAGAAGAAGAACCACTGGCAGAAATCGGGTATTTATGACATGGTCAATTTGTCTAAGACTGGCCCTAAATAACCCCGATGTATGTTGCTGGCTTCGATCTTCTTCTAGGAAGAATCGACCAACACCTTTCAGCTTTCCTACAGCATGTTGACAACATCCTTGTTCGGCGTTGCCTCTATTACAAGTTTAAATCCTGATGGCTCCACTTTTTTCCCAACCCAACACGAGTTCAACATCGAACATCCCACTTACAAGAATTTCATCTCCTATAACCATGACACTGCTAGTGAAGATGTCTCATACCAAAAGCATATAGCTTTTTTGGCATTTTGGCTCTCTTACTATGTTTTCTGCTCCAACTCTATACAAGTGGATAAAAAGTTCGTTCCTTTGGCCATCCAACTTCATGAAGGGCGAAAATTTCCCTCAACAAACTTCTCCTGGCCAACCTCTACCAGTCGCTTAGAGATGCCTCCCACAAACTCAAATTCCTCACTGAAAACACAAAGAGTTAGTATTTCTTAGTTTCAGGTCCTTTCTGCCTCTTGCAATTGTGGTTGAATGCCAATTTTGAGCCAAGAATTCACATTACTGATTCCCATGCCCTAATGTAGAAGACTGAGAAAAGGGTCTTCGAAGGCACTAGGCTGACCTTGCTCACTCCCCAAGAAAACCCCATGCCAAACATATTCATCAAGCACATCAATCTCTTTCTTAAGACCAAGGTCTTCGATACGACTATGGCTCCTTTTGTCGGCCTCCAGGTTGGTCCATCTTGGCTCCAAAATAATTTTCATGGGTCCTCCCCTTTGAATGTTGCCATGTCAAATGCGGTTTAGGCCGCCTTTCTAACTCCCATAATTCTATTGTCCAGAATTGAAGTTATAGCTTTTAGCTACGGCTTTGCTGGTTACCAACCTAACTTGGTGTCCAAACAATTTGGCTACAGCCAAATTCAACCCTCCTTCCTTTACGTTTGGGAAGAAGATATTTGCTGGTCGGAGCACAAACACGACCATGAAGAGTTCAATGAGTGAACCCAGTTTGCTGGAAACCAATTTTTAGAACTCCCCACCTTCTAGTTTCATTAATCGTTCAATATAAGTTCTGAGTTCCACAACTGGTGGACATGGTATCTTACTCGCTGCTTCATAGAGGACCATTTCTTGGCAAGGATTTATGATGCTCTCTCTAACGTGCCCAAAACTCAAGATCAAAAGGGTATGTTCCTCTAAATATCCCTTTCGACATGTTTTCATCTATTTTCTTACTCTTAGATCTTCAGATGAATTTGAACATCCAACTAACGATAACATTAAGAAACTTTCTGATGTAAGAGAGAAGAAGCAGCCCAAAGAACCCAAGAAGAAGGTACTTTCCCTTCCTATACTCTCTTTTGTCTTTATAGTAATTCTCATATTTTTGCTCCTTCTAGATCTGAAAATGAGACCCTGAATCCCCAAGCTCCAAGATCAAGAAGAAGAAGATGAAGACTACTACTGTTATGAGGACTCCTACTGCCCCTAATCAGGTATCATCGTTGAATCCTATTTTCACTTATTACTCTTCTTTGGCATCCTACTTATTCGACCTTATTTTTAGGTTACTCCACAAATCACCCTGGTTCTGGTCGAGGAAGAGAACTCAGAGGACTCTGAAGAACCCCTTATTTTTTTAAGGTCAAGGTTGAAAGCTTCCCAGAAGCCCGACGTCAGCCACCAGAATAAAGGGACTCCCAAGAAGTCCACATCCAAAAAGGACACAATTAAAACCTCTGCAGGTCCCTCTACCCAACCTCTAAAGACTACTCCACAAAAAAAGGGTGAAGAAAAAAAGAAAAGAACCTACTCATAACCTGACACCTCTAGTAAACAAAGACATCACTCAAACTCAAAATAATATAGTCGAGGAAGCTAATGACCCCAAGATATGCACCAACTTCCTTTGTAATTTTTCTATTATTCGTCTTTTAACTTTGACACCTTTTTCTCCTATTTTAGGAAAATACTGAAGTAACCCATGATCAAGAAGTGACTCTCACAGGTATCCTTCGAACCACTCCTTCTGATTCATTTTCACACATACATTGGTCAGATTTTCTTGATTCTAACATTTCGACCATCCAAACACCCTCTCAGCCAGCGGCCAAGGCGACAACTGTAACACCCCCTTCTATACCCCCAAACAAACAAATAAATCACATAATAAAATTTTATCAGAGTAAATTTGAAACATGGTATAAAATAAGTATGCCACATCATACACAAATTAACATGCAACACCTGCTCTACAAAAGACATGTAACAGTGGGGTAGCTTTCAAATAGAGGAACTTAGTCCTTACACCCACTTTTCAAATATTTTGAATTAAAGCGGAAAATCTAAACATTGAATCACTTAACATGTTAATCATATAAATGCATATCATTCAGTTTGTTTCATCACATCATTCATGTTCACATACACATTTGTCATCAGATACATATACAAAATGTATCCCAAAAGAATACTATACAATCCTAACTACTCGGTGCTACATATCGGAGCTGACCGACAAAAGAATGAAGTTGTACTTCACAAAAGACCTCCAGCAACCTAATCTGCAATGCCTCATAGAGCATTATAAAACAGCAGAAGGGTGAGAAATATTATCATAATAATCAATGCATATAATTATATATACTTACACAAGTACATAATACATATATTCCACATTTTCTCACCACAATTCATTCCAATCATGATATACATCACAACATATGTATAAACAAACATGGATAATCACCAAGCACATTTCATCATGCATACATCCATAATTCTCAATTCACTACTTCACATACGAGTATACTTTCATACAACAACACACATTAATCAGGTGACTCAATGCAACTCAATGCAACTCATGCCATGTGGTACCAACACTTGTTATCATTTTTCGGTTTTTACACTTAAACCGGGTCCACCCTTCTAGACCGATAACAACAAAAACCCGTTCCCTAAGCTTTCAAACCCACCCTTCTAGGTTTGGGACAAGTCACTAGTCTCCACGAAACTAGTAAACATTGTCTCTTGACTAAATGATGCATATGCAATCAACCACCAAATGCACTTAAGACTGTTCCCGCATCTTAATCTCATGCATTCAAATAATTCATAACTCAAGAATTATAACATTATTTCCCACACAACATATTCATATTCAATAACATCATATTCATCGAGCAATGCACACATATTCACAATATGTTCCCATGCATTCTTCACATACTATAACATATAATCGTTATATATATATATATATATATATATATATATATATATATATATATATATATATATATATATATATATATATATATATATATATATATATATATATATATATATATATATATATATATATATATATATATATATATATATATATATATATATATATATATATATATATTCACAACATCGTGCCAAACGACAACAAACCTCATCACAATTCATCATGCATTTTTAATCAATTTAAAACAATGCATTATATACGCCCAAAGGCCACATTTCATAATCAATTCCACAATCTAGGATTCACGCCTTACGGCTACCCACAACATATGTTTCACAGCATACAATTACTTATTTCCAACAAGGATCGAACACAATCAAATCAAGAAATCAACATAGGATGGAATCTCAGGAAAACCAAATATTGTCACGCTCGCTAGCCTGCTCGCTACTTGTTCGCCTAGCGAACAAGCTCGCGAAGGCTAATAGAAGCTACTGACTTCGTTGGCTACCTCGCTCGCTTAATGAAGGTCTAGTGAATGCTCGCTACCTCGCTCACTCCCAGCGAAGAAGACCAATTCCATTATGTCCAAGTCTGGGACCTCTCGCTACCTACTCGCTGCAGCGAACGCTCGCGACCAGCTCGCCTAGCGAACGTGCTAGCGAGTGTCTGCGAACTCAAAAACCCTCACTGTCATCAATCCTCAACTCTTCACAAAATCAACCGATTCTCACTAAACCAGTTCCTATAGTCTTAGTCTAACATCCCTCGACTAAACTACACACTTTATTCTCAATTTTAACCGTTAAAACTTCGATTCTACCGATTAAACCCATTTATGCCCTAGAATGGAAAATGGAGAAAAAAAACCCAAACAATCCATGCAATCCATACGTAATCATAAACATTGATAGAATAACAATATTTCACACCCTTACCTTGATTAAATCGATCCCAAAGAGTTGATTTTGAGTTTTCCAAGCTTTTCCTTCTCTTTTCTCCTCTTCCTCCTTCTTTCTCTTCTTTTTCTCTTATGTTTCTATCTTTTCCTTTTCTTTCCACTTTCCTCTTATATATCTTTCTCTTTTATTTCCTTCCATTATATTCTTCTCTCAATTATCTACCAATAATTTCCAATAATTAAAACAATCCAAATAAATCAATTATTTAATATAAATAATTAATTATTGAAATTTGGGCTGTTACAACAACTACCACTACACCACCTCAACCTAACCCATGATAGTTGACGTTGAATCAAATTCAGCCAACGACATGGAAGGAATCAACAACAATGTTGCATTTGTTCATGATAACATCATCCCAGATGACTCTCAAGCCTACAAACCAACAAGTGACAATGAAGATCATGCTACTCCCCATATCGAGACTGCCTCCATTCAGGGAAAAAAAACCCAAACAGGTCGCCTAAAGCCCTTGCCAACTCAAGCTGATGTGCATGACTCCATGTCGAACACCTCTCTCAGTCAGGCAGAAATTCTAGCCCTCAAGTGGAAAAATCCCACTAAGGCCCTTAAGAGACTACAGAAGTTGTGCAAGCTGCCGATGGATTCCAAGTCGGCTCAATCCTCAGATTCATCATTCGCTGACACTGGTAATGATGCCATCAATCTTCTCGTACAACAATTGAATGCTAACATCTTTGAAGCTGACATTCTTGTTGCTATCAAAGAAAATGTCAACCTTGGAAACGACATTTAGAAACTGCTAGATGAACTCTACAAACAGCATGTGTCCGATGTCTTGCTTAAATTTCTCTTTGAATTAGAATCCTTCTTCGATCAAGTATGCAAACATATTGACCTCAAGCATTCGACTACTTCCAAACTTCAAGGTATTAAAGATGCCATTGCAACAACTTGGGAAGCAAGTGATATATCTCACAAGAAGGTTTATCAACTTGAGGCCCAGCTCCAAGAACATAATGACAATACCGCTTCGATTGAAGAAAATATTGTTCAGCATCGTTCTAAGATGTTGGAACTCTCCAAATAGATTGATGGCTTTGAGAAAGAGAAGATTAAATTGGCCTCAGGACAGTCACCCCCTACAAAGGAAATGATTGATGCCGAAGCCACAAAGGAGTTGAGCACGCTAAAATTGCGCTCAATCTAGGACTTGAGATTGCTCCTCTAGAAGAACTTCATGATCGCCTCTGTGCTAGGCTCGACCTCTCCAAGACCTAATTGGAAGATAATTATTTCAGAATTATTGACAAAAAATAAAAATAAACGGACTAAAATGAATAAAAGTCTAGCGAAAAATGCTTGAAAAATTAAACTGAATGCAACAAAATGATCAGCGCGAAACAAACCTCTCGAAAACATACAAGTTTTGATCAGATTTTGAAAAAAAGATGACCAGTTAAAAGGATCAGGTTGATTAAAATGTGACAAAAAAAGTAGCCGAAAAAATAAAACTAGAATGTCAAGTTAAACCGCGTGAACCATAAATTAATAAAATTGATATCTGCAAACTCGGTTTTGAAATTTTTACCTGTTAATTTCATGTACATTTGAAAATCAGTTCGATCAGTCTGCTTGTAGATCTGAAAATTTATTTCAGTCGACATTTTTAGCACTATGCGAGATGAAATGCATGTTATGCTATCCATATGATGTGAGTGTCATGATAAATGTATCGATTTATTAAATGAGGGATAAAATTAGGGTATGACACTGATCTTCCATTTTATTCTCTTTAATAATTCTCGTGGTTGCCTTTTTTTAACAATTCAATTTAGATTTATTCAAGTATGTGCTTAATAATTTTATTTATGCTTTTCCATATATTTATAAATAATATTATATACAATATTCTCGCAACCAAAGTGTCGCGGTCTAAACAATTCGAGGTTTTCTCAAAAACAATGAAGTTGAAAACATTAATAAAACCCTTTACAAAAACTGAAATGGTCCTTTAAACTAGATTTTAGGATCGGAAGTCAATTATGAGTAAGAAATGTGTTATCACCCTATGACATCCATTTGAAATAAATGGACTACGAGGATGGTGGTGGGTGTGATTAGCTTGGCAGCAATAGTTGCGTTTAAAATAGAGAGCAATTGGAAATGCTAGAGATAGAAGGGGTTCTTGTGTTTCTTTAAAATGCAGTGTGTTGAACGAAATATGGTTTCAAGAACAATGACTTCTATTTATAGAGTTTTGATGATATCAATATAAATAAGACTATTCATACTCTAATATGTTTGTTTCCGTTTGTAAAACAATTTCAAGTTATTTATAGGAAATAAATATATGATTCTCAAAAGAAGAAAATGATCATATGTATCATAGTCAACAAGTTTTACCACCAAGATCTCAACTCTACATGATCATATGCACTAAACTGTAAAGACATGGTCATCTACCCTAATAAAAAGGGAATGATAATATATACTTAAGAGTTGAGGCTTTTTTAGCTAGACATAGAGTTGGTATTAGTAATTTATTTTTCGTAAACAAAGAAACTACTCATCTTCCTTTACTTTGCTCTATCTTCAACCTTGGTTGGATTCTTTATTGGTCCCCAATTCTTACATCTACATCTGCATCTATATCTATTTCATCCATCATAACTCTCCAAGCCAGCTCTTAACAAAATCTAAATTTTCCTTCCACACCATCCCAAGCCTTATCCATCGCTCAATCAATTCACCTAGACCTACCTCAACCTCCTCCATTGTCCTTACATGACATCACTAGTGCAGAAATGACTTTTTACATCGGGCTAAAACCACATTTTACATCGGGTCTGGGTCCGATGTAAAGCCAAGTAATGTAGTAAGTCAAAGACATTTTACATCGGGTCGTAGACCGATATAAAAAATACATCTATTACATCGGTTGACAGTTAAGACTGATGTGAAATATGAATTTATTATTTGTTTTAAAAAAACACTTTTTACATCGGTTGGTATTCAAAATCGATGTAAAATGTGTCACATGTGTGTTTTTTACATCGGTTGTTTAGCAGAACCGATGTAAAAGGTGTCGCAGGTGTGTTTTTTTACACGATTGTCTTTTTGGCCCGATGTAAAAGGTGTGCTACATGTCTTTAAAAATTATATTTTTACATCGGTTTCTAGGCGCAACCTATGTAAAATGTAGGTTGTTTTTCTTAAAAATTTTGCTAATTTTTATCCGAATTAATGTTGACCCATGTAGTTTTTTTGGTACCTAATTTTTCATATTTTTCCAACATCGCACCTACCACATTTTAGTCCCTATTTGGTATGCAATTTAATTTTCATATTTTTTCAACTAACCTTTTAGTTTCATTGCACCAAATAGTTAGGATACACATATTCTTCAACATGACAAATTAATTTACAAAAGTCATAAACTAGTATACACACAAGTGTACAAAATTATATGTATTTTTACACGATGGACTAATACAACAGCAAAACCAGTGAAAACAAACAAAAATATTCAACCATTTATAAGTCCTTTACCACACTTGAATACCAACGTACAATCCACAAGAAATGCGTTGTAGCTAGCTTCGGTAGACAACACAAAAATCGCGTCCGCTGACAATAAATAATAATACCAATAAACATCAGCAGACAATACCAAAGTCAAGAAACTCAATTCAGACGTATATAGACAATTCTATATAACTCACCATATAAAACTTAATTTTTATATAACTCAAAGAAACATTTTACCAAACGGAGTCGCAAATCATACAAATCATCTTGTGTTAATTCTGTTGGATCATCAAATACCTACAATACGTAAATAACAATATAAAATTATTCTTTGAAAATTCACCTTAAGTTGTAAAACGTAAAGTAAATAACAAAGTAAATTAATTTTTATTACCTGCAACCAAGATTCGGTTATGTTGGCAGAGACAATATCCAACATATTTTTCATAACATAGTACCCACAATCAATAGAGTTATGTTGTAGCCTTGTCTAAAATGAATGACACAATTAGTGAATACTTATGATAAAATTAAATATAGAATTATAATTTACATCACGCTTACTTTGGTTTGGAGTCATGTAGTCTTTTTTCTATTTCTATTTGTCATTTGATAAACCCCGAAAACACTAATTCAGGAAAAGAAAACCATATAGAGCAACATAAAATATTAAATTACTTTTGTAAAATTTTATGTATACGGGATATAACATATATTATAACAAAAGTCAGATAAAATATAAACTTACTTTGTAACAATTTTCGTCATGGTTGGATTAAGTTCCTGATGAAGTGAACAAAAGACGACCACAATATTGTCTCTTGAACAAATGACTATTAATTGCCAATGGTCTCTGTACGTGTGCGTGAAAACACAAAAGTCACATAAAATATATATGTTGTCAAAAATAAAAAAATAGAAAATACATTTTCATACAAACTTACCCATGAATAAATGGTAGTAAGTGACACACTCTTTTTTCGTCACATAACTTATATTGTATGTATTTTTTAACCTCTGTTTCAGTTTTTTGCATATTATCAACATACACACACCTAGCAGGGTCCATAAATTCATATACTTCTGATGTGGATTTATCAATACATACGCGATGAATATACCTGAATAATTTTAAAATAAACATTATAATCAAAGTGATGAGAGATATAACATATTAATAGGTATTAACAGTAATAATTAAAAAAAGAAAATGTACTTACGTGGACAAAACTTGCAGAATAGACACGTCAAGCCAATGAAAACCCACCAACAACTCTCTGATACACTTAGCTGACATATAAAAATTAGTGACACTCGCACAATAACTTAATTTTATTTCCAAGTGTGTGTCACCCATTTTCAAAACCATGAGTAACAATCTCTGAGCATCGTCTTCCACTTCTTTTGTGCTTCCTTTTGCAGCTGAACAACTTCCTTTTCCGCTTCCCTCAACAACCTTCATTTATTCAATGTATTTTTTATTTTTTGTGCTTTGTGAGAGACCTATAGACCTAATTGTATCCATAAAAGATTGTTGCAACACCTTACGCTTTTCAACCAACTTTTGCTCAAAATCAACTCTAAGTTTTGCTTCCAATTCTAAAGAAAATTGCACTAGTTATTCTTGTACATCCATATGTTATCGTCGACGTGAAGACGACCTTCCAAAAAAAGTGCTAATTTTATGGTATTTTCTAACACCACGAACACGACCGCCATGCTCAGATGTTCCAATGGCTACTGTTAAAATTTCGTTAGGTCCATCCGAAACAAAGACACCCTTTTCAGCTTCCTCAACTAGACAATCCTACAAAATTCAAAAAACAAAACCAATTTCAATAGTTTTTACCAATCACAACTACAATGATACTTAAAGCATTTTCTAAATTTTACTTACAATTTTCTCAGCAACAACTTGTGTAGAATGTGATGTATATTCTCCCCCTTTCTTTTGTCGTACTCTCTTCCATATTTCATGGTGTGACAATGGAGATGGACTACCATTATCATCTATTGTGGAATCATCTCTCAATAATTTCCTTTCATTTTTCATTTTTTCCTCAAGCAAGCAATACCCTCCACGAGATAATACGTGTCGGTATACATTTCTAGCCACACTTTCCATACCTTTTTGACTTTTTTCCTATTATAAACTCAAAAAGTTATTAATCACTAAACATAATAAAAAATTTATGCATGAAAAAATTAATATAATTCTTACTAGACCAATATGGAAGATCGAAGAAAACCGACCTCTTTTTCCATATATTGTTCATAGTAGTTTGCTTTTGGTACTTTCCAAAGACAACATTAACGCCATGTTGTCATTGATAAACATCCTCTCCAGTTAAGGGCTTTGGAGCGATATCATGCTCTTGTTCCCCATTGAAAGCTTTTTGCAATCTACGATATAGATGATAACGAATCAGAAATTTTTGATGCCCGAGATAAACAATCTTCTTTTCTTTTTCAAGTTGATGGTAACATGTGTCTTTTTCACATATAGGACACGATTTATGCCTTTTAACTTTGTACCCAGACAAATTGACATATGCCAGAAAATCGTTGATGGTGCAAAACAACATGGCATGTATATTGAAATGTTCACCAGAATACGCATCAAAAACATCCACCCTTCCTTCCACAACACTTTTAAATCATCTATCATTGGACTTAGATAAACGTCTATGTCATTTCCTGGTTGTTTTAGGTCCAAAATCATCATCGATAACATAATATATTTACGCTTCATGCACAACCTAGGAGATAGGTTGTAAATTATCAAGAGAACAAGCCAAGAAGTATGGTTAGTACTTAGATTACCAAATGGATTCATTTCATCAGTAGAAAGTCCAAGTCTAAGGTTTCTCGACTCTTTGCCAAAATTTGGAAACAAAGAATCTATTTTCTTCCATTGTAAAGAATCAGCTACATGGCAAATTTGTCCATCATATTTTCTTTCTTCTGCATGACATCTAAGATTCTTTGCGTCATTTGCATTAGCGAATAATCTCTTGAACCTTGAAATTATTGGTAGGTACCATACAACTTTCACGGGAGGACCGTTTTTGACCACCTCATCATCACTAGAATCACCATCTTTCTTTTTGTAGCGTGACACCTTGCACTTTGGACAGTGATTATAGTTTACATACTCTTTTCTGTATAGTATGCAATCATTAGTGCATGCATGTATCTTTTCATACTCCAAACCCAACGGACACAATAACTTCTTTGCCTCGTAATAACGATTTGGCATTATATTACCTTCTGGAAGCATTTGTGTCAACAATTCAAGCAATTCGGTAAAACTTTTGTCAGTCCATTCATTATTTGCCTTCAAATTAAACAATTTTAACACAGCTGACAAACGTGTAAAATTTGTGCATCATTGTAGCGGTAAAAATCGTGAGTGTAAGTTATTGACTAACTTAACTCAAAGAAAACAAGAGTCGCCACCGCACTTTTATTTTATCCAAATAAAGGAAAGGAAAAAGAGCGAACAAAACCAAAGAGTTCTAAAATAAGAACACGAGACAGAGATCGGGGTAAGGGGGTTGGTTACGCAATGGGAAGGTGTTAGCACCCAAAACGTCTATAGTACTCTATAGGAGCCCTTTGAAATATTTACGCTTTTTGGTTTGAAAATGGTTTGTTTGAAAAGAGATTGGGGAGATGAGAAGAGAATTATTTTTTATATTTTTGTGTTTGGAGAGACTTATCGTCTCATGCCTACGTACCCATAAAGTGCAATATGGAATCAAAACCCCGTAGTTCGTGGTACAAATGACAAAATTTTGTTGGTTTTGATTGATTTTAGATGTTCAGACAAGTCGTCATTTCAAGGAGAAAACTGCGACTATCCACCCACGAGTATTAAGACAACATCTGCGTCACATAAAGATGGAGGATTTGCTTGGATTATCAACAAGACTATCACTCAACATCAACGTGGAAAATGTCAAAGTCTTAATAATATGGGGAATAGGAGATTTACATCTCAACTATAGAAATGAATCATGTCTAAACTTTATGAAAAAGTTTTAAAGTGAAAAAGTGCATAAAGGCACAAAAAGAGTTGATGAGTTTTTGTATTTTTTATGTCTTTTGAAATTGGTCAAAGCATGATTAACATTGATTGACTTTTATTAAGAAAAACAAAGTTTAAAAATCACTTGACAAAAGTCAAGGTTTTATTGCGAAAGCGGTTTGGAAGTTTGAAACCAAGAAGGTTTTGAAAAAGGGAGAAAGTTTTGAAAATTTAAGAAGGGGAGGAGATGAAGTGACTATCCTAAAAAAACAAAATAAGAGCTAGAGGTAAGAAAGATCTAACCGACTTGTAGCACACTCCAAAGCAAGCAAAAAGAATTCCATCCGATTTAAAGTATAAGCCAGTGATCTAGCCAAATAAAGGCTAAGATTCAAAATTCTCCAAGCGTAGGGAAGAAAGTCCTAATCCTAAGTCCAAAATGTCCATGAAGTCCAAGGTCTAAGAATGGTCCAAGAGTATAACCACAAAATTAATAGCACCAAATTTTTTAGATGTTTTATCCTTTATTAGTGTTTTGAACAAAGTATGGTCCAAGTGGACAAAAGAAAAATGACATAAACATAAACAAAGATATGGTATGTAATGATAAAATGGAAGCATAAAAGTAAAAAAATAAAGAGTAAGAAGAGAATATAAACAAAATTAAACAAGGATATTATTAGTGAATTAGTGGTTAGTGGTTAGAACATATGATCAATGATGATTAATTCTTGCACTTAGACCAAGATTAATGAAAATTCATTAGAGGATTGATAGAATCAAAGCCTCCTAACAATGATTTTCATAGGTATTGGAGTTAAGACAAGCAACTAAACATACTTGGACTTTTAAACGTAAGTTTGAGCCACGAATGATCATTTTCCGATTAAGGGACAATTTAGCGCTATGTTAAGCAATCGTAATCGGGTTTATGTAGAAACCACGACTATCTGAGGCCGGTCAATAAAATGTTAGTGTTAATACATGTTAGAGAAGTGATATGTAAATCACTCTCCTAAAACATGCCACACAAAAAGAAAAGAGGTAGTGATCTCATCATAATCAAGATTTTTAATTAATTAATCAAAGGTAATCTATCACTATTCCAAAGTAAGGAGAATTATCTCAATGATTATTCGTCCATAGTTTTGAAATAATGAAGATTAATCAACCTTGATAATCAACAATCTATGATCCATAGATTTCATCGATCAAAAGAAAAATAAGAAGAAGAACTAAAATGAAAAGAAACCACAATTTGGATCTTAAATCGATTAAATCATCATCAATATCAATCACCTCTTTTGGTGGATAAAATCGACACCCAAAGTCCATTGAGATTGATGAGATCTTATCAAAATTTAAAATCCAAAACAACCAACAATTAGCTCAAAAACAAAAGTTTTTTTTAAATAAATTTTTTAAGAGCTCTTTTTAAAAAAACTATTTAAAATATTAACTAGTAAAAAAAAAGAAATAACAAAATAAAAGGAATAAAGAAAAATATATTTAAAATAGTAAAGAAAAACGAAAAGGAGAAAGAGAAATAGAAAACCAAAGTATCAGAACAACTTCTTCTTCAAAACTTCACGCGACACCGTTCACCATGGCTATGAATTCAAGCTCAAATCAAAGCGACGGGATGCAAAATTAACACGGTTGCAATCGAAATCAAGAGCTCTTCACAATGGTACCAACAATTCAGAGAATCACAACAAAAGATAACGGATCGAAAATGACGGTGAAGCTCAATCTACCTTCAAACTCAGGTAAGAAATCAATCCAAGCTTCTTCTTGCTTCTCTTCTTCTTCTGAACGAATTCTGGTTCGAAATTGATCTGTGTTTGAGGTTGATTTGAAGTTAATTTGATGGAAGAAAGTATGAGAAGAGAATGAACGAAGGTTTTTCTGGTAGTGAGGAATTGAGGAAGAAAATCAGCAGAGATTTTTTGGCTTGAAAAGCTTGAAGAATAGAGTGAGGGATGAATTCTATTTATAGATGAGAATGAGGGAGAGTGATTTTGCCGTTTGTGGAAATTTCCTGCCGTTTTGAAGTAGGTGTGTTGTGCGTGATATTTTTTTTGCTGGTATTTTACATGTCGTTTTGATTTTTTCTTTCAGCTCACTTAGGTGATGTGGAAGGTTTGTGGGGTCAGCTTGGAGTGTAACATGACTGAGATTATATTCATATGGCTTGCAATATGGCTTGGAATTGTTTCTTCAGCTCAACCTCAATTTCGAGCCGTTTTCGCTCTGTTTTCAAGTACGTGACGTGGATTGGCTCTCATGGCTTAACCAGAAACTTCATAAAACATGTTTGCTAAAATGGAAATCAGCTTGCAATGAACCAATTCTGCCCAAGAATTCTTCCTGCTGGTTTGTATTAGTGCTTTGATAACCCTGATGTCAAGAACTTTCAATCGTTTTCTCTGGATCTTTTGTCTGAAAGCAAGCGTGTGGCCAAAACTCTTTGTTGACCAAATTTATAAAAAGCTCTCCATGTTCTCACCTTATCCAACTTAATCTCTCGTAATTGAAGGCTATCATTGATGCGAACAACCAGTCTACGAGGAAGAGTTAGATCATCCCAGACATAATCAGCGCTGCCTGCAGGTCCAAGAACCTCCGGCTCTAATGAATCCTTTTGATAGTAGGTTATTGATACATTAGGCAAACAATTTTGAATTCGGTAAGGAAGACTTAAATTTGGTGGCTTGTAGAAACTCAAAACAAGAGTAGAACCTTCTTCTACCACATGAACAGCTGCAAATTGTATCATTCTGTTGTTTGATGATGCTGTATCTTCTTTTCTGAATTTCAGGAAAAAATGCCCTAGTGAAGCTAGACACACTGGCCCAGACCATCCCAATCCAGGCTCATTTGTTTGAAACTGAATATATAACAAGGAATTGTCACTGTCAATTCTGTGTTTTCTGATTAACCGCTCAAATACACTGAACTCTCTTTTCTTGCTCAATCCTTCCTTCAGCGGCAGTGACATTCTCTGTTTGCTGTCAATGGAGATTACACCTGCCATCTCATCCTGGAAATAGTATTGGCGAACAGTAATACATTGTTCTGATTCATTACAAATAACATATCGTGGAACCAAAGTCACCGTTTGTGATGGCACGACAATCTCTCCTAAAGAAGGACCGATAGACACTCCAAGCTTCGTTACAGATTTAATCCCATATCCTTCTTCTTTTTTAAAGCTTATTTCTGTAAGGCCTGATAACGAACCCAAGTCTAGCAGTGCCTCCGATGTATGGTCTTCTTGCAATTTCAGTTGCACTCTTTCAGATTTCAAGAACCATGATTTGGTGGACTTCGGAAGCAAACATAATCCTAGCTCTGAAGGAATGTTTGAATTCAAATTTTCTAATTCAACTCTGGATAGAGGCCACCTTTTTGTTGCAAGAACATATATAGGAAGCTCTGTCTCATTCTTCATACAATAGGATGTAAAAACAACAACCTCCAGCATGCCCCTGTTTCCCCGGTACAATCTCAAGGTTGCAGAAAATTTTCCTCCATCGAAGTCCAAATTTATATCAAGATGTTGGACTTCAGTGTTCTGCTTCAGTAACTTCTTCACACAATCCTTACTATTTACGGGCTTGGAACTTGAATTAGAAGAAGTTAAGGTAACAGTGAAGTATATAACTGCTGGATTGGCATAAAAATCAGCTGTTGAACCACATGATATTCTTGCTTGCTTCCCAATTTTCTCATATCCAACCAGATTCAGCTGATCTGTTTCACTTAAAAGGACGTCTATGTCAGAATGCAATAAGTTTGTCAACCGTACAGTAGGAAGAAGATATATTTCTTTCTGCTCTAGCAATGAAACTTTTGAATTCCCATTTTTTAACACAGTGGCAGACTTTTCAGGTTGTGCAATAGGGATATCTTTAGCAATTGTCTGAATGAGAAAATGCATATCGGACACACATAAACCCTCAGACATGAGTTTGCAATGCACAGTGCTAAAGGAACATTTAACGGATTCTACAAATAATGCCTTGCGAACTTTGTAGTTTAATTTTTCAAATACTCCAGTTAGACGGACAGCTTTCCCACCTTTAATATAATCCGACCATTCCAGCAAAAGAGATGTTTCAGAGTTACTAAATTCCTCAGTCAATTTAGGTCTAAATGCAAATAAAAAGTTACCAACACTTAAGGACATTAAAGCCCTCTTTACACCCCCAGAGAAGTTTATTGCATCAAATATAGCCATAGAATCATCTATACAGTCTCCTGGGTTTAACAACACAGATGCGAACTCATTTTCCATTGGAGCAGGTCGCTGGAATTGAAGTTCCATTGAAAATCCAGTTTCATTATGTATTTTAATCAACGGAGAAACCACAAATGACAGGCCAACCTCTGAATTTCTAGAAATGTTAACCACGAGCATTGGCCCAGGGAAAGTTCTTGAACCTTCTCTTGACATAATTTGGGTTTTCCAAGCAAGAGTTACTACTCGATGTTTGTCTTAAAATACCAGGAAAATTAGCATGCTATCTTCTTTGTATTTATCTGAGAATATTGTAAGCAACAATTCGAGATTCTGTCGGTGAGAACATAAATTGCTCCAGACTTCATTATAGCAGCTTTATTTCTTTCATCATGACAAGCAACACCATATGCAGTGGAAGTTCTAGTGTTGGATTCACGGCCGTTGGCCTCTTTTGTGTAGACTCTAAAGAAATGGATGCTGGTTCCAGTGTCCTTAGTGAGTCTGTCAACAACTGTGAATTTCTCTGAATCATCAAAAAGTCTAACATTATATGTACCAGCACAACATCAGTTTTGATTGACATTTGAAAATTGGATTTTGAATTGTGGCAATCATCTTGTCTTGTTAAACTCTTGACAACCTTCAATCATCCTTTAAAATCACTTGGAAATGGCACACTTGAATGAGCACTTTGGACTTGTATCCTAAAACAAACATCTTGATTGAACATCCACCAAACTTGACTTGTACAGACAAAACTCTGAATCTTCGATTAAAACCGGAATAAAACTTCTCATAAAACACTGTTCGACGAACTGATGATTCTCCATAAGACCACTTGACCTTGAACAATCATCTCTTGAGAAAATAGACCACTGATACATAACTTGCAAATGAAGTAATCCCTTGATAGTTTGACCAAGATGAGGTCAAACTTCCATCTGATTTAGACTCGAATGAATGTCCTTGCCATCGATCCCTTTTGCAGAATCCTAAACACACAGAGAAGAAGAAACAGACAAATTGAAAAATATTTTTGGTATTTTGGTTAGATGTTAGTAAACAAAAACAAACATAAAGAAAGTAAGAAACCCAAAGTAAGATCTTGTTTGTGGAATGATATGCAAATGAAATGTGGGATCTTAGGGGTAAAAATTAGGGTATTACAGCTGCCCCTATTTAAGATTCTTCTATCCGGAGATATGAAGATTGACATCTTTGTCTCGACTAGATAGAAGAGACTTAAATATAACAATTAACCCAATTTTTAACCCTAAGAGACCACAAAATGATATGATTATGCTAATGATATGCGAACATAAGACTTCTGTGGGGAAATAATGCCACAAGAGACAAACAAAAGCTCGGGAGAAAAAGAGAGACTCCACATGAGAAAACAAAAGAACAAGATCCTATTCCGATAAGGGAAAGGAAACGACTCAATGGGGAAAGAGATACCAACTGCCAGTTACTGGGCGAAGATATTCGAACCAAAGAGAATAGGTAAAATACTTTCTACTGGTTACTGAGTAGAAAATAAGTGCAAAAACACAAGAGAATTGTTATCTACCAGTTACTGGGTAGAAAACAAAGAAATGTATTACTTATTACCAGTTACTGGATAAAAAGTAATCCACTCGTTGAGATATAATCAACTACCTGTTACTGGGTAGGAAAAGAAGCAACGCCAACTACTGGTTACTGAGTAGTTTAGCGAGAATAATAAACTTGAATGAAAGGGGTTACCAACTATCAGTTACTGGATAGGGTAAACAACATGTCAACTACCTGACACTGGGTAGGACGGACTCGACTACCTGTTACTGGGTAGGAGAAAAAGATAAAAGGTCAACTACCTGACACTGGGTAGGACAAACATACTCGACTACCTGTAACTGGGTAGGAGAAAGAGATATATCATCAGCTACTTGTTACTGAGCAGCTCCAAACACACAACAAACTTCTCAAATAAAGAGACAACCATTTGTTGGAAAAAGATATTAACAACTCTGTCGAGGATCTTTAAAAAAGATACAAGCAGGTTGAACCATGCAATAGAATTCTCATTGGGAGTTATTCCACAGAAATTCCAATTGACAGAAAAGCTGATCAGATAAGGATCCATCACTTCACAATAAACTTCTCTGTTGAGGATGAGCCAGAGAAATGTTATTTATTGCGAAGGTAAATTTCTGGAGATTACACAAGCTGCTCAAATAAAGAGGCTTCCACATGAAGTTGCATAAATAATTACCAAGAGAGTGTTATCAAAACACTACTGGGAAAAATCAAATCTTCACCTTCTAATGGGGATCAATAACAGATTCTGCCGAGGAAAATAAATCCTCAAAAATACTTTCTCGTCATCCCGGTTTCACAGCCCAGGGAAAACTAAAGTAACTGCTGCAAGAGACCAAAGTTCAATCCAGGAACAAACTGGAAAGAAACGGTCAAACAAGACTCGACCCAATGAGGAAATAACTCAACTGGGGAACAATTCCATCCAGATAAAAAAACTGGGGAGGAAAGCTAAACAAAGCATCTTCCACGAGGCATAAACTCAGTGGGGAATTAAAAAATGATAGGTATTTTCTGCTTAGAGGTCGACACTCTAATGAAGAGAGGACACACGCATTCTGCGAGATAACACCATCGGGAAAAGGGAAATACCAACAAAAAATGCAGGATGCACAATGCAGCAAAGACATGCTATGCTCAACCAAAATGAATGCGCATGCAATGAGTATGAATATGCTGATAAATCAGACAAAAAGGGCAAACAGAGGGTGAACAAAACACCACAACACCACTGAAATATTCGGCTAATCTCTGCGAGTTAAAGATATCATTGGAGATCGTGCTGGGGATCAGCAACAGAAAATCTGCAAGAGATACACAAGAGCCATCAAAGGAAAATAAATCCTACCACAAGGCTTAAATCTCGCTGAATAAATGGAGATATTGCTTGGGGAAAAGACTCCAAAGATCAATCTTCAACCATTAATGATTCAACAAGAGGAAACAACAATATGAACTCTGCTTTGAGAAAAAAAATTGTTGGAGAAAAACATAGCAACACAAATCTTCCAACCCTGCCAGGGGAATAAGAAGTTAACATCATAGCAAAAAGTCAAACTGTGGGGGATTTTAAATCAACACCCAATCACAAAGTGAGAGAAAACCCGACAGGTGACTGCTATGTCAACACTTCTCAACCTTGTTCTCTACTTGGGGAATAATCCAAAGTAAATATGCATAACCTCTGCTAGGAATCATCAAAGACAAATCTCCGCTTGGGCAAAAACATCAAGGAGAAGTGGTCTTCAAATTTCTCAACTGTCCGATCATTTGAATCAAGACTTTGCTGTGGAAAACCGTTCAACACTCGTCTGGTTTATCCAAAGAAACAAAACTCTGTTAAGGGAATATCAGCAAACTCTACTGAAGAGACCTCAATATAGCTCAAATGGGGAAACATCAACACAACTCTACTGGGGAGCTGCCAATAAATTCTACCAGAGAGGCAAGAAAGAACCCTGCTGAAGAGAACACTTACGCTTTTCGCTTCAAGATTCTACCATTCTTGGGATTACTGTTGACATTCTTTCTTTTATTTTCACAAATCAAAGAAAAATGTTTTTATAATTTTCAAAATTTAAATCAATTATTCACATTTGTTTCAAAAATCATCATCAAAAATAAAATGAAATTCTGTAAACAGAAACAAAATAAGAATTGCAAACAAAGGGACAAAGGCCCAAATTCTATTGATAGAATGGTAGTCCGCAAATGGCGTAACTCCATGGATCATTACAAAGTTTGAAAAATGGTAAGTACAATGGAAAGTTCTACATTGAAATACAATGACCATTATTCTCCCTAACAACTTTGAATTCCAACTGTGCTTGAGACTTCAGCGGAGAATATTTGAAGTAAAACCTTTGATAGGAAATGTTGCTTTAAACGATCAAGACTGGCCAGATGCAGTTACTTGCCATGATCCCTAACTTTTGCCTAGATTGCCCTCTCGGGTTTTCAATCTACCGGGATAATTATTTCTGTTTTGTCTCTAATTTTTGCCTGGACCGCCCTTTCAGGTTTTCAATCCACCGAGACGCTCATTTTTGCCTAAGCCGCCCTTTCAGGTTTTCAACTTAGCGAGCTGTTCTTTTATTTTTTAGGCGAAGTATTTCTTGACTGCATCGGCATTCACAGGACGAGTGAACTCTTCTCCATCCATAGTTGTAAGAATTAATGCACCGCCAGAGAAGGCTCTCTTAACAACATATGGGCCTTCATAATTAGGAGTCCACTTGCCCCTAGAATCAGTAGTAAAAGTCGAGATCTTTTTGAGCACGAGGTCACCTTCTCTGAACACACGGGGTCGAACCTTCTTATCAAATGCTTTCTTCATTCTTTGTTGATATAATTGGCCATGACACAAAGCCGTCATTCTTTTCTCTTCAATCAGATTCAACTGGTCGTATCTACTTTGACACCATTCAGCCTCAGCCAATTCAGTTTCCATCAAAACTCTCATAGAAGGGATTTCAACCTCTATCGGGAGCACTGCTTCCATGCCATAAACAAGAGAAAAAGGGGTTGCCCCTGTTGAAGTGCGAACGGATGTACGATACCCATGCAGAGCAAAAGGAAGCATATCATGCCAATCCTTGTATGTAACAACCATCTTTTGAATAATTTTCTTAATGTTCTTATTAGCAGCTTCAACAGCCCCATTCATCTTGGGTCTATAAGGAGAAGAATTATGATGCTCAATCTTAAACTCATCACATAATTCCTTCATCATCTTGTTATTTAAATTCGACCCATTATCAGTGATAATCTTGCTCGGAACACCATACCGACAGATGATTTGATTCTTGATAAACCTGACCACTACTTGCTTGGTCACATTTGCATATGATGCAGCTTCAACCCATTTGGTAAAATAGTCAATAGCCACCAATATGAAACGGTGTCCGTTCGACGCTTTAGGCTCAATCATTCCAATCATATCAATGCCCCCACATTGAAAAAGGCCATGGAGAAGAGATAACATTGAGAGGAGTTGGAGGCACATGAATCTTGTCAGCATAAATCTGGCATTTATGGCACTTTTTCACATATTTACAACAGTCAGATTCCATTGTCAGCCAATAGTAACCTGCCCTTAACATCTTCTTAGCCATCGCGTGTCCATTGGCATGGGTGCCAAAGGATCCTTCATGGATTTCTTTCATCAACATATCTGCTTCGTGTCTATCCACGCATCTGAGCAAGATCATGTCATAATTTCTCTTATACATCACATCATCATTCAAGAAGAAACTACCAGCTAATCTTCTCAAAGTTTTCCTATCCTTCTTGGATGCCCCAAGTGGGTACTCTTGATTCTGAAGAAAGCATTTAATATCATAATACCATGGTTTATCATCAACCACCTCTTCAACTACAAACACATGAGCTGGTCTATCAAGACGCATCACATCAATCTTTGGCACATCATTCCAATGATTTACCACAATCATGGAGGATAAAGTCGCTAAAGCATCTGCCATTTGATTCTCTGCTCTTGGTATATGGTGAAACTCAACTTTATTGAAGAAAGTTGACAACCTTCTTGCATAATCACGATAAGGAATCAAATCAGGTTGACGTGTCTCCCATTTCCCTTTAATCTGATTAATCACTAAAGCTGAATCTCCATACACATCAAGAATCTTGATTCTTAAATCGATAGCTTCTTCCAAGCCCATAATACACGCTTCATACTCAGCCGCATTATTTGTGCAATTGAAAACCAACCTTGCAGTGAAAGGAATATGAGAACCATGAGGAGTAACAATAATTGCACCAATACCTCTGCCATATTCATTAACCGCCCCATCAAAAATCAAACCCCAACGGGATCCAGGCTCAGGTCCTTCTTCATGTAATGGCTCCTCACAATCTTTAACCTTTAGATACATCACATCCTCATCAGGAAAGTCAAACTGAATAGGTTGATAATCATCAATTGGCTGGTGTGCCAAATGATCAGCCAAAACACTGCCTTTTATCGCCTTTTGAGTTCGGTACTCGATATCATATTCTGATAACAACATTTGCCAACGAGCAATCCTCCCAGTTAAAGCAGGCTTTTCAAAGATATACTTGATTGGATCCATTTTAGATATCAACCAAGTTGTACAATTCAACATATACTGACGGAGGCGCTTGGCAGCCCAAGCTAGAGCACAACATGTCTTTTCAAGCATCGTGTACCGAGACTCACAATCAGTGAACTTCTTACTCAAATAATAAATGGCAAATTCTTTTCTCCCGGATTCATCTTGTTGACCCAGAACACAACCCATAGACTCTTCTAGCACGGTCAAATACATGATCAAAGGTCTTCCTTCTACGGGAGGAGACAAAATAGGAGGTTCAAGCAGATACTCTTTAATTCTTTCGAAAGCTTTCTGACAATCTTCTGTCCAGACACAACCCTGATCTTTGCGGAGAAGTTTGAAAATCGGTGCACATGTGGCAGTCATATTGGATATAAATCGAGAAATATAGTTCAAACGTCCCAAGAATCCTCTTACTTGTTTTTCTGTTCTGGGTGCAGGCATCTCCTGGATAGCTTTAACTTTACCAGGATCAACTTCAATGCCTTTCTGACTGACAATAAAGCCTAACAATTTTCCAAAACGAACACCAAAAGTGCATTTATTAGGATTCAGACGGAGCTTAAACTTTCTCAAACGTTGAAACAATTTCAATAAATTTTTAATATGATCTTCTTCAGTCTTCGACTTACAAATCATATCATCCACATAGACCTCAATTTCTTTATGCATCATATCATGGAACAGGGTGGTCATAGCTCTCTGGTACGTTGCACCAGCATTTTTTAAACCGAAGGGCATCACTCTGTAACAGAATGTTCCCCAGGGTGTAATGAATGTTGTTTTTTCCATATCCTCAGGTGCCATCTTTATTTGATTATAACCGGAAAATCCATCCATAAATGAAAAGATATTGAATTTAGCAGTATTATCTACCAACAAATCAATGTGTGGTAGTGGAAAATCATCTTTTGGACTTGCTTTATTCAAATCTCTATAGTCAACACACATTCGGACTTTTCCGTCTTTCTTTGGAACAGGCACGATATTGGCCACCCATTGAGGATATTCGACGGTCACAAGAAAACCAGCATCAATCTGCTTTTGAACCTCTTCTTTAATCTTCACTGCCATGTCAGGATGAGTTCTTCTCAATTTCTGCTTCACGGGTGAACATTCAGGCTTTAATGGCAAATGGTGCTCCACAATACCGGTATCAAGACCAGGCATGTCTTGATAGGACCAAGCAAACACGTCAACATATTCTCTAAGAAGCTCTACCATCCTCTTCTTAACATCTGACTGAAGCAGTGCCCCAATCTTGACTTCTTTCTTATCATCATCGGAACCCAGATTAACCAATTCCACCGGCTCTTCATGAGGCTGAATGGCCTTCTCCTCGTGCTCAAGCAACCGAGAAATCTCATCAGGAATTTCTTCAATATCCTCCTCTTCCGCTTCAAACACAGGGAACTCAAAGTTGGGAGGGGGCATATGGTCATTGTTTCCAATGGGTTTAACAATCAATCTGCACAATGATTTTATGTTTGATTTTAGAATATGAACAAAAAAAATGAAAATATTATGCAGATAAGAGTGATTATATTATTATACTTTTTTCGGTTTTTTATGTTACCATTTTTCAGAAGTAAAGCAAAAAAGGAAAACAACATATGGATAAACAGAAAAACATTTTATTGATGATGATAAAAGTTGAAACAAAGCCCTCACAAATTCACTTTCACCTTGGGCAGAGTGAAAGGATTTTTGAAAGAAACAAAAACAAATTACTTTGAAACATGAACAACAGTAGGAACATCAACAGCGATCCAATTCTGGCATATCAATCCACGTGTCACAAAGTTGGGCATTTCTTCCTCTTGGTCATCTTCAAGAATTGCAGCTGTAGAATGATCTTTGCAATGGATGAACCCAGCACTTCGAAAGACTTCATGAATACTCTTCAGCTCTTTTTGGGTTGAACCAGATGTAAAACCCAAACCAGCTCTATCTTTTTTTCCAGCAACTTCAATGATTTGGCCCCATCCATCAGCTTGGCCATTATCCACTGCACGTTGTGCATCTTTTAAAGAAGACATGGACACCCCATCCTTCTTAACAGCTTTATCAACCACAGAAAGAGCCTGAAACGGAGTTCCAATATCCTCTTCCGCATCGATATAAGAAAAAGACGACAAACTGCTTACCAACATAGCCTGTTCTCCACCAACAACGACAAGTTTACCATTCTGCACGAATTTTAACTTTTGATGCAGTGTCGAAGTAACAGCTCCAGCTTCATGGATCCATGGGCGTCCTAGAAGACAACTGTAAACAGGACGAATATCCATGACTTGAAAAGTGATCTGGAAAAAACACGGACCAATCTTGATAGGGAGATCAACCTCTCCAATCACGGTTTTCCTCGATCCATCAAAGGCTTTCACAATGACCCCACTGAACCTCATAGGAGTACCTTGATAAGATAATCTGGACAAAGTAGATTTTGGCATCACATTCAACGATGACCCAGTATCAACCAGCACATTGGATAGAGCGTCTTCCTGGCAATTCATGGAAATATGGAGAGCCAAATTATGATTTCTTCCATGATCAGTCAACTCTTCATCACAAAAACTCAGATTATTACACGCAGTGATATTGGCAACAATGCTATCAAACTGATTAACAGTCACATCATGATCTACATAAGCTTGTTCCAATACTTTCTGCAACGATTCACGATGGGCCTCAGAGCTCATTAACAGAGATAGAACAGATATTTTTGACGGTGTATGTAACAATTGATCCACCACATTATATTCACTCTTCTTGATCAATTTCAATACCTCATCATTATCTGACTTCTGATTTACATCACTTGATTGACCAGACTCTACAGAAGTCTTCAACTGAATTTGCCTACTCCCAGTATCTTCACTTGTCTTTGAAGGCACATTATCAAATACTCGACCACTTCTGGTTACACGTCCGACATCAGCAATAGTCACAACTGAGGGAAGAGAAGGAATGGGAACCTCTTTTCCATCCTCCAACATAGTAGCATTGTATTTGTAGGGAACAGCTTTATCGGATTCATACGGCGTCGGGCCAGGCAAACGGATAACCAAAGGCGTCACAGCAGATTTCTGACTGTTGTAAGAAATTACAACCCGCTCAGGAATATTGAAACGTGGGACTATGACATTCACCTCGTTCTCCACTTCATTTCTGTTTGCAGTAACCTGAATCAAATTCTCATCCATCATCTTTTGTAAATCCCTTTTTACAATCACACACCCTCGAGGGTTCACAGAACAAATACAACAGGCGGCATAATCATGCTCAATATCATGGAATTCACTCAAAGTAGCATGCATTTCAACAAGCGATCTCCGAATCCAGCGAATGTCGAAAATACGGTATGTACCAGGACAACCATATACCATATTAACAGTTGCATTACCATGCTTAGGAAACGGATTTGATTGCACATTAGGGTTGGTATCTTCAAAAGACAGGATACCGCTTTTTACGAGCTTTGCAACTTCATGCTTCAGAGGATAGCAATTTTCAATATCGTGTCCAGGGGCACCTTGATGAAATGCGCAATGAGCATCTGGCTTATACCACCATGGAATTTCAGTTGGAACAGCCGGCGGATCACGAGGTTGAACCAAATTATTCTTTATTAAAGCCGGAAAGAGCTCAGTATACGTCATTGGAATGGGATCAAATTGTGTTTTCCTCTGTGTACGACCTTGTTGAGTTGTCTTCTCTTGGAAACGTGGTTGATAACTTGCAGTAGCTTGAGCGGTAGGGGTGTTACTGACAACAGGCATAACAGATGCTACTTGTTGCTGACGACGACTACCATTGTTGTTCACAACTCTGCGTCTTCTAGACCTTTCCTGAGATATAGCATTAGTTTCTCCCTCTTTTTTCTTAGGGAACCCAACACCAGGCTTTTTTGTACTTCCAGAATTTCCTTCTTTTATCAGACGTCCCTCACGGACAGCTTCCTCTAATCTCATCCCCATATTAACCATTTCCGTGAAATCACTAGGAGCGCTCGCAACCATCCTTTCATAGTAAAATGAATCCAGAGTCTTCAGAAAAATCTTGGTCATTTCTTTCTCTTCAAGCGGAGGGCTTATCTGAGCTGCAATCTCACGCCATCTTTGCGCATATTCTTTAAAAGTTTCTTTCTCTTTTTGAGACATTGCGCGAAGCTGATCACGGTCTGGCGCCATATCGAGATTATACTTATACTGACGAACAAAAGCTTCACAAAGATCATTGAATGTCTTGATTTGTGTACTATCGAGTCCCATATACCATTTCAGCGCAGCACCAGTAAGACTATCTTGAAAATAGTGGATCAACAACTGATGGTTGTCAGTATAGGTAGACATCTTTCTAGCATACATAATCAAATGACTTTGCGGACAAGTGTTCCCTTTGTATTTTTCAAACTCCGGAACTTTAAACTTGGCGGGAATCTTCACATTTGGAACAAGGCAAAGCTCATGAGCATTCTTTCCAAATAATTCCTTTCCCCTTAAAGCCCTGATTTCTCTTTGCATTTCAGCAAACTGATCTTGAAAGTCATCTATTCGATCCATAACATCCAAACTCTCGCTCGGAGCAGTATGGAAAATTTGTTCTTCAGTATAAGGCATAGCGTGAGTTACAGGCGGTGGCATAGGTATGACAGTAGGAACAACCGGAACTTCAGCATTAGGAACAACATTAACCACAGGAGGTGGTACCGCCATGACAGCAGGGAGTCTAGAACCTTCGGGAACAGGAGGTCGATATCCCTCTGGCACATAATTGTTAGGCATGCCCCAAGGGAAACCAACGGGCATCTGATATTGAGAAGCATTAATCGGGGCCACAGAAATGGGCGTTGATCCGATTTCAGAAATCACAGTTCCTTGGACAGGAGAAGGAGGAGGTAGTGGTGGCTGATTCTGAGCAGCCACCAGAGCTTCCATTGCGGCAGTCAGTCTCTCCAAACCATCTTTCAGAATTGATACCTCTTCACGGAGCTCGCGGTTCTCTTGTTGCAACTGATCCATCTTTTTCTTAGAGTTAGCCCGGGTGTTGTAGTGATGCGACAGCTTGACTGAAGGAAGGCCAAAAGAAACAAATAAGACATCTGGAAAAGGCAACACACAATGCACGATGATGCGAATGCAAATGCAAAATGCAGGTGTTTCAACCAGTTTTCAAGGATTTTTTAAGATATAAAGCAATTACAAACATCATAAAGAAAAATAACACTTCTTGAAATACTGATAAACATATCATTTCATTGAATATTGGAAAGAGTTACACTTGGAAGTACAAAATACAATAATATCAAAATAAGAAAAAGCTAGGTCCTAAGAAACATCTGATGACGATCCAAGCTGATACTTCCTTCGGAGTCTCTTAATCTCTTTCTCATAGTTGTGCTTCATGGTGATCTTCTCTAGCACAAGCTGATCTACAATACCCTTCCAAGCACCAGAAGTAGGAGGATGTGCTGATGGAGTAGTAGAGGAAAATAAATCCTCTGCATGCCTCTTCACAGCGCGCCGCTCAAGTAACTCTATCAAGTCGTCTTTCTCCTTCATCTGTTTTTGCAATTCCATCTTCTCTTTGTCAGAAGCTTGAAACTTACTTTCCCACATCTCTTTCTCTTCTTTCATCTTAGCCAAAGCGTCTTGAAGTATCTTCACATCATCAGAAGAAACAGGGATTGCCGTAGGGAGTGGCGTAGAGATCACAGTAGTCAGAGGTTTCTCAATAGGGTAAGGCATCTTAAGCTCCATAGCCCTCTTCTTCACCCAAAGCGTGTAAGGTTCTAAAGCAATGCAAACTTGTCTTCCAAGCTCCCCTCTACCCAACCTGTGAATCTTAGTCCAGGCATGAGCCATTTTTCTTCTTAAACCAAGAGAATCATCCCCTCCTTGAAAGAATAAACCCTCTAATAAAATATTCTTAGGCCTATCCTTCAGCATATATCCCAGCTGACGGCGAGCTAGACTCGGGTTGTAGTTAATTCCGCCTTGTATTCCAAGAAGAGGAACATTAGCGAATTCTCCACAACTATCAATAATCCGGACATTATCGTAAACCGAAGAAGACCAAGTGATATCAGTATGCGTAAGAGACATAATCCTTTGAGACCACCTTAAGCAATCCTTGTTTTTCCTAAAAGCAGATGTCTGAGGTAAGTGTGAAACGAACCAATTATACAGCAGAGGTAGACAACAAACAATGGTACCGTTTCCCTTAGAGGTCCTACTATGGATGGAAAAATAAGTATCACCAAGCAAAGTTGGAACAGGGTTCCCAATCGAGAAAATCCTAATAGCATTAATGTCCACAAAATTATCAATATTAGGAAACAAGACTAGTCCATAGATGAGTAAAGCCAATATAGCCTCAAACGCCAATGTGCGACCAATGTCAGCAAATAAAGTAGCCTTCTCAATCAAGAACTTAGCAGTTAAACCCTTGAGGCCTCCCTTAGTCTTTAGATTTGCATCAATATCCGACTTCGTCAAATGGGTAACTTCAGCAATATCTTGAGGCTTAAGAGCTTCCTCCAAACCAGTATACGGAACTTTATCGGAAACCGGTACACCCAACAAATAAGCATATTCTTCCAAGGTCGGCATGAGCTGATAATCGGGAAATGTGAAGCATCGGTAAATAGGATCATAGAACTGCATAAGGGTATTCAGAATTCCGTCTTCAATATTGGTAGAAAGAACAAATAAAAGTCTCCCATAACGAGATAAGAAGCCTGAATGATCATCTACCAAGGACACTAGCTTTCTCAACTCTGTAAGATCAGGAGCCCGAAAACCGTACTTCTGAGTGTTTCTCCTTCCAATATCCATAATCAACAATATCTGCGATGTTTGCAAAAGAAAATCTCTGAGATCCTTAAAAACCAGCTGAAACACAATGCTCATGAATGCATGAGTGCAAGATGCAACACCCACAAACAAGACATACAAAGCACACAGGTTCAAAGGTTCGGCACGAGCATGGAGCCAAAGGTAAGAATCAACCAACCCACAATGGTATGTACTATGGTTATATCATCACCTGTAGAACAAGGTTCTAAAAAGTTCCCAGAATCATAATTCCATCTTTTGGATATTATCGGCTTAAACGACTACTCGTCGGCCAACAATATTCTCAAGAGAAACTCATCTGAGTGTGGTATCGCGTAACGACCAATTCAAGTCTACACCTGAACAGCCACCGCACCACGTCCTAATAAGGCCAAGATGGGTTAAAGGGTTCTAAGGTCCTCAGCTTCTCAGGCTCCCAGTCGGAAAAAGTAATATCAATTACGACTACTCGTAAGACATCAGTAATCTCCAAAGGGGCCTCCACCGAGCGGGGGATCTCAAGTCAGCTTAGTAAGGACTACTCCATGTAAGCCAACAAGACTATACCACCCTCCTATCATAAGTGCACTCAAGTCCGGGTTAGGACTTATCTCACCACACAAATTACCAGGCACCAAAACAGAACAATCAATAACAAACAAGTCAAACAGAAAGCGATAAATAAATCAAAGTAGGCGAAACCCACTAGGAACCGTTGGAGTCCCCAGCAGAGTCGCCACTTTTCTGTAGCGGTAAAAATCGTGAGTGTAAGTTATTGACTAACTTAACTCAAAGAAAACAAGAGTCGCCACCGCACTTTTATTTTATCCAAATAAAGGAAAGGAAAAAGAGCGAACAAAACCAAAGAGTTCTAAAATAAGAACATGAGACAGAGATCGGGGTAAGGGGGTTGGTTACGCAATGGGAAGGTGTTAGCACCCAAAACGTCTATAGTACTCTATAGGAGCCCTTTGAAATATTTACGCTTTTTGGTTTGAAAATGGTTTGTTTGAAAAGAGATTGGGGAGATGAGAAGAGAATTATTTTTTATATTTTTGTGTTTGGAGAGACTTATCGTCTCATGCCTACGTACCCATAAAGTGCAATATGGAATCAAAACCCCGTAGTTCGTGGTACAAATGACAAAATTTTGTTGGTTTTGATTGATTTTAGATGTTCAGACAAGTCGTCATTTCAAGGAGAAAACTGCGACTATCCACCCACGAGTATTAAGACAACATCTGCGTCACATAAAGATGGAGGATTTGCTTGGATTATCAACAAGACTATCACTCAACATCAACGTGGAAAATGTCAAAGTCTTAATAATATGGGGAATAGGAGATTTACATCTCAACTATAGAAATGAATCATGTCTAAACTTTATGAAAAAGTTTTAAAGTGAAAAAGTGCATAAAGGCACAAAAAGAGTTGATGAGTTTTTGTATTTTTTATGTCTTTTGAAATTGGTCAAAGCATGATTAACATTGATTGACTTTTATTAAGAAAAACAAAGTTTAAAAATCACTTGACAAAAGTCAAGGTTTTATTGCGAAAGCGGTTTGGAAGTTTGAAACCAAGAAGGTTTTGAAAAAGGGAGAAAGTTTTGAAAATTTAAGAAGGGGAGGAGATGAAGTGACTATCCTAAAAAAACAAAATAAGAGCTAGAGGTAAGAAAGATCTAACCGACTTGTAGCACACTCCAAAGCAAGCAAAAAGAATTCCATCCGATTTAAAGTATAAGCCAGTGATCTAGCCAAATAAAGGCTAAGATTCAAAATTCTCCAAGCGTAGGGAAGAAAGTCCTAATCCTAAGTCCAAAATGTCCATGAAGTCCAAGGTCTAAGAATGGTCCAAGAGTATAACCACAAAATTAATAGCACCAAATTTTTTAGATGTTTTATCCTTTATTAGTGTTTTGAACAAAGTATGGTCCAAGTGGACAAAAGAAAAATGACATAAACATAAACAAAGATATGGTATGTAATGATAAAATGGAAGCATAAAAGTAAAAAAATAAAGAGTAAGAAGAGAATATAAACAAAATTAAACAAGGATATTATTAGTGAATTAGTGGTTAGTGGTTAGAACATATGATCAATGATGATTAATTCTTGCACTTAGACCAAGATTAATGAAAATTCATTAGAGGATTGATAGAATCAAAGCCTCCTAACAATGATTTTCATAGGTATTGGAGTTAAGACAAGCAACTAAACATACTTGGACTTTTAAACGTAAGTTTGAGCCACGAATGATCATTTTCCGATTAAGGGACAATTTAGCGCTATGTTAAGCAATCGTAATCGGGTTTATGTAGAAACCACGACTATCTGAGGCCGGTCAATAAAATGTTAGTGTTAATACATGTTAGAGAAGTGATATGTAAATCACTCTCCTAAAACATGCCACACAAAAAGAAAAGAGGTAGTGATCTCATCATAATCAAGATTTTTAATTAATTAATCAAAGGTAATCTATCACTATTCCAAAGTAAGGAGAATTATCTCAATGATTATTCGTCCATAGTTTTGAAATAATGAAGATTAATCAACCTTGATAATCAACAATCTATGATCCATAGATTTCATCGATCAAAAGAAAAATAAGAAGAAGAACTAAAATGAAAAGAAACCACAATTTGGATCTTAAATCGATTAAATCATCATCAATATCAATCACCTCTTTTGGTGGATAAAATCGACACCCAAAGTCCATTGAGATTGATGAGATCTTATCAAAATTTAAAATCCAAAACAACCAACAATTAGCTCAAAAACAAAAGTTTTTTTTAAATAAATTTTTTAAGAGCTCTTTTTAAAAAAACTATTTAAAATATTAACTAGTAAAAAAAAAGAAATAACAAAATAAAAGGAATAAAGAAAAATATATTTAAAATAGTAAAGAAAAACGAAAAGGAGAAAGAGAAATAGAAAACCAAAGTATCAGAACAACTTCTTCTTCAAAACTTCACGCGACACCGTTCACCATGGCTATGAATTCAAGCTCAAATCAAAGCGACGGGATGCAAAATTAACACGGTTGCAATCGAAATCAAGAGCTCTTCACAATGGTACCAACAATTCAGAGAATCACAACAAAAGATAACGGATCGAAAATGACGGTGAAGCTCAATCTACCTTCAAACTCAGGTAAGAAATCAATCCAAGCTTCTTCTTGCTTCTCTTCTTCTTCTGAACGAATTCTGGTTCGAAATTGATCTGTGTTTGAGGTTGATTTGAAGTTAATTTGATGGAAGAAAGTATGAGAAGAGAATGAACGAAGGTTTTTCTGGTAGTGAGGAATTGAGGAAGAAAATCAGCAGAGATTTTTTGGCTTGAAAAGCTTGAAGAATAGAGTGAGGGATGAATTCTATTTATAGATGAGAATGAGGGAGAGTGATTTTGCCGTTTGTGGAAATTTCCTGCCGTTTTGAAGTAGGTGTGTTGTGCGTGATATTTTTTTTGCTGGTATTTTACATGTCGTTTTGATTTTTTCTTTCAGCTCACTTAGGTGATGTGGAAGGTTTGTGGGGTCAGCTTGGAGTGTAACATGACTGAGATTATATTCATATGGCTTGCAATATGGCTTGGAATTGTTTCTTCAGCTCAACCTCAATTTCGAGCCGTTTTCGCTCTGTTTTCAAGTACGTGACGTGGATTGGCTCTCATGGCTTAACCAGAAACTTCATAAAACATGTTTGCTAAAATGGAAATCAGCTTGCAATGAACCAATTCTGCCCAAGAATTCTTCCTGCTGGTTTGTATTAGTGCTTTGATAACCCTGATGTCAAGAACTTTCAATCGTTTTCTCTGGATCTTTTGTCTGAAAGCAAGCGTGTGGCCAAAACTCTTTGTTGACCAAATTTATAAAAAGCTCTCCATGTTCTCACCTTATCCAACTTAATCTCTCGTAATTGAAGGCTATCATTGATGCGAACAACCAGTCTACGAGGAAGAGTTAGATCATCCCAGACATAATCAGCGCTGCCTGCAGGTCCAAGAACCTCCGGCTCTAATGAATCCTTTTGATAGTAGGTTATTGATACATTAGGCAAACAATTTTGAATTCGGTAAGGAAGACTTAAATTTGGTGGCTTGTAGAAACTCAAAACAAGAGTAGAACCTTCTTCTACCACATGAACAGCTGCAAATTGTATCATTCTGTTGTTTGATGATGCTGTATCTTCTTTTCTGAATTTCAGGAAAAAATGCCCTAGTGAAGCTAGACACACTGGCCCAGACCATCCCAATCCAGGCTCATTTGTTTGAAACTGAATATATAACAAGGAATTGTCACTGTCAATTCTGTGTTTTCTGATTAACCGCTCAAATACACTGAACTCTCTTTTCTTGCTCAATCCTTCCTTCAGCGGCAGTGACATTCTCTGTTTGCTGTCAATGGAGATTACACCTGCCATCTCATCCTGGAAATAGTATTGGCGAACAGTAATACATTGTTCTGATTCATTACAAATAACATATCGTGGAACCAAAGTCACCGTTTGTGATGGCACGACAATCTCTCCTAAAGAAGGACCGATAGACACTCCAAGCTTCGTTACAGATTTAATCCCATATCCTTCTTCTTTTTTAAAGCTTATTTCTGTAAGGCCTGATAACGAACCCAAGTCTAGCAGTGCCTCCGATGTATGGTCTTCTTGCAATTTCAGTTGCACTCTTTCAGATTTCAAGAACCATGATTTGGTGGACTTCGGAAGCAAACATAATCCTAGCTCTGAAGGAATGTTTGAATTCAAATTTTCTAATTCAACTCTGGATAGAGGCCACCTTTTTGTTGCAAGAACATATATAGGAAGCTCTGTCTCATTCTTCATACAATAGGATGTAAAAACAACAACCTCCAGCATGCCCCTGTTTCCCCGGTACAATCTCAAGGTTGCAGAAAATTTTCCTCCATCGAAGTCCAAATTTATATCAAGATGTTGGACTTCAGTGTTCTGCTTCAGTAACTTCTTCACACAATCCTTACTATTTACGGGCTTGGAACTTGAATTAGAAGAAGTTAAGGTAACAGTGAAGTATATAACTGCTGGATTGGCATAAAAATCAGCTGTTGAACCACATGATATTCTTGCTTGCTTCCCAATTTTCTCATATCCAACCAGATTCAGCTGATCTGTTTCACTTAAAAGGACGTCTATGTCAGAATGCAATAAGTTTGTCAACCGTACAGTAGGAAGAAGATATATTTCTTTCTGCTCTAGCAATGAAACTTTTGAATTCCCATTTTTTAACACAGTGGCAGACTTTTCAGGTTGTGCAATAGGGATATCTTTAGCAATTGTCTGAATGAGAAAATGCATATCGGACACACATAAACCCTCAGACATGAGTTTGCAATGCACAGTGCTAAAGGAACATTTAACGGATTCTACAAATAATGCCTTGCGAACTTTGTAGTTTAATTTTTCAAATACTCCAGTTAGACGGACAGCTTTCCCACCTTTAATATAATCCGACCATTCCAGCAAAAGAGATGTTTCAGAGTTACTAAATTCCTCAGTCAATTTAGGTCTAAATGCAAATAAAAAGTTACCAACACTTAAGGACATTAAAGCCCTCTTTACACCCCCAGAGAAGTTTATTGCATCAAATATAGCCATAGAATCATCTATACAGTCTCCTGGGTTTAACAACACAGATGCGAACTCATTTTCCATTGGAGCAGGTCGCTGGAATTGAAGTTCCATTGAAAATCCAGTTTCATTATGTATTTTAATCAACGGAGAAACCACAAATGACAGGCCAACCTCTGAATTTCTAGAAATGTTAACCACGAGCATTGGCCCAGGGAAAGTTCTTGAACCTTCTCTTGACATAATTTGGGTTTTCCAAGCAAGAGTTACTACTCGATGTTTGTCTTAAAATACCAGGAAAATTAGCATGCTATCTTCTTTGTATTTATCTGAGAATATTGTAAGCAACAATTCGAGATTCTGTCGGTGAGAACATAAATTGCTCCAGACTTCATTATAGCAGCTTTATTTCTTTCATCATGACAAGCAACACCATATGCAGTGGAAGTTCTAGTGTTGGATTCACGGCCGTTGGCCTCTTTTGTGTAGACTCTAAAGAAATGGATGCTGGTTCCAGTGTCCTTAGTGAGTCTGTCAACAACTGTGAATTTCTCTGAATCATCAAAAAGTCTAACATTATATGTACCAGCACAACATCAGTTTTGATTGACATTTGAAAATTGGATTTTGAATTGTGGCAATCATCTTGTCTTGTTAAACTCTTGACAACCTTCAATCATCCTTTAAAATCACTTGGAAATGGCACACTTGAATGAGCACTTTGGACTTGTATCCTAAAACAAACATCTTGATTGAACATCCACCAAACTTGACTTGTACAGACAAAACTCTGAATCTTCGATTAAAACCGGAATAAAACTTCTCATAAAACACTGTTCGACGAACTGATGATTCTCCATAAGACCACTTGACCTTGAACAATCATCTCTTGAGAAAATAGACCACTGATACATAACTTGCAAATGAAGTAATCCCTTGATAGTTTGACCAAGATGAGGTCAAACTTCCATCTGATTTAGACTCGAATGAATGTCCTTGCCATCGATCCCTTTTGCAGAATCCTAAACACACAGAGAAGAAGAAACAGACAAATTGAAAAATATTTTTGGTATTTTGGTTAGATGTTAGTAAACAAAAACAAACATAAAGAAAGTAAGAAACCCAAAGTAAGATCTTGTTTGTGGAATGATATGCAAATGAAATGTGGGATCTTAGGGGTAAAAATTAGGGTATTACAGCTGCCCCTATTTAAGATTCTTCTATCCGGAGATATGAAGATTGACATCTTTGTCTCGACTAGATAGAAGAGACTTAAATATAACAATTAACCCAATTTTTAACCCTAAGAGACCACAAAATGATATGATTATGCTAATGATATGCGAACATAAGACTTCTGTGGGGAAATAATGCCACAAGAGACAAACAAAAGCTCGGGAGAAAAAGAGAGACTCCACATGAGAAAACAAAAGAACAAGATCCTATTCCGATAAGGGAAAGGAAACGACTCAATGGGGAAAGAGATACCAACTGCCAGTTACTGGGCGAAGATATTCGAACCAAAGAGAATAGGTAAAATACTTTCTACTGGTTACTGAGTAGAAAATAAGTGCAAAAACACAAGAGAATTGTTATCTACCAGTTACTGGGTAGAAAACAAAGAAATGTATTACTTATTACCAGTTACTGGATAAAAAGTAATCCACTCGTTGAGATATAATCAACTACCTGTTACTGGGTAGGAAAAGAAGCAACGCCAACTACTGGTTACTGAGTAGTTTAGCGAGAATAATAAACTTGAATGAAAGGGGTTACCAACTATCAGTTACTGGATAGGGTAAACAACATGTCAACTACCTGACACTGGGTAGGACGGACTCGACTACCTGTTACTGGGTAGGAGAAAAAGATAAAAGGTCAACTACCTGACACTGGGTAGGACAAACATACTCGACTACCTGTAACTGGGTAGGAGAAAGAGATATATCATCAGCTACTTGTTACTGAGCAGCTCCAAACACACAACAAACTTCTCAAATAAAGAGACAACCATTTGTTGGAAAAAGATATTAACAACTCTGTCGAGGATCTTTAAAAAAGATACAAGCAGGTTGAACCATGCAATAGAATTCTCATTGGGAGTTATTCCACAGAAATTCCAATTGACAGAAAAGCTGATCAGATAAGGATCCATCACTTCACAATAAACTTCTCTGTTGAGGATGAGCCAGAGAAATGTTATTTATTGCGAAGGTAAATTTCTGGAGATTACACAAGCTGCTCAAATAAAGAGGCTTCCACATGAAGTTGCATAAATAATTACCAAGAGAGTGTTATCAAAACACTACTGGGAAAAATCAAATCTTCACCTTCTAATGGGGATCAATAACAGATTCTGCCGAGGAAAATAAATCCTCAAAAATACTTTCTCGTCATCCCGGTTTCACAGCCCAGGGAAAACTAAAGTAACTGCTGCAAGAGACCAAAGTTCAATCCAGGAACAAACTGGAAAGAAACGGTCAAACAAGACTCGACCCAATGAGGAAATAACTCAACTGGGGAACAATTCCATCCAGATAAAAAAACTGGGGAGGAAAGCTAAACAAAGCATCTTCCACGAGGCATAAACTCAGTGGGGAATTAAAAAATGATAGGTATTTTCTGCTTAGAGGTCGACACTCTAATGAAGAGAGTACACACGCATTCTGCGAGATAACACCATCGGGAAAAGGGAAATACCAACAAAAAATGCAGGATGCACAATGCAGCAAAGACATGCTATGCTCAACCAAAATGAATGTGCATGCAATGAGTATGAATATGCTGATAAATCAGACAAAAAGGGCAAACAGAGGGTGAACAAAACACCACAACACCACTGAAATATTCGGCTAATCTCTGCGAGTTAAAGATATCATTGGAGATCGTGCTGGGGATCAGCAACAGAAAATCTGCAAGAGATACACAAGAGCCATCAAAGGAAAATAAATCCTACCACAAGGCTTAAATCTCGCTGAATAAATGGAGATATTGCTTGGGGAAAAGACTCCAAAGATCAATCTTCAACCATTAATGATTCAACAAGAGGAAACAACAATATGAACTCTGCTTTGAGAAAAAAAATTGTTGGAGAAAAACATAGCAACACAAATCTTCCAACCCTGCCAGGGGAATAAGAAGTTAACATCATAGCAAAAAGTCAAACTGTGGGGGATTTTAAATCAACACCCAATCACAAAGTGAGAGAAAACCCGACAGGTGACTGCTATGTCAACACTTCTCAACCTTGTTCTCTACTTGGGGAATAATCCAAAGTAAATATGCATAACCTCTGCTAGGAATCATCAAAGACAAATCTCCGCTTGGGCAAAAACATCAAGGAGAAGTGGTCTTCAAATTTCTCAACTGTCCGATCATTTGAATCAAGACTTTGCTGTGGAAAACCGTTCAACACTCGTCTGGTTTATCCAAAGAAACAAAACTCTGTTAAGGGAATATCAGCAAACTCTACTGAAGAGACCTCAATATAGCTCAAATGGGGAAACATCAACACAACTCTACTGGGGAGCTGCCAATAAATTCTACCAGAGAGGCAAGAAAGAACCCTGCTGAAGAGAACACTTACGCTTTTCGCTTCAAGATTCTACCATTCTTGGGATTACTGTTGACATTCTTTCTTTTATTTTCACAAATCAAAGAAAAATGTTTTTATAATTTTCAAAATTTAAATCAATTATTCACATTTGTTTCAAAAATCATCATCAAAAATAAAATGAAATTCTGTAAACAGAAACAAAATAAGAATTGCAAACAAAGGGACAAAGGCCCAAATTCTATTGATAGAATGGTAGTCCGCAAATGGCGTAACTCCATGGATCATTACAAAGTTTGAAAAATGGTAAGTACAATGGAAAGTTCTACATTGAAATACAATGACCATTATTCTCCCTAACAACTTTGAATTCCAACTGTGCTTGAGACTTCAGCGGAGAATATTTGAAGTAAAACCTTTGATAGGAAATGTTGCTTTAAACGATCAAGACTGGCCAGATGCAGTTACTTGCCATGATCCCTAACTTTTGCCTAGATTGCCCTCTCGGGTTTTCAATCTACCGGGATAATTATTTCTGTTTTGTCTCTAATTTTTGCCTGGACCGCCCTTTCAGGTTTTCAATCCACCGAGACGCTCATTTTTGCCTAAGCCGCCCTTTCAGGTTTTCAACTTAGCGAGCTGTTCTTTTATTTTTTAGGCGAAGTATTTCTTGACTGCATCGGCATTCACAGGACGAGTGAACTCTTCTCCATCCATAGTTGTAAGAATTAATGCACCGCCAGAGAAGGCTCTCTTAACAACATATGGGCCTTCATAATTAGGAGTCCACTTGCCCCTAGAATCAGTAGTAAAAGTCGAGATCTTTTTGAGCACGAGGTCACCTTCTCTGAACACACGGGGTCGAACCTTCTTATCAAATGCTTTCTTCATTCTTTGTTGATATAATTGGCCATGACACAAAGCCGTCATTCTTTTCTCTTCAATCAGATTCAACTGGTCGTATCTACTTTGACACCATTCAGCCTCAGCCAATTCAGTTTCCATCAAAACTCTCATAGAAGGGATTTCAACCTCTATCGGGAGCACTGCTTCCATGCCATAAACAAGAGAAAAAGGGGTTGCCCCTGTTGAAGTGCGAACGGATGTACGATACCCATGCAGAGCAAAAGGAAGCATATCATGCCAATCCTTGTATGTAACAACCATCTTTTGAATAATTTTCTTAATGTTCTTATTAGCAGCTTCAACAGCCCCATTCATCTTGGGTCTATAAGGAGAAGAATTATGATGCTCAATCTTAAACTCATCACATAATTCCTTCATCATCTTGTTATTTAAATTCGACCCATTATCAGTGATAATCTTGCTCGGAACACCATACCGACAGATGATTTGATTCTTGATAAACCTGACCACTACTTGCTTGGTCACATTTGCATATGATGCAGCTTCAACCCATTTGGTAAAATAGTCAATAGCCACCAATATGAAACGGTGTCCGTTCGACGCTTTAGGCTCAATCATTCCAATCATATCAATGCCCCCACATTGAAAAAGGCCATGGAGAAGAGATAACATTGAGAGGAGTTGGAGGCACATGAATCTTGTCAGCATAAATCTGGCATTTATGGCACTTTTTCACATATTTACAACAGTCAGATTCCATTGTCAGCCAATAGTAACCTGCCCTTAACATCTTCTTAGCCATCGCGTGTCCATTGGCATGGGTGCCAAAGGATCCTTCATGGATTTCTTTCATCAACATATCTGCTTCGTGTCTATCCACGCATCTGAGCAAGATCATGTCATAATTTCTCTTATACATCACATCATCATTCAAGAAGAAACTACCAGCTAATCTTCTCAAAGTTTTCCTATCCTTCTTGGATGCCCCAAGTGGGTACTCTTGATTCTGAAGAAAGCATTTAATATCATAATACCATGGTTTATCATCAACCACCTCTTCAACTACAAACACATGAGCTGGTCTATCAAGACGCATCACATCAATCTTTGGCACATCATTCCAATGATTTACCACAATCATGGAGGATAAAGTCGCTAAAGCATCTGCCATTTGATTCTCTGCTCTTGGTATATGGTGAAACTCAACTTTATTGAAGAAAGTTGACAACCTTCTTGCATAATCACGATAAGGAATCAAATCAGGTTGACGTGTCTCCCATTTCCCTTTAATCTGATTAATCACTAAAGCTGAATCTCCATACACATCAAGAATCTTGATTCTTAAATCGATAGCTTCTTCCAAGCCCATAATACACGCTTCATACTCAGCCGCATTATTTGTGCAATTGAAAACCAACCTTGCAGTGAAAGGAATATGAGAACCATGAGGAGTAACAATAATTGCACCAATACCTCTGCCATATTCATTAACCGCCCCATCAAAAATCAAACCCCAACGGGATCCAGGCTCAGGTCCTTCTTCATGTAATGGCTCCTCACAATCTTTAACCTTTAGATACATCACATCCTCATCAGGAAAGTCAAACTGAATAGGTTGATAATCATCAATTGGCTGGTGTGCCAAATGATCAGCCAAAACACTGCCTTTTATCGCCTTTTGAGTTCGGTACTCGATATCATATTCTGATAACAACATTTGCCAACGAGCAATCCTCCCAGTTAAAGCAGGCTTTTCAAAGATATACTTGATTGGATCCATTTTAGATATCAACCAAGTTGTACAATTCAACATATACTGACGGAGGCGCTTGGCAGCCCAAGCTAGAGCACAACATGTCTTTTCAAGCATCGTGTACCGAGACTCACAATCAGTGAACTTCTTACTCAAATAATAAATGGCAAATTCTTTTCTCCCGGATTCATCTTGTTGACCCAGAACACAACCCATAGACTCTTCTAGCACGGTCAAATACATGATCAAAGGTCTTCCTTCTACGGGAGGAGACAAAATAGGAGGTTCAAGCAGATACTCTTTAATTCTTTCGAAAGCTTTCTGACAATCTTCTGTCCAGACACAACCCTGATCTTTGCGGAGAAGTTTGAAAATCGGTGCACATGTGGCAGTCATATTGGATATAAATCGAGAAATATAGTTCAAACGTCCCAAGAATCCTCTTACTTGTTTTTCTGTTCTGGGTGCAGGCATCTCCTGGATAGCTTTAACTTTACCAGGATCAACTTCAATGCCTTTCTGACTGACAATAAAGCCTAACAATTTTCCAGAACGAACACCAAAAGTGCATTTATTAGGATTCAGACGGAGCTTAAACTTTCTCAAACGTTGAAACAATTTCAATAAATTTTTAATATGATCTTCTTCAGTCTTCGACTTACAAATCATATCATCCACATAGACCTCAATTTCTTTATGCATCATATCATGGAACAGGGTGGTCATAGCTCTCTGGTACGTTGCACCAGCATTTTTTAAACCGAAGGGCATCACTCTGTAACAGAATGTTCCCCAGGGTGTAATGAATGTTGTTTTTTCCATATCCTCAGGTGCCATCTTTATTTGATTATAACCGGAAAATCCATCCATAAATGAAAAGATATTGAATTTAGCAGTATTATCTACCAACAAATCAATGTGTGGTAGTGGAAAATCATCTTTTGGACTTGCTTTATTCAAATCTCTATAGTCAACACACATTCGGACTTTTCCGTCTTTCTTTGGAACAGGCACGATATTGGCCACCCATTGAGGATATTCGACGGTCACAAGAAAACCAGCATCAATCTGCTTTTGAACCTCTTCTTTAATCTTCACTGCCATGTCAGGATGAGTTCTTCTCAATTTCTGCTTCACGGGTGAACATTCAGGCTTTAATGGCAAATGGTGCTCCACAATACCGGTATCAAGACCAGGCATGTCTTGATAGGACCAAGCAAACACGTCAACATATTCTCTAAGAAGCTCTACCATCCTCTTCTTAACATCTGACTGAAGCAGTGCCCCAATCTTGACTTCTTTCTTATCATCATCGGAACCCAGATTAACCAATTCCACCGGCTCTTCATGAGGCTGAATGGCCTTCTCCTCGTGCTCAAGCAACCGAGAAATCTCATCAGGAATTTCTTCAATATCCTCCTCTTCCGCTTCAAACACAGGGAACTCAAAGTTGGGAGGGGGCATATGGTCATTGTTTCCAATGGGTTTAACAATCAATCTGCACAATGATTTTATGTTTGATTTTAGAATATGAACAAAAAAAATGAAAATATTATGCAGATAAGAGTGATTATATTATTATACTTTTTTCGGTTTTTTATGTTACCATTTTTCAGAAGTAAAGCAAAAAAGGAAAACAACATATGGATAAACAGAAAAACATTTTATTGATGATGATAAAAGTTGAAACAAAGCCCTCACAAATTCACTTTCACCTTGGGCAGAGTGAAAGGATTTTTGAAAGAAACAAAAACAAATTACTTTGAAACATGAACAACAGTAGGAACATCAACAGCGATCCAATTCTGGCATATCAATCCACGTGTCACAAAGTTGGGCATTTCTTCCTCTTGGTCATCTTCAAGAATTGCAGCTGTAGAATGATCTTTGCAATGGATGAACCCAGCACTTCGAAAGACTTCATGAATACTCTTCAGCTCTTTTTGGGTTGAACCAGATGTAAAACCCAAACCAGCTCTATCTTTTTTTCCAGCAACTTCAATGATTTGGCCCCATCCATCAGCTTGGCCATTATCCACTGCACGTTGTGCATCTTTTAAAGAAGACATGGACACCCCATCCTTCTTAACAGCTTTATCAACCACAGAAAGAGCCTGAAACGGAGTTCCAATATCCTCTTCCGCATCGATATAAGAAAAAGACGACAAACTGCTTACCAACATAGCCTGTTCTCCACCAACAACGACAAGTTTACCATTCTGCACGAATTTTAACTTTTGATGCAGTGTCGAAGTAACAGCTCCAGCTTCATGGATCCATGGGCGTCCTAGAAGACAACTGTAAACAGGACGAATATCCATGACTTGAAAAGTGATCTGGAAAAAACACGGACCAATCTTGATAGGGAGATCAACCTCTCCAATCACGGTTTTCCTCGATCCATCAAAGGCTTTCACAATGACCCCACTGAACCTCATAGGAGTACCTTGATAAGATAATCTGGACAAAGTAGATTTTGGCATCACATTCAACGATGACCCAGTATCAACCAGCACATTGGATAGAGCGTCTTCCTGGCAATTCATGGAAATATGGAGAGCCAAATTATGATTTCTTCCATGATCAGTCAACTCTTCATCACAAAAACTCAGATTATTACACGCAGTGATATTGGCAACAATGCTATCAAACTGATTAACAGTCACATCATGATCTACATAAGCTTGTTCCAATACTTTCTGCAACGATTCACGATGGGCCTCAGAGCTCATTAACAGAGATAGAACAGATATTTTTGACGGTGTATGTAACAATTGATCCACCACATTATATTCACTCTTCTTGATCAATTTCAATACCTCATCATTATCTGACTTCTGATTTACATCACTTGATTGACCAGACTCTACAGAAGTCTTCAACTGAATTTGCCTACTCCCAGTATCTTCACTTGTCTTTGAAGGCACATTATCAAATACTCGACCACTTCTGGTTACACGTCCGACATCAGCAATAGTCACAACTGAGGGAAGAGAAGGAATGGGAACCTCTTTTCCATCCTCCAACATAGTAGCATTGTATTTGTAGGGAACAGCTTTATCGGATTCATACGGCGTCGGGCCAGGCAAACGGATAACCAAAGGCGTCACAGCAGATTTCTGACTGTTGTAAGAAATTACAACCCGCTCAGGAATATTGAAACGTGGGACTATGACATTCACCTCGTTCTCCACTTCATTTCTGTTTGCAGTAACCTGAATCAAATTCTCATCCATCATCTTTTGTAAATCCCTTTTTACAATCACACACCCTCGAGGGTTCACAGAACAAATACAACAGGCGGCATAATCATGCTCAATATCATGGAATTCACTCAAAGTAGCATGCATTTCAACAAGCGATCTCCGAATCCAGCGAATGTCGAAAATACGGTATGTACCAGGACAACCATATACCATATTAACAGTTGCATTACCATGCTTAGGAAACGGATTTGATTGCACATTAGGGTTGGTATCTTCAAAAGACAGGATACCGCTTTTTACGAGCTTTGCAACTTCATGCTTCAGAGGATAGCAATTTTCAATATCGTGTCCAGGGGCACCTTGATGAAATGCGCAATGAGCATCTGGCTTATACCACCATGGAATTTCAGTTGGAACAGCCGGCGGATCACGAGGTTGAACCAAATTATTCTTTATTAAAGCCGGAAAGAGCTCAGTATACGTCATTGGAATGGGATCAAATTGTGTTTTCCTCTGTGTACGACCTTGTTGAGTTGTCTTCTCTTGGAAACGTGGTTGATAACTTGCAGTAGCTTGAGCGGTAGGGGTGTTACTGACAACAGGCATAACAGATGCTACTTGTTGCTGACGACGACTACCATTGTTGTTCACAACTCTGCGTCTTCTAGACCTTTCCTGAGATATAGCATTAGTTTCTCCCTCTTTTTTCTTAGGGAACCCAACACCAGGCTTTTTTGTACTTCCAGAATTTCCTTCTTTTATCAGACGTCCCTCACGGACAGCTTCCTCTAATCTCATCCCCATATTAACCATTTCCGTGAAATCACTAGGAGCGCTCGCAACCATCCTTTCATAGTAAAATGAATCCAGAGTCTTCAGAAAAATCTTGGTCATTTCTTTCTCTTCAAGCGGAGGGCTTATCTGAGCTGCAATCTCACGCCATCTTTGCGCATATTCTTTAAAAGTTTCTTTCTCTTTTTGAGACATTGCGCGAAGCTGATCACGGTCTGGCGCCATATCGAGATTATACTTATACTGACGAACAAAAGCTTCACAAAGATCATTGAATGTCTTGATTTGTGTACTATCGAGTCCCATATACCATTTCAGCGCAGCACCAGTAAGACTATCTTGAAAATAGTGGATCAACAACTGATGGTTGTCAGTATAGGTAGACATCTTTCTAGCATACATAATCAAATGACTTTGCGGACAAGTGTTCCCTTTGTATTTTTCAAACTCCGGAACTTTAAACTTGGCGGGAATCTTCACATTTGGAACAAGGCAAAGCTCATGAGCATTCTTTCCAAATAATTCCTTTCCCCTTAAAGCCCTGATTTCTCTTTGCATTTCAGCAAACTGATCTTGAAAGTCATCTATTCGATCCATAACATCCAAACTCTCGCTCGGAGCAGTATGGAAAATTTGTTCTTCAGTATAAGGCATAGCGTGAGTTACAGGCGGTGGCATAGGTATGACAGTAGGAACAACCGGAACTTCAGCATTAGGAACAACATTAACCACAGGAGGTGGTACCGCCATGACAGCAGGGAGTCTAGAACCTTCGGGAACAGGAGGTCGATATCCCTCTGGCACATAATTGTTAGGCATGCCCCAAGGGAAACCAACGGGCATCTGATATTGAGAAGCATTAATCGGGGCCACAGAAATGGGCGTTGATCCGATTTCAGAAATCACAGTTCCTTGGACAGGAGAAGGAGGAGGTAGTGGTGGCTGATTCTGAGCAGCCACCAGAGCTTCCATTGCGGCAGTCAGTCTCTCCAAACCATCTTTCAGAATTGATACCTCTTCACGGAGCTCGCGGTTCTCTTGTTGCAACTGATCCATCTTTTTCTTAGAGTTAGCCCGGGTGTTGTAGTGATGCGACAGCTTGACTGAAGGAAGGCCAAAAGAAACAAATAAGACATCTGGAAAAGGCAACACACAATGCACGATGATGCGAATGCAAATGCAAAATGCAGGTGTTTCAACCAGTTTTCAAGGATTTTTTAAGATATAAAGCAATTACAAACATCATAAAGAAAAATAACACTTCTTGAAATACTGATAAACATATCATTTCATTGAATATTGGAAAGAGTTACACTTGGAAGTACAAAATACAATAATATCAAAATAAGAAAAAGCTAGGTCCTAAGAAACATCTGATGACGATCCAAGCTGATACTTCCTTCGGAGTCTCTTAATCTCTTTCTCATAGTTGTGCTTCATGGTGATCTTCTCTAGCACAAGCTGATCTACAATACCCTTCCAAGCACCAGAAGTAGGAGGATGTGCTGATGGAGTAGTAGAGGAAAATAAATCCTCTGCATGCCTCTTCACAGCGCGCCGCTCAAGTAACTCTATCAAGTCGTCTTTCTCCTTCATCTGTTTTTGCAATTCCATCTTCTCTTTGTCAGAAGCTTGAAACTTACTTTCCCACATCTCTTTCTCTTCTTTCATCTTAGCCAAAGCGTCTTGAAGTATCTTCACATCATCAGAAGAAACAGGGATTGCCGTAGGGAGTGGCGTAGAGATCACAGTAGTCAGAGGTTTCTCAATAGGGTAAGGCATCTTAAGCTCCATAGCCCTCTTCTTCACCCAAAGCGTGTAAGGTTCTAAAGCAATGCAAACTTGTCTTCCAAGCTCCCCTCTACCCAACCTGTGAATCTTAGTCCAGGCATGAGCCATTTTTCTTCTTAAACCAAGAGAATCATCCCCTCCTTGAAAGAATAAACCCTCTAATAAAATATTCTTAGGCCTATCCTTCAGCATATATCCCAGCTGACGGCGAGCTAGACTCGGGTTGTAGTTAATTCCGCCTTGTATTCCAAGAAGAGGAACATTAGCGAATTCTCCACAACTATCAATAATCCGGACATTATCGTAAACCGAAGAAGACCAAGTGATATCAGTATGCGTAAGAGACATAATCCTTTGAGACCACCTTAAGCAATCCTTGTTTTTCCTAAAAGCAGATGTCTGAGGTAAGTGTGAAACGAACCAATTATACAGCAGAGGTAGACAACAAACAATGGTACCGTTTCCCTTAGAGGTCCTACTATGGATGGAAAAATAAGTATCACCAAGCAAAGTTGGAACAGGGTTCCCAATCGAGAAAATCCTAATAGCATTAATGTCCACAAAATTATCAATATTAGGAAACAAGACTAGTCCATAGATGAGTAAAGCCAATATAGCCTCAAACGCCAATGTGCGACCAATGTCAGCAAATAAAGTAGCCTTCTCAATCAAGAACTTAGCAGTTAAACCCTTGAGGCCTCCCTTAGTCTTTAGATTTGCATCAATATCCGACTTCGTCAAATGGGTAACTTCAGCAATATCTTGAGGCTTAAGAGCTTCCTCCAAACCAGTATACGGAACTTTATCGGAAACCGGTACACCCAACAAATAAGCATATTCTTCCAAGGTCGGCATGAGCTGATAATCGGGAAATGTGAAGCATCGGTAAATAGGATCATAGAACTGCATAAGGGTATTCAGAATTCCGTCTTCAATATTGGTAGAAAGAACAAATAAAAGTCTCCCATAACGAGATAAGAAGCCTGAATGATCATCTACCAAGGACACTAGCTTTCTCAACTCTGTAAGATCAGGAGCCCGAAAACCGTACTTCTGAGTGTTTCTCCTTCCAATATCCATAATCAACAATATCTGCGATGTTTGCAAAAGAAAATCTCTGAGATCCTTAAAAACCAGCTGAAACACAATGCTCATGAATGCATGAGTGCAAGATGCAACACCCACAAACAAGACATACAAAGCACACAGGTTCAAAGGTTCGGCACGAGCATGGAGCCAAAGGTAAGAATCAACCAACCCACAATGGTATGTACTATGGTTATATCATCACCTGTAGAACAAGGTTCTAAAAAGTTCCCAGAATCATAATTCCATCTTTTGGATATTATCGGCTTAAACGACTACTCGTCGGCCAACAATATTCTCAAGAGAAACTCATCTGAGTGTGGTATCGCGTAACGACCAATTCAAGTCTACACCTGAACAGCCACCGCACCACGTCCTAATAAGGCCAAGATGGGTTAAAGGGTTCTAAGGTCCTCAGCTTCTCAGGCTCCCAGTCGGAAAAAGTAATATCAATTACGACTACTCGTAAGACATCAGTAATCTCCAAAGGGGCCTCCACCGAGCGGGGGATCTCAAGTCAGCTTAGTAAGGACTACTCCATGTAAGCCAACAAGACTATACCACCCTCCTATCATAAGTGCACTCAAGTCCGGGTTAGGACTTATCTCACCACACAAATTACCAGGCACCAAAACAGAACAATCAATAACAAACAAGTCAAACAGAAAGCGATAAATAAATCAAAGTAGGCGAAACCCACTAGGAACCGTTGGAGTCCCCAGCAGAGTCGCCACTTTTCTGTAGCGGTAAAAATCGTGAGTGTAAGTTATTGACTAACTTAACTCAAAGAAAACAAGAGTCGCCACCGCACTTTTATTTTATCCAAATAAAGGAAAGGAAAAAGAGCGAACAAAACCAAAGAGTTCTAAAATAAGAACATGAGACAGAGATCGGGGTAAGGGGGTTGGTTACGCAATGGGAAGGTGTTAGCACCCAAAACGTCTATAGTACTCTATAGGAGCCCTTTGAAATATTTACGCTTTTTGGTTTGAAAATGGTTTGTTTGAAAAGAGATTGGGGAGATGAGAAGAGAATTATTTTTTATATTTTTGTGTTTGGAGAGACTTATCGTCTCATGCCTACGTACCCATAAAGTGCAATATGGAATCAAAACCCCGTAGTTCGTGGTACAAATGACAAAATTTTGTTGGTTTTGATTGATTTTAGATGTTCAGACAAGTCGTCATTTCAAGGAGAAAACTGCGACTATCCACCCACGAGTATTAAGACAACATCTGCGTCACATAAAGATGGAGGATTTGCTTGGATTATCAACAAGACTATCACTCAACATCAACGTGGAAAATGTCAAAGTCTTAATAATATGGGGAATAGGAGATTTACATCTCAACTATAGAAATGAATCATGTCTAAACTTTATGAAAAAGTTTTAAAGTGAAAAAGTGCATAAAGGCACAAAAAGAGTTGATGAGTTTTTGTATTTTTTATGTCTTTTGAAATTGGTCAAAGCATGATTAACATTGATTGACTTTTATTAAGAAAAACAAAGTTTAAAAATCACTTGACAAAAGTCAAGGTTTTATTGCGAAAGCGGTTTGGAAGTTTGAAACCAAGAAGGTTTTGAAAAAGGGAGAAAGTTTTGAAAATTTAAGAAGGGGAGGAGATGAAGTGACTATCCTAAAAAAACAAAATAAGAGCTAGAGGTAAGAAAGATCTAACCGACTTGTAGCACACTCCAAAGCAAGCAAAAAGAATTCCATCCGATTTAAAGTATAAGCCAGTGATCTAGCCAAATAAAGGCTAAGATTCAAAATTCTCCAAGCGTAGGGAAGAAAGTCCTAATCCTAAGTCCAAAATGTCCATGAAGTCCAAGGTCTAAGAATGGTCCAAGAGTATAACCACAAAATTAATAGCACCAAATTTTTTAGATGTTTTATCCTTTATTAGTGTTTTGAACAAAGTATGGTCCAAGTGGACAAAAGAAAAATGACATAAACATAAACAAAGATATGGTATGTAATGATAAAATGGAAGCATAAAAGTAAAAAAATAAAGAGTAAGAAGAGAATATAAACAAAATTAAACAAGGATATTATTAGTGAATTAGTGGTTAGTGGTTAGAACATATGATCAATGATGATTAATTCTTGCACTTAGACCAAGATTAATGAAAATTCATTAGAGGATTGATAGAATCAAAGCCTCCTAACAATGATTTTCATAGGTATTGGAGTTAAGACAAGCAACTAAACATACTTGGACTTTTAAACGTAAGTTTGAGCCACGAATGATCATTTTCCGATTAAGGGACAATTTAGCGCTATGTTAAGCAATCGTAATCGGGTTTATGTAGAAACCACGACTATCTGAGGCCGGTCAATAAAATGTTAGTGTTAATACATGTTAGAGAAGTGATATGTAAATCACTCTCCTAAAACATGCCACACAAAAAGAAAAGAGGTAGTGATCTCATCATAATCAAGATTTTTAATTAATTAATCAAAGGTAATCTATCACTATTCCAAAGTAAGGAGAATTATCTCAATGATTATTCGTCCATAGTTTTGAAATAATGAAGATTAATCAACCTTGATAATCAACAATCTATGATCCATAGATTTCATCGATCAAAAGAAAAATAAGAAGAAGAACTAAAATGAAAAGAAACCACAATTTGGATCTTAAATCGATTAAATCATCATCAATATCAATCACCTCTTTTGGTGGATAAAATCGACACCCAAAGTCCATTGAGATTGATGAGATCTTATCAAAATTTAAAATCCAAAACAACCAACAATTAGCTCAAAAACAAAAGTTTTTTTTAAATAAATTTTTTAAGAGCTCTTTTTAAAAAAACTATTTAAAATATTAACTAGTAAAAAAAAAGAAATAACAAAATAAAAGGAATAAAGAAAAATATATTTAAAATAGTAAAGAAAAACGAAAAGGAGAAAGAGAAATAGAAAACCAAAGTATCAGAACAACTTCTTCTTCAAAACTTCACGCGACACCGTTCACCATGGCTATGAATTCAAGCTCAAATCAAAGCGACGGGATGCAAAATTAACACGGTTGCAATCGAAATCAAGAGCTCTTCACAGTGGTACCAACAATTCAGAGAATCACAACAAAAGATAACGGATCGAAAATGACGGTGAAGCTCAATCTACCTTCAAACTCAGGTAAGAAATCAATCCAAGCTTCTTCTTGCTTCTCTTCTTCTTCTGAACGAATTCTGGTTCGAAATTGATCTGTGTTTGAGGTTGATTTGAAGTTAATTTGATGGAAGAAAGTATGAGAAGAGAATGAACGAAGGTTTTTCTGGTAGTGAGGAATTGAGGAAGAAAATCAGCAGAGATTTTTTGGCTTGAAAAGCTTGAAGAATAGAGTGAGGGATGAATTCTATTTATAGATGAGAATGAGGGAGAGTGATTTTGCCGTTTGTGGAAATTTCCTGCCGTTTTGAAGTAGGTGTGTTGTGCGTGATATTTTTTTTGCTGGTATTTTACATGTCGTTTTGATTTTTTCTTTCAGCTCACTTAGGTGATGTGGAAGGTTTGTGGGGTCAGCTTGGAGTGTAACATGACTGAGATTATATTCATATGGCTTGCAATATGGCTAGGAATTGTTTCTTCAGCTCAACCTCAATTTCGAGCCGTTTTCGCTCTGTTTTCAAGTACGTGACGTGGATTGGCTCTCATGGCTTAACCAGAAACTTCATAAAACATGTTTGCTAAAATGGAAATCAGCTTGCAATGAACCAATTCTGCCCAAGAATTCTTCCTGCTGGTTTGTATTAGTGCTTTGATAACCCTGATGTCAAGAACTTTCAATCGTTTTCTCTGGATCTTTTGTCTGAAAGCAAGCGTGTGGCCAAAACTCTTTGTTGACCAAATTTATAAAAAGCTCTCCATGTTCTCACCTTATCCAACTTAATCTCTCGTAATTGAAGGCTATCATTGATGCGAACAACCAGTCTACGAGGAAGAGTTAGATCATCCCAGACATAATCAGCGCTGCCTGCAGGTCCAAGAACCTCCGGCTCTAATGAATCCTTTTGATAGTAGGTTATTGATACATTAGGCAAACAATTTTGAATTCGGTAAGGAAGACTTAAATTTGGTGGCTTGTAGAAACTCAAAACAAGAGTAGAACCTTCTTCTACCACATGAACAGCTGCAAATTGTATCATTCTGTTGTTTGATGATGCTGTATCTTCTTTTCTGAATTTCAGGAAAAAATGCCCTAGTGAAGCTAGACACACTGGCCCAGACCATCCCAATCCAGGCTCATTTGTTTGAAACTGAATATATAACAAGGAATTGTCACTGTCAATTCTGTGTTTTCTGATTAACCGCTCAAATACACTGAACTCTCTTTTCTTGCTCAATCCTTCCTTCAGCGGCAGTGACATTCTCTGTTTGCTGTCAATGGAGATTACACCTGCCATCTCATCCTGGAAATAGTATTGGCGAACAGTAATACATTGTTCTGATTCATTACAAATAACATATCGTGGAACCAAAGTCACCGTTTGTGATGGCACGACAATCTCTCCTAAAGAAGGACCGATAGACACTCCAAGCTTCGTTACAGATTTAATCCCAGATCCTTCTTCTTTTTTAAAGCTTATTTCTGTAAGGCCTGATAACGAACCCAAGTCTAGCAGTGCCTCCGATGTATGGTCTTCTTGCAATTTCAGTTGCACTCTTTCAGATTTCAAGAACCATGATTTGGTGGACTTCGGAAGCAAACATAATCCTAGCTCTGAAGGAATGTTTGAATTCAAATTTTCTAATTCAACTCTGGATAGAGGCCACCTTTTTGTTGCAAGAACATATATAGGAAGCTCTGTCTCATTCTTCATACAATAGGATGTAAAAACAACAACCTCCAGCATGCCCCTGTTTCCCCGGTACAATCTCAAGGTTGCAGAAAATTTTCCTCCATCGAAGTCCAAATTTATATCAAGATGTTGGACTTCAGTGTTCTGCTTCAGTAACTTCTTCACACAATCCTTACTATTTACGGGCTTGGAACTTGAATTAGAAGAAGTTAAGGTAACAGTGAAGTATATAACTGCTGGATTGGCATAAAAATCAGCTGTTGAACCACATGATATTCTTGCTTGCTTCCCAATTTTCTCATATCCAACCAGATTCAGCTGATCTGTTTCACTTAAAAGGACGTCTATGTCAGAATGCAATAAGTTTGTCAACCGTACAGTAGGAAGAAGATATATTTCTTTCTGCTCTAGCAATGAAACTTTTGAATTCCCATTTTTTAACACAGTGGCAGACTTTTCAGGTTGTGCAATAGGGATATCTTTAGCAATTGTCTGAATGAGAAAATGCATATCGGACACACATAAACCCTCAGACATGAGTTTGCAATGCACAGTGCTAAAGGAACATTTAACGGATTCTACAAATAATGCCTTGCGAACTTTGTAGTTTAATTTTTCAAATACTCCAGTTAGACGGACAGCTTTCCCACCTTTAATATAATCCGACCATTCCAGCAAAAGAGATGTTTCAGAGTTACTAAATTCCTCAGTCAATTTAGGTCTAAATGCAAATAAAAAGTTACCAACACTTAAGGACATTAAAGCCCTCTTTACACCCCCAGAGAAGTTTATTGCATCAAATATAGCCATAGAATCATCTATACAGTCTCCTGGGTTTAACAACACAGATGCGAACTCATTTTCCATTGGAGCAGGTCGCTGGAATTGAAGTTCCATTGAAAATCCAGTTTCATTATGTATTTTAATCAACGGAGAAACCACAAATGACAGGCCAACCTCTGAATTTCTAGAAATGTTAACCACGAGCATTGGCCCAGGGAAAGTTCTTGAACCTTCTCTTGACATAATTTGGGTTTTCCAAGCAAGAGTTACTACTCGATGTTTGTCTTAAAATACCAGGAAAATTAGCATGCTATCTTCTTTGTATTTATCTGAGAATATTGTAAGCAACAATTCGAGATTCTGTCGGTGAGAACATAAATTGCTCCAGACTTCATTATAGCAGCTTTATTTCTTTCATCATGACAAGCAACACCATATGCAGTGGAAGTTCTAGTGTTGGATTCACGGCCGTTGGCCTCTTTTGTGTAGACTCTAAAGAAATGGATGCTGGTTCCAGTGTCCTTAGTGAGTCTGTCAACAACTGTGAATTTCTCTGAATCATCAAAAAGTCTAACATTATATGTACCAGCACAACATCAGTTTTGATTGACATTTGAAAATTGGATTTTGAATTGTGGCAATCATCTTGTCTTGTTAAACTCTTGACAACCTTCAATCATCCTTTAAAATCACTTGGAAATGGCACACTTGAATGAGCACTTTGGACTTGTATCCTAAAACAAACATCTTGATTGAACATCCACCAAACTTGACTTGTACAGACAAAACTCTGAATCTTCGATTAAAACCGGAATAAAACTTCTCATAAAACACTGTTCGACGAACTGATGATTCTCCATAAGACCACTTGACCTTGAACAATCATCTCTTGAGAAAATAGACCACTGATACATAACTTGCAAATGAAGTAATCCCTTGATAGTTTGACCAAGATGAGGTCAAACTTCCATCTGATTTAGACTCGAATGAATGTCCTTGCCATCGATCCCTTTTGCAGAATCCTAAACACACAGAGAAGAAGAAACAGACAAATTGAAAAATATTTTTGGTATTTTGGTTAGATGTTAGTAAACAAAAACAAACATAAAGAAAGTAAGAAACCCAAAGTAAGATCTTGTTTGTGGAATGATATGCAAATGAAATGTGGGATCTTAGGGGTAAAAATTAGGGTATTACAATCATGGGTACAAAGGTTTATCCTTGTCACTACATTATCATACGCATGTGCCCTCTTAAACGAATCTTGTCCAATATCACGCATCATGTCTTCCAGACGGTCATCCATTTCTACACTAACATTATCTCTTTGGGACACATTTGACTTTGCTACTACTTCATCGTGCCATATCCATTGTGTATAACTTTGACAAATCCCTTCACAAATTAGATGATCCATAATTTCTTTCTTATTAAGTTTTGGTTTTTCATTTGCACAACGAACACATGGACAGAGAAAAAGCACATGATGACTTTTTTCAACATTACTTTTAGGAGGAGGAAGATTTTTTTTAGCATTACTTTCAGCAAAGTGTATAAATTCTACCACTCCATGTTCGCACTCAATACTTAATCGATTAGCTCTCATCCAACCACGATCCATACCTATGTTCCGAAATTAACACATACGTGGTTAAATCATTGTGACGCCTACAATAGTCCCCCTTTTGCACACATTAGAGATAACAAAAGTCTCTACGTGCAAATACATGGCATTAAATTAAATCATAAAAATTATTCCTAACAAAATGGTATTATCATAAAAAATTTATTACTCAATTTTAATCCAAATAGAACCAAATTAACATCAAAATTATTTAACATTTTTATCTTCAATTTTAACGTAAATAGAACCAAATTGACATCAAAATATTTCAATCATTTTTACAAAAAGCTATTATTATAAATCGTAAAATTATGTACGGTTAAAGATACCTTATAGATCGTTGTTATCACCAGCAGAGTGCTAGAAAGTAGAAAAAGCTCAAGGTTGTCTCTCCAAGCCAACAAGCGGTTGTTTCTCCTAAGACTTTATCCAAATAATGAGAAATTGGTATTTTACCATCTGAAATAACATTATGTTAAATATCACTACTAATTTAAGCAACGATATGATGTTAAAAATTGCAGTTAAAAATAGTCCCTCTTTTGGACACATTAGAGAGAACAAAAGTCTCTACGTGCAAATACGTGGCATTAAATTAAATCATAAAAATTATTCCTAACAAAATGGTATTATCATAAAAATTCTATTACTCAATTTTAATTCAAATAGAACCAAATTAACATCAAAATTATTTAACATTTTTATCTTCAATTTTAACGCAAATAGAACCAAATTGACATCAAAAATATTTCAATCATTTTTACAAAAAGCTATTATTATAAACTGTAAAATTATGTACTGTTAAAGATACCTTATAGATCGTTGTTATCACCGGCAGAGTACTAGAAAGTAGAAAAAGCTCAAGGTTGTCTCTCCATGCCAACAAGCACAAGGTTGTTTCTCCTAAGACTTTATCTGAATAATGAGAAATTGATATTTTACCATCTGAAATAACATTATGTTAAATATCACTACTAATTTAAACAACAATATGATGTTAAAAATTTCTTCTTTTCTGTTACTTCTAAAAGGATCATAAAACGAGCCTTGTAGAAGGGAGGGAACGAGTCTCCATGATGATTCAATGAGTTTACAATGGAATAAAAATTACTTAAGGCAAAAAGAATTTGGAGGTCTAGCCTTTCGTTTAATATTGGAGCGCCCACTATAAAGAGTTGATCCAATGGGGGATTTTAGATGTTGAGCGTGTGAAGAAACATTAAAAAATGGATCGATGTGCATATGTGAGAACTCTTGTTTTAGATAGAGAGCTCTTCTATGCAAGTTTCATGGTTGAATCACAATCAATCAAGGTGTTCAGAGGATCATTTGAGATGATGTCAAAGATCCACTACATAACAACCACATCAAGATATAATCAAAGGTTGTGATTAGTTTTTTCATGAGAGGGAATTGATGTCACAACATCCATTTTTAGATAAGTGGTATGATATGAATTTTAAAGTGTTTAAAACACATATTTATATTGACTTTTTTTCAATCATTAACTTAATTTTGATGAAATTGATAATATTTGAGACATTGAGAGCAGAATGAATATGAAGTGTGAAGAAGTTGGAGTAGATTTCTTAGTTGAAGGGGCTGGAAGAATAGTATGGTCATGATGATGATTGACATTAGATTAAGATAAAAAAAAAAAAGAGATAATTTTTGTAATGTAAAATACCTTTTTTTGTCTTTTAACTTTATTTTTGGGTCTATTTTGGTCTCTTAATTTTTAAAGAGGCCGATTTGATACTTTAATTCTTCAAACATCGCCACAAAGTGATTTACGTCTATTTTGTTCAAACGACATTTATTTATGTACACGTGGCAGTTGAGTCGGCAATTAACACTCATCTTTTTTGTTTACACCCTGAGCTTCGTATTCTTTAGATTCATTTTCACCTCAAATCGAACCAGGGGTTACAAATTGATTGATTCTCATTTGAAATTGCTCATTGAAATCGAAGGTTCCATCAACCATGAATTATGGGTGCTGTTTAAACCTATCGAAATAGAAGAGCTTTGGAAGTTTTGTTTTCAATGTATACACAAGCTTTAATTTGCAATGGAAACCATTTTTTCATTGTGGAGACATGTCTGTTCTTTGAGGGCATCAACCGTTATGAATTTTGAAAAATAATTTTGGGGTTGTCCATATTATAAGATAAGAAAGCTTTTGAAATTTATTTTCTTCGCAGTGTTAACTGATATAAACCATTTGTTTGATTTACACAAGGCTCAACGCAAGTTGGGTGTGGTTTTTTTGATTAGTTCTATGGAAATGTGCTAGATGAGAAAGACCAATTTATGATGAAGCAAAAATGTAGGTTGTAGAAGTTAGTAAAAGAAAATGATGCAGCAAAAATGGAGGTTGAAAATCTTAGGGTTACAAATGAGGAACATAAGCAAAAGTTGGGGGAACTTCAAATTCAAATGAAGAAGATTGTGAACTGGAATTTTTTTTTGGAAGATTAAGTTTTGTGTTCTTTTCTCTATGTTGGTAGTTATAATGTTATAAGAACTGGTAATTGTACTAGTTAATCATGTTGTAGTAGGTTGCATCTATTTGTTTCAACTTGTAACATTTGAACCAATTAATGTTTATATCAGTGGCTATCAGTTTGAATGACATTAGCGTATCAGTTAACTTTTATAAATTGAATTGTTTATATCAGTTAGTATCAATTTGAATGATTTATATCAGTTGGAATTATTTACAAATTCAGTTGAATAACAAAACACATTATACCAATTGACACTAATTATTTGGTTTATAACACATTATACCAGTTGACACTAATTGTTTGTTTTATAACACATTATATCAATTAAAAATTTTTTGCTTGATTTACATCAGTTGACACTTTATACCAAAACAATTTATGGTTTTACCCAAAACACATTATACAAATATAGAGAAAACAATGCACAATTGATTTATACCAAAACATATTACTAATATATGGTGTATACCACTAATATTCTGCATTATAACATTGATTAAAAACACATAACATATTTTGCATAAGAACATAGTTTCAAAACACATTGCATAAGGACACATGTTTAAACTTAAATTGAGTTCAACAGACAACAAACAAACAATTCTAACTTAAACTAAGTTTTCTTCTTTGGTGTGGTTCTCTTTGTTGATGTCGTCCTTCTTGTCGTTGGCTCGACTACGCTCTTGGTTGCACCCAATCTAGTTGTAGGTTCTAGTGGTACAAGTAGTGTTGATTCCTTTCTAACCGTTAGTTTCTTTACCCTTCTATGACTTGATTATTGAGATGTTTGAGTAGCTGGTTGAGATGCACTCTTAACAATCAGTTTCTTTGCCCTTCTATTATTGATTGTTGAAATGCTTGTTAAGTAGATGGTTATTGAGATGCTTTTTTAGTATCTGGTTGTTGAGATTCTTGTTGAGACGCTTGTTGAGTAAGTGGTTGTTGAGATGCTTGTTGAGATGGATGACTAGCTGGTGTCACCTTATAAGTAAGTTTGTTGTGACCTGACTTCTTACACCTATTGCACTTGAAAATGAAATATGTTATTCTCATTTTGCAGTCAGAGCCAACAACACAACATTAAACACCTAAACCCTAACAACAGAAACCCTAAAAACTACAACAGTTTACAATTGCACAAAGATTTCGTGAAACAAACATGTAATCAATAATTGTGTCTTCGATTTCACCTTTAAATAAGCTTTCAATTTCACCTACTATTTTCCTTTCAGTTAGTTATTTGTTAACTCGGTGGGAGCATCCAAATGCAAGTTCAAAATCACATGGTTCACATGCTTAGAAATGTAGGTGTATGGTGAGCACAATTGAAAGTGATGTAGTGTAGCAAATGAAACTGATTTCTTGAAGTGTCTTAAAGTGTCTAGAATATTCCCCTTGATACTAGAACCAAATAGACCAAAAAAGTGAAGGAGAAGCTGCTGCAGCGCTGTAAAAGGCTGAAATTCTGCAGAACTTGCTGGTGTATCAATTAACAGTTGTTCAAAAATTGAAAATAGTGTTGTAAAAGGGTGTTAATAGATTAACCAGTTTTGCCTTGCAAATGGTTAATCGATTAACACAGGAAAAATTTGCCCAGTTTGGCTTGAAACAATGTGCTATGGTCGTGGCTTTGAACTTCGACTCTTTGCTTTGATAAATAGGTATGGAAACCCTTGTATTTTTCTTGTATTGATGTTATGACGGCGTTGTGAGGATGTGACTAATCAGGCTTTGAAGCTCTGAATGTACCTGCAACAAAACCACAGAGAAACAATGCTAATGTGTATGTCGACAATGCGAATGCACATGCTCATGCAAAAATGCAAAGAGAGGAGGTCAAATTTCAGGTTACGAAAAAACCTTGATCACACAACTAACTTATGCTTATCAAATTTGCAGACAAACCTTTCATAAGAAGCACATTTTCAAGACTAGGAAATCTTGTACAAGCCAGTCTTACAACTCCTTTAATTTATCCTTTGGCACCATCACCAAAAGTAACATAACTTGTGGAGTGTGGCTTAATATTCACTAGAAATTTCTCCACTCTAGTCATATGTCTAGAACATCCACCGTCAAAATACTAGTCCCCTCTAGCTGAAGCTTTAAGGGAAGTATGAGCAATAAGAGAAGTGGTAGCTTCCTCAAGAACCCATTTCCTAGTAGTTTTAACCACTGCACGATTAATCCTAAGTTGTGATGACACTTTTGGGTATCCATAGAGTCTGAAATTGAAAGGCTTAATATGACCAAATTTAACACAGTAATGGCATCTTCAATGCAAGCCTTTGCTCCCTGATTGAAAGTTCTGATGTCTTGCATGATGTTGTGACATTTACTTTTTCATCTTTGGCTCATGCTTCCTTCTAGGAGGGATAAAATTTGTTACTTGAGTGTTTCCTTTCAGAGGTTGATCATCAAATCTTATATCCTTTAAGTTACCAGCCCTTTCTCCAACTTGAAGAATTTCATTTTACATATCAGAACCATTTTTCAACATTCTGACATACTTGGTCATACTTTCAAGTTTGGAGATCAATAGAGTTACCCCATCCTGCAGACTATAGATGTTGGACAAATATTCCTCCTTTTCAAACTGAAGTTGAGAAATAGTTTCATATTGCTTGTCACTTCTGATGCACTGATCTTTGTAAGAAACAACCAACTCAACATATGAAGTTTCTTTATCCCAGGAGTCTTCATCAAATTCCCACCTTCCAATTAGAGTAGTTACATGTTCGGATAATTCATCCTCAATTTCACTTTCCTCATCAGACCAAGAAATTGCCAAGTCTTAGGTTGTCTCTTGAGATAAGTGGGATATTCTCCTCTAATGTGTTCAAATCTTTCACATTCGTGACACTGAACCCTTATATTTTGATTGGTTTTTTCTCTTGTTCTTGCTTTTCTTTGAGAATCACAGTTCTTGCTAGTGTCAGGACCAATGTTCTTGCCATTAAATCTTAACTTCTTCTTCATTCTCTTCTGCACCTAATTGATTTGTCTCCCAAGTAGAACAATAACATTGGACATTCCTTCATCAGTATCTAGTTCATATTCATCCTCTTCATCTTTAGTGTAGACAAAAGTTATGCTTTTGTTCTTCTTTTCAGTTTTGTCATTAATAGTCAATTCAAAGGTTTGAAGTGACCCTACAAGTTTATCAACTTTCATGCTGCTGATATTTTGGGCTTCTTCAAAGTTGTGACCTTCATACCAAATCTCTTAGGAAGAGATCTGAGAATCTTCCTAACCAGTTTTTCTTCTGACATCTTTTCTTTTAAGGCACTAAAAGCATTAGCTATTTCATGAACATTCATGTGAAAATCATGAATGCTTTCATCCTCCTTCATCTTTAGATTCTCAAATCTGGTAGAAAGAAACTGAATTCTAGACATATTCACCTTAGATGTACCTTCATGATTAGTATTGAGAATTTCCCAAGCATCTTTAGCCACAGTGCAAGTGTTTATTAGCCTAAATATGTTTTTGCCAACTCCATTGAATATGGCATTCAAAGCTTTGGAGTTTTAAAGAGCAGTCTCATCTTCTTCCTTGGTTCAGTCCTCCTCAGGCTTAAAGTTTTTCTTCCCATCTTCATCTTCAACCATAGGATGTTCCCAACCTTTGATGATAACTTTCCAAGTTTTACTATCTAAAGATTTTAGGAAAGCCACCATCAGTGTCTTCCAATAATCATAGTTAGTGCCATCTAAGATAGGGGTCTGTTCACATTTCTTCCTCCTTCCTGGTCCATAATGCCATAAAAAAATCTCTGTGGAACTCACCCAAAAGCAGAATACGGTGACCTTCTCTGATGCCAATCGAAATTTTGGCACACATATTTCAGATGTCGAGTAAGATGTCACGACACTGGGATCAGAACAACACAACCAAAACACTTATGCAATAAAACTAAATGCTTGAATGTAAATCACATAATCAATTGTTAACCCAGTTCAGTGCAACATCACCTACACTTAGGGGCATCCAAGCCAGGAAGAAAATCTACTATACTAGTATTAGTTTTAAGCCACAACAAACAACCTCAGGTTTACAAGCTTCTTATCTAATCACTACCCATGTTACTTTTACCTAGGAACTCCTAAATATGAGACCCATTTCACTTCTCACCAATCAAACAACAATGACAAACTCAACAATAAAAAATACTGGAAGTCACACTTCCAAAGACACAAAAAATCCACTCTTTGCTTAAAATCTTAGGAGTGATTACAACTCAAAACTCAACCTAAATCAAGTACCTAAGTGATACTTGAATGACTCACAAATGCACAAACAACACAATCAAACTCAGATGTCAAAAGACATAAGAGAGGATCACAAAGAACAGAGACACATAAGCCCTAATACCCTTTCTTTCAATACACGACTTCTCTAGTGCATTAGGTTTAAAACTTCTCTTTAAATAGTCTTTATATCAACATGGGCTTGGGATCTTCAATTAAATAAAACGTAAATCACAAATCATCAACTTCAAATCTTCTGCACACAACTGAATACAAAGTTTCTTAAAAAGGCTCAAAGATCTTTTTCATGAAATACATGCACTTCTAGCATAAACAGAAGTTCCTAAATTACCCTCATTGGATTGCGATAGTGTATGATCTAAAGCAAGAGAGAATCTCACACTTTAAATAACAAATCTCCCAAACCACAATCTTCTGGTATAACATGTCCTGACCACATGTCACGACATCGTGCTGATCCTGATGTCTAACCAACCTGTCAAGACATTTGCCTCAACATCTTGCTGTGAACTTGTTTTAACAAAATTGCTGGCAATCCAAAATCACAGAACTTACATATATCATGATTGGTGCAACTCACCTTCATCATTTGAGAGCATGGATTGGAGTCAAAATTAATGGGTTTTGGGTGATCAAAATTTTCATTGAAGTGTGTTTCCATGCAATGAAAGTCTCGTGGTTCAGAATGAAGCTTGATGAAGACACGTGGTTGCTGCATGTAAAATGAAAATCCCATATCAAATATGCATTAACAAAGATTAGTCTTTTAAAACTCTTTTACACTAAGTTTATTGTGAACTTAAGTATTAGACCACTTTTGTAAAGAACATTAGCTTTAAGTCCATACATTTTTTTAAAACATTTAATTATTAAAAATATTAATAAAATACTTAAAAAAATAAAATAAAATATTTTTGAAATTTTAAATATTCTTAATAATGTGGCGCCACACACTCTGGCCACGCCAGACTTTTGAAATACTACATTAACAAAAGTGAAAAAAGATTAAAAAAATTTCAAAAAATATTTAATGGAGGAATAAAAATATTAAAGATAGTGCACAGTTATTATAAATTAATTTTACAATATCATCTAATAAAATAATAATATTTTATTATATTATATTAATATTTTAAAATTAAACGTGTAATTTGACAAGATATTGATTGTTGATAGGATAAATTAATATATTTTTTTCCTATTTTTTTAAAGGAATCGAAACTAAAAAATATTAAAATAAAGGAATTAAAAGGGCATTTATACAAAAAATTAATTTGTATTTTTGTGGGTCCTACTTGTTCGGATCTTCTTCCCCGTCGAAAAGAGCAACGCGCCTCCGCATCTTGGCCGTAGTAGTGATCAATCTTTCTTGTGCGTTTTATCCCTCAATTCAGCCGTGACCAGTTGGAGCCGGAGATTCTCACAGCCGCTGACCTTCCTTCTCAATATCGTCCAACCTCTTCTTACTCAAGGGTATATCTTCTTGGTTTGAGCTTTAAATCAAAAGCCCCAAATTTTTGATTAAAAAACCTAATTTCCTTCCTCATTTTTGAATTAATTTGCTACTTGTTCTGACTTTGATATTAAATTGAGTGTAAACCAAACCCTCCAATTTTGATTTGAAAAACCCTAACAATGGAATGACATCTTTATTCCCATAGCCATGAGCTTCCTACTCTTTGATAGGCAACAAAGTTGAAGTTAGCAAATTTGATAAATCTTGACCTGATTTTATAGTATTCATGTTTGAATTAGCATTTGATTTTCTAGTATTCAATTTATAATGCCCAAGTCCCTACTTCAAAACTTATTTGATTTTCTAGCATTAGCATTTGAGAATCCTGTAGTGGTTGAAGTTGAAACCAAGTTACATAGAAGCTGAGAGACCGAGAGAGTTTGACAAATCGGAAATGCAACACCCGAACTCAGGCTGCAGTTTGCATGCTAATGTGAGCCTCTCTCTGTCTCTGTCGAGTATCATACTTAATTCTATATTTGATTTTTCTTTGGAAAATTTGCATTTCTTTTTATTATTATCTAACTTGTTTGCATGATTGTATAGTATCTAGTATGTATCTATCTACTCGCTCATAATAGTTTCTGTAAATATGTGATGCTTCCTACCGAGTGATACTACCAGTTTTCTAATGAGCTATTATATTTAGGTCTTTTCCATTATTCACAATTTTCCTTTTTCATATTTTATGAAGGTAATTATCAATGGCTACTGATTCAAGGAAACACACATTGGAGGCCTTGGAAAGAAGAACTCATACCGAACATATCCTAAAAGAAAAGAAAAAGCCTATAATTGAAGATAGGAAATCACCCATTCTTGCACCTTCTATGTCTAATGTTTCGTCCCTGCATTTATGTCATCAGTCATCAGATACACTCAACAAAGGTAATTCATATTTTTCTTGTTGGATAAACACCTTAATTAAACACTTATCAATATAATATGCATACAAGTGCTTATGTATAACCTGTTTATATAATTGAAGAGAGAATAAGCTGAAAGTGGCTTATGTTAACAATTTATGCAGAAAAACTTATGAAAATAAGCTAAAAACAGTTCGTTGGCATATCATAAGTTATTTTTCGTAAGATCTTTTAAATAATCATGCAAGTGTTCATGTCATAAGATAAAACCTATTGCTTTTTCTTGCTAATATGTAAGATTTTATTTTTTATTGTTAGTTTTAGAGTTTTACTTTAGGCTGATACATTTTTATTTTACTTTCTTAGCGATTTTCAGTCTTTTTGGCCGTTCCATTTTGCAAGGTGTTGTGCAACCTATGAAACAATAAGATTCTTTCTTCTTTAGTTTCTTCATCTTGATTTTTGAAGTTCTTACGTTAATTATATATTTGCTATAACTTCAATCTATGTGAGAGAATTGAATGACTACTGATATGCAGACATTGAAGATGGCTCTGAATATGCTCAACTTTCTGTGACATTAAATGAAAATCTGTTCTCAACTAATGGGGAGGTGTTTTATTTCAAGCATTTTATGATCAACTTCTCATTTATAATGTAATTTGATAGAGTCAATGGTTAATCATCTCTAAAGTCTGAACTCAAAAATAATTGATACTATAGAAAGAGTAGTTTTTGGATCTCAATCTTTAACCTATTTATGACCATGGAAAGATACAATACAAAGGTTTTAGCTCCCATTCAAATCAAAATGTTATAGTTTATTTATCTTTGAATTTCGAATGATATATATATTTTTTTACCATAACTATATAAATATTGAACTTTCTTTGTCTTTCCTCTTTGCTTTGAATTGACGTATCGCTTATATTCTTCAGTTTTCTACAGAAAGAGGAGGTTCAGTTCATTGAATATTGCATGAACTTCTTCAGAAGGGAGATGCAGCCGTAAAGTACATGCAAGGATCTAGAAACATGAAAATTGACAACTGGACCCTTCTTGATAATTATGTACAAATACGCCCACTTTATTCATCTTCTCAATCTCGGGCTTTGCGAATCATTCAAAACGTTCTTAAAAGCACATGTCAATGAAACAACATAAAAAACATGGGTCATTGGATCTTCCTCGAGACTTCCATAAGTTTAAGGTCTCTAAACTTCACTTCATCGCAATCTGTTGATCCTTATCATGAATGCTATAGCCCCACAATTTGTGATAGTGTATATTGTAAGGAATTTTTATTTCGTCTTTCATTGTGAAATCCTTAGATTCATGCTAGGAGCAAGTAAAGTATTCTTTTAATTCCCATTTGAATTCTTCCTTTCCATCCCAATTGACGCATATTAAGAGTCCCACATCGGATAATATATATTCTGAACATGTGTTTATAAGCGGGGGTTATCCTCACTCTACCAACCGGTTTTGTAGGGTTAAGTTAGGCCCAATCATATTTTTTGACACGGTAGATTTTGTAGGGTTAAGTTAGGGCCAACCACATTTCTTATCAACGCCCATAACCTTTTTCAGAGTCCTTACATATGATTTTTTTTTAAAATTGCTAGAACTCGTGTAAAATAATTTTAGGTTTTAAAGTGGATCGAGTTTTTTTAAATGCATTTCTATGATGATTGTTGTTTTAGTTTAATGTTATCTCGTTTATTTATTTATTTATTTATTTTGTTATATCTGAACTCCTTATAGAAGGCTCCACAAGCATTGGCTTTTCAATTTTGAAAAAGAGTTGGGGTTTTGAGATTCCTGAATATTAGAGTTTGGCCTAACACAACTTTACAAAACCGGTTTGTAAGGTAAGAGGTGTCACTCTATATAAACTATTTCAATGCTCTATCTCCAAACCAATGTGGGACTTTAGGATCTTCCTAATACACCCCCTCACGCCCAACACTCTTTTTGGGCTTGGTGCGTGGATTTAAACTGTGGGCTGCGCAAGGTCCGATCGATAGGCTCTGATACCATATTAGAGTTTGGCCTAACACAACCTTACAAAACCGGTTTGTAAGGTAAGGGGTGTCACTCTATATAAACTATTTCAATGCTCAATCTCCAACCAATGTGAGACTTTAGGATCTTCCTAATATTGAATAACAAATATTAAATTTTTAATCCTCTACCTCCAAAATAATTGTATGGTTGTTATCATCACTGACTGTACTGTGTCCATATCTATCTTTTGCCAGTTGTGGACGGTGGTAAGCTAACCCATTTTACTGGAATTGGTGGCATTATGATTCATGAAACTGCCGAAGCTTTTGGAATAGGTACAGAAGAGAACAAATTTCAAAGTAATCCTTGCACTATATAATATAAAAATAGAAACTACTGTAGCATTACCATAGCAGTTATTCATGTATTTCTCAGGGATTAGAGTTGTTTGTCTAGGCTTATTTTAAATTTTACCAGTGATTGTTGTGCAAATGTGATAGTTAACAAATTATAAGGAGTTTTGCAAACTTGTTATGGTATCTCATTATTCTATAATGTATTCTTTTCATACTTGTGTTCACCAAATACTTTGAATTGTTACCTTGCAGTTGTTCCGAAGAAGGGTTTTGTATTTGTATTCCAAGTTGATTGCTGGAAAGTCTCTTTGCATGGAAATAAACTCGATTCAAGAAAGGTTGGATTATGATTTTAGCGGTACGAGACATCTTCTATTGTCAGTTTCCAATTTACACATTTTCTTTGAACATTTATACTAATTAGATATATTTTATTTATCCAAAATTTTGAGTAATGTTGTATGCTAACTATTTTACATTATTTTTGACACGAGAATAATGAAACAAGTTACTACTGTTATATCATGTATATCTAAGTTACAAAAGGGTATCTAGCTACGACTTGATATGATATTTTACAGGGTAACTAAATAAATAAATAGAATTACAAACAAAGAAGGAACAAATATAGGCATAAAAAATAGGATGATGGTATACTACATACGAAAATGATAAATGAGGCAGAGTGTCCTAGAAAATAGGACTAGGAGTGAGTGCATTCAAGTGGAAGGCCTTGTGGAAATCTCTTCTTATCTGTGCAGTAATTGTAAATCATGTAGTTCTTCTGCACCCATCTCATCCTCTGCAAACCAGTTGAATCAAGTTCTTGTGATAGCCATGATGCAGATGTAGGAGAAGATTTGCATGATGATTTTCCACTGCTCCATATACAAGCATTATTTGCATTGAAATTTCTGTACGAAGCAGTGAATGGAGCTTTGGACCAATCTGTCTTTATAAGTCCACCTCTTGTTGCCCAATCATCTGCATTCCAAAGGCTTGAATATATCCTCATTGCTTGATTCTTAGGAAATGGAACTCCTATTCTTTCCAAATTCTTAAACTCCCTTATTGGTGTCCCGTCCACAGAAAACCTGAAATTATTTCATCAAAAGTAACAAAGTTTAATAACTTCAGTATAATAACAATTATAAAAGAGCAAAGTACTAGTTACTAATATGAATAATATATATAATTGAATTGGATGAACGCTTACACAATACGTTGTGGATTCCATAAAATAGAGTATGTGTGAAAATCTGCAGTTGGGTCAAACCATAGATGAAATTGTTGCTCTCGATTGCCTTTTCCTTGGCTAAAAACATTGGTGTGAACAATGTAAGGATCACCACTCAAATTTCCCAAGAATTCAAAGTCTATCTCATCCCATGCACCTCCTTTTGACGATAGCTGAATTGTTTTGAACATAAAATATTCTAATTAGTAATGATCTCCGAGATTTAAATCAAACGGAATATAATTATTTTTTTGTTCATGTATACTACTTACATAATAGGCGGTGACAGTGCCAGCAGAGTTTCCGGGAACAAGTTTAAGCTGCATATCAATTTTGCCAAACAAGTATTCATTCTTGGATTGAAAGCCAGAGCCGGAGGCTTTGTCAAGGGAGAGAGTAAGAAGATTGGCGTTGTTGAGTATTTTGGCACGACCATCTCCCCATGTAATTTGAAAATCTTGGTTGAAGTTAGCAGCAGCATTAATGAAAAGGAGAGGAATAAGAAGTAGTAATTTGTTGCAAGCCATGAATGATGTTGTCAATAAGTAAATTAGTAATGTTGGATATGATGTGAAGATTGAAGAGTTGGGGTATATATATATATATAGGAGTGGGTAGTAAATGAAGAACGTGTGATTTGAAGCAAGTTGCTAATAGGGGAAAAGGATAGGAAGGTCAGTTTGTGGCATAGTACTGTGTAGGTAGTTGTATTGAATTGAATGGTATTAAGAAATTGAGCTGTCAAAAGCTCAAATGAGAGCTCAACCAACAAACTTTGTCGCATTTAATTAATTAAGAAAGTATAGATAAAGGTGAAACTGGGGAAGAAGGGTATTTTGCAATTGGAAGAGTACGCGGTTTAATATTGGATTTTGGGGAGAGTTGCATGACTATGCGATCCCTTTCATCATCATGTAAATAATAAAGTAATGTTGCATGTTTTGTATGATTGTATCAATGAGTATCTTTTTACTTAACTGGATAAGGTTCCTGTCACCTTCGCTACAATTGACCCTATTCCTTTGTTAAGAGGCAGCAAGCAGCCAGCTAGCTGTAATTATATTTACTTTTTCATTTGTTAGATTTCATTAGATTATATCCAAAGGCTGCTTCTAGATAGATACTAAAGTTCCCATAGGTGGCAAAAACGGATTCGGTCCGTTGAACATTTCTGTTTTTCTCGCTTATTTTTTTGGGGCAAATTAAAATTTTATGTCTGTACCATCTAATATGTCTGTGCGCCTTATTTTTTGCAGAGACGTATAGATTAACATAAGTTTATTCAATTTTTAGGTTAAAAATGTGCATTGTCTGCGGTCCCACCCTATCCCACCTTCATTTCGTTGTAAGACGGGTCAAGGTTTTAAGTATGCGCCCTAAATAATGCTTGTCTCATCCTGTCCTATTTTTTTTACGGGCTTTTGTTGGATAAATCTAAACGGGAGGACATGTCTGTTTGCCACCCTCTCTATATTAAACTCGAGATTGACATAAATATTGATTTCAAATTAATAAAATTGAGTTTGACAGATACAAATTTCAACTTAAATTACTGAGCAAATCGTGAATTTGTCGTTAGTGAGTTTAGAAGTCTTGGACACTTAACAATAAGTTAAATACGGGAGGGCAAGCTTGAATGAGTTTTCAAATATGCTAAATGATTTGGGCCATAATTAAGTGGATAAAGTTAATGTTTTAAAAATCAGATTGAGCTGGTCGGTTCGACTCTCGAATTTGTTTATGGTTGTTCAATTAAATATATTGTATTGTTTATTTTTTGTAATTCTATCTTATTTAATTTAGATATTATATTCTTAATTATTTGAATTTTATTTTAGTTATTATATTCTATTATTTTAATTTTGATTTAAATTAGTTTAACATATTTTATTGTAATTCTTTAATTTGTGCATATTATTCTTAATTTTATTCTTAGTTGAAGTATAAAATTAAGTATACAACTATGTTGTGTTATTATGTGTACTAATGATATTGTTATATTAAATTTTTAATAGGTTTTAAAAATATTTATTTTATTAAGTTGTGAACAGATGATTGTGTGTGACATATCTATAAAATTTAATTTTATATTATTAGTTTATTTAATAAACAGTTCGATCGTAGATTTAACCAGTTAAACCAATTGAACCTTAAATCAAATGTTTCACCGATTCAATCTTCGATCCAATTTTTAAAACATTGGATAAAATCATATAGATGGATCGTGGCATAGCCAGAGGTTGTGGTAATCAGATAAAGATCATCCAAACAGACAATTTACATTAAAAGCACTAGTGTCTGAAAATCCTCAAAAAAATCTATGAGATGTGACTTCAGTATTCATGTACCATTGATCCTTTGAAGGAGAGATATAAATTGTATGCATATCAACTTGAATGTTAGTTGGACTGGAGTAAAGGGCATGCTTGTTTGTAGGACTCGTTGTTGCTACATTGACCTACTGAGGTTTGATCCCAAGGAGTCTTGGTGCAGTTTTTATAATGAGAGAAATTTCCTGCCAAAGCTTCATCTTGAGATGTGGTGAAGGCATAATTTTTCAGTGGAATGAATTGCTTTTTTTTCTTCTTTTTCTGTTACTTCTAAAGGATCATAAAACGAGCCGTGTAGAAGGGAGGGAGCGAGTCTCCATGATGACTCAATGAGTTTACAATGGCATAAGCATTACTTAAGGCAAAAAGAATTTGGAGGTCTAGCCTTTCATTTAATATTGGAGCGCCCACTATAGAGAGTTGATCCAAGGGGGATTTTAGATGTTGAGCGTGTGAAGAAACATTAGAAAATGACTCGCTGTGCATGTGAGAACTCTTGTTTTAGATAGAGAGCTCTTCTATGTAAGTTTCATGGTTGAATCACAATCAATCAAGGTGTTCAGAGGATCATTTGAGATGATGTCATAGATCCATTACATAACAACCACATTAAGACATAATCAAAGGTTGAGATTAGTTTATTTGGAAGAGGGAGTTGATGTCACAACATCTATTTTTAGATAAGTGGCATGATCAAAAACTTGATAGACTCTTGCAATGAATTTTAAAGTGTTTAAAATACATATTTATATTGACTCTTTTCATTTATTAACTTAATTTTGATGAAATTGATAATATTTGAGACATTGAGAGTAGAATGAATATGAAGTGTGGAGAGTGTGGAGTAGATTTCTTAGTTGAAGGGGCTGGAAGAATAGTATCGTCATGATGATGATTGACATTAGAATAAGAGAAAAAAAAGATAATTTTTGTAATGTAAAATATCTTTTTTTGTCTTTTAACTTTATTTTTGGGTCTATTTTGGTCTCTTAATTTTTAAAGAGGCCGATTTGATACTTTAATTCTTCAAACATCGCCACAAAGTAATTTCCGTCTATTTTGTTCAATCGACGTTTATTTCTGTACATGTGGCAGTTGAGTCGGCAATTAACACTCATCTTTTTCATTTACACCCTAAGCTTCGTATTCTTCAGGTTCGTTTTCACCTCAAATTGAATCAGGGATTACGAATTGATTGATTCTCATTTGAAATTGCTCATTGAAATCGAAGGTTCTATCAACCATGAATTATGGGCGCTGTTTAAACCTATCGAAATAGAAGAGCTTTGGAAGTTTTGTTTTCAATGTATATACAAGCTCCAATTTGCAGTTGAAACCCATTTTTTCATTGTGGAGACATGTCTGTTCTTTGAGGGCATCAACTGTTATGAATTTTGAAAAACAATTTTGGAGTTGTCCACATTTTAAGATAAGAAAGCTTTTGAAATTTATTTTCTTCGCAGTGTCAATTGATATAAACCATTTGTTTGATTTACACAAGGCTCTACGTAAGTTGGGTGTGATTTTTTTTATTAGATCTATGGAGATGTGGTAGATGAGAAAGACCAATTTATGATGAAGCAAAAATGTAGGTTGTAGAAATTAGTAAAAGAAAATGATGCAGCAAAAATGGAGGTTGAAAATCTTAGGGTTACAAATGAGGAACATAAGCAAAAGTTGGGAGAACTTCAAATTCAAATGAAGAAGATGGTGAACTAGAATTTTTTTTTTTGGAAGATTAAGTTTTGTATTGTTTTCTCTATGTTGGTAGTTAGGATGTTATAAGAATGTGTAATTGTACTAGCTAATCATGTTGTGATAAGTTGCATCTGTTTGTTTCAACTTGTAACATTTGAACCAATTAATGTTTATATCAGTGACTATCAGTTTGAATGACATTAGCGTATCAGTTAACTTTTATAAATTGAATTGTTTATATCAGTTAGTATCAATTTGAATGGTTTATATCAGTTGGAATTGTTTACAAATTCAGTTGAATAACAAAACACATTATACTAGTTGACACTAATTATTTGGTTTATAACACATTATACCAGTTGACACTAATTATTTGGCTTATAACACATCATATCAATTAAAAAAATTTGCTTGATTTACATCAGTTGACACATTATACCAAAACAATTTGTGGTTTTACCCAAAACACATTATACAAAAATAGAGAAAACAATGCACAATTGATTTATACCAAAACAGATTACTAATATGTGGTGTATACCACTAATATTCTGCATTACAACATTGATTAAAAACACATAACATATTTTGCATAAGAACATAGTTTCAAAACACATTGCATAAGGACACAGGTTCAAACTTAAATTGAGTTCAACAGACAACAAACCGACAATTCTAACTTAAACTAAGTTTTCTTCTTTGGTGTGGTTCTCTTTGTTGATGTCGTCCTTCTTGTCGTTGGCTCGACTATGCTCTTGGTTGCACCCAATCTAGTTGTAGGTTCTAGTGGTACAAGTAGCGTTGATGCCTTTCTAACCGTTAGTTTCTTTACCCTTCTATGAGTTGATTATTGAGATGTTTGAGTAGCTGGTTGAGATGCACTATTAACAATCAGTGTCTTTGTCCTTCCATTATTGATTGTTGAGATGCTTGTTAAGTAGATGGTTATTGAAATGCTTTTTGAGTATTTGGTTGTTGAGATTCTTGTTGAGACACTTGTTGAGTAAGTGGTTGTTGACACGCTTGTTGAGATGGATGACTAGCTGTTGTCACCTTATAAGTAAGTTTGTTGTGACCTGACTTCTTGCACCTATTGCACTTGACAATGAAACATGTTATTCTCATTTTGCGATCAGAGCCAACAACACATAAACCATAAACATTAAACACCTAAACCCTAACAACAAAAACCCTAAAAACTACAACAGTTTACAATTGCACAAAGATTTCGTGAGACAAACATGTAATCAACAATTGTGTCTTCGATTTCACCTTTAAATAAGCTTTCGATTTCACCTACTATTTTCCTTTCGTAAATCACCATTGAATCCTCCTTTGTGAATCACCATCAGTTTCTCTCACAGGGTTTATTCGCCTTTCGTGTTATTTCTGAACAAAAGCCTTTCAGTTTCTTTTTAATATAATCTCATATCCAGCTCAACGACACGTTTACGTCACCTGTACCCTAATTTTGACTTTGACTTACGGAGCAAGCCTAAAGGACTAACATGACATTGTTTGAAGATTTAAAGGATCAAATTGAACTCTTTAAAAATTAAGGGAGCAAAAGGACCCAAAGATAAAGTTAAAGTACCAAAGAAGGTATTTTGGCTTTTTTATTTACCTAAAGTTATCTAGTAATATGTATAAAATATTTGTCGTAATATATATTTCTTTCATGCATTGTTTTATATTCTATAATAAAGATTATATAAAAATTGAAGACAAATAGATAATAAGTTGCATCACTTTTTCTTTTTGAATGATAAAATAAATCCTCTTAAGAACTACATTCATAGTCGTAGGAGACACAACATTGCTATGCATGATCCCTTTAACTCTTTATGAAAGATCCAATAATTATGGTGCTAGAAAATCAAAAATGTCAAAGACAAATGGTATGAAAGAATGTTAATTGTCGGAACACAGTTTCTCATCCTTGAGCACTTTACTCAAAGAGGATTTGGCATAAGTGTCGATCTTTTGTCACGTGGGTCAGTCAAGAAATTCACAAATGCCTCTTTCTTCAGAGATAATATGTCATACCATAATATATCAAATAAGACGTCCCTAACAAAGACATGTCATTATATGAAACCAGGAAACTCCCAACAATGAATCATGTGTTCTCCAAATGCATTCAAGCACACTTTGAGCAAACAGGGCAACTCTGATCAATAGAAAATAAAGGAATCATAATTCAATATTTAAGGATAATACGATACTCTACTAGGGACATATGTTGGCTATGTCCATCAATAGGAATAACAAGGAGAAAATCTTGAGCATGTTTTGCTTGCAAACAACCAAAAACTGCTTTCTATCTTGTGGTCATGTCAAACTTTACATCCACATCCTCAACGCTTTTACTAAAAAAGGTACTCAACAAAACATGTTATGCTTTAGAAGGGATGATGCCTTTTCTAGTAAATATGCTAATGTCAAAATCTGGAATTGCAACACTTAGACTATCCAAAGCTCTGTTAAAATAAAGATATACCATATATTCCAGTGTCTCTCAATATATGATCCTATAACATCCAAGATTGGACTCTAAAAGAAACAGAAGCGTTAGAGATAGCCTCTACTGCTAATTACAAAACCAATCCCTCAACTCTAATAGATAAAGAAACCATCATCCTTTGAAGGTCCCCAAAGAAAGGACATTCACCAACCACGATATCTTCAACCTCCATTCACAACTCTCTGTAAAACCAAATACATGTTTTCTCCATATCATTAGGTTGGCAAGTTCTTAGGCCAAAAAAGAGTTTGGTGATTATCCGTGTAAGATTGAAGTATAAGATGCTCACTCTTAGGATCCCTTAGTTATGGGAAGAGATGTAATAACTCAACATCCCTAGCCGCTTTCTTCATGGACAAGCCCTCAATAAAGCCTTCACCTCAACTAATATCCCCACCATGAAACTTCATCCCTAACATCGGCCTCCCAATGTCCGAAAGGAATAACTTTCCATAAAGTTTACTACCATCACACAAAGGGGAAAAGATCTCAATTTTATGAATATTAAATTCGAGACCTAATCCTAAACTGATCTCCCGAATGATGTCAAGAGCTTTAGCCGCCTCATACGAATCCCATATGATGGTATTATTATTAAGATATCAGGCATGAAGAAGGAATTTGTAATTGTCTCTGAATTGATGAATAAGTGGATGTAGCTCAAGAGCAAAAAGGAACAACCCTAACTAATCATCTTGTTGCACTCCACTGGCTGACATAATACGCACATCTATGAGCTATAACCTTGTTGTCTGACCATAAAGAAATTCAACCCACAAGGAAATAGATGGGCATTTCACCCTCACCTATCGGACTAGGGCTAATTCAATCTACCAGGATAAAAACATTCGTGAAATCTACCGCTAGCATAGCCAAAGTGTCATCTCCATGTTGCTTGCTTAACACCTTGTAAGAACTATGCGAAATGACCTCAACGTGCCTAATACCTCGACCCCAAACTGACAGTCATTGAGATATTATGCCACATCTTTACTGACTCCTTTAATTGTAATCTTGGATACCAACTACTTATCAATAGAACTCATAACAATTGGTCGTATCTGAGCACCACATTTTAATAACGACGTCAAGGGTGCGGATGCAGCAAACTCTGTCAAACTCACCAGACATCTCCCTCCAAGCCATAAGTTAATAGCGGGAGTGATTGCATATAAGAGATCTCTAGACACAGTAGAATCTTGTCTACATAGTGCGTCTAATATATGTTGTGCTCGCAAATCATCTCGACCAAATGAAATTCCTTTGAGAAATAATTTAATGCACTTGAAGTTAGTATCAACTTCAGCCACTAGAGAAACTTTAAGAAACGAAGTGATCGACATGGAAGAAGGTGATTTGTACTAGTGTTTAGACTTCAAAATCCTCATTGTCTATGCATTATAAAGGGATACTCTAGATGGCTCCAACACTTTTAAAACCGCTATAAAGTGGTCATATGCAAAGATATTATATATATATATAATTCGAGTTGTGTAATTTAAGTCCAAATTAATTAAGGTTAAGATTTGTTATATTTATTATTTAGTAATAGTTATATATAACGTGATCACTAACACATACGCCTATACCATATATTGATACGGTTTTGAATTTTTTAATGTTAATTTCTGTCTCTAATTTTCATATGAAAACAAAAATTTATACTTATTTGAATGTATTGTGTTAGGGCGTGCATGCATGGTGTTGATTTTAGATGTCCATATAACAAGACAACTGACGGTGGAAGAGAGTAAGCTGAGTTTAATATTGGATGTTGAGAGGGAGTTGCATGACTATGCGGTCACTATCATATCATAATGTAAGTAAAGTTAAAAGTTTATGAATTGTGAATAACTGAATATCTTAGTTATAGGATAAGTGCCCTGTCCCTTTCGCCACGATTGACCCTATCCCCTTGATAAGAGGCAGCAAGCACCTACAGGCTACAGGTAACTATTTACTTTTTCACCTGTGTTAGTTAATGCCTCAAAAAGCATATTCCATCGGGATGAATACTAACTTCTGACCTTAGGATTATTATTCATTCAGTCAGTTGAGTTATAAAAAAGATTATTTGAACCCAAGTAAACTCTTTTAATTTATCAACATTTTAACCAAATTAAAATTATTAATTGGTATAATGTTTCGGAATTTCAAACTCAAAAAAGAAAATTTTCTAAAACTAAAGTATTTATTAAAGAACTGAACTCTTGTACTTTTTTGGATTTTTTAAAAATAATTTTTCAATTTGTTTTTAAAATTTGTTTTTTTCATGTTTAGTAGGTTCAGTTCGGTTGTTTGATTTTAGAGTTGTTTGTGTAATATATGTTCAATTTAATAATTAAACATAACTGTTTGGTTATTTTAAATTCTATTGTCAATTTTTTTTTAATACTCCTACCTAAAATCTCTTTCAAATTAGAGATAGACACATAGTTATATATTCCAACTTAATTTGCTCTTATTTAAATTCATGAATTTTTCGTCACAACATAGTGTTATTTAGCTCTTGGTATTCGAAATTAATTCTGACTCACTCTCTCGCACGCACGCACGCACAGAGAGAGAGAGAGAAAGAGAGAGAGATTGAATATTGCATTGATCTTTGGATGAGAATGCATCTAAGACATTTATAACAGAAAATTTGCAAAACTCGGGCATGTAATCAATTATACCATTTGGTTAACTAATAACAACTGACATGATATTTAAAATGCTTTTAGTGGTAATCAGTTAACCTAAAGTGTTAACCAGTTACAACTTCAAATATTTTTCTTTTCTGCAACTCATAAGTGAAGTTTCCATTGTTGTAACTGGTTACACCGCCGTGTTAACCGGTTATAACACTTGAATTACAAAAGTTACTTCAACCTCTTGAGCACATCATTTGTGACTCCCTTAGTCAGTAAATCAGTCACTTGCTCTTTACTTATGCAATATCCCAATTGTAATATTCTTTCACTAACAAGCTCCCTAAAGTAGGTAAGCCTCATCTCAATATGCTTGCTCCTCCCATGTGTAACTGGGTTTTTATCAAGATTAACTTCGAAAATATTGTCAACCAGGAGTGTGATAGCCTCACCCTCACTGCTGTCCAGCTCCTGCAATAGATTCATAAGCCACACTATTTGACATGCACATAACGAAGCGACGATGTACTCGGCCTCACAAGATGACAATGCTACTACCGGTTCCTTCTTCAAACACCATGAGATTGGTGTTACACCAAACATAAAGATGTATCCAATTGTAGGCTTTCAATCATCTTTATATCTGCACCAATTGGAATCGATAAATTCGAGAAATTACATTTTTTGCCTTTATCTGCCGCGGGAAAGGCGAGAAACTGGGTTGGAACGCCGCTGGGCTCTGGGGCCGGTGGTCGGCCTGGCGTGTTGGTTCTGCGGATGACGGAGATGCAGTCTGGCCGTCTCTCTCGTCGGTCTCCGCTGGGCGTGACGTCTCTGTTTCCTTGCCGCCATTCGCGGCAGCGTTGAGCATGAAGTCGTGCACGATATCGTCGTGGTGTGGGCTAGCCATGATCGTGGAGTGTTGGTGAAACATTGGTTCTCTGCTCGGAGTAACGGGGAAGTTTCCGTCCCCACAGTTGGCGCCACTGATCTGACCTGATCAGAAGGGGATCACGGGCTGGCCACACGCTGTTGGACTGCTACCTGTTCACCGGTGATGAGGAGGAGAAAGGGGGTGTACCTGCAAGACACTCCGATGCCAAAGTAAAGAATTGGGCAGAGTGAAAGAAAATACAAAAAAGGGGTAAGAAATGAATTACCTGACCCTCTTGGGAAAGAGGGTATTTATAGAGACCCCAGCGTTGGGCCAACGGTCACTTGTGTTGGGCTGGATTGCCAGACCCAACCCAGGTGACTGCTAGGGCTTACGTGGTGTAGTGAAGACCAGAACGTGGTCTTCGCCCTAGTTCAACTGTCCCGTGGTCTCCGGAACGTAGGTTTGACCTGCTCTTTCGGAGGTGGACAGTTGGTTGATGACGTGTCCCCGTGGAGGGGAGCACGTAGAGAACGTGTGAAGGACACAATGTCCTGCCCGACAGGAGGGTGGGTTCTGCCCGCGGGAGGCAGGTCTTGCCCGCGGAGGGTAGTGTTCGGTCGAACGGGGAGTCTCCTGCCCGACGCAGTTGGGGCAGGCCTTCCTAGCAGGGAGGCCTTTCTGGCTTGTCGGGGACCTCGTGCTTGACGTGGTATCCGGACTAGACAGGGCCTGGCGGAACATTATTGGGTTGGGCCCGCGTGGTCAGCCCGGGGCCCAGGCCAGAACATAACCTTTTTTTTACACAACAACAACCAAACAACCTCATATATTTCATTCATATAAATTTGAAAAATAAATAATTGAAATTACAAAAATACCTCAATGAAGCAACAACAAAGTTTGTATCTTGAATCTTGCTTGATGAGCTCTTACAATCTTCTAAATATTTTTCTTTAAACAACAAACATCAAAAATTTAAAATTAGAAAATATTAAAATAAAATTAAAAAAATAAAAATAAAAACTAAATAGAAAATAAAAAGGAAGAAAGTAGAGGAGAAATAGAAATTTAAATCATACCTTTGATGGAAGAAAGAATAGCAAAACTGTAAACAGGTGTGGAAATTGGGTGGGTGAGATTGTGGAGGAAAGAAGAGGAGAAACATAAATGAAAATATAAAGAAGCAACGAAGAAGGGTGTGTTATTTTGGAGCTGAAAAAAAATATATATGTCATTTTGCGACGTGGTTACAAGGTCGGAAACCAGCCACGTGTTTACCATGTCGAAAACGTTGCAACGGTAATAAGTGTGGCATACCAAAATTAAATTTTCATTATAGCAAGGGGATTCCCACGTCGGAAATTAGCAACGTGATTCTCAGTCCCACGACGCAAAATCTGTAACGTTCAAGTCTTGGGTCAGACTTGGGTTTCACGCCACAACTGAAATTTGAGAATATTCAAATTTCCTCCACGTGAAAATGTATAGTTAAATTTTTTTTTTCTGTTGCGACATAGAAATCACCTCAATTATTATTTAAAAAAAAATTTGTCTTCACTGTTGGAAATTCACCCCACACCCTATGAAGAATTCCCTTCAATCTTGATCTCAAGATTGATGAACAAACCCACAATATGATAATGATGGTAATAACAAGTAATTATCAAGAACAACAAAAGAGAAGAAGAATAACAAACAAGAAAGAGAAGAATGAGAGAAGAAGTATTTGGAGAGAATGTGTTACCCACAACTGTGGGATTTCTTATTGAACTTTCACTTGCTAACTGCAACTGTGAAATCTGTTCTGTTGTGATGTAGAATACAAAGCAAGGCACCCTATTTATAGTTTTAGGTTTACACTAGTGTTGCACCCCAAAATTTGCCCTCTTTCAAGGCTTGACTCATTTCTTCATTTCTTTCAAATTCAATGACATAAAGGAAATCCATCATGAATTCAAGATTAAAGGCAAGAATATTATAAAGAGAAGTTTTGTGACATTACAAGAATGTCATTTGTTGCAAGATTTTCAACTCTAAGTAATGTTTAGAAATTAATTTATTTCTAATACTTCATTCAAGTCTCTAGTCAAATTCATGTTGTGGTAATGCTACACCAAGTCTACATTATGCTTACAAACATCCAAGAAACATGCAAGGATTAAATCAACATTGGAATGTTTTAGGACCAAGAGTATGCATGTTTAATCATGGCAAAACAGTCCCATGCAAGAGGTGACAAATTTCTTCATGTCACAAGATCACATGTCACAAGACCAAGGGAATAGCACATGATAATGCATCTAAATATTAGAATTTGAAATTCTGTCCAAAAAGTAGTAGCATTGACCACAAGGGTATGTCCAAGCATAAGCCAACAAAAGGTCACAAGACACAAAGTGCTGCAGAAAAAAAGGCCTAGCAATAGTGTAGAAAATACAGCATAGCAACATTCATGGAAATGGAAAGAAAGAGAGTGACATGAAGAAAGTTGCCTTGGACATTTCTAAGTAAGGATTTGAAGTCTTGAAGGAAGAGTAAACCCTAATGTGCTGAGATAAGAGAGGAGAGGGGGCTGCAAACACATTCACTATCATTCACATACACAAGATTGAGAGAGTAAGAGAGAAGAGAAAAACAGAAAATAGTGAGAGCAACACACATTGCAAAGAAAACCAGAAAAGTAGTAAGGGAGAAAACCGAAAAAAGGAGTTCCATAGAAAGACAAGGAACCTTTGAAGAAACAAAACCTTCACAACATAGAGGGAAGAGGAGTGAGGTACATCCAACCAAGACCAAGGAGGACTTGCAAGAAGGATAGGAAGCTCTTGGGTATCCATTTCCTCCAACCTTTCTCTCTTTATATTTTTGCTATTTACATTCATTTCGTTTACTCTTTTATGTGTTGTTGTATTGTATGCATCATGTAAGGTTCTAAGGGACCAAGAAACCTTTTGAAAGAACCACAAAAAGAAGCAAAAAACATAGAAAAAGTTAGGTTTTTCACTCTGGTAGCCTGACACGGTCGTGTCCCACAACACGGCCACCCGTGTCGCCCAACACGGGCCGTGTCACACAACACGGCCACCCGTGTTGCACCTCTGTTTGAGGTTTCCACGACCAAAAAACCCCAGGCTTCACAACACGGGCCGTGTCACACAACACGGTCACCCGTGTTGCACCTCTGTTTGCCCTAAAAATCATTTTTTTACCCAGACTTTACAACACGGGCCGTGTCACACAACACGGCCACCCGTGTTGCACCTCTGTCATGCCCTAAAAACTCACATTGCAGGTACCCTATGACACGGGCCGTGTCATACAACACGGCCACCCGTGTTACCCCACTGTTTTCCACTTATTTTTGTTATTTTTACCTCCAAAAACCGTTTTTATTGCATGTCTCGATTTTTTTTTTAGCCGACTAATCCCATATGTTGTATGATTTTAGTAGGAATGTTGCTATTGTCCTTGGTGACTTTTGATTCCAAAAACCATTTTCAAAAGCAAACTCTCGATTTTATCGAGCCATTTTTAACCCTTGTAAGTCGGCCGCCTTGTGCGTCCGCCATCGACCTTGCTCGCTTCACCTCAAACCTTTTTAAACAATTAAATCCTTGACCCAACGTCAAGCGGATTTTCTCAAACGATTGTTAAGTCAATTCACCATATTTAATGAAAAGGTAAAGTTCTCTTTGTATTGAACTAAAGAGAGAGGATTGAGTGTAGACTTCTTCCTCTCCGAGTGTTGAGATGCTCACTGTAGTGTGGGTGGTTTTGACACTCGTCTTTCAATACGAAGACGTTTTCATCCGCACCTTTTTCTCCTAAAAAACCCCTCGGCCCCGTACCGATTGCATTTTCAAAACACTTACAATAAATAAATCGATTATCTTTGTATTGAACTAAAAAGAGAGGATTGAGTGTAGACTTCTTCCTCTCCGAGTGTTGGGATATTCACTGTAGTGTGGGTGGTCTCGATACTCGTCTTTCAATACGAAGACGTGACTTTATCCGCCACCTATCTCCCTCTACAACTTCTTTCTGTAACCTTTGTCACCTAAAAACCTCGGTCCCGTACCGAGCGCATTTTTAAACTCTTTTCATAACAAAAACTTGAATGGTCGTGGAGTGGTTAGGCGTAGGCCTTCTCCTATCCCGAGTGCTGACGTTTATCGTAGGGTTCTCTGTCGCAAAAGCACTTACCATTCAAAACCAAAAACACTTTAATAAGAGAATGAAGTTCTCTTTGTATTGAACTAAAGAGAGAGGATTAAGTGTAGACTTCTTCCTCTCTGAGTGTCGAGATGCTCACTGTAGTGTGTGTGGTTTTGATACTCGTCTTTCAATACGAAGACGCTATGTTCGCCACACCCTTTCATAACAAAAACTTTGAGATAAAGAATTGGGTACTACCTGTAGGGGTTACTATCTGAGGACCTATCTCTCCCCTTAAAAAGAAACAATTCAACAAATCAAATGTGACATCTTGCCTCGCATGGCGAAAACTTATCTTTCGAAAAGGATATGATGCGTCCGTTCTACCGCAAACAGGTAATGCCTAAGTCTCCAACGAGCGAGCAGCAATACACCTAACTGCTAGAATGCGTACGATAGCATCATCCATTAAAACATCAACGAATCGTAGGCCGAACTATGGCTGCTCTGATTTCTCATACCAAATGAGAATACGTAGGCACAATACGACGATGTCTTGGCGAGCACAATCCCCCCCATCACCCGTAGTTTCCCGAACTACGTCGACTCTGACTTTCTCATATTTGTTGAGAATACGTAGGCCTAGGACCGCGAAGTCCTATCGAGTCCTTTCTTTCCTTTGTCACCCCTTGTTCCCCGTTTCTAACCTTTCCCTTTACCCCTTTGAAACACTCTTTTTTATAACATAATCTTTAAGCAAATAAAATCACACATTCGACAAGCAAATGGTTCCCATCGAGTACGATGGATGCGAGGGGTGCTAATACCTTCCCCTCGCATAACCGGCTTCCGAACCCGTTCTTGGTCGCGAGACCATCTTATCCATTTCTGTTCTTAAGGTTTTCTCGATATTTTCCTTTCCCCTCATGGGATAAATAAAATTCGGTGGCGACTCTTCTGTCCTTTTCCTTTTCGCCTTCCCCGTCGTTGCGCGTATTTTTCGAGTAGCGACAACTAGCCCAAAACATAAAAGGCCCAAAATATTCTAAATCAAATCTAATCATATGATATCAAATCTAATCATATGATATCTAATCATATCATATCAAATTAATCATATGATATCAAATCTAATCATATCAAATTAATCATATGATATCAAATCTGTTTACACAATGAATTATATTTAACACACCACCTAATTCATTGTGTCTAAACTGTCTACATTCATCATGGCCCACTTCACGTCCATCTGACATGTGTGCCAGTTGTTCATATTTGCTAGACCAACAACCAACCTGATTGTTTCGATTCTAGCAACAGGTGTGAATACTTCATCGAAGTCGATTCCTTCCTTCTGAAGAAATCCTTTCGCCACAAGTCTCGCTTTGTGTCGAGTTACTTCTCCTTTAGGATTTACCTTCACCTTGTAAACCCACCTCACATCAATTGCCTTCTTGCCTTGCGGCAATTAGACAAGTGACCAGGTATCTTTGACTTCGATGGACTCTAACTTTTCAATCATTGCTTTCACCCACTTCGAATCTTTCAATGTCTCAGCTGCATTGACTGGTTCGACATCTGCATAGAAAGCATAATGCATCAGCTCACCCTCTTCATCGACTACATAATCTGATGTAATTACACATTCTTGCAACCTTGAACCTGCTTCATCTGCAACTGGTTCCTGTTGAACTTCTATTTCGACTTCAGTGGCTGGTTCTTCACAAGATATTCTCACTGAATCCTTCTTGGCATTCTCGGTCCAATCCCATTCTTTAAGCTCATCTATGATCATGTCCCTGCTGATCACTACTTGCTTATTCACTGGGTCGAACAGCTTGTAACCTCCTGTCGAATGATATCCTATCAAGATCATCTGATTCGACTTATCATCAAGCTTCCTTCTCAACTGATCTGGCACATGTCTATGTGCTATAGATCCAAACACCTTTAAGTGACTGAGACTAGGCTTGACACCAGACCAACATTCTTCTGGTGTGATTCCTTCAAGCTTCTTCGTCGGACATCTGTTCAATATATATGTTGATGTCGAAACTGCTTCTCTCCATAATTCTTTGGGTAGATGCTTTCCATTCAACATACTTCTCACCATATTCATGATTGTTCTGTTCTTGCATTCTGCAATCCCATTTTGCTGTGGAGTGTAGGGTGGCACCACCTCATGTACAATCCCTTCTTTTACACATAGTGTATCGAACTCTTTCGACACATACTCTCAACCACCATCAGTCCTCAGAATTTTCAGCTTTCGACCACTCTGTCTTTCGACCATGGACTTGAATCTGGAAAATACCTCAATCACATCACTTTTCTTCTTGATGAGGTAAGTCCACAGCTTTCGACTGTAATCATCTATAAACGTGACAAAGTATCTATTGCCACCAATCGAATCCACCTGGATTGGACCACATACATCAGAGTATATGACTTCAAGTATTGCCTTCGACTTCCTTCCTGCATCCTTGCTGAAGCTATTCTTGTGTTGTTTCAACTGAACACACTCCTCACAGACTTCACTTGGAATGTCGATTTCTGGTAATCCTGAAACCATATTTATTTTCTTCAGTTCTCTAATGTCATTAAAGTTGAGATGGCCTAGTCGAAAATGCCATAACCACTCATCTCTGCTGGTTGCAGTTTCTAGACACTTATGCTCCATCACATTGAGTCCAATCTTGAAGGTCCTATTCTGAGACATTGGAGCCTTCAAGATTAATCTACCACCTGCGTCGAGAACTCTCATCATCTTGTCTTCGACAACTACCTTGTAGTTCTTTTCGACAAGCTGCCCTATACTGAGCAAGTTACTCTTCATGCCTGGTATGTACAACACATTGGAAATTGTTAACCTTTTGCCATCTTTCCTCATAATCAGAACATCACCAACACCTTCAGCTGCTAGAGTGTTGTCATTTGCAAACTTCACTGTGTTCTTCGACGAGGGATTCATGTTGACAAACCAATCTTTCCTTCCAGTCATGTGTGATGAGCATCCTGAGTCCAAGTACCACTGATCTTGGAATCTTTCTTCATCTTTTGTTGTAACCATTAGCAACGTTTCTTCTTCTTCATGTTTCGCCAGCTTTGCATCAGTCTCTTGATTTCTCTTCCTTTCTGGACAATCACTAGCATAATGAACATACTTCTGGCAATTGAAACATCGAATGTGGCTTTTGTCTGTCTTTCGACCACCACCTCTTCCTGCAGCACCACCTCTTTGGTTGCCTTGGTTCCAAGGTTTCTTTTGATTCGACTGGTTTCCTCCTTTGTTGCCATTCCAGCTACCTTTGCCTTTTCTCTCCTTTTCCGTCTGTGCCTGCAAAGCCATATCTTTCGACTTTCCTGCAGCTCTCTCAGCCATCCTCTGTTCTTGAGACTCAAGAGTCCCTTGAAGCTCTTCCTTCGTCAACACTGACAGATCTTTCGACTCTTCTATGGCAACTACCACGTGGTCGAACTTTGGAGCCAACGATCTCAAAATCTTTGAGACAACTGCTTTTGTCGTCAGCGCTTCTCCACATACTTTGATTTGATTCACCAACTTTGTAACTCTGGTGAAGAAATCTGTAATGCTTTCGTTGTCTTCCATCTGAAGCAACTCATAGGTTCTCTTGTGAGTTTGTAACCTCACCTCTTTCACCTTCTCTGCACCTCCAAACGACTTTTCAAGAATCTCCCATGCTTCTTTTACTGAATCAACATCACTAACCTTTTCAAAGTTATCAGGATCAACACACTGATCAATTATAAAGAGTGGTTTATAATCCTTCTTCTTCAATTCTTTGTGCGCAGCCTTTTCCGCCTCCGTTGCATTCTCCACAAGCGGTGTCACTCCGTCCTTCACAAGATCCCAAAGATCTTGATAACAGAAAATCACTTTAACCTGCTTGCACCAATTCTCATAATTGTCTTTCTTGAGAATTGGCAGGGTCGCCGGAAAATTGTCGTTCGGATAGTTCACCGCCATCACTATCTTCCTTCCTTGAATCTCTTAACCGGAGCTCTAGATACCAGATGTTGAAAATTCACCTCACACCCTATGAATAATTCCCTTCAATCTTGATCTCAAGATTGATGAACAAACCCACAATATGATAATGATGGTAATAACAAGTAATTATCAAGAACAACAAAAGAGAAGAAGAATAACAAACAAGAAAGAGAAGAATGAGAGAAGAAGTATTTGGAGAGAATGTGTTACCCACAACTGTGAGATTTCTTATTGAACTTTTACTTGCTAACTGCAACTGTGAAATCTGTTCTGTTGTGATGTAGAATACAAAGCAAGGCACCCTATTTATAGTTTTAGGTTTACACTAGCCCAAAACATAAAAGACCCAAAATATTCTAAATCAAATCTAATCATATGATATCAAATCTAATCATATGATATCTAATCATATCATATCAAATTAATCATATGATATCAAATTAATCATATGATATCAAATCTATTTACACAATGAATTATATTTAACATTCACCGTGTGCAAATCTTTGATATTCATGTCGCAACTACTATTATTTGCCACATGAATGTGCAAACCTTTGATATTCATGTCGCAACTATTATTATTTGTCACATGAATATCACGTCACTAAATCACGTGGTAAATAAAATTTTCTTAAAATGAAATCAGGGACAGAGCTAGGTGTACAAGGATGTGGGCATTGTCCCACTAAACATTGTGTTCATATATACTATAATATTATAATGTAATTGGACAATTTCATAAACCAATTTTATTTGATGATGCATGTTTTATAAAGAATGCAGTGTTTTCACTTAAATGTAACCAATATATGTTATTTAATTTCAACTTCAACAATAGACAAAATTGAATCGATCCATATACCGTATGGCAGTATATATATATATTTTTATATTCTTATGTGAATTTATTTAGTATTAATAAATTATTAATGATATTTTTTATTATATTTTTATGTGAATTTATTTTTCTCATATCATTTAATGAATAATAATTAAATAAAAAAATTTATAATTTTTCTTTTTCATACAATAATTTTTTTTAATGCGTATAAAAAAATTCAAAATGACTTATATTAAAAATAAAGAGAATATAGACTATAATTAAAATATAATAGATTGTTTATATTGATAAGAGTATAATTGGTTGGTATAGTGTAAAATATAAAAATAAATATTTCAAATATTTCTTAGCGTATGAATATTTATAGAAATGTTCGATTAATAATATAATAAAGTAGTATAACATTTAAATATAATTAAAAATATATGTAAAATTTACAAAAGGAGCACTCATATTAATTAAATTTATTTTGAATATTATTTATATTGCCTCCACATTAAAAAAAATTCTGACTCAAATGAATAGTTTGGTGGATGGGTGAGATATCTCACCTGATATGCAGCTGATATGTAGTAGTTGAGTTAAATGAATATAAATTATTTATCCAAAGTTGAATCTTTAACTACAACATGTATTTATAGTGATCTAATAATGTAAACATATTGTTGATATTTATAAATCAATCTGTTTTTGCAAAAAAAATATGAACAAAACCTCATATTAAAAAGTTAGAAGCATAGTTTCTAATTCTTAAGTCTCAATTTACATTTGTTTTCTCCTAGACTAACTTGAATTAGATGATTTTTTTCTAGGAATTGAAATTAAACTTCACTCTTTGGACAATAACTATGTGAAATCAACTAATATTTCTTGGATCTTACAGATGCCAGGACAGCTTGGCCAAAATCTTTATATTTATAGACACTTTTAACAAATATAGAATCAGTTTAACAGATTACGTTAAGCTTGGAAGAAAAAAAATCTGAACACTTATTTGGAGTATAAAAGAATAAATGAATTGATATGAAGCACATTACAAGTAAACCCAATTGAACAAGCGTAATTAAGAATAAAAAGAATAAATCAAATGTTTAAGTATATAGTTCCAAAAGGTTAGGATGCAGCGCATTCTGTTGGAAGGCCTTGAGGAAATCTTTTGGTGTCGTTGCAATAATTGTAAATCATGTAATTCTTTTGAACCCATTTCAATCTCTGTTGAGATGTGGAATCCAATTGTTGAGAGTACCAAGCATTGGTTGATGAAGCATCTGCGTTGAAATTCCTATATGATGCTATGAATGGACCTTCATTCCAATCTGTCTTGACAAGACCTCCTCTTGTTGCCCAATCATCCGCATTCCATAGACTTGAATATATACTCATTGCTTGATTCTTTGGATATGCAACTCCTTTTGATTCCATGTTCTTGAATTCTCTTATGGGTGCTCCATCCACAGAAAAACTGCATTCAATGAATATACACATACATGCTCATCATTAATCAACAATAGTCATGGAATGAAATTGAAGTGTGTGTCATATTTGTAAACAGTACTTACATAATGCGTTGAGGATTCCAGAGAATGGAATAGGTGTGGAAGTCAGCGGTTGGATCAAACCATAGATAGAACTGTTGCTCTCTATTTCCTTTTCCTTGACTGAACACATTGGTGTGAAGAATGTATGGTTGTCCGCTTACATTTCCCAAGAATTCAAAATCAATCTCATCCCAGTTTGATCCTTTTGATGATAACTGCAACATGCCATATTAAAAATAAATAGTTAGGAATTTTGAAACATGAATTATTAGCATTAAAATAGTAAGAGTTATTTGTTCTTACATAGTAAGCAGTGACGGTGCCTGCAGAATTTCCAGGTACAAGCTTGAGCTGCATATCGATGTTTCCGAAGAGATATTCATTCTTGGATTGAAAACCAGAACCGGAGGCTTTGTCAAGAGAAAGAGTGAGAAGTTGACCGTTGTCGAGTATGTTGGCACGACCATCTCCCCAAGTAATATCAAAATTCTGGTAGAAATTGCCAGCTGCATATGCTGTAAAGAATGAAAGAAAGAGCAATAGAGAAAAGAGGAAAGTGATGGTTGAAGAATGAATAAAGGCCATGGTGTTGGAGGGATGATAGTGGCAGAGAAAAGGAGTTGTATTTATAGTCATAAATTTGTGAAAGGAAGGACGGAAGAAACAAAGGAAAGTGGAATGCAATCACTCAGTCAGATATGTTGCCGTGTACAGCTAGCTGCAATAGTTTTACATTCCCTCATGAGCTGGCACAAATATTATTTATATAAAAGAGCCGTGTTTTAATAGGTGCTCCAAAATTTGACTATTATTTTTATAAATTATTTTATTATTAAATAACATATTAAATAAGTAAATTGAGATCAAAATAACTAATAAGTAAGTTATTTATATAGGTTGCAATTTTGGTATATTACCAAGTACTAATGTATTTCCAGAAATTGATAAAAAATAGTCATTTTTCCAACCTGCCATGCGATATATATATATATATATGACAAAATTGAATTCATATTATTTTCTTGCTTTATGTTAAACTAACACTATGTTCTTCTAGATGACTAAGAATGCAGTGAGGTAATCATAAAACTTGTTGATTTGCTGCATATTCCAAAATCCTAATGCTTGGCATAATTCTTTCATATAATGTCAGTGTTTTCATTTAGGACCACCAATGGATTATTCCTCTCCCGTGGTCATTCAACGATCATGTTATTTATCATCCCTTTGGAGGAAAACCATGATTGCTTAATTTTGTCACAACTGGATTATGGTAACTTGTCCATCAAGGAAGCTTACTCCTTCATTTCCATGATTAATTCTCAACTTCATTGGGCTAAGACAATTTAGCACAAATACATATCTCCGTGAAGTTCATTGGTGGCTTGGACACTTATGCCTGATAAACTCCCCGCATATGGTAACTTGATAAGAAAGGATTGCAACCTTTGCCTTTGCAAGGATGGTTCATTGTTCCATGTTTTCTTTCACTGCCCATTTGCTATAAATATTTGGACTTAGTTGTTTGAGGAGGTCAATATAAGGCTTCACTTAAACTACGTTAAAGATATATGGAAACAGTGTGATAGAAACTGAACTTGAAATTTAGAACGATAAGATTGGTAAATAATGAAAACTCTGTTGAAATTTGAAACAATAGAATTGATAAATAATAGAAAAAATTAGAGTGTGGAGAGGGAGAGAGATATAATTGAAGGTGAGAATATTTACGTTAACGAATATGAGGATGTCTTCAAGACATTTATACAAACAATACAAAAGTGATTGGAACACATTTCACACATACATAACTGAAAAACAAAAAACTTGGGTCTGTAACCGTTTACACAAAACTTGTCACCGGTTATAGTTGACACAAAATTAATTCTCCTTTTAGTGGTAACCCGTTATGTGCAGACGTTAACTAGTTACACTCATGAAATTTTCCTATTTTTTTTAGCTCAAAAGTGACTTTTGTCTTGCTATAACCGGTTACACCTCCGTGTTAACCGGTTACAACACTTAAATTATCAAAAAAACACTTTTAACACGCCACCTTAAGTCAAGTGCTCAAAGTCTTCCATACTCATGTTCATCTTCAATCTCTTGAACACATCATTTGTGACTCCCTTAGTCAACAAATCAACCACTTGATCTTCACTTCTACAATATTCCAATCTTAACATTCCTTTACTAACAAGTTCCCTCAAGTAGTGAAACCTCATCTCAATATGCTTGCTCCTCCCATGCGCAATTAGGTTCTTAGCAAGATTAATCGCAAAAACGTTATCAACCAAGAGTGTAATAGCCCCACCCTCATTATTGTTGAAATTAAACTCAAGACTTTAAGTAATTTCGACTCAATCTTGATGAACAAGATTCAACCGACCGATCGAATTTTCTCTTGTTCTTCACTCTTCACTCGAGTGAATCAACCAACCTTGGTTTCAAGATTGTATCACTGCACAATGGTGATGAAAACAAGAGAAGAAAATTAAATTTGGGAAGAAGAAGAAGTTTAAGGTTTTGAATTTCTGCAGAGTACCTTTCTTCTCTCAAAACTTCAATTTTATTCAAGTGAATCACTTTACAATAATAGGTGTTATTCCCTATTTATGTTTAGCTTGCTTGTTCCCTAAGAAAAATCCAAAAAAAATAAATGCCCAAAATACTTAATTTGTCTAGCACTACAAAATTAAGTTTAAGACAAAATCCATGTCAAGATTAACTCCTCGACACTTCGACAACAAGACAATTTTGACTATTTTACAACTTCCTTGTCCCCGTCGAGCAACTTGCTTCGACACAAGGAATTACAATTCAACACACCGCCTAATTCACTATGTCTAAGCTAGCTATATTCATCATAGACCTTAACTTCTTGAGCACTTCAATCTTCACTCCCTTCGTCATGATATCTACAATATGATTCTCAATTATGTAGTGTTCCAAGTTCATCTTCCCATCTGCTACCTGCTTTCAAAGATAATGGAATCTCGTTTAGATGTGCTTGCTTCGTCCATGTGCTATCGGATTCTTCACCAGATTGATAGCAAACAAGTTATCGATCTTCATGGTAATTTCTCCATGATCATTCCCTGTAATCTCTTCGACCAGATTCACCATCCACGTTTCTTGACATGCACAAAGAGAAGCAGTTATGTATTCTACTTTACATGATGATAGTGCCACTATGGGTTCCTTTCTTGAACTCCAAGCAACTGGTGCATCATCAAACCTTTACCACTCTTATAGAATTCAATGCCAAAGAATTGATTTCCACACTTAAGCAAATTCTTCCTAAGATAAGATCAGTCAAAACATCAAAATGTGGAGGGATTTTTCTCCATTATCCAAGATGAATCAAACTCAACTGTTTTACATAAAGGAGGATGTGACATTGCTCTGGATATTTCAAAGTCCAAGTTTAAAGCTTATTCCCTTATGCTAAAACTCATGAAAAAAGATGTGGCATTGCTCTGGATATTTCAAAGTCCAAGTTTAAAACTTCTTCTTTCATGACATTTCACTTCTCCTATAAAGAAAGATGTGGTATTGTTGGATTCTACACATCCTAGTTAAAGCAACTTCTTTTATAATCATTTTCTTCAATGTTTGTGATGAATAGGTGAGATATCTCGCTTTAGAGATGACAAATTCTCTCACAGTCAAACTTTTAGCTTCAATCTTGGGCTTTGAACAAGACACAAATACTCTTTTAACTTCAATCTTGGACTTTGAATAAGACACAAATACTCTTTTAACTTCAATCTTAGCCTTTGAACAAGACACAAAACATTTTCCTTCCATAGATTTAGGAGGAACTACGAACGCTCTGATTTCTCAGTTTCCTTTTTGAGAATACGTAGGCATAAGATTGCAAATCTTAGCGAGAACATTAACAAAAAAAAACCTTAGGTCCATGTACCTACCAAAAACAATAGAAATATTAAACAAAAACATTTCCTCAGTCTTCACAAAAGAGAAACTTTCTTATTCAAACAGCAGACAAACCTAAGCAAGCAAATAATTCAACAGTAGAAATATGCAAAAAACCTATAGAGTACTATAGATACTTAGGGTGTTAATAACTTCTCTTAGTATAACCAACCCCCGATTTTAGATCTCTTAGAATTTGTAGGAATAACATTTGCGAGCAAGGTTAGTTTGAGATATCTTGCCCTTCCTTGTAAGCATCATAGGGTAAATATTAGAAATCAGAGAGTAGGGTTAAATACGATAGTGGTGACGTCACTAAAACCGGAGCTACAGACACCTTGTAGTTCTTTTCGACCAACTGTCATATGCTGAGCAAATTAATTTTCATGTCTGGTATGTACAATACATTGAAAATTATTAACCTATTGCCATCTTTTCTCATAATTAGAACATCACCAATACCTTCAGCTGCTAGAGTGTTGTCATATGCAAATTTCATCATGTTCTGCATTGAGGATTTTATGTTGACAACCCAATCCTTCCAACTAGAAATGGTTGCCAAATTAGTGTTTGGAGAAGGAGGAGGAACTTCAGTTTCCATATCAGCATCATCTTCTTCCAAATTTTCAGCTTCAGGAGTGAGAGGAGGCTTTGGAGTGAACAACTCCACAAGCAAGACAAAATGTTTAATGAATGTTAGATGCCCAATTGTGCTTATTGGAGCTATCAAATATGGACATCTTTCACTTCTTTTTATGCCGAAAACGTATTTATTAAGCCTTGCTTTTGTTAATGTGCATCGTTGTGTCAAATGCTTTTGGTCCTTTTGATGTGTGTGTTATTGTGCAGGATTTAAGTGTGAAAGAGCATTATTTGAAGGCACAAGAAAGATGGCAAAGGAATCAAGCAAAGAGAAAAACAAAAGTTGGTCCGCTCAAGCGAGCACTTGACGAGTGAGTAGCGAGTGTTCGCTACAGCCTCGCCTAGCGAGCACGTAGCGAACAACTTCAGACTTAGGCAGAATGGTTTTCAACATCAATCTTGGTCAGCGAGCAAGTGGCGAAGAGGCTCGCTAGGTGAGCCCCCAGCGAGCACCTAGCGAAGCAAAACAGAATGTCTCAGGCACCCTTCGCTGGCTCATTTGCTGCAGCGAGCACCTAGCGAAGCAAAACAGAATGAATCTTGCAGACCTCGCTGGCAGGTTCGCTAGGCGAGGCTGTAGCGAGCGTTCGCCAGCAGCTCGCCTAGCGAGTGAGTAACGAGCGTGCCCAGAACTGTCACTTACTATAAGTAGCTTGGACCACTTTTTGGAGAATATCTTTTTTTTTACTTTTACATTGTTTTGCTGTAAGAAAGGATTTTGTGACCTAAAAACCTATTTTGGCTTATTTTTCTTCATCTCTTAACATAATCAAACTACAACAAGGTGGATCATCATCAAAGTTGGATCATTCGACTTGGATGTTCATCAACCAACTTTAAAACTTCTTTTGCGAGCTACCATGAGAATGGGTAGCTAAGTTCATCTTGTTGTCAAAGATAGATGTAGGTAATCATTGAACTTTGTATTTGTATGGATGATTTTCATTTGTAAACTATTGAATGATTAATGTATGGTGAAAACTTTGTTTTATTCATAATCTTTTGTGTTGGTTAATGATTGAGAAATATTTACCAACTCTTGACCTAGGTTTTCACCCATCTCTTTTCTTGAGCTAGAAATAGTCTTGGATGATTTTGTTCACTTAAAATGTTGAACTTTAAAGTTGTCATTTTGATAGATTGTGTGAGAGATCAACAATGGATTAAAATGATAAACTTCACAATATGAGTTAGAGATAATCATATTGAGAGGATATTGTGAATGCATTGATCATTTGAAAGAGTTTATTAAATGTTGATCGGAAGTATACATGCAAAGTGATTACCGAAACCTAACTTTGACAATCTTTATTCAAACCGTTAAAACCTAACTTTTATCGCATTTATTCCTTTCATGCAAAACACTTGTTACCTTAAACACAAACCCTTGGATACCATTAAACTATAAATTTAACAACTGTTGAACGGCGGCAAAATCTTATATTCCCTGTGGAGACGATAATACAAACCCGACACTTAACCACTGTTTTAACAAAATGGCGTCGTTGCCGGGGAGTATAAATTGATATTGCTAGCATCGCAATAGTTGCCGAATTTTTAGTTTTGAAATTTTTACTTGTGCTTGTAATTTGTTTGGTTAGTGTGCAGCCCTTGTTTATGCGAGGACAGATTCCTGAGGACCAAATTCTTTTTGATCCTGAGATCGAAAGAACCGCAAGGAGACTGAACAGTAGAGCAAGACGCAGGAGGCAACAAGCCAGGCAAAGACAAAATCAAGGAGAAAGTTCTTCGACTACCACATCACCACCACATTTCACACCAATCATGGCAGAACCACCACCCCCTCCACCAGTTTCTACTCCATGCACAAACAGTCCCAGACATACAGCTCAGTTTACACGTAATCTCCAAAATGGAAGACAAGCGGAGATGAAAACGGGAATCCTAGCTCTTGTCTATCAAAATCCTTTCACGGGATTAGACCATGAGGATCCGTTTACTCATCTTACAAAATTTTATGAGATTGCGGGCGCAACTGGAGCTACCGAAGCTGACGAAGAGTCATTGTTTAGGAGACTATTCCCTCATTCCTTAATTGGGAAAGTGAAGGAGTGGTATCTTGACCAATCGACAACAATCATGACCGATTGGAATCTTTTAGAAGAAAAGTTTCTTGAACGGTTCTTTCCACATAACCGGTTCATGGAGGCTAAAACTGCAATTGCGGTATTTTCTCAAGGAGCTAGTGAATCACTCAATGAAGCTTGGGAGCGTTACAAATCTATGTTGAGAAAATGCAAGGGACATGGTTTCGATGAGCTCACTCAAATTCATATTTTCCGCAATGGACTCCTTTCGGTTCATAAGACCTTATTGGATGCTACGGCGGGAGGTTCTTTAATGTCAAAAAGCGCCGAAGATGCAACTGCGATCATTGATAAAATGGCACTTAATGATCACCAAGGGAACCACAACCGAGGGGTAGCTCAAAGAAAGCCGGGTGTGCTTGAGTTAGGAACAAATGATGTTATACTTGCGCAAAACAAGCTCATCTCACAACAAGTGGAACTTTTAACTCAACAAATCAAGGAGCTAAAAGAACCGTCAAAAGCTAAACAAATAGCTTGTTGCGAGCTTTGTAAAGGCGAACATGATACTGGATTTTGTCCGCCTCTCGGATTTGAAGAAGTGAACTACATGGCTAACCAGAGAGATTACCAACAAAGGCAACCACAACAACAACCATACCATCATCCTCAACAACAGCAACAACAAAACTATCAAGGATACCAACCTAGAGGTAACTACCACAATAACCAAGGTTATGGGGGAGGAAACTCTAACCGTCAAAATCCGTATGTACCTCAACAACTGCCGGTTGCGACTTCTAAGCTAGAAGATACATTGACGCAATTCATGCAAATGTCTATGGCAAACCAAAAAAGTAATGATGCGGCTATAAAAAATCTTGAGACTCAAGTTGGTCAACTCGCTAAGCAATTAGCGGAACAACAAGCCGGACCATCTTTCTCGGCAAATACGCAAACAAATCCGAAGGAGCATTGTAAGGCTATAAGGATGAGAAGTGGGAGGGAGTTTATTGACGAGAGTGGAAAAAAAAAGAGGTAGAGAAAAAAATTGATGATAAACTTGATGGTGAAGTTGGTGAATGGAATGAGGAGGAATAAGAAAATAAAGAAAAACATGGTGAAGTTGAAAAAGACATAGTGGTTGGAGTTGAAAATAAAAAAAATGGTGAAGTTGAAAATAATGAAAATGATAAAGAAAAAGTGGATGAAGTAAAAAAGAAAAGAGAAAGGAACCCAAGAGCGTCTAGAAGCAAGGAGATGGTGAGCACCACTCCGGTTCAAAATTTGCCTTACCCGCACGCTCCATCTAGGAGAGAAAATGAACGGCATTACGCACGGTTCATGGACATTTTTAAACAATTACAAATCAATATTTCGTTCGCCGAAGCTTTGGAACAAATGCCGAAGTATGCCAAATTCATGAAGGACATACTTACAAAGAAGCGGAGGTACACGGAACCGGAAACAATAGTACTCGACGCAAGTTGTAGCGCTATCATCCAACGTACTCTACCAAGAAAGGAAGTTGATCCGGGGAGAGTTACATTGCCGGTTACCATTGGTGACGTTTATGTTGGAAAAGGATTGATTGATTTGGGGTCGAGCATAAATCTTATTCCGTTGTCTATCGTGAAAAAGCTTGGCAACATTGAGATCAATTCCATCCGAATGACGTTACAATTAGCCGATAAGTCTACTACTCATCCTCATGGAGTAGCTCAAGACGTGTTGGTTAAAGTGGACAAGTTTTTCTTCCCGGTGGATTTTATTGTGATTGATATGGAGGAAGATGATGATGTGCCTTTGATTCTTGGAAGGCCTTTCATGAAAACCGCTCGAATGATGATTGATGTGGATGACGGTTTGATGAAGGTAAGAGTTCAAAACGAAGAGGTCACTTTTGACCTTTTTGAAGCAATGAAGCATTCAAAGGACAAGCATGATAGTTTCCGAGTTGACGTAATTGAGGAAGCTTCCTTTGAAGTTGCAAAGCATGTTAACGACATCACCCCCATGGAGCTAGCCCTTAATGACTCCTTTGAAGTTTTCACTCTTGAAGAAGAGGAAGCTCTAGATGAATGCTTGAGAGAGCTTGATAGTCTTAAGGATTTGCAACCGTGGGAAGTAGAGGAAGAAGTCTTAAAAAAAGAGGTCAATGAAGAAAAGCCAAGCATTGAATTAAAAGATTTACCCAACAATTTGAAATATGCATTTTTGGATGAAGCCGAGGAGAAGCCGGTTATCATTAGCAACCTCTTGTCAAAAAATGAAGAATCTCTTTTAATTGATGTGTTGAAGAAAAATCAAGAAGCAATGGGTGGACTCTTTCCGATCTAAAAGGAATTAGTCCTTCTTATTGTATGCACAAGATCTTAATGGAGGAGGATTTCAAGCCGGTAGCTCAACCGCAACGCCGTTTGAATCCAACAATGAAAGAGGTTGTGAGAAAAGAAGTTGTAAAACTTTTGGATGCGGGAATGATCTACCCTATCTCGGATAGCCCTTGGGTAAGTCCGGTGCATGTGGTTCTTAAGAAGGGGGTCATTACCGTTATTCGCAATGAGAACAATGAGTTGATTCCTACTAAGGTAGCAACGGGATGGAGGATGTGCATAGACTATAGGCGGTTAAATACCGCAACTCGGAAGGATCATTTCCCACTTCCGTTCATGGATCAAATGCTTGAAAGACTCTCGGGACAAGAATTTTATTGTTTTCTTGATGGCTATTCCGGGTACAACCAAATTGCAATTGACCCGACCGATCACGAAAAGACGGCTTTTACATGTCCATTTGGAATCTTCGCTTACCGCAAAATGCCCTTTGGGTTATGTAATGCGCCGGCAACTTTCCAAAGGTGTATGCAAGCCATTTTTGCCGACCTTATAGAGAAAACAATGGAGGTTTTTATGGATGACTTTTCGGTGTTTGGGGGATCTTTTGGTTTATGTTTGGAAAATTTGACGACGGTACTTGAAAGGTGTGTGAAAACAAACTTGGTGTTGAATTGGGAGAAATGCCACTTTATGGTGACGGAGGGGATTGTTCTCGGCCACAAGGTCTCGTCAAAAGGACTCGAAGTGGATCGTGCTAAAGTTGAGGTGATAGAGAAGTTGCCTCCTCCGGCGAACTTAAAGGGAATCAGAAGTTTTCTTGGGCATGCCGGTTTCTATCGGCGATTCATCAAAGACTTCTCAAAGGTGGCTAGACCTTTGAGTAATTTGCTTGCCAAAGATCAGGTATTTCTCCTAACTGATGATTGTTTAAAAGCTTTTGAGACATTGAAAGAGAAGTTGGTCACCGCTCCTATCATAGTCGCTCCAAATTGGAATTTGAATTTTGAGCTAATGTGTGATGCGAGTGACTATGCAATTGGAGCGGTGCTTGGCCAACGAAAAGAAAAAAAAAATTCATACCATACACTATGCGAGCAAAGTCCTTAATGAGGCACAAGTTAATTATGCCACTACTGAAAAAGAATTGCTCGCAATAGTGTATGCACTTGAGAAATTTCGTTCATATCTCATTGGCTCAAAAGTTATTGTCTACACCGACCATGCGGCAATTAAATATTTGCTAACCAAGCCGGATTCTAAGCAAAGGCTTATCTGGTGGATCCTTTTGTTGCAAGAATTCGATGTTGAGATTAAAGACAAAAAAGGATCCGAAAATGTGGTAGCAGATCATTTATCTCACCTTGTCAATGATGAGGTGACCGCCTTAGAAAAAGACATCCGAGAAGAGTTTCCTGATGAAAAGCTTTTTAAAGTGCAAGTGAGGCCGTGGTTTACGGATTTTGCAAACCACAAGGCGAGCGGTTTTGTGCCGCACGACCTAACTCCTAATCAAAAGAGGAAATTCATCTCGGATGCCAAATACTATGTGTGGGATGATCCTTATTTATTTAAGTTGGGCGGTGATAATTTATTGAGAAGATGTGTTACGGGCGATGAGGCCTAAAGTATTTTATGGCACTGTCACAACTCGCCTTATGGTGGTCATTTCAATGGGGCTAGAACGGCGAATAAAGTCCTTCAATCGGGATTTTATTGGCCTTCTATTTTTAAAGACGTAAATGCCCATGCGCAAAATTGTGACAGTTGTCAAAGGAGTGGTGGAATAGGAAAGAGAGACGAAATGCCTCTTCAAAATATTCAAGAGGTAGAATTATTTGATTGTTGGGGCATTGACTTTGTCGGACCATTTCCACCGTCTTTTGGAAATGAGTATTTGTTGGTAGCGGTTGACTATGTGTCGAAGTGGGTTGAGGCGATTGCCTCACCAAGAACGGATGCTAAAACGGTAATAAGCTTTTTAAAAAGAAATATTTTTTCCCATTTTGGAACCCCTCGAGTGTTGATTAGTGACGGAGGTTCACACTTTTGCAATGCGCCGCTTGAAAAAGTTTTGCAACATTATGGTGTAACGCATAAAGTGACCACTCCGTACCACCCACAGGCGAATGGTCAAGCCGAGGTCTCGAATAGAGAGATCAAAAGGATTTTGGAAAAAACTGTGTCTAGCTCGAGGAAGGATTGGTCTCAAAAGTTAGACGAAGCTTTATGGGCATATCGCACGGCCTATAAAGCTCCGATTGGGCTAACTCCATTCCAATTGGTTTTTGGTAAAACTTGCCATTTACCGGTTGAGATGGAGCACAAGGCCTTGTGGGCGTTAAAATTTTTAAACTTTGATCAAGAGTTAGCCGGTGACAAGAGAAAAGTGCAACTTCTTGAGTTGGAAGAAATGCGCAATGCCGCATACCACTCAAGTTGGTTGTACAAGGAAAAAGTGAAGGAGGACCACGACAAAAAGCTCCGCAAGAAAGAATTTGCGCCGGGGCAGCTTGTGCTTTTGTTTAACTCCAGGTTGAGGTTATTCCCTGGAAAATTAAAATCCAAGTGGTCCGGTCCGTTCCGCGTCAAAGAAGTGAAATCTTTCGGAGCTGTGGTAATTGAGGACATGGATGGGAAAGACAATTGGACGGTGAATGGTCAGCGCCTAAAGATTTACCTCGGCGGGCATGTGCACCGAGGAAGCTGTGCGATTCTCCTTGATGTTCCAGCTTGAACATCATGGACCGTCGAGCTTATCCGACGTTAAACAAGCGCTGGTTGAGAGGCACCTCAACATTGTAAGTTTTTTTTTATGTTTTCTAATGTGTTATGTGGGGACTGATATTGATTTATGCTTGAATTGGGAGCTGCCTGCTGTGCTGTATTTTTCCAAATTCTGTCATGCTCGCTAGCTTCTCGCTAGGCGAGCACGCAGCGAGCGTTCGCTAGCTTCTCGCTAGGCGAACCTCGCGAACCAGGCAATTCTGGTTTAAGTGGTGGGCCACTTATTGGGCCCAAAAGTTTGTTAGTTTGTTTTTATTTTGTTTCCCCCGTCCCTTACTCACTCTCACTCTCATTTGCACTCACTTTTACTCTCACATATTCTATTCTTTGCTCTACTCTTGTACCTAATCACTTGAAAACCTAATTGTGCTTCAGATTATCTACACTACTGCACCAGGTTTTACTTGTTCCTCGTCTCTTTGCTTTCTCTGTTTTTATTTTGTTGAATTGAGGGATTTAGGTTATATTGTGCATGTTAGGGTTTGAGAGATTTTGAGTTGCATGTGGATTTAGAACAAACCTTAGCTTAGTAAACGTATGGTATCTGGTGTTTAGATTGTTGCAATTTCCGTTAGTGGTTTCTGATACCAGCAGTCGCTGTTCTGCAAATTTCGCAGCCTTCGCTAGCAGTTCGCTAGGCGAGCTCGCAGCGAGCATTCGCTGGCATCTCGCTAAGCGAAGCCGTAGCGAGCGTAGCAGACTCTGTTTTGTTTATTCTATGTTGCTTGCTAACGTTTTACTATGCTGTTGTTTCTATGATGATATGAATGCAAATGGCCTCAGGTAATTTCGGAAAAAAGCGAAAGGTGGGATCCACCTCTAGGACGGTTCCTATCCAGTTCGACATAGACAAATTTGTGGGGGCAAAGCAAGTTGCCCGTTACCAGGCGCTGCAAAAGCGAAAGATTTTTCCAGAGAAAAGGTTCGTGATTGACTCTGAGGGAGAATACCGCAACTTTGCAGGGGTAATTGATACAAAAAAATGGGGCATGTTGACGTCCCCTGTGGAGAGCTACAGTTTGGAGGTGGTGCGCGAGTTTTATACGAACGCGCTGCCTGACGATGATGAACCGTTCACCTGGTCTTCAAGGGTGTTCGGCCGTCAGATAGCTTTTGACAGGAACGCCATCAACCGTATTCTTGGAGAACCCCTCCACTTGGGTCCTAATGAACTGGATGCGTATTCAAGGACTCTGAGGTTGCATCCGAAGATTAATGAGATGTCATCTGCTCTCTTACTGCAAGGCAGAACTGTTGAGAGGAATCACTCAGATGAAGCAATGAGGTTTAAAAGGGAAGACATGACACCTATGGCTCAGTTGATTTTGATGTTGGTTCTGTCCAACATTAAGCCGAAGTCGCACACGTCCACCGTGCCGATCCCAGTGGCATGGCTTGTTCACGCTATTTTAACTAATGTGCAAATTGATGTGGCTAGTCTTATTGCAGGTGAATTGAAGTCTGTCATTGAAAGCGGGCTTAAGTCGGGGGCGCGGGCTAATTGCCCCCTGGCTTTTCCCTGCCTCATTATGGCATTATGTACACAAACCAGGCTGAAGCTTCCCTCCAGAAGTTTGGTCAAGATACCAGCTAAAATTGATGATAGCTACGTGAATAAGTACTGTAGGCCAAGAGTTAATAGGAGTGGTTCATCTGCTGATGGTGCCAGGACTACTGATGGTTCTGGTGGTTCATCTCGAGGGTTTGATCCCTTCCAGCGTGCAGTATGCAACTACAATTGGGATTGGATGGACGCGACTCAGCGTGCAATGGTGGACTTACATGATTTGATGCAGGTCTTGCAGATGCATAACCGTGATCCTGCTTCAGAGCAGTCTATTATGACGCGTGAGCAGTTCATGCAGCATGCGAACTGGCCTGGGGACAGGCCTGTTTTCTCTGAGGGGGCAGGTGCGGATGCTACAGATGATGATGATGAAGAGGTTGAGGGTGAAGAAGATTTTGATGAGGAGGGCACTTCGGAGTATGAGTCTGAGGACGGAGAGGAGTGATGTGATTTGTTTCTGTTTTTAGTTTTAGTGTGTTTTGATTTGTACTTGTACTATTGGGGTGTTTTGTCCCCCACGCACATTGTTATTTCTTTAATTTCTTTAATTTCAGTACTTTTGATTTTCAATTATTTTGGTTCAATAATTTTTTGTGATTGATTTTTGTCCAAACCTTCTAGATTGGTTGCTCTCTTGAAAGAAGTATCCAATGAAGGTGCATCCGAGCTTGGATGGCGATGATAAAATTAAATAAGTGATGAAAGCTAAGGTACACTGTTACCTTCGGTTAGAACTGTATAATGCTTGCGGAACTTTCACTTCCTTTTGTGATAAAATATTTTTCGATTGCAACTTAATTGATTGAATGATTCACTTAGGACTTTTAAACCACCAATTGTGAGGAAACCTCCATTATGTACTTAAATGCTGGATTCTGATAAATTGTGTTGATTCATTTTATTCATGCGTTGTCTTTTATTATTATGAATTGTGGAAGTAGTTGAAATGATCAAGGCACTTGTTTCTCTCGAGCATAACCATTTCCAAAGATAAAGATACCCGTGAGCAGAGAGAGTATTTGTAACCCAATTTTGAGCCTAAAACAGTTGAATCCTTGCTTGGAATAAAGCGAGTGTCAATAATCTTTTTCTTGAAACCTTGGAAATTTGGATTAATTGTTCTTCTGATGCAAAAAGAAAAGAAAAGGGCATTCATTTAGGGGAAAAGAAAAGACAAGTTGGGAAGAACAAATTTGTAAAGAGTAATTGGTCACAACTCTTGTTAAACTAGCATGCATATATCTAAAAAAAAAAAAAAAAAAGAAGAAGAGAAACACTCATTTTTGTGAATATGGTGTAGAAAAACAAGAAAACAAATGCTTGCTTGGTAGAAAAAGTTTGAAAAACAAAAGGGAGTTGTGAAGGGTTCAAATAAGGAATTGGTGGAACAAAGTTGAAGAGGTGTAAATAATTGTATAGTGAATGTCTCTTTTGCATCGGAAACTTCGTTCAATGGCCTTAGATATGTCCCTTGTTTGTTAACCCGACCAAGCTATAATCGGAAAAGACCTTAGTGATCTTCGTGCTTCCACAGTTTCATGTAGAATTGTTAGACATTGTATGAATAGAGTTGATTTTGACATTGTTTATTGGAGAGTGAAAATTCCCCCGCGCTTTCATGTGCGACATTTTCTTCAATCCTTTTTCGAAGAGGAGAGTTAGGGTGATTCGTTCATGATATCATTGTTGTGATTTGATGAATGTTTAGTATTGCTTAAAAGTTTTAGTTCTGGAGCATTGTTTTGTTTTTAACCGTTGGAAACATGTGTCTGGTCAAGTCACTTGCAATTTGAGCCATATGATCCGATCTTGGAAAAACCTGACTCTTTAAGCAAATCTTCTTGGTGACTCGAGAGGCATACTTTGCTTGAGGGCAAGCATGATTCTAGTTGGGGAGAGTTGTTAGATGCCCAATTGTACTTATTGGAGCTATCAAATATGGACATCTTTCACTTCTTTTTATGCCGAAAACGTATTTATTAAGCCTTGCTTTTGTTAATGTGCATCATTGTGTCAAATGCTTTTGGTCCTTTTGATTTGTGTGTTATTGTGCAGGATTTAAGTGTGAAAGAGCATTATTTGAAGGCACAAGAAAGATGGCAAAGGAATCAAGCAAAGAGCAAAACAAAAGTTGGTTCGCTCAAGCGAGCACTTGGCGAGTGAGTAGCGAGTGTTCGCTACAGCCTCGCCTAGCGAGCACGTAGAGAACAACTTCAGACTTGGGCAGAATGGTTTTCAACATCAATCTTGGTCAGCGAGCAAGTGGCGAAGAGGCTCGCTAGGCGAGCACCTAGCGAAGCAAAACAGAATTTCCCAGGCACCCTTCGCTGGCTCATTCGCTGCAGCGAGCACCTAGCGAAGCAAAACAGAATGAATCTTGTAGACCTCGCTGGCAGGTTCGCTAGGCGAGGCTGTAGCGAGCGTTCGCCAGCAGCTCGCCTAGCGAGTGAGTAGCGAGCGTGCCCAGAACTGTCACTTACTATAAGTAGCTTGGACCACTTTTTGGAGAATATCTTTTTTTTACTTTTACATTGTTTTGCTGTAAGAAAGGGTTTTGTGACCTAAAACCTATTTTGGCTTATTTTTCTTCATCTCTTAACATAATCAAACAACAACAAGGTGGATCATCATTAAAGTTGGATCATTCGACTTGGATGTTCATCAACCGACTTTAAAACTTCTTTTGCAAGCTACCATGAGAATGGGTAGCTAAGTTCATCTTGTTGTCAAAGATAGATGTAGGTAGTCATTGAACTTTGTATTTGTATGGATGATTTTCATTTGTAAACTATTGAATGATTAATGTATGGTGAAAACTTTGTTTTATTCATAATCTTTTGTGTTGGTTAATGATTGAGAAATATTTACCAACTCTTGACCTAGATTTTTACCCATCTCTTTTCTTGAGCTAGAAATAGTCTTGGATGATTTTGTTCACTTAAAATGTTGAACTTTAAAGTTGTCATTTTGATAGATTGTGTGAGAGATCAACAATGGATTAAAATGATAAACTTCACAATATGAGTTAGAGATAATCATATTGAGAGGATATTGTGAATGCATTGATCATTTGAAAGAGTTTATTAAATGTTGATCGGAAGTATACATGCAAAGTGATTACCGAAACCTAACTTTGACAATCTTTATTCAAACCGTTAAAACCTAACTTTTATCGCATTTATTCCTTTCATGAAAAACACTTGTTACCTTAAACACAAACCCTTGGATACCATTAAACTATAAATTTAACAACTGTTGAACGACGGCAAAATCTTATATTCCCTGTGGAGACGATAATACAAACCCGACACTTAACCACTGTTTTAACAATGAACAGGCTAAGACTAACACCAAGATTGAAGGGATGCTCTAAGCCATTCTGTCAAGACTATCACCCCCATCTTAGAAACCCCTGCCTTTAAAACTTGTTGTTTTTCTAATTTTTAGTTAAGTCTTTTTATCATTTCTGCATTTAATTCTGTATTTTTTGCACTTTCAATGAACTAAGGTTTATGTGTCTTTTACTTTGTCTATTTTATTTTATCTTTTTTATTGATGACAAAGGAAGGCGAAGAATGGGATATGATTTTGATATACTTATTTTCCTTCTGACACCCAAACATTAGACTCTTGTAAATTAGAATTGATATTTTGCATCACTTTTTTAATATATATATATATATATATATATATATATATATATATATATATATATATATGTGTGTGTGTGTGTGTGTGTGTGTGTGTGTGTGTGTGTGTGTGTGTGTGTGTGCGTGCGTGTGTGTACGTGTGTGTGTGTGTGTGTTTGTGTGTGTGTGTGTGCGTGTGTGTGTGTGTGTGTATGTGTACGTGTATGTGTGTGTGTGTGTGTGTGTGTGTGTGTGTGTGTGTGTGTGTGAGAGAGAGAGAGAGAGAGAGAGAGAGAGAGAGAGAGAGAGAGAAAGAAAGAGAGAGAGAGAGAGAGAGAGAGAGAGAGAGAGAGAGAGAGAGAGAAAGAGAGATTTTGGGTCAAACTCAAGCTTTGTCGAGGAATATCTTTCATGTATTTCGACAGGAGACAAGCTTGAAGTCGAATCTGGGTCGCATGTTGTGGTCGAAGGATACATATTGTAGTCGAAGTCTATTCTAATATGTATTATTGAAATGTTTGTCGAATTAGACCTTTTGTTATGGATCCAATTGTTTAGTTAGCTTGGGTTGCAAGTTATCTAGTTAGTCTATAAATAGGCTAGATTACTTAGATTGTTGAGTGAGGCCAATTGTGTTATTCATTTGTAATCATTTGTAAACCCTAAATGAGAAAGTGAATAGTATAGTAATTTTCCCTAATCCTTCTTCTTCTTTTTTCTTCTTTCTCTCTTTGTTCTAACCGTTTTCATTGTTCACCCGAGAACTCCACTTCTCAATCTTTATTTGTTGAAAGGTATCGTTTATGATCACAACAAACTGGTGCGGTGAGAGTGGAGAAGATGCCGTCAACAAAGTTTTAAATTGAGAAGTTCACCGGAGTTAGTGACTTCGATTTATGGCGTTTGAAGATGTGAGCCCTTCTTGTTTAATACGGTTTGCTAGAAGTGTTAAAGAGAGAAGATGTCATGGATGTTGCATTAACTAAGAAGGAAAAGACAACGATGATCAAGAAAGCCCACAATGCAATTGTTCTAAGTCATGGTGATAAGGTTCTCATGCAGTTTTGAAAGAGACGACGACAACAGGTGTTTAGCTGAAACTCAAAGGATTATATATGAAAAATCCTTAGTAAATCGTTTGTACTTAATGCAAGCTTTGTATTCATTCAATATGAATGAATATAAAGCGTTGATGGAGCATTTGGATACGTTCAGCAAGATGATTCTTGATCTTGAAAATATTGATGTTACCATCAATGATGAAGATCAATCATTGTTATTGTTGTGTTTTTTACCTAAGTCACATGTTCACTTCAAAGAAACCCTCTTGTATGGAAGAGATTCTCTGACCTTTGAAGAAGTTCAAGCAATCTTTTATTTGAAGGATTTGGACGAAAGAAAGGAGCAGAAACCATCATCATCAGTTGGTGAAGGGTTGTCCGTGAAAAGGAAATCCTCGAAGAGAAATGGTAGGTTTGAGAAGAAGAAAGGTAAAAATCAGCAGAAGTTTTATGGTGGTGATATTTCTGGGATTAAGTTTTATCACTGTAAGAAGGAGAGTCACACAAGAAAGGTGTGTTCTGAGCGCCTGAATAATCATGGAGGTAAGAACAATGGAAATGCAGATATTATGCAAAATAATTATGAATCATCTGATGTCCTTGTGGTGTCGAGCAACAACTCTTGCAAAGAGTGGATTATGGATTCTATGTGTACTTGGCATATGACTCTAAACAAGAATTTGTATGAAGAATTATGTGATCAAGATGGTGGATAAGTGTTATTAGGAAACAATAAAGCTTGCAAGATTGCAGGTATTGGATCTATAAGATTCAAGCTCCATGATGGTCAATAAGGTTATTGATTGGGGTTAGGTATGTACCTGACCTTAAAAGGAAATTAATTTCTCTTGGTGAATTTGACAAGAAAGGAGAGCAATGTATCCTGAAAGTAATGAAGGGGTCGAAGAAAGTCTTGAGAGGCATAAAGAACCAAGGCTTATATACCCTTGAGGCTGAGGTTAGAAGGTTCTAGTCGAAACTCAAACTGGCAGAAAGGTTAAGAGGTTGAGAACTGACAATGGCCTTGAGTTCTGCAACAAAGATTTCGACAATTAATGTTTTGAGTCTGCAATTGCAAGGCATAAGACTGTAGCAGGTACTTCTCAACAAAATGGTTTACCTGGGAGATTCAATCGAACAATCCTTGAAAGGGTTAGATGCATGTTGATTAGTGCTGGATTGAAGAAGGTGTTTTGGGTGGAGGTTGTTTTGACAGAAGATTATCTGATAAATATATGTCCCTCAACTGCCTTAGGAATGAAGACACCTGAAGAAGTTTGGTCGGGTCAACCACCTGATCTCGACAAACTGGGAATATTTGGCTATTTAGCCAATGCTCACATTAGGCAAAACAAGGTCAAACCTAGAGCTCTGAGATACATTTCCTTGGATATCCTGAGGGAGTTAAAGGTTATAGGTTGTGGTTCCTAGAGCCAGGTCATAGAAGATGTATCACAAGTCGTGATGTAGTTTTCAATAAATTCGAGATGGCGTTCAAGAAAATTGGTGTTGTTGGTCGAAGTGCAGAAATCTCTGAAGATGAGTTGGAACAGGTAGAGATTCAAGTTGAGGTTGAGCATGGTGATGCTGAAGTGCATAACCCAGATGAAGTCGAAGAAGAAATGAAAGATGCTAAAGAGACTGAGGAAACTGTCGATGACTACCTACTGGCAAAAGATAGGTCGAGAAGAGTCATCAAGCCACCTCAGAGACTTGGTTATGCAGATCTTATAACAAACTAAAACACAGTAAAACCGTGAAATAATATTTATGGGTTTGTCCAGATATTAAAATCCAGAATCTTCAATGTTAACATTAACTAGAAGCAACTGCAGAAATGGGAAGAACAACATAAATTAACATAAATCTTTCATTTGACGTACATAAAATACATAACGTTACATAGATTTTCATTAACCTAAAACTAATACTACATTTCATCATGAAAAGATGGTTGAGGATGTTTCAACCTTTTCAGAATTTCGTTGATCGATCTCACAACTGTCGCATTCACCTCGATCAGACTCTTTGTTTCGTTAACGTGAAATTTACTCCATATAACCCTTAAATCCTCATTTGTCATAAGCTCAAACTTGATGAACTATTTTCTCCACATAACCGAGAAATAATTTTTATGGGATTGTCTGGATATTAAAATCTAGAATCTTCCAAGCTAACACAAACCATAAGCAATTGCATAAATGGGAAGAACAACATAAATCTTTCCTTTGATGTACATAAAATACGTAACATTACATAGATTTTCATTAACCTAAAACTAATATTACATTTCATCATCAAAAAATGGTTGAGGATGTTTCAACCTTTTTATAATTTTGTCAATCGATCTCACAATTGTCGCATTCACCTCGATCAGACTCTTTATTTCGTAAAGGTGAAATATACTCCACATAACCCTTAAATCTTCATTTGTCATAAACTCAAACTTTATGAACTATTTTCTCTGCTCGCTTGGCTTCGTCATAAATAAAATCCAATCACAATAGAGATATATTTCCCACCAATTGTGAATGAAGATTGTTTCCTCTAAATTTGTATTCTTATATTGTAATATTGCGACCAAATGACGTTTGTATCTTGTTATCCTAACATATACATAAATCACCTTTATTATTTTCCAACTGATTCTTCAATGTAGCATGAACATATTCATCTCTATTAGTTGTTGTATTTTTAAAGTGTCTCATTTGATTGGTCCAATCACAAATAATTTTCTCCTTCACCAGATCTAAAATTGTACTTTCAACATATTTCAAGAAATCCAAATATTTCTCGCACACCCTTATAAAATGTATGACAAATTCAGCATATAAATCTTCTGTAGAAGAACTTATTATAATATTTCAGGCATCCATTATGCTTTCTAGTATCACACCAGGTTTGACCATTTTCCCATCTTCACCCTTGATTTTTTTGGTCCTTACTGGAGGCTTAAGTTTACTGCTAACATTTTTTGTTATGTAATACCTACAAAGTAATACATATGAAGTAGTAAACACCTTTGCAACCAAATTCATCAATGTGGTATCGTGATCAGTAACAATGATATATGGTGTGTTTTCTTGGTCTTTCAACATAGTCTGATACATTTCGAAAGCCCAAGTAACATTGTTCTCTTTTTCACATTCCAAAAATGAAAACCCACTGGACAAATTCATCTATGTAGAAGTAACACCAATAATTTCCAAAAGTGGAAACTTGTACTTGTTGGTCTTATATGTTGAATCAATTATCAGAACAGTGAGAAAAATGTTCAACCACTTAATGGAATCAGAATCAATCCAAAATATATCTTGAATGGTTTCTCCATCCTCACACATTATGTACCTAGATATATAATGATCATCATCCAAAAGATTCAATAGTTCTTGCATTTCATATCTTGAACCTCTTATTGTCTTGTTGTTTCGGGCACGAACATTGTATAGTTGCTTAATATTTGAGACATTTTGAGGTCTTTTTTGTTTCAAAGGTGCTAGTATGTTTTTGGGTTGCACTGTGTTTAATGTCTTGTCAGAAACAATATCCTTTCTTCAGAATTAAGCTGACATGCAATGGGATAATTGACTAACTTATAACACAAATCATGAATATGTATACCACAAACCACATTAAATGTCAATGTATTATTCACCTTAAGTTATCCGCGCAACTTAAAAGGACACTCACGTTTATTCGTTATAGTGTCATCCCATTTCAACTTCCAAATAGTTTGTTGGTACTTGCCACTTCTTTTACATCTCATCGTCACAAATGTCGGCCTTCTATTAGAACAAGAATTTGACCTCCCAATCACAAGGGTGAACCCCAATTTGACAGCCTCTGTGCAGATCAATTGGAGCATATGGTCCTGAATAGCAAACTCGTATTTATTTGTAAATTGTTTTCCAACATCTACATGGACATCACCCGATTTAGCATTCGTAGACACAGTAGCTTTACGGATAGTGTCAAGATGCACCATAGCTACAACCAATCATGACATAAGTAAATTAAAATTCAACATAAAAATAATCCGGATTTTATTTTCTTGAAAACAAGCAACGTAATCAGAATTTTAAATTTTGGATGTTGCTTTTGTTTTTTCAGCCGAAAACTCAAATTCTTACAAGCAATGATGAAGGAAATACATGTACAATACCTTAAATTTCAGTTTCTTTAACTCTTTTTGATGTAAAAAATATATGAATTTTATTTTAAAGTACAAAACTTGATTGAGAATGAATAGATATTTTGGTAGGATTTTGCAAGTACTGTGATATGATCAAGAAATGAGTTGTGTTATATTCATTTTTCTGTGTGGTGTTTTCGGATTCCAATTTTCTGGCTCTATCCGGAGTTTGAACTTCAGACATATTTTTGACAAAATGGAAGTGGCTTTATGATGATGTGTAATATATACGTCCAGATTTTGAAATCCATATTGGACAAAAAGAATTTTTAGAGTTTCATAAAAATTATTGTTCTGAAGGAAAGAGCAGCCCGCTTCAGTTAATTCCTCCTTTTTGTATAGAGTAATCATATCCGAGGCTAATCGTACGCTAGGTTATCATTTTGGAAGGATAGACTGTTGTCAATTGGTGGCAGGGTAGCACTCATTAACTCAGTATTAACCAATCTTCCAATACACTATTTGTCTTTCTACATAATACCGAGGAAAGTAGGAAAGCGTTTGGTTGCGCTGCAAAGAAATATCCTATTTTGGTTGGATAAATGGATTGGGAGTATGTTGTTAGCGCAACTTTTCCCTGCTTTATGAAACAGAACAAATCATAAGCTAGCAACGGTATCGGATGCAGGAAGATGGTACAACAACAGTTGGTCGTGGGAGGTTGTTTTTAATATCAATCCTGATGAAGTGGAATTATTGCAGGAAAATCATCAACTGCAGAAAATTCTAACTGAGTTGAAGCCTGTGTGTAATAAGATAGACAGTGTCATATGGCCTCTTCATGTATCGGGAGCATTTACAGTAAAGTCCTATTACAGATTGCTAGTAAGCACTTTTGCAGGTGACGGGATACAGGAGAACGTGAAAGGATTGCTGAAGATCGTGTGGAATAGTGTGGCACCAAAGAAGGTTAAAGTCTTTGGTTAGAGATTAGTGTTAGATCGATTGTCTACGAGATATAATCTACTCGGACACGGGATAATGCTTAATTCACATGAGCATGTATATATACTGCTTCTATCCTGCTGAAAATTCTACTCACTTATTCTTCAACTGTGTTAAAACGAAAACAATCTGAAATTTGGTGTGCCGGTGGGTGGGGATAAATTCGATCAGTGCTAATTCGTGCGAAGAACATTTTATTGCTTGGAGAGAAAGGTTCAATGGAAAGAAGAAAATAATTTTCGCAGAGAGTCTATGAATTATTGCGTGTTGGAGTATTTGGTGGATGAGGAACCAAATTCAATTTAATGATGACGTTGGAGATTCGGAGGTCGTTTTCTAGAAGATTATATTATTATCTTGGTTGTGGATAAAAAAAAGTATTCATTTCAATAAATCTTGTACTTATTGTAAATCTCTCTCTTTATTTTTAAGAACATTATTATGGTTGTAATCCAAATTATTGTTGATGATTTGTGACTAAATGGTGGCACTCCTAGTGCTCCTGTTGCAATAAATATATTTTGCTTATAATAAATAAGATAACAATCAGATTGATTTATATGCATTTTAAATAAATATAGAATCAGCGTGTCAGATTCTATTAAGCTTGGAAGACAAATATCTGAATATTTATTTATTTATTTATTGTATCAAATAATAAATGAATTAATATGAAGCAAATTACAAGTAAAAGAAATTGAATAGGCCAAACTAAAATAAGAAAAAGAATAAATTAAATCTTGAAACATATGAGTATAGAAAGTTTGATTAAGATGCAGCGCATTCTGTTGGAAGGCCTTGAGGAAATCTTTTGGTGTCGTTGCAATAATTGTAAATCATGTAATTCTTTTGCACCCAACCCATTCTTTGTTGAGATGTGGAATCCAATTGTTGAGAGTACCAAGCATTGGTTGACGAAGCATCTGCCTTGAAATTCCTATATGATGCTATGAATGGACCTTCATTCCAATCTGTCTTCACAAGACCTCCTCTTGTTGCCCATTCATCCGCATTCCATAGACTTGAATATATCCTCATTGCTTGATTCTTTGGATATGCAACTCCTTTTGATTCCATGTTCTTGAATTCTCTTATGGCAGTTCCATCCACTGAAAAACTGCATTCAATGAATATACACGTACATGCTCATCAATCATCATTAATCAACACTCATGGAATGAAATTGAAGTGTGTGTCATATTTGTAAAACAAGTACTTACATAATGCGCTGTGGATTCCAGAGAATGGAATAGGTGTGGAAGTCAGCGGTTGGATCAAACCATAGATAGAACTGTTGCTCTCGGTTTCCTTTTCCTTGACTGAACACATTGGTGTGAAGAATGTATGGTTGTCCGCTTACATTTCCCAAGAATTCAAAATCAATCTCATCCCAGTTTGATCCTTTTGATGATAACTGCAACATGCCATATTAAAAATAAATAGTTAGGAATTTTGAAACATGAATTATTAGTATTAAAATATTAAGCTTAATATGTTCTTACATAGTAAGCAGTGACGGTGCCTGCAGAATTTCCAGGTACAAGCTTGAGCTGCATATCGATGTTTCCGAAGAGATATTCATTCTTGGATTGAAAACCAGAACCGGAGGCTTTGTCAAGAGAAAGAGTGAGAAGTTGACCGTTGTCGAGTATGTTGGCACGACCATCTCCCCAAGTAATATCAAAGTTTTGGTAGAAATTCCCAGCTGCATATGCTGTAACGAATGATACAAATAGCAATAGAGTGATGGCTGAAGAATGAATAAAGGCCATGGAAAATATATGAAAATGTTGGGAGAGAAGTTGAAGCGATGATGGTTGCAGAGAAGTGGGAGTTGTATTTATAGTGAAAGGAAGGAAGAAACAAAGGAAAGTGCAGTGGGATATGTTGCCGTGTACAGCTAGTAGTCGTAGTTTTACATTCCATCATGAGTTGGCACAAATATTATTTATATAAAAGAGCCGTGTTTTAATAGGCGCACCACGCCTAATATCAATGTTTAAATATCATTATAAGATATTCTTCCAATTGACTTCAAATTTTGGATGTGAAAACTCGTCAATCCTTTAGGAAAACCGTTTTGTTGAGCTGAGAAGGGTGTGTTATATATAAATTACTATTAATTTTGATTCTCAAGTAATGTGATATATGGGAATTAAAGAGTACAAACTCCTAATATATGAGTCTCCTTCCTTTTATAATTAATATTTTGGTCGATTTTAAGTTTATTGAAGACTTTAACTATAGCTTGATGAGATTGAATTGTTCGTCGTGCTTTATTTGATTGACCTATTATCTTCTGATGAGAAAAAAATTTGGTGATCGTCGCTTTTGCGGCCACAATCAGCATTATTGCCGCCCCTGTTGTCTTTCCGACGAGATACCTATACCGCCGAAATCGCCTCTTCTAGAACGCTGAGTCCTCAAAATCTCACTGCCGCTCGCCTTCCCATGCGCCACTTCTTCTTTTGCGCGTGGACCTCACGCGCCACCTATCCAACAACGCGAGACAATGCATCCAGCAGCCCCTCTCGTCGCAGTTTCCATCGTCGATGTCGTCGTCCTGCCCTCTTTTCTGTTATGCACTCAGTTTTCTATTTCAAGCCATCAACTCTCATGGGAGTCACCAATTCCACCACATTTACTAAGGTTGCGGTTATCTCGTGTGAGAGACTAATCGGGACATCCACTTTATCATTTTTGCTTGCCTCCCACTACCATGGTCGTGTTGGACGAAATAGAGCATGTGGTAGCCAACGCCATGGTATTCGTTATAACTACTACAATCATTACAACCATATTGAAACTAAATGGCGTACAAAGATAAGAGAGCAACAACGACAACCTAGGGTTGTTGTTGCCACTCAACCAACTATCACCAATAAAGTTATTATTCCAGCTGACGATTATACATAGTTCTTTCAGTTCAAAGCAACTTATCAACCATCATATTCTGCCATTGTTGCTCAGTCTAGTAATCTTGTAGCCTTTGTCTCTACATCCTCCTCCCTTGGTCCTTGTATCCTAGAATCTAGTGCTTCTGATCATATGACCAATAATAAATTTCTTTTATCTCAATTGTCTTATTCTGATTCTTTTCCTTTTGTCACTATGGCGGATGGCTTTAAAATCAAAGTTCAAAGCCTTGGTCAGGCACACCCACTGCCAAACTTATCTTAGATTTTGTGTTATATATTCCTGGTTGTCCTTTCGATCTAATATCCACTAAAAATCTCACTCGTACTTTTGATTATTCAGTTCTATTTATTGATAAATTTGTTTATGTCCAGGATCGACGTACAAGAAACACGATTGGAATAGAGAGTGAGTATTGAGGATTATATCATCTATCACCACCAATGGCATGTGCTTTTATTGCTTCTCAAATCCTTACACATCAATGTTTAGGTCGCCCTAGCCTTAATAAAATGTGTCTTTTAGTTTCCAGGTTTTCTAAGCTTTCGTCATTTGAGTATTAGTCATGTCAATTAGGCAAACATACTTGTCACATCTATTTTCAACGAGTAAATAAAATTGTTTTGTCACCTTTTACTTTAGTTCATTATGATATTTGGGGTCCTGGTCGTGTCAAGTCAACTTTAGAATATTATTACTTTGTAACCTTCATTGATGATTTGTCACAATGTACTTGGTTATTTTTGATGAAAAATCGTTCAAATGTCTTCCATATATTCCAAGAATTTTATGCCGAAATTAAAAATCAGTTTCATCTTTTTAGATTCATTAAATAATCAATGTATCTGGTCCATGATAATACATACACTCAAAGGTCTTTTAGGTTTTCTCTCAAACGTCAAAGAGCTCTACACCTCTCTAATACATGTGAAAGAGCTTTATACCTTTCTGGTACGTCGCCTACACATGACTCCTTCTCAATAATGGCTCACCCCGAGAAGAAAGTTTGGATAGTGACATGTATTTTGTTCATAACCATATGCGGAAGCAGTCATGATCATGATCTCCTAAGAAGTAGGCATTCCACGAGCTTCATGGTCAAGATAAAAAGGTTACTACTTCTCAGAAAACTTTAAATCTAGACCCATAAGACTCTATAAATACTTTGACCAGGATTGAATGGACATTCTCTCATATTCATAAAAAAAAGACACCTCCAACAATAGAGTTTGTCATCCTCGTGAGTTTTCTCTAACCCTACAGAAATACTAAAGCTTAAAGAAATATTTACCGACTAAAAGCTTTTATGTATCTGTAGTTTTTTTTAGTAAGTACAATTTTTAAAAATAGTTTTGTAAAATTAGGAATACAAACAAATTTTATTATTTTCGAATTTTAAAAATTAAAAACAGTTCTACATAACTAAATCATACATGCGCTTAGTAATCTATATTCATATTTGTTGTTTCTTCAAACACACAGGATGCGAAAGTGGCAGATAAAGGCAAGATGATCGATAATAGGTGGGAGTGGGTTCTCGAAGTAGCAAAAAACATACTCACATATCTCCCACGAAATCAATAATAGTTGGAGAAGAAGCAAGAAGTCGGGTCAAAGATAAATTGTATGGATGCGTGACCATCAAGGATTCTCTGTGAAATATTGTTATTTGCTGTTGCCTGAATGCATTTCCGCAAATACTTTGAAATCGTTGGGTAGAATATGAAAATCGAGTGTCTCATCCAAAATACAATTGTTCAGATGAAGATTAATTATCAACAACCTACAACTTGAGTGGAATTGTCTAAAAGATGTGTGATCAATGAAAACCATGTATGCGCGTTTTGCTTTAGAGAAGAAGAAACCTCAATACATATATTTTTGTCATGCGGTAATGGAATTTAGTGTGTGAATGGACTGGCAGTGTTGGTTCAGATTCTGCTACATCAGTATCAGAAAGTGTCGTACTTCAAATTTTACCCTCAGATTCTTTGGTCTTTTGCATATCATTTTAGGTCAATCATTTCGCATCTTGCATAATACCCAATTTATCAGTTGAAATAAATTTGTCGGAATTACAGCTGAATCGGTCAAATTAAAAGTCAACTGTGTAAAATTAGTGGACGGAAAATTTTAAAATCGAGCTTGCAGATGTTGGTGATATTAATTTATGTTTCGTGTAGTTTAACCTGACATGCTCATTTAAATTTTTCGACCACTTTTCGGTCGCATTTTTAGACAGTTTAAGTCATTTTAGCGGATAAAATTTATTTCAAAATTTGACCAAACGCTGTATTTTTCCGAATCGTATATTTTTTGTTGATCACTTTGATGTATTCATTTTATTTTATTGAGCACTTCGATACCAGCCCAATTATTTATTTTTTACCGTTTTTATTTTAATTTTTAATTAATTATTATTTTTAGTTAACTAGTTTTTTAATTAAATTTTTATTTCATTACAGTTTAATTTATTTTATTTTTATTTTTGTTTTCATTATATTAATGAAACAACTTGTTGATTAAGTATCATAATGCATCTTTATTTTTCTACTCATTTTAGTGGTCAAACCTGCTATGACACTCCTTACTCCTCCACGCCAGTTATTTGTCTTTTTTCATTTAATTACACTCATATAGTAAGTAAGATAGAAATTACATGCATTTTAAAAAAAAAAAAACATATTGTAGAAAGTCTCACGCGGATCCCTTCCACTATTATACACTCAAACACTCTTGACCTCCCTATAACTTCTCACCATATCACAACACACAATGCGATATAACACATTGACACACACATAAGCTTCAGATTTTTATTTTCACACAGTACTTGTTTTTTTTTTAATTTAAAATAAAGATACAAAAAACCATAAACTTCCATTCTATACTCATAATTCTACACAACGTGAATCATTCTTCCTCTCACAAGAAGTAGCATGTTCTCTCATCTCTTTCTATTATTATACATCTGAAGCAAGAAGAGGTAAATACTATTTCCAACACTTTCTTTTTATTAATTATTTTTGGGATTTGACCAATATAAGACAACTTTCAATAATGAAAAATCTTGAAATTTGTGGATAACAAGATCTAGTAATATGTTTTTTTAAACTTTATACTGTTTGTTTTATTTAAATTCCAAAATAGTAGATGTTAGTATCATTAGAGATGATTATGTAGTTTTCCATTATTGTGATATTTGTCTTTGCAGAAAATATTTTGATGTATATAATTTTAAATAATTGTTGGTGTATTGGTTCAGTAGATTGACACTCCATTGTTAATGTTTAATGTGTATATTATATTATTTATGTTTCAAGTTATATATATATATATATATATATATATATATATATATATATATATATATATATATATATATATATATATATATATATATATATATATATATATATATATATATATATATATATATATATATATATATATATATATATATATATATATATATATATATATATATATATATATATAAATATATTTTTGCTTCAGTTTTTTCTTTTTATACTTTTTTAATATATATCTCTTTTAAATAAATATATATATACATATTTTCCGTGTTTTTTTAGTTTATAGTATTTCTTAGTTTAAGTTAATGTGTTTTTTTCTTTTCTTTCTTTAAATTTTTTATTTATAATACATACGTTTATTTATAGTTATAATATATACAATTTTTCTTATTAGTTATAATATATATAGTTTTCTAATTATTAGTTATAATATACATGTAGATTTTTTGTCTAGTTATAATATATATTATACTCCTAGCATATACTTCTTCTTTTTTCTTTTTTTTAGTTATACATATTTATATATTTGCTTTATTGTTAATATTATTTTGATATTTTATTTTTAATTTTTTATGTCGGTTTTGTCGCAATAGAATTCATTGTGGATTTTATGTGTGTCTGAATTTTATTCACGATGTTTTGCCGTGATTATTTATCTTAGTTTTCGATGTTCTGTCGTGTATTTTCTCTCTGGTCACGATACTTTGCCGTGATTGTCTGTTTTTCTCACGATGTTTTTTCGTGAATGTTTACCTCTGCCATAGGACTTAGAGTCGCCGTGCTCTATTTAGTCGTCCCGCCGTGGACATTTCCTTCCTTACTAATTTAACTTTAGTTTAGAGTCGCCGCACTCTATGTAGGTGTCTCGCCGTAGACATTTACTTTCCCCTTGGAACCTTGACCACAGTCAAGAGTTCCTCACCCCTAGTTAGGGAAACTACGAGCGCTCTGATTTCTCATTGAGAATACGTATGCACAAGATGTGATTTCTTGGCGAGCTCACTAACAACTAACTTCCTGTTAGCATTTACAACTTAGGATTGGAGTCGCCGTGTCCCAAATAGTTGTCCCGCCGTGGAAATTTCCCTTGTTTACCCTTGTCGTAGGACTTGGAGTCGTTGTGCTCTATTTAGTCTTCCCGCCGTGGATATCCTTTACCTTTAGCCTTTAACCTTTATCCTAACCTTAGGATTTGAGTCGCCGTACTCATGTTTAGCATCCCGTCGTTGACATTCTCAACGTAGATTCAGGAGTCGCCACACTTCATGTAAGTACTTCCCTATGAATGCTTACATCCCCTTGGAACCTTGACCACAGTCAAGAGTTCCTCACCTCTAGTTAGGGGAACTACGGTTGCTCTGATTCCATTCCCGTCAGGATACGTAGGCACGAGATGCGATGTCTTGGCGAGCAAACTTTATACGTACTTTGTATATACCTTTAGATCTTTACCTTAGCATTTTTCCTTAGCAAGCAACTTTAGCATAACACAAATACTAACAAGAGGTTCCTGTAGAGTACTACAGATGTTTAGGATGTGAAATACCTACCCTAGGCATAACCAACCCCCGAACCTTTAGATCTCTTTGCTTAGCTTTAAGCCTTGCTTTTTGCTTTGCATTTTTATAGGTTTTTCTTTCTTTAAACTTTTCCTTTTTGAATAAATTAAAGTCTGGTTGTAAATTTAAAAATTAAAGATTCAAGTTAATTCAATAGTTTGATATCCGATTCTCACCGCAACAGAAAGCTTCATGTTGGTGTATTTGGCTTAGGAGAAATGAGATTCTATTTAAAGGGTGCATAAATGGGACAAAATTCGAGTTTTCATCATTCATATCAATATGCAGACAAATTAACTTTTATGATCACCTCAAGCAATACTCCTCTTGTTTGGGATTTCACTCCTCTTTTCTTTCTATCGTTTATTTATCATAACAAATTAGGGATACCTAGTTAAAGAAGTCAAGTTTGTTGATTATGCCAACTTTTAACTTGTTAATTAGCATAATTAATGTATGTTTTATTCTTAAAATCATCACAGAGTCCTCTCAATTTATTTTTGTACTTGTAGTGGTAGAAAACCACTTATAACTAATTTGTCATTGTTAGTTAGTCCAGTTACAATTAATTACAAATCGGTTATAGGATAATTGAATTAGCTAACTAACTTTTTATATCACTAAGCTATATCTTGAATCATGATAATTAATAAACCTTTATATTCATTCATGATAACTTCACTATGAAATGTGACTAATTAGTGTGTTTAAATAGTTACATTACGTGGCAAAATAATTAGCCAAAAAAAGAACCTTTCATCATTCAGGAAAACATACATATTTACATAAAACCTAATAGCATCATTTTCATAAAATCTATAATGTGACTGGCATTAAAGAAAACATAAGCTTTTTATCTATTTTCAACTTACAATCAAACATATTTCAAACTCAAGAAGAAGAAGCAAAGTTGATGAAATATTCAAACATAATAGAGATTTTTACAAGAATTCCCTTCAATCTTGATCTCAAGATTGATGAACAAACCCACAATATGATAGTAATGGTAATTATCAAGAACATCAAAAGAAAAGAAGAACAAATAAGAAGAAAAGAATGAGAGAAGAAATCTTTGGAGAGAATTGTTACCCACAAACTGTGGGACTTCTTATTGAACTTTCACTTGCTAACTGCAACTGTGAAATCTGTTCTGTTGTGATGTAGAATACAAAGCAAGGCACCCTATTTATAGTTTTAGGTTTACATTAGCCCAAAACATAAAAGGCCCAAAATATTCTAAATCAAATCTAATCATATGATATCAAATCTAATCATATGATATCAAATCATATCATATGATATCAAATCTAATCATATCAAATCACAATGAAATATATTTAACACACCACCTAATTCATTGTGTCTAAACTGTCTACATTCATCATAGCTCTTAGTCTTCTGAATTGGGTTGGGTCGACATCATCTTCATTTGAATCCTTCGACAGTTGCAATCTGGGCTCAGCTGCATTGACTGGTTCGATGGACTCCAACTCTTCAATCATTGCTTTCATCCACTTCGAATCTTTCAATGCCTCAGCTGCATTGACTGGTTCGACATCTGCGTAGAAAGCATAATGTACCAGCTCACCTTCCTCATCGACTACATCATCTGATGTAATTACACATTCTTGCAACCTTGCTGGCATGTGTCTTGTTCGTCGAGGTCTGCTTGAACCTGCTTCATCTGCAACTGGTTCCTGTCGAACTTCTATTTCGACTTCAGTGGTTGGTTCTTCACAAGAGATTCTCACTGAATCCTTCTTGGCATTCTCAATCCAATCTCATTCTTTAAGCTCATCTATGATCACGTCCCTGCTGATCACTACTTGCTTATTCACTGGGTCGAACAGCTTGTAACCTCCTGTCGAATGATATCCTATCAAGATCATCTGATTCGACTTATCATCAAGCTTCCTTCTCAACTGATCTGGCACATGTCTATGTGCTATAGATCCAAATACCTTCAAGTGACTGAGACTAGGCTTGACACCAGACCAACATTCTTCTGGTGTGATTCCTTCAAGCTTCTTCATCGGACATCTGTTCAATATATATGTTGTTGTCGAAACTGCTTCTCCCCATAATTATTTAGGTAGATGCTTTCCATTCAACATACTTCTCACCATATTCATGATGGTTCTGTTCTTGCATTCTGCAATCCCATTTTGCTGTGGAGTGTAAGGTGGCACCACCTCATGCACAATCCCTTCTTTTACACATAGTGTATCGAACTCTTTCGACACATACTCTCCACCACCATCAGTCCTCAGAATTTTCAGCTTTCGACCACTCTGTCTTTCGACCATGGACTTGAATCTGGAAAATACCTCAATCACATCACTTTTCTTCTTGATGAGGTAAGTCCATAGCTTTCGACTGTAATCATCTATAAACGTGACAAAGTATTTATTGCCACCAATCGAATCCACCTGGATTGGACCACATACATCAGAGTATATGACTTCAAGTATTGCCTTCGACTTCCTTCCTGCATCCTTGTTGAAGCTATTCTTGTGTTGTTTCGACTGAACACACTCCTCACAGACTTCACTTGGAATGTCGATTTCTAGTAATCCTGAAACCATATTTCTTTTCTTCAGTTCTCTGATGTCATTAAAGTTAAGATGACCTAGTCAAAAATGCCATAACCACTCATCTCTGCTGGCTGCAGTTGCTAGACATCTGTGCTCCATCACATTGAGTCCAATCTTGAAGGTCCTATTCTGAGACATTGGAGCCTTCAAGATTAATCTACCACCTGCGTCGAGAACTCTCATCATCTTGTCTTCGACAACTACCTTGTAGTTCTTTTCGACAAGCTGCCCTATACTGAGCAAGTTACTCTTCATGCCTGGTATGTACAACACATTGGAAATTGTTAACCTTTTGCCATCTTTCCTCATAATCAGAACATCACCAACACCTTCAGCTGCTAGAGTGTTGTCATTTGCAAACTTCACAGTATTCTTCGACGAGGGCTTCATGTTGACAAACCAATCTTTCCTTCCAGTCATGTGTGATGAGCATCCTGAGTCCAAGTACCATTGAACTTGGAATCTTTCTTCATCGTTTGTTGTGACCATTAGCAACGTTTCTTCTTCTTCATGTTTCGCCAGCTTTGCATCAGTCTCTTGATTTCTCTTCCTTTCTGGACAATCACTAGCATAATGACCATACTTCTGGCAATTAAAACATTGAATGTGGCTTTTGTCTGGCTTTCGACCACCACTTCTTCCTTTACCTGCAGCACCACCTCTTTGGTTGCCTTGGTTCCAAGTTTTCTTTTGATTCGACTGGTTTCCTCCTTTGTTGCCATTCCAGCTACCTTTGCCTTTTCTCTCCTTTTCCGTCTGTGCCTGCAAAGCCATATCTTTCGACTTTCCTGTAGCTCTCTCAGCCATCCTCTGTTCATGAGACTCAAGAGTCCCTTGAAGCTCTTCCTTCGTCAACACTGACAGATCTTTCGACTCTTCTATGGCAACTACCACGTGGTCGAATTTTGGAGCCAACGATCTCAAAATCTTTGAGACAACTGCTTTCGTTGTCAGCGTTTCTCCACATACTTTGATTTGATTCACCAACTTTGTAACTCTGGTGAAGAAATCTGTAATGCTTTCGTTGTCTTCCATCTGAAGCAACTCATAGGTTCTCTTGTGAGTTTGTAACCTCACCTCTTTCACCTTCTCTGCGCCTCCAAACGATTTTTCAAGAATCTCTCATGCTTCTTTTGTTGAGTCAACATCACTAACCTTTTCAAAGTTAGCAGGATCAACACACTGATGAATTATAAAGAGTGCTTTATAATCCTTCTTCTTCAATTCTTTGTGCGCAGCCTTTTCCGCCTCTGTTGCGTTCTCCCCATGCGATGTTACTCCGTCCTTCACAAGATTCCAAAGATCTTGATAACAGAAGATCACGTTAACCTGCTTGCACCAATTCTCATAATTGTCTTTCTTGAGAATTGGCAGGGTCGCCGGAAAGTTGTCGTTCGAATAGTTCATCGCTATCACTATCTTCCTTCCTTGAATCTATCAACCGGAGCTCTGATACCAGATGTTGGAAATTCACCTCACACCCTATGAAGAATTCCCTTCAATCTTGATTTCAAGATTGATGAACAAACCCACAATATGATAGTAATGGTAATTATCAAGAACATCAAAAGAAAAGAAGAACAAATAAGAAGAAAAGAATGAGAGAAGAAATCTTTGGAGAGAATTGTTACTCACAAACTGTGGGATTTCTTATTGAACTTTCACTTGCTAACTGCAACTGTGAAATCTGTTCTGTTGTGATGTAGAATACAAAGCAAGGCACTCTATTTATAGTTTTAGGTTTACACTAGCCCAAAACATAAAAGGCCCAAAATATTCTAAATCAAATCTAATCATATGATATCAAATCTAATCATATGATATCAAATCATATCATATCAAATTAATCATATGATATCAAATCTAATCATATCAAATCACAATGAATTATATTTAACAATTAACACCTAAAACTAACATCTTTCTTATTTCCACCTTGATTCCTTCTTCAACCAACCACGTCCATCGAAAACTACAAATTCAAAAAATATATATACACATAAATCTCCATTTTGAAAGTATTTCAAAGCTTAATAAATCAAATTTCAGTACCTTTATCTTTATCCTTCTACTGCATCTGGATGTTAACAGGAGCCACCTTCACAGCAGTCTGTCGTTTACGCAGCCAGTTCTTAAAACACGGGTAGGCCACCCAGCAGCCCATTGCACCGGCCAACACTACAATGATGGCGAAAAAAAGCTTTAAACCCAGTGGCATGGAGTTGTCATCGGGAGTTTCAACATCTGCAGGTGAAAATGAGTTGTCAAGAACACTTCTGAATGCCATTGTGATTTTCTTGATTGAATGGAGAAGAAGATGCAATGAAATAATGAGATGTGATGAAAGAATCAATCGGAGAAGAGAGAGAGAGAGAGAGAGAGAGAGAGAGAGAGAGAGAGAGAGATGGGTTGAGTTTTGTATTGAAGAGAAGTATTGCAGAATGAAGTTAGAAGTTAGTTACTGTGAGTTTTGTTAGTTGTAATTCAGTTAAGTTTGTTGAAAACTATTAGTTACTGTGTAAGTAACAATCACCTACAACTTAGTTAGTTAGTTATGGTGATCCCTCACTAATTCATTTTTGATACTAACAATAGAATACAACGAGTATAACTTTTTCAGTCAAAGAACAAGATCGAGGGAGAAATTCGTTATTGAAAGTGGGGTCCACAATTGATTAATTTTATATGGGTAATGGATAGTGTATATTGATGAATGATACATCATTTTATTATATTTAATTATTTATTTAATAGTTTAAATTTAAAGAAATTTTAATACAGTTTACTCTATGGTAATTCTATTCAAATTTTTAAGGTGGATTAATCCTTAGAGTAATTGATTTTAAATGTGTAATGTTTTCAATTTTATTTTAGAAAAGAATGTTAATATTTTATTATATTTGCAAAATGACATCTTAATAATTTGCAAATCATTTTTTTAATTTGAGATGGATAAAGTATTATTTTTTATTTTAATTGTTACATTTTAAGTTTTATATTTTTTGTTTTACTTTTGAAAATATTTATAAGAAGTAGGAGTAGAAAATTTTATTGAAATCAAGGTAAATATTAAGAAATAAAAATTGTTTATTAGGAAAGAGACAGATGAAGTTTGGTGTTTGAAGGAAGAGAATGGTGGAATAAGATGTTGAATTCGGGTGGAAAGGGTAGCATAGGTTTGAGTTTTAAGTTTGTCTATACATTTGTGATTGTTAGATTAATTATTTAATTAATTAAATTTGGATTGACATAATTAATCATTAATAAATTATATTATAGTCAATTGTAATTAAACATTAATTATAGATAAATTATTTTGATTGGGTTTTGTGTCTGAATGGATCGTAATTAATGGGTTGAATCATTCAGTTTGTCAGCAATGAAAGGTCATTGTCCCCCAACCGTTTAGTTATTTAAGTATTATCTCATTAGACGATTAAACATATTCTGAAAACCTAGACGGTAATAAAAGTAGTAATCCTCTTATACTCACTATTCTCAACGGTCATTATTCTGAAAACCTATGACTTATTTATGCAATATAAATATTGTAGAAAGAAACATACATCTATCATTATAGTGTGTAGTTGAGCAACTGAGATTCTAAAAAGTTTGAAGCTCTCTCGATCCCGGAAGACAAAGGTGGAACAGCTATCAGAGTAAACAACTTCAATTTCAATTTCAAACATATGCGTGGAAAAAATGGTCAAATTTCTCTGGGTTAGTGGCTCGATAGTTAACTTAATAAGTATAGAAACATAACTACAAAAAAGAAAAACATAAATAAGTAGAAGTATGAGTTATAAATTTATGTTTCTGTATTTTGGCCAACAACATAAGTATATGGTGGTTTATTCCCTTTAGAAACTTTAGGGCATTTATGAAATGCCTAGTAATGTCAATTGTATTTCGTTGTTTTGAGTTTGTAAGTGGTAGTCACAGTAACAGAGAAAGTAAGTTGACATAAAGAAAAACAAAATATTCATAGATTTATAGATAGAACACAAAGAACGAATATTTTTAGGATCAGTGGTTCTTACATCTGGAATGTTATAGTCCCAAGGACTGAGTTGAGAACTGCAGAGTTTTGAGATTGCATCAGTGAATGTGAACTCACACCTTGACTCAATATTTCCATAAATAAGTCCTTAGGGATCCTATACTGAAAAAAGTATTTCAATCACTTTGTATGAAAGTAAAAAGTAAGGAATGGTTAAAGCAAGTATTAACATCTTACAAAATTAGTACATATCTATAAACTCTGACTGAGCCACCTTGCTCAATAAACACTTGAGACTTCTTGCTCAGTCCCTCACACGGAGACTTCCCCTTGCTCAATCAGACTAGCTGAATAAGACTTTCACAGCTCAAGCACTTAAGCAATAAGACTTACGTGGCTTAAGTATCTTGGCTCAAGACTTGTTGCTTGAATTCCAATGAGACAAGACTTTTTGCTCGAGCACATAGTAGAAGACTTAATTTAAACTACTGAAGGCTCAGCAGAATAGAGAATAAGGTCTACATTGTAACACCCTTCTAAACCCCGCGGAATATATATAAATAATCAGAGTAAATTATCATGCATCTCAAATAAGGGTGTCACATATAATTCAAAACATCACACATATACTTGTCATGCTCAATAACACTTTAAATAAATTCATGCTTTTCATATACTTTCACATAGCATGTAGCAGCAGAATTACTTCAATCATAAATTAACATAATGAAAGCCTCGTGATCAAGTCATTCATAATCATCACTTAGGCATAAAAGCTGATACTCTACATAACTCAAATAACAATAACAAAATAAAGTAGAGTGCATAAAGCATCTCTCGAAATATGAGTCGAAATGTTCTCAATGTTACATGATCAGAGCATGACTCAACCCAAAATAAATAGAGAAACTAAAACAAGTTACTCCAACGGCTACCTCGCGCTAGAAGAAACTTTATTCCTCATTACCTAAGCGATGTCGTACACATTCCAACAGAAGGGTGAGAATTCACATAATTATCGAAATCATAAGATAATATATAATTTATGACATACAAACATAACATAATTATTCTCACACTCCAAAAGCTTCATCAACATATCATCACTCAAGTGACCATACTATTCACAAGTACATACTCACAATTCCATAATTCATCTCATCAACTCATCTATTTCACATATTTTGCATAATCTCATATTGCAAACATATACATGATGTGACTCAATGCAAGACTCTAATGCAACTCATGCATGTGGTACCAATCACTTGTTATTATTTTTCAGTTTTTACATTAAACAGGGTTCGTTCCCTAAACCAATAACACACAAAAAGCCCATTTCTTAAGCTTTCAAATCCCGCTCTAGGTTTGGGACAAGTCACTAGGTCCCACGGAACTAACAAGCATTGCCTCTTGACAACAAATGATGCATGTGCAAGTTCAAAAACCATATTCAACTAAGATCATTCCCTAATCTTAATATTCATGCATATCTTCAATAATTCATCACACTTGAATTACCACAGAATTACACGTACTTGCACATTTTTATGAATCATCCACACACAATTCACTTTCAAATGGTATACAACACATTTTACAATACACTCACGATTGTATTATCATTACAACAAGCAATAACTATCATGTATTTTATGTTGTCACACCCAAAATATACTTATACAAGCACACACACAAGTATTTATCATTCACTAATAATTTCATAACCGGCAGCAAACAGTAAAACAATTTATTAATAGAACATATACACAATTGACTCCCCAAACATATTAGATATAAAAATTGTTCTGAGTTGTGTCGGGACCTGCCCCTCGGTTGGGCAGGCCCAACCCAGTGTTGTTGATGAGGCCTAACAAGGCCCAATTCCCCTATATCAGGCACATGCCTCAACAAGGCACACTAAGGCTCAATTCCCCTCTATTGGACAGAAGACTCTCTTAACGGGGAAGCGCGTGGCCCAATTCCCCTCTGTCGGGCACAAGCCTCAACAAGGCACACTAAGGCTCAATTCCCCTTTGTCGAGCAGAAGACTCTCTTAACAGGGAAGCCCACGCGCTTCCCCCACGTTCTCCACGTGCCCCCCACGCGGGGACACGTCATCAGGAAATTACCCACTTCCGAAAGAGATGGTCAGCACTCCTTCCGAAGATCACGGGGCAGTTGATCCAGGGCGAAGACCACGTACTGGTCTTCACTACGCCATGTAAGCATTGGTAGTTACTTGTGTTGGGCTTGGAAATCCGACCCAATGTAAAGTAACGGTTGGCCCTGTGCTAGGGGCACATTATAAATACTTTCTTTCACTAGAGGATCAGGTATCGTGTTCACTACACCTTTTCTCTATACTTGCTTTCTCTCTCTCTAACTCTGTTACTCACTTAAGCATCAGAGCACCTTGCAGGTACACCCGCTCCTTTACTACACCGGTGAAGGCAGCAGCTCACGACGCGTGGCAGAATACTGATTCCTTTCTGATCAGATGAGATCAGTGGCGCCGTCAATGGGAATCCTTTACTTCCCCGTTCTTTCTCCTATCCAAGCATAGAAGCTCAAGAATCAAAGCAACCTTCAACTTCCATTATGATCATGGCCAGCCCACGCGACGACAATGCTCCAGAAACCTCCTCCATCCCCTTCACCAACGGAGACGGCCACGACTCCAATACGGTCGTCTGCAACGAAGAAGGCAACTACAGGGACGGGTGCACCGTCTCTCCCTGCTCAGAAGACGTGGCCTTCAACGTCGCCCAGCGTTTCGACAGCGATCAACCAGACTAACCTGATGATCTTCCAGCAGAACGACCGAATAGGGATGCTCGATAGGGAAAAGCCATCACGCTCTCCCCTGCAGATACATCGTCGCCCAGTTTCCAATAGCCCAGTCTCAGAGCCCCTCTCCCTGACCGACTGGGCGTCGCCCTCGCTTGGAGAGACCACAATCGATGGCTTCCCAGAAGCGCTAACGGTCACCTCGCCAGAAGGAACGACGCTCCCCAGCTCAGAAGAAGAGCAAAGCGAAGGAGGCGTTACCAAGCCAAGAGCCCGACCGAGGAGTCTTCCCCGACGGAACAAGAACAACCAAGGGTCAATCTCCCCCTTACTATCACCTGTAAGGAGTGACGAAGACGTCCAACGTTCACCACTGTGTAGGGCCATCAGAGAGGCCCCACTACCCATCGGGATGGAGAAACCCCCACCTTTAGCAACTTACGATGGCACGAACGACCCGGACGACCACATAGAAAGCATCAACGTGATGCTCGATTATATGAATGTGCGAGGAGCCATCAAGTACAGGTTTTTCCCCACTACCGTGAGGAAGGGTGCCATGGTATGGTACAAACGCCTCGCACCCGAATCCATCACCTTCTGGGGAGAACTAAAGAGGCAGTTCTCCAGGAACTTTACGGATTCTCAATGCCATCCGAAGATAGAGAAAGCCCTAGAAGCCATTATCTAGGGGAGGAACGAACCTCTCCGAGATTACATAGAGAGGTTCAACCAAGAGGCCGTCTAGGTGTCCACCACGGACGACATGAAGAAATTCCTAATCCAGAGAGGCATAAGACCTCACTCTGACTTCGCCAAGGCCGTTGGGATTAAACACCCCTGTACCTTGAATGCTCTTATCTATAAAGCTCAATCATACATTCAGTATGAGGAGATAGAGGCCGCGAACACCGCTCGTGACACGTGGAACCAATAGGGCTTCTGGGGCGCCAGGCATCAGGTGGCCGCTCCTCCTCGACGAAGCGGGGAAATAAGAAAAGAATACCGACCCCGCGAGCAGATGGGACCTGCGGGCAGGTTCACTGAGTACATGATGCTCACAGCTCCCTACAAGCACATCTTGGTCGAATATATCAATTCGAAATTCCAGAGGGGCAGTGTCTGTTTTCCGAAGTCGATGCCCCTGTAGCCCAACATGGACAAATCCAAATACTGTCAGTTTCACCAGAGTCACGGACACGTCACGGAGGATTGCATTCACCTCAAGGATGCAATTGAGATCTTAATAAAAGAAGGGCATCTGAAGTCGTACACCCGGCGAGGTGAGGTTCCTCGACTTGAGACCCATGAAGCCAAGAAGGTCGAGAAAGTGTCACCTCCCTCTGACGAAGCGGGCCTATAGGTCGCCCTGTGTATCTCCCGACAGGAGGATTTCCTCCTATTCAGCGAGCCCTTCAGACCGTTATCCACCCATAGCCCGTGGGAGGATTTCCCTGCCACCCTGGTCATATCCAGCGATGAGCCTAGTAAGCTATTGATCGGGTCGGTCAAGAGGAAGTTCGAGGAACTCATCAACAAGAGCTCAAAGACGAACGCAAACTGTCACGGTGAAATTTGGATACCAAGCTATTGACGAGCTTGAATCTTAATTCATTTGCAACCGAACTTTAATTTATCCAAAGGAAGGGAAAAAGATCGAATTACCCACAATACAATGCAAATGCAAAAGCTAGAGAGATATAGGTTCGGGGGTTGGTTAAACTTAGGGAAGATGCTAGCATCCTAAGTTTATGTAGTACTCTATAGGAACCTCTTATTTTATGTTTGTTTTATTGCTAAGGTTTATCTGCTTAAGGGTAAAAGAACCTAGGGGTTTATTTCTAAGTATACTCGACAAGATATCGCATCTTGTCCCTACATATCTTGACAAGAGTGGAATCAGAGTATCTGTAGTTCCCCTAAAGGGTTTGAGGAGTTCTTTGACTATGGTCAAAGTTCCTACGGGATAAGGTAGTTGATTGATTGATTTTAGAAGAAAAGATGAGTTGTCATTTTAAGGGAGATTACTTGATTTAACCACCACAACTTTGTAGGAAAATAGTCTTTGCATCGTCTTAAGAGAATGGCTCAAGTACTCGGATTGTCAACAAGTACGCCTTTATCTCTCCTAAGGCAAAGTCCCTACATATTGATTGAATTGTTATGGGGTAGAAGTTTTATCTCAGTTAAGATGATTAACATCTTATCCTCTAATGCGTTTGAATAAGTTTGATATTGAGTTGTTGAATGTGTTTGTCTAAGTTGTAAAGATAAAAAGGTCCTCCTTATGGGGTAGGATCTAAACCTAGAAAATCGACTTGAATGGGATCAAGGATCAATGGGGAGTATGATGCAAGTGAGATGCATACGCGTAATTTTTACGTTACGCGCAGGTTCTCCCTTTGGACGTTTATGCGATGCGAGAATGTAAAGGACGAGAAAATAAATTGCGGTAAATAAATGCGGGAAATAAAAGACATACACACGCATGAAAGCGCTAAATGCATGAGAGTGAGTGCAAGCGCGCGATGTTAATTTTAGGCGTAGTTGATTAATTTTAAGAAAGGTTGATTTTAAGAAAAAATTATATTATTTGATTTAAGAAAATGTTTAATTAAATTGGTTTTAATCATTTAAATAAGAACGGTTGTGATTATGAATTGATTTTAAGAGAAGTTAATTTAATTTATTAGCAAAAAGATTTGATTAGTTAATTTTAAATAAAATAGTTTTGTTATTTTATCTTGTAGAAAAAGGGTGATTTATTTTATCAAAACAAAAGAGATTGATTTAATTATAAAAGGTGGAATTAATAGTTTACTAAGAAAAGTTATTTAATTAATTAACGAAAAAGGGGGAACTATCAGATCCGTTGGAGATCTACGCGTGATTAGAATGAGGCGCATAGCATGTGTGGGTGTGGTGTGAGATATACATTATATTATAATGTTGCAGCAAGAACCAAAACAAAAGTAAAAGAAGAAAACAAACAACAGCATGGGATAAGACTCCCATTCTCCCTTTCCCTTCTCCTTCTTCTACCACTTCTTCTCCTTTGTCCTCTTATGGTTTGTTCTGCAAAAACACAAAGCAATTAAATATATATAAATGATTTGGAAAAAAATCGTTACCCAAAGATGAGAGTTGGTGGTGGCTTTGAAAACGGCGACGGTGGGCTTCAATTTTCTCCTTATGGTGGAAGCTTTTTTGGGGGGGAATATGGCAGAATTTCCTCTTGGTGAGAACTTTCGTGTGTGGTTGTTGTTGTTGGTGTCCCGAAGTTGGGAAATTCTCCATGCTTTTATAAGGGAATGGATGGGCCTCCAATAAATATGGCTCTTAAAAACCTTCCTTTTTGAGTGATTCTTGTCTGATTGCTGGATGATTTGGGGAGACAACCATTTAATTTCCTTCTAATTCCGTTTGATTCTGTTGAGAGAATGTTGGCTCTAATTTGGGAAGTTCCAATCTTTCCCTTTTTTATGCTGCAGCTTCAAACGAAATTATGAAAAAATATGCTCCAAATATGACTTCGACTCCAACACAAAAGTCGTAGCTCTCTCTCTTAGCTTTCCGGCGATTTTTAGAACGCCTCAAACGGATTTCCAGAACTCCAGTTACGATCGTTTTCGTGCAGACTGCTGAAGCTGGATTTGCTGTTATGACTTGCCTCTTACGACTTGCCTCTGATGAATTGCTTCTGAAGAATTTCTTCCGGAGCGTTGCCTCTGGGTGTTGCCTCTAATTTGGGAAGTTCTAATCTTTCCTTTTTTTATGCTACATCTTCAAACGAAATTCTAGAAAAATGTACTCTGGATCTGACTTTGACTCCAACACGAAAGTCGTAGCTCTCTCTCTTAGCTTTCCGGCGATTTTTAGAACACCTCAAACGGATCCCCGAAACTCCAATTATAATCGTTTCCGTGCAGACTGCTAAAGCTGGATTTGCTGTTATTTCCCTTTTTTATGTTGCAGCTTCAAACAAAATTCTGGAAAAATATGCTCCGTATCTGACTTCGACTCCAACACAAAAGTCGTAGCTCTCTCTCTTAGCTTTCCGGAGATTTTTAGAACGCCTCAAACTGATTCCTAGAACTCCAACTACCATCGTTTCCGTGCAGACTGCCGATGAACTTCTTCTGAAGGCTTACCTCTGACGTTGTTTCCGAGGAGTTGCATCTAAAGGGTGCCTCTGACGTTGTTGCCTCTTTGGCTTTGAATTAAGTTTCCACGCGAATAAATCCTCGCCATCTTGGATTTAAATTTGCAACTTTGAAGAGCTTTATTTGACTTTAAAATATCTGCACAGGTGGGTTAGGACAAACATGCACACACAAGCATAAAGAATAAGGAAAGCGGGAGAAAAACGGAGGTGGGATCTTAAGGTCAAAAATTATGGTGTGACACAAACCTCAATAAATTCAAAGGTTAATCGAACTCGATTACCTTTTACCTCGAGGAGCTTCCCGGGAGTGCATCTAACTCCTGAATTCCCCTCCTGATCATGGCTCAGATGGCGAACTTCGACGTACGCCGAATCCTAGTCGACCAGGGGAGTTTGGTGGACATAATGTACGTCCATCTGTTCACGGCCCTCTAGCTCGACGAGAGCCACCTGACCCCGTATTTTGGATCTGACCTCCAGGGTTTCAACGGTACTACCACCAAGCCTTAGGGATATGTGGAACTGCTCGTCACATTTGGGCCGGAGGAGACGGCTAGACAGGTGAAGGTCCGCTTCCTGGTAATTTAATGCCCATCCTTGTACCAGTGCATCCTAGGAAGGCCGACCTTGGCTGAATTAACCGCGGTACCATCTACAGTCCACCTGAAGATGAAGTACTACACGACTAAAGGGTGGGTCGTTACCCTTCATGGGGACATCGAGGCGGCCATGAGATGCTTCGAGGCAGCACTCAAAGGGCTCAACTCGATCAACGTCCCCCCAAGTTGACTGGTAGGCTAGCTTGAACTGAGGAGCAGAAGTCAGTCCCTCACGTCAACTCCATCGACCTCGACAGTCACTTCCCCAGCAAGCAGGAGCAAAGCACGGAATCCGAAGACGCGCCTCCAGCAGACAATGGACACCTCTCTCACCTAACACGTCTTACTCCAGACGGAGACTTCGAGCTTATCACGCTCAGAGACGACCCAGAAAGAAGCATGAAGATCGGCACGGGACTCCCCGACCTGGCGAGGAAACAGCTTAAAGCTTGCCTCTAGGAGAATGCTGACTTATTCGCTTGGATCGTTGTGGAGATGCCTGACCTCAACCCCGACGTAGCATGCCACCACCTCACCATAGATCCGGCCTCTAGGGCCATAGTTTAACATAGGCGTACGCAGTCTTCCGAGAAAGCAGAGGCTGCTGAAAAAGCTGTAAAAGATCTTCTGCAGGCAAAATTTATATCAAAAGCCCAGTACACAACCTGGCTGTCCAATATTGTAATAGTTCAGAAACATAATAGAAAATAGGGGATGTGTGTTGACTATACTGATCTCAACCGGGAATTCCCCAAAGATGCTTACCTGTTACCTAACATCAGCAAACTCGTCGACAATTCTGCAGGTTTTAAATTGTTGTCCTTTATGGACATGTACTCGGGGTACGATCAAATCCCCATGGCGAAGGTCACCAAACAATACACGGCCTTCATGACCGATTTGGGCAATTATTACTACAATGCAATTCCCTTCGGTTTGAAGAACATCGGCGCGACCTATCAGTGCATGATGAGTATGGTCTTCTGGGGAGAAATCGGGGGCACGCTCGAAGCTTACATGGACGAAATGATTGTGAAGTCACGAGAAGATATCGACCACATCACCCATATCAAGAAGGTCTTCGAGACAGCGATGAAGTGCAGGATGAGGTTCAACCCTGAGAAGTGCACCTACAGCATACGAGCAAAAAAACTCCTCGGACTCTATCTAACGGAATGAGGAATAGAAGCAAACCCAGATAAGTGTGGGGCTTTCTCCGAGTTCTCCACGCCAAACACAAAGAAGTCCATTCAATCACTATACGGGATGCTCGCATCTTTGTCACGATCCGTCACCAAGTCTGCTCAGCACGTTTTTCCCTTCTTTAAGCTCCTATGCAAGGAGGACGCATTTAAATGGACCGAGGAGTGCGAGAAGACCCTCCTCCACCTCAAGCAAGTCTTCTTAGAACCACCAGTGATGTCGAGGCCCGAGGTCGGGGAAACCCTATACTTATATCTCGCTGTCGCCATGGAGGTCGTCGGTGTAATGCTGATCCACGAAACCCCCAAAGGGCAGAAGCCGATATACTTCACGAGGAAAAGCCCTCCAAGGTCCCGAGCTTAGATACCAGTAGATCAAGAATGTCGCTTTGGCCCTCATCAACGCGGCCAGGAGGTTACAGCATTACTTCCTGGCCCATACAATCATAGTCAGAACCGACCAGCCCGTCAAACAACTACTCGAGCGGTCGGACATGTCGAGAAGAATGCTCATATGGTCGCTCGAACTCTCCAAAGTTGATGTCCAATACGAGAGTAGAAAATCCCTCAAGGCTCAAGTTCTGGCCGACTTCGTCGCGGAGATGGCTTCCACAGAGTCCCCAACCCCCAGGGCGCACAAATGGACCATCTTCGTCGATGGCGCCTCTAGCTCGACAGAAAGTGGAGCGAGTATTATACTAGAAAACTAAGAGGGTATCCTGATAGAAGTCTCCCTCGCCTTGGCGTTCCCAACATCGAACAACCAGGCCGAGTATGAGGCATTCCTCACATGACTCCGTTTGGCTGAAGACCTTGGTGTAAAGAAGGTAAAGATCTTTACCGACTCGCAGCTCGTGGCCTTCCAGGTACGGGGAGAGTATCAAGCCAAGAACGACAAACTCGTTGATTGCCTCTCCTTAGTAAGAGAAAGAATGAAAATTTATGATTCCGCAGAGGTACGACGTGTCTCACGCGAACACAATACCCGGGCAGACATCTTGTTGAAACTGGCTAGCATGAAGAGGAAGGGCGAAACAAATCTGTAATCCAGGAGCTTCTCTCCTGCCCTAGCATCAAGAAGGACACAATAACTACTGAGGTAAACACTATCAACGACGGTAACTGCTGGATGACCTCTGTGTACGCCTACCTCAGCATAGGGCGACTCCCCGACGATGCCAAATAGGCGAGCATGGTTAGACATTAAGCCTGCTCGTACGTCTTAATTGAGGACAAACTGTACAGACAGGAATTCTCCATCCCCCTCCTCACGTGCGTCGACGAATCCAAGGTACCGGGCATACTCCAAGAGATCCACGAAAGGATTAATGCCCAGCACCTGGGCGGAAGATCACTTACTCACAAGGCCCTACGAGCGGGATAATATTGGCCCACTATGCAACAAGACGCCAAAGAGCACGTCAAGAAGTGCGAGAAATTCCAAAGGCACAGGGACATGCACCTGGCCCCGTCAAATGAGCTCAAAACACTTTCGTCGCCATGGCCATTTGCCTGGTGGGGGATGGATATCCTTGGGCCCTTCACCATCGGGTCCTACCAAAATAAATATTTGATAGTCGGCGTCGACTACTTCACTAAATGGATAGAGGCTGAAGCCTTAGCCAAAATCACGGCCCAAAACATACTTTGTTTCTACGAACTAAACATACTTGCTCGGTTCGGCGTAACCCAAGTCATCGTCACTAACAACGGGATACAGTTCACCAAAAAGAACTTCCACTTTATCACCAGGCTGGGCACAAAGTAACACTTCTCGTCAGTCGAACACCCGCAGACAAATAGGCAGGACGAAGCCACGAACAGAGTAATTATGCGCAGCCTGAAGCAAAGGCTTGGAGACGCCAATAAGAGATAGGTCGAGGAGCTACACAACATCCTCTGGACCTACAGGACCACCCCGCACTCGACAATCGGGGAGACCCCATTTCGACTGACCTACGGGACTGAGACAGTGATTCTGGTGGAAATAAGGGAACCTTCCAAGAGAACTGATTCCCCCTTCCCAAGGAGGCAAACAAAGAGGCAGTAAGGGAAGAACTCGACCTAGTCGAGGAAATCAGGTCGGGGGTCTCCCTACAGGAAGCCTCGCTGAAATAAAGGATAACCTTGCGGCATGAAAGCAAAGTTACCAAGTGTGAGTTCCAGGTGGGCATCCTGGTCCTACAAAGGAACCAGAAGGATTCGCGCGAGGGCAAGCTTGCCGCAAACTGGGAAGGCTCCTACCTTGTCCCAGACAAAATGGGCAACAGGGCCTATTACCTCGAAAACCTACATGGGGAAGAACTTGCTCGACCATGGAATGCAGCGGGGACCCCTCAATCGAGCTCCACAACTGTCGTACCATTAAGGTAGAACACCTAGCTTGCGATGGGAAGTTCACACCTAGGCAAAGACCTCGATCGAGATCTTGGCCCGTCATCGATCGGATATCGACCAGTTCCGCGCACAATCGTCCATGAAATAGGTTAGCAAGAAAGCAAACAGAAATGCAATTCCTACATAGAAAACAAGGAAACATAGAAAATAAAAGCACGCGCAACGTAAAAGTAAAGTCACTACATTCCTAAAAATAGCGGGAAGATCCCATTGTTCAAGAATTACAAGAATGGCACGCATGCCAGAAATAAATACATCAAAAGTAGGCACGCAGGCCAGAAAAACAACATAGGCACACAGGCCAGAAAAACAACATAGGCACGCAGGCCAGAAAGATAGAAACACCTCCTGCTCATCGCCCACCTCGGCTTGGCCATCATCTTCCTCCTCGGTTCTCGGTGCGACCCTCGACAACCTGATGAAAGGGCCTCGTCCCTTCGGTAATGAACTGAACATCCAGATTCATGATTCAGGGCTGCTCCAAGGCACTGTTGTAGCCCACCTTGAGAGCTCCTACGCAGTCCTGCTCGAGTTGTCGGATCCTCGACACCAGAGCCACCTGAGACGCCATGAGCTTCTCCTCAGCAATCTCATCCTTCGCAGACTGGGAAGTCGTCTCCAACTCTGCAATCCATGCTAAAAGCCTCGTCCTCTCTTCACCAGCGGCCTTTAACTTCTTTTCCACCTCTCTGTGGAGCTTAAGCTGGGCGACACTCTTTTCTTTGGCCTGGTCGAGATCAGCCGCCAGTTTGTTCCTCTCTGCCTCGACGGTCGCAAGGTCTTCCTGCAGTTTGGATAGGTCGGAAGAAGAGCAGGCCTCATCATTGAGGACCAAAGTCATCTCGAAGACCCGCATCACCGCGGCCAGATCCTCCATTAGAGCTTTCTTTATCGTCTTCCGATCAGCGCCCAAAATGGCCTTGGTCTCAACAGCACCCACAATCGGGGAGTTGGCCCCACTGAAGTAAGCGAGCTACATGTGGCACGGTAGGAGAAAAAACCTCTCCTCAGCATTGCCCTCGGTGAGGTCAGCGGTCTCGGGCTCACTAACCCACGGCCTCTTGGATGTCCATTGCGAGGATGGGGATTGGCTGCCTTGAGGGAAGAGGGGGAGTCATCGGGCCCCTGGTCGAGACCAAAAATTTATTGTACTTGGTCAAACCTCCCCTTACCAGCTTTCCTCACGCCTCTGTTGGTCGCCAACCTCTTCACAGGCTCTTACATGCTCGACATTTGTCCTGCAAAAGAAAAATAAACAAGTCAGTAGATCGCAAACCAACAGCGAACGCACAGAGATAGCCCAAGCAAAAAGCGGACCTACTACCTAAAAGACACATGGCTTCCTCATCGGACCCACACTTGAGGAGGGCCTTTGTATTGATCAACCGCGACTCCCTAAGAATCTCCCCATTAGAGTCGAGGATAAAACTACCATCCAGCATCACACACTTTGCAGGGGTAAAACTAGCGACAAATGCGACCAGCTTCTGGTAGGCCACCTGGTCATCGACATCCAACGAGCTCGCTCGCACTATGTAGTTATCCGTGCCTTTGTCGAAATGCTCCTCCGTCTAAATCAACGGAAACTTCGGCACTAAGACTTCCTCCGACTGCCCATCCTTCTCCCGGACCTCAAGGTTGAAAAGCGAGTCCACGGCCGCATGAGTGACGGGTTTGATAAAGTAGTGTCGGTCTTTGAAAGTATGGATGGAATCCAGATATGCCTGAAACAGTCTCCTCGGCTGCTTCAAAGACACCTAGTTGTTTTGTCCATCAAACATTTGTATTTGAAGATGGAAGACGCAGAAGAAGAGGGTGAGCGTGGCCCCGACATTGAGATGGAGACAGACGAGCTTGTACGTCCGCACGAACGCGATCGCGTTAGCATGTAATTGCAAGGGCGCCAGTCGCAGTCAGTCAAAAACTCCCCATTGAAAGCCAGTGTAGGGCAGACGCAAGCCCACTTCCCGGAAAGTAAATTCATACATAAGGAACGTCATCCCCTTAAAGGCCGAGCATATCCGATGGTTTGCTCGTGGTTTGTACACCTATCAGTTCAAGGGGGAATCCTCACAGCGGTCCTCGACCGTAGCGTGGGCGTCGGACTCGTCCACGACAAAGCGAGAAGAAACACTCAGGGGCTCCTCCCCGACCTAATCTGCGGTAGTCTGTCTTCCCTCTTTACCAGCCTGCACCATCGGGGATTCAGGTTCGTCGTCAATTTCAAATGACCCCCTCTACCGAAGCAGCCATCTTCACCTGAAAAGTAGAGAAAATTGGTGAATTCAACATTCCATATCAAATTCACCCTTCCACCGTATATCAAGTGAAAGGGCGAAAAGGGGAGCACCCCTAAAGGCAGGGCATCTCCCGCCTCAACAGGTGAGAACCGAGCCCCTGGGACTTTCATCAGGTCCCCGGGGCATTCATTCTATGTCCCTGGGGACTTCATTGCTTGTCCCTGGGAGTTTCATCCAGAACTATCCTATATCCCCGGGGTCTTCATCACTTGTCCTCGAGAGGTTCATCCAAAACTATACTATGTCCCCGGGGGCTTCATCGCCTATCCCCGGGAGGTTCATCCAGAGCTATGCTAATTCAAAGAAGTTCCGGCATATTTGCCGGAAACTTCACAGTCTCCCCGGGACATTCATCAAGTCCACCGGAGAAACTGTCAGAAAATAGGAAAATGAAAGTAAAATAGTGGTGACTTACTTAGTACGGAGATTTTGGGAAGATGATACGACGGTGGACGGTGAACGTCTCAGTGCAGAAGATAGAGAAGAATAGGAAGCGTTTTGAATGGAAGAAGGGAAAAAGTAAGACTGAAGCAGACTCAGTCTTATTTATAAGCCTAGCACGGGACTCGAGGCGCCCCTAGGCACTCAAACTCCCCTACCCCTAGCCGCCCTAGCTAGGCAATAATTTCCTAACACATGGCACCACCAGAAGCTTCGCACCCATTTGTCTTCCCCTCGACATTGAGATCGAGCATGTCCGCTCGCTTCGCATCCCCCCGACATGTTGTCTCGTCGAGCGTCTTCCACTCTTGGCCTTGTGTATGAATCTCAATTCTATACGTCAGGCAAAAGGACATCTTCCGAAGAGATCCTCGACACCTCGACCTGCCCTTAAGTCATTACTCATCCACCTAGGAGCAACGACTTAGAGGGCTCCTGTTCTGGACTGGACCGAGACCTGCCCCTCAGTTAGGCAGACCAAACCCAATGATATGCTAATGAGGCCCAACAAGGCCCAATTCCCCTCTGTCGGGAAGAAGACTCTCTTAACGGGGAAGCCCACGCGCTTCCCCAAGTTCTCCATGTGGAGACACGTCATCAAGCAACTACCCATTTCCGAAAGAGATGGTTAGCCCGTCTTCTGAAGATCACAGAGCATTTGATCCAGAGAGAATACCATGTAATGATCTTCACTACGCCACGTAAGTCTTGGCAGTTACTTGTGTTGGGCTTGGCAATCCAACCGAATGCAATGTAACTGTTGGCTCTGCGCTGGGGGCACATTATAAAAACCCTCTTTCACTAGAGGGTCAGGTATCTTGTTCACTACACATTTTCTATGTACTCCATCTCTCTCTAACTCTGTTACTCACTTAAGCATCGGAGCACCTTGCAGGTACACCCCCTCCTCCTCTAATACACGGGTGAAGGCAGCAGCTCACGACGCGTGGCAAGATACTGATTCCTTTATGATCAGTTGAGATCAAAAATATTGGGCAAACAATTATGTTATCTATATTATTTTATAGCCATGTTCATTAGCTTTCCAACGCTTCGAACGGGGATCAAAACGGACTTATGGATCAAAAGTTACGTTCATTCTGTCATCACTCGCTACAGGTTCGCTACTGCTCGCGTCGTGACTTTCGCTACTGGCTTGCTACGCGATGTTCGCTATGCGAACTCTCCAGGATAACAACCCGGAAAAATGCGATTTTTGCAGTTTGGAGGCCTTTCGGACCTCCGAATTCGATTCCGTAAAAAATTCAAATTCTAGAATTCGAAATACTACCATTATATGACAAATATAACAGCCTAAAACACATATTTAAGAATCCTACCATCATACATCATGTAATCATCAATTTTAAAACCATTGAAATTAGGGATTTTGATCCTAAATATGATACTACCCATTATACACTATCATACAATCCCATAACCATGTAAAGACCCACACTTACCTTGATTCCTTGAATTCTAGAGCTCTTGGGGTTTTCTCCTCCTCTTCTCCACTTCTCTCTTTACCTCTTTTCTTCTTTTCTATCTTTCTAACCCTATTTTATCTCTTTCTCTTATTTTATCAAACCCCGCAATTTCTCATTATTCTAATGGGCTTACTTAACCCACTCTCCCACTTATTATTCACACTCTCAATCTAGGTCCAATTACTTAATTCTACTATTTCCACATATTATTCCACCAAATAAAATAAATCAATTTAATCAAATAATTCAATTATGCACAAAATTACTCAATTAATTAATTAGTATAATATAAATAAATAAAGAAATACTTAAATTGGGGTGTTATATACATGATACAAGTATCAGAGGTACGGAAAACCACCGTAAAAAAGACCTAAAGCACTTAAGATTTCTAATATATACAGAGGTAAGAAATCTTAAGGTTTTTACAATTACAACCTAAAACAGAAAATCTGCATATTACATTATAGTTGATAATTGATTGATCTTGTTACTGCATTAGAATAATCCTTGTTAAGATTCAAATTTGTCGTTCAGGAATTAGTCGTTCAGGAAGTGACTTGATCAAGTGTCTTTATTTTTACTCCATAGTATAAGAGGCGTACATTGAAGATGGATAAACAACAGATTTTGAATCTAGCGTGTAACACGTTTAACCTTTGAGTCTTCAAGAGGTTTTGTAGTGATAGAGTCGTTGGGAGCTGACGTCCATAAAGCATGTCAACCTTTCTTGAGCCTTGTAATCTTGTAGACATTAGCTGACAAGCTGGTAAGACAATACAGCTTGCTTTCTGTAGTACGGAAAATTCAGCTTTATCACCAACTTTGAATGGTACCAGATGCTGATATACAATTATCAAGTGTAGTAACTCGTCTGAATGCTAAGAGTTTCAGCCTTAGAGTCTGCACCAAACCAAACTAATAATTGTTTTTCAGACTTTGCCACCAGAAACTAGTAGTGAAGCAACTCTTATTATTTATGTACAAAAACAAGAACATGCATAAATAAAATACACATCAAATAAACTATTGTTCTTTTAATATTTTTGTTATCATCAAAACTAAAAAAGAATATGTCAAAAACGAATCTTGTTCTAAAACATTTAACTTTTAATGCCTAATCAAAGGTTGTTAATGCCTAATCAAAGGGTGTTTAAGCATGTTTGGAACTATGATATGTATATTAGTTCTCTGATTCAGTATAAAAATGGTAAAATATTGTTATTGCAGCTTTACAAAAAAATGAAAAAATAAAACAAAGATGAAAATACACAAAGAAAATTGACTTCCTTTATAACGAAAGTTACTTCTTTATTAATGAATATTATCTCAAAATGCTCTCTGGTGCTAAATGCGATGAACTTTGATGGCGATCTTCTAGAGTTCTTTCCTGCTGTTGATGTACTTGATCATCTCAAATTGTCTAGTCATAATTGGTGAAGTTAGGTGATTGTAAAAATGAAGAAATGGTCGTCGGAGGAGAAATGAAGGTTTGTGAAAAGATTGAAGAAGGTATAATATTTTCAGCGAAGAGAGACAAATAATGATTTTAGTATTTTGTTTAGGGTATATCGATAAAATAGAGATATAATACAAATCAGAAATGGAAGAAACCGTGTGAATTGGAAAAGGCATCGTGGAAAAAGAAAGAAAAGAATTATCACTTTCTTATATTACTTGTAAAATAATTTTATAAATATTTATATTTGTGAGATGTAATTGAATATATGTTATTTTTTATATTGTTTAATAATATATATATATATATATATATATATATATATATATATATATATATATATATATATATATATATATATATATATATATATATATATATATATATATATATATATATATATATATATATATATCAATTAAATTAAATTCAAAGTATAATATATTATTTTTATTTATAAAACACTGTATTATTTTAAAATATATATTATTAATAAAATATATTTGTTAGCCTGTAGACCAAATGATAATAATATTAAAAAAATTGTATAATTATGAGATTTAAATTTGAGTTAAGGTATTGGTATTTATTAATTAATCAATGTTTACCTACTATAATATTTTATATATATTATAATTTATAATATATAAAATATAAATAAATGAAAAAATATATTAAAGTAATGATATAATATAGTGGTTCCAAATTTGTGAAATGGATGCTGAATATGTTCACTTTCAATTGTGATAGATATTGTGCACCATGATTTCATCAGCTAGTGATGTCGTCAACTCAGCTATCAAGAGTTTGTCAGTTTGAAATTGTATACGTTGATGTTAGAAAAAGTATTTATCAATAAATGAGTTTTTACGTTATGTGATCATATTCTTATGAGTCAATGCAGAAATTGTTAAGTTAAAATTAGATAATTAGGGAGAATTGATTCTGATTTTAATTAAAATGTCACAATAAAACCGACATTTGTTACAATGAGATGAGAAAGAAAGAAATTGTGAATATAAAAATCTCTCAAAGTTAAAACATGATGGCATTGAAATGCGTCTTTTTTTTTCTAAATCAGCAGAAAATGCAATATATTGATTCATATGCATAAGACATGCCACTATCCAATAGAAACCACACAAACTGTACAATGCCAACATCATCAAAGCAAAGTACAGCAACTAAAAGGAAAAGGAAAACTCCTAACAAGCTTTGCAGAACTAAAACAGACCCAACAAAATATCTGCAATTACCCTAAAGACACCTTGAAAGAATACTCTGAAAATGCAACGCAACAACCATCCTCCCTGGGATGCAGATGCATAATTTAGTTACAATCTCTGTCATCACTACAGCAACATTTGTAGCCATTCATCAAATGCCTAAAATCTTTTTAATATAAGAAACAGATTATTTCCTTATCACATTTTTTGTCACTTTTAATTTCATTATATCTAGAGGTTGTGGTGACTGGTGATAACTAACGTGACACATTTTAAGAATGTTTGGCGTCCAGAATCCACTAAAGTACCAACACTTTTGTTCAAATATCTTATCAACCAGAATCCAGGACCCATGTAGTGGTGTAATCCACAGTGATAATGAGATAATAACATATCTGGAAAATTTCAAAACTCACAATTAATATACATTATAAGAGACCTGAGTTATCATCCCAAATCTAACAGGTGTTTGGCAAATATATGATCCCTAAATCCAGCATAAATGATAAGAGTATTAACAAGAAAGTCAAAAACAGATGACAATCGCGGTTTTTCCTAAGCTTGAACATACTGTACAGGAAGTTCATCAGATATCTTTCAAAATCAGATACGTGGGCATGAATCAAGAATATGATGATACCATGGACTGCACAATTTGAATGTTGCTGAAGAAGACAACTAAATTGCAGAACATCAGAAAAATCTTAAGGCTGTCGATTAAGCCTACTATCATTTGTCCAAACAACCTACTCGTCTAACTCCTCTATCTGAGCCCGCTTCTCAGCAGCTATCTTTCTGATAAAGAAGCCCCACCTCATTGCTGCCTTGATCTTCAGCCATCCCACAACAGCTCTGCCAGGACGAGAGCGGTCCTCATCAAAGCTCGGCATAGGAGATGGCATGAAAGATGGGAATGAATAACCATCCTCGGGATTCATGGAAGCATGACCACCCATGCTGAAAAGGCGGAGCAAGTGCTGCATGTCTTCATTCTCTAGTATCTCATTACTTCTAACGCGGATTTCATCCTCTGAAAAGAAGTCATCAACGCCCTTGTCCCTGTTGTGTGACCAATCATCAAAAGGATTTGGGGCAGATGGTTGAATAGAAGAGCTACCAGCATGGAAACCTGATGTCGAAGATTGAGGAGGACCGAGAGCCAACCCAACTGTGCTATGATCATTTCTAGAGCTTAGGGGTTGGTGATCATTGGTTATTAATTGATCATTAGACAGATATAATGAGCCTTCGAACTGACTCCGAGAGCTGGAATTTCCAATCAATGCCTGGCTTGGATACCTTGTCACCATATTATTGATATAACCTGAAAAGAAAATGTATTTTCACACATTTCATAGTAAGAACATCATACACAATCATCAAAGTTGCATGAAATCAGAAAGCTCAATTGGGATATCAAATTTGAGACACAGGCTGACAGACAATGTGACAACTCCACTCAATAGAAAAGGAAAAGGGAAGGGATGAACAAAAAAGAGAAGAAGATCCATCAAACTGGGATTTAAGGAAACAGAAACGCTTACCACCAACTGGCATCCCTGAATTAATCTGGTGTTCAGAAGTAACTGACATGGGGAGGGATGGCATTTGCAGTTGATGGTCTAAACCGCCATCGAAATCAATTGACTCAACATGAAGTTCATTTTCAGGTTCAACAGAATTGTTGTTATGCTCAGCATCTATAAGTGATTTACCATCGTACTCTACAACCTGCTCCCAATTGTCGTATGCCTTTTTCACCAATGAATCCACGTAAACCTGGACTTGCAAAAAATAAAATAAAGGCATCACAAGCATACCCTATTCCTAAGAAAAAGCTTCAAAGGAAACTGCAAACTTTGAGCCTTGGTAAGCCTTAATTGTCACAGTACTGTATTTTCAAGGAGTTCCAAAAAAATATAGCACACACTTTTTGGTTGTGCTCAATACCGGTGCTTGCTTATAAAAAAACTAAAAATGGTGCTCATGCAAATTTGGGTAAAAAAATACATACAGCTAACGTTTCCATATCAATTATATTATTTGGAGCATGCCAGGAATATAAATGCATGCTCGACTTTTAGAGAAAAACAGTATCAATAAGAGAGTCATCAAACAAGATAGCATGCGCTTTTTGGTTGTGAATTGGGATGAATATCGGTATTCATGCAAGTGTGAGAAAGAAAAAGAAACATACATCTAACATTTCCATATCAATTATATTAATTGGAGCATGCCATGTACAATAAAGAAATGCTTCAATTTTGGAGAAAGAAAGTATCAATCAGAGAGTCATCAAACAACGTAACTGAAATATCCATTCCTATCGATGGAAAAAATGCAGGGTGCAGACTAACCTTCTGATTATCACTGAGCGAATCAGCAGAGTAGAATTGTTCTCCTGTTATAAGGCCACGCAGCTCATAGACGTGGTTAAAAATAACACCAACATTTCTTGTATCCTCTGGATAATAAACATAAAGCTTCCCACTTAGAACACATGTCTTTGCATGCTCTAAGAGAGCTTCCCACATCTTGTTTGACATACCACTCCCAAGGATCTACATTTAAATGATATAAGACAACCGGTGGACGGACCTAAATTCTAGATAAAGGTGCAATATCTAAACTTACATTCCGCAATTTCTGTTGATCCTTAACCACAAGTCGAAGAAAGTCTTCAACTGTGAATATTCCTGCATTATTCAACTTTTTGTGAAATGACCCATCCTTGCCTATTTTCTCCAATCTCCATACGTCATCATTAAATGAAGGAGGATAATGCTTCTTGTATACTGTAAAAAGGACAATGTATAAAATTTTAAGAGACAGTGTCAAAGTTTACAAGCAGAGAAAGCATTAAAGCTAGAGAAAAACTAAAAATATAACCCTACATTCTCCTCTATGATCTTTAACAGTGAAAGCCACTGTCTTGGCTTCGCGAATGCGTATAGAGTCGCCAAAACCTGCTGCAACCTTCATGCCAAGCCTGAATTTACGGCTCCTTATCCAGCTTGAATTGTCTGTAAATGTCAGTTCCCCCAATGTTCCAACTCCTTCCTTCAGTGTCACTTGCAGGTCTCCAGTCAACAAAGGTCTCTTTCCTTCCCGTTCTTTCACCACATGGCTTTCAAATTCTTCTTGGGTCCAATTTTCATCATCTTCATTGTTAAAATCGCCTTCAAGGACAACAACATCAAGCTTTATACAGGATTCAGGTCCAGACGTTATGACATTACCACTATTGGCATCGACCAGAACAACATGAATTGGAGCCCCCTGCTCCCCTTCCACTTTTCCTCCTGTGAATAAAGGTAGAGCTAGTCGGGACCTGAACTGAAGCCGCAAGTTTCTACCATCAGGACCTTCAATCCTTTTAGGCGAAGACCTGGAATGTTAACCTGTTAGAAGAAAATACCAGACTTACCAATGTATTAAATATTAATTTAAATTAAATAGGACTGATCAATTGGTGGTGGCATCAATTGAAGTGGTGATAGTTACATATTGCCGATAGGATGTTGACGCCACTTCTTTACCACTAGTTTCTTCTAAAATGAATAGTCAATGACCTACTGTACACTTTGAGCTAGGCAGGTAGCTCCAAATTGGAGAAAGGATACTGTTTCCTGATTTTAAGAGATTTGTTTTACATCATTTATGAAGTTGCATTCTAAAAACTCTATTGGATATTTTCTTCAAATATAATGTTCATGCTTTCAAAATTATACATGTAAAATGTTTGCAAATTAATGCCTATATGCAGAATCTACATCAGCTCATTAAAAGTTCAATGCTTGCATAGGGAAATTAGGGAAGCAGTATTAGAGAAATGAATGCAATTGAACTCCAACTAATTGAGTCAACTAACTATCTGTTAGTTAGCATATAATTTCACTTATGCAACAGAAATAAAACAATTTCTGTTTAAAATATAATTTCCTTGTTTAGTTTTTTTTGAACAGTTTTTTAGTAAAAGAAAATAGCAGGTTCTTATGGAAGTGAACCAAAAGAGAAAGAATATGGTGTAGACTTCATCCTTGGTAGCAATAGATTCTCTCATTCATTGAGATAGAAATGATTTGATAATTTACTTGGTGGTTTCCTCTTTTACAGGACACATAACTCTCTAATTTCATATTCTCTTCTCTTTTCCACTCTATCCTTACCAACAACAACAACAAACAACAAACAAGCCTTATCCTACTAAGCGGCGTCGACTACATGGATAAAATCACGCCATGATGTTCTATCAAATACCGTGTTTTTATCCACTCAATCCTAACCACATACAATAAATTGTTTGGATCCCACAACCATAAATATGGTCCAACTCATCCTTATGAGGCTTGTGCAATCCTCCCTCTTGAGCTAGCTTTAAGAGCTGAATTACCCCATGAATCTAAATCTAACAGAATCAGAAAAAATGCCTCAAAACTCAAAGGCATAAAGTCCCTTTGTAGTTAACACAGTTACAATTAAAAAACCAACGGTAACCTTGCTTAGTCTATGGAAAATACAATAAAAATGGATGGAGATAACACAATCGTAATTTAAGGGAAGTCGTGAAAACTACAAATACTCTGAAATTGGTTTCCAACTTGTAAGTAATAAATTTCTTAGACCTTCCAGTTCCATTAAGCCTTGCAGGACCTAACTTCGCCAAAGCACGCTCCACTTCTTCACTAACCTGTTTCAATCAGTATTATTCGAATTTTGATTTTGAGCATCAAATGCAGAAATTTATGAGTTTAACAAAACAAATCATGTTAAAAGGTTATTTCTTCTATGAATCATATCAAATGCATGTTTCCCCACATATCATCTAACAAATGATGTCACACCAAGATTGAAAGAGAAAAAAGAGATCTAGAAGAAGCCTTGAAAGCAAAATGCATATGCAGTAGATTGTCAAGCTGTGAACAATAGGTCTAATTTGACAAGCAAAATTATTGTGACTTTAATTCACTTATTAAACAATTGGACTTCATAAAAATAAGAAGTGGGTAAGACCATCAAATTGCACATAAGACAACAATAAGACATGGCATTTAAGAATAGATATGATGTGGCAAAATAGCTTTTAGGAGTGACAGAGCAAATAACTTCTTAGCATGTACAGGATGAAGACAACTGTCCACAAACCAAAAAATGTCAAAAAAGAAAATAAATAGCAGAAGTCAGGGTGAAGACAACTGTCTTACAACTCTACGAAGAATAGGTTCTAAAGATGAGCAAAGCTTCTGCAAACTGTCCACCTTGAGAGCTTCAACGATTACACTGCAAAACATTGCATTAGCCACAGTAAACTAAGAAAAAAAAATCAAAAAAAGCAACTAGAGGAATTCCTTAGTGGACCGTGCTAAATCATTCTAATAGATATTACAATCTTTTCGATAAATTTGGAAATATCAGAATGAATCTTTCTAAAGCAACTATAGGAATTCCTTAGTGGACCGTGCTAAATCATTCTAATAGATATTACAATCTTTTCGATAAATTTGGAAATATCAGAATGAATCTTTCTAAGTGCATAATACAACGATAATCAAAATGGAACTATAACCACTAAGAAGAAAATTTCACATGATCTTCAACATAAAAGATAAAGAGGGGTTTCTCCAACACCAATAGCAAGTATTATTAACAATGACAATGGACAACAAAAGGTTTGACCATGATATCAACTTAGAAAATAGCCACGTTAATCCAGCTGATTAGTAAAATAAATTAGCAGTAAAGATTTGGAATATAGGTATAACCAACATTACAAAAACCATATCAGTAAGTCAACAGATTGTTTAGTAGCAACAATGACATTCCTTTCATCTGCTTCCAACTGGGAATTAGTAGAAGCAACTGGTTGCGGACTTCATTAAAGATAGCACCGCTCCCAAAACATAATTTTCTCAGAATACCAACTAGTGTAAAATAGTAATAGAATCAAAGTCATTCCCGGATAGCGGCGTGGAGCGGCTGACCCCAAAAGTGGGATAGCAGGATTGCGTATAGCGGGATGACCGCTCTATTTGATCATTTTTTGGACAAATACATACAATAATTATAAACATATATGTAATGCAAAATTAAACAAATAACTCAACTCATAAAATATTCATAAATCAATGCACAGATGAAACTTGAAGTGCATAAACGACTATGAAGAAAGGTTAAGGTCGAGTCTCAACACAAATTTGATTGAAAAACTCAAAATTACCCTTAAAACATTGTAAACTTGAGGAGTAATTTCGGTTTTTAGAGGGAAAAGGATAGCGGGCTGGAAACAGCTCCGGGCCAGGAACTGCTCTGCTCCGCTATCCTGCTATTTACCCTATTGTGGCTGCTAAAGTGTTGTGTTTTGCACCGCTAAGGCTCTTCCCATAGCAGTCGGCCTCCGCTCTACTCCACTACAGCGGGATAGCACCCTATTGACCGTTATTGACAACTCTGAATAGAATTGAAACTAAAATAACCAAATTAAGTTAACAAGTAACAATCACAAAACTAAAAAGGTTGACTAACAAAGCAAATTCACATAATCATAGTAATAATTGAACAAAAAGCTAGAATTACCTAGCAAGAGCAGGCCTCTTTCGTTCAGGCTGGTCATCTTCTCCACCTTCCAGAGTCCTTTTCCCCATATTAACTCCGTCTTTAGTTGGTTTCTGCATATACACTCTCCAACAGCAAAACCTAGAAAACCAATTTTCACAATCATATTCCAAAACCATATATATAATAATCAAAAAAGTCACCATTATCACCTACTGCAGGCTTAAAAAAAATAATCAATAAATAATAAAACAAACAGACAAACAAACAAACAAATAAACCCTAGCAGATACAGTAATTAAAAAGAAAAACTGATAACAGATCTAGAACAACACGATAAGATACAAATTAAGCAGAAATTAGACAAAAATCTTACAATTATAGAATCACGAAAACTCGAAAAAACAATCTGTAGCAAGAAATTGGAGATAAAACAAAAGTGAGAGAGATGATAATTTGGTGGAAGTGAAAATTTGAAGAAAAAGGACGAAAAAGAGTAAAGAAAAAACAGAAAGCGGGAAAGTGACGGGGATTTAACGGCGTTACTTAGTTACCTGAGAGAGAGAGAGAAGCGATTATGTGTAATGGACTTTGCTTGAGTTAGAAAGTCTTTGAGTACAGTTTGTAGTTTGTACTGTTATTTGTTTGTTGTGGTCTACTCTGGCGACTTATGGAGGAATTATTGTCTGCATTACGGTTTACGGTACACCCTTGGTTAAATAGCTTTGTTGCGTTATCTGCATCTGAAACGTGTTTGGATCTGAATGGATGATCTCAGCCGTACGTTTTCTCGACCAAAGTAGATAAGTCCATCGCACTTGACACGTCACTGTAAATGCTATGTATGCTGATTACGTCACTTGCCGGATCAACTAACAGCTGACGTCACCTCTTTTGTTTTTTTAACGAGTAGGATAACTAGACCGGTTTTAATTTTTTTATTTTAGAAAAAGGATTTTATGCCGGTTGTTGAACCGGAGAAAACAGCGGTTTAAATTTCATAAGTTAAACTTTGACTAGGTTTGTTGAATTCTACTTTTAAATATTTTTGAAAACCTAATTTTAAATATTTTAATACAACAATTTCAATGATTATTATTGAGCCTGGATTTAGGAAGGACAACTATAGACTAGGTTTGCTAATATTTTTACCACCCACATTTTTTTACATCAAATTATATATATATTTTTTATAAATAATGTCTGAACAGTGCATGAATAATACATAAATAATATTTGTGAATAGTATTTGTGAACTGTGAATATATGAATAGAATTTGTGAATGGTAACTTTTTTTAAAAAAATAAAATTCTTTATTAACTAAAAACGATTGCAAAACAAGTGATCTCACAAACGAGATTCAGCACCACAAAAGGACAAAACAAGACAAAGGTTATAAAAAGGAAGCATCCTAAGAGTCTATGATGAAAATTCCAATGGTCTTTCTGAGTTTACACTTCAACAAGCATTTGTGTGTAATTGCTTCGATAATTCGAGCCTTAACAGTACTCTCATTGCTGCCTGTCCCAAAACAAGCATCATTCCTAAACCTCCATAACTCATGTAGAGATTCTACCAAGGCACACTTGAGAATTTTGAATTTAGGACCCTTTAACTTGCATTTCTCTATGACCCACTTGAGCTCATTATCCCAATTTTTAGGATTATGTTTGATCTGAATCCATTGCATCACCTTGCTCCATATCTTTTTTATCATGTTACATTGGAAAAACAAGTGCTCCAAGTTCTCTTTCTCTTTACAGAAACAACAAACCTTATCAACTTTGATACATGTTCTATTCATCCTGTCTTTTGTAGCAAGTCTTTTGTGCATGTCATCCATAAGGTAAAAAGGACCCTTAGTCTAGCAGGATTGTTGTATAACACCTTTCTCCAACCCATCACTTGATGCTTATCATTTTAAACAGCATAAAACTTTCTTGTGCTAAATTTGGTTTCCTGCATAAAATCATTCCAAACATTCAGGGTTCCAACAGTTGATCTGAGATTCATTATGGTTTTAAAAATCCAGGATGTGCTACCCTTGATTTCCATTGTCGTAACATCCTGGGCTTTGATGTAATAAATATGGATTCATCTTATCCACAAGTTATCAGTTTTCAAGGCAATATTCTACAGCATCTTGGCAAGGCAAGTTGAATTCCAATTACTAATAGCAACCAGGTTCAAGCCTCCCTGCTTCGTAGCTGTACAAACTTTCTTCCAGGCTATAGGGGACTTCCTGCTAATTTTCTCAGTACCTGACCAAAGAAAGGATCTGCAGGCAGCATCAATTATGTGAATAACTTTTTTAGGCAAAGGCAAACATTGCATCCAGTAATTGGTCAAGGAAAAGATGACATTATTAATCAAATGAGCTTTGCCAGCTAAAGATAATAACCTAGAGCTCCAATGCTTCACTCTGGCCAGGATTTTATCAATCAAGGGGAGATAATGGGTGATGTTCAGCTTTCTACTAGTTAAGGGGATGCCAAGATATTTAAAGGATAATTGGCCCTCAACAAACTTGGTAGCCTCAATAATGCCAGACCTGTCATTATCAGCCACATTGCCAAAAAACACTTTGCACTTATCAGGGTTAATTCTCAGCCTAGTAGATTTAGAGAAAGTCTCATACACCTCCATTAACAGCCTAACATATTCGGTATTGTTGCGGTGGAAATAGGATATCAAAGTATTAATTAGTTTGAATCACAATTCTTAATTCACAACCGCTCTTTGATTTATCCGAAGGAAAAGGTCAAAAGAGGGAAAATCTATTTTTGCATCATAAACACAATGTGGGGAGAAACTTAGGTAAGGGGTTGGTTAAGCTTAGGGAAGGTACTAGCACCCTAAAATTTTGTAGTACTCTACAGGAACCTTTTGTTTATTTTTTGCTATTTATTTTATTATCTGCTTGAAATATATATCGAGTTAAGGGTTAAGAGTGACTGAAAAGACCTAAGGGTTAGTCCTAAGTTTACTCGGCAAGATTCGCATCTTGTACCTACGTATCCTAGATATGGAATGAAATCAGAGTAATCGTAGTTCCTCTCGAAAGGGTGGTTAGAAACTTCTTGACTGTGGTCAAGGTTTTATGGGGAGTAAGCATTTCTTAAGGAAACACTTAGGTGGAGTCTTGAGACTCCTATTTCTACGTTGAAAATTGTTGAATTAGAGAATTAGGGTTAACTTAATGTTCCACGACGGGAAACCCTAAAACAGAGTACGGCGACTCTTTGACCTAATGCTAGGGTAAAAGGCGTTTTCGTCCACGGCGGGACACCTAGGTTATTAGGGTTTTGAAACGGTCAAGGGTTAGAGCTATTGACTCGGCGGTCAAACGGTTTAGACCTAATTCTTCGGAAGGTGATTAACGGTAAAAGTTATGCAAAAAGACAAAATATTATATGGCAGTTATTGCAATTGCTGGAAATAATGAAAACGGTAAATAATAAAAATGTGTCGCGACGATCACTCGTGTAAATTACAAATCCCCAAAAAATGCAAAAATAAAATATAACTGCGACCATGGCCTCACATTAATTACAATTTGAAACAAAGATAGTACGAACAAATGAAACATTAATAAGCTGAAACAAACTAACTAACGGGGGTTAGACAGTAACTGAAACGGCTAAATCAAGAAATTTGTTTTCGAATTTTTGATTTAAAAGAAAAGTTAAAATTCTTTATGAAAAACCTGTTTTAATTTTAATTTAATTAAAAAATGTTTTAAGTTTAAGGTTTTAGACGAAGCAAATTTGTTTTAATTTTATGGTAACAAATGTTTTAAGGCTACACGGTGATTTTCCTTAAATACTTAAAAAAATGGATTTTTTATTTTAAATGCTAAAAAAAATTCTGATTTTAAATGCTAAAGATGAATTCTAAATGCTGGAAAAAAAATGAATTTTAGTTTTAGATGCTAAAAAATGAATTTAACTTTTAATGCTAAGAATGATTTTAATCTTTAAAAAAATGAACTTAAATTTTAGATGCTAAAAAAACAAGTTTTAAAATGTTGAAATTTTAAGCTTTTTCTTGGTTTTAGAGTTTCAGATTTATTACATAAAAAGTAAACAAAACAATAAAAAAAAAAAAAAGACAGACAAAACGACAACTAAAGGAGGGATGATATCTTCCGTTCATTTAACCCTTTAGGGTTTTCATTTTGAGAAGTCATTTCCATCTTCTTCTTCATTCCGCTGTCGGCGGTTTCATCTTCCATGGGAGGCCGTTTCGGAGCTTCTATCTTCTTCTTGTCTTGATGCATGTTGCTCTTTTTCTCATTTCACTGAAAGAAAAACATGAAACAAACCAATGGAAAAAAGGAAAATCAGATTGCTCACTCTTGATGAGTTTGAAGCAATTTGAGCTTTTCTCTTGCTTACACCATGGTGATGATGGTGATTTGAGAAGGATTCGGTGGTTGTTTCGTCCGGTTTTTTGAAATAAGATCCTCTTCTTCTTCTTTGGCTTGTGTTCAACGGTGATGATGGCGAAGCTCCTAGCTTCTTCTGAACCGTCTGATGGTGATGTTGGCTCCCTTCTGAGCCGCCGTCGTAGCCGTTTTGCTTTTGGGTTTTTCGATCAGAATTTTTCTTTTTGATTGGAGGTGATGATGAAGAATCCTGAGGGATTCTCTGAACCTCTTCTCCTGGGCGATGATGACTAGGAAGATCCCTCTTGGATCTTTTGAATTGGAGTTGCAGCTGCTTTTCGATGATGATGAGGGTTTTTCTTAGAATCCTTGATCTTTCGCTGATGAACTATTTATATGATTTTCTTGAGTTTGATTTGTGGGTTGGATCCACGTTGATTCAACTCCATTTTTGTTGGCTTAAAGGTTGGCATTTTTTTGTAGGATTTTCGGATGACTGTTGCCTTGATTCGCTGCTACAAAAATGTTCTTTGTGACTCCGGAAAAATTGCTTTGCATGTTGGGCCATGGTTGGGTCCGTTGATGGCTTTGTGATTTGAAAGTTTGTTTGTTGGATTGCTGTTGATTCTGTTGGATTTTCGGAGATGATTTTGCTGGAATTTTGCACTAGTTTGTTTTGTTGTTTATGCGTTGGATATGGTTGGAAGCCTGCGCTTCTTCGGTTGATCCATGGTTTTTTGGAATTTTCCCGAAATATCTGTTTAAGGCCTTGTTTCGCTGAAAAGCAATTTTGTGCATTAAGCACTTTTTCAAATAAGGGCTTTTCCAATAAGAACTTTTGAAAATCACTTTTTCCGTAAGCACTTTTTCTTTAATCACTTTTTATCTCTCGCCTCTCAGTTGCCTCAGATAAGAATAAGATGTTATCGGATTTACCGAAGTGTCAGAAAGGAGTCGGGAGTTAGTTTCGGAGCAATCTGTTACCCTCCTAACGCACCCGATGATGACATTGTTCTGAGGGTGTCGAAAAAATTAACTCGATAAAATCTGCTTGCTTTGATTTTGCAGGTTCGGAAAGTTGGAAAGTCGGATAATCGGGACGAAGAACTTGGATTTGAAGTTTGTTGATTTGATGATGCATGAGAATGAGGACTTCAAGGTTGATAATTTTGGAGTTTTGAGATTTCGTGGTCGTATTTGTATTCCCGATGATGTAGAGTTGAAAAAGATGATATTGGAGGAAGGACACCGGAGTAACTTAAGTATTCATCCGGGAGCGAATAAGATGTATCAAGATTTGAAGAAAATCTTTTGGTGGTCCGGATTAAAGAGGGATGTAGCTCAGTTGTGTATTCGTGCTTGACTTGTCAGAAGTCTAAAGTGGAACATCAGAAGCCTAGTGGTTTGATGCAACCGTTGGACATTCCAGAGTGGAAATGGGATAGTATATCGATGGATTTTGTTACGGGTTTGCCTAATACGCAAAGAGGTCACAATGTTATTTGGGTGATTGTTGATAGGCTTACTAAATCTGCTTACCTTATTCTGATTGATATTAGTTATCCTTTGGAGAAGTTAGCCGAGATTTATATATGTTGGTATAATTGTGAGGTTACATGGGGTTCCTAAGAGTATTATGTCGGATAGGGATCCTAGATTTGATTCGAGATTTTGGGAAAGTTTGCAAAAGGCTTTGGGTTCTAAGATGAGATTGAGTTCGGCTTATCATCCGCAGACGGATGGTCAAACCGAAAGGACGATTCAATCATTGGAAGATTTGTTGCGTGCTTGTGTGCTCGAGCAAGGTGGTGCTTGGGATGGTTATTTGGCATTGATTGAGTTCACCTACAATAATAGTTTTCACTAAAGTATTGGTATGGCACCATTTGAGGCTTTGTATGGACAGAGATGTCGAACACCTTTGTGTTAGCATGAAACCGGAGAGAAGTCGGTAGTTGGACCGGAGATGGTACAAAAAACGACGGAGAAGGTGAAGTTCATTTGGAAAAGATGAGAGTTTCTCAGAGTAGGCAAATGAGTTATCATGATAAGAGAAGAAAGGATCTTGAGTTTCAAGAAGGCGACCATGTGTTTTTGAGGGTTACACCGGTTACGAGTGTGGGTCGTGCTTTGAAGTCAAAGAAGTTGACTTCTCGTTTCATTGGTCCGTATCAGATTACTGCACGGGTTGGTGATGTGGCTTATCGTGTGGCGTTGCCTCCGAAACTTTCAAATTTGCACGATGTGTTCCATGTTTCGCAACTTCGGAAGTATGTTCCGGATCCGTCACATGTGATTCCGATGGATGATGTGGAAGTGAGGGATAATCTTACAGTTGAGGTTTTACCGGTTAGGATTTTGGACCGTGAAGTTAAGAGGCTCAGAGGTAAGGATATCGCACTTGTGAAAGTGGCATGGGGAGGTGTTGCGGAAGGCAATATGATTTGGGATTTGGAGAGTAAGATGCGTGAGTCGCATCCAGAACTGTTTGAATAAGGTAATATTTTCGAGGACGAAAATTTCTAAAGTGGGGGAGAGTTGTAACGCCCCGATTCTGAATTTCCATTTTTATTGAGTCCTTATTTGATTTATTTAAGTGATTATTTTATTTATGTGGAATTTGTATGATAATATGTTATGTTTACATATTGAGCTATTTTTGCCGACTTTGAGAGTTTCGGGTAAAAATAGGTTGGAGGATATTTTAGACATTAGTAGTAATGTTAAGTTGGAATATTTTGTGAGAATTAATTTGGTAAGTGTGTGGAAAGAATTTGGGGAGGAAAGAAATAGAATATGTGATATAGAGAGAAAAGAGAAAGATAGAAACATTAAGAAGAAAAACAAGAGAAAGAAAAGAGGAGGAGAGAAAAGAAGAGAAAGTGGAGCAAAACCTAGAATCATCAAGAATCAACCTTAGCTTGCGATTAATCAGGTAAGGGTGAGAAGTTTTATCATCTTAATAATGTATATGATCATGTATGTTCTAGATTAGATTTGTTGGATTGTTTTCTATGTTTCCATTTCTAGGTCGGAAGTTGATTTAATCGGTAGAAAATGAGTTTTATCGGTTAGAATTTGGAATATATGGTGTAGTATAGTCGGGTGATGAGTGGGTTGTACTACTGGAACTGATTTGGATTAAATCGGTCGGTTTGTGAGGTTTGGGCTTTTGGACAGTCATGGGAGTTCTGAGTTCGCAGGTTCGTCAGGCGAAGGTTAGCGAACACAGCAGCATGTTTTCCTTTCTTGTGTTTTCCATTCGTGGATTGGTTGTGTGGTTTGGTTGCGATCATTCCTTGTCCGAGATGACTAATTATATGTTGTTATATGTGTTGTGGGTAGCCGTATGGCGTGAATCCTAGTTTGTGATTTGTGAGGTGTGAAATGTGGTTGTTTGGCAATTTTGTGTATTTACTTGAATTGAATAGAAATGCATGGCGAGATTGATTGTGAATATGAACCATGTAAGAAAATTGGTTTGAATGGATGATGAATATATATATATATATGTGTGTGTGTGTGTGTGTGTGTGTGTGTGTGTGTGTGTGTGTGTGTGTGTGTGTGTGTGTGTGTGTGTGTGTGTGTGTGTGTTTGTGATACATATATTTTAATGCATAATGAATGTATGCGACGAATGTGATGAATGCATGAGTATGTTGGTAAACATGTATGCATTTCAAGAGTGTCATGAGTCATGTTTCATGTGAAGCATCATGGTATGCATTCTTGTGACATTTGATTCCTCGGTGAATCTGCAGAACCTCGTGTGCCCTTGTGGGGTGTGAGCGATGGTTATATTTGATTCCTCGGTGAATCTGCAGAACCTCGTGTGCCCTTGTGGGGTGTGAGCGATGGTTATTTATTGATCCCTCGGTGGATTTGCAGAACCTCGTATGTTGCGATGGTTATATTTGATTCCTCGGTGAATCTGCAGAACCTCGTGTGCCCATGTGGGGTGTGAGCGATGGTTATTTTGGTTCTTCAACTGAACCTGCTGAAATGAGTCGGTACCGCATTTGCATCTGCATAGAATCGTGTGTCGATCTCTATGAGTTGCATTTAGACATTTGTGCATGATTGATGGTGAATAAACATGAATGTAGATGTTTATGTAGATTGTTGACATTTGGCATGAAATGAAGGCTCGAAGATGCATGTATGTGTGAATATATATGTATATGTGTGTGTGTTTATGAATTGATATAAACATTGTTGATGCGTATTGTATATGCTTGGTGCTCTGTTCGTAAATAGTTAATTGTGAATATATTGCGATGTACGGTGTAGTGAGATGAGTTGCGGTGAGAATGCGGAAGACGTTTTTGGACGTTATGTGTGTGTGTGTGTGTGTGTGTATATATATATATATATATATATATATATATATATATATATATATATATATATATATATATATATATATATATATATATATATATATATATATATATATATATATATATATATATATATATATATATATATATATATATATATATATATATATATATATATATATATATATATATATATATATATATATATATATATATATGTGTGTGTGTGTGTGTGTGTGTGTGTGTGTGTGTGTGTGTGTGTGTGTGTGTGTGTGTGTGTGTTGTGTGTGTGTGTGTGTGTGTTTATATGCATTATGTATTATGATATTGTTTCTCACCCTTCTGCTATTTTATAATGCTCTATGAGGCATTACAGATTAGATTGTTGGAGTCTTTGTGAAGCGAGTCTTCACTACTTTTGGTCAGATGGCTCTGATATGTAACATTGGGTAGTTAGGAATTGTTTTGATTCTTTTGTGATACATCTGTGTATGTATCTGCTGATGAATGTTTTGTAAACTCATCTGATGAATTAAATTAATCTGAACGATGTGTATGATGCTTATGTTAATGAAGTGATTTCAATGTTTAGATGTTTCCGCTTTATTCTAAATGTTGATGTGTGGGTTTTAAGTGCTATGCTTTGTTTTTTGTTGAGATTTACCCCTTTTGTTATATTTCTTCATGAGCTGGTATTATTTATGTTTCGTTTCGATGATAATGTGATGCGCCTCTTTTATACCATGTTATAATTATACTCTGATGGAATTTTTATTAGTGCCTAAATGATTTAATTGTTTATTTGGGGGTATAGAAAGGGGGTGTTACATTAAGTGGTATCAGAGCCAGTGTTGAGTCAGTTGTGTCTGTCTCGTTGTTTTGTTGGTTGAACGGTTGTTTAACCTTGTTGTTATTTTTGGGAATAATCAGAATATGGTTGGTTGTAATGACAATGTGATGGCTGCTGCATTTGAGGCAATGGCTAGGGCGGTGCAGGGTGCGCCGGATGTAAACGCTAATGATGAGTTTAGAAAGAATCAACCGCCGATATTCAAGGGAAGGTTTGATCCGGGCGGTGCTCAGATTTGGTTAAAGGAGATCGAGAGGATCTTTAGAGTTATGAATTGTGCTGAAGGCAACAAGGTGAGACTTGGGACTCACATGCTGAGAGAGGAACCCGACGACTGGTGGGTTGGTATGAGACAAGTTCTTGAAGTAGACGATAAGGAAATCACTTGGAATTTATTTCGCACCAAATTTTTGAGAAAGTATTATCCCGAGAGTGTGAAGGGAAAGAAGGAGATGTAGTTCCTGGAATTGAAACAAGGCAATATGTCCGTGATAGACTACACGGCTAAGTCCACAGAGTTAGTGAAGTTTCATCCTCACTATGATGCGGTGACGGCGGAATTTTCTAAGTGTGTTAAGTATGAGAGCGGCTTGTGCCCTGAGATCAAGCAAGCGATGGGTTATTAGAGGATTAGGAGATTTGTGTACTTGACCGAATGATGTAGAATCTTTGAAGAAGATAGTAAAGCTCGTTCTACTCACTATAAGAGTTTGAATGAGAAGAGAGGGAAGCAACCGGTAAGGAGTGGACCTTATGTGACGCCTGCTGATAAAGGCAAGCATAGGGAAAACTTTGTTAAGAGATCCGGAAGTGGAAGTTCTGGTCCCATTAAGTGCTATAGGTGCGGTGAAGTGGGGCACAAATATTTTGAGTGTAAGAAGGATGGAGCGAAGTGTGCTAACTGTGGAAGTATCGGCCATGCTACAACTGATTGTAGAAGGAACGTGGTGAAGTGTTACAACTGTGGGGAAATTGGTCATATTAGTACAAAGTGTACTAAGCCGAAGCAAGCTCCATCAAGTGGGAAGGTATTTGCATTAGCCGGTGCAGACACTACTAATGCGGATCGGTTGATTAAAGGTACATGTTTTATTAATAATGTGCCTTCAGTTGCTATTATTGATACCGGAGCGACTCATTCGTTCGTTTCTTTTGAGTGCGCTAAGCGTTTGGATTTGTGTTTGTCTTCTTGTGGTGGTGATATGGTTATTGAGACACCCGCTTCGGGGTCGGTAACTACATCTTTGGTATGTTTAGGTTGTCCTTTGACCATATATGGTAAAGACTTCATTATGGACTTGGTGTGTTTGTCGTTAGAAGGAATATATGTGATATTGGGTATGAATTGGTTGCAGTATAATAGAGTCCGTATTGATTGTTATCACAAGTTGGTAAGGTTTCCTTCCTTGGAGGAGGATGAGGAAGAGAGTTTTCTATATACTAAAGAGTTGAAGAAACTTTTGGCGGATGAGGCTCAAGTGTTCTGTTTGTTTGCATCGTTGTCGGAAGAGAGTAAGGTTGAACTGGATATGGTTCCAGTGGTGTGCGACTTTCCAGAAGTATTTCCGGAGGACATTGCGGACGTACCACCGGAAAGAGAAGTCGAGTTTTCGATTGACCTAGTTCCGGGTATTAGACCGATTTCGATGGCACGGTATTGTATGTCGGCATCAGAGTTGGTAGAGTTGAAGAAACAGCTGAATGAATTGTTGGAAAAGAGGTTTGTTAGGCCGAGCGTTTCTCCTTGGGGTGCACCAGTATTGTTGGTTAAGAAGAAAGATGGGAGTATGCGATTGTGTATTGATTATCGGCAGTTGAACAAAGTGACGATTAAGAATAAGTATCCGCTTCCTAGAATTGATGATTTGATGGACCAATTGGTTGGTGCCCGTGTTTTTAGTAAGATTGATTTGAAGTCGGGTTATCACCAGATTCGTGTTAAAGAGGAGGATAGCCATTATGAATCTTCAGTGATGCCATTCAGAGTTTCTAATGCGCCAGGTGTGTTTATGGAATACATGAATCGTATTTTTCATGATTAGTTGGATCGTTTTGTGGTTGTGTTCATCGACGACATTTTGATTTACTCTAAGTCTCAAGAAGAACATGTAGAGCATTTGAGAGTTGTGTTGCAGATCTTGAAAGAGAAGCAATTATATGCTAAGTTGTCGAAGTGTGAGTTTTGGTTATCGGAAGTGAGTTTTCTTGGGCATGTTATTTCTGGTAATGGTGTTAGTGTTGATCCGTCCAAGATTGATGCGGTAATGCAGTGGGAAGCTCCTAAGTTAGTTACGGAGATCCGAAGCTTTTTGGGATTAGGTGGTTATTATCGGAGGTTTATTGAAGGATTTTCAAAGTTAACACTTTTGTTGACTCAATTGACTTGTAAAGGAAAGGCCTTTGTTTGGGATATTGAGTGTGAGAAGAGTTTTGTTGAGCTTAAGAGAAGGTTGACAACGGCGCCGGTTTTGATTTTGCCGAATCTGACGGAGTCGTTTGTGGTTTATTGTGAACCTTTTTTATCCGGTTTAGGTGATGTTTTAATGCAAGATGGGAAAGTTGTGGCTTATGCTTCGAGACAATTGAGAGTGCATGAGAAGAACTACCCTACGCATGATTTGGAGTTAGCGGTCGTGGTGTTTGTTTTGAAAATTTGGAGACATTATCTTTATGGTGCGAGATTTGAAGTTTTTAGCGATCACAAGAGTTTGAAATATGTATTCGATCAAAAGGAATTGAACATGAGACAGAGGAGATGGTTAGAATTTTTGAAGGATTATGATTTTGGTTTGAATTACCATCCGGGTAAGGCAAACGTGGTAGTCGATGCTTTAAGTCGAAAGTTGGTTCATATGTCAACATTGATGATAAGAGAATGGGAATTGTTGGAGAGTTTTAGAGATTTGAGTTTGGTTTGTGAGATAACGCTGAGTAGTGTGAAACTTGGTATGTTGTATGTTACGAATGATTTTCTTGCTACCGTGTGCGAAAAGCAAAAGTTGGATTTGAAGTTTGTTGATTTGATGATGCATGAGAATGAGGACTTCAAGGTTGATAATTTTGGAGTTTTGAGATTCCGTGGTCGTATTTGTATTCCCGATGATGTAGAGTTGAAAAAGATGATATTGGAGGAAGGACACCGGAGTAACTAAGTATTCATCCGGGAGCGAATAAGATGTATCAAGATTTGAAGAAAATCTTTTGGTGGTCCGGATTAAAGAGGGATGTAGCTCAGTTTGTGTATTCGTGCTTGACTTGTCAGAAGTCTAAAGTGGAACATCAGAAGCCCAGTGGTTTGATGCAACCGTTGGACATTCTAGAGTAGAAATGGGATAGTATACCGATAAATTTTGTTACGAGTTTGCCTAATACACAAAGAGGTCACAATGCTATTTGGGTGATTGTTGATAGGCTTACTAAATCTGCTTACTTTATTCCGATTGATATTAGTTATCCTTTGGAGAGTTAGCCGAGATTTATATATGTTGGTATGATTGTGAGGTTACATGGGGTTCCTAAGAGTATTGTGTCAGATAGGGATCCTAGATTTACTTCAAGATTTTGGGAAAGTTTGCAAAAGGCTTTGGGTTCTAAGATGAGATTGAGTTCGGCTTATCATCCGCAGACGGATGGTCAAACCGAAAGGACGATTCAATCATTGGAAGATTTGTTGCGTGCTTGTGTGCTCGAGCAAGGTGGTGCTTGGGATGGTTATTTGGCATTGATTGAGTTCACCTACAATAATAGTTTTCACTCAAGTATTGGTATGGCACCATTTGAGGCTTTGTATGGACGGAGATGTCGAACACCTTTGTGTTGGCATGAAACCGGAGAGAAGCCGGTAGTTGGACCGGAGATGGTACAAAAAACGACGGAGAAGGTGAAGTTCATTCGGGAAAAGATGAGAGTTTCTCAGAGTAGGTAAAGGAGTTATCATGATAAGAGAAGAAAGGATCTTGAGTTTCAAGAAGGCGACCATGTGTTTTTTAGGGTTACACCGGTTACGGGTGTGAGTCGTGCTTTGAAGTCGAAGAAGTTGACTTCTCGTTTCATTGGTCCGTATCAGATTACTGCATGGGTTGGTGATGTAGCTTATCGTGTGGCGTTGCCTCCGAAACTTTCGAATTTGCACGATGTGTTCCATGTTTCGCAACTTCGAAAGTATGTTCCGGATCCGTCACATGTGATTCCGATGGATGATGTGGAAGTGAGAGATAATCTTACAGTTGAGGTTTTACTGGTTAGGATTTTGGACCGTGAAGTTAAGAGGCTCAGAGGTAAGGATATCGCACTTGTGAAAGTGGCATGGGGAGGTGTTGCGGAAGGCAATATGACTTGGGAATTGGAGAGTAAGATGCGTGAGTCGCATCCAGAACTGTTTGAATCAGGTAATATTTTCGAGGACGAAAATTTCTAAAGTGGGGGAGAGTTGTAACGCCCCGATTCTAAATTTCCATTTTTATTGAGTCCTTATTTGATTTATTTAAGTGATTATTTTATTTATGTGGAATTTGTATGATAATATGTTATGTTTACATATTGAGCTATTTTTGCCGACTTTGAGAGTTTCGGGTAAAAATAGGTTGGAGGGTATTTTAGACATTAGTAGTAATGTTAAGTTGGAATATTTTGTGAGAATTAATTTGGTAAGTGTGTGGAAAGAATTTGGGGAGGAAAGAAATAAAATATGTGATATAGAGAGAAAAGAGAAAGATAGAAACATTAAGAAAAAAAACAAGAGAAAGAAAAGAGGAGGAGAGAAAGGAAGAGAAAGTGGAGCAAAACCTAGAATCATCAAGAATCAACCTTAGCTTGCGATTAATCAGGTAAGGGTGAGAAGTTTTATCATCTTAATAATGTATATGATCATGTATGTGCTAGATTGGATTTGTTGGATTGTTTTCTATGTTTCCATTTCTAGGTCGGAAGTTGATTTAATCGGTAGAAACTGAGTTTTATCGGTTAGAATTTGGAATATATGGTGTAGTATAGTCGGGTGATGAGTGGGTTGTACTACTGGAATTGATTTGGATTAAATCAGTCGGTTTGTGAGGTTTGGGCTTTTGGACAGCCATGGGAGTTCTGAGTTCGCAGGTTCGCCAGACGAATGGCAGCGAAGCTTCGCTGAGCAGCAGCGAACCAAGTCAGAAGCAACCACCCTGTCTTCGCTGGTAAGTTCGCCAGGCGAATGAGCGTGGCGAAGGTTCGCCAGGCGAGTGTGCTAGCGAATACTAGCGAGTAATTCCAGAATAAATACCAGTGGTCTTCGCTGGCAAGTTCGCCAGGCGAACGAAGTAGCGAAGGTTCGTCAGGCGAAGGTTAGCGAACACAGCAGCATGTTTTCCTTTCTTGTGTTTTCCATTCGTGGATTGGTTGTATGGTTTAGTTGCGATCATTCCTTGTCCGAGATGACTAATTATATGTTGTTATATGTGTTGTGGGTAGCCGTATGGCGTGGATCTTAGTTTGTGATTTGTGAGGTGTGAAATGTGGCCGTTTGGCAATTTTGTGCATTTACTTGAATTGAATAGAAATGTATGGCGAGATTGATTGTGAATGTGAACCATGTATGAAAATTGGTTTGAATGGATGATGAATATATATATATATATATATATATATATATATATATATATATATGTTTGTGATACATATATTTTAATGCATAATGAATGTATGCGACGAATGTGATGAATGCATGAGTATGTTGGTAAACATGTATGCATTTCAAGAGTGTCATGAGTCATGTTGCATGTGAAGCATCATGGTATGCATTCTTGTGACATTTGATTCCTCATTGAATCTGCAGAACCTCGTGTGCCCTTGTGGGGTGTGAGCGATGGTTATATTTGATTCCTCGGTGAATCTGCAGAACCTCGTGTGCCCTTGTGGGGTGTGTCGCTACGCGAAAAATGACACTGAGTCGCCACCGGATTTTATTTATCCCAAAGAGGGAAAGGAAAATAGCGATAAAACCTTTAGGGAAAAAGCATGTTCATCGCAACCAAGTCTTAGGGTTCGGGAGTCAGTTATGCGAGTGGAAGGTGTTAGCACCCCCTCGCATCCATCGTACTCGATGGGAACCTCCTAAGTCGTTTAGCGTGAATGGGTGTTTTTATTAAGAATTTGTTTGCTTAAGGAAAAGAGGGGTTGGTTTATTTATTTTAATGGTCACCAAGGATTGTGGCCCTTGTGCCTACGTATCCTCACTTAAAAGAAGTGAAGAATCAGAGCTCCATAGTTCGGAGGCTTATGAAATAGTTGTTTGTTGGTTGATTTTATACCTTGAAAAAGGGTTTTCTGATTGATGCCCTAAGGCGAAAAATAGTTTGATGAGTTGATGTGATTTTTAAGTTTCTTAAGAGAAAATGTTCCTGATTAGGATTATACACAAAAGACTTTGAATAGAAGTGAATGTTTCGAATAACCAAGTCGAGCGCCTTGTATCCAAAACATTCGGAACGAGTGCAGGAGGACTCCATTCTCATTCCTTTTCCACCACTTTAAAGTCTATGGTGTATAGTCCTAACCATAGATTTATTGTGTTTTGAAATTTTTTATTGAGAAAATGATCACTTGATGTTGGATCAAGGTTTATTGTTTGTAAAGATACATTTGAAGTGATACGGACAAGGTCGATGGCAGTGCGCAAGGCAACCGACTTACAAGGTTAAAAATGGCTTGACAAAATCGAGGGTTTGTTTTTAAAAAAGGTTTTTTGGAATCAAAGGCCAACAAGGATCACAACAACATTCACATACGAAAAACATACAAACATATCGGGTTGGTCGCATAACAAAAATAAGTGAAAAAACAGTGGTGTGACACGGGTGGCCGTGTTGTGTGACACAGCCCGTGTCATAGGGTACATGCAACAAGGAGTTTTTAGGGCTTGACAGAGGTGTGACACGGGTGGCCGTGTTGTGTGACACGGCCCTGTCATAAGGTCTGAGAAAAAATGATTTTTAGGGCAAACAGAGGTGCAACACGGGTGGTCGTGTTGTGTGACACGGCCCGTGTTGTGAGGCCTGGGGTTTTTGAACGTGGAAACCTCAAACAGAGGTGCAACACGGGTGGCCGTGTTGTGTGACACGGCGCGTGTTGTGTGACACGGCCCGTGTTGGGCGACACGGGTGGCCGTGTTGTGTGACACGGCCCGTGTTAGGCTACCAGAGTGAAAAAACCTAACTTTTTCTATGTTTTTCTTTCGTTTTTGTGGTTTCTTGAGAATGGTTTCTTGGTCCCTTTGGAACCTTACATGATACATACAATACAACAATACATAAAAGAGTAAACAAAATGAATGTAAGAGCAAAAAAATAAAGGGAGAAAGGTTGGAGGAAATGGATACCCAAGAGCTTTCTATCCTTCTTGCAAGTCCTCCTTGGTCTTGGTTGAATGTACTTCACTCCTCTTTACTCTATGTTTTGAAGGTTTTGTTTCTCAATGATCCTCTTGGTTCTATCTCACTCTCTTTTTCTCTGGTTTGCAAAGCTTTCTATTTTTCTGGTTTTTTAGGGTTTTGTTTGCTCTCTCTCTCTTTTTCTGGTTTTGCAATGTGTGTCTAGAATGAATGTCGAATGAATCAAGAGTGTCCTCTTTTTGTTTACAGCCCCCTCCTCTTATCTCATCTCCTCTAGGGTTTTCTCTTCTCCCCACATATCAGATTTTTCATGGAGTGGTGTCTCTTACCACCTTTTCTCATGCCACTCTCTTTCTTTCCATTTCCATGCAAAAGCTATGCTGCATTTTTGCTGTTGCACTTTGCCTATGCTGTTTTTCTGCAGCACTTTGTGCCTTGCACCCATTTTTTTGGCTTGTGCTTGGACATCTCCTTTTGGTCAAAGCTACTACCTCTTGACAGCATTTTCAAAATCTGATATTTAGATGCATTATCATATGTTATTCTATTGATTTTGTGACATGTAGATTTTGTGACATGAGGTAATTTTCCTCCTCTTGCATGTGGTTGTTTTGCCCATGATTAAACATGCATATTCTTGGTCTTAAAACATTCCAATATTGATTTAATTCTTGCATATTTCTTGGATGTTTGTAGCACAATGTGGACTTGGTGTGGCATTACCATAACATGAATTTGACTAGAGACTTGAATGAAGTATTAGAAATAAATTAATTTCTAAACATTACTTAGAGTTGGAAATCTTGCAACAAATGACATTCTTGTAATGTCATAAAACTTCTCTTTGTAATATTCTTGCCTTTAATCTTGAATTCATGATGGATTTCCTTAGAACCATTAAGCTTGAAATGGATGAAGTCTTAAATTATGGACTTGTGATCTTGACTCATGCTTTGCAAATTTGGACTCCACTTGATCAAGAATTTAAAACAAAATTGGATGAAGCAATCTTGAGTTATGCCTTGCATTTCATGGTCATTAGGAATATACCTTGAATATCCTAATATTTTGTCAAGTAACTTTTCTTTGAAGAAATATACAAGAGTAGACTTTCCCATTTAGATCAAACCTTAAATGATGAACCTGTCCTTCCATGTAGTCCAAGATAGACAAGTTATCTCATTTGAAATGGAAAATGACAAATTGACCCAATCCGTACCCACATGCTCGATATGCAATAAAATGATGTATGATATAGCGAATGTAGGGTATAAAGGCTAAAGGCGAAAATGAGGGTGTGAGCGATGATTATTTATTGATCCCTCGGTGGATTTGCAGAACCTCGTATGTTGCGATGGTTATATTTGATTCCCTGGTGAATCTGCAGAACCTCGTGTGCCCATGTGGGGTGTGAGCGATGGTTATTTTGGTTCTTCAATTGAATCTGCTGAAATGAGTCGGTACCGCATTTGCATCTGCATAGAGTCGTGTGTCGGTCTCTATGAGTTGCATTTAGACATCTGTGCATGATTGATGGTGAATAAACCTGAATGTAGATGTTTATGTAGATTTTTGACATTTGGCATGAAATGAAGGCTCGAAGATGCATGTATGTGTGTGTGTATATATATATATATATATATATATATATATATATATATATATATATATATATATATATATATATATGTGTGTGTGTGTGTGTGTGTGTGTGTTTATGAATTGATATAAACATTGTTGATGCGTATTGTATATGCTTGGTGCTCTGTTCGTAAATAGTTAATTGTGAACACATTGCGATGTACGGTGTAGTGAGATGAGTTGCGGTGAGAATGCGGAAGACGTTTTTGGACGTTATGTGTGCGTATGTGTGTGTGTATATATATATATATATATATATATATATATATATATATATATATATATATATATATATATATATATATATATATATATATATATATATATATATATATATATATATATATATATATATATATGTGTGTGTGTGTGTGTGTGTGTGTGTGTGTGTGTGTGTGTGTGTGTGTTTATATGCATTATGTATTATGATATTGTTTCTCACCCTTCTGCTGCTTTATAATGCTCTATGAGGCATTGCAGATTAGATTGCTGGAGTCTTTGTGAAGCGAGTCTTCACTTCTTTTGGTCAGATGGCTCTGATATGTAACATTGGGTAGTTAGGAATTGTTTTGATTCTTTTGTGATACATCTGTGTATGTATCTGCTGATGAATGTTTTGTAAACTCAACTGATGAATTAAATTAATCTGAACGATGTATATGATGCTTATGTTAATGAAGTGATTTCAATGTTTAGATGTTTCCGCTTTATTCTAAATGTTGATGTGTGGGTTTTAAGTGAAAATTAAGAAAAACTTGTAGCTCAACGTTAAATCTGGTGTGGCGAATTAGTAATGTGTCAATGTTATTAGCTTGAAGAAAAAAGGTAACAAAATTCAATAAAGGGAATAATTTGTCAATGTAAAGGGGGAATAATTCAAAATATTAAAGTATAGTCAATGTAAAATGTAAATGACAATATACATTTTTTAAATGAGTTGTTATTTTAAATTTGAAAGGGTGATACATGAATAACCTATAGGTGGAATTAGAAAGCCAATGAATATTTGATTTTAGAGAAAATTGTACACACACGTAAACAAATATGCTGAGGTGGCAATTTTAAAATTTGATGGAATTAGAAAGCCAATGAAAATTTTGATTTATATTGTTTTTTTTTTTATGAAAAAAACTAATAAGATATACCTACAAGTAAATTTATTTAATATATATATATATATATATATATATATATATATATATATATATATATATATATATATATATATATATATATATATATATATATATATATATGCACCAATAAATATTTAGTATAATAATCATATAATACAATTATGCATATTAATATATTACAAATAATTTTTAATATGCATAAAAAGTGTAAAAAAAACTCTCTATTTCTTTGGTAATTTAAAAAATATATACACAATTATTTTGTATATTTGTTGTATACTATAACTTTTTTAAAAATAAAAATAAAATATGTATTCTTCTTACAGATATAATGAAAACAATAACAGACTTAAAAAAAAAAGTTAGATTTATCTGTATTTAAATTTTGAGATTTTTTTAACTTAGTTTGATATGCATTCTTTTGTTTTTGTTATTTTTACTTATTCATATGTTTTTTTTTCTTCATTAATATTATTGATAGATATGAAAAATAAAAATAAATTAATAACTATAAAAAGTATAAAATATTTGTTATTATTCACTCTGTTGGTGCAAAGGTGAATAAATGATGAACAGATGAAATATTCTATTAGAGAAAATGACGGCTACACAACTCACTAAACATTCCAATGATTGCAACCCTATTTATAAGCTAAAACTAGGGTTACTAGAATAAGATAAAATACTAAAATACCCTCTAACAAACTTAGGGGTTAAGTAATAGTACAACTAAATATGAATTACTTCTAATACCTTCCCTTAATTCATATTCCATCAAAACTTGTAACACCAATTCCATCCCTTAGTCTGAGAAATTGATCAGTCTTGATAGCTTTCGTCAGAGCATCTGCCAACTGTTTCTGAGTGCTACAGTGTACAACTTTTAACACTCCACTCTGAACTTGATGTCTCAGAAAATGATACTTGGTCTCAATATGCTTGCTTCTCCCATGCAACACTGGGTTTCTGACAAGATTGATTGCAGACTTGTTGTCAATCATCAACTTCAGAGGTTTGTTTATTTTAATCTTCAGATCCTGCAACAGATTCAGAATCCACACAGCTTGGCATGTAGTAGCAGCACCTGCAATGTATTCAGCTTCACAGGTTGATAACGCCACAACAGGTTGCTTCTTGGAACACCAAAAAATGAGACCTCCCAGAAATTTGAACAAGTACCCAGAGGTACTTCTTCTGTCAACTCTGTCTCCACACCAATCAGAATCTGAATAACTCAGAAGTTCTGACTCATTATTTCTTCCAGAAGGAAATAACACTCCATACTTCAGAGTTCCTTTGATATACCTCAGAATCCTAACAGCAGCTTGGTAATGGGACCACATAGGTTTACTCACGAACCTACTAATCATCCCAACAGAATAGCAAATATCATGTTTGGTATTGCACAGATACCTCAGAGAACCAACCAACTGTTTGAAGGTTGTAGCGTCCACATCCTTTCCATCAGAGTCAGAATTCAGTTTCTGATTTGTATCAGAAGGTGTGACAACAATCTTACAATTCTTCAGTTCAAATCTCTTCAGAAGTTCTAATTTATACTTGAGCTGATGCAAAATGATACCTTTCTCAGAATATCTGAACTTCATCCCTAAAAAGTATGTCATTTTTCCTAGATCAGTCATTTCGAATTCATTCATCAGAACTTTCTTGAACTTGGCCATCTCCTGTTCAGAACTTCCAGTCAGCAGTATGTCATCAACATATAAACACACCAGAGTCATATTGCCTTCAGAAGTATGCTGAACATAAACACCGTAATCCATCTCACATTTCTGAAAGCCTTGCTTCTTGAAAAATGAATCAATCTTCTGATTCCAAGCTCTGGGCGCTTGTTTCAGTCCATATAGAGCTTTGTATAATTTGTACACCATCCCTTCCTGATTCTTTTTCACAAATCCAGGAGGTTGTGACACGTAAACTTCTTCTTCTAATGGACCGTTCAGAAATGCAGATTTTACATCTAAATGCATCAGAGGCCAATTCCTGTTAGCAGCTATTGCAATCACCATTCTGATTGTTTCATGTCTTGCTACAGGTGCAAACACTTCAGAATAATCTAGCCCAGATTTCTATAGAAATCCTCTGGCTACCAACCTTGCTTTATGTTTGCCAATTGAACCATCTGGCTTTAACTTCTGCTTGAAAACCCATCTGACGCTGATGGATTTCTTGTCTTTTGGAAGTTCTGTCAGCTTCCAAGTCTTGTTTCTCTCTATAACATCAAGTTCTTCTTTCATGGCCTTCAGCCAGAGCTTCTGCTTAAGAGTCTCTTCTATACTTATGGGTTCAGAGTCTATTATCATGGCACACTGAATAACTTCTCCTTCAGGGTCTACTTCAGTGTCTTGCAGCATGTCAAATTCTGCATATCTTCTGGGGACTTTTCTTATTCTTTGTGGTCTCTGAACTTGTTCAGAGTCTTGAGCTTCAGAGTTTCTAGCTTCAGATGATTGACTTCCTCCAAAGCTTTAACCATCTTCAGAGTCTGGCATATTTCCAGAGTCTGAATTGCCACCAGAATCTGGATTGCCATCAGAGTCTGGATCATCAGAGTCACCTTCATCTTTTGAGTCTTCTCCAGAATCTGAATCACTATCAAAGTCAGAGTCAACGTCAGAGTTTACTCCAACTTCATAAATTTTTAACTCTGACCTTTCTTCAGAGGTTCTAACATCAGAATCAGATTAAGACTTATCCCAATTCCAAACTTCTGATTCCTTCACAATCACATCTCTGCTGAATTCAATTTTATTAGTTTCTGGACAATAGAGCTTGTATGCACCTATACTGTGGTACCCTATTAGAATCATCACTTTGCTTCTATCATCCAACTTTTGTCTTCTGGCTTCTGGAACATGTTTATAGCAAACAGAACCAAACACCTTTAGATGACTAACACTTTGCTTATCTCCAGTCCACTTCTGTATTGGAACTATTTCCTTCAACTTCTTCGTAGGACATCGGTTGAGTACATACGTTGCAGTGGCAACAGCTTCTCCCCAGAGCTTTTGAGGAAGCTTTTTCTCCTTTAGCATGCTTCTCACCATATCAAGCAAAGTGTGGTTTCTTCTTTCAGCAAGACCATTGTGTTGAGGGGTATAAGGAGCAGTAACCTCATGCTCAATTCCATTCTCCTCACAGAACTTCTGGAATTCTTTGGAGTTATACTCACCTCCATCGTCAGTTCTAAGAATCTTCAACTTCTGACCACTCTGATTCTCAGCCTTCATTCTGAACTTCTTGAATTCATCAAACACCTCGTGTTTAAACTTAATAAGGGATACCCATGTCATTCTTGTGAATTCATCAACAAACAACACAAAGTATTTATTCCCTCCAATCGATGCTACTGGAAATGGACCACACACATCAGAATGTACAACTCCCAAGGCATGTTTTGCTCTTGGAGCAGCTTCTGACGCAAATGGCAATCGTGGTTGTTTTCCTTCCATGCAAACTTTGCATGACTTTTCAGGCTTCTTAATTGCAGGAATTCCATGTACCAACTTCCTTGAATTCAGATGTTTTAAGCTTCTGAAATTCAAATGACCGAATCTTTTGTGCCACAACTCACTCTCCTTCTCAGCACTTGTTGCCCTAAGACATTCTGAGTCTGCAGTTCTGACATTCACCTTGAATATTCTATTCCTTCCCTGTTCTGACTCCATAATCAACTTCTGATTGCAGCCATACAACTTCAGAAGACTGTCCTTCATGGTAACTGAAAAACCTTTCTCAATTAATTGTCCCACACTCATCATATTGCTTCTGATGCCAGGTACATACCACACGTTCTGAATCAATGTTGTTTTCCCATTGTTCAGAATCACTCTGACATTTCCCATACCTTCTGCGTTAAAATATTTGTCATCAGCACATCTGATCTTTGTTCTCTTTTCAGAGTCAAAGTCAACTAGCCATTTCTTGTTTCCAGTAAGATGATTTGAACAGCCAGTGTCCATATACCACCAGTCTGTCAGATCCATATCATCAGATTCAGAGGCCATCAATAGCACAGATTCGTTATCAGAACTTCTGGCTATATTTGCTTCTTCTGATTTTCTCTCCTTGTTTGACCAACAATCTCTAGCAAAGTGACCAAACTTCTTACAACAGTAACATTGGATTTTCTTCTTGTCATACTTCTCTTTTCCCTTCTGAGCATTCTTTTGTCTATCAGAGGTTGAGCTTTCTGACTTCTGACCACCATCAGATCTTCTCCTGGCTTCTAACTGCTTCTGATACCTCCTATCAGAAGTTACTTTCAGAGCATGCTTCTCTACTTCCTTTTCAGAAGTTCTCTCAGTCAAACGCAACTCTTGCGCTTCTAGACTGCTCTGCAGCTCTTTAATTCTCACGATGCTCAGATCTTTGGAATGTTCTATTGCTACCACAATGTAATCAAATTGAGATGTAAGGGTTCTCAATACTTTCTCCATGATTGCTTCTTCAGACAGAGTTTCTCCACACGCCTTCATCTCATTAGTGATCAGAATCATTCTGGAGATGTATTCAGAGACTTTCTCATTATTCTTCATGTTGAGATTCTCATATTGCTTTTTCAAGGACTGAAGCTTCACCTTCTTCACTGATGTGTCACCACCATAACATCTCATCAGTGTGTCCCACGCAGCCTTTGCTGTCGTTGAATCTGCAATCTTCTCAAACACATTTACATCCACACATTGATGAATGAAGAACAATGCTTTCTGATCCTTCTTCCTTACTTCCTTCTGTGCGTTTTTCTGTTCATCCGTTGCATATGCTGCTACCGGAACATAACCATCAATGACAAGATCTAGAACATCTTGAGCACTGAACAGTACACGCATTTGGATCATCCAACGGTTCCAGTTTTTACCGTCAAATACTAGAAGTTTGGTGTTCATGTTGCCGTTTTCGTTCATCTTCTACCTTGCACAGTACACTCAGATTTCTCACACAGTGTTTCCCAACCCACAGAATTAAAAGTCTGATCAGATTTTGTTCAAGATTCAACACGAATCTAAGAAACAAAATCAAACACACAAGGCCTCACGTTCACTTGTGTTTCCCGTGTTTTCAAATGAATCCGAACCGGAGCTCTAGATACCAATTGTTGGTGCAAAGGTGAATAAATGATGAACAGAGAAAATGTTCTATTAGAGAGAATGACGGCTACACAACTCACTAAATATTACAATGATTGCAACCCTATTTATAAGCTAAAACTAGGGTTACTAGAATAAGATAAAATACTAAAATACCCTCTAACAAACTTAGGGGCTAAGTAATAGTACAACTAAATATGAATTACTTCTAATACACTCATGTTCTTTTTTTTATTTTTATATTTCTTTATTTGCCTTGGTGATAGATCTTAAAAAACAAAAATATGAGAATGGTAGAAAAGAAAAAATAATGAAATAAAAATAGAAAGAAATATAAAAAGAAAATGAATTTAATTTGCAAGAAGAATCCGATGATGAGTGGAAGAGAGATAAAACTGAAAGTTGAAAAAGTGTCACATAAAAACTTAACACTCGGCAGCATGCGATTGAAGTGAAGTGAATTAATTAGAAGACTAGTTTTTTACTATATTAACCTTTTGCAAGTGTAAATATTTTTAAAGTGAAAGACAGTTTTCATGCATTATATATATATATATATATATATATATATATATATATATATATATATATATATATATATATATATATATATATATATATATATATATATATAATTGTACACATATGCAAATATATTGAGGTGGCAAAACATAATTATTTTATAAGAGATGTTACAAAACATAATTATTTGATATGGACCATGTTGGAACAAAAGGGTTTTTAAGAAAGACGAGAGAAGAAGACGAGAGAAAAAGAGAAATATTATATACTGAATTGTGAAAAGCGGAATCCTTATTGAGTTAAGTTGTTTCTATTTATATCATACTATGCCCTTTATATAGCAACAAAAGTCCATGCCCAAAACATGAAAAATGAAAAATATGAAACTACGGGTTACACTTCGACATAACACCTATGTGTTGTATTTGACTTTGTCGAATACAGCTGACTCCTACTACTTCGACTAGATATTTCGACACAGTCGAATGCTAGCTTCTTACAAAACTATGAATTACAACTAACACACCACCTAATTCATGTTTTCAAGACTTCTCACCCCAATTCTTTTCTTCAACTCATCAAACCTGACTTTTTTCAGGGGTTTGGTGAGTATATCAGCTAGTTGGCATTCTGTCTTGCAATGCTTAAGTTCAAGTTTTTCGTTGTTAACTTAACCCCTAAGAAAATGATACCCCCTCTCTATGTGTTTACTTCGACCATGACACAATGGATAATTTTCCAAGTTTATAGTTAACTTGCTATCGACAAACCACTTCATTTTTCTAGGTTCCATTACCTTGAGCTCTTCGAGCAACATCCCTATCCATGTTGCTTGACATGCTGCATATGATGCAACCGCGTACTTCGCTTCACAAGATGACAAAGTCACAATGCCTTGCTTCCTTAAGCTCCGTGAGGTTGGAGGGCTTTTGATCATGAATATGTAGCCTACAATACTCTTCTTCTCATCTTGATGTCCACCGAAATCTGAATCAGTATAGCCACATACCTCTGTATTTGTGTTGGTCTTCTCATGTCTTGGCATCAACACACCATGATAAATTATACATTTGATGTATTTCAACAATCTCTTGACTACACTGAGATGACATTGTTGGAGTTTCTCCATGAATCTGCTCAACAGTCTGACACTTTAACAGATCTTTGGCATGGCATTGCAAAGATACCTTAAGGATCTAATGATTTGTTTGTACAATGTTGTACTTACAAACTCATCATTGGTCTCCTTCCTCAACTTTGCTCTAGTTTCTATTGGCGTAGCAGTTGCATTACAGTTGCTCATTTTGAACCTCTTTAAGATATCTTGGGCATACTTCTTCTGGTGAAAGAACACTCATTCACCTATGTCTTTGAACTACATCCTAAAAAATATGACAAATTTTATAGGTCGAACATTTCAAACTCATGCATCAACTTCGTCTTGACTCTTTTTATCTCTGCTTCATTAGTATATGTATTCAACAAGTCATCTACATACAGGCATATGATGATTCAACTTTCCCTGTATGCGTCATTGATACTACTACAAAATACATATTCGGTAACATAATATTACTACGATCATGTCTTCCACCGTTGTAATATCTGAAACTGAATGCGCCTAATGCTTATTTATTTTTTTGAAAGTTATTTAATCAAGGTTGATAGACACAACCGTGGTGATAAAGTGAGTGGTACAAGGTTCGAATTCTGGCAACTACATTTTTTCCATTTTTCTTATTACAAAAAGTGTGTGTCACTTAAGTTCATAAATAAATAAAAAGTTGAAGATCATTTAATCACAGACTTAATATGAAATTGTTGTAATATTATTTGTACAACCTTTACTCTTTCCAAAAGAGAGAAACGATCTTCTCAACTATAATGATGATTGAAAATTTTCTTCATTTTTCAAAACGGTCACAATGTCATTCAAGAATATCAACCATTGGAAGTAACCATTACAATTATTAAATTATCAGATGTTTCATCTTCAACCTCTTCTATAAAGGAACAGTTTCATATAATTAATTTCCACTTCTTCAAAACTATTCTTCTTAACTACATATAGCAACATGAGTTCTTCATCTGAGAATGCTAACAAAATTATCTTAACTAAAATCACCATAATACAACACCATGGTCAGCTGTCAATTGAGGAGGTACAACTATCAGGATTGACTGCTATCAAGGATACACTTAGAGTTAGGAAGGCCAAGAAAAAGAAAAGGAAGAAGTTGAAGAAGAAGAAAAATGTGCCCAGGAAGATTTATTATTGTGATCATGACGAGGGTAGTGAGGAGAGTCATAGATTATGAAGATTTCTTTGCTGCTAGGGAATATTGTTCCGACATTGACAAAATTATGTAATGAAATTATTTATGTACTATTCCCTCTTGACCCTCTTAATGAAATTATTTATTATTGTTTTATATACTCATTCATTTATACACTATTATTGTTTTACAAAAAAATAGTACAAGCCAACAAAAATAAAAACAACAATCGCAACAGTAGTGAAAAATAATAATAACAATAATTAATGTAAATGTTTAAAATTATATCACGATTTTTCTTTCTAACCCTGATGAAAAGTGATATATTATATCATGATTTTTCTTTATAATCATGATGGAAAGTGATATTTTTTACTATATAAGCAAAAGTATCTATCGTTCAGTACATAACAATTGTTTCTCTCAAATGAAAACCCTAACATATTTCACTCTTCTCTCTCATAACATAACCCTAACATTTATGTCACTCTTTAAACTTTCTTATACCTTCAGATTCGTCTTTACCAATCGCTATGATACTCTTTAATCATATTTCAGGTTCATTTGTTAAACTTATGCTTCGATTTGTTTATATTTTTTGTTAAAAATTAGTTCTAATTTTTTTATTTGGTGAATATTCTCATTTTTCAGATTCGTCTTCACCACCTTAGCAAAGCGTATACTTTGGCTATGATACATATAGTTTGTGTAGCTATGAAGAAAAATACAAGAAGTATGAAGTCATTGTGTTAACTTCATTCACCTTGTACTTCTTCTTTATAGCTTCATAAACTAGATGAAAATCATAATTTGTTCCACATCCACGATTAGTTTTAAAAAAAGTGTGTTCTTTAAACATTACATAATATCTTGTGTTGTTGTATGCTGTTGTATGTTATTGTTGTTGTATGTTGTTGTTGTTGTTCTTGAATCTTATTTTGTTGCATGTTGTTGTGTTGTTGATAAATGTTTTGGTATATTGTCATTGTTGTTGTTGATAAATGTTTTGGTATATTGTCATTGTTGTTGTTGATTAATGTTTTAAGAACAAGAACAAAATATTGCTAAGTCACAAGAAAGAAGCTTCTTGTAACTTATCAATGTTTTGTTATTTAAATTCTTAAAACATTATATAATATCATGTGTTGTTGTATGTTATTGTATGAAGTTGAGTTTATTATATGCTATGTAGATTGTTTGTTTCATTAACCCTTCACTAAAAATACATTTCATTTAAATTGACATAGAAACTTATAATCTGAAAATTAAGTTGTATTTGAAAATCAACTTATATAAATCAATATTTTCTAAATTGCATCCGCCTCATCGTTCATCTCACGTTGTTTAAGATATAGAATATGGGTCAATGACCTAAGTACTTCATCACATCCATAGTCTCTCTTATAGTTTAATTTGAATAACAACAATTTATTTATACTATTCAAATTAAACTAGAATAGAAGGAATTTATTTATGAACCACATTCTATATGTTAAACAGCGTGAGATGAACGATGAGACGAATGCAATTCGGAAAACAATGGCTTGTTTAAGTTGAATTTCAAGAGTAGTTTAATTTTCAGATTATATACTTCTTCATCAATTTGAATGGTTGTATGTGGTTGTGAGGTTTATTGAAAAATAAGCAATCTATATATTATATAATAAACTTTGGGTACTTTCAACAAAGATTATTTATATTAACCATTATGAAATGTTATTTGCCTAAAATGTATATACCACAACGGTTAGTTATAGGAACCGTGATTATATATAACGCGCTTTCAGGTTTTCTACAACGGTCATAAGACCGTGATTGTAAGTAGCACATATACAACCACACCCTACGTAACAACGAAAAATCACACATGATGTTATCCCTTTTTCAATCGTTGTTGTATATGTTTTCCGTAATAGTGTGACATACACTTCATGTTTAGAGGCACACTTTGTAAAACCCTCTTCGACCAGGAAGCTATCTATTCTCTTATTCCAAGCTCTTAGGGATTTCTTCAAACCATATAGAGCCTTCCTCAATCTGTATACCATCGACTCCTGCCTTTTTATTTCGAATACTGCTAGTTAACTGACATAGGCTTCTTCTTCTAAAGGTGCATTCATAAATATTGACTTTACATCCAACTTATGTATCTTCCACCCTTTGTATGATGTCGTCGACACACCAATTCTAATGGTTTCTAGCCTTGCAACAGGTGTATACACTTCACCGAAATCAATACCGTTTTTTTACAAAAAAGCCTTTTGTCACTAGTCTTTCCTTATGCTTGGCAATTTCACCGTTTGGCCTTCGTTTCATTTTGTAAAACCACTTCACATCAATTGGCTTATTGATTGACTCTTAGACAAGCTTTAATGTCTTGTTCTTCTCGATTGCCTTGAGTTCTTTCATGGCTGCTAACCAATTCAAATTATTCAAGGCTTGATCCAAATTGATTGGTTCAGCTTCAGCCATCATCATCGCTTCTTTTATTAAGTCACTGTTTGCATCGTCTGCTTGATATAGAAAGCTCTCATATCCAACTAGCCTTGTCGACTCAGTTCTTACTTTAGTCAATATCCTAACATTTTGCTCAGGTGGTTCTTCATTTTGATTGGTTGTGACCTTAATTTGTTGATCTTCATCCAACACAGTTGTGATTGTTTCGTGCTCTTGTCAAACTGGACCTTAACTCCAATCCCACCTTTTACTTTCATCAACTAGAACATATCGACTTATCACAAGTTTATAATAATTTGGTGAGTATAAATTGTATTCATTAGTCGAATGATAACCTATGAGCACCATAGTCTGACTTCGATCATCTAGTTTTTTCCTCAATTATTCAGGTACATGCCTGATGCACATTGATCCAAACACTCTAATATGACTAAAATTTGGCTTCACACATCTCCAAGCCTCATAAGGAGTCCTCTCTACTATCTTCTAGGTTGGACATTTATTTAGAATGTATACTGATGTCAAAGTTGTTTCACCCCAAAATCTCTTTGGTATATATTTAGCTTTCAACATGTTCCTAGTCATGTTCAGTATACTTCAATTCTTCCTCTCAGCTATGTCATTATGCTGAGGTGTATATGGTGCAATTACCTCATGCTTTATACCTTTCTCATTACAAAATCTATCAAATTCTCGAGAAATGTATTCACCACCACCATTAGTTCTCAATTTCTTCAACTTGCATCCACTTTGTTTCTTGACATGCAATATGAACTTCTTGAACTGTGTGAATACATCATTCTTCCTTTCAATAAGGTAAATCCACATATATCTGGTGAATTCATCTATGAAAGTTAGGAAATAGTAGCTACCTCCATTCGACCTTACTTCAAATGGTCTACACACATCAGATTAAACGAGCCCAAACTTTTCTTTTGACCTCATGAGCAAGTCATGTTTAAATGCTTTCCTAGTCTACTTTTCTTTGCAACATTCCTCACATACCTGACTTGGTTCCTTCACCTGAGGTAAACCATAAAAAATCTTCCTCTAGTTGAGCATACCTAAACTTCTGAAGTTTAGATGCTTATACTTGTGATGCCATAGCCAATTCTTGTCTTCTTCTAAAGTTGAAGCAAGATACTAGTGATCAACTGTGTTGATCTCTATTTTGAAGGTCCTGTTGTCTGCCAATGATGCCTTCAAAATCAACCTTCCATCACCATGATATCTCCTTTCTGACAACTGAGATATCTCATTTTCCACCTGATGTGATGTGTCTACCATATGCAAACTTTATCATTTTCTCAACTGATTCATCTAGCTTGGTGGACCAGTTTTTATTACCAATCATGTGGTTACTGTATCCTGAATCCAGGAACCACATGTTGGTTTACTCAGTGTTCGAATTGGTGTTAGCCATGAGTAGCACATCATCAGAATTATTATCTTTGGCATGTGCATACTCCACTTCATTGCTATTTTTCACTTGTGCTTCCTTCTTTCTTCAACAGTCTTGAGCATAGTGGTCAAATCCTTGACAGTTGTAACATTGAACCTCCTTCATGTTAACTTCCTTCCTAGAATACTTGTTGCCCATGCCTTTCTTGATTGAATCAGAGAAATTCTTTGAGTTCTTGTTTGACTTCTCATCATTAGCAAGATTATTTCCCAACTTCACCTTCTTTTTCCCTGATTTCTTGATGAATCTTGCTTGTAGTGCTTGTTTCGCCACCTTCTCCCTTTCAAAGTTTCTTTACTTTAGCCTCATCTCATGAGCCTCTAATGAAGCTTGAATTTCTTATAACTTCATCTCAGATAGATTCTTGGACTCTTTAAGGGACACAACAACGTAATCAAAATTCACAATCAAAGATCTCAACACTTTCTCAATCTTTTGCAAATCATTGATTGATTCACCACACGCCTTTATCTGGTTTGTTAACAACCTACACGCGAAAGGTATTTTGAAACTGTTTCATCTTTATTCATCAGAGTCATCTCGAATTGGTTTATCAACGTCTGCAACTTCACCCATTTTAGTTTTTCATCTCCATCGTACAAGTTCTTTAACTTATTCCATACTCTTTTTGTTGTTTCTTCTTCAATAATTTTCTCAAAGACGTTAGATCCACACCCCCAACGAGTCAAGAACAAAGTCTTTCCATCTTCCTTCTTTTGATTCGTGCGCAACTTTTTGAACATCATATGCATTCGCTTCCAATGTCGGTACTCTATCATTCATGATTTCAAATACATCTTGCAATCTGAAGATGACATTCATCTGCACAACCCACTGTATGTAGTTCTCACCTTTGAAAATGGTAGATTCACTTGAAATTGCGTTGATGTTGTGTTTCTATTTGTCATTATAAATTATCTCTGAGTCGCAACTCAGGCTCATCGATACGAATTTGTTGGGATAAAATGGTTTTCAAGAAAGATGAGAGAAAAAGAATAAAAAAGAGAAAAATACTATAAATTAAATTTGTGAAAAGCGGAATCCTTATTGAGTTAAATTGTTGCTATTTACATCATACTATGCCTTTTATATAAGCAACAAAAGCTCAAACTCAAAACCTGCAAACTGCAAAATATAAAATTACAAGTTACAGTTTAATATCACTTATATGTTGTATTCAACTCTATCGAATGCAACTAACTCCTACCACTTTGACCAACTATTTCAACACAATCGAATGCTAACTTTTTACAAAACTATAAATTACAACTAACATACCAAATACAATTGATTGATGATCTATTTATGGAATTAGAAAGCCAATGAAAAATTTGATTTAAATTGTTTTGTTTTGTATGAGAAAATTGTAGATACAAATATGCTGAGATGTCAAATTTTTAAATTTAAAACGCTGATATATGTAGAAATTACAAAACAGAATAATTTGATCTGGATTTAATACAATTACGTGACCTATGATTGATGATCTATTGATAGAACTAAAAAACCGATGAAAAAGTTAATTTAAATTGTTTTGTTTGTTATGAGAAAATTGCACATATAAACAAATTCGTTGAGGTGGCAAATTTTAGAGTTATAATTAACTATATGCTAGAATATTTGATATATTGAATTTAATATATTATATGGATGTCTTATTTTTCCCCTCGGGAGACCCTTTTGTGTCCCATTTGTCTTCTACTAAGGAGCATTGTCATGTGTGGTCATGGGATTGACGTAGGTGCCAATTTCAAGTAACAACAAAAATTTCAATGATTTTTTTTTCTTTTTGTTTACAAGCATATTTAAAAATGTTTTAAGTAGTTCATAGAGTTCAAATATGCTCCCATCATAGAAAATAAAACCATACATCCAATACAAAACTATTAGTTTTATTGCATGTTCAGTTAGTATATTATAACTAATAACTATATAACTTAGTAATTACATCCCCCTCTCCCTTCAACAAAATGAAAAACCTAAACTAATTCACAAGTTACACTTTTTTTATTAGGCAAGCCACAGAATTCTCAATTCTTGCATCCTTTAAATTCTTCAAGCCTCTCATAAAGTTTGACGAGCAATTGATTGCAAATTTCTGGAGATGTGCAGGGTCCAGACAAGATATAAATAACGTTGCCAAGAGGCCTCATGTACACACCATCTTCCCGGAGTTTCTGAAGAAGGGGTCTTGCAAACAATGATGCATATCTGCACAACAATTTAGAAACTTCTTAAGATTGAAATTCACTTTTTCAATTCTGGTACCACGTTTCTCCAACGAATCGAGAAATGCATCAACTAAATGATCAAAATCAGAGGTTTAATTGCGAACATAAGAAAATCACTTGCAACCACCCCCTAATGTAAAAGTTTGAGTTAATTTGAAAGTTTATACTAAATTCAGCATGACAATTATACATATGGCTGATTAAGCTACTTAACAATGGAATTCCAGAATATTAGGTGCAGAAAATTATTAAAAAGAAGGGAAAATAGAGAACAGTGATGAAATAATACCCAGCATTATTGCCTTCTGCTTTTAATTCCAAGGCAAACAGAGTTCCTAACACCACTACTCTTTGAACAGCAGAGTGTGATGAAATCTTGAGAACCAATTTATCATTCCATAACTGAAAATGCACAACAAAAGGAACAAATTTTTTTAATATATAAAAGACAAACTGAAAAGATAGCCGGTATAATTGATCCTTATTACTTATAGAGCCATGGGAATTCCTTGAACCCTGGACTGGAGTAAGACGGAATATAAATTAAATGTGTGCTCTTACATTATATTACGAATTAAGAAACTAACAAGAGAAAAAGAATACAGCAATCATATTCATACCTCCCTAAGTAATCTTCCTTCTGAGGCGATGTTAGGGTTGGAGAAAGGGTCTTTAAACCATTGGATTGATCTTACGGCGGCCATGCAGCCCATAGCATGTGCAGTGTAAGAATGTCCATGCAAAAGGGCTTTGAGCTATAACCATAACAAGAAGATAATCACTTTATTGTGCCATCAAAGCACTGTCTAAGAACTTTGCTTTGCAAAAACACAAATTAGTGGCAAGAGAAAATCACATTCTATGTCACGAGAAATAGTGCAGTATATTCTTAGGCATTATATATTGTATAATTATAACAGCAATCAGAAAAAACACAACAGAGATTATGTAACCAACTCATTCCCTGCTGCTTAATAGTCAATATGTTGATGAACAAATCCAGAAGTAGGAGATTAACAAAATAATTTTATCAAAGCAACCTGCAGAAAGAGATGAAACCGAGACCAGTTTCCATGACCAGTCAATGCAAAGAAATAAAATCATCCAAAAAATATTCAACATACCTTTGAGTCTCCAATAAATGAATCAAATACAGCATTTGTTGCTAAGGTGGCAGCCAATGGTATCATCCCACCAGTCATCAACTTCCCAAAACAAGCTATATCGGGTTCACAGTGGATTAAATCCACCGCAGTCTGTGAGAAGAAATATACAATCCTAATCAAATGAATGAAGAGAATAAAATATTGTTTTTATGAAAATTAGAAAAGATAAAAGTCATTATGGGAAGTCAGTTATCACCTCTACTCCCAAACGCCAAAAACCAGTAAAAACTTCATCAAAAATAACTGGAATTTTTCTACTTCGACACTCATTAACAAGTATGCGCTGAAAAAGTGGATCCACCATATGCATTCCACCAGAACCTTGTATGACTACAAAACAGCTCAGACCCCAAACTAGATGATCAATTTCATGAAAAGGTGCAGTTAAAGTAAACTATAAGATAAGGTTGCTGGAACAACTTCAGAAAGAAGACGTTTATAGGAACCAAGAAAAATGAGGGGGAAGAAAGAAGACAATTTTGTGGCGTGAAAGAACTAGAACCACCCAAATGCAGTATTTTGTTCATATTTTATAAATGGAAATGGTGCAAATATGGACTAATAACATACAGGATTTTATTATTAGGATACAGAAGATAGTAAAAGTATAATGACACAATGTAGGCTTATAAAAAAATGACAGTATAATTTGCAAAAAAGGAATCACATAAAATATCTTGCCTGGTTCAATAATCAATGCTGCAATCTTGCTCGACCCTCTAAATTCAGATAATACTTTTGATATGTAAGATGAATAAACTGGAGCAAGTTCAGATTCATCTCTGCGCTTGTGAAATATTTCATCGCGTGAATCAAAGACTGTGAAAGTGTCAGCAAGTAAAATGATGATATTTTAAGTGATAACCAACCAAAGCATTAAAGTTGACTATTATGAACTTACTGATACTTTCATGTTTCAGATTTTCTGATTGAAAGTCTTCAGGAACGAAAATGTTCCACTTATTTTTGTACATAGAGACAGAAGGAGGACTAAGGAAGAGGCCTCTTCCAGTGTACCTGTGATATTCAAGCTTAGAAGGGTTACATGAGTATTGGCTAGGTTCAGAAAACTAGAATCCATTCCCAAACAGTAATCTGGAAATATAAGGGAAATATGCTCCAAGGAATGATAATCTATATCATCAATATTAGAATTCAAAAACTAAATATAACATGGGGCAAAAAACTTAAATGCATATACATTTAGAATGAAGAACTTCTATTTTAAAATAAGATATATAAAACTACCAGTCTGCCTTAAGCTAAACAGAAGTTTACAAACCAAAACTGCTTATGTTATTTTTGTCCATTTCCGAAACCTTTTATGTTGTTTCACAAGTATACAGTAGAAGGCAACGTGCGTACCATGGTTGCTGCAGGAATCCTGTATAAGATGATGGTGCCTGTGCTTCCATAGCACCCAAGGTGTCGCCATGATAAGATCTCTGAAGTGCAAGAACCTGAAATAATTGGATTAACAAGGCAGAAGCATCAACAGATGTGTGTGTTTCATAAGATGAAATAATTTTTTTGAAGGTTACATGGCTTTCTATCTCACATATATTAGATGTTTGGAGATTTGTAGTTAAAATACGCAAATAGCTACTTGGAAAGTTGAGTTTAAATGTGTATGACATGATAATTTTGTAGTCTGCCATCAAAAAAATAAAATCAACCCAGAAAATACAGAGCATTGTTTCCTCAATCTAAAAGGTACAAGAGCTTGCAGTTAAACTATTACAGTATTTGTAAGACAGCTTTAAGAAGACAACATATTTGCCTAACATGACTGACATGAAAAATGCAGCAGATTACACTCAATACAAGCATAATACAGAGATTTCATATCAGGGAAAGAAAATTAGGAAGGAAAAAATGAATTATTTGTAAAAAGAATCATCTCTGTGTATGTTTTAACACCTAATGCAATAGTAAAAAAGATATTGAATAAAAAATGAAAATTTTTGGATTCCGGCCAGACAAACAATTTAATAACTTTTGTTTTCTAACTGTCACTTTGATCTCCGAAGGGATAAAAAGGACTTGACGATTAATATTAACTACCAATTGCCAGTTTCCATCTTTTGTTTTAAAAGCAAACTACGGGATTGCTTTATAGAATACCGGCCTCAAATGAAGATTGAAATCTAAACAATGGGACAGAAAAGATTAAATAAAGGACCAACCATAAGCTCCGTGGATTTTTCATCTGTAGCATCCTCGTGACAGTCAGGAATAAGTCCATGTTCAAGCGAAAATTTACGAAATGCCATCTTTAGAGCAACTTCAATTGCTGTAGATCCATTGTCCGAAAAAAATACCCGAGAAGCCCAACCTGCAAAACATCAAACTGAAATTAACATAAACTAAGCAATTATACACTGAGCAATGATACTAAGAACTCCTTAGACTCCAGGGGCCTTGGCCCTGCCAGTCATTGAACCACAATGGTAAAATTAGAATGCCGTGTCAATTGCCAAGTTTTAACGCTATAAACTTTAGAGAAAAGAGTTGTTTTTCTCTTTATATCAAACATTGAACTCATCAATTACAATATGTACAGCCTAAGCTTGACCAACTTGTAGAGAGTTGGGATGATTATATAGACGTCATTATGCTTTATTTTATAATTTGAAATGGATTACTATTATATTTAATACTCTTTCTAGTCCTATTTATAAAAAACAAAAAACTCAATAAAAAATGGCAATGGAACACATCTAGAAGACTTAACGCTAACTTTGTTTTCTAAAACTATTTCACATTTTTAACTCCCATTAAATGAAATTCACTAGAGTTTTTTTTAGGTAAAATAAACTTCACGATAACATAGGTGCATAAAGAGATTTTTAATATTTAACAATTAATATACTTAAATAATTTACTGTATTTCTTATATTTTGGACAAAAATAACTTAATTTTCTGTTATAAATAAGGCTGGAGGCAGTAAATAATACTACCTTTGTCCCTAAATATAGGATATTATTTATTAAATTACAGGAATTAAAAAAAATTATATGTATCAACATTGTTAGGAATTAATATTTTTTCAAATTTACCCTTTATAGTATTTATTACTTACCGATTGGTTAAAATTATGTGAAGTAATTAGAGGTAATTTGGTACAGAACAACTAATGCAGTTGATTTTTTTATAGAACAGTTGAAAATTTTAAGCTCTATAATAAGGTTCGATGAAATTTTTTAAGACTCCCTTATATATAAAAAAATAGAGTAGTAATACAGTGGTTCAAAATTTCCAAAAGCTATGAGCGGTGAAAGGTTAAAAACTGGAGGAAAGTTGGCTCTGCAGGGTATATCGTCTGCCTCAGCCCCTGCAAAGAACTCCACACTGCTCACAATATCATATAGCAGTAGGAATCAGGAATAAACTGAAAGGCAAATTTGTAACCAAAGCACTCATAGATCAAACAGCCGTCGTTAGATCAAACATTAACACTATTAAGAATGGAAACCATTTGATAATTTCTATTAATGAAACTTAATGGTTTAAATATTGAAGTAATAAAACAGCAAATTAACCTTTCCCCACGCCTTGAAGCAAAAGCTCGGCACAATTCAAGGCTGGCTCATGAATATTTTCAGGGAACATAACATGCCCAAATCTTGCAGCAGTGTATCCCATCTCCCTAGCAAGCTCAGCCTGAAATCACCTAAATGGAAAAATAGCATTAAAGGAAAACTTCAGAGATGCTATCAAGAAGGGCATCCACAACTAAATATGCAATCTACAATGTTTGATACAAAATAACATTTTATTAAAATGTATTGCTGATATATGCCATAAAGATCCTTTAAAATGTTTATTTTATTTGCTACTAATTGCCTAATACAATCCTATTTTTGATATCTGTTGAAAACCAGCTATGGAAGTTTTGAATAACAAAGCAGCATATATGTTTAGAGTAAGTTTTGAGAGTAAAGAATTTGAGACTCAACTCAACAACATAATCTGTAAAACTTTGTGAACTATATGAGCTGAAAACTGAGGTCGTTAAATAAGGTTGTTGGAATTTCCGCCTTCATTGCGGTCCACCCCTAGTCGCCTAAATTGCAGCATTTGGCTTCCCTTCATTGTAGCCTCCAACACATTCATTGTGTTGGATTTTTGAAGGGGTGGATTTAGTCCCACATTGCTTAGAGATATGACTTGTGTTGTGTTTATAAGTGGGGGCAATCCTCACCATACAAGCCGGTTTTGTAGGGATGGCTTAGGCCCAACCCACACATTCTAAAAAAAATGAATATTTTTTAATTATACTATCATTTTATCTAAAAACTAGAAGTAAATTGAAAATGAGTTGGAATTGAACTAGAGTGGAAAACTACTTAGACTTTTGATTTATGTGATTCAAGCTAACCCGAACAAAATTTGTTCGCGAGCTTGATTCAAGTTTGATCTAAAAAAACAGTTCACGTCAAAGTCGAGTCGAATTTCAAGCTGAACCAGTTTTTATCTAGTCGAGCTTAACCAAGTTCGACTCAACTCATTTCCGATGGAGATAAATGAAATTGGTAAGGATTCAAAATCCAACAGTTAAAAAATGGAAGAATAGCATATTTTAGTATATGGCCGTCAATCAAACAGTTAACATGATTATTAATAGTTTGAATATCAGAAGTAAATATTAAAATAATAATGAGTATGACCTGCAATGTAGCATCAGGTCCTTGAGTCCACCAACTAGCACATGCATCAAACAGTGGTGCTATGACTTCTGTCTTCTTATCCTTTAAAAAAGTTCATGTGATGTAGCATCTAAGTATTAGCATATAAAATAAACATGGATAAAGTAATCTATAAAACTCTTGAATATTCCAAAGTAAACACGAGTAGCTCAACATAGCGCTGTTCCCTAAGATTTGTATAGCATGGCATTAAGTAATTTTAAAAAAGAAAAAATCAAAATAGGCAAATAAATACCGACTTCACTCAGAACAAACCTTGAAGGCAGAAAAATTTTCACCACAACGTGAATCAATAACTGTGACCCCTCCATCTGGAACAAGCTTGTGTTGAGTGAAAGGCCACCAGATGATATCCCTTGCTTTACTTGGCATTTCATGCAACTTCTTAATTCTCTCCAAATAAGCAGATAGCATTATTTCCTTTAGATTACTAAATACATGTTGAGAACCTTCAAACCATTCCATTAGGTCATTTGATGGATCTTTCGGAACAGTTGGAAGCACTAAAACAGGAACTCTGCACAAAGGTCACAATAGTATATAAGCACGAGAGCAAACATATAGCAAAATAGCAGGAGTGGCAAAACTAAAAAGATAACTGATTGGCTGAAACATAAATGCAGCTATGAAGGAATTTAAGATGCATGTATGCATGAAAATATCAGATGATTCTTTGATCTATATTAGGGTAATCGCAAATTATTTTATTTAATATTTGAGATATATTATTATAATATTCTCCAATGCCGTTATGCTATTTATTTAACACGCATGGATTTATCATGTGCCTTATGTTTCTCTTATTTTTCAAAATGGTATCTACATCCTAACGAAAGGCAACCCAGGCCCACACTTATCCGCTGGATTCAGAGTATGTTATATTACTGTTCAATTGCAGGGTGCACTTACTTAGTTTTATACTATATCCCAACTACATTGTCATTACATGTAATGCATACAGCTCAACAAGGTTTTAGCTAAACAGGTCCAATGCCTACCAAAAATGAAGTTAGTAAAAAACTGATGAAACCACTCAGCAGGCTTTGTGTGACTAAACATTCGTCATAAACCTTTAACTGTTTTCTTATTTAATGAAGTAAACCAGGCCCCCACTTATCCGCTGGATTCAGAGTATGTTATATTACTGTTCAATTGCAGGGTGCACTTACTTAGTTTTATACTATAACCCAACTACATTGTCATTACATGTAATGCATACAGCTCAACAAGGTTTTAGCTAAACAGGTCCAATGCCTACCAAAAATGAATTTAGTAAAAAACTGATGAAACCACTCAGCAGGCTTTGTGTGACTAAACATTCGTCATAAACCTTTAACTGTTTTCTTATTTAATGAAGTAAACCAGGATGTTTCCTTTATTGTATAGTATTATATTAAGTAATTCAATTCCAATACTTTGCTTAGTACTTGGTGGTGTTTATTGCTTAACCAAAACTTCTCTTTGATACAAATTCTTCAACTTTACCAAAAACATACAGAAAAGGAACGCGTGTGTTGTAATTCTTTGAGTAAACAAAATTCTGCATCCCATGTCACAAGCAGAAATGGAAAATACTAGTAACAAGTACAGTCAAGCTTACTTGTTTCGCACATAAGACAATAGTGGATCCTCATTTAAAAGGCCATGATCTTCAAAAATAATAGCAACAACATCATAACCACGAAGCGTCAAGCTCTCATAAGCTGATATTGTTCCAGAAATACCTCCAAGCCGGCCATCTCCAACAAGAACTGCAGGAATACGGAATGGCCTGATAGAAATGGCAAAAGGAAGAAATTTAACAGAAGGGGAAAAAACAGTGTGTAAATCTATGCCACATGCACCACTATTCTTCCATCATTACCGATAATGCATATATAACACGTTCACTCCCTTTGCCCAAATGGCTAAATTTAGCAATTAATCATGAAATTTGCATGATTACACTCTAACAAAGATTAACATTGATCAAAAGTGGATGAATTGTAAAAAAGAAGAAAATCAAACTTCAACAAACTAGCAAGCAACATAAGTGATAATTGAAATCTTCACTTGAAAAGTGAAAACCCAACAAAATCAACGGCGCCTAGATACACATGGACTGTTTAGATTGTCTTATTTGAGTTTATTCACTCACATAGGCTCTGTTTGGTAAAAATAGTGGTTGGCTTATAAGTTAGCAGATAGAACACAGGTTTTGACATGTTTTCGGCTTTTTTTTATAAGCTCTTCTGGATACTATAGCTTGTGAAATAGCTTATATGAAAAGTTTCAAATGTATTTTATGCTTTGCTATAGAAATTGCTTATAAATTAGCACTTAATGAAAAGTGTTTATCCTATAACTATTCAATTAAGTGCTTAATATGTAACCAAGAAAAAATCAAGTGCTTAATCAGGCCGTGGTACTAACATTTACCATGAAATTGAAAACAGAATGGGCACATGATTTATACAAAATTGGAAAATGAAAGAACACACCTATACAAGTCACATTGAAGTGAACCAGAAGATCCAGGACTGGCAACTCCACCGGCAGTCTCCACAATGCAAAAAACTTCCGACCTCTCTTTATCGACGCCACTCTCAACAACCTCACGAAAACACAGCTGCAACGTTTCCAGCACAGTCGAGTCCTCCACTACAAAACCTTCTCTCTCAGCTGCCAAATGCGGCGACACAGCCTCATCCCACGCGTACAACGTCTTGCAGATCAACTCCGAGGAGGTAGAACCTTCTTCACCCTCAAAACGATCGATCTCCTTTGCAGAGTCCTTCACAGCAGGAGAGACATTGAGGACGAGTTTTGACGCAGAAAGAGAAATGCGAGGGTTATTTTCGCGGTTGCGGAGTTGGTGGAGCTTGTTGAAGACCAAGCGGGAATCGGAGTCGGAAGGGAAACCGGTTTGAAGAGGCTTGATGTAGTGGAATTTGACGGGGGAAGTAGAAGAGAGGAGATATGAGGCTGCGATACCGGTGGAGACAAGGGTTTTGCCGACGTCGGTATTGGAGCCCCAGATAGTGTAGATAGGGTGGGATAAGGGTAGTTCGAGTGGTATGGTGGTAGTAGAAGATAGTTTACGGCGGTGGAGGACGGTGGGGAAGCGATACATGACGAAGGGAAAGAGAATCGGTGTGGCGTTGTGTTCAGCGGTGTCACGGTGTATCAAAAGCAACGAGTGTGAGTTGGTGTTGCCTTATTGGTATAGCCGAAGGGAAGAGGAGGGAAAGAAAAAGAAAAGAAAAAAAAATCTACTGTTTGAATTTTTTGGTTGTTGACTATTCTAGTGTTGAAACTTGAACTCTCTTCCAAAGCACCGGCCACAATGTAAGGATGAGTCTATCTAATCTAATGCGAGTTTTTCTTTTCTTTGTGAAATATAGATATTTATACTCTACAAATCATTTTAACTAGATAATTTTTTTTTGAATGAATCGTTTAATAAGAATAATTTTTTATCCAAATATCTTACTTTTTCAAATTAAATCTTCAAATAACTCATGTTTAAAAAAAAAAATCAAAGTATTTCAGTTTGAGAAAATGATTAAGTAGTGTTGTCAATCTAATTGATGATAGATTTGTTTCATATATCTCAATTGCAGATGACAATAATGTTATCCAACATATGGGGTGCGAGTTAAAGATGACAATGATGTTATGGATATGATGTCTCCAGCAGAAGACATTGTTTTGATTGTTGTAATATCTTAAACATGTTGTGATGTTAAGTTTTTTTTATATGTTATTTGTGTTCTTGTGTTAAGTTTTATTTGTTGTTGTAATCTCTTATTATGTCTTGTGTTGTTTGTGTGTGAAAAGTTTATGATGTAACCAAAAGTTGATTTATTATAAATAATAAGGTTACAAAATCTTACCATATTATAAATAATTTAAAGAAAACAAATAAATGTTCATGTAGAACTTGCTCCAACATCAGGGCATTTTGTCCGATTGTGTCCGGGCTGACGGCATAAACCACATAATCTTACCGTTTTATCAGCCATATTCATTTTTGTTCTAATTTGCATGTTGTTAGGGCGACTCTTTTTCTTCCGTCGCATGTTTTTCGTTGTGCCAAATTGTGTCCTCTTGATATACAAACCAATAATCTTCCAATGTTACCACCTGGAAGTTATTGTACACATTCAAAATATTTACGACTTTGTAAACATTAGAGAGATTCATGGAAGCGTCTTGGAGAGCAGATGAACATGTCGTGATGATATGGGAGCAAGACATATGAAAGGCTTGAAATTGCCATAATCACACAAACCTCTATTCAATTGGACTCGATAGTCTCCATTCGACCTCCCCTCGTTGTGGTCATGTGTTTCCTTTACACTAAATTTGTGTTATGACAGTCAAAGATTGAAATGACATGTGTGCTAGCTTTGAAAGTTTCATCCTTCATCACTTTCATGCAACTTTCACTGAATAATTGCCTCGACTATAATATTGAATGCCATTTTTCTCCTCTGGTTGCAAAAAGTGATCCCAATCTAAACTAGGTTGCTCTCACCAACGCGATTATTGGTAGGTTTCTAATGCCTTTGAAGATGTTTTTCATGGATTCAATAAGGTTTGTTGTCGTGTGGTCCCATCGATATCCTTCGTCAAAAGCCCTTGTCTACTTTTTCAATGGAATGTTATCCACCCACCTTAATGCATCTTCGTTTGACAATCTAATTTCCTCGCGGTAGTATCAGAATGATGGTTGAGTTAAAGCATACTCTACATTCACAACTTTTTTCCAAAGGTTCTTATTTTTTATTGCCCACGTGAAATTTTGTGTTATATGTCTAATGCAGTAAACATGACTAGAAGGAGGATTATGTCATCCGTTCTCAAGATTATTGTATGCACTTTTAATAGATGCATGTCTATCTGAAATTAAATGAAGGTTTGGTTGTGGATCAACGTGTTCTTTTAGATTCTTGAGGAAGAAACTCCAACCACCAAGAGTCTCACCTTCAACTAGAGCGAAGGCAATTGAAAAGATGTTATTGTTGTCGTTGTGTGCCACTGCCATAAATAATGTGTCATTGTATTTCCCGTAAAGCCACGTCCCATCAATTTGAAGAATAGGTTTGCACAATACAAAACCTTTGATGCATGGTCAAAACGCCCAAAAGAGTCGATGAGATCATATCCCTGACATCATCGTCATCTCTAACTTGCACCCACATACGCTAGGTAGCATTATTGTCATCTGCAATTGAGATGTACGAAACAAGTCTTTCGATACTTCTAATTCGTTCCCCATCATTAATATCTCCTTATAACCAACTTTTCAAACTCCTCTAAAGATGCTCAAAGCTTTGAATGTTCCAGAAAAGCATTTTCATCGGAGGTTTCGTTGCGGAATAACAAACATGCTCATATCTTTTAACAATCATGATAGAGTTAATGATGAAATGAAAGAAGAATTTGAAATAATGTGCGAATTGTAGCAAATGGTTGGAGGAACATCTATTTATGCTAAAATATTTAGCAATTTACACAGTGGCGCCAATTGAATCGGCAACACCATATGGTGTCTCCAATCCAATTGATGCCTCCTCTTTAAGTTATAAAGTTATCGTCAATTGGATTAGCAACAACACTTAATCATTTTCTCAAATTGTGGTACTTTGAGAACTATTTTGAAACATGAGTTATTTGAGGAATTAATTTGAAAAGGTGAGTTATTTGGATAAAAAAATCTAATAACGAGAATGTGATATTGTACAATTTAAAGTAGTGTATTTTTTAGAAATAATAAAAACATATATTTTTAACATTTTTATTATTTTTAAAAAGAAAAAAAAAAGTAATTTGCTAGTTTATTATTTCTTCCTATCAAGTAATACAATCAAGTTTGTTAGGGTTATTTCTTATTAGTCTTATAAAGTTTGTGTTCTTGTAGAGAATTCTTTGAGTGTGTTTGATTTGCAAAAGGACAAGTATTAGATAGAATTAGACAAGACAAACATTTAAATAACTTTACAAAAAAATTTGAGTGCATTTGATTCGCAAAAGGACAGGTATTAGATAGAACTAGACAAGACAAACATTTAAAGAATTTGACATTTTTTCGTCATCGTAGAATTTGATGGACAATGGACATCACAAACTACAATAAAAGAGTGAATGAGAGAAATACAAAGAGACGACATATAGTAAAGGTAGGAAAAGAGGTGAATGGAAGAGAGAGAGAGAGAGAGAGAGAGAGAGAGAGAGAGAGAGAGAGAGAGAGAGAGAGAGAGAGAGAGAGAGAGAGAGAGAGAGAGAGAGAGAGAGAGAGAGAGAGAGAGAGAGACGGGATATGGGTGGAGAGAGGGATGGGTGAAGGGAGGGAGAGAGATGGGAGAAAATATACGAACGAGAGAAATATATTTTTAATAAAAAAATGGTACTTTAGTGTTTTAACTAACTTGTCCGGGAGACAAAATGGTGTCTCATAGCTTGGTGAAGGACAAAAAAATTAGTTTGTATCTAGTCTCTTTTCTTGACTTTTGTCATATCTTGTGAACAATTTTTAAATGGTTTAATTAATATCATTTTGGTCTCGTATGTTGACTTCGTGGTTCATTTTAGTCCATTAACTTAAAAAATCATATTAGTCTCTTAACTTTTCAAAATGTATCATATTAATCTTTTTTCCTTAACTAGCAACAAATTTAATGATCAAGTTCTGAGTTATTATATCGCTTATATGACGAAAAAGACTGACATGATACGTTTTGAAGAGTTATGGAATCAATATGGACTTTTTAAAAAAGTTAAATAACTAAAATGAATACAACACCCTAGAACAATTAAAATATTATTTTGTTAAACCCCAAAGTTATGGTGAAGGATAGTGGAATTTTCCTTAAACCCCGAAGTTATATGAGGTTGTCGTTACAAGTGATTGTCACATTGTTATAGTTAACATGTCATGCAAGATGTCATGACATGCTATTGAGACATACAGTCTATATTTGCTCAAAACAGGTTGCAAAGTTTTGGTGCCAAATGTCTTACACATGATGGATCATTATATACCATAAGTGGTTGTACCTTGCCAAGATTTGCTCCAGATTTTTTTCATTATTTGTCTACATGTTTATGTGCTTTTTGGTATTAGGAAATAATTTATAAAAATGATAAAAAAATCATGACCAAATCAGTGATTGGGAATTAATTTATGGAAGATTGAAAATCAAATTAAATCACTATGTCATTTGTGCTTTTTAGAAATTTTCCTTATGAAACAAGTTTTGAAAACCCTAAGAAGAAGCTGAAGTTGTTATGGTTGCCTATTTAAGGAGTTCTTATCCTTGGAAAAAGACTCATACCTTGAAAAAGCAACAAGGCATTTTGTGTTTGAGTTGTATTTTTGTGATTTACTTGTAAAACTTTATTTGTTATTCATTCCTATATTAAGGAATAAAGTATTGTCTTTGAGTTGTGACCAACCTCTTATTCAAATTATTATATACTTGGCCAACACTAGGGATAGTTATCAAGATAAAGTGATAGGGGTCTGATGCGTATCCGCAAGTGCATGAAAATGCCAGTTATAGTATAAAAAGTGTCAAATTCATAGAGATCAATGTCAACCTATTGTAGTCAATTGTCACTTTGTAAATATAAGGCTATTGGATATATTTTGGAGTTTTTAGAAAAGAAAACAAAACAGGAAATAAAGTTGGTTTGGAGAAAATTAATAAAAGCGAGATCGGAATGTAATTTCCAATCGCACCTCTAGAAGTTAATAAATTCTTGGCGTTTTGTTTTGGTTTTAAAATCATTTTTCAGTAGAAAATATTAGTTTAAAACCATTTATCTCACATTGTTGTGCTATTGACTCTAGCTATACTTTTAGACCATAATGTTTTATTGTCGCTCACCCATTTGATTCAAGAAATAAATTTTGAAAACTAATAAGTCCTAATTAATCCTAAAGCGTTGTCGTTGTGTTTAAGATTAATGCCCATTTTTTACTATCTGATTCGAGCCTCACACTGGCGTGCTATTGACTCGAAACTTTAATGTTTCACTGTCGTGCAAAACCTTTTGGATTTAAAATTAAAAACTGACACCAGAAAAATAATTTTTAAAAGTTACGCCAATTTGATTTACCGAGTCCCGTCAGAACGACGATCCTCACATACCAAACTCTATAAACTTAGTTGAACATGGTTGCAGAAATAAATAAATAATTTTGGTTTTTTGAATTAAAAGAAGACATAACAAGCGGTTTAGAATGATTTAAAGTGGTGGTTGCAAAATAGAGTAAAGTGATAAAAGCTTAAAACAATAACAATGGCAGAATTTGTAAAACAGAATTATAAATAGCAGAAAATAAAGGAAGTAGAATTATAGATCGCGGTAAAAGTAAATGAACCTGAAATAAAAGTTGGAATGTAAAACTGAATTAAGAACTTCAAATAATAGCGACAAGATTGTTTAATCCAAGCATTACACAAATTACAAGCCTAAGCACTTATAGTGTGGTAGTTCCCCGATGTGAGAAAATTACTACTTTTACAATGGTTATTTCTGCTTAAAACTATGAAAGATAAAAATTGCACAAAACTTGGATACCAAATTTCACATTAAACTTTTAATATATAGTGTTATGATACTGAAAAACTGATGCCAAGGGAGTGGAAATCTTGGAAGAAAATGTAGGAGAGTGAGAGTGGACTGAGCCAAGTTAGTTTCCTGATTTTTCTACACTACACGTCCACGTCAAACATTATGGCCTCATGGAGAATGCCATTGAAGCTAGCAAGATTATACCTGAGTGAATCACACACTCAAAGATATAATAGAGTCGCCACTGAACTTTATTTAGTCCCAAAGGACAGGGAAAATATCGATAAAACCCAAGAGAAGAGAAACGGGAAAGGGGGTCGGCTATGCGAAAGGAAGGTACTAGCACCTTAAGCATTTGTCGTATCCGATGAGAACCATCTCGCTTGCTTCTAGGCTTGGATGGGCTATCTATCTAAAGACTTCTAGCTAAAAAGGAAAGTAAAGAGAGAAAGAGAAAGAGAAAGAAAGAAAGTGCTCGCAGAGGATTGGGACCCTCGTGCCTACGTACCCTCATAGTGCAATAAGGAGGTCAGAGCTCCGTAGTTCAATGAACCAAGAAAAGAAGAGGATCTGGATGGACCAGAGAGACAAACTAATGGAAGAATATGGAGGAAGGTGGCTCGCCAAGATTTCACAATCTTGTGCCTACGTACCCTCATAGTGCAATGAGGAAATCAGAGCCTAAGTAGTTCGGGGAACTAACACTGAGAAAGAAGACAAAGATGACGTCGAAGCCAAGAGCTAAAAGAGAAAGCAATACCCAACTGGGGAATGCAAGAGGAATGATGTCAAAACCAAGAAATAAGGCAAAGGAAAACTCTGCTGAGGAAAGAAGAAGCGAGGTAAGAACTCTGTCGAGGAATGCAGAAGAAAAGAGATGACTCCACTGGGGAGAAAACAAAAGAATGGTAACGTGGCCGGGGAAAAAAGGAGTAAAGGACAAGAATTTAAATAAGGGTAAGATCCACGAGATATTCGGTGCATTAACTGGTAAGTAGTGATTAACTAAAGAAAGATAAGAGTAAAACTTTATGGGGAGAGCAAAAAGGTTGGTGTAAACAGACAGGTTTTGACGAACCAAGAGAAAGAGAGTACTGAACCAAAGGGAGGTGTTTGACTCTGAGGGGAAATTGGTATATTAACTGATAAACAGTGGTTAACCAGAAGGAGAAAGGAGCTGGTTTTAACCGATAAGCGGTGATCAACCAACAGACGGGTGTGGAACCAAGCAAAGGTTGTGACCCAAAGACTGGTACACTGATTGAACAAACAACACTTGACCAAAGGAAAGGGTATTCGAACCGAACAAAGGTTACTAATCCAAAGCTGGAAGCATTTGAACCAGAGAAAGGTTGCTAACTACAGGGGGTTTGGTGCTTAACAGACGAACTGTGATTAGCCGAAAAGAATGAGTGATTAACCAAAAGAAGGTGATTAACTCAAAAGAAACTCGATATCTTAATAAAAGGAATGTGGTTAACTGAGGAAGAGGGGGATTGGTTCAAACAGGCGGATTGTGATTGACCAAAAGGTGGGTGATTAACCAAGAGAAGGTGATTAACCCAAAGAAAAGCTGGTTTTAACGGGAAGACCGTGATCAACCAAAGATCAGGTGATTAGCCGGAAAAAGGTGATTAACCCAAAGAAAGTTCAGTATTAACAGGCGGGTTGTGACTTAACTGAGGAAAAGTTAACTGGTGTTTAACTGACAGACAATGATTAACCAAACAAGAAGGAGAGAGAATAAAGAGATGGTTGTGAACTTTGATGGGGATTAGGTTTTAACAAGATGACTGTGTAAATCAGAGCAGATAAACTTACTTCACTGGGGAATAAGAGAGTTGGCTTTAACCAAAGGACGGTTGAATAACCAAGGAAATAAGTGATTACAAAACTCTGGGGAGAGCCAGGAATGGATTGTCCTCAAGAGAAAAGAGTGTTGAATTGAAAGGTGAGAGTTACTTCCAAAGAGGAGATAAGAGTGCAAGTGATCAAGGATCGACTCGACTGAAGAAAGCAAGGATACCATAGTAAGGAGATAGAGGCGACTATTCCAGGCACCTGGTCATTTGTCCCCTACTCAAAATAGTTAAAATGAGCGTAGGAATTCTCCAATCTCATTCCTTCTATAACACCAAAGTGCGGTGCAAGAAACGAACGGGCAACACAACGACGCAAAATTTGCACAGTGCTCCAATGCGCTGCGAATCTTCAACTCCATAAGGGAAAAGAGAAGACAAAACTCTAGACGATCCAAAGGAGAAGAAAAAATAAGGATCGACTAATCGAAACGAAGTTTCGATTAATTAATCAAAAGGGGAAGATGCTAATAATTTTCCAAAGGTATGAAAAATCGTTGAAGCAAATGATGAATTATTGATTGTACAAGATTAAGTTCATTCCAATGAGGAACAAACTTAATGCAAACATGAATAGAAGTGTAAAACAGTACCAAATGTAATTAGTATGCATCACGAATCATGTAGCATGTGATCAAAGAAAGTGCAAGAATGATCATGATCATACAATGTCAAAAATGCAAATAATCGAGAATCAAAAAAACGCACATTGAAAGTTTGTATGTATGCCTTAAGTTAAGTCTAGGACTGGAAATGAGTCGAGTTGAGTCGAACTCACCTCAGCTCAGCTCAACTCGTTAAGAATTGTTCGAGTTCGAGTTCGAGTTCGACACGAACTTTTTTTTAAGCTCAAACTCGACTCATTATAAGTTCACGAACAGTTCGGTTCAACTCGTTAGGTTCATCTCATTAGGTTCAGCTCACATGATTCACGAACTTAAAAACTATTTTTTTAAATATATATATATATATATATATATATATATATATATATATATATATATATATATATATATATATATATATATATATATTTAGTATATTTGACATTTTAAATAAATATTTTTTTTAAAAATAAAATATTAAAATAAAATAAAAGTTATCATATTGAAATTTAACTTTATCTTCGAAATCTACTAATTCAAAACCTACACAACTTTCAAGAGATACATTTGAGAGTCTAATTCAAAAACTACTAAATTGAAGATTAAATTTGTCTAAGATTTGGAGTAAATATTTAAACCTAATCTTAAAGACAATATAATCTCATATGTAATCGAGTTGACTCATGAACCTAACAAGTCGAACTATGTATAGTTCAAGTTCAGCTCATTTAGTTAACGAACTTAATTTTTCGCTCATACTCAACTCATTTAGTTCATGAACCTAGTTCAACGATTTAATTGTCGAATCGAATTCCGAACTATTTTCGAGTTGGTTCGGTTCATTTCCAGCCCTAGCCTTAACCAAAATGTGAACAACTCATAAACATCCACAAATACCAAGCATATCAAGCCATGGAAGTTACACGAGGAAAGAACAAACTTGAAAATAGGCTAAAATGGCATTCTGTCATTGTGGTAACCGATTACCACATGCAAGTAATCAGTTACCTACTTGAAAATGGCAAAATCACGTGAAAAATTTGTAGGGTAATCGATTACCACATATAGGTAACCAGTTACCACTGTAACAGTGGCAGAAACACCTTTTGAAAAAGCACTTTCAGCAGCCAAAACACTTATCTAATCATCCACATGCTATGATTAACATTTGAACACGAAAAATAGAGTTCAAAATTACTTAGGCATCAATTAAACATTAATTGAAAGCATTAATCATGAAGATCAAAGATCAAACAATCACATGATTAATCAACACCAGGAAATGATCGAACTACATCGTAAATGCGCGAAAGTGATCAAAACAGTAAATCAAGTGCGGATTACCAACCTACAAGGTGGAGGATTGCCTTGGTGATTGTTTCTATTGATATGTGATGAGAAATAAGCTAAGAAAACCAGAGAATTCCAAGCTTGAGATCAAATTGTAGCAAAATCGACAAAAATGCAATAAATGCTCCGAATACCGATTTGCAACGAGGAAGCTTGAGATGATTACTTGAATTGGAGAATAATCTACTGTAAATCCAGAAATCTAAGTAGGAATATGGTGGAATGAGGTTTAGCTCAAGAGAATAACAATTTTGATGTGAAGATTGTTACACTCTAATGGTGGAAATTGAGCTTTTGTGAGAGTTTTTGGGAAAGAATAAAGATGAATGTGAAAATGTTGTAGAAAATTCAGAGAGAATGTGAGAGAATTAAGAGTGAAGAATGTAGAAATTGAGAAAATGATTGAACCCCCTTGTGAAATGGTGGTGATTTTCTTATATAGAGTTTTGCTTTGGAGTTGCTAGGTTCAGAGTGAGCTTTGGATGTAGCCTTAGAACTAGCCTTGGAGTTAGTTAGCCTCAACTAACTGAGTTAGAGGTTAACTCAATTAGTTAGGTAGTTGACTCGGTAACCATCCTAATACAAACTTGAATCTAAGGGCTCACATGCTTGGTAATGAAGCAACATGGTGGTCTTAATCCAAATTGATGTATTGGAGAAAATGCCTTGAAGTGTCTTGAAAGGTCTTGAAGTGCCTAGAGATGTCTAGAATGTTCCACACAATGCTAGAACAATGTAGACCCCAAAATGGTAGAGTGAAAGAGTTGTCACAAAAATGCAGCAAAAACTGCATTTTTGCACAGGGTAACCGATTACCCTAAAGAGGTAATCAATTACCACAGGCAAAATTTGCATATTTTCCTTACAAATTGGTGTTATGGCCATGGTTCTGATTTCCGACCTTTTGCTTTGATGAATAGGCATATAAACCTTCATTTTATGCTTATTTTGTTGACGTGATATCTTTGAGAGGATATGATTAATCGGGCTTGGAAAACCTGAATATTCCTGTAACAAAAGTCATAGAGAAAAAGTGTGAATGTGTATGCCAACAATGTGAATGCACATGCTTATGCAAAAGGAAAAAGGGTGGTCAAATTTTGGGTTACGACAACCATGAGGTCCATGGCGAACGTTGTGGCTTCATGGAGAACGCCATGAGCATAATTAATTCATAAAAACTTCGTTTTTTCACTGTTTTCTTTTCCTTTTCTCATGTACTAACTCTTACCTGTTAAGTACTTAAAACTGACACAGAATATCAGCATAACACAATAAAAACATATAAAAATAACACTAAAATGTATGTTAATTGGGTCGAAATATACTATGTATTTTCGTGTTATCAGGGTCTCATATTTAGGGGGAGCCCTAAATAGAATTTCACAGGTAGTATTAAGGGAAAAGGCAGTGAACTAGAAGAGTTCATGACTAATCAGTACTTTTAGTATTAGGAATGGAATTCTTTTCTTGGGTTAACACCATTTAGACGTAGGTATTATTGCACCGAACTGGTTTATCAATCCTTTCTGTTCTATTTTCTTTATTTTCAATTTAGTGTTATTGTATTCGTACTGTCACACACGGTGTCTGGCACATTGTGCTTGACATTTGTAGCGAAGGCGAATAGAATTTCAATCGGCATCAAAGCAGATACCTTGTCCTGTTTGGGTGAGCTCCACAGAACATATAAGTTATGTTCAAATAGATAACGACAAAGAAGGAGGATTTGTTAATCGGTTAACTATCCTATATGACACTAACTATGACTATTGGAAAGCTTACATGATAACTTTCTTAAAATCCATGGACAATAAGACATGGAAGGCAGTCATTAAAGGTTGGACACATCTTATGGTTACTACTGCAGATGAGACTCAATCTTTGAAGCCATAAGCAAATTGGTGCAAGGCAGAAGATGATGAATCACATGGAAATTTTCATGCTCTTAACGATATATTCAATGGTGTTGAAAATAATGTATTTCTTCATGTCAATACATATACTGAAGCCAAAGAAGCTTATGAGATTCTTGAAACTGCTTATGAAGGAACCTCAAAAGTTCGTATGTCCATACTTCAACTACTTACCACCATGTTTGAAAACCTAAGGATGGGTGAAGATGAAACTATATCTAGCTTCTATGTTCGTTTTCGTGACATAAAAAACAACTCCTTTGCACTTGGTGAAAAATGTATGGAAAAAAAACTAGCCAAAAAAATCGCCAAATCACTCCTAAGAGAGTTTGACATGAAAGTTATAGCTATACATGAAGCTCAATACATCAGCTCGATCAAAGTGGATGAACTTATTAGCTCATTACTAACTTTTGAAATGGACATAAGGGACAAAACTGAAAAGAAAAGCAAGGGGCTTTCTTTCAAATCTGATGTGGTAGAAGACAATGAGCAAGAAATAGAAAACACATATGAGAACCTGTGCGACTCTATTGCTCTTCTTGTAAAAAATTTGGTAAAGTTATGAGAAGACTTGACAAGTGGTCGAGGAAAAATGTTATGAATAATGTGAAAGGAAAAACTTCTGACAACTAAAGAAGTTTCAACTCCCAGTGTAAGTTCAAATATGGTAACAATCAGAGTAAAGGCAGAGGAATACAAATTCATGAATGCAAAGGTTTTGCGTATATACAAGTGAAATGTACCAATTACCTCAGAAAATAAAAGAAAGGATACTCGACTACTTTTTCAGATAAAGAAACTGAAGTTGAGAGTGAGGATGAAACGAATAATAGTGTACAAGACAAATGATCAACATGATGATGAAGAAATTTCAGAGGAAGATGTGGCAAAAGCATATAGGTTGTTGTATGTCGAGTGGAAAGAAGAATGCATGGAAAATGAGAAACAAAAGTTTTAGATAAATACTTTTCTTCAAGAAAAAGAAAATCTTACAAAAAATACATGCTGATTTAAAGGAAGAAGTCGTTCTTTTGAGTTCTAAGTTAGAAGGTATGACCAAGTCAGTTCGTATGCTCAATTGTGTTTAAATATCCTTGATGAAATCCTAGGTGTTGTAAAGATAGATAAAGATATGAGGGATGTTGACTTTGACTACAGTTTTTTGAATGAAGAAGAAAATGAATTTATTCCTCCTGAATAGAAAATGGAGTTCAAGATGTCAGATAACTTTTCAAAGCAACGTACTTTGGTTTATTATCGTCACAACGATCCTTTCTATCAAAGAAAACTCTTAAGGAAACCTTTATAGAGATGTCATTATTATGGTAAACTTGGGCACATATGTCCCTATTATTACAAATTGCACGAAAGACCCTTCTATAATTACAAACAACTGCCAACCAAGCAGACTCCAAGAAAGGTTCATGCTGAACAAATCTAGAAAGTTAATGAGGTAACAACAAGTAATATTGCTCACACCTCCCTAAGATCCTCCTCTCGTGAATATTGGTATTTTGATAGTGGATGTTACAAGCATACGACAGAAGAGAAGAACTATCTCAAAGAAGTAAAGCCCTACAGTAACAACTATGTTACATTTGGACATGGTGTAGAGGTAAGATAATAGGAAAAAGGTAACCTTGTGTACCCAGGTCTTCCAAATTTAGAAGATGTTCTTCTAGTTGATGGAATGATTGCAAATTTTATAAGTATTAGTCAGTTGTGTGATCAGGATCTCTGCGTGTATTTCACCAAATCTAAATGCATTTTCACAAAGAAGAATCAAAAGAAAATCATGAAAGGGATGAGATCATTTGATAACTGCTACGTGTGGAAATCTCATTATCATCTTACAACCTATATTCTAACTAAAGAAGACGAAACCAATTTGTGGCACAAAAATCTTAGCCATCTGAATATAAGAAGCATGATAAAAATTATTCCTACAAAGGCCATAAAAGGCCTCCCTAACCCCAAGATCGAGGAAGGGAGAATCAATGTTAATTTTCAGATTGGAACACAAACTAAAGTGTCGTACAAAAAGTTGTAACATCTTACCACATCAAAGGTCCTTGAGTTACTTCACATGGATCTCATGGGACAAATTCAAGCTAAAAGCTTAGGAAGAATGAGATACATGTTTGTGTGTGTTTATGATTACTTAATATTCACCTGGATTGACTTCCTTACAGAAAAATCAAATACATTCACCTTTGAAAGACTATTCCAAAAATTGCAGTGTGCAAAAGGAAGATAGATTGCGAAGATTGTCAAGATTCGAAGTGATAATGGAAGAGAATTTTAAAATTCTATTTTTTAGATTACGACTCATATAAAGGAATTTATCATGAGTTCTCAGCTCCAATTACTCCTCAACAAAATAGATTGGTTAAACGGAAGAATATAAATCTTCAAGAGATGGCAAGAGTTATGCTTCATGGGAAGAACCCACCCTACTACTTTTAGGTGAAGTTACGAACACATTGTGTCGTATCCACAATCGAGTGACCATTCATCTAGGCACAAACATTACTTATTATGAGCCGTGGAAAGAAAGAAAACCAAATTTCAAATACATCCATGTGTTTATAGTAAATGCTTCATCCTGATTAATCGTGACCAAAGGCATAAGATGGATCCCAAGAATAATCAAGGGATATTCTTAGGATATTTAGTTAACAGCGGGGCATATCATGTGTACAACAATCACACTAAGAACATTATGGAATCACTCAATGTTGTGATTGATGATGCTCCTCAAACCGTGACTAGTGATGAATACATACACAATAATAATCAAAATATGATGATTGTAGTGCTAAACAAAAGTCCGAACATCTTGCATAATTCTGATACTGAATATTTAGATGAAGAAAAGGAAGATGGCTCAACTAGCAAAGGCGCCTTAGTTAGCAAAAAGACCATCCAATTGAGAATGTGATTGGAAATCTAAATGATGGAATTATAACCAGATCAAGAGAAATCATTGCTAACACGTGTTTCATCTCCAAAGTTAAACCTAAAAATGTCAAAGAAGCATTTGTTGATGAATATTGGATCAATTCCATGCAAGAGGAAATTGTTCAATTTGAAAGAAACAAAGTTTAGGAGTTGGTACCTAGACCTGACTCAGTTAACATTATAGGAAAAAATGGATATACAAGAATAAGTCAGATGAAAATGGCAATGTAACTAGGAACAAAGCTCACCTGGTTGCTCAAGGGTACACTCAAGCAGAAGGTATTGATTTTGATGAGACATTTGCTCATGTGGCATGTCTTGAATCTATTAGACTCCTGTTAGGAATATCATGTCTTATGAGATTCAAGATGTATCAAATGGGTATCAAAAGTGCTTTCTAAATGGGTTCTTAAATGAAGAAGTCTATATTGGACAACCCAAAGTATTCATTGATCTAAACACATGAAACATGTCTACAAGCTGAAGAAAGCTCTATATAGGTTGAAACAAGTTCTAAGAGCTTGGTATGAAAGACCCACTGAATTTCTCACCACTAATGGCTACAGTAGATGAGGTATTAACAAGACTCTCTTTGTCAAGAAGGAATAAGGCAATCTAATGATTGCCCAGATTTATATGGATGAAATTGTCTTTGGCGGAATGTAAAGAAAGATGGTGGAACATTTTGTTTAACAAATGCAGTATAAAATTGAAATGAGTTTGGTAGATGGACTCAATTACTTCCTTGGATTCCAAGTCAAGTAAATGAAAGAAGGAATATTTGTGTCCCAAAGTAAATATGTAAAGAACATTGTTACGAAATTTGGGCTTGAAAGTGCAAGACACAAGCATATACCAGCTACAACTCATATGAAGACAGCGAAGGCTGATCAAGAAATGGATTTGTATCAAAGTCTTTATAGAAGCATGATTGGCAGCCTTTTGTACTTCACAACAAGTTACTCAAACATTACCTTCCCAGCAGGGGTGTGCAATCGTTATCAAGCCAGGCCAAAGGTTAGTCATCTCACTTAGGTCAAATGGATCATCAAGCACATAAACGGTACAAGTGATTATGGCATTTTGAACTCTCATGACACTAATTCATTTTAGTTGGATATTGCGATGCTGATTAGGATGGAAATGCTAAGGATATGAAGAGCACCTCTGATGAATGCTTCTTCCTAAGAAACAATCTAATTTCATGGTTTAGCAAGAAGCAAAACTGTGTGACTTTATCCACTTCAAAAGTTGAATATATTGGTGCAGGAAACAGCTGCACACAATTATTTTGGATTAAATAGATGCTGCAAGAATATAACTTAAAAAAGATGGTATGACATTGTACTGAGACAACATGAGTGATATAAATATTTCCAAGATTGTGTGTGATTCAATTCAACTAAAGGGGTCATTCGTGCGAGAGATACATGTATAAAATATGAGTAGTTGAGTGGTTTATAAAATATATGAGTAAACTATGCTAGAGAATGTGTGGGATTCGACTCAGTAACAACTATGAATTAACACTACAACAACTTGTTTTAACTAATTAATTATCGGTTCGTTAGAATGTTTACTCCTAAGTCCTTAGTGAGAAAACCTTTAATAATCCACCCTAATTCCTATGTCAATAGAGAATTACAGATCAAATTAAGCAATATATTATTAAGAATATTCTGGTTTCTATAGGGTATCCCTAGTCCTAGGTGATATTACTATTGAATAATCCAAAGAAAAACATTAATAACGGCAGTCTAGCCTAATCGTTAATCGAAAGTTAAACCATGTTTGTCCAACAGGGCAAACATTAAGAATAGCTAGAGATCAAATCAATTATGAAAAACTAAGAGATTGTTATTGCAATACTAATATCAGAGTCATTACAGATCCAAATCAGGGACACCCCTAGTATTGGGGGATTTAGCTACTCATAGTGTTAAAAGGAAATACAATATAAAAATTAGACATTACAAGGATTGGAATGAACTTGGATCGTCAATTGCTTCCGCTCATGAAAATCTTTCGCTCTCTGAAAACCTTGTGCTCTCCAATCTTTAATCGTAAAATTCTTCTCTCGTCTCAAAAGCCCCCTCTTTCATCGTCAAAACTCATCTAAATAGTCAAAATCAAATAATAGTAGTGGGAAATGCTAAAAATACCCTCATAGGTCAATACTCAGTGAAAAATCAGCAAAGCAAGAAAAATCAACGTCTGAGCCAACACGGCCCGTGTCAGCTGACACAGGTGGTCGTGTTGCCCTATTGTTTCTTTCAAATTTTAGTTTTTTTTCTCCAGGTATGCTGACAGGGGTGCCCATGTCAGCCCACCGTCTCTCTTCAATTTCCATGGTCTCCATGTATGCTGACATGGGTGTCCGTGTTAGCCCCCCTGTAGGATGGGCTGAATTCCACCGAAACTCCGTATTTTTCCTCTTTCTCGCACCGAGTTCTTCCTGAATGCTTATCTGAACCTAAAAACATTAAAGAGACACAACCAAAGCATAAAATATGGAAAAAGAGAAATAAAGTGACTAAATATATAACAAGATTAATTAAAATTAACGGTAAAAGAAGACATAAAAACCATCGATCAGTTATCTATCTTGATCATGTTGCAACTAAAAACTAACTGACATATATATTTACTAAGGATTTGGGTGCTTACCAATTTGAAAAGTTGAGAAACGCCCCGGGTTTAGGTATTATAGAGAAGTTTTAGCAATCAATGTTAAGATGGCATGTAATTTATTACACACTTATTTTCTCTCTCATGACCATATTACTCAAGCATGTGCGCCTCAAATTGTTTCAACTTTCTGTATTCCAAAATTGGTCATTATTCAAAACATTATTTGTGTTTTAATTATGTATCTCACAAGTTACAGTAATCCTTTCACCTTCTCTAAGTCTCTATCTACTCCTTCTACTCCCTATTCTCTAACCCTCGGCCCATCGCTTCACATTTCCATCAGAGAAATTGCCATCATGGTTGGAACCAAACAAGGAACGAACACCTCTGGAAAGGAGAAGAAATCAATGTGGAAAACCAAAAAACCTATTATGGAATCCAAACCTATAGCCAATGTTCAAGATGTTAAGATGAAAAGGTTGTACTTGAATGGAAATTCAATGGTCCGACTAGAGGTCCTCCCACCACAGAACCACCGAAAGAGATCAAAAATAAAAAGGTTAAGAAAATGAAAGATCACTTATCAAAGGTCCCTTTCTCTGTGTTTGGTCTTACTAGGAAATGTGTTAATGAAGAAGACAAGGTTATTAAAGTCAATCAGGTTCATGGAGAAGAAATGAGGAATATTGACCAACCGACAAAGGTTGTACTTGATGTTGTGTCGATTCAGATGGTAGTTCCAATCGACATTTCAGGTAATGCAAAACCTAAACTTAATGAGGATCATGTTTCTAAGCAACTATTAAACCCTCAAAATGTCAAGATGTTGATGTTGGGAGTCTTACTCAAACCTTAGAGTCTCTCCATGCATGTGATGAACCACCTAGTAAGGATGATGTTGATAAATTGTTTACTAATAACCCTGTTAGTGAATTTGTGAGTGAGCCTGTAACTGATACCTTCACAGGCGATATTCTTCATGGCTATCTTGAGGAAACAAAATAATCTAGTGATGAAGAGCCTGCGACAAGTCAGGCTATTTATGTGAATGATGATGTCAATAATGATGTTGACATTTCAAATGAAGACACTACGCCAAAAATGAATTTTGGCAGTGCAGCAAAGACAATATTTTATTTAGAAGCGTTGCTAAAAGATTTATAAAAAAAAAGGAAAAAAGCACAGGCTTTAGAAAGCGCTTTCTAAAAAGCGCTGTTAAAGGTTGTTATTTTATAATACAATAGAAAGCGCTTTTATGAAAGTGCTGCTATAGGGGGGGATACGAAAGTGCTTTCAGAAAGTGCTGCTATAGGGGGGATACAGAAGCGCTTTCTAAAAGCGCTGCTATAGGGGGGATTCGATAGCGCTTTCTAAAAGCACTGCTATAGGGGGAATACGAAAGCGCTTTTAAGAAAGCGTTGCTAAAGGTCCTAGCCTAGGCAGACTTTAGAAAGCGCTTTCTAAAAGCGATGCTAAAGGTGGGATTTACGAAAGTGCTTTTAAGGAGAAAGTGCTGCTATAGAAGGGGTTATAAAAGCACTTTAGAAAGCGCTCCTATAGGTCTTTAGTTTTTTAAAAATAAAACAAACTTTTCATTTCATTTCACACTTCAGTACTTCTTTCTTTCTCTTTTTCTCTCTCTCTCTCTCTCTCTCTCTCTCTCTCTCTCTCTCTCTCTCTCTCTATATATATATATATATATATATATATATATATATATATATATATATATATATATATATATATATATATATATATATATATATATATATATATATATATATATATATATATATATATATATATATATATATATATATATATATATATATATATATATCGTGCTCTTTCCGTCGTTTTCTCTTAATCTCTCACCACTGAACCCTACTCCCTCCGTCGTTCTCCCTCCGTCTAACGACGTATCTCCGTCTCTCCTCCATCATGCTCCCTCCGTACGTTTTCTCTCAATCTCTCACCACTGAACTAGGGTAGAAACTTAGTGTTAACTGTTATTTCTATTTTTATTTTCTTTCTGTTTTCATTTTCTTTAATAACAATAATTCGGGTTTGGTTTTTTATGAACAGGAATTAGTGTTTTTTTAGTTTAGTTTAGTTTAGTTTCTGATTCAGAATTTAGTTTAGTTTAGTTTCTGCAAATTAAATAGTTCTAGTTTATGCAGATTAAATAATTTAGTTTAGTTCAGAATTTTCTTTAATAGCTGGTGTATGTATGCAGATTAAATTGTTTTAGTTTAGTTTCTGATTCAGAATTTAGTACCTTTTTCTCAAATAGTTCTAGCTTTGCTTCCTTTGTTTCATATGAATTCAATAGTGATGTGATATGTAACCTGTAAGTTTGGTTGGGTAATTTGCTCTAGGGTTATAACTGTATGTTTTTTTAAAGCCTTTTTAGAGTTTTAGAATTGATTTTGGAATAAGATTATGCTGTAGTCAAGATTCTATTTTTAATTTCTATTTCTATTTCTATTTTTAGAATTGATTTTTTAGTCTAATTTCTATTTTTAATGTATACATTGTTGTCAAGATAATAAGATTATGTTGTTGAGTGTTGAATTCTTTATGAACAATGATTTATAGTTTTTATCATGTACATTTGTACTACTAGATCGAACATGCTCTATCGTACCAAAAAATGAACATTAATTTCTCTTTTTCTAACCATGTATATTATATTTTAAAAAATACTATTATAAGCTCTCTCTTTGATATAATAGAGGTTCAAAAATATGGTTTATTGTGTATGGAAAATTTATAGTTTGAGTTTGAGTGATATTATTAGAACTCACTTTGTCTTCTAAAATTACTTAATAAACAATATTAGATATTTCGTACCTATAATAAGATTTTAAAAATTAACAATTGAGAATAATTTGTTAAGAAATGCATCTGAGTCTAATTCAATTTTACAAAATCGGTTTGTAAAGTAAGGATTGTATCCACTTATAAAGATATGAATAAATAGTCTTAGCTATAACATTTTGGACTCTGTTATAACTCTGTTATATGATTTTTGAAAAGAGTTCTTATTATTTTAATAGTTACATGAGAATTAGACAAATTTTGATTAGTTGCTTCATACCAAATGTATCATTTTCTGATGTTGTTAAATGCGATTCTAAATGTTGTTGTTGATGTTGTTAATGTTGATGTTGATGTTGTTGATGAAAACATGAATTAATTTTGTATGTTATTTGTTATATGAGTTACTTGTGAAGATTGTGATTGTTTCCAAGAATCTTACTGTGTATTCTAGAAGTTGCTGACTTCTCTACCGTTGCTATAGGTAATCATTGTTGTTGTTTAACTTACTTGGTTTAGTTTAACCTACTTAATTAGTATGGATAAAAAATTAATGTCTTCCAATCGATTGTCAAAAGAGTACGAGAATGAGGTATTAAAATTCGTTAAGTTTGCTGTTGAACATGCCAAATACCCCAGTAGGATCACATGTCCTTGCTTAGGTTGCTGTTATGGGCGTCGAATTGACGCAGTTCAGTTAGAATCGCATTTAAAGAGACATAGAATTTATCGAAGTTATACATGTTGGACATTACATGGTGAGATAAGTTTACGAGAATGTTGAACCAGGGGATAATACATCTTATGCTTCAAACGACAATGGCACAGATACATACAACTATGATCGAGTCGAAGTGATTGCAAAAGCACTTGAAGAAGATCTTCAGGATTTCCCAAAATGTTTGAGAGGTTGGTAAACGATACATAGAAACTGTTGTATAAAGGTTGCACTACTTTCACAAGATTGTCTACGGTATTAAAGTTGTACAACTTAAAGATAGGCAATGGATGGTCGGATAAAATTATATATTATATCATTCAATAAAATTATATATTATGTCATTCAATAAAATTATATATATGTTTTTCTTATTTATATTTTTCTTATTTATATGTTTTTCTTTTCATACATATTTGTCATTCATTTCATAATTTTGTTTTTCTGAATTACAAGTATTATGGTTAGCAACGAGGAAAAATCGCATGATACTTCTAAACATGATGGAAACAAACCAACACAAGATATGAAAGGAGATATTATAAGAGGAATAACGATTATGAAAGGAATCATTCGTGCGAGAGATAAAGGTATAAAATATAATGTGCATTTGAATGAAACAGACCAATTAATTGAGCCTAACGGTGCGATGTTGACAAGTTATATTTGGGCACTTGTTTGTTCGCAAATTCCAATTACTTGTGATAATTGGAGAATTCCTTCGTTGAAACTGGCTAAAGAAAAAATATGGAGCGAGATAAATGTATGATATCTGATATTTTTTAATTATGTTGACAGATATGTCTTTAAATTACTTACACTATCATACCATATGTATGCTAATTTATTTGCAGATGTCTTTTAATATTGGTGACGACCGGAAAAAATATTGTCTTCAATTGACCGAAAAATGACTAAGAGGATTTCAAACGTTTTTAATGAACAAGTTTCTTAAGGATTATGATGGAAAATTTGTTGAATTAGAGCGTCCAAAGAAGTATGCTGATTTGATTTCACTTGAAGAATGAGAAACATTTGTTGCCAAGCGAAGAACCCAAGAATTCCATGTAATTGTAACTTATCATGAATAATTTATAATATATATACTTCTTCCACATGAGTTCTGATATAACTTAAACTTGTTTTTTCAGACTGTGAGTGACGTAAATCGGTAACGAGCATCAAAACCCGTGTATCCATAGAAAAAAGGATGTTTGGGATATGCACGTTTACAACAAAAAATAGTAAGTATATATAAATACTTTAATATGATATAGTTAGAATACGAGAAAAATGAAGCTTATTATCTGTCTTAATGTGTAGTTAGAAGAGGAGAAAAGTGATGCAACATCTCTTCCAGACCATGTTTTGTGGAAGACTACTCGTTATTGCACCCTAATATTTGACTCTAAGATCCCACATCTTTTTGCATCATCGGTATAGTTTATCATTTCTTACATTTTTCATAATACCCAATTTATGAGCTGAAATAAACTTTTTGGACAGTTTAAACCATTTTAGCGGGTAAAATTTATTTCAAAATTTGACAAAATGCTGTATTTTTCTGAATCGTATATTTTTTGCTGATCACTTTGGTGTATTCATTTTATTTTTTCGAATATTTCGATACCGGTCCAATTATTTATTTTTTTACCGTCTTTATTTCTACTTTTAATTAACATATTCTTTTAATTAATTAAATATTTATTTTATATTTTATTGTAAATAATTTATTCTTTTTATGTTTATCTTTTCTTTATTTTGTGGAACTTTTAAAAAAAAATTTTGATCTTATAGTACATAAAAGAGATTTTGTCTATTTTTTTGAGTAAATAGTACAAACCTAGCTACACCCCAAATCCGACAAAATCTGTATAAAAAAAAAAAAAAAAATAGAAGGACTACTCCGTATACTACCTCATCACCATCATTGTTCCATTTTAACACATTGAAACAATTACTACCCCACGCGCTGTTTCTTTTTCTTTTTCACTTTGCTTTTAATGTTTCTTTTTCTTTACATACAGGACACACAACATAGCAATGATATTCATTTTTCATAATAATAAAAAACCACACTTGCAGTGCCCAAACAAAAAGTGCAACCACCTCCTTTTCATGCTACAATGTCAAGTTCACTTCACTTCCTTTTTTGTTAGATGTAGTTTCTTAGCTCACTTTCCATTTCTTCACTAGAACAACCAAAACTCCATATATCACCTTCCATTTCTACAGCAGCAACTCGCATTTCCTCCTTGGCTCCGCCTTCGTCGTGTAAACAACCACAAGTTACCGACGTTTCTTTCTTTTTCCAGAAACACTGTTGAATTTGATGCTACTGAACCAGGCCTATGTCGCGTTGCTTTGTGAAGTCGAGACGGAGGTTACGATTTGATTGGCAAGAATGGCAGTGATTCTTTGATTACACCTCAAGCTGATATTGGAGCATAGTGGTAAACGACTCTCTCTTTCTATTTGGAATATGTGAGTTGTGTTTCCTTCATCAATGGTACCCTTGATTTTTTTTTTTTTTTTTTGTGTTAATATTGAATCCTATTGATGAAAAAGAACCTATGTAGCTGAAAATCAGCAAGGTATATATGTCAGCATGCTTGTAGTAATTTTCAGTGATGCTTAATGTAGGGATAAAAGCTTTTCATATAAATCATGCTTGTGTTTTAATTAGGAACCACATTCAATGCTATCAATTAGAGTTATTGCGTAAACTAGCGGTACCGACCGATCTAGCTATTTTTTCTCAGCTTTTGATGTACGGTTTTTTTTCCATCTTTAAGTTTTTGTCTTTTATGTTTTACTATTCTATAATTTTTATTTAAAAAAAAAAAACAAATAATCATGTTTAGTCCTTTAGTTTAGTTTTTTTTAATCTTTATCCATTTGATTTTATATGTAGGTTTACTTGAGTAAAATTTTAGAATTAAATATTTTAATTATTTTATTTTTAATACTTTTATTTTTTCTTTAGTTATTTGCATAATTTAGAAATTTGAAAATAATTTTTATTATTAATTGATTTAAATATATTTATTTAGTTTGATTAATTAAATTATTAGTTAATCTTATTAAATATTAATATTTAAATTAATTAATAATTCTTCTTGTCACTCGATTCTATTTGAGACTTGCTTGTTCCTTCGATTAAATTCTGTTGATTTTTCGTGACTGTTAACATTTTCTCACGATGTTTTGTCGTGAATGTCTTTTATTTTATCACAGTGTTTTGCCGTGCACTTTCTATTTATTTTACCGTGACGTTTTTCCATGCGTATTCTGTGTCATCTTATCTGTCAGACCATACATGACGCTTTTTCCGTGTACTGTGTCTGTGCTTTTATTTGCTATCATTTACATGATGTTTTTTCGTGTATTTGTTGTTGTCTTTAATCCTTGTTGACCTAATCCAAGGGAAGGGACTGTGTGTTGACTTATTGTCATTGTGCATGTCCATTGCTTATCTGTCTTAGTTGCTCTTAGTTATTAGAACTTGGCAACTTGTAGTTCCATGAACTACGGACGCTCTGATTTCTCAAGTCCCTCTTGAGGATACGTAGGCACAAGCTGCGATGTCTTGGCGAGCTCACTAACAACTAACTTCATGTTAACATTTACAACTAGGATTGGAGTCGCCGTGCTCCAGGTAGTTGTCCCGCCGTGGACATTTCCCATCTTTACCTTTGCCATAGAACTTGGAGTCACCGTGCTCTATTTAGTCGTTCCGCCGTGGACATTCTCTTCCTTGCTAACTTAACCTTAGTTTAGAGTTGCCGCACTCTATGTAGGTGTCTCACCGCAGACATTTACTTGCCCCCTGGAACCTTGATTACAGTCAAGAGTTCCTCACCCCTAGTTAGGGGAACTACGGTTGCTCTGATTTCATTCCCGTCAGGATACGTAAGCATGAGATGTGATGTCTTGGCGAACATACTTTGTATATACTTTAGATCTTTACCTTAGCGTTTTTCCCTTAGCAAGCAACTTTAACATAACACAAATACTAACAAGAGGTTCCTGTAGAGTACTACAAATGCTTATGATGTGAAATATCTACCCTAGGCATAACCAATCCCCGTACCTTTGATCTCTCTTTGCTTAGCTTTAGGCATTGCTTTTTTACTTTGCATTTTTATTTATAGGTTATTCTTGCTTTTCCCCTTCCCTCGGATAAATTAAAGTCTGATTGTGAACTTAATGAATTAAAATTCAAGTTAATCAATAGCTCGGTATCACGGTTCTCACTGTAACACCCGTGTGGATAGAGATGGAGTCGTTCAGGAAGAAGTTCAACAAGTATTTGAGTAATGTGTAAGTACAATATTAGTTCTGTCATAAACTCAAAAGTGTATAATATATTTATGCTTTTATCTATATTTCAGGAGAGTCTATCCCAGACTATAACTGCAGTTGAGGACGATGATTGCAGGAGCGTACTAAGTCGAGTGTTAAATGTTCCTGAGTATTCTGGTCGTGTGAGGGGTAAGGGATTTGGTGTCACTCCAACAAAACTGTATAAGCGGCCAAAGAATAAAAATCCTAGCAATAAACAAGTGATGGAGTCGTTAGAAGAATTGAAAGCTCAATTTCGTGAATTGCAAAAGGACAAAGAGAGATACATGTTAGAAAGGCGTTGTCCAGAGTTTAAAGATACTAGTGACAAAGATAATATCAATTGTAATTTTCAGCAGAAACTTCCCGAGGTAACTATATATATTACATTGAAATTAATTTAGCACAATTTTCTTTATATGATTTTTAGGTTCATGCTCAAGAGTTGCAACAAGTCAGCAAGGGTAAGATGTCTGAATCTGGCAAGGTGTCCAACAAAAAAAAGGCCGAGCCAAAAAAAGCATTTGTTCCTCAATTTAGATTGTGCCTTGAAACATATGTAGGAACAACAGATGTGGAGGAGGGTGGCATTTGTCAAATACCTATGAATGAAGGGATTTTCGGTTTTGCTTATGCCGAAACAATTGCTAAAGAGGATTTGGATCAGATTTTCCAACATTCTGAATTAGGCATCAGTGTTATGCATTTATACATCAGGTATTCCGATCAATTTTAATTAAATAATTAAACAATTTATTTGTTCATTTCAATGAATATTCTAATGTTGATTATGTTTTTATTTAAGGTTCTTGTATGACAAGTTGTTGGTCCCACATCAATTGACAGAGAGATTCGCAATCTTATCTTCTAGCTATATCAACGCACGGTTAATCGATCACACTTTAGATGTAGTCAGAGATTACTTAGTCCAAACATTTATGGCCACAGATACAGAGAAGTTGTATTTTTTTGCCATATAATACTGACCATGGGTTAGATTTCATTCTAAATTCATTTATTATAATTATTTGTTTTTTGACATTCTATATAACATTTTCATCTAAACTTTTGTCTTATTTTCCAGTAGACACTGGTTGTTGGTTGCGATTAATCCGATAAAAGAAATAATGTATTATTTAGATTCATTGGATGGTGATCAAACAAAATATCCTGATATGAAGAATATGGTTGGTACATAAGTGATGAGATATATTGTTCTGAATAATTATCTTTATTTATTATGTGAGATTGTTCTAAATATTTGTTTATATTATGTTAGAGCTATACAAATATTCTGATCACAAAGACAAGCAAGAGTACCAAAAAGTAAGGCTAACAACATTAGCTGGATCAGAGTGCAGGTATATTTTCACAATTTTGACTGTTATAGTGATTCTACTTGATAAAACTAGTTAAACTATATATCCTAATATATATTTTTGAGCACGAGGTCACCTTCTCTAAATTCATGCGGATATACCTCTTATCAAATGCTTTTTTCATCTTCTTTTTGTACAACTGACCATGACATAAGGATGTCATTCTCTTCTCTTAGATTCAACTGGTCATGTCTGTTATGACAACATTCAACTTCTATCAACTTGGCTTCCATCAAGACTCGCATTGACGGCATCTCAACTTTTATAGGGAGCATTTCTTCCATGCCATAAACTAAGGAGAAAAGGGTTGCCTCTGTTGAAGTGCGGACGAACGTCTGGTATCCATGTAAAGCATAACGAAGCATTTCATGCCAGTCCTTGTAGGTTACAACCATCTTCTGCACGATTTTCTTGATATTCTTATTTGCTGCTTCAACAACCCTGTTCATCTTGGGTCTGTAAGGTAAAGAATTATGATGCTCAATCTTGAAGCTTTCATAGAGTTCTCTCATCATCTTGTTGTTCAAGTTTGAACTATTGTTCAAGCTTCCATATCGACAAATGATTTATTACTTGATAAATCAGACCGCTACTTGTTTAGTCACATTGGTATATGAAGCCGCTTCGACCCATTTGGTGAAGTAATTAATAGATACCATAATGAAATGATGTTCGAAAAGAAACTTTGGGCTCAATAATGCCAATCATGTCAATTCCTAACATAGAGAATGGCCACAGAGACGAAATAACAATTAGTAGAGTTTGAGGCACATGCACCTTGTCCATATAAGTCTGACATTTATGATATTTCTTAACAAATTGATAGTAATCAGATTCCACTGTTAACCAATATTAACCGGATTTAAGCATGATCTTAGCCATATAATATCCATTGGCATGAGTAACGAAGGACCCTTCATGAACTTTATGTAGTAACATGTCTGATTCGTGTCTATTCGTGCATCTGAGCAAGACCATGTTGTAATTTCTTTTGCATAACACATCTTCATTGAGAAATAAGTTGTACGTCAATCTTCTCAAGACCTTCTTAATTTTACTGGATGCCCCAGTTAGGTATTTGTCGCTATCGCGAAAATAAGGTGCCGACAAAACATAAGAGTCGCCGCCTTTCGTTATTTATCCCTCGGAACGGGAAAGGAAACGATCGGAAAAACCTGACGAAAAGGTATAAGACAAGGTCATCGCAACCATTGTCTAGGTTCGGGAGTCGGTTACGCAAGGGGAAGGTATTAACACCCCTCACGTCCATCGTACTCGATGGGATCCACGCTTGTTGTGTTTATTCGACGGGTTGATTTATCTATCTACCTATCAAGGCCGGTCTAAAAATAAAAGAAAATGACTCGGCAAAGCGTCGCGCTTTATGCCTACGTATTCTCATCAGAGAATGAGAAATCAGAGTCAACGTAGTTCGTCTAACTACGGGTGATGGGGGAAGGTGGCTCGCCAATACATCAGTATTGTGCCTACGTACTCTCAACAGGTATGAGAGATCAGAGCTTACGTAGTTCAGGATAATACGACTTACGGGGATTCAGATTCATCTGTTTTTTCAAGTAGGGTTAACAAACAGTTCTAGCAGTTTGGTGTACGCAGCTCGACCCTTGGAGACTTAGGCGTTACCGTTTGCGGTAGAACTGGGAGTTAACGACACTCTTTTCTTCAGAAAAGCTTCCTTTGAGTTATGGTCCCACGGGGCAAAAAGGTTGAAGTTTGTTTTCTGTCTTTTACGAAAGAACTGTTTTTTATGGTTGTCTGTAGTTTGTACAGCACTAGAGACTATGACCTGGGAACGAATGCGTCGCATATCGTCCAAAGAACGTATATTGGACATTCTAGACGATTGAGAGGAGTTCGCTCAATTATCATTACACAAGTAGCTTAAGGCTCGTAACACACTTATACTAACTTGCCTTTATTACGTTTTTTACTGTTGTTTCAAGATGAGAATAGAACGACTCTACAAGGGAAACTATCAAGCATCTTACTGTTGTCATGCCAAGGATTCATCCTATGGTTGAAGTTTGAAACAGGGAACTCCTAGAAGTTATCATGCATAGGTTTCAACCTAAAGTTCTAATCATCATTTCCTTATCAAGGGAAGTGAGATTCCTAAGGGATCATGTCAAGGTAACAGAACAGATAAAGCATCAGCTTAAACAGTAAACGGCAAACAGTACAGGAAACAACTGTAAAATGCATGCAATGCAAGTGAGGGAGGAAATGTGTGTGGGGCATCAGCCTCCACAAGCTCGTCTCGACCTCAAGCCAGATATGAATAACTGCAATCATACAGGAAAAATAAACTGCCATCAAGCAAATCACAAACCACATAGGCAAGGGAGCAGGGCTCTACCGAATACCCGCAAGCAAAGTCATACAGTAAAAATACAAGCAGAGGGAGCAACTCCACCTCTAATGCAATCATGCTCCTAGCTTAACACAATCTAAACATGAACTTATTCTAATGCATCAAGCAAATCAAATAAGTCACATCAATACAGTTGCACAGAAAGCAAACAGACAGGAAAGAAAGCAGATCAACAACTTCCACAGCTTCACAGCAAAGCAATCCTCTGACAACAGTTCAGTCTTCAGTCTGCAACTGTTCTTCAAGGCTATCCTCTTCAAGAGAATGAAAGGTACTCCATCTCCAAGCCTCAATCTTAATGGTAGATTCCACCTTCAGGCTTTCATCCTCATGGCAAGTATCAACTGGCTTCTTCAAGCTTTCAATGCATCAATCACAAGTATCAACTTGTTCTTCATCTTCTTCAAGCTTCAGCTTCAATGGCAGTCTTCAAACAAAGGGGAAGTGCAACCTCTAACATCTTCAATCTTCTAGCAAGGAACTCCATCCTCTAGCAAGGGAGAAAGATTCATCTAACAAGAGCAAGGTGGGGATAGGGAGAAGCAAAGTGAAGATCAAAGGTCACCTCTAAGCACTCCACCATCAAAGAAAGGAACCCTCAAAGGTTCTACCAACTTGTGAAGAGCCACACATACTACCAAAGGAGGGATGAGGCATTCACAAGGGGACCTTACATCATAGGGAGGAATGGAAGTGATCAACACCTTCCATGTTTCATGAAGGAAGATAATCTATTCTAAGAGATCTCCCTAAACCCTAATCCTTAACCTTAAACAAACTACACCAAAGGGAGAGCAATCTTCAAGTCCAAGCTCCACCATGCATTCCACAGCAGCCCACACAAGTCTTCATCATCATCCAAAAGCAAGAGAAGCAAAACCCTAGTCTAAGGGAACTAATGAAGTCATTCTAATTGAGTTAGCAAGTTAGGATCACCTAAAACCTAGTATTAAAGTTAATTCTACCTAAAATACTAAAATCAATTATAAAATCCTACAAAAATAACTATGGGAGCCTATATCAATCATGACTCTACCATGTTAATTCCAGAGATCAAATCCTCAAATAAGACCTAGAAATAAATTCTACACTACAAGGTACTAAACTTAAATCCTAAAAGGGAACACCTAAGGTTTCAACCTAAAAACAACACCTAATTTCATCACAAAAATGTGAGAAAAATACTATGGGAGCATACATGTCTAAGCTAATCACAAACAAAAAATCAAGCAAAAACTCATCATCAAATGATCAAACTAAAATCATCAAACAGAGGTATCAACCATGGTAATTTTGTTATCAAATAAAATGTAAAAAATGCACAAAAAATATAAATGCATGGTTTTCCTAATATTTTTATTCAATAAAATTCTAGATTTAATCATGAATCAGGGGGGAAAACCTGGAATTAATTGACATATTTTCCTATTTTTTATGAATTATTATCAAACTAATATGAAATGAAGAAAATAAAAGAAAATCAAAAGAAGTTAATAAAACTTGCGTTGCAAATAGCAATTGCAATCAGTTCATATCCTTGGGTTGGGCCAGATGGGAGGTGTGAATATCAATCCAATCACTAAGCCCAGGCGCTTCCAATCACTAAGTCAAACTTTCAAAACCAATCGTGGTCGTCTGTTTGAGTTACTTGGTCAAGCTTCAAAGATGATCCAACGCTCACAGTTCATCTTCCTCATTCAAACATTCAGACATGGAGGGAAACCAGACGGTGGCTTGAGCAGTGGCGCCACCGTCTTCTCCGGTGAGGTCAAATACACAGGTCATCAAAAATAACAAAACGATACATCATCTCACTCAATTTTTCCTCCTGATCATGAATCTCAACTCCAAATCATCTAAATCTTTCTCTAACTCAAAACACGATGGCATCTTCATAATTTGTCAAAATCTTGAATCTCACCATTCTCCAAATTAAATGCACAGAAATACTCCTTATCTCATGGTGATCATCTTACACTATACAATCTTGATTATCAATCCAAGAATCTCTAGAATTCAGCCTCAACAGAAATTGGTCATCATCCTAACTTGTCTATATTCCATGAATCAATCATCTCAAATCCATCTACACATTGCAAGGATCCTAACCACCTATAGATTTCTATCTATCTCCTCCTAAATTATGCATAGGGATGAAAAGTACCAACCTGAATTCAGAGGTGTAACAGAAGCAGTTCTTGATCACTTCAACCTCCAAGATGATGCAGATACACTCCAAAACACCTTCTGAAGCTAATGCAACCTTCAATTTCTCTTGATTTGGCCTGGAACTTAGAACTCAATTTCTACTTGCAGCTCTGAATTTTCAATGGCTCTCTCTGCTACCAACATCAAACTCTTCCAAAAAAATGTCTGAACACACTCAACAACTTATATAGAACTCATTAGAATCATCTAGAACTTTCTCAAAGCTTCAGAATGAGAAATTGGATTTTCAAATTCTCCTCAAAATCTCATTCACACCAGTCATGGTTCCCTCTCTGTTTTGGCCTCAGCAAGCTTGCATTCAACTTCTCATGAGATATTGAACATGAATGGTGGTGATTCTCCCCTTGTTTCAATCCAATGGCTCATGTTTGACATGTTACTTCATCATGAAGAAACAAGGAAAAAGGGCATGATATTGGACTCAAATCAAAATTCTAATATTGCCAAAGTTTCCAAAATGCCTTTTCCATTCAAAAAATGATATTATTTTGCTTCATTTGCACAAAAAATGATTTATTTGAAATTTTGGTCATTTAATTCATTTTAATTCTTCATTTTTCACAATTTCTTGAACCAAGTCTCTCCTTGAGCCATTTCAATGCCTCCTTGATACATGTTAAAGGTTAAAACCCCATTTTGAGCAACTTTCAAGTTGCACAAAATTTCATTTAAGATGTCTAAGTTGGTGAAAATGACCTATAACCAAACATGACCCATAATCACAACTTCCCAAAATACCCTTGACTTGGCAAAGCCATAACTTGAGTTCTACAAATCCTATCAAGTACTTCTAGTACTCTCTAGAAAGCTAAGAGAATAAGGAACAACATTCACGTTGACCAAAAGTTCATAGGAATCATCCTTCTAGGGCAAAAGTGTCATGCAAGTTGGGTAACTTTCAAGCTCCAAATTCACATACCTCAGATGACTTGTAACTTGTCTGGCTCATAACTTGAGTTCTATGGATCCTACCAAGGACTTCTAGTAATCAAATTAAATCTAAGCTCATTCTCTACAACAATCATGTTGGGATCAAGATGAGATGAAGATCCTATCTTGAGCTACATTGCCTTGAAGACAGGGGTCAAACTAGGGGATTTTACACTGTCAAGTCTTAGAAACCCTAGCTTGAAACTTCTCAAACTCTTCAATCATGATGAGTTGACCTTGGAATCATCCTTATAACATCTCAATGTATTAATCCATGATCGCATGGCTCTTGAATTAGGTCTCAACCTTCTTCAAATCACCAGCTGACTTAGGGTTGACCCAGTCAAACCCTAATTGCACCACTCATGGCTGAGCTTTCTTAATCTTGCACAATGACCTGTCTAGGCCTCAAAGTGATCTTCAACACTTCTCATGAGCTCTCTCAAGACCTCAAGTCCAACTTCATGACCTCAGAATCATCTGATGGCTTCCCACAACTCTCAGGTTAGGAGACCTACACACTTGGCTTAAATCCCTCTCTCTCAGGATCTTTTAACTTCTCTGACAAGGATATCAACCCTTGAGCACCTGAATAACCTTCCTAGCTAGCTTCATAGTCTTGTATAGCTCTTAATTGGTAATCATACCTCTTGATCTCCTGCACACATGTCAATGAAATGCAAATGATAATGCTAATGTGCATGAAATGAAACATAAGCTAGGTAAAGAAATGTTGGGCAAATTTTGGGGTGCAACAGTATTGTCGACTCCGGAGGAAACACTTGATATACTACCATGGTTTATTGTCTACTTCCTCTTCTGCTGAAAACACATGAGCAGGTTTATCTAGACATCTGATTGTAATTTGGGGTGCCTCATTACGGAAATTTATCTGGTACATGGAGGACAAGGTGACTAAAGCATCTGCCATTTGATTTTCCTTTCAAGGTATATGATGGAAATTGAATTTATCAAAGAAAGGTAACAACTGCCCAGCGTAATCTTTGTATGGAATCAAACCCGGATGACGAGTTTCCCATTTACCTTTGATCTGGTTGATAACTAATGATGAATCCCCAAAGACATCGAGGTTCTTAATCCTGAGATCAATAGCTTCTTCAAGGCCAAAGATACATACTTCATATTCTGCCATATTATTTGTACAATCAAAACATATCCTTGCAGTAAAATAAATATGAGAACCTTGAGAAGTAATTATAATTGCTCCAACTCCATGACCATATGCATTAGAAGCTCCATCAAATACCAATCCCTATCAGGGTTCAGGCTCAGGTCCTTCCTCAGAACCTCGTTCATCATAATCTTAAGCTCTAATGAACATAACATCCTCATCAAGAAAGTCAAAATGGATAAGCTGATAATCTTCAATCGATTGATGAGCCAAATGATCTTCCAATACACTCCCTTTAATAGCTTTCTGAATACGATATTCAATGTCATATTCTGATAGCAACATCTACCAATGGGAAACTTGTCATGTCAGCGTAGGCTTCTTAAAAATATACTTAATAGGATCCATTTTGGATACAAACCAAGTAGTATGGTTCAATATATATCGTCAGAGACACTGAGTAGCCCATGCTAAAACACAACAAGTTTTCTCAAGTAAAGGATATTGGGATTCACAATTTGTGAATTTCTTACTCGTGTAATAAATAGCATGTTCTTTCCTACTTGCTCGTCCTGTTGTCTGAGGACACAACCCAACGATCCTTCTAAGACTGTTAAATACATAATCAGACGCTTACATTCTCCTGGCGGGATCAAAATAGAAGGCTCAAGCAAGTAATCCTTAATATTATCAAAAGCCTTATGAAAATATTTATTCCACACAATACTTTGATCTTTACGAAGAAATTTGAATATTGACTCATAAGTGGCAGTCACATGAGAGATGAACCTGGAGATATAATTCAAACCTTCGAAGAACCCTCTGACTTGCTTTTCTGTTCTAGGTGTAGGCATATCTCGAATGGCCCTGACTTTATCTAGATCGACCCCTATACCTTTGTAAATAACAATGAAACCCAAAAGCTTTCCGGAACAAACGCCGAAAGTGCATTTGTTTGGATTCAAGCGGAGTTTGTATTTCCTCAAACGCTGGACAATTCAACAAATATTATACATGATCCTCTTCAGTCTTAGACTTGACAATCATACCATCAACATATACATCGATTTCCTCGTGCATCATATCATAGAATAGGGTAGTCATAGCCCTATAGTATGTAGCACCAACGTTCTTCGAGCTGAAGAGCATCACTTTGTAACATAATGTTTCCCAATGGGTGATAAACGTTGTTTTTTTTCCATGTCCTCAGGTGCCATCTTAATTTGATTATATCCGGAAAAACCATCCATAAATGAGAAAACATTGAACTTAGATGTATTGTCTACCAACATGTCAATATGTGGCAGATAAAAATCATCTTTTAGACTTGATTTATTCAGATCTCTATAATCTACACACATTTTGACTTTTCCGTATTTCTTTGGAACTGGCACAATATTGGCTACCCATTAAGGATAAATAGATGTGACAAGGAAACCAACATCAATCTGTTTCTGCATTTCTTCTCGAATCTTGACAGTCATGTCGGGATGCGTTCTTCTTAGCTTTTGCTTCACTAGTGGACATTCCAGTTTAAGCGGAAGGCGGTACTCTACAATATCAGTATCCAATTCTGACATATCTTGATATAACCAAGCAAACACAATATTTTTCATAAGAAAGTGACTCTCAGTTCAATACTAGAGGAACAACTCAATGCATCTTCCCTTCACTCTGCCCCCAATAATGCAAATCGTAGTGTGAGCTTCCAGGCGGATATGGCTAACCATAAGGAACCGATTTTCAAAAGGCGGTAGCTTATAAAGAGTCCAAAAGCCCCGAACCATTGACTCTAGAAAAACTAATCTTCTTCTTCGAGTGCGGATTGTAGAACCCGAATGATATTTAAAGAGATGAAACAAAAGGGTCACAAAAGGCTTTCCTTTTAGGTATTAGCACCGATACTGATAGACCTTCACATATGCCCAACTTGCAGGATAAAGTTGTTAAGGAGCCATCGCCAGATGCTTCAGTACTTCTATCACAAAGGTAGTGAAGCGTGGGCGAAGGCATATAATCGATAAAGTACATTCGTAAAAAGGAATGTCACAATTGCCATAGTTACTGCACATCCATTTATTTATGGTCGGAGTCAAGGCACCCTAATTTGATGATGAACCAACTTCAAGAAAGGCTCCATAAAGACTACCATTTTTGGTGAAAACAGAAATGGTGGAAGAGTAGACAAAATCTACCTAAGAAGATTGATTATTCTTTTGGAATTTGTAAGCATTCTTTTACCCATAATGCACTAACTTTTCAAATACATGAAAGATATATGTTAAGAAGGAAAATAACTGCTAAATTGAGAAAATGACTCAAAGGACAACAACGTTGACTCTTTAGGAGTTGTACTCTAACATACAAAAGAAAGTAGACCCTACCAAACATGTTGAATAACTTACATGCAATATTCAAGTGTTTCACTTTCCAAGGGCCATAATGATGGTCCTTTAGAAAAGACGCTTGTGGCATCGAGCAATAAAGACACGATTCCCCAAGAAAACAAAATGTTTCTTTTTTTACTCTTCCAAACATAAAGACAAGAGTGGCCGAGATCGAGCAAAAGTAGCAAACCCTTGCCTTGCTATACAGAGACACGGGCTTGAGAGGCAATTGTTTTGGGTCGACCATAGCGACCCCGTCCGACCATTCTGAATGAATTACATGCCTTCTAGAATGCTCCTAACACACGAGGACTCTCATCCTGATGATCACAAAGATGTCAACTGCATTCACATCCAACGGTTCTCCGCACTTCACTCATAACAAATGACGAGTTTATTATTCACTCTCTAATATATATAGAGAATGCACAAAATTCAAGTAACAAGTAGTTTCAAACACAATTTGAATTCATTTTTCTTCTTCACATATTGACTTGAGCTGTGAAATGCTAACCATGTAGGTAAGCCCACTCTCCACCACGCACCACGCCATAAGCTCAAATCCACCATCACTTCCGATCCTTACTCCATTTCTGATTCCTGAACGAAACAATATATATTCTTAATTCTAAATTATTAAACAAAATACTAATTTTATAGTTTTTAATCATATAAGAGTTTATTTAAATTATTTAATTAAATAATTTTATTATTCAAAAGTAATTCATTTTATAATTATTTTAATACTTAATCATTATTTTATTAATTAATTATATATGTAAAAAAACTGATAAACACACTTCTCAGTCACAATATGGAACGAGAATGAATCATTCTGAATGATGACAATTGAAATCGGAAAATAAACATGCGATTGGAAAAGAATAACAATAGATATAGATAAAAAGAGAAGATATTGAATGTGTCTCGCCGATAACACACAGTCATCGTTCCAACTGTTTCCTTCGATAAGCGATGGCCTCTCCCACCGAGCCTTCTAGTTCTCGCTCCGTCTTCCTCGGCGTCGATGTCGGCACCGGCAGCGCTCGCGCTGGTCCATTTCTACATCTTATTTTCCCGTTTCAATGATTTTATTAGGTTAAAATGGATTATGAATCTTGTTTGATTTGATTTGATTGAATGCTTGATTGATGACTTGCATTTTCGTTTCACGTGTGTTTAGAATTTGAAATTTCATCCAAGTTGATATGGTAGATTTAGGCTGTGTTTTGATTTAGGTTCTATGCTTTTTCTGATTTGATTGAATGATCGTTCATATATCCAGTGTGTAGTGTGTGCTTGGTTCAGGTGCGAAGAGAATTGATTTTGAATGAATTGATTATGTAAAATTTATTTTAGCTAAAAGTGAGTTGAAAATAAAGAGATTTATGTCCGAATAAATTTATGTAAAAGTGAGTTGAATTGGGAGTTTCAATGTAAGAATCACGTTTAAACTCAAAAGTTACAAATTGATTCTGGTTCTGTGGTGATTCTACGTGGATTTGAGTTGAATAGTAATTAGTGACTTGAGTTTGATTCTGCGGCGATGAGAATTGATTTTGATGAAAAGTGAGTTAACTGAAAGTGATTTTTGTTTGGATAGATTTATGTAAAAGTGAGATGAATAACGATTTTTAGTGTAAAAATCGCGTTTAAACTCAAAAGTTGCATTTTCTAGCTTCAAGTAGAATCAGTTATGGAGGCAGAATAAATTCTATTTTAGGGGAACCAAGCACCTCAAATTCATTCCAAAATCAATTCTACATCTCTAGAATTGCTTTTGCCTCTTCTAAAAGCCAAACCAAACATACACAAATTAATTCTAGGAGGCAGAATCAATTCTACTTTAGAAGAACCAAACATCTCAAAATTATTCTAAAACCAGTTCTAACTTCTAGATTTGCTTTACAATTACTCTGTATTTTACAATGTTTCTGATTGTTTTACTATATCTAGCTACTAGTTTTTTTTGTGTGCATATTATATGATAGTTTTTATTAAGTTCTACTTGTTTAGTGTCTATATGTGCTGCTGGTATCTTCTAAATGATCTAGTACTCTAACTTTAATACTGATACAGGTCTGTTTGACGAGGAAGGGAAGCTTCTTGGTTCGTCTAGCAGCCCGATACAGATATGGAAAGATGGTGCTTTTGTTGAGGTAACTTGATTGGATGGACTTTCTGTAAATCTAATGACTACCCTAAGCTCGTGATACAGTAATCCATTAAAGCAATGCAAAAAGTAACCTGGCATGCTTATCTAGTAACTACGGAAGGAATTCAAAGGGAAAGTGGTTTTGTTTTGTTTATTATTACTTTGTATCGATATTTTAACAAATGAAGTTAGTCTTAAGATATTGAAAGTTTTCGTGGAGGTGGGGTGGCTATAGACTGTTCCCAATCAATGGACCTGGTGGTTTCCCGTGAAGCTGTAATATATACTGCATAAGTCTCTGGTGCTGCTGGGATTTCACGTCAGAACCTACTCACCTAGTATCTACTAGTGCAAATCAATTTGAATCATGTTTCTGTCAATTTCTGTTTGACAAACCGCTTTCCAAAATGGGCGTGGTGGTTATGAGTTTCTAGTCAATTCTTGCAGTTAGATATGTGCTGGTGCTTTCCACTTTCAGTGCTATTATAATGTAGGTTCATCCTTTTGTTCTAAACAGCAATCCTCTACAGATATATGGCTTGCAGTATGTGCTGCAGTAAAAGCAGCCTGCTCTAAAGCAGAAGTTGCACCTACAGAAGTAAAGGCTCTGGGATTTGCAGCTACTTGTTCACTTGGTATGCAATTATTTTGAAATTGATGTACTTATTCATGAAAGATTTAATTTTATGGAAAGTAATGCTTACTTATTGTTTATGAATTAGTTGCGGTGGATTCTGACAGCTCACCTGTTTCGGTTTCTCCGAGTGGTGATTCAAGAAGAAATGTGATAGTATGGATGGATCATAGAGCTGTAGACCAAGCCGAAAGGATCAATAAAAGTAACTCACCTGTATTGGAGTACTGTGGTGGAGGTGTTTCACCTGAAATGCAACCGCCAAAGGTACCATCAGAACTAGTCCCATTATTTCATTTCTGGTTATCAACTGTTAATGGAATGATCCGCAAAAGTGTTAATTACTACATTTGCAAGAAAATCGAACAGGAACTCATAATCCGTATTAGATGAAGTTAAGGACATCTTAGTTTATTTGAGTAGGTGACCAGTTAAACACCCTTGCTGCTAGAATTACCTATTGACCATTATTCTTTCACAAAAAAGAGTTTTTGCTCTCTATGATTTTTATTTTATTTGTACCATTACATTCTTATATTAACTTTTGGAGTATACTGCTTGCATAGACCTGTTTGCTAGAGAATTATATTTCCTAGGAGTTTCCTTTGAAGCTACTAGACTTGTTAGGTGCTGCATGATTTAGTGTATTGTACTTTTTTTTTTATTTTTTTTTTTAAAGTTTTGAGTACGATTCTCCCTTTATTGATTCAATTATGGCTTTAGCAAATCTTTACCGATGCAATCTAACTTTCCAGCTTCTATGGGTTAAAGAAAATTTGCAAGAATCTTGGTTAATAGTTTTCAGGTGGATGGACTTGAGTGACTGGTTGTCATACAGGTACTCTGTCTTTCTCAAGTCTTGTTGATGTTCAGGGCCAGTTTGGTGTTCGAGTTTTGTTGTATTTGGATTAATTTGTGGCTGTTTGTTAGGGCTACTGGAGATGATACTCGTAGTCTTTGCACCACAGTTTGTAAATGGACATATCTTGGTCATGCTCACATGCAGTATGTAAATGATAAAGATTCCCAAGGTATGGAAGCTTGTGGGTGGGATGATGAGTTCTGGGAGGAAATTGGTTTGGGTGATCTTCTTGAAGGACATCATGCTAAGATAGGTATTCATTTAATTAGAATTGGCATTGTCAAGAGCCAACTCTAGACTACTTGGTTCATAGAGATTTTGATACAAACCATTTAACCATCTCAAAAGTTTAAGCTATTAGGTGATGATGGAAATGATTTTATATGTCATATTTAACAAACTACTTACTTTTATTATTAACGACACACTTTTGGGCCACCTACACGAGAATACACACACTGCTGAATTTATAATTTGAGCCATGGCCATTTTTGTAATAGAATGCAAATATCCCGTTAAAAAAAGTAGGTGATTTGTACTGCTACTCAATTGTAAAATGTGTAAATGCTATAAGTATACATGCTTTTGCAATCCTATCTGCCAACGAATTTTTTTCAATTTGCAATTTTTGATATGGCATATGAAGTGTGTGCAAAACCAACCTTGTTGACCAGATCATATCAACTTTTTGTTCATTGTTTTGCAATACATTTTCTCCCAATGGAAATTCAGTGTCTTAAAAATAAATGTCAAGGAGCAATATGATTAGTTATCATTATGTCTTAACTTTGGTAATTGCTTGTTTCTTGAAGAATTATTTTTATTATTATTTTTAATGCTTGACCGGTGAAAACTTTGGGTAAGCTTATATATCTGCTTTGTGTGCCATTCTTTGCTATTACTGTCATCCCACTGCTTAATTTGGTACTCAATCTATCATAATTACAGGACGAAGTGTTGCTTTCCCTGGCCATCCTTTGGGTTCTGGCCTTACTCCTGCTGCAGCGAAGGCAAGAATTTTGTACTGAAGCTTATGCATTATTTTATGTTTGAACTGGTGATTTTTTGAGGTTCATTAGAAAATCAAACATGCATTGAGTGATTGGAAAAATCTCACAACTTTTTTCCATATATGGATATTTTTTGCTTTGATGGGACACATTCATGTGAGTTGGTTTTAATACTATTAATGGATTGAAATTTTCAGGAATTGGGTCTTGTGCCAGGAATTCCTGTTGGGACATCACTGATTGATGCTCATGCTGGTGGTGTGGGGGTAATTGAAAGTGTGCTCCCATCTGAAGCTGAAGGTTGTCATGATTTGTCTACTTGTGATTGTATGTCAATCCGATAAAGCAATAGTATTCTTAAATTGAGTAACTTATGTATCCTCAGAGCATGATGAGGAAGCAATTTGCAGCCGTATGGTGTTAGTTTGTGGTACTTCTACATGCCATATGGCTGTATCCCGGAGCAAATTATTCATTCCTGGGATTTGGGGTCCGTATTGGTCAGGTAGACTACTATTTTCTCCATTTTATCAATTAAATCTAAATTCTGGATGTCATTGTACTACTTTCTTTTTTGTTGTGACATTTGAAGTTTTTGTGGTCTGTGCACTGTTTATTGTGGGTAGATACCATGGAAAGTTACGCATTTTAGACATTAATGTGCCAGGATGGTTGTGAATTATATAGTTTCAACTTTCATTTGACCAGTGTAATTTTCCTCTTCGTTACTATTAACTATAAGAGCATCTCTAATAAGGGTAATCTAAGTGAATTTCATAGAAGGATGAACTCGTTCCCTATTTTTGTTTTTCATGGAGGAACTTGACATGGAAAAGTGGGTAGCATAAAAATTGTAGTAGTTTTAAATACGTTACAATATCATCATTAATATTTGGTTCAAAATAAGGTATCATATCATCATTACTATAAGGTTTTTTTTTTTTTAACCATTGAAGCAAAATGTGTATGAGTTACAATATATGATGTAGCATTGTAGGCACTGTTTATTAGTAGTGTATGAAATGTAGAATAGATTCCTTAAAAGAATCTTTGTCACCAGATTTTGCATGGTTACTTGTTGATTATTCGATATGTAACATTATTATTGGCATAAAAAGTAGTAGGCATCTAACGTTGGAATTTAAATTTGACTTGATAATCTGTTCTTTGTCTTTTAGAATTTAGATTGGATAACTCAACATTATAAAATTGGTTTGTAAGGTGAGGGTTACCCAAGTTTTATAAACACTGCACATGACATATCTCTAGGCAATGCGGAACTAAATTCACCCTTTTATACTCATCACGATGAAGATGTTGGAGGCTGCAATGAAGGCAACTGAATTGCCAAAATTAGGTGGCTAGGGGAGGACCACAATGAAGGTGGAATATCTAACACACCTCATCACATTCGGGCCCAATGAGCCTGAAGTGTGGACAATGTGGAAGCCCAACATGTTTATGATAGGTTTTGATACCAATGGTATCATACCATCTTAAAATTAGGATTGAACCCTCAATCTTACAAAACCGACTTGTAAGGTGAGGGTTGTCTAAACTTTATAAACACTACACATGCCATATCTCTTGGCAATGTTGGACTAAATCCACCCCTATGCCCAACACAATGAAGGTGTTGGAGGCTGCAACAAAGGCAACCCAAATACAGCAATTAGGTTGTTAGGGGCGAACCACAATGAAGGAGAAATTTCTAACAATGTCCATCATCTTCTATTTTATTTATTATTAATCAAATTGTTCATCATTGTTTATGTTGCATCTGCAATGTTGTGATACATTTTTCTTTATCTGAATTTTCAGCGATGGTACCAGAATATTGGCTGACTGAAGGCGGACAGAGTGCTACTGGTGCATTATTGGATCATATAATTGAAAACCATGCTGGTTCTATGCTCCTAGCAAATCAAGCTGCTTCCCAAAGTAAGAATTTTTTTTGTTCTTTTCATCATTTGGAGTATACTAAATGTTTACATTAATGAGTTTGTGATTGATGTTTTGACGAGGCTAATTTTCTATGCTTTAATATTACAGAGATCTCAGTGTTTGAGCTTCTAAACAAGCTCTTGGAAACAATTATGATTGAGCAGAACCAATCCTTTTTAGGCGCCCTGACTGAAGATTTACATGTTCTTCCTGACTTTCATGGGAACAGGTATTTGGCAACCAACACCTTTCCTCTTTGTTTTTTGCAGTATTGGCTTGTGAATAATACGCTGTTATGCATGTTGGTCCCCAGGTCTCCCATTGCAGATCCAAAAGCAAAAGGAGTTATCTATGGTTTGACACTTGATACAAGTGACAAACAGTTGGCTCTTCTATACCTGGCAACTGTGCAGGGCATTGCATATGGCACACGTCACATTGTAGAACACTCCAATGCCCATGGTCACCAAGTAAGGATGTACAATGCCATGACACATATTTGAGTTTATTACCAGTTCTTTGGGTGGCTATTTTTTAACATCCATTTCACATTTACATTCACACCCCCTGAAATGTACTTGCTATGAAGGCGTGGATGTGCTAAATAGAGCCAGCCCCCCCGAGTTACCTGTACAATTGTTGTATATACCTGTTTTGTTGCCAAGTCATTACTCTTGGCTGTAATGCAGTGTTGATGGATTTTAATATCATAATAACTTTTCTTTATTGCTCACAGATCAACACACTACTTGCATGTGGTGGCTTATCAAAGAACCCTGTCTTCATTCAGGAACATGCTGATATTATTGGTATGTGTTGAGAAAGGGGTGGGGGAAGCGACAAAGTATATATGCATGGACAGTTCATTCTATAAAATGTCACGATGTACAAATCAGTTTAAAATATTAATTAAATTTACTAGTAAGTATTATCTAGTGTTGTATAGTATCAATCCTGTCTAGTTTGGTTGATAGTCAACAACAACCAAGGGTGTGTTTGTTCATCGGTAGGACTTCTGGCCATTCTTGCACTTTTCATGATTGGTTGATATAACCTTTTCTCTGCCTAAGCCAACAGCACCTCAAGGGCGTGTTTGTTCTTTGGCGGATCTGTGATCTGGTTCTTCTTCAGGGTTGTCATTGTTTCCAATATTTTTGTCTCTCTTTTGGAGGATCATGATGTTCTTCTCTACCTGTAGCAGTTGGGTTATCCTCCATTTGATCTACTATCCATACTATGGAATCTCCTCGTCTCCTTCACACGCCCAAACCACCTAAAACAACATTCAACCATCTTTTCTACAATAGCTGCTATCCCACTTTAATCTAATGATATCATTCACAATCTTATCTCGTTTAGCATTTCCACACATCCGGCATATCATTTTCATATCTGCTACACTGAATATACTCTCATGATAATACTTTTGCGCCTAAATCTCCGCCCCATACACCAAGTTATACAATAAAATTTTCTCTATAGCTCGAGTAGTACCTTTTTTTTATCACATATTACCCTTGAGGCGCTCCTCCATTTCACCCATCTTGCATGAATGATGATATACATCTCTCAATTTTTCATTCATTTTGTAGAGTGAGCCCATTAAATTTTGTACAGTGGACCCAATAAAAAAGTATAACTTCCTATGCATGTAAATGATACTGTGTTCAGCTTTTTGAAAATAATGAATCACGATTATAATTATCCCAGGTTGCCCTATAATTCTTCCAAGGGAAAGTGAATCTGTACTCTTGGGTGCTGCTATTCTGGGTGCTGTCGCAACAAAGAAATATAGTAGCCTTAGGGAGGCCATGAAAGCCCTGAATGCAGCTGGTCAGGTGTGGACACCTTTATCTCTATCTTTATTCATTTTGTATAAAACTTTTTTGTTTTATTTTGATTATGAAATAAAACTCTTTTCCTCTCTTCGAGTTTTCCCTGAATGACTAATATGGTGCATGGATTGTTGCAGGTTATTCATCCATCTAATGATCCGAAAGTGAAGAAGTACCATGAAATTAAATACAGGATATTCCGTGGCCTTTATGAACAGCAGCTCTCTAATCGTTCCATGATGGCTCAGGCCTTGGCATAGCATTGTAGAATGCTACAACAGTTGGACTCAAACTTTCAATTACATACAATTTACAAAAGCCTATATTCATGCCTCATACATGCAAAGATTGAAATTTTAATGCCATATTGATTTTTCAAAGTTAAGTTTTTTCAGTAATATGTAAGGTATAAGGGAAAATAATAATCAATACCTAGATGAAAATTCTTGAACAGATTTATGTACAGCTTCATTCCCCCTTGAAATTCTTTTGAAAGGATTTATGGAAAGTCCACTTCATTCTTGAAAATTCTTGTAAGTACTGTTTAATTTTTCTTGACAATTTTTTCTTTTCACAAGTCAGTAAGAAGTATGTGTTAATAACATGCATACGTTTAACATTTGTTTTGGATAAGTTAACATTCCACTTTTGAACTCTCCATCTCCATGCATATGTTTGGTTTTAATTCAGTATATTATGTGTCAATCCCGTGATTTGGTATGCGTTTTCTGTTATGATCTTATTTTAGATTCTCATCATGTTTTTCATCACATGCTCTAGGATCAAGTTGATATAGGAAAATTTTCGACTGATTTGATTTGATGTTGTTTGGATCAATGAAGACAAATATTATAATCATTTGCTGGTGTGGATAGAAGTTGAGAGGAAGGTGTCCTAAAAAATCTTCATGTGGATTTGGTTTGAAGTTTGTCGGTCTATTTGGTGGTCAAGAAATCAAATTATTTTCTAACAATGAATTTGGGGTTTCCAGTTTAATTGTGTAGAGAATTATAATTTTTATAAGGTGGAATGAATATTTGGCTTATAAAAAAACACTTATCAATTTTTTTTTGAAAGATTAATTACTATTTTTTGGAACAAATTAAAAAATGTAAAGTTGATAACTTATAAATTGTTGGTTAATTTAATTCATTTATTGATTTGGAATGGCATTCTATTTTTTACAATTAGCTATTTCTTTGTTCTTTGTTAGTTACTTGAAAATACTTCATTAACTAATTTAGACTCCATTTGGGGCTATTTCTTTGTTCTTTGTTAGTTACTTGAAAATACTTCATTAACTAATTTAGACTCCATTTGGGGGTGCGTCTAGAGTGAAAAATCAATTAAGTCCCTCAAAAATCAATTAAGTCCCTCCGGTGAAACATAAACAAAAAGCCATTAGATTTAGATTTAGATTTACTTAAATTAAAACTAAGAACATTTACATATTTGTACACACAATTCTATTCCCGTCTCTTTTTCATTTGGGCTTCATGAACTTTCCAAAAATATGTAATTAATCCCTAAAACATGAAATAAAACTTAAAAAAAAAGCCAATGAAGTGTTTCAGAATCTTCTGTCACGCTCATTCTATAATTGTTTTTTTGGTGACTGGAAATTAAAAATAGAAATTGTTGTTGTTGCATTAAGTCAAAATGAAGAAGAACCATTTCTCACTTGGACGAGATAATTGCATAACTTTTTTTTTTTGACACGAGTAATTGCATAACTTAACTGCCAGAAAAATCTAAAATTAAGAGTTTTGTTGAAATTGTATAACATCCTCATCATTTATCTCATCATTTTCTACCAAACAAACATCATTGTTATGGAATACAAGGAAATCTAATACTTCAAACATTATCTCGTCACATTTTTTTTATATGCGTCAACAGATTTTGCGAAGATCTTTGTTGAATTGATGAGGCTTTAATGTCGAAGAAATATGAGTTTACTTGTGTGATGAAATGTATATATATTTTGCTTTTATTTTCAATAAATCTAAATCTGGGCTTAATCTAACAGAATTTTGTTTATGTTTCATGGGTTTCTTCAATTTTTTTATGGGAAAGAGAAATTCAATTAAGAGGAAAGATGAACCATTACAGGACCATTTGGATCTACTGTGGGATACCCATCGACCAAACGTGTCACCACCAGAGAACACACTTTCCAGCCATTCAGTAATCCCAGTTTCATTTGGTAACCTGTAAGTCAGAATGGAAGAGAAGAATGTTTGCTTTGCAAAAACACAATTCAGAAACAGATGCTCAGCAGATTTGAATTTTTCACTGTCCTACCATAGTATTGGGACAAAATTTCCATAATACCATTGTTTTTCACGTATATCTCAAATTATCATCTTTTCAAAAAAATTGAATTTTTGTTTGAAAACGACCGCTCTATCAATGGGCGGCAATGAGCAATTTTTAAAAGCATCCGCCCTTTCAATGGGAGGCTATGACCATTTCTCTTTTTTCTTTTTTCTTTTATTTTTAAAATATAATTAATATATATATATATATATATATATATATATATATATATATATATATATATATATTAAAATTAATATATATTAATATATATAATATTATTAATATATATTAATAATAATATTATTAATATTATTATTATTTAATAATATTAATATTATAAATAATATAAAAATTAATATTATTAATATATATATATATATATATATATATATATATATATATATATATATATATATATATATATATATATATATATATATATATATATATATATATTATTAATATTATTATTATTTAATAATATTAATATTATCAATAATGTAAATATTAATATTTTCAATATATATATATTATTATTAATAATATTATTATTATTTAATAATATTAATATTATCAATAATGTAAATATTAATATTTTCAATAATGTTAATATTAATATAATCAGAAATGTACAAGCTCCTGCCTGTGGAACCCACCAACGCTTGCACGACCGGGTCGAAATTAATTAAGGGTGACATTTATTTTAGTTCATTTATTATATTTTATTTTAATGTATTTCAAGAATAAATAAAAATTTATTTTAGTTTATTTATTGTATTTTATTTTATAATAATAATTATATATTTAAATATAGTAATTTATTTTAAATAGTACTATTTTTAAAATAATTATTTTTATTTTAATTTATTTTAATTTATTATAATTATTTATTTAATGATTATTAACTAAATATAATAAACATAATAAATAAAAATAATATAATAAATATAATTATTATCTAAAATGAAAAACACTGCCAGCATGATATAATTATTGAAATGAGCATTATTTAATGATAGTATTTATAATATAAGAAAAAAACTACTAGTACAATTCAAAACTACTAGTACACTCCAATGAACATAAACATAATAAATATAAATAATAATACATTACTCATTAAAAAAAAAAAAAGACCAACACTGTGCCGCCCATTGAAAGGGCGGATGTCCTATAAACTGCACGATGCCGCCCATTGGAAGGGCGGAAGTGCTTCCCCAAAAACCAAAACGTGTTTGAAACTATGGTATTATGGAAATTTATAGGAAAAGAATGGCATTATGGATAATAACTTCTAAGAGAATGGCATGCTGGAAAAAATTTCCAGCAGATTCAGTGGCATTTTGGAAGAACGAACAAGACACATCAAGTATAATACCTTTTTTTCCTGAGATTATCCTTTGTGGGCAAGATGTTTTTGGCAAGCCTCCATAGGAAGTTTCGCCTACTGGTGTTGAGAGGCGAACGCCAAATATCTTTCCATAGTTTCGGATGCGAAAGAGAAGATGTACTAGGCCTTTTGATTGTTTTGTCCCTCATGCACAGGTGATAAGCTGATCTAACAGAATATTCTCCATTTTTTTCGAGGTGCCAAATCAATTTTTCTTCAATGCCTCTAAAAGAAAGAGGGATGCTGACTATTTGGGTCATTTCACCATGCTCAAAACTGGAGAAAATCAAATCACGCTTCCATTGCCCCAAATCTCCATCTATGAGGTCACTCACTTTTGCACCCCTATCAATATTGCAGATCTATCCCCTAACTCTAAAACCAACATTACTAAGTATCCATCTATCAGTGCAAACCATCACACTTTCGCCATTCCCTATCCTCCATCAAGAACCCTTTTGAATTAATTCCTTTGAGCTTAAGATATTGCGCCACCACGCATAGCTTAGTGCATAACCCATGGAGCAGTTTTCAATGTTGGATATCAGATAATACCTCCCTTTTAACACTCTCCCCACAAGAGAATTATCACTTGACATGAGTCTCCAATAATGTTTCTCTAGGAGGCTGGTGTTGAATTCACTAATGCCAAGGAATCCATTCCTCCCACGTCTTTTGCACAAGTTATCCTATCCCAGCTCAACCAATGCACTTTCCTTTCACCGTATTTGGAACCCACCAGAATATTGCCAGCATGCTTTCAATTTCTTGACAGATAGTTTCAGGCAGTTTATAATAGCTCATGATGTAACTAGGAATTCCCTGAGCCACCGCTTTGATAAAACTTCCTTCCATGCACGTGACGTAAATTTCTCCTTCCACCCTTTTATTTTCTTCCGTACTCTCTCAACAACAAAAACAAAAATTCCCTTTTTGGACCTCCCAAAGACAACTGGTAAAACAAGGTATTTGGAGTGGCTATTCACAGTCTTTACACCCATCTTTAAACGGATCATATCTTTTTCTTCTTCATGAACGTTTTGACTAAAAGACGCCTCCGACTTTTCAAGATTTACCACCTAGCCTGAGGACTCCTGATATTTTTGCAAAATTGCCATGATCCTATCAGCTTCTTGAGAGTTGGCACGAGCAAACAACAGGCTGTTGTCTGCAAAAAATAAGTGAGTGATCACCAGGGCTTTTCCTGCGATTTTGATACCATGAATCTTTCCTTTAAAGGTCTCTTCATCAAACCTAAAAGTATATCAGCACATAAAATAAACAAATATGGTGAAAGAGGGTCCCCTTGACGGAGACCACTTTCCAGAGCAAAACACCTGTTGGGCTGGCCATTAATTAGGATTCTGTAAGTGACGGTAGAGATACATCTCTTGATAAGATTAACCAAGTGAGATGGAAGTCCCATCGAAGAGAGCACTGCAGTGATAAAAGGCCACTCCAGCCTGTCATAAGCTTTGGACATGTCTAGCTTAAGGGTCACTATGCCTCGTTTCCCTTTATTATTATTCTTCAGCCAATGGAAGCACTCCATGGCCACCAAGGCGTTATCCGTAATCAAACGACCTTTCACAAAGGCACTCTTCTCATCATCAATAATTGTTTGAAATTGTTTAGATGATAGTTGGTAGAAGATAGTTTTAGAGAGTAGTTTAGAAAGAAGGTTTTGTGATTAATTTCTTGGATGATGATTTACAATGTAGCAAATGCCTATTTATAGGCTCAAGTCACCAACCTTTCAATGGTGGTGAATATTCTAGAGTTCTCATGATAGATTATTATTATGATAAATCTAGATTTTTCTATCTTTGCCATATACTTATATATCTAGATTATTCTACCATATTCATACACCTTATAGTTTCTAGGATGTTCTATATTTTCTTACGTATTATATTTAAGAACTCTCTAGAATTTTGTAGCAAATTTAACACTCCTCCTTGATACAAATTTCTTTGACTCCAAGCATAGCTCGTAGCTCTTCAAATCTTGGTCTCGGCAACGCCTTCGTGAATATGTCTGCAATTTGATCTTCTGTTCCGCAGTAGTCGAGTTTGATCTCTTTAGTTGCTTCAGCTTCTCTTATAAAGTGATACTTGATTGCTATATGTTTTCTTCTACTGTGATGCACTGGATTCTTTGCCATTGCAATTGGTGATTTGTTGTCGCAATTGATTTTAGTTGGTTGATCCTGTTTTTCTCCCATGTCTTCAAGTATCATACGAAGCCATATAGTCTGACTCGTTGCTTCAGCAGCTGCCACGTACTCTGCTTCTGCTGTGGATTGTGCAACCGTAGCTTGCTTCTTCGACGCCCAAGAGAAAATTCCTGATCCGAGTGAGAAAGCATAGCCAGAGGTGCTCTTCATGTCATCTACCGAACCTGCCCAATCACTATCGGTGTAGCCAAGTAATCCTGAGTTAGTTTCGGTAGAGTACCATATACCTAACTCTTTTGTTCCTTATAGATATCTCAAAATTCTTTTTCCTGCTCCAAAGTGTATTTGACTTGGACTTTGCATGAATCTTGATAGAAGACTTGTAGCATACATTATGTCTGGCCGCGTAGCTGTCAAATATAGGAGGTTTCCAATTAAACTTCGATATTTGGATGCATCAGCTTCTGGTGCTCCATCATTCTTTTGTAGTTTCTCATTTGTTATGAGTGGGGTAGCGACAGGTTTGCAACCGTACATCTTGAATTTCTTAAGTAAGCCTTCTGTGTATTTCTTTTGTGAGATGAATATCCCTTCATTTCTTTGGTTTACCTCTATACCGAGGAAGTAACTCATCAAACCAAGGTCGGTCATCTCAAAGGTCTTCATCATGTCATCTTTGAACTCCGTTATCATCTTAGTATTGTTTCCCGTGTAGATAAGGTCATCTACATATAGAGAGAGTAAGAGAGTGTACTGACCTTGAGACTTGATGTATAATGTGGGCTCACTCTTGCTTTTCCTAAATCCTTGATCCATGAAATATTGATCGATTCTGATATACCATGCTCGAGGAGCTTGCTTCAAACCGTATAGTATTTTTCTTAGTCTTAACACTTTGCTCTCTTCGCCTTCAGATATGAATCCTTGTGGCTGCTCCACATAGATCTCTTCTTCAAGTACACCATTGAGGAAGGCAGATTTGACATCCAGTTGATGTATACTCCATCCTTTTTGTTCCGCAAGAGCTATTAGAGCTCTAATGGTATCAAGACAAGCTACTGGTGCAAATGTCTCATTGTAGTCAACCCCAGGTTGTTGTGAGTAACCCTTAGCTACTAGCCTCGCCTTATGTTTCTGTATGGTGCCATCAGGATTGAGCTTTGTCTTATAGACCCACTTAACCCCAATGATATCTTTTCCATGGGGACGATTTTCTAACTCCCATGTGTTATTTTTCTCGATCATCTTTATCTCTTCTTCTATTGCCTTGACCCATGCTTCATGCTTTGATGCTTCTTCAAAGCTTCCAGGTTCGAGTATGGCCATGTTGCAGGTTTCATATATGTCTCTCAAAGATCTTACTCGTCTTGGAGTAGACTCTGGTGATGATAGTTCTTGAACTTGTTGTTGTGGTGGAGGTGAAGAAGGTTCACCTAGGACTTCTTCCTCAGCTTCTTCTTGAGGTAGTTGAGTGGGTATAAGAACATTCTTCTTCACTTTTTCTTCATCCCAATTCCAAGAAGCATTCTCATCAACTTCAACATCTCGACTGATGATGAGTTTTTTTGTTTGCAAGTTATATACACGGTAGCCTTTAGATATTGTGCTATACCCCAAGAAGATACCTCATATAGTCTTGTCTTCAAGCTTATGCCTCTTCACGTCTGGAATATGAATGTAGCATATAGATCCAAAGACCCTTAGGTGCTTTGTTGATGGCTTCTTCCCGTTCCAAGCCTCAATTGGAGTCTTATCTTGTATAGATTTAGTTGGACATCTGTTGAGTAAGTAAACAACAATGTAGACTGCTTCAGCCCAGAATGTGTTAGGTAGTCGCTTCTCTTTGAGCATCGATCTAGCCATCTCCATAACTGTGCGATTCTTTCTCTCAGACACACCATTATGCTGAGGAGAATATGCGACTGTAAGTTGTCACTCTATGCCTTCATCCTCACAAAATCTATCAAACTCGCGGGATGTGTACTCTTTGTCGTGATCACTTCTTAGTACTTTTATCCGCTTTCCACTTTGATTTTCAACAAGGGCCTTGAACCTTTTGAATACTCCAAAAACTTCTGATTTTTCTTTCAAGAAATAGACCCATGTCATTCTAGAGAAGTCATCAATGAAGAGTATGAATTACCTGTTGTTCTCGTGTGATGGCGTCCTCATCGGTCCACAGACGTTAGTATGTATCAGCTCCAACAGATCTTTTGCTCTCCATGCTCCGCTTGTTGAGAATGAAAATCGGTGTTGCTTACCAAGGAGACATCCTTCACACACTTCATTGTTATCCTTTATGCTTGGAATATCTCTCATCATGTTCTTATCATGTAACAACTTCAAGGCATGTGTGTTGAAGTGGCCAAATCTTCGATGCCAAAGCCATGAATCATCAACTTGTACCTTTATGGCAATGTTAGTTGTATATTTTAAATTTAGCGAGAAGCTTCTATTGCTCTTATTCATCTTCACTTCGGCTATCTCGGCCCTTTTATTCTTGTTGTCTAAGATTTTGCATACACCTCCTTCAAAGTGAAGTGTGTAGCCTCTCTCCATCATTTGGCCAATTCTTAGAAGATTTTCTTTTAGGCTGGGAACTAGTAAGACATCATGGATGAGTCGCGTACCTTTATCTGTCTCTACCACGACGGTGCCTTTTCCTTTTGACTCAACCACACTTCCATTTCCTAGTCGAACTTTAACTTTGACTGACTCATCAATGCTTTTGAAAATAGTCTCATCCTTGGCCATGTGATTGCTGCATCCACTATCCAAGTACCAACTTCCTCCCTTTTCTTTGATTGATTCTTGAGTGGCATAGAACATACATTGTTCTTGGTCATGCTCCTCTGCGATATTAGCTTGATGCCTATTTTTGTTGCGACAGTGTTTCTCTATGTGCCCGAATTTCTTGCAATGATTGCATTGTGGCATATTACGGTACCAACAACTTTTCTCCTCGTGGCCTAGTCGTTTGCATATATTGCATGGAATATTTTTATATGGATTGTTCTTTTGGAAATTTCTAGGAACTTCTCTTCTTTTGGAAGTTTCACCATAATTTTTCTTTCCTCCATTTTCTTTATTTTGGGACTTAAATTTGAGCTTTGACTGAAAGGCATTTTCAAGTATATCTTCTTTATACCTATGTAGTCTTTGCTCATATGCTTCAAGAGAGCCCACTAGTTCTGTCATTGATAGAGTAGACAGATCTTTGGTTTCCTCTATTGTTGTCACGATTGGGTCAAATTTTGGGGGCATAGTAATTAGAATTTTCTCAACAATTTTCTTGTCAAGAATATCCTCCCCGAAAGCTCTCATTTGATTAACTATTTCTTTAACTTTAGAATAGTAATCTTTAACTGTCTCAGACTCCTTCATCTTCAATAGTTCAAAATCTCTTCTTAGAGATTGAAGTTTGACAGCACGTACCTTGTCATTTCCTTGAAACTCCTCCTGCAACGTCTTCCACGCTTCTTTTGCAGTCTTAGCTCCCATAATTATTGGAAAAATTGCATCAGTCACCGCTTGTTGCAAGGTGAACAATGCCTTTGAATTTTTCTGTTTATTTTTCTTCAACTCTTTTTCTTGAGCTGCATTTAGAGCTGAAGTATCTATGGGAGCGATGAAGCCTTCTTCTACTATGCCCCATAAATCTTGAGATGAAAAATATGTTTCCATTTTAACACGCCAGAAATCATAATTTTCACCATTGAAAATAGGGACACAAATAGTTGATGATTGAGTAGTGTTATCCATGGCTTAGAAAAAATATTGTAGTGGGTTAATAGTATAAGGGAAATATTTTGAAGTAGTTTGGAGGATTATGAAATGGTAGGTATTAGTATAACTACGCCCAATGTATGACCGAACATAGCTCTTATGCCACTGTTTGAAATTGTTTAGATGATAGTTGGTAGAAGATAGTTTTAGAGAGTAGTTTAGAAAGAAGGTTTTGTGATTAATTTCTTGGATGATGGTTTACAATGTAGCAAATGCCTATTTATAGGCTCAAGTCACCAACCTTTCAATGGTGGTGAATATTCTAGAGTTCTCATGATAGGTTATTATCATGATAAATCTAGATTTTTCTATCTTTGCCATATACATACACCTTATAGAAATTTGTAGCAAATTTAACAATAATCTCAGGGAGGATTTGCTTAATTCTATTTGCAATAGTTTTTGTAACAAACTTCATCACCACGTTGCAGAGGCTGATGGGTCTGAAGTCTTTTGGATCAGCAGAGTCTTTGTATTTTAGAATTAGTACAATGTGTGTGTCGTTCAACATGACAGGGTCCTTGTTATTGTTAAGAATATCGAGGACCAAAATACTCACCTTGGCGCCAACAATATGCCAGTATTTCTGAAAGAAGAGGGCCGGAAGGCCGTCTGGACCACTAGCCATTCTCATCTCTTAACTTCTTGATTGTATTAATTTTCCTCCTTTGCTAAGCTTTTCTATGGAAATATTTTGTATTCTTGTCCCCATGCTGAAGCCAGATAGCTCTACTCTTTTGCCTCCACGTGACTTCCTCAATTTGAAGCAGGTTGTTTCGTTGTTTCTCAAGGGCCCTGTAACTCTTGATAGATTCCTCACTTGAGTCCTATCTATCCTCTTCTTTCAAAATATTTTCAATTATCCTAAGCTCTTTATTTACTGCGCCCACTCTATATTCCTTGAAATGATCTTCAAGGCCTTGCATTACTAGACACTTGTTTCCACACTGCATAGACGCATTGTTCCACAATTGCTTAACCACATTCTCGCATTTAGGATCTCTACTCCATGCCTATTCGAATATAAACATGTGTACCCTTATTTTCTACTTTCATTCCATCTCAGATTCCAACATAATTCTTAACATTGCGTGATCCGAACTGTACCGTGGCAGGTGACTCCCCCTTATGGGAGAGAACCTATTTTTAAAACTGCTCGAACCCAGGCTTCTGTCCAGACGACATTATATATTCTCACTACCAGGTCTACCATTTGTCCACGTGAAATGATGCCCCTCAAAACCTAGATCAAGAAGGCCACACATGTACAAAGTTCGTCTCCTCACAGAAAGTTGGTTGGTGGTCCTCAGGAGTGTGTAAAAAAACTTGTTATTGCTAACTAAATTTGTATCCAAATTGTTCCACTTTTAAAAATTCAAACCAAATGATAAAATATAAATTTGGTTATCCATTTTGTTATCCAAATATAAAGCGTTTCCATATGATTTAGTTATTGGTTATCCAAATTCCATTATTTGTTAAATTAATATGTTTTTGTCTCTTTTCATGTTTTATCATATACACGTTATAAAATAATTTTATATTTTAAACCAAAAGATTCAAAATTTTGTATTTCAAAATAAATAAAAAAATTGTTTACAAATTCTCTAACTACCTAAAACGATGTACTAATACTTCACAAATTATATGGACTTTTATCAGTTAATTATATGAATTTTCAGTAATTAACTATATAGATCTTAGTACATCAAGTTTGATTTAGTATGTGCAAGAAAATATACCAAAACTTGACTTGTTGAATTTGACTCTAGTTTTCATTTATAAATAATTATAAATATTATAAATTTAAGTATTATAGATTTCTACAGTAATATGGTTTTGAAATATACAAATATATGTATTATAAATATTAGTTATTATTTTAAGTTCATATAATTTGTTGGAATTTTTTATTTTAGAATTTTTTATTTTTTAATTTTAGATTTTTTTTAAAATTGTTTTTTAAACTTTTTTTATATTTAATTTCAAAGAAAAAATATATTAAAATCTAAGTATTTAAAATCAAAATTTAAAAAAAAAAAAAATTTAAATTATAATTTGGGTTAAAATCAAAATCCATTTAGAACCGGTTTTAAACCGGTTTAGAACAAGTGGTTTGGTTTATAAACGATAACCATAAAAATGGTTTGGTTTATAAAGTATAACCATAAAAATGGATTGGTTTATATTAAATGGTTATCCATGCACACCCCTAGTGGTCCTATTATTTCCTCCTGTTTTCTCGCTGTCAAACACAACGTTGTTCAAATTTTCAAAGTAGATAACTCTCTCGCCTCCTCTCCTGGTCAACTCCTGGATGAGACTCCAAGTGTTCTTTTTGTTTTGCTCTTCAGGATAGCCATAAATTCCATTAAAGTACCAGACCTGGCTATCATATTCATCTGTCACCAAACCTCCAATATGATTAATCGAGAAAGAGAGAACATTTAGTTGAACCCTTTCTCTCCACAGAAGAATAAGTCCCCCTTACTCTTTCCCTTCCATACCCTTTGCAATCCACACTTAAGCAACACTCATACCCACTTTTGAATTTAACTATTTGAACCTCTTCCTGCTTTAGCCGAGATTCCATAAGAAACACCATGTCGGGATTTTCAATGCGGATGAGCCTTAACAAGGCTCGAACTGCAAGGGGGATTCCCTAACCCCCTGCAGTTCTAACTTAAAATTTTCCCTATTGTAGGCGATGTTGGTTTTCCAACACCACCTCTGGTTCAACTACATGGAACTCCTTTGGATCATCATGCCATTTCAACTTCTTTTCACCACTGCCACGACCCTTATTTGTTCCATCAACGATCATCACATATATCAGGTTTCTTTTCCCACATTCAAGCTCCAACTTCTTATGTTTGTCACAATCCCCCTTCCTTGTTGCTTGCCTTCTAGTCCACTTTTTCCTCTTCACAGCTGCTACATTTGATGCTGTATCTTTTCCTTTCTCAACATTAGAGATGTCGACCACACCAAAGATTCATCCATCGCCTAAATATCCAACATGTTTTCCCCCTGGAATGCTACATATGATTGTGGTTCCTCCAACCTTTTGTCTTTCTGCAATTTCCCCTTGATTTTTTCTACCTCCCCATCTTCCCCTTCTTTTTCTTTTCCTTTGGCTCACATCTGCTTTGCCCTGAAGATAAGTTGAACAAACTCATGTTATATGAGCTTGAGTTAGAATCCTTTTTCTTTGGATCGTCTTGGATTCTCGGTAACAGAGACACTATCAACCACACCCCATATGAAAGGTCATGTTCTTCCAGATTTTCAAAACCCTCCTCACTTAAATCATCCACCGCATCACAATCCTTAAATTGATGGCTAACCTTGCAACATACAAAGCAGAATGTCAGAAGTCTTTCATATTTCAAGTGGATTCTAAGGTTTTTTTTCTTTGAAGTGAACCAATATTCCTCGCTTCAGAGTTTTCTTGATGAAATTTTAGTAACAGATATGAGATGTCAAAAGAGAAGTCACGATACTAATACCTGAACTTCACACAACTTAAAGACAAGGTAATATAATAGAATTGCATAAAGTAAATAACACACTTAGTTGTTAACCCAGTTCGGTGTAATATCACCTACATCTGGAGGCATCCAAGCCAGGAAGAAAATTCACTAAAATAGAATTAGTTTGAAGATTATCAGCAAAAAATCTCTGGTTTACAATCTTCTCACCTAATCTCTACCCGTACTATTTATATCTAAGACTCTCCTAGATATGTGACCCCTCTCATTTCTCTTTAATCACACACAATGATATGAACAAAATAATCAAAGTTTAGAAGACACACTTCAAAGACACATAATCATCCTTGCTTAAAAGCATATGGATGATTAACAACTTACAACTCAAACATAGACCTACTCTGATATCAGATAGATATAAGAGAGACTCATAAAATACAAAGGAAACCAAACCCTAATGACAAACTACAAGCACCAACGCACCAAATCAATCCTTATATTAGGTTATCAATGATCTTCTTAAATGGCTTTTTGGAGAGAGTGGACTTTTGCTTAATTCAACAGAATATCCAGTCAGTTAAGCTTCACAAATCATGCAGAATATATTTGCATTAAAATAGTAACATAATTGATTTGCCTTTTAAATCTTGTTAAAACAAATTTCAATCCAATCAAATCTTCTAGCGAAATCAACTCCTTGAACCGAAAGCTACGTGTTATAAACTTCAGAAAATCTCTAGATATTAAAACAAATCTTTCAAAGAGTGAATAAAAAACAAATCCTGAAAAGAAAATAGATCCCGCAAAGATGTCTTATCAACATGTCAGAACATCTTGCTCAACATCTTGCTGAAGAACATGTTTTACCAAAATTAATGCCAAAAATAAAAACTAGAGACTTAACACTTGAGATCTATTTTAACTTTTATTCTAAAAAATATGCCATTTTTGTGAGCCTCTTTTTGATCCATCTCTTCTAGATCTCCTAAAATCCCCCTAACAATTTCTTTTCCATCTGTAGCAGTGAAAAATTTGAGGTTACGTTATTAGTTAATTTAAATCACAAAAGCAAGAGTTGTCACCGCTCTTTATTTATTTCCAAAGGAATGGGAAAAGAACGAATAAAATCCATAAAACTAATAAAACATAGAGAGATAAAGGTACATGAGTTGGCTATGCAAAGGGAAGGTGTTAGCACCCAAAACATCCATAGTACTCTATATGAACCTCTTGAAAATCTGTGTTGACTAGAAACCAGGCTGTTTGCAAAAAGATTATGGAGATGAGAAGAGAAATATTTTTTAGATTTTTATTTGACAAGACTTCCTGAGCCTCGTGCCTACGTACCAACAAAGTGAAATGGAGTACCCAAAACCTCGTAGTTCATGGTAAAAATAACAAAAATGTTTGTTTCGATTGATTTTAAATAAATAGGCATTTGGTTATATTCGAGTGGAAACTCAACTTACTACCCACAATTAAGGAGGAAGGAGAATTTGCATCATCTTAAGATGGAGAACTTTTGCTTGGATTGAAATCATCAAGTCTATCACTCAACATTTAAGTGGAAAATGTCATCACTTCTCTACATTATTGTAGAAGTATAGGAGTTGCATCACCACAAGAACACAACTAATGATTATCTTTAAGAAAAGGTTTTAAAAGGAAAAGATGCATAAAGGCACAAACGATTTGAATGAGTTTTGTGTTTTTTTTAAGTGTATTGAAATTGTTTTGATATACTTAAGATGAATTAACATTTATTTAAGAAAAAAAGGTTTTGAAAATCACTTGACAAAGTCAAGGTTTATTAATAAAATAGTTCAAGTTTGAAAACAAGAAGGTTTTGAAAATTTAAAAAGGGGAAGAAATGGAGAGACTATCCTAATGCAATATAATAAATAGCAAGAAATAAAATGCCTCATTGTAAGATAGCCTAAGAGAAAGCCTTTGCGTGTGCATTTTGAACTAACCAGGATCTAGCCAACACTTGACAAGAGTCAAAACCAACATTCCATTCCTTTAGAGTAGGCCATAAGCAATAAGTAAGCATAGGATAAGACAAGGATCATTTGAAAGAAGAGTTCAAGATTTAATTTCAAAGTTATGCATCAGAGCCAAGTGTTCAAAGGTCAACCAAAAGTCTCAAGTATCAGATGAATCTAATAGCATAGGAAGAAGTAACCAAAGTCCATAAGTCCAAAAGTCAAACTCCAAGTCAAGCATAGGATAGTAACCATTAGTCCAAATATTAGAGAACCAAGTTTTTAAAGGGGTTTTTCCTTTATTAATGTCTTAAAATAAAAAGAATATGTCTAAGTGAACAAAGGAAAAAGAAGCATAAACATAAACAATATGAATTGTAATGATAAAACTAAAGGAATAAGAGTAAATGGCAAGAAATTAAATGACAAGAAAGTAAAGGCGCGTAAAGTAAAGTTAGCACAAATATAATGTTAGTATTAGTGTTAGAGTTAACGATCTAATTTAGGACAAATTTAGCACTATGTTAAGCAATCGTAGCACAATCTATTAGGAAGATCATACTATGGGAGACCGGTCAATACTATGGGAGGCCGGTCAATAACAATTTATGTAAGATACACGTTAGAGATATGATAGAAACCATACTCCTAAAACATGTAGCACAAGTAAAAACCAAGGAGGGATTAAACACTAAGGCAATGAGATTGGTCCATTACATCAATCATTCTTCATGATCACTTAGGAAAAACTTATGCGTTAATCCAAAGTATCTCAAATGATCCATGATCAATTGGAAGGTATATTTAAAATGATGAAAGTTCATCAAACATTAATCCAAACTTCATGAACAAGATGAGCACTAAATCATCCAATTGATCAAGAGAAAGGAAAATAAAAAAGAAGGAGAATGAGATGAAAATAGAAACCAAATTGAATCATGACTTGAGATTCATCTATCATCAATTTCAATCACATTTCTTGATGGATTAAGGTACTAAACATATAATCAATCCAAAGTACTAAAAATGATCCAAATGATCATTTAATAATAAGTTTGAATTAATGAAGATTCATCCAACCTCATCAACACCCAAAGTCCATTGAGATTGAGGAAATTTTTGATCAATCAAGCCTTAATCCAAGTCAACAGAAGTCAAACAATATTAAAATGAAATAATAAACAATAAAATGCATGGAAAGTGATTTTTTTAAAATGATTTTAAATTGAAAATAAATAAGAACATGCAAATGAAGCATCAAAAAATCAAACAAAGGCTCAATAAAATCAAGATAGGTCAGAAACAAGTCAAGGATCACAAGATAATTTTTGAAGATTTTTAAAATGCATAAAAATATTTTAAAACCAATTAAAATGCATGAAAAATGAGAAAATTAAAGAAAAATAGCAAAAAATAAAATTGTGAAAAAGTACACAAGGTAGAAAATATTTTAGAAAATTATAAAAAAAATTGAGTGAAAAAGGTTAAGGGAGCTATTTTTTATGATTTTTTTTAAATAAATGAGAAATTTAAAATAATTAAAATGAAATAAAAATGAAACAAAATATCACATCCATTGGATCAGATCAAAGGACAACACACACACACACACACACACACACACACACACACACACACACACACACACACACACACACACACACACACACAACACACACCCACCCACCCACACACACACGTGTGCGTGTCGTTCAAATTATTTTTTAACACGTCCAAGGGATCTGATCAAAAGGAACACAGTAGAACTTAAGTGAAATAGCGTGCTGGATCAAATTTAAAATAAAACAAACTCAGACCACTGCTGCACACCTCTGGTTATCTTCTCCGGTGAGTTTCTCACTGGAGTTTGGTAAATGGCAAGTTCAAAGCATGAAAACACCACAATTACAATAGTATCATCAGTGTGAATTCAACTGTATGCTTCATTTCATTTATTGAAAACGAGCATGGAGAATTTTGGAGAAAACTCAGTGAAAATGGAAACACAAAAAGAAAAATTAAATGTCATATAAGATCAACCAAAGTAAGATAAGTTAGGGGAAAGTATCAGAGAGTATCAAGCTACATTGTGGTAACTTGTTTGAGTTAAAACGAAGCCTCTAACTACCTTGTCCAAATACGATCAGAAGTTGCTGCAAGATTGATTTGGTTAACACGATTCAAAGGCTCTTAAGGATTGGGAATTGTTGAAATAACTTCAAAAGATGCCGAAGATGCTAATGGAAACAAGAAACAAAGTTGAAATTGCTTAGAATTTGAAAACGAATTCTCAAAATTTTAGTGAAAAGTGTGAGCTCGAGCAGTGGTTCTGAGGGCTTTCTAAGCTTGAAATTTAGTGCAAACACTTCCTCTATTTATAGCTGAGGTGAATGAATGGAATACATGTGGAAATTAGTTAGAAATCGTGTGAAATCTTGTGCACCAAAAGTGTGATCATTCTTAGTTGTGAATTCACCAAAATGCAACTTAATCCTTCCAATTTTGGGTCATTTTTGATACTCAGGTATAACTTAACGTCATCATGGACAAAACACGTGCAAAGCTTAGCTCAATTTGGAGAAATTTGTGATTTGCAAATTCTGACCATGAGCAATTTTCCGTTCCATGTGGCCAATTTCAAACCAATGGGAAATCTTATACACTTGATCTTTAATGCTCATTCGTTTTGCAAAATGATCACATCATAATAAAGAATACAATGCAAAAAGAAAGGTTTCATTTGGATGCTTGAGCAAAAACTCATGTCCTTGCAAATTTGGCACCATGACCTGTAATCAAAGGTCAAAATAATTCTAAGTTCAAAATGACCTATAATATCTTCAAACTTTTCATGGCTTTCCAAGCATAATTGGCCTTTTATCCTTGAAACAAACTTGTAGAGGGTATAAAATATGATAATTGGAAAAACGAACCGCTAACAAAAGTTGAAAATGAGAGAGTTATGATATTTGGAAGTTAGGAAAATATCACTTGAATTTAGGTCAAATTTCACTAAGTCCACAAAGTGACCTCTAATGTTTCCAAACTTTTGATGATCTTCCAAGCATAATTGACTCTTGACTTGTAAAGAGAAGTTGGAGGGGATGTCAAGAAGAGTAATTTGACCAAATAAGGACTCAATAATGTTGAAGTATGAAGAAGTTATAATATTTTGAACTTGGATTGAAATGTTGACTTTTTAGGTCAAACCTCTTTGAACAAACTTGTAACCTTGTACTTTTACTTGCACTTTAAGGTGCATTGACGATCTTATGAACTTAAAATGATGTACTATTGGTTTTACTTTGATTAAACTTGCAATGGCTTGAGGAAACTTGTTGATGAAGGCATAAAATTAAACACATGAACCTTTAAAGTTTTCTTGAGAAACAAGGTATCAAGCTTTGAAAAATCTCTGATCAAATGAAGTTGAATGATGCTTGAGACCTTATGCTTTGAGATTAGAGGTCATGCTTCAATGAATAGCCTTTGAAAATCAATGGTTGACCATACTTTGACTTGAAAAATCAAACCCTAGCTGAGGAAACAAGCACTTGATGCTCTTGATTCCAAACCCTACCTTGCAAAAGATACAAAAGGGACAAGGCATATTTTTTGTATTTTGATTAAAGGTTAGTGAATTGTAAAGCATATAAGTACTAAAATGATAAAAGATACACAAATATATGCTTGATGATCTCTGCAAAGGCTAGCCCAAAGACGAGAAGGTTAGGATGCAACCAAGTTTGTGATCTTGATGCATTGCAAAGATGCAAATGAGGTGAGATCTTAGGGGTAAAAATTAGAGTATGACGGATATCCGTATTTAAGTTTCTTAAATATCGAGATATGAAGATTGAGAATATTTGTATCGACGAGATTAAAGAGACTTAAATATAGAAGACCCAAATTTTGGCCCTAAGATATCGTAAAATGTTTATGATATGAATGCACGCAGAAGACTTTGTGGGAAAAAAGGTGCCACAAGAGACAAACTACTGCTGGAGAAACTTAGCAAAGGAAAAATAATCCGCAGGGGAAAAACAAGAAGAGACCCAGTTGGGGAATATAAAATTCTATAAGAGAATAGGGAAAACGTGTAGATGAAAATACGACTTAAAATTGCTGGAAATAAAGAGAAAAGAGGAGATTCACCAGGAAAATAAGTCACTGGGGAAAGACTCAACTCAAGACTAACTATGCATAGAAATAAACCAAAAGATAGTTAGAACAAGTTGCAAAGTAAGATTTCACTAGGGAAAACTTAACAGTACAAACAACAAAAAGATATACCCACTTCAAAGGGGAATAAACCTGGAGAGGCAATGGATCACTGACTCTATTGGGGGATGAAACCCTGAATAGGTAGTGAGAAAAATGAAGAGGATATGGACTCCACTGGGGAATCTCAAAGGGAAAGTCATTTGCTCTACTAGAGAAGAACCTCCTAGGTAGATAATGAGAAAAATGAATTACTACCAACTTATTGTTGAAGGTAGTAAACAAGATAATATCGACTCAAAGAATGATGGTAAACAAAGGTTAACATGATAATAAGTGATCAAAAAATAACAAGTTTACTATTTTCGCCGATTGTAGTTAAAATAGGGGTTTTATCCTCAGAATCAATCTCAAGGACTGCGTAGGAAAATACAAGTTCTATAGTAATTCAATAAACAAAAGTAATTGGGCATTTTGTAGCACCGCAAAATTTGCCTCATCGTTTCTGGATTTACTGGCTTATGTTTCTCTGCATTTTTGCATTTCTACATATCATAGCATTGGTTCTCGAGACATGGGATAAAGGCATTTTTGTGGCTCAGGGTTCCCTTTTGTTGCAAGAGTTTAAACAGCGAGCATCAGAGGCTCCGGTATTTATTTTGCCCAGCGATCGAGAGGTCGATTTTATTTTATTCAGCATGATATTTTCAGCTCGGGAGACGGTATACAAGCTATCTCGGGTATTCTCACAGTTATAACATCCAAGGGCAAGTTTTAGAGGCTTAACGGAGCTTAGAGCAAGTGGCAGTGGATGATTATACAGGATTTCCTCCATTTGGCACCAATTTGGGCATTTTTGAATGTGGTAACCGGTTACCACATATGGGTAATCGGTTACCATGGGCGAAATTTGCCAAGGAATTTGAATTTTCAGCATTGCAAGTTTTCACTCATTTTCAATCATTGATTTCACATGATCATCATTGGAAGGATCTAGAATTGTTTCTATTTTCACCATTTCCCTCCAAATTTCAAACACTCCATTCCTAATCCCACTCCTAATTTCCATTCCAAATGCTAATCCATATTCCAAACCATATTTTGATTCCTAACTTAGAGCTTATTTAAGTGGATTTTCTCCAAACCTCACTGATTCACACCATTTCACTCTCATTTTTCATCTCAATTTCAAAATTTGCTCCCAAATTCTCTCAACTTTCTCTCAACTTTTTCACTCCCAAAACCTCATTAAAGCTCTTTTCACTTGATTCCATTGATTCTTCATTGGAATCCTTGAATTCTAGAGCTAAACCTCCATCATTCATCTCCATTATCTTTAAATTATCACTCAATTTTCGTTTGAATTGAGATCTGAATTTGGAAGCTAGATTTGAAGTGCTTTTGGATCAATCTTGGCTTGATTTTTCTTGTTCTTCACTTCTACCATAAGGAAGCTCTTGGATCTTGAAGGTTCTTTGAGTTTCTAGCTTGGATCTGTTAGTTTCAAGTAAATCAACACATACCAAAGCCAATCTCAGCTTTGAAGGTTGGTGAATTCTAGATCTAATTCTATTTTGACCTTATTTGCATAATCACAATGTAGATCCATGGCTTTTGATGCATTTTGACCCACTTTGATGATTTTGATCTTTGTGATTTGTGATCTTAATGTTTTATTGTGTTTACATGATGTTTGATCACTGATTCTTGATGATAAATTCGTGCTTATTTGATTACATGTTCATGTGAGTGGTTGGATAAGTTGTTTGGTGTTGAAAACTGATTTTGGAAGCTGTTTTTTTGTTTTTGTCTCAGTGGTAACCGATTACCATTAGCAGGTAACTGATTACCCTGCACAAATTTCACATTTCTAAGCATTTTTTCAACAGGTAACCGATTATATAATTTTGGTAACATCATAGGTGCATCATCATTCATCATATTCATCATCATCAAACGTCATAGCTCATCATCATAATCACCATCATACATCATGTTATCATAGCTCATCATAATCATCATCATCATACATCATGTCATCATAGCTCATCACAATAATCATCATACATCATGTCATCATAGCTCATCATAATAATCATCATCATACATCATGTCATCATAGCTCATGTCATCATATAATTCATCAAAGTCATGGTAATATCATCATAGCTTTCCAATCAATACATTATAGAAATCATCATGCAATCATGTACACGTCACATAAAACTCACAGTCATAGTCATGTTAATTCGTCAAAGAAATCACATAATCAAACATCAAGGCATCGCTGCACACGATCAACATTCGCGAAACTCTGCTACATTCGTTGGCATGTTTGCTAGGCGAGTCTGGGGCGAGTTTCTTTGCTAGGCGAAGGATTCTTCACTAGGCGAGTCTGGGAACAACATGGTTTGCTAGGCGAAGCATTATTCTCTAGGCGAACATTGTGATAATAGCAAATTCTGCTATGTACTAGAACCTAAATCCACCCAAATGTCCACACAATTCACTTCCCCAATGCCCCCAAAATATCCCAAAATCATCCCTAAGGTCTTACAGTGATAAAGGCACAAAACCTATGGTTTATTAGGCCAATCCTGTATCATATTCACGCCCTAAATCACAAATTTCCCTACAATTATCCCAAGGCATTAGAGTTACTCATTATCTAATATTCATATCCCTTCAGGGTTAGACAAATAACAATTCATGGTTTTGGCCACGAAGGCCTAACTTTCCTTTTCCCCAATGAATTCCACGGTTAGATTCACAATAACAGATTTAGACCACGAAGGTTAAAGATCACTATTTCTCATATCCACCCTCAAAATCCTTTAAACCTTAAATCAACCTTAAATACATTGAAAGTTACACATGGAAAATCGTGAAGGTAATACTCCCCATACCTTAATCATCGATTCAAAACCTTCACAAATCTTTCAGGGAATCTCTTGAAGCTTCTGCCTGCAATCCTCTCCTCAGAGCTCTGGCCTCAATACTTTTCACGGTCTAACAAATGAATCCTAATACCTTTCCAATTTCCTTTTTGTCAAACCTAGTCTTGGGCCTCACAATTGGGCTTTCTCCATAATTGATCGCGAATTTCTATGTCTAACAAATCTAACTGCAAGTGCACAGTCTATCGCGTAGTAATAATAGATATCGATCCCACAGGGACTCGTAATCAATCTAGTATTATCGGGTGTTACGGTGTTTAGCTAGGTCGGTTTGGTTTCAAGTTGAATAATAGCAGAATAAATGCGTAAACTAAAGCTTTTACTTAAGATATGAATTTATGAATCGATATGCAATAATTTTGTTCTTCGGGGATTCGACAAATTACTGGCGTATTAAGTGTTTTCAAACTTAGTTTAAGAAGAAAATAGTGATCTAAAGACTTTTGTCTCACGATGGTTGTTGACGCTAGTCGCAACTCTAAGGCGGAACGTATGCTGTCGCTATCCCGTTCGGGGTTAAAGTTACTTTTTGAAAATCTCTAAGTTCTAATCCTTTTTAAAGCGCTTTCACTGTTTTTAAATCGAATGCCTAGTTTTTACTATCTGGTCTTAGCCGCAGCTGTCGCTTGTTGGTTCGTACCTTAGTTAATTTCCCACTGTCGTGGCAAAACTATTTTTAAATAAGTTCTCGTTGTCGCGACGAACGTTTACTTAGAAATTTTAATTAAAAACTAAAACCATAACTGAGTTTTGAAAAGAGAAAGATTACGCCAATTATTATCAAATCCCGTCCGAATTATTATTACATATCAATTACGGTAATTTAGCTAGACATGAAAAAAGAAATGATAATACATAAATAAAAGCAGTAATTAAGAACATACATCATAATGAAAATTGCAATTACGATTAAAATGAAAACCTGGAAATATTCCAATTGGCTTTTGGGTAGATCCTCCACAATGTTGGCAGGATTCTGATCTTTGTGCCAATTGATCGTACAAGAAAAATGGAAATTACAAAATACCAAAGAATACAGAGAAGGAAAAGAGAAACAAATAAGAATATAAGAACGGTAAGGTTGCTCTGAAGATAAATTGGCAGCACTTCGTCGTCTTGAATGCGGCTCTCTTTTTCAGGTCCCAACCTCTTCCTTTTATAGAGGGAGAGTATCTAACGGTTATTCCTTCAGGAAGTGGGTTTGAGGCAGAAAAGTAGAATTTAGTGGTCACACTTTTGGTCTTCGAGGGAGAATTTTAGCACGTGACTTCATTCTGCACGTTCTGGGTGCATGACGGTCGTCATGGAGGTGTGACGGTCGTCACACGCATGACGAGCGTAACGGTCATGTGACGGTCGTCAAATCAGTAAAACTCGTATCTGCTGTTTTTCTCTTGGTTTTTCATCTGTTTTTCACCTGTTTTTGCTCCTTTTCTTCATATTGCTTTGCTTGGACATGTTCTTTGAATACCTGCATAATACTTAGATAAATAGCATGGAATGCCCCGAATTCGGAGTGAAACCAGTCAAATATTAGTTAAAACACATGTCATTTTATATATACAATTTCGTGTTATCAATAATACCCTCACTAACTCCTCTGAATTGTCCAATTTGCCCTTATTTCACTTATATTTATTTTAATTAATAATAATATTAATATATTCATATTATATATTATTATTCAAAATAAATAACCCAAATTCTATTAATTCCTAATATTCCACAAAACCACCGAAAATCACCGAAATGCGAATATTCTTATTTAAATAAATTAAATAAATATTCCAATAAAATTTGGGGTGTTACACTTGCTACCTACTTTCCACATTTGTGATTATTCTGAACTTTGCATGTTGTCCTTGCCTTGCTTGCTTGATGCCTACATTTTACACCTTCTTTTGTGCTGAAATATGTGTTGTTATAGGCTGTCTTACTTGTGTGCTGGATTTTACTACTGTCTTGTGCAGGAGGCGTTGTTGTAGCTGCTGTTTTTTGTCTTGTTTTTCTTGCTTTTTGCCTTGCCTTTGCATGTTCCCTTAGGTTTCTTGTTCCAATTTAATTTCCGATTAAATTTGGAGTACGATAGACATTAGGAGTACAATCCAAGCATGATAACAAGTAGGCTAGTCCCTTTTAATCTCAACCTTAAGTCCATCTTTTGCATGCTAACATTAGGATAAACTTTCCTTTCACATCCCAACTTTGGGACCACTTTGCATCACAACGTTAGGGCCGAGTTTCTCTTAGACCTTCCGTGCGTCTCTCTTCTCATCTAAAAACACCTTCTAACTCATCTAATAAATACGATGAACATTATATGCTACGAGCCTTAAGCACATGGGAAATGGTGAGTGAGGGGTTTCTCCTCACTTGTCTAGAGTATTTAGTGTATGCCCTTTGGGTGATATGCGACGCATTCGCTCCTATGTCATAGGCTTTAGTGCAACGTGAATAACAAAGCAAACTAATTCACTTCACTAAAACTAACAAACCAAATTCAAAACTTTTATCCTTCGGGATTTGTGTTCCAAACGCATTTTCAGAAAAGAGTACGTTACTTTTCCGTTCTACCGCAAACATGCATCATCCATAGCTGCTGGAATGGGAATTTAACATCACTCATAAAAAAAACACCTAACTAACCTATGGTTTTGTTACCCAAACTATGTTTGCTCTGATTTCTCATACCATATGAGGATACGTAGGCGTAAGACGACGATGTCTTGGCAAGCAACCTTCCCCCATCACCCGTAGTTTTCCGAACAACGTTGACTCTGACTTTCCCATTGCACGAGGGAATACATAGGCATATGGTGGCATGTCCTATCGAGTCTCTTTCTTTTTTTCCTTCGTTCTCGTTTCCGTTTAGCATTAGCTTATAGATAAACACACCCTTTGATTAGACAGCAAACGTGGATCCTGTTGAGTACAACGGACATGAGGGGTGCTAATATATTCTCCTTGTATAACTGACTCCCGAACCCAAGATTTGGTTGCAACGACCTTGCCTTTTCCTGTTCCCCAGGTTTACTTTGATCGTTTCCTTTCCCTCCCTTTTGGATAAATAAAGTTCGGTGGCGACTCTTTTGTTTTTCTGTCGGGTGTTTTTCGCAGTCGCGACAGCTGGTGACTAATGTCAGTTCCCTGTGCGAGTCATTCCTAGAACATGTCTGTTTTGTGTTTTTGGGTGTTTACTTTTATGCAGTTATTTGCTTTTATGTATATTACATGTTGTATATTATAACATTTGCATTTTATTTTTATATTATGTTGCTATTGTTGTGTTGTTGGGTGATAGTTCCATGAAAGATAAGTCCAATACCCAGGATTGAGTATACACACAAAATTAGTGTGGAGAGTAGTGGGGACTTGTGTGGCATGAGTCACGCAATAGTCCGCACGAAATTCACATCCAGACGAGGTTTTCTTTAGAGACATCATATCCTGTGCATTTAGGGCAGTTGAAGAGGTGTTGAATTAGAAAACTAACAACTCTGAAGACCGTTCATTGGGAAGTCAATTGAGACCTCCTCGTTTGACCATGATGCCAAACCAGAAATGGTGAACGTATCATTGTTTCTCGACCTGAGAGTCCGTGATATTGATGACCTGCATAGGATGTCATACCATTTTAAGACTAAAACCCGCATGTGAGAGGGGAGGGTTTTGCAGGAAAATTTTTACCTTCAACCAACCCAGTTTTCTGGTTTTTTCGTCAGTATGGACTTATGATCTTGATTGTTATGGTATTCTTTGGTAGTCTAGTTTTCTTATCGAAGCAGAACTCTGGTCTAATTCAGTCAGCAACACAACAGCTTTGGATACCTTAATCCCATGTTTGCATCAGCATAATCATCTTACATTTAACATTGCATGTCTGTGTATTTTACAGGTTCTCGTCTTTCCCTTGATTCTGGTCCTGGTTTTCTATAGAGATGGAAGCTGAGAAAAAGAAGACGACTTTGTACAAAATTTTGACGCCTGAGTTAGGACCTTTATTTGGTCTGATTTCTATGGCTAATCCTGGAGTTCTTGAGGTATTCAGACAAGATTATGGGAGGATCTTGAGCCTCGTCTAGAAGGTCACAAGCTACGAGCAGGGAACCATTCTCACTCTATTACAGTTTTATGATCTGCCACTGTGATGTTTCACCTTCTCGGATTATGTGTTGGTTCCGACATTTGAGGAGTTCGCTTTCATCTCAGGTGTTTCGATCCGAGATGTGGTGCCATTCTGTTGTTCAGAAGAAGAACCCGATTTTGAGAAGTTATCCACTGCTCTTTATTTAAGCACATCTGAGTTGGTTGATCATGTTGTCAACAGGAATGAAGTTTCCGACTTTACTTTATCTTTATTGGTGGATAAAGCCCGAAAGTATGCTGAAGAGGGTTGTTGGGTGGTCTTTAGTGCCATCTTAGATTTGTGCATCTACCGTATCGTGATGTATCCTAACATACCAGACTTTGTTGATTTGGATGCCTTTCGTATCTTCGCTTCCAGGAATCCCGTACCTACTCTCCTAGGAGATTTGCATCATTTAGTACACTACAAGAACGAGAGGAGAAGAGGGAAGATCGTTTCTTGTTGCACGCTGCTTTTTCACAAGTGGTTTATCAATCATCTTCCTCGCTCTGGAGCTTTTGTGGATGCAAGAAATTTAGCTGAATGGTCCAAAACACTCATGGGTTTAACAACAAAGAATATCGCCTGGCTCAACTGAGATCTCCTAGGCCATGAACTCAACTTAAGTTGTGGTAGTTTCCCTAATGTACTTTTGATGGGGGGGGGGGGAATGAGGTATTAACTAAAACCCTTATCTTGCTGTCAGACAGTTTGATTATGCTTTGAGGAGACCTCCGAAGGACGAAGAAGTGCAGGAATCTCTGTACTTCATCGACGTAACTGATCCTTATATTATGGCCAGATTCTTTGATGCATGGGGTAAAATCCACAAGAAGGGGAAGCTTTCCTTTGGGAAGAGTGACTGTAGAGCCTACGGTCTATATGTGGAGTGGATTCAGAAGATGGTAGAGAAGATATTTTTGCCTTTCTCCATCGAGGAACCCCTATATCCTTTGGTTATTGAGCAGCCTACAACAATCGACATCTTGAGATATAACAAGCTTTGGGCAGAGAAGGAAGAGCTGTACAAAGAGAATGAAGAGTTGAAACAGGAGATCAGTCAACTGAAGCACGATAAGTGGGAAGTTGTTTACTTAGCCAAGACGAAGTCAGAATCATTGACCAAGCTGGAGAAAGAGCTAGTTGAGCAGATCAGGATGCAATAGCAGATCGATCAGGATCTTGTCGCACCTCGAAAAATCAACAAAGATAATTCGGAAACACAACCCTCGCGTAAAAGGCGCGGGATGCGGTTCGACAGAGTTGCGATCGAAATTTATTTATCCCGAAGAGACGGGAAAGGAAAATATCGAGAAAACCTTTTAAAACAAAAGGACAGGAACACGACCGTCGTAACCGATCTTCCGGGTTCGGGAGTTAGTTACGCAAGGGGAAGTTATTAGCACCCCTCACGTCCGTTGTACTCAACAAGAACCTCTTAGAGTAATTTGCGATGAGTGTTATCTAAGCTTACTTGTTTTCTTCTCAATGATAAATGTGAATTGGTAGGATAAAAGGATAAAGATGCTAAAGGGAAATTGATGGTTATAGGATATCGTGCTCGCCAAGGATTAGGGCCCTTGTGCCTACGTATGCTTATTCAAACGAGAATGAGAAATCAGAGCTTTGTAGTTCCACTACGGGAAAAGATATGGGGAACAGAAAGATGAATAGAATTTTCTCGTCAAGATCATCGCAATCTTGTGCCTACGTATCTTACATTCAGACGAGAATGAAGAATCAGAGCGTCCGTAGTTCGTGGAGACGACCATGAAAAGATGAAGGGTTGAATGCATTGAAATTTGAGTTGGAAATGAAAGACTGACTGACAAACAACTCAAAGGGCATGCCTCGAGAGCTGCCACTCAAGAATTCAAGGAATGCAAGATTCCAAGAACTCGGTTCTTTCGGGAGTTGATAGAAAATAGGGTTGGAGAACGGGTTAAACGTTTTGAATTCGAAAGAGTGAAAGAATAACAACTCAAGGGGCGCGCCTCGAGAGCTATACATTCGAAGTTTCAAGGAATACTAGACTCTAAGAACATCCTTCTTTTGTATGTTCGATTACGAAAATGTTTAAATATAGATTAGGTATTTTAAGACGAAAGGGTGAATGAACGACAACCCAAAACGTGCGCCTCAAGAGCCATTCATTTTAGGATTCAATGAATGATAGACTCAAAGAATCTCTTTCTTTCGTTATTTGTTTAGAAAAGCATTTGAATAAAAAATTGAATCGAATACATTTCGAAAAGAAGTGGACTACAAGGCAAAAGGAACTCAGCTTACAACTTGGTTTAAAAATACCGCTTGACGTTGGATCAAGAATTTGACTATATTTGCGTGCAAAAACATGGTGAAACGAAAATGGTTTGAAAATGGATCAGTGACGAGTCGAGGGTTTGATTGAAGATGGAACCGGCTTGATGACGAATCAAGGGTCGAGTTGTGAGAAACGATATTAGTCCCTGAGGGTTCCCCCAATACCGAAACTACGGTGAAATGTGAAGGTGTGTGTGATAGGTTAAGGGCGAATGCGGACAAACACTCGACTTACGAGGGGTGTTTGAAAATGGCTCGATGACGAATCAAGAATTAGTTTGAAAACAGATTAATTTACGCTAGTCCCTAAGGGTGCTCCTAGAAGATAAACCATGATTAAAGAAATACGAATGCGTACATCAAAATGGGAAAGAGATACATGAAAAGTACACGGGATTGCATGAAATGAAAAGGTCTCGTTGTAAGGTAGCCCAAGAGGAGGTCGTGTGTGTGCAAAGTGTCCTAAATTATGCCTTGAGCAGAAGTCGGACAAAACTCCAAGCTAGGGTTTCTGACAAAGTCCAATGATCTGTTGCTCGAACAAGTAACCAACAGTCCACCAATTTAGGGTTTCTTCTTCATCATCGCGTGTTCAAACAAGAAAATGAAGAGGGTAACACGTTGAAGAATCAGCGCAACCTAACCTTTCCTTCTCTCGCTCGTGTTCGGTATTGCAAATCGCCTATCCTTTTTCAGGTTTGTATCTGTTTGAGTCCTTGTTCTGATTCAATCTCTCTTTTACTCCTTCAATCTTTCTCTGATTCGGTTTGCAATGGTTTTGTTTTTGGTTTTATTTGAGTTTAATGAATGGGTCATGGTTGAAGAAGCTCGAAGGAAAGATCGAAGGGTTTGTGATTTGTGATTTGGTTTTTGGTTTTATTGCAGTTTTGCTGTACTGCAGGTGAGGAATTGTGCGTTCATGTTGTGGTACATTTTTGCAATTTGTAGCTCATGAAATTTGTTTTATTTGGTTTGCAGGTCGTGTGTTGGGTGACGAATTGATGCGAGGTGCATGATTTGCCCTGCGGTTCTTATGCAGGCGTGTTGCTTATGGCATGATGATAGTAAAAACTGGAGGTGTGGTGCTTGTATGCGTTTTCATCAATAAGTTTGTGGGGTCAAGGAGGTTCGTTGTTTTTGTTCATGACGTTTGCACAAGTCACGTTTTGGAGCCGTAAAAGGAAGTGGGGTCACACTCAAAATTGGGCAGATGTTAAGCATATAAAGCGAGTCCTTCATTCTTTCTCCAATCCTTGTTTTAGTTACTGTGAGTCTGGGCCATATGTATTGAGCTGTCATGAAGGATGGCTTTCAAATTGAAATGAAAATTCAGCACCCCTGATGGAATTATTTGTATTCCAATTTATGCAGATTGATCCTAATTTGGGTAATGAAGCTAAGAAGACGAACAACCTTATTGATTTTGGAGCAGCACGGGATTTCCACATGGTTTGTGGATTGGCTTGCCATGGCTGGTGGAATAACTTGGCGAGGGAAAACTTAAAAAGGTGTGCCATGGTGAAGTGGCTGAAGGCATGTGCTTATTTTTTTTCATTTTTTGTAACTTTGTGGAGTAATAGTTTCTATTGTAATTAGTCTTTTTTTTTGCAATGATATAAATTGTAATGGGCTTGGTAATGACATGGATTACTCTAAACCTTATTTTCATCTTCCTTGTTTTGTCCAAATTTGTGTGAATGCAAAGTGTGATGGGTCTTATGAACTTTTGTTTCACCTTGCCATGAGCCATTTTGTTTCTTTTTTTTTTTTAGAACTTTCTTGGTGATTTGGTTGGGCTTTAGTAAATTTGGGGCTTTGAATAACTTGTGCACCCTTCATTCCATACTAAGCTTGACAAATTTAATCATGAAAATTTTGAAACCTTGATTCTCGATTAAAACTTGAACTTTATGTGTGATCCAAAAGGTTCATAAACTAGATTTCATTCCCTTTTTTTAATTCTCCACTTGAATTGAATACAAATTGAATGGATCTGAAGAAATTGACCATGAATTAATCTCTGAACCCATCCTTTGAATTTTACCACTGACCTTGGAATGAATCTTGAATTTGACTAAAAGTGAATCAATTCTTGAAGTTTAACCATTCTTGAACCAAATTCTCACATCTTTGAAATCAGAAGATAGTGACTTGATATGAACTGTACTGTAATTGCACAAAAACCTTAATTAAGAAAAACCAGTCATTGGTGAAGCACTTGACCTATCATAGTCTGATAACCTGTCCCACATGATTGATTTGGGTTGGTCTAAACCCTAACTGGAGTCTTAGGCACACCACTTGCATTATATACCATAGCCTTGATTGACTTGGAAACAACATCTTGTCTGACCAATACTTAAGTTAAAATTATAGAGCATCAGTCCATACCACACATACACCTGCCCTGATAACCTTGCTTGACAACTTGATTTTGACCTAGAAGCTCTAATTGTAACCTCAGCCACACATTACCTGAACCAAGGCGCCCTGACTTGACAAACCTCAAATGAACCTCAGCTCATCCTTGCAACAACTTGGATTTAGACAGCAACATATTTTTGGATTTTTTGAGTAATTGTCGGTGGATGGATGCGCAGATGAAAATTATACAAGTAGGACAAATTTGGGGTATGACAAATCTAAAGAGAACCTGCAAAATTTTGAAGCATAAGAAGGAGGATTTAGACATAGCGTATCTGGATATATTCAAATTCAATGCGCATTGGAATGCTACTTTGACCGCCAACAAGAACAGGGAAAACCAGCTTCGTACTCATATTGACAAGCTGAAGGCGCTACTCAAGGTCAAGGAGAAGGAAATAATGGTAGAATCATCCTATAGGTACACGATTGAGCAGAAACTCCACGAGACTCTGTCAGTGATTGAAGAGCTCAAGATCCGGGCGGATGTGAAGAAACCCAGGCTTGAAGATGCCTTTGGCGAAGATGCTTGGGAAGATTATTGTTATTGTTTCCGGGATGTGATATGCAGAAGGGACATCCTCATCAGAGAATTGGTTGTTAGACCAAACCATCTAGATACGAAGGTGATGCTTAAGGAGGCTCAGACCTAGAGCAAGAAGCATGATTGTAGGGGAGGATTATCTTCTGATATGTCACAGTAGTTTCCTTTCTTTTGTATCCTGATCATCACCAGATCTGTTGGATGAGATCATTACCTTTTTGTATTCGAATCTTTTTCATTTGTTGTTATGTATTGTCTCAGCTTTACCTGGTATATGAGAAGATTATTGTGGTGTTCTCATCTATCTCTATTGTTCTTGTTTATTAAAACCGGAATCAAGGGAGAGATCTCCCTGTAAATACATAGACATGTTTGCATTTTGCATCTTGCATTTTCATTTGCATCACATGTGTTCTTAATGGCCTTTTGTTCTTATCTCTGCTTGGTTTTCTTCAGTAACAGAATTGAGGAGTTCAGTTTCCACAGATATCCAACTCGAGGGAATCAGCAAAAAGTAATGGATCAGGTTCAGACTGAATTACATGAAGTCAGAGCTTGCATGGCCCAGTTTATGGAGCCAATGCAAAATTTTGCCAGTTGGCAAGAACAATTTAGAACTATGGTTCAACCGTTGATAGCACAGGTTGACGAAGAGGGCTTTTTGCATGGAAGATCTGGTGTTATTCCTCCATTGTTTGGTGGGTCTGTTCCATAGGATATTCCTATGGTTATTATACCTCCGGACGGAGGTGCTGTGAATGAAAATGGTAATGTTGGTGGTGGGAGTGTGTGTGTTATGCACGAGGCTGTTGGTCCTCGTTGGGAAGATCACCAGGATGATGTCTTTTCCATGAAAGATATGGAGGGTGGTTTGCCAACTGAAGCTGACAGAAGGTTTAAACTAATCGAGGAGAAAATGAAGTCTTATGAGAATCAGAACTCTCTGGGTCTCGATATGTCAGATCTTGGTCTAGTTCCTGGGGTCAGGATTCCCCCAAGTTTAAGGTACCAAACTTTGACAAGTACAAAGGGACAACCTATCCTAGAGTATACATCCGAGCGTATTTCAGAAAAATGTTTGCATACTCCGATGATGAAAAGCTGTTAATGCATTTTTTCCAAGACAGTCTGGCAGAAGCGTCTTTGGAATGGTATATGGGGTTGAAGAGGACTCATATCCGCAGCTAGAGATAATTGGTCGGGGCCTTTGTTCGTCACTATCATTATAATAGTGATCTAGCACCGAACAAGATACAATTGCAGAGTTTGTCGCAGAAGAATACTGAGAGCTTCAAGGAGTACGCCCAGAGATGGCGGGATTTAGCAACGAGGATGCAGCCTCCTATGGTGGAAAGAGAATTGATCGACATGTTCATGGCTTCATTACATGGTGTGTATTTTGAGAAGTTGATAGGTTATATGTCTACGAGATTTTCCGATCTAGTAATGGCTGGTGAAAGAGTCGAAAGTGGGATTAAGTCTAGAAAGATTTCAAATGGTGGTGGATCCTCTTCGGAAGGAGCAAAGAAACCATACTCAGCAAACCCTAATAGGAAAGAAGGAGATGCAAATGTTATTTCTCACAAGGATAAAGGTAGAGCTCAATCTCGTTATCATCAACAAGTTGCTGCTGTGGCCATCCCAGCCGCACCTTAGCAACGAGTTAACGCTCTGCGACCTTACGCTGCTAGACCAAGAAGGGCTGACAGGCAGTTTGAGACTTCTCCAATGCCGTATTTTCAGTTATTACAACATCTATTGCAGTTGCAACTGGTTCAAAAGAGGACTTTGGCACCTCTCAGTAGTATACCGCCTCTTGGTCATGATGCGAATTTTAGATTTGATTTTCATTCAGGCGCCCCAGGCCATAATATTGACAACTGCAAAGCCTTCAAGCACAAAGTTCAGAACTTGCTTGACTCAAAGGCTATCAACTTCACCAACGAGGGGCCTAATGTGAATCAAAACCCGATGCCGAATTGTTGCGGTGAGAATCATGATACCAAGCTATTAATTAACTTGAATCTTAATTCATTAAATTCATAACCTGACTTTAATTTATCCAAAGGAAAGGTTTAAAGAAATAAAACCTTTTGTGCGATGTAACAACAATGCTATGAGATCTAAGGTTCGGGGGTTGGTTATGCCTAGGGTAGGTATTTCACATCCTAAACATCTGTAGTACTCTACAAAAACTTCTTGTTAGTATTTGTGTTATGCTAAAGTTGCTTGCTAAAGGAAAAATGATAAGGTAAAGATCTAAAGTATATACAAAGTATGTACAAAGTTTGCTCGCCAAGACATCGCATCTCGTGCCTACGTATCCTGATGGGAATGGAATCAGAGCAACTATAGTTCCCCTCAAAAGGGGTGAGGAACTCTTGACTGTGGTCAAGGTTCCAAAGGGAAAGTAAATGTTTGCGGTGAGACACCTACATAGAGTGCGGCGAATCTAAACTAATTTTATGTTAAATGGGAAAAGAAATGTCCATGGCAGGACACTCACATAAAGTACGATGACTCTAATCCTAAGTCTAGGATCAACGGGTAAGAACCTAAGGTTAGGCTAAGTATGACATGACAGTCAACAGAGGGAAATCCTTCCTTTGGAACGCATAAGCAATCAAGTAAATCCAAAAGCCAAAAGGGAAACGACGTAAAGGATCGGGAATTAAACACAGCCAAAAGCAACAAGAAATTAATTCAAATTTGAACATCAAGAGTTAATGAAAATATCAAATTAAAAAGAAATTAATTAACTAAATTCTTATTAAAGACCAAAATATTAACAAAGCTAAAGACTAAATAAACTAGATTACTAGGCTAAATAGTAAACTAAAAATCTAAATAAACTAATTAAAGTTATCTACTAATTAACCGTAAAAGACTATTTAAAGCTAAAAACTAAACAAACCAATTTCTAAAACTTAAATAATTAAATTAAAAAAACTAATTCTAAAATCTAATAAGAACTAATTACCTATATTTAATAAAAAATAACTAACTAAATTAAATAGGACTAATAAACTAAAACTAAAACTAAAACTAAAATCTAATTAAAAATAATAGTTAACTAAAACTAACTAAAAATTAAATAACTAATTAACAAATTACTAAATAAACTAAAAAAACTAAATTAATAAACCATTTGTTAAATTCTTAAACAAAGACAAAACAACATCGGCCATAAGAATCAAAAGGTGGGATCAAAGCCCAATACGCAGATGGGTTAATGTAACCCGGGTTTAGGCTGGGTATATCTTGACCCGGTTCAGTTACTAACAAGAGAAACAAAATGGGAAACCTAAGAAGTCACAACACAACCACTGTAGTCTTTTGAAAAGAAAAACAACCTCAGTTAGAAGGAAAAGAAGAAAAGCAAACTCTGTCGTACGCTCATGAACCCTCGTCCATTTTCTCTTTCCATCCTCTCTCCTTTTAATCAAGCTCTCAATCTCTTTCTGGACCTCTACTCTGCAACGATGAAACAACATGGATCAGAGGCTTGTTGGTGATGCGTGCGATTTCGATGGTGTGATGGCAGATGAGTTCACGGATTGGAATCGAAGGCCTCTGATGGTGGTTAGATGGTTGTTTGAAGAAATAGTGAAGGAAGGTAAAAGGAGGTCGTGAGCGGTGGAAATACGAGAGGAGCAGGTTGTTGTTTAAAGTTGTAGGAGAGAATGATGCGATTATGCTGGTAAGGCAAAAGGTTGGGGCGTTGATGAAGGTTGTTGATGGTAGTGAGTTAATGGAAGATGGGTGGTTTCGATGATTTCGAGTTGTTGTTGTGCAATGAAGATGTTGTAACCGGTGCCGTCAGAGTATTCGATTGAAGGAGAAGTATGAGGTGAGTAAAGTTGATGGCGAAATTGTGAGAGCTTCCCCGGGGAAAGTTGAAGAGTCGTTTTTAGTGTCTTCTGTTATCGTTTTTTGGTTCTGTTTTTAAAAATTCCTTTTCAAAATGTCCTTCTTGTGTTAAGGATATGTCATTTTCTATTAAGTATGAGGTTTCGTTGTTTTGCGACAAGGTGGTATTGTGAGGTTGCAGCAGATGGTTTGCAAGATTTGGTCTAGGTCTTGGAGTATAGTGTGGGAGGGCATCTTTTTGGGAAAACTAGATCATGACACAGTAGTCATAATAAAAAAAATAGTAATAACAATAATAAATAAATAAATAATAATAAAAATGATAAATAAAAATAATAATGATAATAAATAAATAAAAAATGTAAATAAAAAATAAATAAATAACTAATAATAAACAAAAATATAAATATAAATAAATAATAACAAGTAAACTAAATTAAATAATAATAAAATTAATAACTAATAATAAGTAAATATAATACATAATAATAATAATAATAATAATAATAACAACAAATAAATTTAAACTAAATTAGTGATCTAAAAGCAATAGAAAACAAATTGTAAATTAAAAGCTTAATTAACTAAGTAAATTTAAACTAATTTAATTTAAAAAAAATGTGACAAAAATATAAATTAAATTAATATATAAACTAAATAGAAATAACTAAAAACTATTCTAAAATATAAACTAAATAGAAATAACTAGAAACTATACTAAAATATAAACTAAATAGAAATAACTAAAAACTATACTAAAATATAAACTAAATTAAAATAACTACTAAAAACTATATATTAAAATAAAAACTAGATTGAAAAATAAATTAAATTAAAATATAAATAGGAATTACAAAATAACCAAAAAGAGAAACTATAAATAAAAAACAAACTAAATTAAAAAAAAATCAATTTTAAGTAATACTTAAAATAATTATAAAAAAAAAGTTTCTAAAATGGGATGATAAAATTGACTAAAAAAGCACGATTAAATGATGAAATAAAATACTTAACTAGAAGAATGTGAAAATGACCGACTTAAAACATGAAAAGATCAAAGGATCTGAAGGTTAAATTTTGGGGTATGACAGTTGCCCGTATATAAATATCTTCACCGGATGACATGAGTGATGAAAATCCTCGTGAAATCATGGTGAAAGATATTTAAATACAGATAACCGAAAATTTTGCCCTTAGATGCAATGACATGTCATGCTATAGACAAGAGAAAAATATGCGATGTTGACATGTCATGAACCCTAGTATGATGAAAATGATGAGATGCTAAAATGTAGATAAACACGAAAGCAAAACAGGACAGAGATGACACAAAGAATAACCATTCACTGGGGAAAGACAACAACATTGAGGAAGCAACAAACATCATCCATGAATGGAACTGGATGGAAAAGAGTCACAATATTCAAAATATCATCGAATGAGGTGAGTAGAAATCTGAGAAATATATTAGAAATATTGAAACAAACATCAGAGACATTCAAAAAAACATTGAATGGACTGGAACACAACAAACATCAGAGACATCCAAAAAAGCATTGGATGGAGAATGGAAACAAACATGAAAACATTCAACAATTTTTAACCAAAGTCATAAACAAATTGAAGACATCTAGAAGAGCATTAGACGGAGACAATTATTCTGAAGGTACATCCGAAACATTTAGAAAAGCATTAAATGTACGAGAAAAGATTTGAAGACATATCTGGAAGAACATCAAATAAGAAACAAAGGAGTTCTGGAAGAACATCAGAACATAAATACATATCCGGAAAAGCATCAGATAAGTACAAAGGAATTTATGGAAAAACATCAGAAACAAAAGTCATATCCGAAAAAGCATCAGATAGACATAAAGGAATTTCTGGAACAACATCATAAACAAAAGTCATATCCAGAAAAGCATCAGATAGACACAAAGGGGCTCTAGATAAACATCAGAAGTAAAAAGTCATATCCGAAAAAGCATCAGATAGACCAAAGAAATGAATTTCTGGAAAAGCATCAGAATCAAAAGGAATATATGGAAAAACATCAGATAAGTTCTGGAAGAACATCAGAAGAAAGACTTAATATGAAAATACATCATAGAAAGAAACCTATCCGGAAAACCTCGGATAGATTCTGGAAAAACATCAGAATCAAAGGAAATATCTGGAAAAACATCAGATAAATTTTGGAAGAACATCAGAACAAAGACTCAATCTAGAAAAACATCAGAGAGAGAAACATATCCGGAAAAACCTCGGATAGATTCTGGAAAAACATCAAAATCAAAGGAAATATTTGGAAAAACATCAGATAAGTTCTGGAAGAACATCAGATAAGTTCTTGAATAAGTATGAAGATAAAAACTTAGAAATAAAAACTCAAATATTTTTATCCTGGTTCGTTGAACTCAACTACTCCAGTCCACCCTTCCTAGAGTGATTTGCCTTTCTCAATCAAGGACTTAATCCACTATTTAATCAACTGATTACAATATTAAGCACTAAGAACAACTGTTCAAAGTCTTCTCAAGAACTACTGATCCTAACTGGAGCTTTTTAAGGTTTAAAATCAAATGTAATACAAATACAAGTGTTTAAATTTGCTTCTAAAAAGCTTTATCACAACTGTGATTTTTCACTTAAATATTAAGAACAAAGAAATTAATTCTTAGAAAGAATATGAATAGTATGAGAGCTTTTAATGTTGATTTCTTTCAGATAAAACGTCTAGTGAAGAAGATGGGTGAATACATGCTTTTATAGGCAGCTGATCCAAGGAGAGCTTCACGTTGAGAAGAGTGTCCAAAAGGTCTGAGCCTTTTTGTCTTCACATCAAGTGACCTTTCCTAGAAGAAGAAAGCACATATAAATCATTTTTGTCTGTATTCTTGTGTCTAGCATAAATAAGGAAAGATTCGTTTGAATTTATTCCAACGGATATAATCCTTGAATAATTCTTCTTCAATTTTCAGCAAGTTCCATCAGAGTCTAAATTTATCAGAGCCTTCTGATGTTGATCAGAGTTTTGCTGAATCAGAGTCTTCTACAACAGGTGTGCTTTTAGCGTGTTCAAGTTCATAGCATATTTGAGTCAGATCTTCAGTACTGGAAGCTTTAGTACTTTCAAAATCTTCTGTAGTAACTATGCTTTGAAAACTCTTCATACAGAATTCTTCCTTGGTTCAGATGCTTCTGACTTGCGTCAGATTCTTCTGGAGCTTCTGCTTCAGATCCTTCTGGAGGCTACGCTCAGGATCTTCTGTTGGCAGCAATCAAAATCTTCTAATGGATGCATCTGGCGCTTCAGAGTCTAGCAAATTTCTTATGTTCAATTCTGATTTGCTTCTGGAGTGTTAATTCCTTTACTATCTGCAGTAAAAACTCTTAAGCAAATTTTAGAGTATATAATTCTTAATTACAAAATTTCATAATAGTTATCATCAAAACATAGAGATATTATTAAGAACCAATCTGTGTTCTAACACATGGGTGGTGAAGATTTTACGTCCCATGTGAACGCAGGCGTGGTTAAAAAATACTTTGCTTAAAAAGAGACCCGCTGGACAGAAAAAGAAAAGTTCAGGCAAAAATAGGGCATCCTGATGAACCATAAAAAGAATAGGTTCAGGCAAAATTTAGGGATAAAAGAAAAAGAATAAATCCGCAAAGTTGAGAACCTGAAAAGGCAACTTTGGCAAAAATGGGTATCCTAGTGGATTGAAAACCCGAAAGGGCGATCCAGGCAAACGTTAGGGATTTAAAAGCAAACGAGTGTGGTCTATGTTCGATCTGTGAGCTTATCTGATACATGGTTATCCCGAAGGAAAGGAATCAGTCCAATTCGTCTTTTCAGAAGGCGAAGCATGGGAAACATCAAAGACATAAAGATCATAGCTGAATCGACACATTATGGATATCTGACCCCACATTGCCGACATTTGTGTATATTCTTTTTGCTTTTTGTGCAATTACCTCCTTTCAGGAATTGCATCTGAATTGTAATTTGCCTATTTACAGGCCTTTCATCAATAAAGCATTTATTTTAGTCAAAGAGCTTTCCATTTCTTGTTTTTACTTTTATTGTTTTGTTTGCAAAAACATCTGATATTTTTGATGAACATTACAGGTGAAAACATAAGGCTTTATAGAGCATAATGAAAGTAATGGATTTTCTTGAACAATGAGTGTCATGAATGATAACCTAGGTAGCCATTTCACACATGGGGCATCCTATTGTTTCTTGTTTGTTGCAGGACGACATGATCCTTTCCCTAGTAGAGCTTTTCTCCCCGGTGGTGAAGTTCTAACAGCAGTGCATGGTGAATCATTCCTCCCCTAGTAGAAGTTTAGAGTTATATTTCCCAGCCGAAGTGGATTCGTACTACCCGGTGAATGTTCGAAGGTTGACTACTTCAGATAGAATAGAGTCAGGTATTTGTTCAACAAAGATTCTTGTTTTCCCACTGTCGCGGTGAAAATTGGATACCAAGTTATTGATTAGCTTGAATCTCAATTCATTACAACCAGTCTTTAATTTGTCCAAAGGAAGGGAAAAAGATCAAATTACTCACAATGCAATGCAAATGCAAAAGCTAGAGAGTTATAGGTTCGGGGGTTGGTTAAACTTAGGGAAGGTGCTAGCATCCTAAGTTTTTGTAGTACTCTACAGGAACCTCTTGTTTTAATGTTGTTTATTGCTAAGGGTTGTCTGCTTAATGGTTGAAGGACCTAATGGTTTAATTCTAAGTATACTCGCCAAGATGTCGCATCTTATGCCTACATATCCTGACGGGAATGCAATCAGAGTATTTATAGTTCCCCTAAAGGGTTTGAGGAGTCCTTTGATTGTGGTCAAAGTTCCTAAGGGATAATGGTAGTTGATTGATTGGTTCTAGGAGAAAAGACGAGTTGTCATCTTGAGGGAGACTACTTGACTTAGCCACCACAACTTGTAGGAGACTACTCTTTGCATCGTCTTAAGAGAAGGGCTCAAGCACTCGGATTTATCGACAAGTACGCCACTATCTCTCTTAAGCGGAAAAGTCTCTACATATTGATTGTATTATTATGGGGCAGGAAATTTACATCCGACGGTCAAGATGACTCACGTCCAATTCTCTAATGTGTTTGAAAAGTTGATTTGAGTTGTTGAATTGTTTTTATCTAAGTTGTAAAAAGATAAAAGAAAGAGGTCCTCCTTATGGGGTAGGATTTAATTTTAAGAGATCAACTTGAATGGGATCAAGGATCAAGTGGGGAGTATGATGCAAATGAAATGCATACGCACAATTTTTAAGTTATGCGCATATTCTTCCTTTGGACATTTATGCGATGCGGTAAAACAAATACGGTAAAAATAAAGGCAGAATGAAGAAAAACATACAAACGCATGAAAGCGCTAAAGTGTACAAGTGAGTGAAAGTGAATATGTGGACGGATCAGAGCGGGAACGCAAGCGTGCACGATTAATTAAGTTTTATGGGAGATTGATTTTATATGAAATTGATTTTAGGTGATGTTAATTTTAAGAAAAAGTGAAATTAATTTATTAGTGAAATTATATTTTCCTAGATAGAAATAATTTTAAATAGGTTTTGAGAACAAGTTTTTTTTAATAAATATGGTTTTTTAGGTCATTACTATAAAATAGAAACAAGTTAAAAAAAAAGGTTTCTCATAAAATAAAATAGTTGTTTTAGTTATTATTAATCCTTTTTATTAAGGAGATAGTCATTAACGAAATAAAATTTAAATTAAACTAAAAGAAAATAAGTTTTTGTATTAAGAAAAGATTAATTAGTTAAATAAAAAGGTATAACTTGAATAAACATATTAATTAATTAGTTTAAAAAAACATTGGGTTGATTAAGTTTTATAACGGCAGATTAAGTTGTTTTAATAGGTGGTTTAATTAAGGTTAGTGGGGGGACGGATCATGTGTGGTGTTGTGTGGTGGGTGCACCGTGTGGTGTATGATCTGGTGCGTTAGATTGATCACATGGGCGATGGAAGGCTTTTATAGTGATGGTGCGTGATTACTAGCGTGGGGGGTGCATCCCTGGATTACCTCATACAAAAAAACAAATCAAGAAAACCTAGAACCCAAATTCCCCCCCACTTTTTCCCTGTGTCTGCCGATCATCTTTCTTCCTCCACCCTATTCTCTCCATTTCCGCTCCTCGTTCTCTTTCTCTCTTCTCTTCTCTTCAAACCTTCCTCCTTCTTCTTTAGTTCTCCTTTTCTCTCCGTCCCTCTTCCTCTTCCACAAATCTCCTTCCTTTCCTACACAAATCAAACGAACACAACATAAAATGTTAATAGAAAAACTCTCACGATTCAATAATAATTTTTGCAGGTGGTGGACGAAGACGGAGGCGCGAGGATCCTGGTGGATGGTTTGGGGTTTGAATAGCGATGACGGTGGTTGATGGCGTATGTGAAAATGGTGGAGTATGAGAAATAGATAAGTCTTTCTCTTTCTTCGATTTAAAAATTTTAGGGTTTCTTCGAATTTGGGATTTTTGTAGAGTGCTGTGAATTGCTGTGAATCTGTCCCCCCTTCTAATCATGAATCCTCCTTCTTTTATAGTTGGTCTGAGACGACACAAGGTGTTAATGATAATAACTCCTTGACCTTTTTGGTTTGAATCCGTCTGAAACATGTTAGAAGTTTCTGTTTTCGTTCTTTTGTGTCGAGGTCGTCTTTTAATTCCTGCTACAACTGTGATGCAGGTGTAAATGTGTTTCAAAGCCCTTTCTTTTTCAGACGGGACAAGTTTGGCTATTTTAGGAAAGAAAATGAATCTAATTTAACATGTTTGAAACTTGTCTTGAAGCTACGTGATTGCCTTTCCGTTTTGATAAGCTCGTATTTTGACTCTTTCTCCTTTCGTTTTGAGCACATCTGTATCTATTTTGGGAAGGTTTTTAAAAAGAAACATTTTGTCTGTTGCCTTGACTTAAGCGTATTTCATACTTGTTAATATTTTCCCCTTGATGGCTCAATGTTATCTGACACAGGTTGAGGTTTTAGAGAAGCTTGAAGAAAGAGTGATTGCAAGGCTGCCGGCGTTGTGTTCCAAATGAATGGCGGGTGAAATTGGTAAGAGAGATCACCATGTAACCCTTAACTCTTGGCCTAGTTTCAAAACTTGAAACTTCATGAACCTAAATGCTCAAGTTCCAAGTGTGCTAACTTTCAAAACTCTTTCTCTTCTTTTCAGATTGGCGTGAAGATGAGCCTCGCGAAGTCAAACAGTCCTTGTTGATGATTCACAAACTTCTTGGTGATGGCTTGGAAGGTGTATGAGCATTTATTCGAGAAGAAACCATACAAACCAACATTGTTGAAGCTTGTCTTTGAGAGCCAAAGTGAGGAGATATGAATATGAGCAAAAGAAATCCTACTTTGGTTGCCAGAAGCTCTAAGAAAAGGTACTGATATTTGCTGCAACTTTCTTGGGATATTGTTCCATGGTTTGATGCATCCAGATAATGTTGATCTTTTTTTTTTTCCACGTACAACAACTGAGGCCCTATTTGATGGGTGGTGTGCGCAAGCGGTTGAATACGGGATCCGGAAGTTATAAAGTCAGGGGTAAGTGTGGGGCATGCTGTTAACGAGGGAGCTGAAAAGTACTATTGGAAGATGAGCTTGTACGGTGGTTTTATTTTATGAAAGTCTTTGTATTTTACCGTAGTACCGGATGTTGTAACATTGTAATGTTCCTTTTTAAATGGAATTCAAATAATCACAGGTTTCGAACAAATAAATAAACTAACAACAGTGAGGTTGCCTCCTTCCAAATAATTATGTGCCAAGTCCTTCCTTATTTTACCGAGCTCTTGACTTTATTAATTGGAGATGTTGTTGGGATTTATGGTGACCCAATAATTGAAGGAATTAAAATGGCCTTTGCATTACTTTTAAAATCAATCCTAGCACACACACCTCCGTGAGAAAAACAAAAGACCCCTGGTCCTACAGAGATTGCTTGGTGATCTCAAAGTCTTTGTGCAGAAATATGAATCCTCTAGTTTGAACTTCTATAGTGAAATCATAAATCCAACTTGTGAGCCTTTAGAGAAAACTGCACTCGTAAGGTGACCTTGCATTGAAATATTAATTGGCATGGAAGCCTTCAAATAAGTTTGAAATAACGAACCGCCCATTTGTGGAAGGAATAAATTTGAAGTACGAGCTTCAAATTGAATTGTTTGCGAAATGAACGATATGTCCTAAAAGAGATGAATCCTTAAAGCAAAATTTGGTTCGAGATCTTTATCTGAACCTCATCCTATCCACTTGCTGTATTAAGTTACCAATAAAACTGACCTTCCTCACAAGTGATGACAAAGTCGAAGATGATGATGTAACTAATAACAAAAACAACTTAAACCTCTGGGGTGAATAATGTAACACCCCGTTTCCCAAAAGCAAAATAAAACAATTAAAATGAACACACATCAGAGTTTTCCCTACAACGGGATGTCACAATTTCCAAACAAATTCCATAAATCATTTTCCAAATTAATTTTCAATAAAGTTGCAGCGTAAAATATATATATATATATATATATATATATATATATATATATATATATATATATATATATATATATATATATATATATATATATATATATATATATATATATATATATATATATATAGTCTATCATAAATCAAAATAACATATATACACCATCCATGTCATCCACATCATCAAACGTACAGAAATCGGCCAACTGCCCAACACATATATAGTATCATCAACAATCATCACTAAACATGATACACCACAGGGGCACACAAAATCAACAGTAACCAATAAAACTCCCAAAAAGGCCCCGGTGTTATGTATCAGAGCAGTCCTACGGAGACGCCACAATCCAAGCTAGCTAAACACCTGGATTATCTGTACCTCCGAAGAAGCACAAACCACAACAACAGCAAAGGGGGTGAGATTCATGATCAAATAATAATGGTATAGTTGCACATGAAATAATAGGCATAGAATCATATAAATATCATTTCATATACAACACATTTGAACCTACTGTCCCATCATCAATCTCAACATAAAATCACGCAATACATGCACACCCATGCAACCCATGAATATGCGGTACCAACTCACAACAACAATGGGCACCGGGCCATCAACCCTCCTCACAGGTAGCACACCACACCGATGAACACCTGGCCATCACCTTCCTCCACTATGGGAGCACAATAATAATATCGATGGACACCTGGACATCACCCTCCTCACAGGGAGCACATCTCCAATGGGCACTGGGCCATCACCCTCCTCACAGGGAGCACAACAACAACATCGATGGACACCTGGCCATCACCCCTCCTCACAGGGAGCACAACAACAATATCGATGGACACTGGCCATCACCCCTCCACTACGGGAGCATCACAATGCAAAATGCCATGCATAACCCCAATGCACGCACTCGACATAATCACACACATAACCAACGTATACGGTCCCCTGACCAAATCTCACCATATATCACAATCACACACATCATACATCTAGCACACAAGGTGCAATCCAATCCTATTGATCCACCCCTCACACAATATATAACACAACACGCAAAGGCGTATTGATCCTACTGATCCACTCACATCATAAAATACATACATAACAAGCACACGAAGTGCGTCGATCCCATAGATCCGATCACCACACGACATATCACATACAATGCACACAAGGCATATCGGTCCTACTGACCCAAATATATCATACACCAAGCCCATACAGTGCACACCTAACACACATAGCACCCACAGTGCACCCGCCTCACATACACATTCACACACATCCATACTTAACACATAATCCTCCGATTATGTCTACTGCGACAACGCCGGCCACACAGCCCTCATACCCCTCGCCATACTCTTAACCCTCATATAATATCACGGCACATCAGGCCGATCACACTCAGCGCCAACAGCTACACACAGCCCTCAAATTCCAAATTTTGCTACACTCGCTACGCGAGCTCCTAGCGAGTGTTCGCTACACGTTCGCCTAGCGAACCCCCTCGCGAACAACACTTCTGAGCTACTGGAAGTGTTCGCTAGTACCTTGCTCAGCGAACTTCCTAGCGAGTACACCCAACCAGCCACTGCCCAAGCTCGCTACACGCTCTCTACGCGAGCCCCTAGCGAACGCTCGCCAGGAATTCGCCTAGCAAAGGGCTAGCGAAAACCTACGATTTCAGAAAAATAACACTGCTGTTCAGCAACAGCTGCAGTTTCCCCTTTCTTCCAATCTCACCAATTTACTCTATAATCATCGGCCACACATCCTACCGATATCTTACTTAACCAATACCCCATTCATCCGATAACGTCTCGGTCCTAGCCGAATACCCCAATTCTGACTCAGAGTCATTCCAACTCCGAAATCCCCAAACTCATCCAATAACAAATCCTCGAATTCATACAACAATCCCACCATAATATCCATGATCATAACAGATTTAAGCACATGCAACAACATAAACTTATCATCAAATCATCATCAATATGCAATATGTTCATACATGGGGTTAGGGATTCCCCTTCTACCAATTTTCATGTAAAAACCCATTAACCGTTAAATTCTCCCCCCCTACCTCAATCGAAGTTCTAATGTTGATGAAGCACCAAAATCTTCACGAATTCTGCTTGCTCTAGCTTGCTTTCACGATCGAGCTTCTCTTTCTCCTTCCCTGTTCTTCGTACGTGTTCCTTTCTTTTCTTCCAATTCTAATTTCCACAAATGACCAGCTTGCGCTTAATCCCAATAATTCTCTTTTTAATCCAATTAACTCATAATATATTAATTCCTCATACTTCTTTTATTCCAAAATCCCAATTAATAATAAACTTTATTCTGATAATATTACTTAATATGATTATAATTAATAATAATATTAATATTAGTAACACCTTACTAATTATCATATTACTATCATTATTAATCATATTTTCGAATATTATGGAACTTACTCCACAACCAAAAATCCACACAAGCACGCACCAAGAATGAAATTGACATTGAAAATGAAATTAATTAAAATGGGCGTTACAACTCTCCCCCACTTTAATTATTTTCGTCTTCGAAAATACCTGATGGAAACAGCTCTAGATACGCTTCCCGTATCCTGCTTTCCAATTCCCAGGTCACATTGCCACCTGCAGCACCTCCCCAAGCCACTCTCACCAACGATATCTCTTTCCCTCTGAGTCGCTTTATTTTGCAATCCTCGATCCTCAACGTCAACGTCTCCACAGTTAGATTCTCTCTAACTTGGACTTCGTCCCTCTGAATCACATGTGACGGATCGGGTACATACTTCCGAAGTTGCGACACATGAAACACGTCATACAATGACGAAAGATCCGGCGGCAACGCCACCCTATATGCCACAGCACCAATCCTCTGCAAAATCTGATAAGGTCCGATAAACTTCGGATCCAACTTCTTGGACTTCAATGCTCGTCCAACACCAGTCACTGGGTTAACCCGTAAAAATACATGGTCACCCTCCCTAAATTCCAACTCTTTCTTGCGGTTATCATAATAACTTTTCTGCTAATCCTAAGATGCTTTCATCTTTTCATGGATCATCTGCACTGTCTCAGTAGTCTGCTGTACCAACTCTGGTCTCAACACAACACTCTCACCTGACTCGTACCAACATAATGGAGTTCTGCACCTCCTACCATAAAGAGCCTTGAACGGTGCCATCCCGATACTGGAATGGTAACTGTTGTTGTATGTGAACTCAACCAAGGGCAAATGAGTATCCCACGTGCCACCTTTCTCCAACATACAAGCCCGCAACAAATCTTCCAAAGTCTGAATAGTCCTCTCCGACTAACCATCCGTCTGCGGATGATAAGCTGAACTCAGCTTCAACTCAGTACCCAAAGCCTCTTGCACACTCTTCCAAAACACAGAAGTGAACCTCAGATCTCTATCCGACACAATGCTCAACGACACACCATGCAGATTTACAATCACCCGAATGTAAATCTCTGCAAGCTTCTCCAACGGAAATCTAATACTGATCGGTACAAAGTGTGCAGACTTCGTAACCCGATCCACGATCACCCAAATGGCATTAAACCCCCTTTCCGTATTCGGAAAACCTGCAACAAAATCCATAGCAATGCAATCCCACTTCTAAACCGGAACCTCTAACGGTTGCATCATTCCAGAAGGTCTCTGATGCTCCACCTTCGCTTTCTGACAAATCAAACAAGCATAAACATAACGAGCAATGTCCTTCTTCATGCCCGACCACCAAAACAACTTTCTCAAGTCCTGATACATCTTCGTAGCTCCTGGATGAACACTCAGGCTACCACGATGTCCCTCGTCCAAAATTGACCCCTTCAGATCATCATTATCCGGCATGCAAATGTTGCCCCAAAACCTCAACACACCTGCACTATCCAATTTGAAATCATTACCGGAGTCACTTTTGGCCTCTCGCATCAAATCCACCAGTTTCACATCCAACTTCTGATGTTCTCTAATCATGTCTAAGAAATCATTATTCACTTGCAATTTACCCAACAACACACCATCGGTAGTAAATTCACAAACCATACTTAAATCCCAAAACTGCTCAATAAGCTCCATCTCTTTTACCATCAAAGCCAACATATGAATTGTCTTTCTGCTCAGCGCATCCGCAACAACATTCGTTTTCCCTGGGTGATAACTCAAACTGAAATCATAATCTTTCAGAAATTCTAACCATCTTCTCTGTCGCATATTCAACTCTTTCTGATCAAACAGATACTTCAAACTCTTGTGATCACTGAACACCTCAAACCTCAAACCATACAAATAGTGTCTCCCCGATCTTCAAAACAAAAACCACCGCAGCCAATTCAAGGTCATGAGTAGGATAGTTCCGCTCATGCACCCTCAATTGCCGCGAAGCATAAGCTACCACTTTTCCATCCTGCATAAGAACTCCGCCTAATCCCATCTTAGACGCATCATAATATACTACAAAAGGCTCACTCGGATTCGATAACACCAAAACCGGCGGTGAAGTCAATCTCTTTTTTAGCTCCTCAAAACTCTCTTCACAAGCAGCATCCCACACAAACACTTGATCTTTCCTCGTCAACTGAGTTAACGGCAAAGTCAATCTAGAAAAGCCTTCAATAAATCTTCGGTAATAACCAGCCAAACCCAAAAAGCTTCTAACCTCTGTTACCGTCTTCGGCGGTTCCCACTGTAACACTGCACTCACCTTAGATGGGTCTACAGAAACACCATCACCAGAAATAACATGGCCCAGAAAACTCGTTGTTTTCAACCAGAACTCACACTTCGATAACTTAGCAAACAACTTGTTATCTTTCAACACTTGAAAAGTAATCCTCAAATGTTCTGCATGCTCTTCCTCAGTCTTAGAATAAATCAGAATATCATCAATGAACATGACAATAAACTGATCCAAGTAAGAATGGAAGATACAGTTCATATATTCCATAAACATACCCGGCGCATTAGACACTCCTAAAGGCATTACTGCATACTCGTAATGTCCATATCGAGTCCTAAACGCCGTCTTCTGGATATCACCTTCCTTCACTCTGATCTGATGATAACCCGACCTCAAGTCAATCTTACTAAACACACGAGCTCCCACCAACTGATCCATCAAATCATCAATCCTTGGAAGAGGATATTTGTTCTTGATGGTCACCCTGTTCAACTGACCGTAATCGATGCACAACCGCATGCTGCCGTCTTTCTTCTTCACTAACAATACTGGAGCTCCCCATTGCGACACACTCGGTCTGATAAACTTTCTATCCAACAACTCTCCAATCTGAGTCTTCAACTCGGCTAGCTCCACTGCCGACATCCTGTACGGCACCATAGAAATATGCCTCGTACCAGGAACAAGGTCAATACTAAACTCAACCTCTCTCTTCGGAGGCAACTCTGTAATATCATCCGGGAACACCTCCGGAAACTCATTCACAACCGCTAACTCACCCAACAATGCCTTGTTGTCAACAAACAGTGATGCAAATAAAGCAAACACCTGTGCTTCATCTCCCAACAAGGTCCCCAATTCCTTACCGGACAAGGGATCTGCCAACACTTCCTCTTCTGGATTCAAAAACAATAACACTTTCCGGAAACAATCGATGTATACTCGGTTGAACTCCAACCAGTTCATACCAAGTATAACATCCAAACTACCAAGTGGCAAACAAATCAAATCCATGCTAAAATCTCGGCCAAAGGTATTCAGTGGACACTTCAAACACACTAGCGAAGTAGTCACTGAACCAATCGAGGGAGTTTCAATAGTCATCCGCCGCTCAAGAGTAGTCGGCACCAAACCTAACCTCTTCACACAATCAACAGAGATAAACGAGTGGGTCGCACCCGTATCAAACATAGCAGTAAAAGGAATGTTATTGATAAAACAAGTACCTTTGATCGAATGCTCTCCGTCTGCCGCTTGAGTTCCCACAACCGCAAACACTTTACCCGCAACCTGAGGCGCCTGAGGCCTCCTTGGCTTCTCACAATGCGTGCTAATATGGCCTTTCTCGCCGCAATTATAGCCAGTAGGCATATTAGTCCTACAATCCGCCACTGCGTTGCCCGACTTCCCACACTTGAAGCACTTCTTCGCTTCATGAGGACAATCATTGGCACGATGACCCATGCCACTGCACCGGAAACACTTCGTACCAGCAACCGCTCTACCCTCTCTGGGTTTCCTATCAACAACACCCTTGAACTTCCCCTTACCAGTTGGAACACTGTAAGGAGTACCACCAAACCTTTGCTTACCCTTACGGTCACTTGCAGCCTTGTAGTGTGCGATCCTCGCACAGTTATCATTGTCATAGATCCGACTTCTACTCACCAACTCAGGATAGCTCCTGATTTTATGACACGCGATCCCCATCTTGATCTCCGGCCTCAACCCATTCTCAAATTTCAGACACTTCGAAGTCATAGCCTCCTCAGTATTGTAATGGGGACAATACTGAGCCAATTCCTCAAACTTAGCCGCATACTCGGCCACAGACATACTGTCATGTTTCAGCTCTAAAAATTCCACCTCTTTAGCACTTCTGATATCCTCTGGAAAATACTTCTCCAGGAATCCAGACCGAACGACCTCCCAAGTAATCGGAGTCCCCGAAGCCTCCATCCTTTGACGACAATTATCCTACCAAGCCTCGGCCTCACCCTCAAGCATGTGAGTGCCGAACCTCACCTTCTGCTCGTCACTGCACCCCATGGTTCTGAAGATCTTCTCTATTGCCTTCAGCCATTTCTGTGCAGCTACCGGATCCAGAATCCCACCTTCAAACTTTGGTGGCTTGTTACTCTGGAACTGCGTCAAATCTCTAAACTGAGCCCCCGCAGCCAGATTCTGATTGGCCATCACTTGTGCCATAGCCTGCATCGCCGTAGCCAACACCGCATCATTCCTCCCAGCCATACTGCTCCACAACAACAATCCAGGATAACAGAAAACAACTACACTCTATCCTATAGACAGACTCAACACACTACACTGGCCGGACGGACCGACCTGCTCTGATACCAACTTGTAACACCCCGTTTCCCAAAAGCAAGATAAAACAATTAAAATTAACACACATCAGAGTTTTCCCCACAACGGGATGTCACAATTTCCAAACAAATTCCATAAATCATTTTTCCAAATTAATTTTCAATAAAGTTGCAGCAGAATATCTATCTATATATATATATATATATATATATAGTCTGTCATAAATCAAAATAACATATACACACCATCCATGTCATCCACATCATCAAACGTACAGAAATCAGCCAACTGCCCAAAACATATATAGTATCATCAACAATCATCACTAAACAGGATACGCCAGAAGGGCACACAAAATCAACAGTAACCAATAAAACTCCCAAAAAGGCCCTGGTGTTACGTATCAGAGCAGTCCTACGGAGACACCACAATCCAAGCTAGCTAAACACCTGGATTATCTGTACTTCCGAAGAAGCACAGACCACAACAACAGCAAAGGGGTGAGATTCACGACCAAATAATAATGGTATAGTTGCACATGAAATAAAAGGCAGAGAACCATATAAATATCATTTCATATATAACACATCTGGACCTACTGTCCCATCATCAATCTCAACATAAAATCATGCAACACATACACACCCACGCAACCCATGAATATGCGGTACCAACTCACAACAACGATGGGCACCGGGCCATCAACCCTCCTCACAGGGAGCACACTACACCGATGGACACCTGGCCATCACCTTCCTCCACAATGGGAGCATAATAATAATATTGATGGACACCTGGCCATCACTCTCCTCACAGGGAGCACATCTCCGATGGGCACTGGGCCATCACCCTCCTCACAGGGAGCACAACAACAACATCGATGGACACCTGACCATCACCCCTCCACACAGGAGCACATCAGCAATATCGATGGACACCTGGCCATCACCCCTCCACTACGGGAGCATCGCAATGCAAAATGCCATGCATAACCCCAATGCACGCACTCGACACAATCACACACATAACCAACGTATACTGTCCCCTAACCAAATCTCACCATATATCACAATCACACACATCATATATCTAGCACACAAGGTGCAATCCGATCCTATCGATCCACCCCTCACACAGCATATAACACAACGCGCAAAGGTGTATCGATCCTACTGATCCACTCACATCATAAAATACATACATAACAAGCACACGAAGTGCGTCGATCCCACGGATCCGATCACCACACGACATATCACGTACAATGCACACAAGGAATATCGGTCCTACTGACCCAAATATATCATACACCGAGCCCACACAGTGCACACCTAACACACATAGCACCCACAGTGCACCCGCCTCACATACACATTCACACACATCCATACTTAACACATAATCCTCCGATTATGTCTACCGCGACAATGCCGACCACACAGCCCTCATACCCCTCGCCATACTCTTAACCCTCATATAATATCACGACACATCAGGCCGATCACACTCAGCGCCAACTACTACACACAACCCTCAAATTCCAAATTCTGCTACACTCGCTACCTGCTCGCTACGCGAGCTCCTAACGAGTGTTCGCTACACGTTCGCCTAACGAACCCCCTCGCGAACAACACTTCTGAGATACTGGAAGTGTTTGCTACTACCTCACTCAGCGAACTTGCTAGCGAGTACACCCAACCAGCCACTACCCAAGCTCGCTATGTGAGCCCCTAGCGAACGCTCGCCAGGCATTCGCCTAGCGAAGGGCTAGCGAAAACCTGGGATTTCAGAAAAATAACTCTGTTGTTCAGCAATAGCTGCAGTTTCCCCTCTCTTCCAATCTCACCAATTTACTCTACAATCATCGGCCACACATCCTACCAATATCCCACTTAACCAATACCCCATTCATCCGATAACATCTCAGTCCTAGCCGAATACCCCAATTCTGACTCAGAGTCATTCCAACTCCGAAATCCCCAAACTCATCCAATAACAAATCCTCGAATTCATACAACAATCCCACCATAATATCCATGATCATAACATATTTAAGCACATGCAGCAACATAAACTTGTCATCAAATCATCATCAACATGCAATATGTTCATACATGGGGTTAGGGATTCCCCTTCTACCAATTTTCATGTAAAAACCCATTAACCGTTGAATTCTCCCCCCTCCCCCCTTACCTCAATCGAAGTTCTGATGTTGATGAAGCACCAAAATCTTCACGAATTCTGCTTGCTCTAGCTTGCTTTCACGATCGAGCTTCTCTTTCTCCTTCCCTGTTCTTCGTACGCGTTCCTTTCTTTTCTTCCAATTCTAATTTCCACAAATGACCAGCTTGTCCTTAATCCCAATAATTCTCTTTTTAATCCAATTAACTCATAATAATATTAATTCCTCATATTTCTTTTATTCCAAAATCCCAATTAATAATAAACTTTATTCTGATAATATTACTTAATATGATTATAATTAATAATAATATTAATATTAGTAACACCTTACTAATTATCATATTACTATCATTATTAATCATATTTTCGAATATTATGGAACTTACTCCACAACCAAAAATCCACACAAGCACGCACCAAGAATGAAAATGACACTGAAAATGAGATTAATTAAAATGGGCGTTACAAATAATGAAACTCTTGAGCACCTTGCGCAAACGACCAATAAAATGATTCCAAGATCTCTATAACCCCATGGTTACACTTTGAAACATTTGACCGTAGGGATCCACACCTGATATTACTGCACCTGCACAAGCTAGTTAGTCTCACACAAAAGTAAAATAAAATAAGCGAAAACACAAGGAGGTGGGATCTTAAATTCAAAAATTAGGGTGTGACAGATGCCTCTATTTAAGTTTCTTCTATCCGGAGATATGGAGATTGAAATCTTCGTCTCGACGAGATATGAGAGACTTAAATACAAACATTGCACAAATTTTTAGCCTTAATATACCACCGAATGCATATGATATGCAATGATATGAGAATGCAAGACAGAGAGTCCTATGGAGACAAGGCGTCACAGAGGAACAACCGGACATGACACACAGAAAGAACAGGCTCAACAAAGCGAGACTCCACAGGGAAAGAGACAACAAAAAGCAATGGTGAATCTCTCATAAAATAAAGATATGTAGCACATGATACCAAGAATATGGCAACCTAGACAACGGGCGAGAAACTCGAAAGTGAAGGATAACCTACTACCAACGTGTGGTAGCCTAAGCAAAGGTATCCAATTGGAGCAAAGAAACACATGTTACCTACTATCAATCGTATGATAGCCTAAGCAAAGGCAACATGAAGAGGAAAGATGACCTACTACCAAACATGGTAGCCTGAGCAAAGGCATCTAACCAAAAGAAAGGTATACTACCTACTATCAAACATATGATAGCCTAAGAAAAGGTAGCAAACCAAAATAAACCTCCCCATGCTTCAAGGTTTGTGTGCCATGAACGGGTCTCAGTTTCTTGAAATAAACCTCCCTAATGCTTCATGGTTTGTGTGCCATGAATGGGTCTCAGTTTCTTGAAATAAACCTCCCCAATGCTTCATGGTTTGTGTGCCATGGGTGGGTCTCAGTTTCTTGAAATAAACCTCCCCAATGCTTCATGGTTTGTATGCCATGAGCGAGTCTCAGTTCCTTGAAATAAACACCCTCAATGCTTCATGGTTTGTGTGCCATGAACGGGTCTCAGTTTCTTGAAATAAACCTCCCCAACGCTTCATGGTTTGTGTGCCATGAACGGGTCTTAGTTTCTTGAAATAAACCTCCCCAAAGCTTCATGGCTTGTGTGTCATGGGCGGGTCTCAGTTTCTTGAAATAAACCTCCCCAATGCTTCATGGTTTGTGTGCCATGAACGGGTTTCATTTTCTTAAAATAAACCTCCCCAACGCTTCATGGTTTGTGTGCCATGAACGGGTCTCAGTTTCTTGAAATAAACCTCCCAACGCTTCATGGTTTGTGTGTCATGAACGGGTCTCAGTTTCTTGAAATAAACCTCCCCAATGCTTCATGGTTTGTGTGCCATGAACGGGTATCAGTTTCTTGAAATAAACCTCCCCAACACTTCATGGTTTGTGTGCCATGAACGAGTCTCAGTTTCTTGAAATAAACCTCTCCAATGCTTCATGGTTTGTGTGCCATGAACGGGTCTCAGTTTCTTGAAATAAACCTCCCCAATGCTTCATGGTTTGTGTGCCATGAGCGAGTCTCAGTTTCTACCTGAAATGATGAAAACTTGTGAGAGCATTTTCACAGGGGATTAAAATATCACTAGAGATTGTAGAGCTTTAGCGGTAAATCCATAATATACTGGAGATTGTAAATTTCATCGGGGATCTTTAGAAAAGATGTAAGCCGGTTGATTTTGTAAATATGTATTCTCAAATAAAGAGAGATCAAATGTAATAAACTTCACCATATTTCTTGGGAGAGATGCCGTTTGATAGAAATAAACTTGTGTAACTCTCTGGGGAATACATTTATGAGAAGTGTTTCGTTGTAGCTGTAAAATACAAAACTCTTGGAGTGCAAAGTCTTCGACAAACTTCTCTGACGGATTTCCAGAGAGATGCCATTTGACGAGTTGATAATTTTGATAAACATCATTAGGGATGGATAAACTATCTGGAGGAGACTACCATTTGTCATCTTAAGATATAAAAACCTGATCGAACAAGTTGCTCAAATAAAGAGGTTGCTTGTAGTCTAGGTATAAATTGTTGGAAAGGTCTTGTAACAATGCTGGAGAAGCATCTCGTCTTCAATGATGATCCTCATAAATACCTTTCCTACGGAGCCAAGTGCAAAATAAATGCACGCTTAATCCATGTTCAAAAGTCATAGATATCCAAAAGTGATTGTCGGGGACCAAAGTTCAATTTAGGAAGTAACTAAAGAGAAACTGTCAAGTAAGACTCAACCATTGAGGCATGAACTCAAATGGGATTCAACTAAAACAACCATCTTCCATGAGGATCGAACTCTGTGGGTAACTTATAAGTACTGTGCTCTTTTTTGATTAGGGTTGACAACTCTACTTAGAGGAGAAGACAAACTCAGTCACTTGGGGGATAAACAAGACCAAAGTGACAGAACAACACACGAAGATGCAAAGTGCACATTCCATGCTATCTATCTATATGCTATGCGTATGTTTATGCTGACAAAACAAACGAACAGAGGCGAAGGAGATGAAATAAACATCCGACCAATCTTCACAGATAGAAGCACCACTGGGGGATAGGTGGAAAACTGGATACGGGATCATAATCCTGCTTCAGGGCTTCAAAACTCCTCTGGGGGATAGAAAACATTCCACTTGAGGGTGTAACATCTTGTTCTTTTTGACGGATTCCATCAAGGCGGATCTCCTTTTTTAGAAGAAACTTCGTAGATAAGATAAATATCTTGCTTCACTGGAGGGATTCCTGCTGGAGTTGTAGATAGAGATACCAGAATTGACGTCTCACAAAGGTATAATAGAGACACATGGGTTAACATAGTTGTTGGACATGTCAGAGTTGAAACTTCATGGGGATGAGATAAACATCCGTTTAAGCCAACCACCGAGAATTCTTGCATCGAATAGCTTCATCAGAGAATGACCACCTGAAGTAAAATTCACCAGGGACATGAAGAATGTTATGGAAACAAAGCAGTTTTGGTCTTGATAAACTTCGTAATAGTCGCCATTTTGAATAATTTCTTAAATCCCCCAGAGTACATGCTTTATGAGAAAAATTCGTTCCAAGAGGATTTTATAGAGAATATGAAGTTCAAATGCCCCACTGTTTTCAAACTCTTGGAGAGATTCATTGAATCTCGACGTAACTGGCCCGGATTGACGATGTTATGTATAATTGAGTCTTCAGAACTCACTCTTGAGGACAGTCAGGCTTGTAAATGAGCAACCTGGCAATAACTTGCCCCTGTTCAGCAGAATCTTCAAGTTTCATCTTTGATGTCTATATGTAAACTTTCTAAGATATCAGGAAAAAATCAACACGCATGAAATGTTAATTCTGAAACCGTTAATGCAACATGTATGTTTATCTTAAATTGTTTTCTTTTTAAAAAAAAGATATCACGATAACTTGTAACCGAATCACTAGTTAGGATATGAATTTAATTTATAAAGCCAAATCAAATTAAGCATAGCTCATAGGAGTCAGGAAACGTTATCTTATCGAGTATGCTTTCAAAATAAACCCAACTTTAATTAGGTCTTTTAAAGGTTATATCGTGGCTTGGTTCACGGTTTAAGAAACAAAGGATAAAGGCTCAAAGTTTATTTGTACCCACCCACTCTTCGTGATGTTCTCCAATCCTACATTCAGTTAATTTGATACGAGTACTCATCTCTCAAGAGGATTTTGATATGGTCGAGAATTTATCGAGGCTTTGGACATGGTAGTCACTCACCTATTTTCTTTTGGCGTTTGATCACACGACTTTGTTCTTTACAGAGGAGTTTTCTTTGTGATTCTTTGTTTGTTTTTTTTTGCTTTTCGCATTTTTCTTATTCCCTAACTTTTGCCTGGACGGAGTCTTTTGATTTTGACTTGAAGTCCAGCGGGATGCCTCAATTTTGCCTAAGTCTCCTTCATAGGTTTTGACTTAGCGGGCTTTTTCTTTTTCGTTATTTTTTATTTTTGAATAAGTCATGTGACTCTAAGTCATTTTTGGCCTTCTTGAAAGGATTGTGACTGCCTTACTCTTTAGATAGTTGAGGGATAATCATTTGTGTCTTTTGACTTCTAGCCTCCTAACATGTTAGGGATAGATAAAATGGATTCTCGAAGGTTCACTCCTCCTTTTTGAGAGTCTGGGTGCTTGATCAGCTTAACTGAAAACTACCCTGCCCCAGGTTAAAATTGAGGATTTTTATTTGGAAAAGAAAACTCCTACTTCAAGGCTCAAAGGGGTTAAAGAGGGATTATCTTCCTTATATCTCCAGTGTTTAGGATTTGAAACAATGCCTTACATCATCAGCAGGGTTTTATTCAAAAGCATACAACTAGAGATCTTGCATTTTTGATTCGTCATCCTCCTCTCAATTCTCTGTCAAGGCAAGAGATTGGGTAAAATTGACATTATAAATTATGGAAAAAAATTTGTATGAGTAAATACGAATGGATTTCTTCAAGACACACATATGTATTGCATTAATTATTCAAAACGAACAAGTTCTTACATGCCAATTATGCTTTTATGATCAAAGAAATACAATACATATAAGCAAACAACATGAACATCCAGACAAGCCCTTCTAAAGGATTAAGTTTTTGTAGTCATCAACACAACAATGTTCCATTCAAAACAGAGCTTTCTCTTTTGAAGGTCAATAATCTGTCGTCGGTCATCTCTTGAACTTTTCTTGGGATACCTTGCACTCTTCAATCGGATGCCCCATCACTTCGTCATGAAATTTACAGATAATGTTCGAGTCGATCATCTCAGTATGAACATTCTTATGACTTGGTATACACTGTGGAAACTGGTGTAACACGGTGGGAGAACTGACTTTAAACAATGTTGCGGATAGCAAGAGTCGCCACCGACTTTTATTTTATCCATAAGGAAAGGTTATAAAAGAACAGGAAAGACCTTAGAGAATATTTTGGGTCCGGGGGGTAGGTTATGAAAAGGGAAGGTGTTAGCACCCTTTTCATCCATGGTTATCCATGGGCTCTTAGGTACTTAAGCTCACTTTTGAATTGTTTTGAAAGTGTAGTGTGTGAATAGAAAAATTTTCAGAATAGTTAATAAATAATCCATGTAAGGATGTGTTAAGAACTTGTTTGAAAACTTGTTGAAAATTTGTTTAAGTGTGAAACAGTTTTGAAGTGAGCAAGTATCTAGGAGTAGCCTACCCTAATGTTTTAAGGTCTTTCTTATTCTTTATTCTTTCCTTTAGTAAGACTATCCCTACTATAATGGAGTAGGTAGTCCTTACTTTGGATGTTAAGGGACATGTGAGGGACAATTGGATTTTTGAAGGCCATGGTGGGGTGTAATAAGCACATATAAGGGACCATCATCATTTTTCGAAAGGGACTCGATTCGTAAAGGCAACCATAAGGGACTTTGATGATTTTTCTATTTGAGGGACTTGCTTTATACACCCCACTTAACCATTATTCGTAGGCAACTTGAGGGATATCCTTAGGAAGTGAGACGGCGATTAAAATCGACTTACGTGTGTGACGTGTTTATTTTAATTATCTTTATTTAAAAGTGATCTAAATTTATTTTAATATTACATACATGTTGTTACACTCCCTAATTACTAACCATAATAATAATTAAATAATTAAACAACTTTACATCCAAGAAACAATTACAAAATAATAAGCAAAATAATTAAATAGCAAAGATAAATAAAATATAAATAAGCAATAATAAATAATAAGGGGGGTTAATTCTAAGTTTACTCGGCAAGACATCGCATCTTATGCCTACGTATCCTTACGGGAGTGGAATCAGAGTAATCGTAGTTCCCCTCAATAGGGAGGTTAGAAACTTCTTGACTGTGGTCAAGGTCTCAAGGGGAATAAACGCATCTTAAGGACACGCTTACGTGGAGTGTAGAAACTCCAAATCTCTACGTTGAAATGTTAAGTTGTAATTAGGGTTAAATTAGGGATTCCACGGCGGGAAACCCTAAAATGAGCGCGGCGGCTCTTTGACCTAATGCTAAGGGTAAAATTGTAATTTTTGCCTGCGGCGAGGCATTTGTGAAAATTAGGGTTTGTAGTTTGTAGTTTTGAGGATTTGAAATTGAATGTGTGAAGTTTTACGGACTATTGGCGCGGCGGCCAAACAGTTAGACCTAACCTTCGGATGTGTGCAATGTGACAGAAATAATAGTAAACGCGTGAGATAATTGAATCATGCAAACAGAGAGATAATGTCATAATTTAAACCATGCAAGCAGAAATTTAAAGGCAGAATTTAAAGAGCAATTGTTAAGTTCGCGAGGTTACATGAGAGGAGCAGATACAATATGATAATGAAATTTGAATTGAACAATAATAAAATAAAATAAATAACGGTTCTAGTTATTATTTTAAAAAAAAGATTTTAGTTATTATTTTAAATTTATCTAAAAAAAAGTTTTTCTTAAAAATAATAGGTTTTCATATTAATTTGGAAAAGATGTTAATGTTATTTATTTTAAAAAACAGATTTTTATATTATAACAAATTTTAATAAATTAATGATAACAATAATAGTAATAATGGTAATAATAATGATAATAATGATAATAATAATAAATAATGATAATAATAATAATAATAATAATAATAATAATAATAATAATAATAATAATAATAAAGCAATAATGAATTTTAAATGTGCCAAATAACCCAACAATGTTGCTAACGCAGAAATGCGCTCATCGCAACCAGATCTAAATCGGACGAAACAAAATTTATCGCAAAGAAAAAGAAATTAAGCAAAAAATAGTATTATTGCTCACACAAAAATGCGATCATCGCAACCAGATCGAACTAACACAAATGTCACGCGTCATGCACACAAATGTGCAAACATCGTATCGACATAATTCGATCAAAAATCTTATATATATAAACTCTAACAATTTAAAAATTATATATATATATAAACGTAACAGTAATAGATAAAGAAAAAGAAATAACGGTAATAGATGAAGAAAAAGAAATAACGGTAAAAGATGAAGAAAAAGAAACAACAGTAATAGATGAAGGAAAAGAAATAACGGTAAACGATGAAGAAAAAGAAACAATAGTAATGGATGAAGAAGAAAACTAAATAACGGCAAACGGCACTCACTCCTCTTAGGTTTTTTTCATTCTCCCCCCTTTTTCCAACAAGGCAACACATGTATATATAGGGAACAAATTAGGGTTAACACCAAATTGTCAATAATGTCCCTAAAGCCCATTTTAAAGCCCAAACTAAATAATTAGTTAAGAAAAAATAAAATTTAAATAATTTAAAATAATTAAAATAAACTTAAAATAAAAACTAATAATCCTATTGATTCCTAAAATAAAAAATATTATAAAAAGAACAAAATTTTTTCAATATTTTTTATTTTATGATTTTTTGGATATTTTTATGAATAATTTAGAAAAAAGTGAAAAAAATAATATTTTAAAAAATGATTTAATTAAAATACGAAAATAATAATTAAATAATAATAAAAAACTATTTTTGTTATTTTTTTAATGAAAGATAGAAAAATTTAGAGTAAAAATAATAAAAAACAAAAAAAAGTGACAAAGGTGAGATTCGAACTCTCAACCTCTCACACTCATAACTCCTTACACATGTCCTCCTGCCAATTGTGCCATTTTTACTTTTTAGAAAAAAAATGCATGCCATATGATATTTACCTGCAAAAAGTCAAACGACTACACAAATTTGTTAGTAATTGATTAAATGCAATGAAATGCGACGACAAATCTTAGGGCAAAATTTGGGGTATTACAGTTATTATGATAATATTTCTCACCCAACCTCTCTTTGATGTTGGCAAAAAAAAATCATGAAGTTTGACTTTGGTTTGACCACAGTTGACCTCAGTTTGACCTTTTAACCGCATTGACTGCTTTTGACTTATCTGATCATCTGACTGAGCAAACTTTTGAGAAAAGTCTTGAAACTTGACATGGGGGTTCTTATACACATATAAGATGTTATGAAGCTCACTTGAAGTCTTGGAAGTCCATTTAGCCTGATTAAAGTCAAAACCCTAGTTTTGGATGCACTGTTTAGGAGGTGCATTGTCTGAGGGAATTGTCAACTCTTCTGACCAATTGTGAATTTTGTGAACCTTGTGAACCTTCTTGGAACACAAAGTCTTGTATTGTGAGGGCAAATTTTGGGGTGCAACAGCTGCCCCTGTTCAATTTTCTGAAACCTGAGGGGTTAGATTGGTATATTTGCCAGTCGTAACCTGGAAGGTTGAAGGGGATTGAACACAAAAGCCCAAAAATTTGCACTCACCAGTGCATGGAGTGATATTGATGGTTGGTTGAACATGATTGAGTGGGCTTAAAGATGCCACTAGGGGAAAGTTCTTCAGTAGTATAATGAGAACTGTCAGGAGTCTGGAGTAATACTGATGTAACAGCATGTCTTCATGAGGATAGAGCAATCAATAATGATAACCCTAAAGCAGTCTTGAAGTGATAAATCTGACCTCAGGAGGATAGAGCAATCAATAGCTCTATAGCAGTCTTGAAGTAATAATGGCTTCAGGAGGATAGAGCAATCAATAGCTCTAAAGCAGTCTTGAAGTAATAGAATGGCTTCAGTAGGATAGAGCAATCAACAGCTCTAAAGCAGTCTTGAAGTAATAATGTAATATGTCTTCAGGAGGATAGAGCCATCAATAGCTCTAAAGCAGTCTTGAAGTAATGATTTCAGGAGGATAGAGCAATGGATAGCTCTAAAGCAGTCTTGAAATAATAATGTAATTTCAGGAGGATAGAGCAATGGATAACTCTAAAGCAGTCTTGAAATAATTAGATGGCTTCAGGAGGATAGAGCAATGAATAGCTCTAAAGCAGTCTTGAAGTAGTAATATGACCTCATGAGGATAGAGCAATGAATAGCTCTAAAGCAGTCTTGAAGTAATAGGATGATTTCAGGAGGATAGAGCAATCAGTAGCTCTAAAGCAGTCTTGAAGTCATGAGAGGCTATCAGGAGGATAAAATAACCCTGAGGTTACAATAAAGCAGTCCCAAAGTAATAAGAAGCTCATCAGGAGGATAAAGTAACCCTGAGGTTACAATAAAGCAGTCCCAAAGATCATAAGATTGTTTGTTGGATAATTAACCTGAAAACAAGGTAGCATTCTGTATAACAACATTAGTTTATGCTTTATGTATGCATGTATGACATGATGCACTTAGGTAATGTACTATAGACATATATGTTATGGTATGATGTAAATGATGTATGTATGCTATGACACTGCTGGAAGTGTCTGGATATCCTTGTATAACAACTGCTGGCCAAGGAAAATAAATCCCGATTCGTTGTTGAAGAATATATAACCCTCCGTCTGCTGGGGATAACAAGGTATAGATAACCTCCCGTTGTTGGGGATAACAAGGTATAGATAACCTCCCGTTGTTGGGGATAGTAGGGTATAGATAACCTTCGTTTTCGTTTGATAGTAGGATAAGTATAACATCCCGTCTTCGTTCATCGTGCCCTTATTGGAAAGTAATTTCCCGTATATCCGTATGAGGATAAAAGAGATGGATATAAATTCCAGGGGAGATTAGACTTTGTGAAAATGGATTAGTCCTACTGATGGTTTGTAACTGTCTTGTAAAGATGAACCGGCGAAGCTTCGTTGAAATCCTTCCCTCGTTCGTCCTTAGTAAATACTATTACTGCATTTTCATGCATTTCTGGTAAACATCAATCATATTAAAAGCATACATGCGTTTCTGGTAAACATCAATCATATTCAAAGGCATACATACATTCAAACACAACCAATGGACGTTTCGCTTATGTAAATAGGGTAAAAGTGAATCTGGATTCAAAAGATGGAATTTATTTATATCAAAAGTGACCCATACACGGGTAAGTTTGTACAAGGAGACATAAACCCTAGTAAGAGAATTTTGTCATGAAGTTTTACAAAAAGAATCAGCTATGTGGGAAATAATCCTATTGAGTTTCAATTCTACTATTGCCACTCAAGTATCTCATCTTCTTGCTGTTGAGACGGAAACGATTGGATTGAGCTTTATCTGTTTGAGCTTGAGTAAGTAGTACAACTGGTTGCAGTTTCATGAGTGATCCAAACGAGACATAGTCATACGCTTTAATCCCTAACTTTTGCCTGGATTGCCCTTTCAGGTTTTCAATCCACCGGGATACCCTTTTTTGCCCAAGCCGCCTTTTCAGGTTTTCGACTTGCCGGGTGTACATCTTTTTATATATATATCCCTAATTTTTGCCCAAACCCTTTTGGTTTGCCGGGATGCCCTTATTTTTGCCTAGGCCTGTCAACCTAGCGGGTCTCTTTTTATGCGTAGTATTTTTTAACTATGTCTGCGTTTACAGGTTGTGGGCAGTCTTCACCATCCATTGTAGTCAGTATCATGGCATCTCCTGAGAACACTGTCTTCACCATCCATTGTAATCTCTTTGAAATGTGGGATCAAAGACAACACATGTTCTCTGTAAGGAATGAGATTATCATGCTTTGTATCCCAATCTCCTTTAATCTGACTTACTACCAGAGCTGAATCTCCATACACCTCAAGGAACTGAATCTTCATATCAATAGCAACTTGCATACCCATGATACATGCCTCATACTCAGCCATGTTATTGGTACAATAGAAACAAAGTCTGGCAGTAATCGGGGTATGACAACCTTCAGGGGAACTAATCACAACACCAACACCATTACCATGTGCATTGGAGGCACCATCAAAAACCATAGTCCATCGGGATCCTTGTTCAGGTCCGTCATATTGTCCAGGTTCTTTGGTAACAGACATAATGTCTTCATCAGGGAACTCAAAATTCATTGACTGGTAATCATCTATTGCTTGATGAGCCAAATGATCAGCAACAACACTCCCCTTAATGGCCTTCTGAGTGGTATACTGTATATCATATTTCGTCAAGATCATTTGCCATCTTGCAATTCTTCCGGAGAGAGCAGGTTTCTCAAATATGTACTTGATTGGATCCATCTTCGAAATCAACAAGGTAGTATGGGTCAACATATACTGTCTTAGTCGGCGAGCAGCCCATGCCAAAGCGCAGCAAGTTTTCTCGAGCAGTGAGTATCTTGTTTCACAGTCGGTAAACTTTTTGCTAAGGTAGTATATTGCCTGCTCTTTTCGACCAGACTCGTCATGTTGCCCCAATACACACCCCATTGAGTTGTCTAATACTGTTAAATACATAATCAAGGGTCTTCCATCAACTGGTGGCATTAAAATTGGAGGTTCTAGCAAATATCTCTTGATTTCATCAAAGGCAGTCTGGCACTCATCATTTCATTCCATCACCTGATCTTTCTTCAACAACTTGAAGATTGGCTCACAGATGGTAGTTAATTGGGAAATAAATCTTGCAATGTAGTTCAATCGTCCCAAGAAACCTCTAACCTCCTTCTCAGTACGGGGAGCTGGCATCTCTCGTATAGCTTTCACTTTTGCAGGATCCACTTCAATACCTTTTCCACTGACAATGAAACCCAGGAGCTTTCCAGATCTAACTCCAAAAGTACACTTGTTTGGATTTAATCTCAACCTGTATTTCTTCAACCTCTCAAACAACTTGTGCAGATGATCAAGATGTTGTTCTTCATTCTGAGACCTGGCTATCATATCATCCACATATACCTCTATCTCATGATGAATCATATCATGAAACAAAGCTACCATAGCACGCTGATATGTTGCCCCTGCATTCTTCAAACCAAATGGCATTACCTTATAGCAAAAGGTGCCCCATTGTGTCACAAATGTAGTCTTCTCCATATCTTCAGGTGCCATCTTGATTTGATTGTAACCAGAGAAACCATCCATAAAAGAGAATACCTTATGCTGAGCAGTGTTGTTTACCAGAATATCAATATGAGGAAGTGGAAAGTCATCTTTAGGGCTAGCCTTGTTCAGATCTCTTTTCTGTTTTCTTCAGTTCCCAGATTCACAACTTCGACTGGCTCTTCATGTGGCTGTATAGCTTTCTCTTCCTGTTGTAACAACCTAGCAAGCTCTACAGGTATTTCACAATCGTCCTCGTTTCCGTCTTCAGTTTGATAGATCGGATTCTCGAAATTGTAATTGGCAATAGTAGAACTGTTATCAACTGGATCCAGAGTGGATGAGGATCTGCATTTTAGTGACGTGGGTGTGTGTAAGAACACATAGCTGATAAAGCAAAAAGAAAAGAAAAAGAAAGACAAGGAACACAATATTTACGAAAACGAAACGTCCACTGATTTTATTGAATGAAGTATGCAAATGAGATGACAACCCGTAACAAGCACACCATTGTGCCCCGGGTAAGGCACATGGCTTGAAAGTTTTAATTGTTCCAGAAATTATAAATTTAAAAACATAACACAGTAATAGTATTTACTCCTGACTAAAGGAGATAGGGATAACATCTTCAGCTGTCCAATTATTGAGTCCAGCACCCACAGTAGGAAAAATCCATGCCTCCAAGTTGTAGTCTTCATCTTGATCTCCCACAGCATTGATAACCCCTTGATTGGTGATACGAACAGCATGAGCACGACGAACAGCCTTCTGGGACTCTGCAGTGAAACCCAAACCAAACTTGTCAGACTTGTATGGAATATCAGGAAGCTGACCCCAAATAGTACAACCACCTTCTTCCACCACAGCTTTTGCATCATTGAGGGAGGCCATTGCCATTGTTGGAGGGTTTCTGATGACCACAGGAACCTTCTTCACAGCAGGAGGAGTCACACAATCCTTAACAGCCCAGGGAACCACTTCAAATGACTGACATGGAGTTTCAATGTATTCACCTTCTACTTCCAGATACTTGAAAGTGTTTACATGGCTGACAAAGTATTCTTCCTCTCCAAAGACAGTAACAACTTTTCCATTCACCGGATATCTCAACTTTTGATGTAATGTGGAGGTCACAGCACCTGCCCCATGGATCCAGGGACGACCAAGCAGACATGAGTACGAAGGACGAATATCCATCACATAGAATGTAGCAGTAAACACCTGAGCGCCAACCTTGATTGGAAGATCAATTTCCCCATGCACTACTCTTCTAGAACCATCAAAAGCCTTTACCACAATATTACTGGGCTTCAATACCGTATCTTCAGGACTCAGCTTGTTCAGGACTTCCTTAGGCAACACATTCAGAGAGGAACCATTGTCTACCAGCACATGAGACAGGGTAGTGCCCCTGCATTCAATTGAAATATGCAAGGCCCTGTTATGATCCCTCTTGGCAGGGGTCAAGTCAGCATCAGAAAATCCTAACCCGTTGTCATAGGTCAGGTGAGCAACACAATTCTCAAACTGGTCCACGGAAATTGCACTGGGTACATGAGCCATCTTTAGAAATTTGATCAATGACTTGGCATGAGCCTCAGAACATAATAACAGGGAGAGCATAGAAATCTTTGAGGGAGTATGCCCCAGCTGATCAACAATATCATAATCACTCTTGCGAATGATTTTCAATACTTCTTCCATCTGCTTAGAGAGGTCATCAGCAGCTGGCACATCAGTAGATACAGGCTCAATAACAGGACCCTTGCCCCGAGCATCAGTGGTGGAAGTAACAGCAGGGGTAACTGCACTCTTAGAAGCAACTGGAGGAGAGAAGACTCTTCCACTACGAGTGATCTTGCTAGATCCAGCAATATTATCAATGTCAACAGGCATATCAGGTAAAGGCTCCTGCTTGACACCATGGATGTAAACATCAGACCCATAGTGCCAAGGCACAGCTTTGTCAGATGTATAAGGAATAGGACCAGGAGTGGTAATGATCAGAGGAGCTACTCTGGCTTCAGCAACAACTTTCACAGGACCTTCAGCAGTAATCTTGATTGGGCCCTGATGAGTGATTTTAATGGGACCCTTTGAAGTGATTCTTAGTGGTACTTTGTCAACCATGTCAACCTCTTCAATCTTCTTACCCTGAGTCAGATGATTCACCATACTTTCTACAGATGCTGGTCTTCTCTCAAACACTATAGTATATTTATCCATGAGACGTTGAATCCCATCTCTCAAAATGAAGCAACTATCCGGCTTATAGGTACAATATAGACAATCTTCATGACAACCTGGAAAGATCCCAGCTTGTACTAACCTCTTTTTGATAACAGACAATGGTGTGCTCAACTCCATAACTGAATAGACATGCAGATCTTCATCAATATCTTCATCAATGGCGTTGACAGTCTTCTCGTGATTTGGCATTGGAGCTGTAATCACATTTGGAGTACCTGGTGGATCAAACTCAATTTCTCCAGCATCAATCATATCCTGAATTTTGTTCTTCAAGACCCAGCAGTTATTAGTATCATGTCTTGGACAGTTTGAATGATATGCACATCGTGCATTGGGATTGTACTTGGGAGAGGTAACATTGGGATTCTGAGGAGCCTCCCTCAGGGTAATAAGTTCAGCCTTCAACAAGTGTTGCAATGCCTGAGCCATTGACATGTTGATCTTCGTGAACTGTCTTCTAGCCCTCTGTTGGTTGCCTTGAGGCTGCTCTGCTGTTGCAGGAGTTGGATTTGAAATATGAACTGCACTAACAGACTGATGCCTTCTGTTACGATCAGGCTGACCATACACAGCATTAGATTCTTTCTTCCCAGTGGGAGGCTTCTTTGCAGCACCTGATGAAGAAGTGCCCACTTGGATCTTACCACTCTTGATACCATTCTCTACTCGCTCTCCTGTCATGATCAACTCAGTGAAGCCAGATGATGAGCTTCCAATGAGATGACTGTAAAACGGACCATTCAGCGTACACATGAACATATCAACCAACTCCCTATCAGTCAAAGGGGGTTGAACTCTTCCAGCTAAGTCTCTCCACTTCTGAGCATACTCCTTAAAGCTTTCTTTGGCACCCATAGACATGCTTTGAAGCTGCATGCGAGTGGGGGCTAAGTCAGCATTGTATTGATACTGCTTGTAGAAAGCTTCAGCAAGGTCATTCCAATCTCTGATGTTGACACTCTCCAACTGATAATACCACTCTAGCTGAGCTCCAGCTAAACTCTCTTGAAAGAAATGGATCCACAACTTTTTATCAGCAGTGTGGGGTTGCATTCTTCTGACATAAGACCTCAGATGCAATTTGGGACAAGAGACCCCATCATAGACAACAAATGTAGGAACTTTGAACCCAATGGGTATGACCACCCCAGATATCAAGCTCAAATCCTCAAAATCCAGCCCAGATGATTTCTGTAATTCCATAGCATCCATTCTATCCACCAGCATCTTGAATTTGTCTTCGTTAGGCTCATGGTAGTAGTTAGCCTTAGAATCAGAGTCCCCCATAGTGTTGTGGAGACTGCCTCTCTCCTGCTTAGATTCTTCAGATTCATGGTCTTCAACATGTTCCTTGGTCTTGACAGGACCTTTGAACCTTCTTCCCATGTTGAGCAACCCAGCAGACTTTCTAGCCTTCTTAGTCTTCTTGGCCAGCAGTGTCTTCAATTCATCCTGCCCCTTGGATAGGTTCAGGATCAGCTCTTGGAACTGTGCATTCTGTGCCTGGAGATCCTTAACTGATTGTTCAAGAGCCATTGCTGAAATAAACAGCGAGAAGATGAGAAACCTGTGCACCATTATAACCTGTGATGCAATGATATGGGAATGCATATGCAATGTTTTCAAGGACCGCAGGATTTAAATTTGCTTAAACAAACAAGAAAGTAACTTTTTATTAGTAATAACTTGTTTTGCCTTTTAGGCTTACAAAAAATGAAAACGAAATAAGTACAAAAGATGGGGTTTTAAGTCTCCCATGGACGTTTCCTCTTTGTGTTGAGGTATGAGTTGAGGTTTCGTTCCTCATGAAGTAGCTTTGTTAGCTCTAGGATCCTTGCTTGGCTTGCTTTGTAATGAGCCTCGAAAGTATCCCTTTGCTCTTTCAGTTGGATCCATGATCTCTGCAAGTCTTCCATATCAGTAGGCATGTCTGGGTGAAGGATGGTATAAGCTGTGTCTCCTTCAGCAACAGGTTCCATGGTAACTGGTAGGACGGCAGGATATGGCATCATGAGTGTCTGAGCACGAGATCGTACCCATCTGAGATAAGCCTTCATAGGAATAGTGTACTTAGGCTCCAGTGTCTTGCTGTCAATCCTGTTTACTTTTCCCCAAGCTCGGATGAATCTCTGACGGTAACCCTGAAGATCGTTGTCGTAATCAAACACAATGCCCTGAATCAACATGTCATGTGGACCATCGCTCCGGGCGTAACCAAACTGTCGTAAAGCTAGAGATGGGTTGTAGGTGATGCCTCCTCTTATGCCTAGAAGTGGCACATTAGGAAACTCCCCACAACGGTCAATGATGGTGACATTCTCCATAGATCTGGAGCACCAATGGATGTCTGAGTGAGAAAGTGACATGATCCTCTTGGACCATCTGAACCCTTGCTCATTCTTCATTACTGAGCGAGGAAGGTGAGAAATAAACCACCTAGAAAGTAAAGGTATGCAGCACATCAAAGTTCCTCTTGCCCTTGTAGTACGGGTGTGAAGAGAATGTAGGATGTCTCCAAGTAAGGTAGGCACTGGATTGTGACTCAGGAATATGTTGATGGCATGAACGTCTATGAACTGATCAGGATTGGGGAACAACACTAAGCCATAAATCAATAAGGCTAAGATCTCCTCAACAGCATCGTAGCTCATAGCCTTCAAGAACATTTGAGCTTTATCCACTAATACCTTGGCAAGAATACCTTTAACTCCACTTCTCGTCTCTAGAACAATGTCAGACTTCTTCAGATGTAGAGCTGCAACAATAACTTCTGGTTTAAGCTCCTTCTCTAAGCCTGTGAATGGCTTCTGATCAAGAACAGGTATACCCAGAAGTTTAGAGAACTCCTCCATGGTTGGAACCAGCTGATAATCAGGAAATGTAAAGCAATGGTGCTTAGGGTCAAAGAACTGAAACAGCACACTCATCATGTCTTCACTGAACCCTGAAGTAACTAGATCCAATAAGTGACCATGTCTCTTGTTGAACTGGGAATGATCAGGCACTAGGGAAACTAACTCCTTGAGCTTAGCAGGTATCCCTACAAAGTTGATCCTGATGGTGTTTCTACGAGCAGAAGCCATGACCTGCAACAAAGAACAAAGATAAATCCTTTGGTCCTTGAAATAGTTAGGGAAAATGATATGCTTATGATGCATGATGATGTCATGATGTCATGCTCAATCACAAACATGTGGCACACACAAACAAGTCACACCATAGTCCTAGGTTTAAAGGCTTGCATGAGGTTCAAAGGCAAGTACCCTCCCCTGAAGTTAGATGGTTCATCCTGTCCTACAAAAGTAACCAGGTTCTAAGGGATCTCAATATCATTGATCCTTCACAAGGGTGGTTGTTCAGAAGGCAACTTACTTGCCAACCAAAACCCTCCAAGTTTAAGATCTCAATGAGCGTAGCATCGAGTGTCAACCAACTTCAGTCTGCACCAAAGCCGGTTACCTCACTACTTTCTAAAGGCCAAGATGAGTTAACTAGGGTTCTAAAAGTCAGTTAGTGCATTGACAACATATGGCGGCCTCAATATTATCCTCAACTTGACTTAAGGAATATAAGCACCAACCAAGAAGTCGCACTAACTATGGCCACCAGATCAACCGTATCGATATACGTCGTACAGTTTCCTTGGTCTATTGCCATTTACCTAAGGTACACTAGATCCGGGTTAGGACCTTTCACACATAAGAGCACCCCAACAATATAATAATAAAGCAAACAAGGCAAACAATTTAAAGTGATCTTAATTCCTAAGGGTACCCCTCTTAAATAGATCCCCAGCAGAGTCGCCAGTTCTGTAACACGGTGGGAGAACTGACTTTAAACAATGTTGCGGATAGCAAGAGTCGCCACCGACTTTTATTTTATCCATAAGGAAAGGTTATAAAAGAACAGGAAAGACCTTAGAGAATATTTTGGGTCCGGGGGGTAGGTTATGAAAAGGGAAGGTGTTAGCACCCTTTTCATCCATGGTTATCCATGGGCTCTTAGGTACTTAAGCTCACTTTTGAATTGTTTTGAAAGTGTAGTGTGTGAATAGAAAAATTTTCAGAATAGTTAATAAATAATCCATGTAAGGATGTGTTAAGAACTTGTTTGAAAACTTGTTGAAAATTTGTTTAAGTGTGAAACAGTTTTGAAGTGAGCAAGTATCTAGGAGTAGCCTACCCTAATGTTTTAAGGTCTTTCTTATTCTTTATTCTTTCCTTTAGTAAGACTATCCCTACTATAATGGAGTAGGTAGTCCTTACTTTGGATGTTAAGGGACATGTGAGGGACAATTGGATTTTTGAAGGCCATGGTGGGGTGTAATAAGCACATATAAGGGACCATCATCATTTTTCGAAAGGGACTCGATTCGTAAAGGCAACCATAAGGGACTTTGATGATTTTTCTATTTGAGGGACTTGCTTTATACACCCCACTTAACCATTATTCGTAGGCAACTTGAGGGATATCCTTAGGAAGTGAGACGGCGATTAAAATCGACTTACGTGTGTGACGTGTTTATTTTAATTATCTTTATTTAAAAGTGATCTAAATTTATTTTAATATTACATACATGTTGTTACACTCCCTAATTACTAACCATAATAATAATTAAATAATTAAACAACTTTACATCCAAGAAACAATTACAAAATAATAAGCAAAATAATTAAATAGCAAAGATAAATAAAATATAAATAAGCAATAATAAATAATAAAGGGGGTTAATTCTAAGTTTACTCGGCAAGACATCGCATCTTATGCCTACGTATCCTTACGGGAGTGGAATCAGAGTAATCGTAGTTCCCCTCAATAGGGAGGTTAGAAACTTCTTGACTGTGGTCAAGGTCTCAAGGGGAATAAACGCATCTTAAGGACACGCTTACGTGGAGTGTAGAAACTCCAAATCTCTACGTTGAAATGTTAAGTTGTAATTAGGGTTAAATTAGGGATTCCACGGCGGGAAACCCTAAAATGAGCGCGGCGGCTCTTTGACCTAATGCTAAGGGTAAAATTGTAATTTTTGCCTGCGGCGAGGCATTTGTGAAAATTAGGGTTTGTAGTTTGTAGTTTTGAGGATTTGAAATTGAATGTGTGAAGTTTTACGGACTATTGGCGCGGCGGCCAAACAATTAGACCTAACCTTCGGATGTGTGCAATGTGACAGAAATAATAGTAAACGCGTGAGATAATTGAATCATGCAAACAGAGAGATAATGTCATAATTTAAACCATGCAAGCAGAAATTTAAAGGCAGAATTTAAAGAGCGATTGTTAAGTTCGCGAGGTTACATGAGAGGAGCAGATACAATATGATAATGAAATTTGAATTGAACAATAATAAAATAAAATAAATAACGGTTCTAGTTATTATTTTAAAAAAAAGATTTTAGTTATTATTTTAAATTTATCTAAAAAAAAGTTTTTCTTAAAAATAATAGGTTTTCATATTAATTTGGAAAAGATGTTAATGTTATTTATTTTAAAAAACAGATTTTTATATTATAACAAATTTTAATAAATGAATGATAACAATAATAGTAATAATGGTAATAATAATGATAATAATGATAATAATAATAAATAATGATAATAATAATAATAATAATAATAATAATAATAATAATAATAATAATAATAATAAAGCAATAATGAATTTTAAATGTGCCAAATAACCCAACAATGTTGCTAACGCAGAAATGCGCTCATCGCAACCAGATCTAAATCGGACGAAACAAAATTTATCGCAAAGAAAAAGAAATTAAGCAAAAAATAGTATTATTGCTCACACAAAAATGCGATCATCGCAACCAGATCGAACTAACACAAATGTCACGCGTCATGCACACAAATGTGCAAACATCGTATCGACATAATTCGATCAAAAATCTTATATATATAAACTCTAACAATTTAAAAATTATATATATATAAACGTAACAGTAATAGATAAAGAAAAAGAAATAACGGTAATAGATGAAGAAAAAGAAATAACAGTAAAAGATGAAGAAAAAGAAACAACAGTAATAGATGAAGGAAAAGAAATAACGGTAAACGATGAAGAAAAAGAAACAATAGTAATGGATGAAGAAGAAAACTAAATAACGGCAAACGGCACTCACTCCTCTTAGGTTTTTTTCATTCTCCCCCTTTTTCCAACAAGGCAACACATGTATATATAGGGAACAAATTAGGGTTAACACCAAATTATCAATAATGTCCCTAAAGCCCATTTTAAAGCCCAAACTAAATAATTAGTTAAGAAAAAATAAAATTTAAATAATTTAAAATAATTAAAATAAACTTAAAATAAAAACTAATAATCCTATTGATTCCTAAAATAAAAAATATTATAAAAAGAACAAAATTTTTTCAATATTTTTTATTTTATGATTTTTTGGATATTTTTATGAATAATTTAGAAAAAAGTGAAAAAAATAATATTTTAAAAAATGATTTAATTAAAATACGAAAATAATAATTAAATAATAATAAAAAACTATTTTTGTTATTTTTTTAATGAAAGATAGAAAAATTTAGAGTAAAAATAATAAAAAACAAAAAAAAGTGACAAAGGTGAGATTCGAACTCTCAACCTCTCACACTCATAACTCCTTACACATGTCCTCCTGCCAATTGTGCCATTTTTACTTTTTAGAAAAAAAATGCATGCCATATGATATTTACCTGCAAAAAGTCAAACGACTACACAAATTTGTTAGTAATTGATTAAATGCAATGAAATGCGACGACAAATCTTAGGGCAAAATTTGGGGTATTACAGTTATTATGATAATATTTCTCACCCAACCTCTCTTTGATGTTGGCAAAAAAAAATCATGAAGTTTAACTTTGGTTTGACCACAGTTGACCTCAGTTTGACCTTTTAACCGCATTGACTGCTTTTGACTTATCTGATCATCTGACTGAGCAAACTTTTGAGAAAAGTCTTGAAACTTGACATGGGGGTTCTTATACACATATAAGATGTTATGAAGCTCACTTGAAGTCTTGGAAGTCCATTTAGCCTGATTAAAGTCAAAAACCTAGTTTTGGATGCACTGTTTAGGAGGTGCATTGTCTGAGGGAATTGTCAACTCTTCTGACCAATTGTGAATTTTGTGAACCTTGTGAACCTTCTTGGAACACAAAGTCTTGTATTGTGAGGGCAAATTTTGGGGTGCAACAACTGGGAATCCTTTTCATCAACTTGAACAAACAGGTTATCTTGCATAGGTTGAGATTGTATAGGAATATCCGCTTATTGAATATTGTCATCAGAAGGAAGATCAAATATCAGATTAGTCATCACCTTGAAACCGGTCATGGGATCCATATCTTTCATTCTCCTTACTGTCCTTCGATAATACTTCGAGCTTGGTCAGATGGTCGAGATGTCAGCTGATAAGACAAAGACAGAAAGCCGGACGAGCCACAATAGAGGTACATGCATATGCAAATTCTAAATGGGGGATGCTAAATGCATAATGCAGAATGAAAGGTTTCATGAAACTCAAGTATTTAGAAACATCACAGAGTACCAAAGAAAAATCATTTATTATTTTTTTGATATCGGATTACAGATAATTTTCTTAAAAGAGCTAAATAAAAGTTGATAAAGTCTTAAGGAAGTCTTGTATTGCTTCTTGAGCTGCTCTTCTAGCTGGACTTTCTTGAATATAAATTTGTCTATGATCAAATTCTAAAGAGTATTTTGATAGAGGAAAATAAATCCTCCATCTCTTTTCTTTTCTTGTTGGAAAGTAAGGAAGGTCCCTTGGATCTTTGATAATACCAAAAGTTCCTTGTCTTTGATCTTCTTTTAACCTTTAATATGAGCTTCCAACTTCCTTAGGTCATCCGAGTTAGGACTCTTAAAAGAATATTAAAATGTTTTTCTTTTATAATCCACATTGGTCTCTGTAATGTTTATAAATAAAGTTAGATTCCATGAAACCAATGTGATATGATGCTTATGAATGCAAAGATGTATAAACACAGGCAAGCACACAGATGCACAAGGATAAATGAACAGGAATCCTAGGTTCGCAACGAGCATGGAGCCAAAGGGTATACCCATTCCCAAAGGGTGTGAACTAAAGGTTGATTGTACCTGTGGAACAAGGTTCTAAAGAGGTTCCCAAAATCATTAGTCCATCTTTCGGATATTATCAATTTCCCGACTAACTCAGTGGTTAATAATATTCTCAAGAGAACCTCTTTTGAGTGTAGCATCGTGTAGCAACTATTTTTGGAGTACTCCCTCATAGTCCTCGCACTACGTCCTAATAAAGGCCAAAGTGGGGTTAAAGGTAACTACGGTCCTCAGTATCACAGACTCCAATCGAAAATAGTGAATGTTTTCACGTGTACTTGTTCAACAGTACCATTTTCGAGAGGGCCTCAACTGAGCGGTGATTCTCAAGTCAGCTTGGTCGGGACTCAACTCCTTATAAGCCTCGTCGAATATATCACCATCCTATCTTAAGTTCACTCAAGTCTGGGTGTAGGACTTTGTCTCACCACTCAAAGGATATTAACCCAAAAAGCAATAAAACAAATATACAAATAAGCAATTAAGCAAATATATAATAAACAAGCAAAAATAAAACAAGTTAGGGAAACCCACTGAAGCGTCCCCAGTGAAGTCGCCATTTTTGTCGCGGTGAAAATTGGATACCAAGCTATTGATTAGCTTGAATCTTAATTCATTACAATCGGTCTTTAATTTGTCCAAAGGAAGGGAAAAAGATCGAATTACCCACAATGCAATGCAAATGCAAAAGCTAGAGAGTTATAGGTTCGGGGGTTGGTTAAACTTAGGGAAGGTGCTAGCATCCTAAGTTTCTGTAGTACTCTACTGGAACATCTTGTTTTAATGTTGTTTATTGATAAGGGTTATCTGCTTAATGGTTGAAGGACCTAATGGTTTAATTCTAAGTATACTCGCCAATATGTCGCATCCTTTGCCTACATATCTTGACGGGAATGGAATCAGAGTATTTGTAGTTACCCTAAAGGGTTTGAGGAGTTCTTTGACAGTGGTCAAAGTTCCTAAGGGATAAGGGTAGTTGATTGGTTGGTTATAGGAGAAAAGACGAGTTGTCATCTCGAGGGAGACTACTTGACTTAGCCACCACAACTTGTAGGAGAATAGTCTTTGCATCGTCTTAAGAGAAGGGCTCAAGCACTCGGATTTATCGACGAGTACGCCATTATCTCTCTTAAGCGGAAAAGTCCCTACATATTGATTGTATTGTTATGGGGCAGGAGATTTACATCCGACGGTCAAGATGACTCACGTCTAATTCTCTAATGTGTTTGAAAAGTTGATTTGAGTTGTTGAATTGTTTTTATCTAAGTTGTAAAAAGATAAAAGAAAGAGGTCCTCCTTATGGGGTAGGATCTAATTTTAAGAGATCAACTTGAATGAGGTCAAGGATCAGGTGGGGCGTATGATGTAAATGAAATGCATACGCACAATTTTTAAGTTATGCGTTGATTCTTCCTTTGGACGTTTATGCGATGCGGTAAAACAAATACGGTAAAAGTAAAGGCAGAATGAAGAAAAACATACAAACATATGAAAGCGCTAAAGTATACAAGTGAGTGAAAGTGAATATGTGGACGGATCAGAGCGGGAACGCAAGCGTGCACGATTAATTAAGTTTTATGGGAGATTGATTTTATATGAAATTGATTTTAGGTGATGTTAATTTTAAGAAAAAGTGAAATTAGTTTATTAGTGAAATTATATTTTCCTAGATAGAAATAATTTTAAATAGGTTTTGAGAACATGTTTTTTTAATAAATATAGTTTTTTAGGTCATTACTATAAAATAGAAACAAGTTAAGAAAAAGGTTTCTCATAAAATGAAATAGTTTTTTTTTAGTTATTATTAATCCTTTTTATTAAGGAGATAGTCATTAACTAAATAAAAGTTAAATTAAACTAAAAGAAAATTAGTTTTTGTATTAAGAAAAGATTAATTAGTTAAATGATTAGTTAAATAAAAAGGTATAACTTGAATAAACATATTAATTAATTAGTTTAAAAAACATTGGGTTGATTAAGTTTTATAACGGCAGATTAAGTTGTTTTAATAGGTAGTTTAATTAAGGTTAGTGGGGGGACGGATCATGTGTGGTGTTGTGTGGTGCGTGCACCGTGTGGTGTACGATCTGGTGCGTTGGATTGATCACATGGGCGATGGAAGACTGTGATAGTGATGGTGCGTGATTACTAGCATGGGGGTGCATCACTGGATTACCTCATACAAAAAAACAAATCAAGAAAACCTAGAACCCAAATTCCCCCCACTCTTTCCCTGTGTCCGTCGATCATCTTTCTTCCTCCATTCTATTCTCTCCATTTCCGCTCCTCGTTCTCTTTCTCTCTTCTCTTCTCTTCAAACCTTCCGCCTTCTTCTTTCGTTCTCCTTTTCTCTCCGTCCATCTTCCTCTTCCAAAAATCTCCTTCCTTTCCTACACAAATCAAACGAAAACAACATAAAATGTTAATAGAAAAACTCTCACGGTTCAATAATAATTTTTGCAGGTGGTTGCTGAAGACGGAGGCGCGAGGATCCTGGTGGATGGTTGGGGTTTGAATAGCGATGACGGTGGTTGATGGCGTATGTGAAAATGGTGGAGTCTGAGAAATAGATAAGTCTTTCTCTTTCTTCGATTTACAAATTTTAGGGTTTCTTCGAATTTGGGATTTTTGTAGAATGTTGTGAATTATTGTGAATTTGTCCCCCCTTCTAATCGTGAATCCTCCTTCTTTTATAGTTGGTCTGAGACGACACAAGGTGTTAATGATAATAACTCCTTGCCTTTTTGGTTTGAATCCTTTTGAAACATGTTAGAAGTTTCTGTTTTCGTTCTTTTGTGTCGAGGTCATTTTTTAATTCCTGCTACAACTGTGATGCAGGTGTAAATGCATTTCAAATCCCTTTCTTTTTCAGACGGGACAAGTTCGGTTGTTTTAGGAAAGAAAATGAATCTAGTTTAACAGGTTTGAAACTTGTCTTGAAGGTACGTGATTGCCTTTCCGTTTTGATAAGCTCGTACTTTGACTCTTTCTCCTTTCGTTTTGAGCACATCTGTATCTATTTTGGGAAGGTTTTTAAAAAGAAAAATTTTGTTTGTTGCCTTGACTTAAGCGTATTTCATACTTGTTAATATTCTCCCCTTGATGGCTCAATGTCATCTGATACAGGTTGAGGTTTTAGAGAAGCTTGAAGAAAGAGTGATTGCAAGGTTGCCGGCGTTGTATTCCAAATGAATGGCGGGTGAAATTGGTAAGAGAGATCACCATGTAAGCATTAACTCTTGCCTTAGTTTCAAAACTTGAAACTTCATGAACCTAAATTCTCAAGTTCCAAGTGTGTTGACTTTCAAAACTCTTTCTCTTCTTTTCATATTGGCGTGAAGATGAGCCTCGCGAAGTCAAATGGTCCTCGTTGATGATTCACAAACTTCTTGGTGATGGCATGGCAGGTGTATGAGCATTTATTCGAGAAGCAACCATACAACCCAACATTGTTGAAGCTTGTCTTTGAGAGCCAAAGTGAGGAGATATGAATATGAGTAAAAGAAATCCTGCTTTGGTTGCCAGAAGCTTTAAGAAAAGGTACTGATATTTGCTGCAACTTTCTTGGGATATTGTTCCATGGTTTGATGCATCCAGATAATGTTGATCCTTTTTTTCAGGTACAACAAGTGAAGCCCTATTTGATGGGTGGTGTGCACAAGCGGTTGAATACGGAATTTGGAAGTTGTAAAGTCAGGGGTAAGTGTGGGGCATGCTGTTAACGAGGGAGTTGGAAAGTACTAATTGAAGATGAGCTTGTACGGTGGTTTTATTTTATGAAAGTCTTTGTATTTTACCATAGTACCGGATGCTGTAACATTGTAATGTTCCTTTTTAAATGAAATTCAAATAATCACAGGTTTCGAACATATAGATAAACTAACAACAGTGAGGTTGCCTCCTTCCAAATAATTATGTGCCAAGTCCTTCCTTATTTTACCGAGCTCTTGACTTTATTAATTGGAGATGTTGTTGGGATTTATGGTGACCCAATAATTGAAGAAATTAAAATGGCCTTTGCATTACTTTTAAAATCAATCCTAGGACACACACCTCCATAAGAAAAACAAAAGACCCCTGGTCCTACAGAGAATGCTTGGTGATCTCAAAGTCTTTGTGCAGAAATATGAATCCTCTAGTTTGAACTTCTATAGTGAAATCATAAATCCAACTTGTGAGCCTTGAGAGAAAACTGCACTCGTAAGGTGACCTTGCATTGAAATATTAATTGGCATGGAAGCCTTCAAATAAGTTTGAAATAATGAACCGCCCATTTGTGGAAGGAATAAATTTGAAGTACGAGCTTCAAATTCAATTGTTAACGAAATGAACAATAAGTCCTAAAAGAGATGAATCCTTAAAGCAAAATTTTGGTTCGAGATCTTTATCCGAACCTCATCCTATCCACTTGCTGTATTAAGTTACCAATAAAACTTACCTTCCTCACGAGTGATGAAAAAGTCGAAGATGATGATGTAACTAATAACAAAAACAACTTAAACCTCTGGGGTGAATAATGAAACTCTTGAGCACCTTGTGGAAACGACCAATAAAATGATTCCAAGATCTCTATAATCCCATTTTTACACTTTGAAACATTTGACTGTAGGGATCCACACCTGATATTACTGCACCTGCACAAGCTAGTTAGTCTCACACAAAAGTAAAATAAAATAAGCGAAAACACAAGGAGGTGGGATCTTAAAGTCAAAAATTCGGGTGTGACACCCACAACAGAGATTTTTTCTTCCCCACAGAATCCCGTTATCAAATCAGAAGTGTTGTCACCAGCGGATGTGTGTAGCGTATCTCCAGCATAGTAGATATTTTGTCTCCCCACAAAGGCTAATCCATAGCAAGGTGGATTTATTCTCAGCATATTTCCAGCAGAGTAAGGTTGAAGGATATTCCCTCAGCGGCAGGGTGGATTTCAACTCGGCATCGCTTTCCAACAGAGTCGACGTTCTGGAAGTCTCTCCCCAGCAAGATCAGTATCCATGAACTTCTTCCCCGAGTAGAGTTTAATATGGATTCCCTCGACAGGTACATCAATGGTAGGTTGGTATCTCCAACAAAGTCCAATGATCATTGGCATCTTTTAGGATTAGGTTTTTGGACGAGCTCCCAATGGATGGTATTCTCATTTTCCTCAGGGAAGATGTTTAAGCAGAGCTTGTTTATTCCCAAATAGAATGGAGTTCTCTGTGGATGTTCATTATATTCCCTGTGGAGGGGAATCATTAACAGAGGTTACTTTCATCTCTTTGTCAGGATGGAATCTTCAGTAGAAGTCTCTGATATCCCCAGCAGGGCGGATTATTACTTGTATGTCCCCAACAGGGCGTATTATTATTCTTGTATTCCAAGCAGAGTGAAACCTTCAGCAGGAGCTTGTTATCCCCACCAGGTTGGATTTTTCAGTGTTATTCTTAATTCCCCATTGAGTGGAGTTTTGGTGTTTTCCTCAGCAGGGTAAAATTTTTATGAGAGGCATCCAGGGCGTATTCCCCAACAGGGTGAAATTTTTCAAGAAGGCTATCCAGGGCATTTTCTTCAACAAGGTTTGTTTGTTGGTCTTCTCAGCACTCCTTCGGGTTGTGTTCCTTTGCATTTTCATTTTGCATAGCATCCTCCCAGATGCGTAGCATTTCCATTTCGTATGGAGCATTATGCTATTTTCAAACATATGCATCTGAAGCATAAGTCAAGTTTGATACCTTTGGTTCCAGTTGTCTCTTTGGTAGATGATGGTTTTATTCAGGAGATTTACGTGTTATCCCTGTCAAGGTGGATCTTTTGGTTGTTCATCTTATTGGTAATCTTCATTTTATGGGAGTTATCCCAACTTTTGGTTGGTAACCTTTGCTTCGTCCCAACTTTTGGTTGGTAGTCCTTTTCTATTCCCCGACAGAGTTGTTATTCCAACTTTTAGTTGGTAGTCTTTATCTCTTGGGTGTGATCCTAACTTTTTGTTGGTAGCCTTTGCTTAATTCCAAATTTTGGTTAGTAAAGTTTGTTGACGTTATCCCAACTTTTGGTTGGTAGTTTTTAGTTTCCCCTGCGGAGTCATTTTCCTAACTTTTGACTGGTATTCTTCGTTGTGGTGAGTTCGCTTTCGTTCAGTGTTCCGGAAATCCCAATTTTTGGTTGGTAGTGTTGCACCCTAAAATTTGCCCAACTTTATTCACTTGGTTTATGTTTCAATATCATTAGCATTTGCATATAGAGTCATGTATATAGGTTACTCATCTGCATAGCATAAGCATAGCAAGTCATTCAACAGGGGACCAATCATTATTCTCATCTCTAGAGGCCTATCAAGAGGTTATTATTCAAATTCCATCTCATTCAAGTCATCAGAAAGAATTGGGAAGCTATCAAGTCAGTAGATCAAGCATTGAGTATATCTCCTAACTAAGGGTGTCTGAGGATCAACAAAGAAATTGTGAGCTATGGGCTGAGCATGGGGAGTATCTAGACATCTTGGAGGATTTAGAAAGTCATTTGGAGAAGGAAATGAGTCATTGGTGTGGTCACAAGAGTTGTGGAGGAAGACAGTCCACTAGGGTTTCATCCGGGTCAACCCTGGGTCAACCCTAGGTCAAAGGATTGTTTGAAAGGCATTGAGGGCTATTGAGGAGATGTGAGGTTCATCATTTGACATGGAGAATAAGGATATGTTGTTAGGCCAAGACTGCTCAAGAAAAATCAAGAAGAATAGAGGGTGAAAAGTCAAGGTTCCTAGGGTAAAATCCCTTGTTTTTCACTGATTTGTCAAAGAAGATAAGTTGAAATACAAGCCTCATATCACCTAATGATGGTCATGAGACTTGTAGAGGATGTTATTAGCTTTAATTTGAGTGGTGGAAGTCCTTGAGAAGATTTCTAGAACTCAAGTTATGGCTCTTGCAAGTTAGGGGTCACCAGATGACACTGAAATTTGTCTGTGAAAGTTGACTGTCTTCTGACAAACTTTTGACCCTCACGAATAATTCAAATGGACTTTGGACAAACATGAGAGTTGTTCCTCATTGTATCCCCTTTCCAAAAAGGTATTGTATGCCTTCATATGATTTAAGGAACTCTACTTATGGTTTGTGCAAGACAGGGGTATTTTGGTCATTTGGAATTACAGGTCATTTTTAGCCAATGCCTAAAACTCATACAAGGAAGCTTCAAATGGAAAACTTCCCAACATCAAAGTTGATCAAAATGGAATTTTAAGGCTAGATAAGATGTTGTGAGAGTTTGAAAATGCATGGAGCATGGATATTTTAAAATGGTCAAAATGACTTGAAAAAGGCTTATAAGTTAAAAAAGTTGAAATTGGATTTTGGTTTGAGAGATCTACAAATCCAAAATGGGGCATATGATAGATGATTTTGATTGGAATCAATATTTTGGAAACAATGGTTTATCCACATTTTTGAGTTTAGGCTTAAAAATTGGACTTCCTTTGTAATTTTGTTTCTTGCACTTTAAGGTACCATGAGAAATTGTTTGCCAAAGCCTTAATTTTGCATAAAATGCCTTGTTCTCACATGTATATCTCATATAAGGGTATTTTGAAGACTTATCATGAGTTTTATGAGATTTACTAAAAATAGTATTTTTGAATTTCTCATTACGTGAGAAGTTCTAGAACTTCCTTGGAAGCTTCTCATATGTTCTAGATCTTTCCTTTCACTTCCATAAATACCCAAAGGTGAGATCATGCCATGGTTGGTGATTCTATTTGCTTGCAAACCATACTTTCATCTCATAACTCCAAAATTGCATTTTGATTCCCATCTCTCCCAAACTCCATTGTTTGTGCTAGCTATCATCATCATCATCATTCTCCATTGTTGTGGATTGAAAAGCAAGAAAAAGGCACCTCAAATCGTGGCTGGATCATGAGTTCTTCTCCATCACTCCAAGTGGCGTGAAGCTTCGAATTGGCATTTTCAAGAGGTATAAACACGAGTTCTCTTCACCAGCATCATCACCATCATATAAAGATCATTTGGCACCATTGGCAAGGGCTGAAACAAGGCATAGCAACCATCACCATATCCATTTGGTAAGAATACGTTTTGATTCCAATCACCATGATTAGCCATTGTTAGGGTGTAATGTTAAGTTATATGCAATAAAGACAATCTAGGGATCATCCATGAGTAGTTTAAGACCATTTCATGAAGTTTCAAGATATGGTGCTCATTCTTGCAAGACCAAAAGAACTTGGAATATGAGGTTTTAATGCATGTGGAATGGTATAGTGTACTCAGTGCAACCTATAGAACACGTGGCTATAGTTATTTTCATGGTTTGTTGAGGTTGAATAACAAGCTTTCATGGTGGAACCATGGGTTGGTGTTTTCGGTTTGTGCATTGTAGAGGGTTTCAAGTGAAACTATGGACATGGTTGGATAGAGGGCAAGAAGAGGATCGTTTTTGGTTTTTATTTCGTGCATTTTCATGGCTTAACGAGTGAGATATGGTGGCTAGAAGATTCACGTATGGATATGGAAGTTGCATGGGTTAGGGTTTCTAGAGGAAGAAGAAAGAGGAGAGCCGTTGGATGAAGAGGAAAAATTTGACTTGACCAAAGATCCTGTGGCCATAGTTTAATCTGAATTTTAATGAAGACTTGGGCCAGATTCGCTAACGCCACCCCCCCTCATTTCCAGGCCCAATGATTTCAACTATCATTTCTTTCTATTTGCACCCCTTCCACTTATTTCTTTCTATTTCGTATTCATTTTCCTTTTTGTTTCATTCATCTTCAAAAATTCATAACTAAATGGAAAATGCATATTTTTAACTCATTCTTTTTTTAATATTTTCCTTAACATGTCTAGAAAATTAAAAAAAATATAAAAATTGCATTTTATATTTTTTTCGCATTTTCCACATATTTTACAAATAAATGCATATTTTGAAGGTTTTATTTCATACATGATCTTGTAGATTTTTGTTCTTACACTTAGAAATAGATTTTTTGCCCATTCTTTTTTGTGGTGATTAATATTGAATTGTAGTATTCCCAGAATTTATTACTAGATTTTTTAGAATAAAATTTGATTAGTTTAGATAATTGAACTTAGGATAGTTTAATTAGGGTTTTTAAGTAGTATACTTGAACTTCAACATTTTATTTTTGGGGTTTTTAGGACAAGTTAGCCTATGGGGAATATATGGGGCTTAAGGGTAGTTAAATAGGATCCCCTAGAATTTATATTAGGAATTTATATTACCGTATGCTATTTTTGGTTGATTTTTGAATTGATTGATCATTTGTGTGGCCTTTAGGGCATAGTTTGTATTGTTTTGCTTCTTTTTCTTCTCCTTTGGGTGTGGACCTTTGAAGATTGAATTAAGGACCTTGTGAAGACCTTGTGGATGAAGCACATTGAAGACTCAAGATGGAAGATCAAGTTCAACTTCATTGAAGATGTTGTTTGCTAGAAGACTGTTGAAGACTATAGGATTTAGGGTTAGGAAGAGCTTAGTCTAGCAACTTGATTCACAAACATAGATGGCTTTGTTTGCCTCTATCCTTTCTCTATGATTCAAAGTCTCTTTCAAATATCCACCTCCTTCCTTTGGAAGGATCAGTGAATGTATTTGAAAGATAGAAATTTTGAGAGAAAACTTTCTGTTTAATGTTAACAGTTGATGAACCACCCTTGGTAGGTAATTAACTGTCTAACATTCATTCACTTCATCTGGTTGGCTGATGTTCATCCTGGAGCCTGAGACTTGAAGAAAAGGCATTGTAGACTAAGGACTGGTGCTCAAGATCTTTGCTTGAAGACTGTGAAGATAGAGATGGCTGCTGACTGAAGCTTGTAATTGATTGGAGATGACTTGAAGATGGGTATTGATGCGGAGCTGCTGTGGCTGTTTATTTTGCTGTATTTCATTTCTTGATGTATTGATTGGTTTTCCTGACTGTATTGTTTGATGTTTTCCCTGCTGCATTCATGCATTTTACTGTTTTACTGTATATATTTGCTATTGTTTCTGTTCCCGTCTATTCCCTTAGGATCTCTGTTTCTCTCTGTGCAAGAGAGGAGCATGATAGACATTAGGTCTTAACCCATGCATGATAACATTAGGTTAGTTTTGATTCCCTTTTCCACCCTAGGTTTTTAGAGTTGTTGTTTCTCTTCTTACCTCAAAACAACAGAAAAATACCATAAAGATTTCGAACACAATAAAAGACACTTCTTCCGTAAAAGAATGTGAATTCATCAAGACGTCATTTTTGTCCGCCGGGACCGCTAATCAAGAAAACTTTTCTCAGAAGGAATAAAATCAACCAAGACAAGCCTGTGTCTTCCGTGGCCCGAACTACGTTTGCTCTGATCTTCCATGCTGTGTGGAAGTACGTAGGCATAGGATGCGATATCCTAGCGAGCAACTTTCCCCTCCTTTCCCGTAGGTAGGCGAACTACGTTGACTCTGATTTCTCGTTCCAGACGGGAATACGTAGGCATAAAGTGCGATACTTTGCCGAGTCGTTTTCATTTTCATTTTAACCCCTGACCTTTAGAGTAGATAGAATAACAATCCATACCCGAAAACAAGCGTGGATCCCGTCGAGTACGACGGACGTGAGGGGTGCTAATACCTTCCCCTTGCGTAACCGACTCCCGAATCCAGGTTTTGGTTGCGACGACCATACCTTTCCCGTGTTGTGCGAGGTTTACTCTGAGCGTTTCCTTTCCCTCCCGTGGGATAAATAACGCACGGTGGCGACTCTTCTGTTCAGCTGGCGCCGATTTTCGCAGTAGCGACAGCTGGCGACTCTGCTGGGGATCCAACATCCCCTGGCTGCTGAGGACTGCGATAGTTCTTATGCATTTGGGATCCAACGTCCCTTAAGAGAGTCAATCCTAACGCTTGTTTTCCCGTCGAGGATTTTGTATGAATTTATATTTCTGACCTTTATTTTCAGCATTATATATTGTTTATTATTGCTGTATTGGGGTGTGACGGGTGTTCTGATATTGAGTGAGAAGCCGGACCTGGGCTTGAGTGCACCTAGAATTAGAGTAGAAAGTAGTGGGCGCGTGCCGGCTTTGCTTGCATTAGTGTCTCATGAAATCTACACTCGGACGAGGTTCTTCTGGTTGGCTTCTTTTTCTACCCTTTGGGTCGAAGGGGTTGTTGGTCAGTTGAATTGTCGACTCCGGGAACCGATCATTTGGAAGTTGGCTAAGTGAGGCCTCTTCAGGATTTGATGATGCCACTCCTTCTGGGAATCGTATCATCAACCCTGAAAGTCTGTGAAGCCGACGACCGCATAGGATGCCATACCTTTGTCAGTTACTAGGACATCCATCTGTGAGAGGGTTTGGGGTTATGCAGGTAACTAGACCTTCAGACTCCCGATTTGTTTCTTGGTCCGAGATCCTGGGTATGTATGGAGAGTTATGAGGTCTGTCAGAGACCATTTGGAGATGTGTTATGAGGTCTGTCAGAGACCAGGTGGATAGTTCTGAGGTCTGTCAGAGACCAGTTGGAGATGTGATTTGAGGTCTACTGGAGACCAGTTGGAGTTATGGTTTGAGGTCTGTCAGAGACCATTGTTGGAGCTTTGTTTTAGATCTATCTGAGACCAAGGTTTGAGGACTTCTGAAGGGTCTATCTGAGACTTCTTGATATGGTTCAGGCTTCTCAGTCGGGGCACTTGATCCCTGTTGACTGTGTGCATACGCCACTTGATCCCTGTTCAGGCTTCTCAGTCGGGGCACTTTTCCCTCAGATTGTAGGTCTGTTGATTGTACGTCCTGCGGGTTCTTGATTTGAGTTATGTCCCCAGAAGGTTACCTCTGTTTGGCATTCTTGTTATCCCAACTCTTGATTGGTATCCTTTGGTTGTTATCCCAACTCTTGGTTGGTATCCGTTGGTTGTTATCCCAACTCTTGGTTGGTATCCCTTGGTTTTTATCCCAACTCTTGGTTGGTATCCATTGGTTTTTATCCCAACTCTTGGTTGATATCCTTTGGTTTTTATCCCAACTCTTGGTTGTTATCTCAACTCTTGGTTGGTATCCTTTGGTTTTTATCCCAACTCTTGGTTGGTATCTGTTGGTTGTTATCCCAACTCTTGGTTGGCATCCTTTGGTTTTAATCCTAACTCTTGGTTGTTATCCCAACTCTTGGTTGGTATTCTTTGGTTTTTATCCCAACTCTTGGTTGGTATCCTTTGGTTTTTATCCCAACTCTTGGTTGGTATCCTTTGGTTGTTTATCCCCACTTTTGGTTGGTATCCTTTGGTTGGTATCCTTTACTTTATTCCAACTTTTGATTGATATTTTGTTCATCTTGGGTTGTTATCCTTAGTGTGTCGCATCCCAACTTTTGGTTGGTATTCGCTGTTTTGCATCCCCGTATGTTATAAATTTTCAGTTTCTTTTGGTATTCAATCATGTTTTACCTTGAATGTTTGAAAGCGGTCGCTTTTCATCCCTTCAGGTCCAAGTTGTTTAAATAGGGGCAGCTGTAGCACCCCAAAATCTTCTTCATCGTTTATGGATTTACCGACTTATGTTTCTCTGCATTTTTGCATTTCCGCATATCATAGCGTTGGTTCTCGAGACATGGGATAAAGGTATTTTTGTGGCTCAGGGTTCCCTTTTGTTGCAAGAGTTTAAATAGCGAGCATCAGAGGCTCTGACATTTATTTTGCCCAGCGATCAAGTGGTCGATTTTATTTTATTCAACAGGATATTTTCAGCTCAGGAGACGATATACAGGCTATCTCGGGCATTCTCACAGTTATAACATCCAACAACAAGTTTCAGAGGCTTAATGGAGCTTAGAGCAGGTGGCAGTGAATGATTATACAAGATTCCCTCCATTTGGCGCCAATTTGGGCATTTTTTAATGTGGTAACCGGTTACCACATATGGGTAATCGGTTACCATGGGCGAAATTTGCCAAGGAATTTGAATTTTTAGCATTGCAAGTTTTCACTCATTTTCAACCATTGATTTCACATGATCATCATTGGAAGGATCTAGAATTGTTTCAATTTTCACCATTTCCCTCCAAATTTCAAACACTCCATTCCTAATTCCACTCCTAATTTCCATTCCAAATGCTAATCCACATTCCAAACCATATTTTGATTCCTAACCTAGAGCTTATTTAAGTGGATTTGCTCCAAACCTCACTGATTCACACCTTTTAACTCTCATTTTTCATCTCAATTTCAGAATTTTCTCCCAAATTCTCTCAACTTTTTCACTCTCAAAACCTCCATTAAAGCCCTTTTCACTTGAGTCTATTGATTTTTCATTGGAATCCTTGATTTCTAGAGCTAAACCTCCATCATTCATCTCCATTATCTTTAATTTATCACTCAATTTTCGTTTTAATTGAGATCTAAATTTGGGAGCTAGATTTGAAGTGCTTTTGGATCAATCTTGGCTTGATTTTTCTTGTTCTTCACTTCTACCATAAGGAAGCTCTTGGATCTTGAATATTCTCTGGGTTTCTAGCTTGGATCTGTTAGTGACAAGTAAATCAACACATACCAAAGCAAATGTCAACTTTGAAGGTTGGTGAATTCTAGATCCAATTCTGTTTTGACCTTATTTGCATAATCACAATGTAGATCCATGGCTTTTGATGCATTTTGATCCACTTTGGTGATTTTGATCTTTGTGATTTGTGATCTCAATGTTTGATTGTGTTTACATGATGTTTGATCACTGATTCTTGATGATAAATTTGTGCTTATTTGATTACATGTTCATGTGAGTGACTGGATAAGTTGTTTGGTGTTGAAAACTAATTTTGGAAGCTGTTTTTTTGTTTTTGTCTCAGTGGTAACCAATTACCATTAGTAGGTAACCGATTATCCTGCACAAATTTCATGTTTCTAAGCATTTTTTCAACAGGTAACCGGTTACCTAATTTTGGTAACCGATTACCACTGAGACAGAATGTGTGTTTCTTGCATTTTCTTGCTTGTTTGAGTTCCTTTTTCCCTCTAAACTTCATGGATTGATATGATGCATTTGTGTGGATTTTTTTTGACATATTTCATCATTCTTGAATTTTTGATCTCGTTTCTTCGACACGTGACGTCCGGTTTTTGTTTGAATGCTTAGCTTGCTCATGTTGCTTAATGGATGCAATAATCATTTGACTTGTACGCTTATAGTTGAAGGTGAGAAAATACTTAGAAGGGGGGGGGGGGGGGTTGAATAAGTATGAAGATAAAAACTTAGAAATAAAAACTCAAGTATTTTTATCCTGGTTCGTTGAACTCAACTACTCCAGTCCACCCTTCTTAGAGTGATTTGCCTTTCTCAATCAAGGACTTAATCCATTATTTAATCAACTAATTACAATAGTAAGTGTTGCACCCCAAAATTTGCCCTCACAATACAAGACTTTGTGTTCTAAGAAGATTCACAAGGTTCACAAGTTTCTCACCTGTTGTTAAATCACCATATTCTTGGAGTATGTGCTGTTGTTATACTTTGGAGATCTCCCATCGATGGTTGTATCCTGTCCCCGTGGAGTCCCACTTCGTTGAGTCTGTTACTCATTTGTTTCTCGCATGCCGTGAATCATGTCTAGTGCATTTTAGTTGCTAAAGGGAAAAATGGTCATTTTCACGTTGTTGCTGACAATTTTTGAAGACAAGTTGTCATCAGACTTTTTGAGACGGTTGATATGTTATTTCTGAGACGTGTATTTGCCACTTGGGTTTATATCAGAGCGTCAATCTGGTTTGATTGGTATCGGGAAAGGTTACTGGATTTGGGCCGTTCATTGCTTATGGTTTATTTTTAAGACATTCCAGAGCAATCCCCTTTCTGTTAATAAGGTGCGATGTTGGATTTAAAATAAATTGGATGTTGCCGGATTTTTTTTTGTTTTTGAAGAACTATTTGATCAGTGAAATATGTTGTTGTTAAGTCAGCTGTTTGAATATAGGCAAATGATTATTTGATATTTATAAAGGAATAAGGGTGAAGAGATATTGATAGCTCATATTGGCGTTTGTTTTTCATCGAAGCGTGTACAGTTTAGAGAGTATTTCAAATTCAATTCATAGGACGAATTCTCACTTTGTTATTATGTTTTGAATAAGAAGTTTAAGCTTTTATGGAGCGTCCAACATTCAAATGTATGAAAATATTCACGAGTGATATACATAGGCGCTGATTCTATTGCATAAAGGTGAGGCATTTCAAAAGTTCATGTCAAACCATAATTCCAAAGCCATACAAATTCAAGGTACAAATGGAAGCTGGGATAATTGAGTGAAAAAAGATTTGAATTTCATTTCATTGAATATTTTAGTTACAAATTACAAAAGACTCTAAGTTACATTTTTCCCATCCTAAAAGAGCCTAAAAACTAAAGGCCATCTTCAACCATGCTCTTCACGCCATTACCGTTTTCTCCAATCACCTGTACAACAAAAGAAACAAGGTAGAAAAAATGTAAAAAAATAATAATAATGGACGCCCTCAGAAAATCGTCATCATTGGGTGTCGGGAGGGCACGACCGAAGCCGCGTCCCACTCCCACTTCCGAACCTCAACCTCGGCTACCGACCGGCAGCATCTGTTCCATTGTGGGACAGCCGAGAAAGAGAGGTAAAAGAAGCGTTTTTGGGTCGAAAGGATTTGCGCTAAAGTTGGATTCAAATGAATGCCTATCAAGTAAATATGGTGGGATGCCATCAAGTAAAACCAGGATCCCAAACTGATTTCATACAGCCAAGTTGGAACTGAGTTCAGACTCCACAAGTGGATAATCAAACGTATCAGCAGCAAATCCATAAAAAACGATGAGAATCCGAACTGCATTAGATACCGAAGCGTCATTATCAAATCAGAAACCAATTCATCGGTACCCACATGAAACAGAAGTCTAACATCAGAACACATGGACAACTGCACCAGATGAATCAGAAAAAAAAGAATTCAGCAGCAGTAATAACCCAGACTAGATATCAAAACCGAATTGCATCAATCACAGCCAAACTATCAAAAAGTCAGGGACATAAAAAATAGGCTGCATCAAAGCATTTGTGTTAGAAACTAATCAATGCTAACATCAACTCTCTACCGAACATCGAAAGAATCAAATCTAAGCAACAGATAACTAATTTCAGAATAATTCCCAGCACGATTCAAAGACGCAATTGACATAGGCTCAGACACACATGGTGTCATCATCACCGTCTCAAACACCCTGAGAGGAAAAAATAGAAATGTCAATGCGACAAGGTAGTTCAGCCACAAGCATCAAATGGCAAGCAAAGCATCTACGATAACAATGCAATATCAATGATAAGCAGCTGCAAACATCATGATATCAGGAGCAACATTGGCAACAGCATAGTATCGCCATTCCCCCATCCTCAAGCGTTTCAAAGCCAACTGTGAACATCATCAGCAACACCAGTTCAACACCTCCAAGTCAATTGCAAGAAAAACATCCACAACAGCAGTACATCAAATACCAACCTCAAGCACCAAGCATGCCAGCTGCGAACAACAATAGCAAATATCAGTTGCAAGCAAGCTACAGTTAACAATAGAAATATCAATAATCTCGGTTCATCATCTGCAGCAACAACAACATATTAACCATCAAAGCAATTCGAGGTCCAAGAGTAAATATAGGAGAAGGATGTATTCTTAGCCCTCAGGTGGTTCATCATTGGGCAAGGCTCGAGTAGCCAGGAGGACTATGGCCGTGGCCATTATCAAACTCCCTACCGAGCATCGAAAATCGAAATAAGGCAACTGTTTCGAACAACTCAATGTAATTCGCAAGGCAACTACATCCGACAACCCAATATGGCTCAGACTATTAAGTCGTCATCACCATTATGTCCTTTCTCGCCAATGGCACAAGACCGGCAGCCTCTGAACTTATTTGCACCTGAAAGAAGAAGAAGAAAAGTGAGTGTACGTTCCATAACCAAAGGAATTGAAATCCGAAACCGTATCAGCCAGAAAGGGCTAAACCAGAGAAAATAAGTTATCCAAATCCAAATGAGCGAAAATCCATATCTGTAGAAGATCAAAACCATATCAGATAAAATCAACAGATCCAAATCTGGACCAAATCGATCCAATATCAGAAACAGAATCCAATCATATCAGCAAATCAAATCATCATAAAAAAAAATAATAACGTACAAACATAGATCCAAAGCCCACAAAATCCATTCAAGAAGAATATAAAAGGGAACCATAGCACCTGATCAAACCCTAGGGAGAAGAGAGAGCGAAGAACAACGCGAACGGTGGCCGCGAGAGAGAAAGGGGCTAAGGTTCGAAAACCCTAGACGAAGCGGACGGAGAAAGCGAAAACGGCTGCGAACGAGAACTCGAACGAACGTCAAACATCATCCATGAATATCAGACGCATATCACTATAGAGAAGATCGCCTTCGCCGTCGGCGGGCAATCGACTCTCTAAGCCTCAGAGAAGTCATCATCAGCCGTCGAATCTCACCAGAAATCACCGGCATCATCAACGAAACGTAAGCGAGAAATTCATGATAATCTCACGATTAACATTGTTGCGTTTGATTTCAGGTTTTTCATAGAAAACAGAAAAGATGAAGAGAAGATTAAGGCATGCGAATCGAAGGAGAACGAAGAAGGCAAGAGAAGCGCCGCTCGTAGCGCATAAGGGTTCATACATACCCTAAAGTCCCTTTGGTTGTCCGTTCCCTTTAGCGGGTTGGGTCCGGATGTAACTACCGGCCCAACCCCTTTTTTTTTATTTTTTATTTTTATTTGTTTATTTATAATCATTATGTTTTTTTTAAGAATTTATTAAAACTTTTTTTTAAATACTATTAAAACCTATTTTCAAAAAATAAAATAGAACTTTTTTTTTCTAATTAATAATAAACTTTTTTTTATAATAATTAAAACCCTTTTTAAAAAAAATAATAAATAATAATGATAACATTAAAAATAAAACCTTTTTTTTTTTAGATTATTAAATTAAAACTTTTTTTTTGAAAATTAACTTAATCTTTTTTTTTATTGAAACTTCTTTTAACTTAAGTCATAAATTTTTTTTATATCAAAAATAAACAGCTAAAAATCTCAAATCTTGCATTTTTATTCTCCACTGTCTTATAGTTCCTTTGGTTGCCGTCTGACGTTGCCTACTAACCACATCATTTGTTTTGCAGCTTAGTCATGTTACCGTCGATTTATTTTTCGTGTGTTTTATTCAAATTTTCATTATAACTGCTTCTCATCTGTAACCTCGCGAATCCTAATAATCGCGTCCTAATTTCTGCCTTTAAGTTTCTGCATGTATGATTTTAATTTCTGTCATTATTTCCCTGACCGTATGATTAATTTCTCACACATTCATCGATATTCTTGTTACATTACACACATCCGAAGGTTAGGTCTAACCGTTTGGCCGCCGCGCCAATAGTCCTCAACTTCAAACCCTAATTTTCACAAATGCCTCGCCGCAGGCAAAATTACAATTTTACCCTTAGCATTAGGTCAAAGAGCCGCCGCGCTCATTTTAGGGTTTCCCGCCGTGGAATCCCTAATTTAACCCTAATTACAACTTAACATTTCAACGTAGAGATTTGGAGTTTCTACACTCCGCGTAAGCGTGTCCTTAAGGCGCGTTTATTCCCCTTGAGACCTTGACCATTGTCAAGAGATCTCTAACCTCCCTTTTGAGGGGAACTACGATTACTCTGATTCCACTCCCGTAAGGATACGTAGGCACAAGATGCGATGTCTTGCCGAGTAAACTTAGAATTAACCCCCTTTATTATTTATTATTGCTTATTTATATTTTATTTATCTTTGCTATTTAATTATTTTGCTTATTATTTTGTAATTGTTTCTTGGATGTAAAGTTGTTTAATTATTTAATTATTATTATGGTCAGTAATTAGGGAGTGTAACAACATGTATGTAATATTAAAATAAATTTAGATCACTTTTAAATAAAGATAATTAAAATAAACACGTCATACACGTAATTCGATTTTAATCGCCGTCTCACTTCCTAAGGATATCCCTCAAGTTGCCTACGAATAATGGTTAAGTGGGATGTATAAAGCAAGTCCCTCAAATAGAAAAATCATCAAAGTCCCTTATGGTTGCCTTTACGAATCGAGTCCCTTTCGAAAAATGATGATGGTCCCTTATATGTGCTTATTACATCCCACAATGGCCTTCAAAGTCAAATTGTCCCTCACATGTCCCTTAACATCCAAAGTAAGGACTACCTACTCCATTATAGTAGGGATAGTCTTACTAAAGGAAAGAATGAAGAATAAGAAAGACCTTTAAACATTAGGGTAGGTTACTCCTAGGTGCTTGCTCACTTCAAAACTGTTTCACACTTAAACAAATTTTCAACAAGTTTTCAAACAAGTTCTTAACACATCCTTACATGGATTATTTATTAACTATTCTGAAAATTTTCTATTCACACACTACACTTTCAAAACAATTCAAAAGTGAGCTTAAGTACCTAAGAGCCCATGGATAACCATGGATGAAAAGGGTGCTAACACCTTCCCTTTTCATAACCTACCCCCCGGACCCAAAATATTCTCTAAGGTCTTTCCTGTTCTTTTATAACCTTTCCTTATGGATAAAATAAAAGTCGGTGGCGACTCTTGCTATCCGCAACATTGTTTAAAGTCAGTTCTCCCACCGTGTTACAGAACTGGCGACTCTGCTGGGGACCTATTTAAGAGGGGTACCCTTAGGAATTAAGATCACTTTAAATTGTTTGCCTTGTTTGCTTTATTATTATATTGTTGGGGTGCTCTTATGTGTGAAAGGTCCTAACCCGGATCTAGTGTACCTTAGGTAAATGGCAATAGACCGAGGAAACTGTACGACGTATATCGATACGGTTGATCTGGTGGCCATAGTTAGTGCGGCTTCTTGGTTGGTGCTTATATTCCTTAAGTCAAGTTGAGGATAATATTGAGGCTGCCATATGTTGTCAATGCACTAACTGACTTTTAGAACCCTAGTCAACTCATCTTGGCCTTTAGAAAGTAGTGAGGTAACCGGCTTTGGTGCAGACTGAAGTTGGTTGACACTCGATACTACGCTCATTGAGATCTTAAACTTGGAGGGTTTTGGTTGGCAAGTAAGTTGCCTTCTGAACAACCACCCTTGTGAAGGATCAATGATATTGAGATCCCTTAGAACCTGGTTACTTTTGTAGGACAGGATGAACCATCTAACTTCAGGGGAGGGTACTTGCCTTTGAACCTCATGCAAGCCTTTAAACCTAAGGCTATGGTGTGACTTGTTTGTGTGTGCCACATGTTTGTGATTGAGCATGACATCATGACATCATCATGCATCATAAGCATATCATTTTCCCTAACCATTTCAAGGACCAAAGGATTTATCTTTGTTCTTTGTTGCAGGTCATGGCTTCTGCTCGTAGAAACACCATCAGGATCAACTTTGTAGGGATACCTGCTAAGCTCAAGGAGTTGGTTTCCCTAGTGCCTGATCATTCCCAGTTCAACAAGAGACATGGTCACTTATTGGATCTAGTTACTTCAGGGTTCAGTGAAGACATGATGAGTGTGTTGTTTCAGTTCTTTGACCCTAAGCACCATTGCTTTACATTTCCTGATTATCAGCTGGTTCCAACCATGGAGGAGTTCTCTAAACTTCTGGGTATACCTGTTCTTGATCAGAAGCCATTCACAGGCTTAGAGAAGGAGCTTAAACCAGAAGTTATTGCTGCAACTCTACATCTGAAGAAGTCTGACATTGTTCTAGAGACGAGAAGTGGAGTTAAAGGTATTCTTGCCAAGGTATTAGTGGATAAAGCTCAAATGTTCGTGAAGGCTATGAGCTACGAGGCTTTTGAGGAGATCTTAGCCTTATTGATTTATGGCTTAGTGTTGTTCCCCAATCCTGATCAGTTCATAGACGTTCATGCCATCAACATATTCCTGAGTCACAATCCAGTGCCTACCTTACTTGGAGACATCCTACATTCTCTTCACACCCGTACTACAAGGGCAAGAGGAACTTTGATGTGCTGCATACCTTTACTTTCTAGGTGGTTTATTTCTCACCTTCCTCGCTCAGTAATGAAGAATGAGCAAGGGTCCAGATGGTCCAAGAGGATCATGTCACTTTCTCACTCAGACATCCATTGGTGCTCCAGATCTATGGAGAATGTCACCATCATTGACCGTTGTGGGGAGTTTCCTAATGTGCCACTTCTAGGCATAAGAGGAGGCATCACCTACAACCCATCTCTAGCTTTACGACAGTTTGGTTACGCCCGAAGCGATGGTCCACATGACATGTTGATTCAGGGCATTGTGTTTGATTACGACAACGATCTTCAGGGTTACCGTCAGAGATTCATCCGAGCTTGGGGAAAAGTAAACAGGATTGACAGCAAGACACTGGAGCCTAAGTACACTATTCCTATGGAGGCTTATCTCAGATGGGTACGATCTCGTGCTCAGACACTCATGATGCCATATCCTGCCGTCCTACCAGTTACCATGGAACCTGTTGCTGAAGGAGACACAGCTTATACCATCCTTCACCCAGACATGCCTACTGATATGGAAGACTTGCAGAGATCATGGATCCAACTGAAAGAACAAAGGGATACTTTCGAGGCTCATTACAAAGCAAGCCAAGCAAGGATCCTAGAGCTAACAAAGCTACTTCATAAAGCAAGCATGTCTATGGGTGCCAAAGAAAGCTTTAAGGAGTATGCTCAGAAGTGGAGAGACTTAGCTGGAAGAGTTCAACCCCCTTTGACTGATAGGGAATTGGTTGATATGTTCAGGTGTACGCTGAATGGTCCGTTTTACAGTCATCTCATTGGAAGCTCATCATCTGGCTTCACTGAGTTGATCATGACAGGAGAGCGAGTAGAGAATGGTATCAAGAGTGGTAAGATCCAAGTGGGCACTTCTTCATCAGGTGCTGCAAAGAAGCCTCCCACTGGAAAGAAAGAATCTAATGCTGTGTATGGTCAGCCTGATCGTAACAGAAGGCATCAGTCTGTTAGTGCAGTTCATATTTCAAATCCAACTCCTGCAACAACAGAGCAGCCTCAAGGCAACCAACAGAGGGCTAGAAGACAGTTCACGAAGATCAACATGTCAATGGCTCAGGCATTGCGCCACTTGTTGAAAGCTGAACTTATTACCCTGAGGGAGGCCCCTCAGAATCCCAAGGTTACCTCTCCCAAGTACAATCCCAGTGCACGATGTGCATATCATTCAAACTGTCCAGGACATGATACTAATAACTGTTGGGTCTTGAAGAACAAAATTCAGGATATGATTGATACTGGAGAAATTGAGTTTGATCCACCAGGTACTCCAAATGTGATTATAGCTCCAATGCCAAATCACGAGAAGACTGTCAACGCCATTGATGAAGATACTGATGAAGATCTGCATGTCTATTCAGTTATGGAGTTGAGTACACCATTGTCTGTTATCAAAAAGAGGTTAGTACAAGCTGGGATCTTTCCAGGTTGTCATGAAGATTGTCTATATTGTACCTATAAGCCGGATAGTTGCTTCATTTTGAGAGATGGGATTCAACGTCTCATGGATAAATATACTATAGTGTTTGAAAGAAGACCAGCATCTGTAGAAAGTATGGTGGATCATCTGACTCAGGGTAAGAAGATTGAAGAGGTTGACATGGTTGACAAAGTACCACTAAGAATCACTTCAAAGGGTCCCATTAAAATCACTCATCAGGGCCCAATCAAGATTACTGTTGAAGGTCCTGTGAAAGTTGTCGCTGAAGCCAGAGTAGCTCCTCTGATCATTACCACTCCTGGTCCTATTTCTTATACATCTGACAAAGCTGTGCCTTGGCACTATGGGTCTGATGTTTACATCCATGGTGTCAAGCAGGAGCCTTTACCTGATATGCCTGTTGACATTGATAATATTGCTGGATCTAGCAAGATCACTCGTAGTGGAAGAGTCTTCTCTCCTCCAGTTGCTTCTAAGAGTGCAGTTACTCCTGCTGTTACTTCCACCACTGATGCTCGGGGCAAGGGTCCTGTTATTGAGCCTGTATCTACTGATGTGCCAGCTGCTGATGACCGCTCTAAGCAGATGGAAGAAGTATTGAAAATCATTCGCAAGAGTGATTATGATATTGTTGATCAGCTGGGGCATACTCCCTCAAAGATTTCTATGCTCTCCCTGTTATTATGTTCTGAGGCTCATGCCAAGTCATTGATTAAGTTTCTAAAGATGGCTCATGTACCCAGTGCAATTTCTGTAGACCAGTTTGAGAATTGTGTTGCTCACCTGACCTACGACAACGGGTTAGGATTTTCTGATGCTGACTTGACCCCTGCCAAGAGGGATCATAACAGGGCCTTGCATATTTCAATTGAATGCAGGGGTACTACCCTGTCTCATGTGCTGATAGACAATGGTTCCTCTCTGAATGTGTTGCCTAAGGAAGTCCTGAACAAGCTGAGTCCTGAAGATACGGTATTGAAGCCCAGTAATATTGTGGTAAAGGCTTTTGATGGTTCTAGAAGAGTAGTGCATGGGGAAATTGATCTTCCAATCAAGGTTGGCTCTCAGATGTTTACTGCTACATTCTATGTGATGGATATTCGTCCTTCGTACTCATGTCTGCTTGGTCGTCCCTGGATCCATGGGGCAGGTGCTGTGACCTCCACATTACATCAAAAGTTGAGATATCCGGTGAATGGAAAAGTTGTTACTGTCTTTGGAGAGGAAGAATACTTTGTCAGCCATGTAAACACTTTCAAGTATCTGGAAGTAGAAGGTGAATACATTGAAACTCCATGTCAGTCATTTGAAGTGGTTCCCTGGGCTGTTAAAGATTGTGTGACTCCTCCTGCTGTGAAGAAGGTTCCTGTGGTCATCAGAAACCCTCCAACAATGGCAATGGCCTCCCTCAATGATGCAAAAGCTGTGGTGGAAGAAGAGTCCCAGAAGGCTGTTCGTCGTGCTCGTGCTGTTCGTATCACCAATCAAGGGGTTATCAATGTTGTGGGAGATCAAGATGAAGACTACAACTTGGAGGCATGGATTCTTCCTACTGTGGGTGCTGGACTCAATAATTGGACAGCTGAAGATGTTATCCCTATCTCCTTTAGTCAGGAGTAAATACTATTACTGTGTTATGTTTTTAAATTTATAATTTCTGGAACAATTAAAACTTTCAAGCCATGTGCCTTACCCGGGGCACAATGGTGTGCTTGTTACGGGTTGTCATCTCATTTGCATACTTCATTCGATAAAATCAGTGGACGCTTCGTTTTCGTAAATATTGTGTTCCTTGTCTTTCTTTTTCTTTTATTTTTGCTTTATCAGCTATGTGTTCTTACACACACCCACGTCACTAAAATGCCGATCCTCATCCACTCTGGATCCAATTGATAACAGTTCTACTATTGCCAATTACAATTTCGAGAATCCGATCTATCAAACTGAAGACGGAAACGAGGACGATTGTGAAATACCTGTAGGGCTTGCTAGGTTGTTACAACAAGAAGAGAAAGCTATACAGCCACATGAAGAGCCAGTCGAAGTTGTGAATCTGGGAACTGAAGAAAACAGAAAAGAGGTCCAGATAGGGGCTGATTTAGACAACACTACTCAGCATAAGAATGCAGGGGCAACATATCAGTGTGCTATGGTGGCTTTGTTTCATGATATGATTCATCATGAGATAGAGGTATATGTGGATGATATGATAGCCAGGTCTCAGAATGAAGAACAACATCTTGATCATCTGCACAAGTTGTTTGAGAGGTTGAAGAAATACAGGTTGAGATTAAATCCAAACAAGTGTACTTTTGGAGTTAGATCTGGAAAACTCTTGGGTTTCATTGTCAGTGGAAAAGGTATTGAAGTGGATCCTGCAAAAGTGAAAGCTATACGAGAGATGCCAGCTCCCCGTACTGAGAAGGAGGTTAGAGGTTTCTTGGGACGATTGAACTACATTGCAAGATTTATTTCCCAATTAACTACCATCTGTGAGCCAATCTTCAAGTTGTTGAAGAAAGATCAGGTGATGGAATGGAATGATGAGTGCCAGACTGCCTTTGATGAAATCAAGAGATATTTGCTAGAACCTCCAATTTTAATGCCACCAGTTGATGGAAGACCCTTGATTATGTATTTAACAGTATTAGACAACTCAATGGGGTGTGTATTGGGGCAACATGACGAGTCTGGTCGAAAAGAGCAGGCAATATACTACCTTAGCAAAAAGTTTACCGACTGTGAAACAAAATACTCACTGCTCGAGAAAACTTGCTGCGCTTTGGCATGGGCTGCTCGCCGACTAAGACAGTATATGTTGACCCATACTACCTTGTTGATTTCAAAAATGAATGGGGCAGTTGAAGCTGCTAATAAGAACATTAAGAAGATTGTACAGAAGATGACTGTTACTTACAAGGATTGGCACGAGATGTTACCATTTGCTCTGCATGGTTATCGTACTACAATACGTACTTCAACCGGGGCAACCCCATTCTCCTTGGTCTAGGGTATGGAAGCAGTTCTGCCTATTGAAGTTCAGATCCCCTCCTTGAGAATTATGAAGGATGCAGGCTTGGATGAAGATGAGTGGATTCAGACTCGACTTGACCAGATAAATTTGATTGATGAGAAAAGGTTAGCAGCAGTTTGTCATGGCCAGATGTACCAGAAACGAATGATCAAAGCTTTTAACAAGAAGGTTAAGCCAAAGGTATATCAGGCTGGTGACTTGGTAATCAAGCGTATCATATTACCGCAGGGTGATCCTAGGGGCAACTGGACTCCAACATATGAGGGACCATTTGTAGTCAAGACAGTGTTCTCAGGAGGTGCCATGATACTGACTACAATGGATGGTGAAGACTTCCCACAACCTGTAAACGCAGACATAGTTAAAAAAATACTACGCATAAAAAGAGACCCGCTAGGTTGACAGGCCTAGGCAAAAATAAGGGCATCCCGGCAAACCAAAAGGGTTTGGGCAAAAATTAGGGATATATATATAAAAAGATGTACACCCGGCAAGTCGAAAACCTGAAAAGGCGGCTTGGGCAAAAAAGGGTATCCCGGTGGATTGAAAACCTGAAAGGGCAATCCAGGCAAAAGTTGGGGATTAAAGCGTATGACTATGTCTCGTTTGGATCACTCATGAAACTGCAACCAGTTGTACTACTTACTCAAGCTCAAACAGATAAAGCTCAATCCAATCGTTTCCGTCTCAACAGCAAGAAGATGAGATACTTGAGTGGCAATAGTAGAATTGAAACTCAATAGGATTATTTCCCACATAGCTGATTCTTTTTGTAAAGCTTCATGACAAAATTCTCTTACTAGGGTTTATGTCTCCTTGTACAAACTTACCCGTGTATGGGTCACTTTTGATATAAATAAATTCCATCTTTTGAATCCAGATTCACTTTTACCCTATTTACATAAGCGAAACGTCCATTGGTTGTGTTTGAATGTATGTATGCCTTTGAATATGATTGATGTTTACCAGAAACGCATGTATGCTTTTAATATGATTGATGTTTACCAGAAATGCATGAAAATGCAGTAATAGTATTTACTAAGGACGAACGAGGGAAGGATTTCAACGAAGCTTCGCCGGTTCATCTTTACAAGACAGTTACAAGCCATCAGTAGGACTAAGCCATTTTCACAAAGTCTAATCTCCCCTGGAATTTATATCCATCTCTTTTATCCTCATACGGATATACGGGAAATTACTTTCCAATAAGGGCACGATGAACGAAGACGGGATGTTATACTTATCCTACTATCCCCAACAACGGGAGGTTATCTATACCTTGCTATCCCCAACAACGGGAGGTTATCTATACCTTGTTATCCCCAACAACGGGAGGTTATCTATACCTTGTTATCCCCAACAACGGGAGGTTATCTATACCTTGTTATCCCCAGCAGACGGAGGGTTATATATTCTTCAACAACGAATCGGGATTTATTTTCCTTGGCCAGCAGTTGTTATACAAGGATATCCAGACACTTCCAGCAGTGTCATAGCATACATACATCATTTACATCATACCATAACATATATGTCTATAGTACATTACCTAAGTGCATCATGTCATACATGCATACATAAAGCATAAACTAATGTTGTTATACAGAGTGCTACCTTGTTTTCAGGTTAATTATCCAACAAACAAGCTTATGATCTTTGGACTGCTTTATTGTAACCTCAGGGTTACTTTATCCTCCTGATGAGCTTCTTATTACTTTGGGACTGCTTTATTGTAACCTCAGGGTTATTTTATCCTCCTGATAGCCTCTCATGACTTCAAGACTGCTTTAGAGCTACTGATTGCTCTATCCTCCTGAAATCATCCTATTACTTCAAGACTGCTTTAGAGCTATTCATTGCTCTATCCTCATGAGGTCATATTACTACTTCAAGACTGCTTTAGAGCTATTCATTGCTCTATCCTCCTGAAGCCATCTAATTATTTCAAGACTGCTTTAGAGTTATCCATTGCTCTATCCTCCTGAAATTACATTATTATTTCAAGACTGCTTTAGAGCTATCCATTGCTCTATCCTCCTGAAATCATTACTTCAAGACTGCTTTAGAGCTATTGATTGCTCTATCCTCCTGAAGACATATTACATTATTATTTCAAGATTGCTTTAGAGCTATCCATTGCTCTATCCTCCTGAAATCATTACTTCAAGACTGCTTTAGAGCTATTGATTGCGCTATCCTCTTGAAGACATATCACATTATTATTTCAAGACTGCTTTAGAGTTATCCATTGCTCTATCCTCCTGAAATTACATTATTATTTCAAGACTGCTTTAGAGCTATCCATTGCTCTATCCTCCTGAAATCATTACTTCAAGACTGCTTTAGAGCTATTGATTGCTCTATCCTCCTGAAGACATATCACATTATTATTTCAAGACTGCTTTAGAGCTATTCATTGCTCTATCCTCCTGAAATCATTACTTCAAGACTGCTTTAGAGCTATTGATTGCTCTATCCTCCTGAAGACATATTACATTATTATTTCAAGACTGCTTTAGAGCTATCCATTGCTCTATCCTCCTGAAATCATTACTTCAAGACTGCTTTAGAGCTATTGATTGCGCTATCCTCTTGAAGACATATCACATTATTATTTCAAGACTGCTTTAGAGTTATCCATTGCTCTATCCTCCTGAAATTACATTATTATTTCAAGACTGCTTTAGAGCTATCCATTGCTCTATCCTCCTGAAATCATTACTTCAAGACTGCTTTAGAGCTATTGATTGCTCTATCCTCCTGAAGACATATTACATTATTATTTCAAGACTGCTTTAGAGCTATCCATTGCTCTATCCTCCTGAAATCATTACTTCAAGACTGCTTTAGAGCTATTGATTGCGCTATCCTCTTGAAGACATATCACATTATTATTTCAAGACTGCTTTAGAGTTATCCATTGCTCTATCCTCCTGAAATTACATTATTATTTCAAGACTGCTTTAGAGCTATCCATTGCTCTATCCTCCTGAAATCATTACTTCAAGACTGCTTTAGAGCTATTGATTGCTCTATCCTCCTGAAGACATATTACATTATTATTTCAAGACTGCTTTAGAGCTATCCATTGATCTATCCTCCTGAAATCATTACTTCAAGACTGCTTTAGAGCTATTGATTGCGCTATCCTCCTGAAGACATATCACATTATTATTTCAAGACTGCTTTAGAGCTATCCATTGCTCTATCCTCCTGAAATCATTACTTCAAGACTGCTTTAGAGCCATTCATTGTTCTATCCTCCTGAAATCATATCATTGCTTCAAGACTGCTTTAGGGTTATCACTATTGATTGCTCTATCCTCATGAAGACATGCTGCTACATCATTATTATTCCAGACTCCTGACAGCTTTCATCATACACCCATATTTTGAACTGCTCCCCCCCTAGTGGCATCTTTAAGCCCACTCAATCATATTCAACTAGCCATCTGTACCACTCTAGTGCACGGGTGAGTGCAAATTTTTGGGCTTTTGTGTTCAATCCCCTTCAACCTTCCAGGTTACGACTGGCAAATATACCAATCTAACCCCTCAGGTTTCAGAAAATTGAACAGGGGCAGCTGTTGCACCCCAAAATTTGCCCTCACAATACAAGACTTTGTGTTCTAAGAAGATTCACAAGGTTCACAAGTTTCTCACCTGTTGTTAAATCACCATATTCTTGGAGTATGTGCTGCTGTTATACTTTGGAGATCTCCCATCGATGGTTGTATCCTGTCCCCGTGGAGTCCCACTTCATTGAGTCTGTTACTCATTTGTTTCTCGCATGCCGTGAATCATGTCTAGTGCATTTTAGTTGCTAAAGGGAAAAATGGTCATTTTCACGTTGTTGCTGACAATTTTTGAAGACAAGTTGTCATCAGACTTTTTGAGACGGTTGATATGTTATTTCTGAGACGTGTATTTGCCAGTTGGGTTTATATCAGAGTGTCAATCTGGTTTGATTGGTATCGGGAAAGGTTACTGGATTTGGGTCGTTCATTGCTTATGGTTTATTTTTAAGACATTCCAGAGCAATCCCCTTTCTGTTAATAAGGTGCGATGTTGGATTTAAAATAAATTGGATGTTGCCGGATTTTTTTTTGTTTTTGAAGAACTATTTGATCAGTGAAATATGTTGTTGTTAAGTCAGCTGTTTGAATATAGGCAAATGATTATTTGATATTTATAAAGGAATAAGGGTGAAGAGATATTGATAGCTCATATTGGCGTTTGTTTTTCATCGAAGCGTGTACAGTTTAGAGAGTATTTCAAATTCAATTCATAGGACGAATTCTCACTTTGTTATTATGTTTTGAATAAGAAGTTTAAGCTTTTATGGAGCGTCCAACATTCAAATGTATGAAAATATTCACGAGTGATATACATAGGCGCTGATTCTATTGCATAAAGGTGAGGCATTTCAAAAGTTCATGTCAAACCATAATTCCAAAGCCATACAAATTCAAGGTACAAATGGAAGCTGGGATAATTGAGTGAAAAAAGATTTGAATTTCATTTCATTGAATATTTTAGTTACAAATTACAAAAGACTCTAAGTTACATTTTTCCTATCCTAAAAGAGCCTAAAAACTAAAGGCCATCTTCAACCATGCTCTTCACGCCATTACCGTTTTCTCCAATCACCTGTACAACAAAAGAAACAAGGTAGAAAAAATGTAAAAAAATAATAATAATGGACGCCCTCAGAAAATCGTCATCATTGGGTGTCGGGAGGGCACGACCGAAGCCGCGTCCCACTCCCACTTCCGAACCTCAACCTCGGCTACCGACCGGCAGCATCTGTTCCATTGTGGGACAGCCGAGAAAGAGAGGTAAAAGAAGCGTTTTTGGGTCGAAAGGATTTGCGCTAAAGTTGGATTCAAATGAATGCCTATCAAGTAAATATGGTGGGATGCCATCAAGTAAAACCAGGATCCCAAACTGATTTCATACAGCCAAGTTGGAACTGAGTTCAGACTCCACAAGTGGATAATCAAACGTATCAGCAGCAAATCCATAAAAAACGATGAGAATCCGAACTGCATTAGATACCGAAGCGTCATTATCAAATCAGAAACCAATTCATCGGTACCCACATGAAACAGAAGTCTAACATCAGAACACATGGACAACTGCACCAGATGAATCAGAAAAAAAAGAATTCAGCAGCAGTAATAACCCAGACTAGATATCAAAACCGAATTGCATCAATCACAGCCAAACTATCAAAAAGTCAGGGACATAAAAAATAGGATGCATCAAAGCATTTGTGTTAGAAACTAATCAATGCTAACATCAACTCTCTACCGAACATCGAAAGAATCAAATCTAAGCAACAGATAACTAATTTCAGAATAATTCCCAGCACGATTCAAAGACGCAATTGACATAGGCTCAGACACACATGGTGTCATCATCACCGTCTCAAACACCCTGAGAGGAAAAAATAGAAATGTCAATGCGACAAGGTAGTTCAGCCACAAGCATCAAATGGCAAGCAAAGCATCTACGATAACAATGCAATATCAATGATAAGCAGCTGCAAACATCATGATATCAGGAGCAACATTGGCAACAGCATAGTATCGCCATTCCCCCATCCTCAAGCGTTTCAAAGCCAACTGTGAACATCATCAGCAACACCAGTTCAACACCTCCAAGTCAATTGCAAGAAAAACATCCACAACAGCAGTACATCAAATACCAACCTCAAGCACCAAGCATGCCAGCTGCGAACAACAATAGCAAATATCAGTTGCAAGCAAGCTACAGTTAACAATAGAAATATCAATAATCTCGGTTCATCATCTGCAGCAACAACAACATATTAACCATCAAAGCAATTCGAGGTCCAAGAGTAAATATAGGAGAAGGATGTATTCTTAGCCCTCAGGTGGTTCATCATTGGGCAAGGCTCGAGTAGCCAGGAGGACTATGGCCGTGGCCATTATCAAACTCCCTACCGAGCATCGAAAATCGAAATAAGGCAACTGTTTCGAACAACTCAATGTAATTCGCAAGGCAACTACATCCGACAACCCAATATGGCTCAGACTATTAAGTCGTCATCACCATTATGTCCTTTCTCGCCAATGGCACAAGACCGGCAGCCTCTGAACTTATTTGCACCTGAAAGAAGAAGAAGAAAAGTGAGTGTACGTTCCATAACCAAAGGAATTGAAATCCGAAACCGTATCAGCCAGAAAGGGCTAAACCAGAGAAAATAAGTTATCCAAATCCAAATGAGCGAAAATCCATATCTGTAGAAGATCAAAACCATATCAGATAAAATCAACAGATCCAAATCTGGACCAAATCGATCCAATATCAGAAACAGAATCCAATCATATCAGCAAATCAAATCATCATAAAAAAAAATAATAACGTACAAACATAGATCCAAAGCCCACAAAATCCATTCAAGAAGAATATAAAAGGGAACCATAGCACCTGATCAAACCCTAGGGAGAAGAGAGAGCGAAGAACAACGCGAACGGTGGCCGCGAGAGAGAAAGGGGCTAAGGTTCGAAAACCCTAGACGAAGCGGACGGAGAAAGCGAAAACGGCTGCGAACGAGAACTCGAACGAACGTCAAACATCATCCATGAATATCAGACGCATATCACTATAGAGAAGATCGCCTTCGCCGTCGGCGGGCAATCGACTCTCTAAGCCTCAGAGAAGTCATCATCAGCCGTCGAATCTCACCAGAAATCACCGGCATCATCAACGAAACGTAAGCGAGAAATTCATGATAATCTCACGATTAACATTGTTGCGTTTGATTTCAGGTTTTTCATAGAAAACAGAAAAGATGAAGAGAAGATTAAGGCATGCGAATCGAAGGAGAACGAAGAAGGCAAGAGAAGCGCCGCTCGTAGCGCATAAGGGTTCATACATACCCTAAAGTCCCTTTGGTTGTCCGTTCCCTTTAGCGGGTTGGGTCCGGATGTAACTACCGGCCCAACCCCTTTTTTTTTATTTTTTATTTTTATTTGTTTATTTATAATCATTATGTTTTTTTTAAGAATTTATTAAAACTTTTTTTTAAATACTATTAAAACCTATTTTCAAAAAATAAAATAGAACTTTTTTTTTCTAATTAATAATAAACTTTTTTTTATAATAATTAAAACCCTTTTTAAAAAAAATAATAAATAATAATGATAACATTAAAAATAAAACCTTTTTTTTTTTAGATTATTAAATTAAAACTTTTTTTTTGAAAATTAACTTAATCTTTTTTTTTATTGAAACTTCTTTTAACTTAAGTCATAAATTTTTTTTATATCAAAAATAAACAGCTAAAAATCTCAAATCTTGCATTTTTATTCTCCACTGTCTTATAGTTCCTTTGGTTGCCGTCTGACGTTGCCTACTAACCACATCATTTGTTTTGCAGCTTAGTCATGTTACCGTCGATTTATTTTTCGTGTGTTTTATTCAAATTTTCATTATAACTGCTTCTCATCTGTAACCTCGCGAATCCTAATAATCGCGTCCTAATTTCTGCCTTTAAGTTTCTGCATGTATGATTTTAATTTCTGTCATTATTTCCCTGACCGTATGATTAATTTCTCACACATTCATCGATATTCTTGTTACATTACACACATCCGAAGGTTAGGTCTAACCGTTTGGCCGCCGCGCCAATAGTCCTCAACTTCAAACCCTAATTTTCACAAATGCCTCGCCGCAGGCAAAATTACAATTTTACCCTTAGCATTAGGTCAAAGAGCCGCCGCGCTCATTTTAGGGTTTCCCGCCGTGGAATCCCTAATTTAACCCTAATTACAACTTAACATTTCAACGTAGAGATTTGGAGTTTCTACACTCCGCGTAAGCGTGTCCTTAAGGCGCGTTTATTCCCCTTGAGACCTTGACCATTGTCAAGAGATCTCTAACCTCCCTTTTGAGGGGAACTACGATTACTCTGATTCCACTCCCGTAAGGATACGTAGGCACAAGATGCGATGTCTTGCCGAGTAAACTTAGAATTAACCCCCTTTATTATTTATTATTGCTTATTTATATTTTATTTATCTTTGCTATTTAATTATTTTGCTTATTATTTTGTAATTGTTTCTTGGATGTAAAGTTGTTTAATTATTTAATTATTATTATGGTCAGTAATTAGGGAGTGTAACAACATGTATGTAATATTAAAATAAATTTAGATCACTTTTAAATAAAGATAATTAAAATAAACACGTCATACACGTAATTCGATTTTAATCGCCGTCTCACTTCCTAAGGATATCCCTCAAGTTGCCTACGAATAATGGTTAAGTGGGATGTATAAAGCAAGTCCCTCAAATAGAAAAATCATCAAAGTCCCTTATGGTTGCCTTTACGAATCGAGTCCCTTTCGAAAAATGATGATGGTCCCTTATATGTGCTTATTACATCCCACAATGGCCTTCAAAGTCAAATTGTCCCTCACATGTCCCTTAACATCCAAAGTAAGGACTACCTACTCCATTATAGTAGGGATAGTCTTACTAAAGGAAAGAATGAAGAATAAGAAAGACCTTTAAACATTAGGGTAGGTTACTCCTAGGTGCTTGCTCACTTCAAAACTGTTTCACACTTAAACAAATTTTCAACAAGTTTTCAAACAAGTTCTTAACACATCCTTACATGGATTATTTATTAACTATTCTGAAAATTTTCTATTCACACACTACACTTTCAAAACAATTCAAAAGTGAGCTTAAGTACCTAAGAGCCCATGGATAACCATGGATGAAAAGGGTGCTAACACCTTCCCTTTTCATAACCTACCCCCCGAACCCAAAATATTCTCTAAGGTCTTTCCTGTTCTTTTATAACCTTTCCTTATGGATAAAATAAAAGTCGGTGGCGACTCTTGCTATCCGCAACATTGTTTAAAATCAGTTCTCCCACCGTGTTACAGTAAGCACTAAGAACAATTTGTTCAAAGTCTTCTCAAGAACTACTGATCCTAACTGGATCTTCTTAAGGTTTACAATCAAATGTAATACAAATACAAGTGTTTAAATTGCTTCTAAAAAGCTTTATCACAACTGTGCTTTTTCACTTAAATATTAAGAACAAAGAAATTAATTCTTAGAATGAATATGAATAGTATGAGAGCTTTGAATGTTGATTTCTTTCAGATAAAACGTCAAGTGAAGAAGATGGGTGAAGACTTGCTTTTATAGGCAGCTGATCCAAGAGAGCTTCACGTTGAGAAGAGTGTCCAAAAGGTCTGAGCCTTTTTGTCTTCACATCAAGTGACCTTTCCTAGAAGAAGAAAGCACAGATAAATCCTTTTTGTTTGTGTTCTTGTGTCTAGCATAAATAAGGAAAGAGTCGTTTGAATTATTCCAACGGATATAATCTTTGAATAATTCTTCTTCAATTTTCAGCAAGTTCCATCAGAGTCTAAATTTATCAGAGCCTTCTGATGTTGATCAGAGTTTTGCTGAATCAGAGTCTTCTGCAGCAGGTGTGCTTTTAGCGTGTTTAATTTCAGAGCATATTTGAGTCAGATCCTCAGTATTGGCAGCTTTAGTACTTTCAGAATCTTCTGTAGTAACTATGCTTTGAAAACTCTTCATACAGAATTATTCTTTGGTTCAGATGCTTCTGACTTGCTTCAGATTCTTCTGGAGCTTCTGCTTCAGATCCTTCTGGAGCTTCTGCTTCAGATCCTTCTGGAGACTACGCTCAGGATCTTCTGTTGGCAGCATTCAGAATCTTCTAATGGATGCATCTGGCGCTTCAGAGTCTAGCAAATTTCTTATGTTCAGTTCTGATTTGCTTCTAGAGTGATAATTCCTTTACTATCTGCAGTAAAAACTCTTAAGCAAATTTTAGAGTATATAATTCTTAATTACAAAATTTCATAATAGTTATCATCAAAACATAGAGATATTATTAAGAACCAATATGTGTTCTAACAATAGTATGATTAATTGATTATCATTGTTGATTGTCTTACTGGATGTGTGATGCATGTTTGCATTTGTTTCCGGTTCCGCTTTGTTGTATGCTTGTTTGATCATTGATCGTTCAATTTGAATTGAAAATAATGTCAATTTTATTGATTCTTGTTGATCAATTAGGTTTGATTGTTAAAGCATGTTCATACTTGCATGATATCTATCCATGATTGGTGTTTTTTTTATGATTAATTGCATTCAAGCTTGCTTGCTCCCTACTTTCCACAAATGTAGTTATTCTGAACTTTGCATGTTGTCTTTGCCTTGCTTGATGCCTACTTTTTACACCTGCTTTTGTGCTGAAATATGTGTTGTTATAAGTTGTCTTGCTTGTATGCTACATTTTACTATTGTCTTGTGCAGGAGACGCTGTTGTAGCTGCTATTTTTTGTCTTGTTTTTCTTGCTTTCACCTTGCCTTTGCATGTTCCCTTAGGTTTCTTGTTCCAATTTAATTTCCGATTAAATTTGGAGTAAGATAGACACTAGGAGTGCAATCCAAGCTTGATAACAAGTAGGCTAGTCCCTTTTAATCTCAACCTTAGGTCCATCTTTTGCATGCTAACATTAGGATAAAATCTTCTTTCACATCCCAACTTTGTGACCACTTTGCATGACAACGTTAGGGCTGAGTTTCCCTTATACCTTCCGTGCATCTCTCTTATTATCTTAAAATGCCTTCTAACTCATCTAATAAATACGATAAATGTTGTACACTACGAGCCTTAAGCACATGAGAAATGGTGAGTGGGGGATTTCTCTTCACTTGTCTAGAGTGTTTAGTGTATGTCCTTTGGGCGATATGCGACGCATTCGCTCCTATGTCATAGTCTTTAATGTAACGTGAATCATAAAGCAAACTAATTCACTTCACTAAAACTCACAAACCAAATTCAAACCTTTTAATCTTTAGGATTTGTGTTCCAAACTCATTTTCAGAAAAGAGTATGTTACTTTTCTGTTCTACCGCAAACAGGCATTGTCCCTAACTACTAGAATGAGAATTTAACATCACTCATAAAAAAACACCTAACCAACCTGTGGTTTCATTACCCGAACTATGTTTGCTCTGATTTCTCATACCAAATGAGGATACATAGGCACAAGACGATGATGTCTTGGCAAGCAACCTTCCCCCATCACCCGTAGTTTTACGAACTACGTTGACTCTGGTTTTCCCATTGCATGAGGGAATACGTAGGCATTAAGCGGCAATGTCTTATCGAGTCTCTTTCTTTTTTTCCCTTCGTTCTTGTTTCCATTTAGAAGTAGCTTATAAATAAACACACCCTTTGATTAGACAACAAGCATGGATCCCGTTGAGTACAACAGACGTAAGGGGTGCTAATATCTTCCCCTTGCGTAACCGACTCCCGAACCCAAGATTTGGTTGTGATGATCTTGTATTTTCCCGTACTTCAGGTTTTCTTCGATCATTTCCTTTCCCTCTCTTTGGGATAAATAACGTTTGGTGGCGACTCTTCTGTTTTTCCGCTGGGTGTTTTTCGCAGTTGCAACGGGTTTGGTAATTGTATTTATAATTAAAAGGTTGCAGTGAGAAAAATAAAGCAGAAGAGTAAAATAGGATTCTGACAGATATGATAAGCATGCTAGGGACAGTGTAAGAATTGCCTTGTAAAAACATTAATCCTTATTTCAAAGACATGGCTCAGACTATCAATTTCTTGACTGTAAGTTGTTTACTCCTAAGTCCTTAGCGAGAAAACCTTTAATTTCATAACCAAATTACTATGTCCATAGGTAATTACGTTTGAAATCAAACAATGCAAATAATGTCAACAATGTTCCAAGTGCAACAGGGTATTTCTAGTCCTAGGTAATATCTACTGATGCATTATCGTATAAAAGCGTTAACAAAGGTTTATCCGACCTAATGTTAATCGTAAATCAAATTCTTTGTCCGATCGAAAAAGCATTAAGAACATTGAACGATAAAAGTTGATTATGAAAATAAGAACTTATGTCATTGAAACAAGAAAAACATTGTCATTACAAAAGCAATTCAGGGACACCCCCTAACATTTGAGGTGTCGCAACTGAGAAAACGGACGATGAAAACAAACAAAAGAGTCGCCACTGAACGTTATTTATCCTAAAGAGAGGGAAAGGAAACGATCGAAGAAAACCTAAAGGGAAGGAGAAGACAAGGTTATCGCAACCAAATCTTGGGTTCGGGAGTCGGTTATGCAAGGGGAAAGTATGAGCACCCCTCACGTTCGTTGTACACAATGGGATCCACGCTTGTTTCTAATCAAAAAGTGAGTTATCTAAAAAGCTATTGCTAAACGGGGGATGGAAAAGAAAAAGGAGACTCGATAGGACTTCATCTCCTTATGCATACGTATTCCCTCGTACAATGGGAAAGTCAGAGTCAACGTAGTTCGGAAAACTACGGGTGATGGAGTGAAGGTTGCTCGCCAAGAGATATCCGTCTTGTGGCTACGTATTCTCATCTGGTATGAGAAATCAAAGAAAATGTAGTTCGGGTAAACTAAACCACTGGTTGGTTAAGTTTTTTTTATGAGTGACGTTAAGTTCCCATTCCAACAGTTAGGATCGATGCCTGTTTGTGGTAGAACGGAAAAGTGACGTACTCTTTTTTGAAAATAATTTTGAAACACAATCCTGAAGGATAAAAAGGTTTGAATTTGGTTTAAGAGTTTTAGAGAAGTGACTTGAATTTGTTTGAGATTCATGTTGCACTAAAGACTATGACATATGAGCGAATGCGTTACATATCGCTCAAAGGGCATACTCTAAACCCCTCACTCACCATTTCCCATATACTTAAGGCTCGTGGCGCATAATGTTCATCATTCTTTATTAAGTGTCTTAAAGTTGTTTAAGATGAGAATAAAAGACACAAAGAAAACACTAAAGGGAAACTGAAAGTCCTAATGTTATCATACAAAATAGTCCTAAGGTTAGGATGAAAAGGAAGTCTACCTAAGATTATCATACAAATGATGAACCTAGATTTGAGGTCAAGAAGGGACTATCCTAATTGTTATCATGCAAAGGATTGAAAGCCTAATGTCTCTCCTACTCCCATCTTAATCAAAAATTAAGTGGGACTAAGAATCCTAAGGGATCATGTGAACAAGCATAAGTAAACACCATACTAATAATTCAAAAATGAAAACAAAATTAAGACTTAACCAAGTCTCAAGAAAATAAAGAGAAGAAAGAAGAATGAGAGATGAAGGAGAAGAAGCAACACCAAGTAAACACTCATGGAAGTTCAACTCAAAATTAAAGGCATCAAATAAGCAAGCATTAATCTCAATCACACAAGGTAAACATCAACATCATGTTAAAGTAACAAGAAAATGCATACATGCCAAACCATACTCAAAGATTGGAAGTTAAAACAAATTGGCAAGACAAGGTACCAATATACACCCAAATGACATAAAGTCCAACAAGAAGTATTATCAATCATCAAGCAAAGAGAAATAAAGTAAAATTATATGAGAAAGAAGGTAGGGAAGTAGCAATGTCAAGATTCATTCAACTCATGTTAAAGGTAAAAGGATGAGCAAAAAGATTCAAGTCATGCATCATATCTAAACACAATCAATTGTCAAACAAATAAACATGTAAAATACAACTCAAAAGAGAAAAACAAATGAAATTAGGGTGCACATCCAAGTAGGTAAAGTAGCATGATCATGTATATCAATCCAAAAATTAACTCATGGATCAAAAAAAGAAGCCTCGAAGATCAAGTTCAAAGTATGCATTAAGACTAGTTAAACATCAACCATGATCATCTCCAAGGAAATACATGTATTCAAGAATGAAAGAAGGCACAAATGGTCAAGTAATACATACCACAACATCAAGGTTAGAAACATACTCAAATGATTCATTTTTAAGATATCATATAAGTTCAACAAGTATCATACTCAAAAAGTTAGACAAACACCATTCAAATCATCCATAACAAGAACAGAATGATCATGCAAAGAGAAAGATTAGAAATGATCATACAATGGAATCATATCATGCAAATCAAAACCTCAAACATGTAATCCAAACCATACAAGTGTTCACAAACATCCATTAGGTCACACAAGAAATCATCTCAAGGAATTAGGTCAAGAACAACAAAGGAGCAAGCTTAAAACACCATCACTTAAGAATTCAACCATAAATAGGACAATAAAAAAATGCCAATGAATCCAAAGCCAATATCAAGTTAAAAAAATATGTAATCACATCAACTAATCATCTCAATCTCCACTCCAACACAAGTTGACAAAATGAATTTAATCTAGGTCAAACCTCATTGTCGCATCACTGCGAAAAAGGGTCGGCAAAGACAGAAGAGTCGCCATCGTTCGTTATTTATCCCAAAAGAGAGGGAAAGGAAACAATTGAATAAAACCTAAAGGAAAGGGTAAAAACAAGGTCATCGCAACCAAATATTGGGTTCGGGAGTCGGTTACGCAAGGGGAATGTATGAGCACCCCTCACGTCCGTTGTACTCAATGGGATCCACGCTTTTTGTCTAAATCTATGAGTGAAAAATATCTAAAGCTATGGCTATACGGGGGTGAACGGAAAGAACTAACTTGATAGGATATCACCACCCTATGCCTACGTATTCCCTCGTACAATGGGAAAGTCAGAGTCAACGTAGTTCAGGAAACTACGGGTGAAGGGGGGAAGGCTGCTCGCTAAGACATCATCGTCTTGTGCCTACGTATCCTCATCTGGTATGAGAAATCAAAGCAAACGTAGTTCGAGCTGACACGAACACTGGTTGGTTCAAGTGTTTTACTGAGTAGGGTTAAATATTCGTTCTAGCAGTTAGGGACGACGCTTGTTTGCGGTAGAACCAAAACTTAACACACTCTTTCTGCAAATGAAGTTTGAAACAAATCCAGAAGGACAAAAAAGTTTGATGTTTTGTTTTGTGTTTTTTATGACAAGAAGTGAATTGAGTTAGATTTGAAACTCATGTTGCACTAAAGACTATGACTTGAGAGCGAATGTGTCGCATATCGCCCAAAGGGCATACGCTAAACACTCTAGATAAGGTGAGAGGAGGCCCTCCACTCATCATTCCTCAAGTACTTAAGGCTCGTAGCGTACAACAAGTGTTAACCTTTATTAGGTGTCTTATGAAGTTATGAGATGAGAAGATAAGACACAAAAACTCTAAGGGGAACTGATCAACCCTAATATTATCATGCAATGTGTTCCTAGTGTTGGGATTGGAAAGGGAAAAGCTATTCTAATGTTAGCATGCAAATGATTGAACATCTAATGTCTCTCCTACTCCCATCTTAAATAGAGGGACTAGGAATCCTAAGGGATCATGGCAAAAGACCAAGTAAACAATAAACAATTCAATCACATATGAAATGAAAAGAAAGATGAAAGTGACTTAAACAAGTAAATGCAATGCAAACATGAAATGAGGGTAAGCAAGGATGCAACAAAGATTCAACAACAAAATGAGACTCAAACACAAACAAGTTACTTAAACAAGTCAATAAGAGATGAGATGAAATGGGAGAAGCAAACTCCTACAACCATCAACCATCAATCATCAAAGAGGAATGGTGATATCCTAAGAAGCACACACAAATAAAAGAGGAAGGAAAAAGTGTGGGGCAGCCACCACCACATGCACATCTCAACCATACAATTCTTAATGAAGCGAAGCAAGTACAAAACAACAATGCAAAAGGAAATCAAATGCTCAAGACAAACTCAAAGTGTATACATTAACACCAAATCATCATGAACATGCATGCAAATAATTCAAACATGGCCTACAAAGTGTAGGACTTCAGATGCATCCAGAATGGACCTAAAAATGCCTAGCAAGAGAGTTTCAAGTTGGGAAAGTTACCAAACGGAGTGGTTCCGTTGACCCTTGAAATTGCGTGCAAGCTCCAGTTCCAAGCTTCTAATCTCCTCTTTGATCCTTTTGATGATGTTTTGAGAAATATGGTGAAAATAACTAAAGATGGATAAACTGTCGAAAATGAAAACGGCAAAAAATATGGATCTCGGATCTATGGTTTTCCATCAATAATTTAAAAGAAAAACAAATAGAGGTCTCGTCATCGACCCAAATGAGGATAAATAAATCCTCAATGGTAAATAAAAACTCAAATCTAATCTTAAAAAGATATATTAATATAAATCTCTAAAATAAAATATTATAAACTTAGAAAACTCTTTAGAAAAGGTATATTATAAATCTATTAACTATATTTATATAAAATATATTATAGTTTTTAATAACTATTTACAAAAAATCTGAATTATACTTAAGTAACTAAATAATATACAAAATGGTACGTTAACAAACTTATTAAAAAAAAGGAAGTTAAAACAGTGGGGGTATGAACCCAAAATAAACATGAGCTTACAAAAGCCCAATACTGTCAGCTGAATCCGACAAAACAAAACCAACGACTAACATCCTATTTTGAAAAAAAAACAAAATTAACAACATAAAGCCTTGGACAAACACGTTCACGGGACACCAACAATGGCATTCTAGTCTCCGTCCAACTTCAACTCTTGATCCGTTTTCTGAAGTCACTCTGTTATGGTGTGGGTTGTGAATAATTTGAATGGGATTCGATTCATTTTTGCAAAGACAAACAGGATATGGGTTTCGTTGAAAAGGGTGGACGAAGTTCTGCCGAGTGGATAATGGGTTTGTGTTGTTGTGAGGTTGAGGTTTGGAAGAAGAGAAATGGTTGAAGATGAAGTGGTTTGAAGGAGATTTCAAAGGTTTTCGTGTGGATTGAAGGTATCGCGAGTGGGTTTTGGTTGAAGAAGATGTTGAATGGTTGAGGGATTGAAGTCGGGTTTGCCGAGGTTGTCCGGAAGAAGAAAAAATGGGTCGAGTATGGTGAAGGTGAAGATGATGGTGGATCTGGGTTTTTGTTTGGGTTTAGGGATTGAAAACCGTTTTGAAGGTTTTGTTTGTTTTTCTGGACCAGAATGATGAAGGTGATGAAAGTGTGTCGTGGAGAGTTTCATGAGGTTTTGAGTTTGAAAATGGTTTTCTGCGGTTGTTGTTTTGAGTGGGTTACCGGCGATTTTCCGGTGAAAGGGTTTGAGCTATTGAGTGGGTATGGTCGTGGAGTGAAGCTTGAAGATGGTTGCGTTTAAGTTACGAGGAAGAAGACAGAAGGAAAGGTTTTATTGGTTTGAAGAAGATGTTTGAGATTGTTGATGGAGGAGGTTCAACAATGGTGTATGAAGATGATGAAGTGTGAACGGAGAGGCGACTTAGGGTTTCGTGTGGTTTGGTGGATGAAGAAGACAAACAGTAACATTATATAGTGTAAACACAACATGTGGCATGCATTTTGACTTGTTGATTTTGATTAATGGACTAATTAATGATGCTGCAAATAAATGATGAATCAAATGATGATTAAAAACAAATAACTAAATGATAATCCTATTTCTAATCCTAGTTAATCTAATCTAACTAATCAATTAAAAATCTAAAACTATTTCTAACTAAATAAAAATTCTATTTCTATATGCTATTAAATAAAATTAAAAATCTAATTTTTAATAAAAAACTATTTCTAAAACTACTATTTCCTAATTAGAATAAAAACTATGAAAAGAAAATAAAGCAGAAAATAGGAATAAGATCACAAAAATGCAGCAAAATAAAAATGGAAAAAGGGCGAACACCGAAATGCAACCTGAATTAACAACACAGGCTGAACCAATGAAAAGAGAACAACTTTAACTCGATTTCGACATGGAACTCATCATCTGAACTGATTTGAATCATCTAAAACGCGAGCAAAGTGATTATAATCCCGATAATCTATTTCGACTGATAACATGAACAAAATGCGAGAAATGATATGCAGATGAAATGCGAAGCAAAACCCAGTCGGGGTTAGAAAAAGGGTGGGAAAATTTGGGGGTGCAACGGGTGCCCCTATTCAAACGACTTGGACCTGAAGGGATGAAAAGCGAACGAATTTCAAACATTCAAGGTCGAAGGTGGTTGAATACAAAAGAACCCAGAAATTTGCCAACCACAAGATAGTAAATTGCAGAATCATCCATCTGAGTGGAAATATAATCACTGGAGAAAATGTAGTTGATAGTTGTAGGAAAGTGAGCTAACTCATCACCAATTAGAAAGCATCGACATGGAGTTAGAAGAAACATCTGCTATCACGCAGACATCCGTTAATTAAAACAAACATCGAACCCGAAGGACGACTCAACACAAAGTTGAGAACATCTGCTAATCCAAGTCAGCATCCGTTAATTAAAACAGGCATCGAACCCGAAGGTCGGTTCAACACGAAGTTGAGAATATCTGCTAATCCAAGCAGGCATCCGTTAATTAAAACAGGCATCGAACCTGAAGGCTGGCTCAATACGAAGTTGAGAGGAGAATCCGTTGATTCACAATCTGAAAGAAGAAATCCGCTGGGGAAGAACAAACTTGAATAAGTAAACTCTGTTGGGGAGAAATGAATAGATGAACACATCCATCAAAGATTTTACTGGGGTCTGGATACCACACAGGCTCAAGAAAAATATCAATATCTCTGTCGGGGTCTGGATATACATCTGAAAACAAGAGGTAACAACCTGGCTTATGCTTTGAATGTATATGTTTGAAAATGGCATAATGCTCCATACGAAATGGAAATGCTACGCGTTTGGGAGGATGCTATGGATAAATGCAAATGCAAAGGAACCACTCCGGCAAAATAAATGCTGAAGAGACGAAGCCAACTTTGCTGGGAATAACTGGGTGCCAAGTACGATTGGACTTAAGCTGGGGAAAACAAGCCCTGGATGGCCTCCAAGAAAAGAAATCTCCCCGGTAAACTGCCTTGCTGAGAACAAGATCCACTCTGCTGGGGATCAAACCAAACTCTGCTGAGGAAAACGGCCCTGAACGGCCTTCCAGAATACAACTCTTCTGGGGGACAAAACCATTCGACTGGGGAAAATGCCCTGAACGGCCTTCGAGAATACACCTCTACTGGGGAGTAGGAAAATTGCTGGAGATTAAATCTAATCTTCTAGGTATTAAGAATAAGATTTACTAGAAATTTATCCCCAAACTCTCTCTGCTGAGGATTGAGAATACAACTCTCTGAGGGCAATCCCACTCAACGGGGAAGAAACCTACTCTGGCGACTTCATTGGGGATTAGGAATGGAGATTAATTGGGAAATGTCCCAAGAAACTTGCTTTGAAGAACACCAATAACCAACTAGATTCTGCAGCGAATAACAGACTCACTATGGAATACTCATCGAGGGAATCAACATCAACCACTGCTTGGGGAAATGAGAATAAGACTCATCAACATTAACCTCTGCTTGGGGAATGAGTCAATGACTTAGACTCTATAGGGAAACAAACTCTGAACTTGTCCCACTACCGAGGGATAATCCCATATATACCTGCCAAGGGATGAGTGCACACCACAATCTCAACCTGTTGGGGGAATTCAATCTCAACCTGCTAGGGATAACCACAATCTCAACCTGCTGGGGAAATTCAATCTCAACCTGCTGGGGACAACCACAATCTCAACCTGTTGGGGAGATATTTTTGATCTAACATTATCACCATGTGGGGATATAGAATCCCTAATATGGAGAAGTGAGATCAATCGAGCCTCGTGTCGGGGAATGTGATAGCATAGGATCCAATGGGAGCACAGTTGGGCTTTTTTGGTATAGGGATGAGACCAGATTCATGGTGATTGGGATGTTTATGGATACCAACAAAAGGGGAACTACCAGACGAGAACTAATATTCAAAGGGTAGACTACCAGATGAGAACTGGTGGCAAAATGTTAGGTTGTCAGACGAGAACTGACTTCTAGTTTTGGTATCAGACGGGAACTAATTTCTGGTTGTGGTATCAGATGGGAACTAATTTCTGGTTTGCCATATGAGAACTGGACTTTGAAATGGTGTTTGTTAGACGAGAACTGGTTAAACAACAAGTTAAAGAATGGGTGACCAGACGAGAAACTGGTTTATAAGTTGACATGTACCAGACGGGGACTAGTGTTTAGTGAAGGGTTGACCAGATGAGAACTGGTTTAAAGGTTTTCCAGATGAGAACTGGGCTTTGGTAGTGATTTCATTTATAAAGGTTCTGATAGGTAATAGGTTCAGGCTATGGGATGAAGATCCAATGACAGAAAGGCCTTTTCAGAAGGTTCAGGTTATTTTCAGAGGATGACATAATTCCCCAACACTCAACTTTGGCTGACGGAAATGCACTCGCTTGAGTAACTTGCCCCAGTGTGGTTCAACTTGCCCCAGTCTGATCTTTGGGAAAGTTCACCTTGAAAAGAAAATAGCTTGCCATGAGACAACCTCGAGATGGCTTGCCCTAGAATTTGTACCATGAAAGGATTCATCCTTAAACAACTCTCAGAGTGATTGGCTTCAATGTACTATTGCAGTAGCTTGCCCTTGAATGAGCGCTGAAGCGACTTAACTCGTCCTGAATGAATACTGGAGGATTCTGCCCCCAATCAACAGAATATCTAGGTGACTTGTCCCTGATTGGTAGAGTCTCGAGATGATTCACTTCTGATCAACTGCTTCTTGAATGATTTGCCCCATAATCAACCGATGCTTAGGGATTTGCTTCAGACTGACTGACTCCATACTCACTGGATGTCAATGCCCCAGATTCATAGGGCTACAAAGTATGCACAATTCTGGTCCAGACTGCTGAATGATTCAATCCTGTTTGTTTGCTCTCCATTGGAATTTCCTCCATGTCAACTACTGACCTGCAATTAAAATTGTTTGTTCACAAATGGTAATTTTAATGCGGTGTTCATGCAGATTTTGAAAGAAATGTCACTTATTAAGTGGCGTGATAGTGACAAATGGACCATTTATTCCAAACGTTGTGCTAACTTGATTGGTGTGAAAGATATAGCAAGGATAATGACACCAATGTTGATGAGTAGCAAATATGTAAGGAGTCAGTTTACGCAACCTTGCGATAGTATGCTTTCAGAATAAACCCTACCTCAATTAGGTCTTTTAAGGATTGAATCATGGTCTGGTTCACGGTTATTGAAACAAAGGATATTAGGCTCAAAGTATAATTTGTACCCACCCCTTCTCCGTGATGATCTCCAATCCTACGTTTAGTTAACTAGGCACAAGCGCTCACCTTCAAAAGGTTTGTAAAATGGTAGGAGTGATGGTTAAGGAACCCACAAGGTTTTCGGAGTGACAGTTACCCCTCTTGTTTTATGTGTTTGTAGCCACACAACTTTGTTCTTATTTGAGGATTTTTCTTTTGAGATCCTTCCTTTTTATTCTTTCGTTCCCTAATTTTTGCTTGGACTGATTATTTTTTCTTTTGATATTTTAAAGTCCAGCGGGATGCCCCAATTTTGCCTAAGTTTTTGCTTTCCAGATTTTCTACTTAGCAGGCTTTCTCTTTTTTTCTTTTTTTTTCTTTGAAACAAGTCGTGTGACACTGGTTGTCTTGATTTTCTCTGAAAGGGTTGTGACTGTCTCACTACTGATTGGCGAGGCTTAACCATTGTGGTTGATGAGGGATGACCTCCTAAGAGGGATAAGATGTGATTGGTCCTCGAATGGGGACACTCCTCTTATAAAATTTGAACGCTTGATCAAATTAACTGACAACTACCCTGCCCCAGGTTAAGAAGTGAGGGTTTGAAAGTCCAAAAGAAACTCCTACTTCTAGGCTCGAAATGGTTAACTAGGGACTAAATTCTTATCTCTCCGATGTTTAGGGGATTTGAAACAATGCCTGTACACCATCAGCAAGATTTCATCCGAAAGCATACGATCAGCAATTATGAGTTTTCAGTTTTCGTCATCCTCCCTCCAATCTTTTCTAAACAACAGTGATACAGTAGAGTGGATAAAAGGTGTATGTGTCGGTGCTTTGTGATAAATGAGCGAATGCAACATGATTAATTTTAAAAAATGCATAATCACTTCATTAATATTATCATTTAAAACAACAATGTTTAAAAGCATATAGCAATCAACAGGAAATAAACTACAAATGCAAATGATAAAAGTGCCCAAGGACTGTCAATGTTGAGGACGTCTGCCTGTCTGGACCACTGGCGTTTGGAGATAACCCTCGGAATTTGCGAGCTTAAATAGCTGAGAGGTTGACATGAACAACCAAACTTCCTTTTGGAAAGGAGATGCACCCTTTGTCAATCAACTATTGCACTCTGGCTTGGAAGGCTTTGCAAACTTCGGTTGAATGTCCCATGGATCCTCCATGATATCCACACTGAACATGGGGATTGTATCCAGGAGGGTAAGGTTCTGGCACATGCTTAAGAATCTTAGGCTCCACCAATAAGTTTTGAATCAGATGTGGCAGAAGCTGGTTGTATGACATAGGAACTAGATGAAGAGGATCAATCCTTCTTTCCAAGTTGTTACGAGGCCTATCCTGATTCTAGCGCTGATTCTAATAACCTCGGCCATGGGCTCATTGATTTGCACGAGGAGTGACCCAAGGTTTCTGATGTGGTGCCCTATGCACGGTTGTCTGTCCAGAATAACGTGACATAGAAGATAATGACTGCTGAGAAGATGAAGAACCAAAAGATTTCACTAGTTCACCCTGATAATACTCAACATCTTCCATGAATGCATTGATCACACTTTCCTCATCCTCTTGGGAATTACAGAGAGATCAGTTTCACTGGCCTGACTGCTCAAGACATCCTAAATTTTTCCGCTCTTTATGCCATTCTCAATGCGTTCTCCTTTTATTACCAGGTCAGAGACGTTTGGTGTAATTCCAATAATCTTTTCAAAGTATGGGCTCTGCAAGAAGTTCATGAACATATCTTCTAACTCTTGGTCTAGAAGCGACGGTTGCACTTTGAAAGCAAATTCTCTCCATCTCTGAGCATACCTTCTGAAGGGTTCACTGTTCTCTTGGGACAAACATTGCAACTGCATGCGACTGGGAGCGATATCAAGATTATATTCATATTTCTTCAGAAAAGCCTTAGCTAAGTCCATCCATGATTGGATCTGATTACTCTCTAACTGCATGTACCAAGTTAAAGATGCCCCACTCAGACTGCCTTGGAAACAGTGAATCATAAGCTTGTCGTTGCATACAAACGAAGTCATTCTTCTGCAGAACATCTCCAAATGTTGCCTCGGGAAGCTATCCCCTTTGTATTTCTCAAACCTCGGTGCTTTGAAATTTAGAGGTAATGTCAGGCCGGGAACCAGGCACATATCTGAAGCGTCGAGACCAAAAGTATCTTTAACTTCCAAGGCTTTGAATTTTTCATCCAACACATGAAACCTTTTAGCATAATTAAGAGCTCTCGGGTCCTAAGCCTTCATTATTGAGACCTCTCTTTTGGAATTCAGCACAGAGAAAGCGACATCATGACAATCTGTAGTATCAGGAGAAAATGGACGTCCACTTTGGATAACAAACTGTTCATTTAAGTCTTGGTCCTCAACAGAGGGATGCACAGACTGAGCTTCAGTAAGGTTGTTCACTTGCGAAAAGTCTTCATCGGGCAGAGAACCATACAAAGGGTTAGTCATCACAGTAAAACCTGGTGAGGGTATCACCATTCTGGAAGTCGTTTCCTGACATAGCTACCAACAGCTCCTAACCTGACTTCACTGCTCAATCCTTCTTCAAACACTTGGTCGTCTCCCAACAATCACCACTTGATCAGAACGGGCACCAGGGGATCACCTTCTGATAAAAAACAAAGGCAGGATGAGAGCTTTGGCTTGCTGAAGAATGATATGCAAAATGATACAAAGATGTTTATGCAAATGCAAAATGCAACAAACACGGGATCACAACCTCCACAAATTCTGAAAAATTGTTGCACTGCTGACTGAAGAAGTTCAAAAGTCTGCTCTAAAGAGAAAACCAGAATATCGTGTTGGTTGGAGATCAAGTTTCCTGCATAACCCTCCCACTCACAAGTATGGACCTAATCTCTGATAAGGTTCGGCATCCTATGCGGTCATCAGTGTCACAGACTCTCGAGAAACAATGATACGTTCACCATTTCTGGTTTGGCATCATGGCTAAACGAGGAGGCCTCACTTAGTTGACTCCCAAATGATCGGTCTCGAGAGTCGACAGTTTTCAGATCCAACATCCCCCTCCTGACCAATGTACAAGATAGGATATATTCAAAGAAAACCTTGCATGAACGCGAATTTCATGAAGACTAGTGTGCACTGAACGTGCAGGAACTCACTACTTTCCACACTAATGCTAGGTATGTACTAAGCCTGGGTTTTGGCTTATCTCTCAAAGGAAAAGTCACACCCAACAGCACAACAATAACATGATAATAATGTGCGGAAAATAAAATGCAAACGCAAAACTGTACAAATGCAACACATACACACATACACATACCTACAGACAAAAACACACAAGCGCTAGGATTGACTCGCGTAGGAGATCAGACTTAATCCCCAACAGAGTCGCCAGCTGTCGCATCGCTGCGAAAATGGACCGGCAAAGACAAAAGAGTCGCCACTGTTCGTTATTTATCCCAAAAGAGAGGGAAAGGAAACGATCGAAGAAAACCTAACGAAAAAGGGAAAGATAAGGTCATCGCAACCAAATCTTGGGTTCGGGAGTCGGTTACGCAAGGGGAAGGTATGAGTACCCTTCACGTCCGTTATACTCAACGGGATCCACGCTTGTTGTCTAAATCTATGAGTGAAAACTATCTAAAGTTGTTGCTAAACGAGGGTGAACGGAAAGAACTGACTCGATAGGACATCGTCGCCCTATGCCTATGTATTCCCTCGTGCAATGGAAAAGTCAGAGTCAACGTAGTTCGGGAAACTACGGGTGAAGGGGGGAAGGTTGCTTGCCAAGACATCGTCGTCTTGTGCCTACGTATCCTCATCTGGTATGAGAAATCAGAGCAAACATAGTTCGGGCTGACACGACCACTGGTTGGTTCAAGTGTTTTATCGAGTAGGGTTAAATATTCGTTCTAGCAGTTAGGGACGATGCCTGTTTTCGACAGAACCAAAACTTAACACATTCTTTCTAAAAATGAAGTTTGAAACATATCCCGAAGGACAAAAAAGTTTGATGTTTTGTTTTGTGTTTTTTATGACAAGAAATGAATTGAGTTAGATTTGAAACTCATGTTGCACTAAAGACTATGACTTGAGAGAGAATGCATCGCATATCGCCCAAAGGGCATACACTAAACACTCTAGACAAGGTGAGAGGAGGCCCCCACTCATCATTCCTCAAGTACTTAAGGCTCATAGCGTACAACAAGTGTTAGCCTTTATTAAGTGTCTTATGAAGTTATGAGATGAGATGAGAAGACACAAAAACTCTAAGGGGAACAGATCAACCCTAATATTATCATGCAATGTGCTCATAGAGTTGGGATTGGAAAGGGAAAAGCTATCCTAATGTTAGCATGCAAAGGATTGAACACCTAATGTCTCTCCTACTCCCATCTTAAACAGAGGGACTAGGAATCCTAAGCGATCATGGCAAAAGACCAAGTAAACAATAAACATTTCAATCACATATGAAATGAAAAGAAAGATAAAAGTGACTTAAACAAGTCAATGCAATGCAAACATGAAATGTGGGTAAGCAAGGATGCAACAAAGATTCAACAACAAAATGAGACTCAAACACAAATAAGTTACTTAAACAAGTCAACAAGAGATGAGATGAAATGGGAGAAGCAAGCTCCTACAACCATCAATCATCAATCATCAAAGAGGAATGGTGATATCCTAAGAAGCACACACAAAGAAAAGAGGGAGTAAAAAGTGTGGGGCAGCCACCACCACATGCATATCTCAACCATACAATTCTCAATGAAGCGAAGCAAGTACAAAATAACAATGCAAAAGGAAATCAAATGCTCATGAAAAGCTCAAAGTGTATACATTAACACAAAATCATCATGAACAGGCATACAAATAAATCAAACATGGCCTACAAAGTGTAGGACATCAGATGCATCCAGAATGGACCTAAAAATGCCTAGCATGAGAGTTTCAAGTTGGGAAAGTTACCAAATGGAGTGGTTTCGTTGACCCTTGATATTGCGCGCAAGTTCCAGTTCCAAGCTTCTAATATCCTCTTTGGTCCTTGGTGATGATGTTTTAAGCAAAATGGTGAAAATAATCAAAGATGGATAAACGGTCGAAAATGAAAACGACAAATAAAAGGGTCTCGGATCTATTGTTTTTCATCAATAATTTGACAGAAAAACAAATAGAGATCTCGTCATCGATCCAAATGAGGAAAAATAAATCCTCAATGGTAAATAAAAACTCAAATCTAATCTTAAAAAGATATATTAACATAAATCTCTAAAATAAAATATTATAAACTTAGAAAACTCTTTAGAAAAAGTATATTATAAATCTATTAACTATATTTATATAAAATATATTACAGTTTTTAATAACTATTGACAAAAAATCTGAATTATACTTAAATAACTAACTAATATACAAAATGGTACGTTAACAAAGTTATTAAAAGAAAAGAAGTTAAAACAGTGGGGGTATGAACCCAAAACAAACATGAGCTTACAAAAGCCCAATAGTGTCAGCTGAATCCGAAAAAACAAAACCAGTGATTAGCATCCTGTTCTGAAAAAAAACAAAATTAACAACATAAAGCCTTGGACAAACACGTTCACGGGACACCAACAATGGCGATTCTAATCTCCGTTCGATTTCAACTCTTGATTCGTTTTCTGAAGCCACTCTGTTATGGTGTGGGTTGTGAATAATTTGAATGGGATTCAGTTCGTTTTTGCAAAGACAAACAGGATATGGGTTTCGTTGAAAAGGGTGGATGAAGTTCTGTCGAGTGGATAATGGGTTTGTGTTGTTGTGAGGTTGAGGTTTGGAAGAAGAGAAATGGTTGAAGATGAAGTGGTTTGAAGGAGATTTTAGAGGTTGTCGTGTGGATTGAAGGTATCATGAGTGGGTTTTGGTTGAAGAAGATGTTGAATGGTTGAGGGATTGAAGTCGGGTTTGCCGGTTGTCCGGAAGATGAAAAAATGGGTCGAGTATGGTGAAGGTGAAGATGATGGTGGATCTGGGTTTATGTCTGGGTTTAGGGATTGAAAACTGTTTTGAAGGTTTTGTTTGTTTTTCTGGACCAGAATGATGAAGGTGATGAAAGTGTGTCGTGGAGAGTTTCATGAGGTTTTGAGTTTGAAAATAGCTTTCTGCGATTGTTGTTTTGAGTGGGTTATCGGCGGTTTTCCGGTGAAGGGGTTTGAGCTGTTGAGTGGGTATGATGGTGGAGTGAAGCTTGAAGATGGTTGCGTTTAAGTTACAAGGAAGAAGACAGAAGGAAAGGTTTTGTTGGTTTGAATAAGAGGTTTGAGATTATTGATGGAGGAGGTTCAACAATGGTGTATGAAGATGATGAAGTGTGAATGGAGGGGAGACTTAGGGTTTCATGTGGTCTGGAGGATGAAGAAGACAAACAGTAACATTATATAGTGTAAACACGACACGTGACATGCATTTTGACTTGCTGATTTTGATTAATGGACTAATTAATGATGCTGCAAATAAATGATGAATTAACTGATGATTAAAAACAAATAACTAAATGATAATCATATTTCTAATACTAGTTAATCTAATCTAACTAATCAATTAAAAATCTAAGACTATTTCTAACTAAATAAAAATTCTATTTCTATATGCTATTAAATAAAAATAAAAATATAATTTCTAATAAAAAACTATTTCTAAAACTACTATTTCCTTATTAAAATAAAAACTATGAAAAGAAAAGAAAGTAGAAAATAGGAATAAGACCACCAAAATGCAGCAAAATAAAAATGGAAAAAGGGCGAACACCGAAATGCAACCTGAATTAACAGCACAGGCTGAACCAGTGAAAAGAGAACAACTTTAACTCGATTTCGACATGGCACTCATCATCTGAACTGATTTGAATCATCTAAAACGCGAGCAAAGCGGCTGTAATCCCGATAATCTATTTCGGATGATGACATGAACAAAATGCGAGAAATGATATGCTGATGAAATGCGAATCAAAAGCCAGTCGAGGTTAGAAAAAGGGTGGACAAATTTTGGGGTGCAACACACATGCACGTACAATCCAAAACCAAGTCACAATTATCCATCAATCAAAAATACAAAAAATGACCTAATAAAATCTAACAAATGGCTCTAATGCATCTTATATCCATCAAGACAAAGTCTACAAAATATCTCAACAAGATTTGTTCAAATGCATCATTAAACCAAGTCAACAAGGCAAGGGTATCACAATGATCGAGCATGTATCGAGACCTCAAGTAATTACATAGAAAAATGATCAAGAACACATCATCAAGGCACCACAACATCATTTAATTTATAAGAAATCAAATTTCTAATCATGGCAAAAAAATTTGGATCAAGAGTGCACACACAAAGCATCAACGCAAACCCTAATTATAAAAGTAAGCAACAAGAACACATCCACAAGATAAATTAAAATAAATTAAAAATATTATAAAGTTTTTAAGACAGTAAGGTGTTTAGAAAATATTTTTGTGGATTTTTTATGTGAAGAAATAATTAAAAACAAAATTGAAATAGAAGGGAAAAAAATAAAAATAAATGAAAGAGACAAGGAAAAGGGGTCTCCAAGAGCAAAACTGAAATGAACTAGAGTTCAGGTTAAGGCGTGCTTGGGCCCAGAAAGAAGGAGTGTGGGAAGTAAAATGAACAGGCTCAAGGTCAAAACGAAACACACTCAGGAAAAAAAAACGCTCGCATGGCATGGTCACTAATCCAACTAGGCTCCATGTAGACGCCACATGAGCAGGTCAACACAAATAAAAGATTTCGGAGTAGTAGAGACACAGTGGTGTTCGCTGCCGGAGGGAACCGTGGATTTTGGTGTGCTTATGAGCTTTCTGGTGGTTCCCTCATGAGAATTTTGGGTTTTGCGTGCGAAGACTTTTCCTTGGATGTGCTAGGGAGAACTCCCAGGCACTTATTTGTTTGTTTATCTATGCCATTTGAGTAGGGCTTAGGCCGAGGATGTTATCTTTGTCCCTTTACGTGGCCTTTCACTTGACTAACAGTGGAAGGGTGGATTTGATTTTGTTATCGAATTCACTTTTATCTTCTGCTTTTCAGGTAAAGGCAATGTCGCGCAGGGCTGACGAAGAAGAACATCTTAGAGATTTGTTCGAGGAGAGCTCCTCGAAAGATACTGAAAGAGATGATGACTCTACACCCCTTGAGGCTATAGGGGTTTCTTCTACAAGGACCTCGGCCGATGAGTGGATTATGGCCGAACAGATGGAGCATGCCTCACTTTTTTGCTTCATACACCGGGGATGTGTTTACCACGGCGGGGCTAGAGCGAGAGTCCACTTCCCCGCGGAGGATGAACATATATGCTCATTGTACAAGGAGATATTTCCCATGTATGTGTATGTTTTCAAAGAGATAAGGTCGAGGCTTCCCTTCACAGACTTCTAGCGAGCAGTCTTTGTACATCTGGGTTTGGCGCCCTCCCAGCTGCATCTGAATTCTATTGCCTTCATATGGGCATACAAATTAGTGTGCGAGTATTTGCAGATTAGGGTCACTCTTCTGCTTTTCCTCACCATCTTCCACCTCCAGCGACAGGTGTCGGGGAGGAATCTTGGTTGGGTTTCTTTGAAACAAGGGAGGAAATTATTTAAACCCTTCTCTAAGTCTATTCAGACCTTTAAGGAGAGGTTCTACGTGATCGAGCCTGTGTCAGAGACAACTACCGACTCGACCTTCGTCTGGGAGGTCTCTATGGACAAGAATAGGGAGGATCTGATAGACGAAGACGACAACATAGTTGCTCGAAGACTGTTTCTGTTCCCCTTCTACTGGAGTGAGGCTCATTTCACCCGTTCAACTGATGAGTATATAGTTACTCTTCATCAGCTGGGGGATGATGATCGGGCTAGCTATGCTAAGCTGGTAGCCTTTATGGACAGTTTCCTCCCAACTTAGTGTGTGACTCGCGTTGGGAAAATGCTTTATGAAGAAGATGGGGGCCACAGATGGAGGCCCGATATATCAACACAAAAGAGCTCCTCGAGTGTAGCATTCGCGAGGAGGCTCTTAAACTCTTGGTTAGCTTTATGCTTCTTATTTTATTCGAAATTCTCATCTTTTCACGTGTTGATATGCTCATTGTTTTTGCATGTAATATGTCTTATGCGCAGGAATGCATGGTGAAGGATGCCCATGGAAAGATGAAGGGCGACGTGGCCATAGGAAAAAGTCGCCTTAGTCAGCGAACGACTCCTCCCCAGACAGGATCAGGGACTTCCTCATCTACCCCGCCAGCCACCCAGACGTCTCCCATGCCCGTGAGTTCGAGGCTCATTCTTACACGCCCGAATGAAATTGTGGACAACTCAGCCGGGAGAGTGAAAAAAGAAAGTTCGAGCTTCCTCATTGCTTGCACAATAGGAATTTATTCGAGGGGTCCTTCCTGCCCATTCCTCGGGAAGAATATCTTAAACTCGAGGAAATGGATCGTCCCAGTAAATGGGTCATGCTCGCGCAGGATGCCTTCGCCTTGATGAGGATCCTGGAGATGACGGTGGTGTATACCGAGGACGACTCTCAGCATGATTCTTAGTTGAAGAAGTCTCAACCTGCGGTGGCGGCCCTGGAGGACAAGGTCAAGAAACTCCAGGAGGAGCGGGAGAGGGAGCTTGAAGAGGTTGCGCAGAAGGGTCGTGAGGAGATGTCTGCGGAAAGGGACACCCTGGCTGCCTAGAAGAAGGCTGCTGAGGACTTGGTGGAGAAGCTAAAGGTTGTTGTTGCCCTTGCTGAAGATGTGACCGAGGAGATGAAGAAGCTGTCGACTCGGGAGGAGCTAGTTTCCCAGATCACTCAGGATGACAATGATCTCTTGGCTATTGGCGAGGAGACTTTTCAGAATTCCGTGGATCAATTGAAGATGGTGAACCCTGGTGTCGATCCGACTACCGAAGGCACATGGTTCCTCTATTCTGTTAAGGATGGCAAGATAGTCGTCCTTGAGTTCCTCCAGTTCGGGGAAAGTGGTGAAGAGCACGGGCAGGTGACCCAAGAGAAGACCCAGCAGGAGGAGCGGTGAGCCTTCCTAGGTTTATATTTTTGGCCTACGTGCCGCTTGTTTAATCTGTAATTTTATTTTGTGGGGCTTGGCCCTGTTTTGTTGTTACATGCACACTTGCGGCTGCCTTATGTAATATGTATTTGTATGCTTATTTATACTTTGTGTGATTTTTTTTAAGTGTCATACGCAGTCCAACGCTGGTCGTATGAGATAACTTAGTAATTTGTTATGTTTCAGGTATGCTCGACAAATGATATTCGACAATGCTGGAAACTGGTTGAAAGGCCTGGATTGTTTCCGGGCAGGGGAACAGAGCTCAGGCCGTGTTTGTGGTTTTATTTCGCGGCGTGAGCTTTCTATCGCGAGCTGGGGTTCTTCCTTTCATGGTACTTTGACAACGGCGGGCTCGGTCGAGGAACCGTGTTCGAGCACAGGTTAAGTTTCTTTTTGACTAAACCTTGCTTAGATCCGTGTTGGTGGTGCAACGCTTGTACCTGGGTGCGCGCCTGTGGTCGGTGATTATGCTTGTCGCTTGGGCAAGATATGCCTACAGTAAGGGCCTTAGTTGTAATATTGTTTTAGCTTTTAGGCGTTCCATGGTCGAGCTAATTCTTCCCCGGTAAGGTTTTCTAGGTAGTAGGCCCTATTCTCTGTTTTTGCTCTAACGCGGTAGGGTCCTTCCTAGTTTGCGGCGAGCTTGTCTTCGCGGGAATCTTTGTGATTCCTCCTTAGGACGAGGTTGCCTACTTGGAACTCTCGTCGTATAACCATGGAGTTATGCCTGATTGTGATTTTTTGTTTAAGTGAGGCCTCACGAAGGGCTGCTTCTGATCGGACTTCTTCGACGAGATCGAGTTCTTCTCCCAGGGCCTTGTGAAGGCGCTTCAGTCCGCCTGGAGGGCATGTTAGCTTCAATGGGGATTACCGCCTTTGTCCCGTATGCTAGGTGAAAAGGGCTTTCCCGGTTGAAGAATGAGGTGTAGCGCGGTAGGCCCAGAGCACACTGTGCAGCTCCTCGATCCACTGCCTCTTTATTTCGTCTAGCCTTTGCTTGAGGCCCCGTAAAATTACTCTGTTCACTACTTCGGCTTGCCCGTTAGTCTGAGGATTCTCGACAAACACAAAATGTTGTTTAGTGCCTAGTTGAGCGACGAACTCTTGGAACTTTTTGTCCATGAACTGTGTCCCGTTATCTGTGACGATTACTTGTGGAATGTCGAAGTGATCAAGGATGTTCCTTTTGTAGAAACAAAGTATTTTTTGGGCCGTTATTTTGGCCAGAGCCTCAGCTTATATCCACTTGGTGAAGTAGTCTACGCCTACTATCAAGTACTTATTCTGGTTTGACCCTACGAGAAATGGTCATAGGATGTCTAGGCCCTACCAGGCAAATGGCCACGGGGAGGACATTGCCTTGAGCTCATTGTGTGGTGCCAAGTGCATTTCCCCGTGCCATTAGCATTTATCGCACTTCTTCACGTGTTCCATTGTGTCGTTTTGTATGGTCGGCCAGTAGTAACCTGCCCGAAGAGCTTTCCTCATGAGAGATCTCCCACCGAGGTGCTGGGCGTTAATTCCTTCATGTATCTCACGCAAGACGTGGGCGACCATTTCTTCTTCGAAGCATTTGAGGAGGGGTATGGAGAATCCCTGCCTGTACAACTTGTTTTCGACCAGAACGTAGGAGTAGGCTCTACGCCTTACTACACTGGCCTCCTTAGGGTCGGATGGTAGTTCGTCCTTTATGAGGTAATTATACACTAGGGTCATCCAGCAATGGTTGTTGCTGACGACATGTACATATGAGCGCTCTCTCAATGATAGGTCGTGGGAGTATTTCCTGGATGACGAATTTGTTTCCCCCTTTCTTCTTTGTGCTTGCTAGTTTTGATAGGATGTCTGCCCGGACGTTGTGTTTGCGGGGAACGTATTTTACCTCCACGGAGGTGAAATTTTCCATCTCCTCTTTAACCAGGTCCAAGTATTCGGACAAGTTGTCATTTTTGACCAGGTATTCTCCCTGGACTTGGAGGGCCACTAGCTGAGAGTCGGTGCAGATGACGACTTCTTCCACGCCCAGGTCTTCGCTGAGGCGCAGACCAGCCATAAAGGCTTCATATCCGGCCTGGTTGTTAGAGGTAGGGAAGGACAGTGTGAACGAAACTTCGGTGAGGATTCCCTCCTCGTTTTCCAGGATGACACCTGCTTCGTTCCTAGTCGAGTTGGATGTTATGTCGACAAATATGACCCACTTGCGAGCGCCCCCATTCGGTTGGTCGAGCAAGGTCATTTCTTCCACGAAATCAACTAGTGCTTGCGCCTTGAGGGCCTTTCTATTATTGTATTGGATGTCAAATTTGGATAGCTCTAGCGACCATTTAAGCATCTTGCCGGCCATATCCGGACCGCCCAATAGCTGCTTTACGGGCTGGCTCATGCGTACCACAACTGTGTGGGCCAGAAAATAGTGTCTTATTCTTCTCGCATCATTGATAAGGGCGAGGGCCACCTTTTCTATCTATTGGTACCTCAGCTCTGGCCCTTGCAATGCCATGTTCGTGAAATAGATGAATTTATGCCTGTCAAGAGTTTCACGAATGAAAGTGATGCTCACAGCCTCAATTGCGACAACGAGGTAGAGATAAAGGGTTTCCTAGTTTTCTAGTCGGGAGAGGACTGATGGTTCCGACATGGCTTGCTTCAAGTGGAGGAGATCTTTGTTGCATTCCTTGGTCTATTCGAACGTGGCTTCCTTGCGGAGGAGTTTGAAAAAGGGGAGGGCGTGTTGAGCAAACTTGGCTACAAAGCAGGAAAGCGACCCGAGCATCCTGTTGAGGGATTGGATAGACTTTTTTGAGTTTGACGTGTGGAACTTGGAGAAGGATCTGTACTTGTCGAGGTTAGCTTCAATTCCTCGCTCGTACCCCGAACATGCATTTCTCCGGATTAAAGCACATCTTATACCTCCTGGCCTGCTCGAATACTTTCCTCAAGTGGGTCGTGTGACCAGATTCCTCGTTGGACTTCACGATCATGTCGTCCATATAGACTTCGAGCATGTCCCTGATTTCTTCTCGGAAAACTTTGTTCATCATCCTTTGGTAGGTAGCCCCAACATTCTTCAGGCCGAAGGGCATTACGTTATAGTAATAGTTGTTTGATTTGTTCATGAAGGCCATGTACTTCTTGTCGCTTTTTTCCATGGGTATTTGGTTGTAGCCCGACTAGGCGTCCATGAAAGATAACAATTTAAAATCGCCAGAATTATCAACTAGTTTATCTATGTTGGGGAGGGGATATGCGTCTTTAGGACATGCCCTATTAAGATCGGTATAGTAAATACACATTCACCATTTTCCATTATTCTTTCTAACGAGTACAACATTGGACAGTACTTGGCTACCGAGATAAAGTTTGCCTCTATGATGTCTTTTATAGTCTGTTAGACAACCTCTGTCTTCTTTGGAGACTGTCGTCTACGTTGAGCCACCGTGTTAATGGCGGGGTCGATAGTTAGGCGGTGACAGGCCGCGTCAAGGTCTAGCTCGGGCATCTCCGCGACACTCCACGCGAAAAGGTCTGCATTCTCCCAGAGCCATGCTCTTAGTTGTTTCCTCGCTAACTCGGGAAGACCGGTCCCAATCTTCACTCCCCGCTTGGAATCTTCGTTGAGTAAGACAAGCTCAAATTCTCCATTCGAAATTAGGCGCATCAGATGGACAACTTTGTTGCTACTGAAGGGGATGCTCGAGGATGAATGAATCTCTTTTCCCTTTTCCTTCTAAGTCTTCTGGTCATCTTCGGAGAAGCGGCTGTCAAGGTCTATGGAATTGATGTAGAGCACCAACTTTGTCTCTTCGGCGCTGCTATGTAGAGAAGTCTGGCTAGGAGTCTTCGGCCTGGCGACGATGGTATTCAGTCCCTTGGATGCTGCTTCAAAGCATCTCCTTGCAGCTTCGATATCCCCGTGTAGAGTCGCAACGAGGCCTTTAGAGGTGTAGTATTTCATCTTCAAGTGTACTGTTGAAGACACGACCACCAACTCGGCCAGAGTCGGTCGCCCAAAGATGCACTGGTATAACGATGGGCAATCTATGACCAGGAATTGGACCTTGATTGACCTATCCGTTTCAACGTACCCGGAGGTTACGATCAGCTCAACATAACCTCAGGGCTTTGTCATCGACCCATTGAAACCTTACAGGTTAGAACCCACGTAATGAGTCAAATGCAATTCGTCTAGTTGGAGCGTGGAAAATAATTGGGAGTACATAATATCAACTGAGCTGCCTTGGTCAACGAGGATTCGCCGGATGTTAAAACTTGTCATCCGAGCTCTTACGAGCAAAGGGATGCTGGCGTTGGGGGCTCTACCGAGGAGCTCATTGCGGTAGAAGCATATGGGAACAAACTTTCCCTGGGCCCTATCGAGGGTGGAATTCCGATTTGAGCTGTTGCTGATAAGGTGCTCGAATTTTCTTTTGATGGACCCTACTGTCACTTTGTTGAAGCCTCATTCGAAGATGACCATGACGGAGGGAAATGTCTCCCACTGGCTGTGCATGGCGAAATATGGAGGGGCATTGAGCCCCTCGGGGATGTAAAAATCTTCAGGCCGCGATATGCTTATAGCGACCTTAAGGCTATCTTCTTCGAAGGAAGGTACTTCTTCCTCGACCTTTTGGGATTCTTGGGTGTCTGGTCGAGGAACGTCTTTTCGTTTGGCGAACTGTTTCATATGTCCGTCTCTGATGAGTATCTCTATGACATCCTTCAGGTGGATTCAGTCTTCATTCATATGGTCGTGGCTTTTGTGAAACTGACAATATTTAGACTTATCAGTGTTGGGTTTGGACAGTATCTGCTTTGGGAACCGGACTCCCGCCTGCCGGAATTCTGAGTTGGCGCACTCGGTGAGGATCTTTTCCCTTGAAATTGTCAAGGAAGTGTACTCGTGGAACCGGCCAGAGGGTCCTTTGTTGTCCCGGGGTTCACGAGGACTCTTCTCTTCTTTTATCTTCCCGACGGGATGTCAAGGGCTCGTCGGACCTTGAGGGTCGGACATTCTCCCTATGCTTGGAATCACGGGCAGAGTTGACAACCTCCTCCTCTTCGTACTGAATGTACGCTTGTGCTTTGAGGAGGAATACGTCTAGCATTGTTGGGGGCTGGATGACCACGACTTTAGAAAATTCAGTGTGGGGACGGATCCCGCGTTCGAGCAGAAACTTTTTCATGCCATCGATTGTAGAAACCGTGACGACCTCCTTATTGAACCTTTCGATATAGGCTCGCAGGGGTTCATCTCTCCCTTAAATGATGGCTTCAAGGGAGACTTCGGTCTTCAGATGGCGGCAATAGGCCGTGAAGTATCTGGAGAACAGTGTCCCCAGTTGTCTCCATGAGGTGATGGAATCATTAGGAAGTCCTTTGTATCAGGTCATCACCCATTTCCTAAGTATGGTCGGGAATAACCTGCATTTGAAAGCACCCTAGGCGTCGCAGTAATCGAGCAACACATCGATATTTTTGATGTGCTCGTCGGGGTCTGTTGTTCAATCGTATGTGCCCAGAGAGGTGAGTTTCTCTAGTCCCTTTGACAGGCGCACGACCATAATCTTCTGGGACAATGGGCCGCGAGGCTCGTCGTCACTGCTGTTGCTAGTCCACGACGGGGAGCGGGAGTCCCGCCTGTATGTAGGATGGCGGTCTCGTCGGAGAGACGGGGTTCGTGCTCGGTCCTTGGATATGGGCGGAGGCGAACGTTGGGATTTTTCTTGGTGGCTTATTCTGGTCCTCTTAGGTTGTGGGGAATGCTAGTTCCGAGGAGAGATGTGGTCGCGCTTGCAGATGGTCAAGGTCTTTGGCTCCGAAGGTGTCTGACGGTTCCTCTCGCGTTGGGGAGGGGGACTCCGTGGTCGCTAACGCTCCTTCCTCGACGGAGGGGATCTTGGTTGACTGGGCTCTTTTAATGCTCTAATCCTCGCGTTCTGGTTGAGGATTAGGAGGTTGGTCTTGTTAAGGACCTCAAGGAGGGCCACCATGGCCGGGTCGGCGCTAGGCGAAACTGGGATTGACAGGTGTTGCGGGACGAGCGAGACTTCGCTGTGATCTACACGAATAGGGGACGGTGAAGTTGTGGCTTTGTCCCTATGTCAGAGAACTTCGCCACCGCGAGAGGTGGTGGCTCCGTCACCGTGAGTCTTGCTGACGGGGAGGAAAGCAGAGTTGCGAGCATCAAGAATTTTGTCACAGCTCGCCATGATCGGAATTTTGAAGAATTGTTTTGGTCTCGTGTATATGAAAAGAGGAAAGACGAGGATAACAAGTTTCCCACCGACAACGTCATTGATCTTACCTGTTGATCAGAACCTGAGGTGGGTCAAAGACAATCGTCTGTGATACTGGGTATGAAAGAGGAGGAGGGGATGTACTTGCAAGGCACTCCGATGCTAAAGTAAGAAAACGAGTAAGAGAGAGAGAGAGAGAGAGAGAGAGAGAGAGAGAGAGAATAAGTATTGAATATGAGTATATCAGGGTGAATATTGGATACCTGATCCTCTCAAGTGAGAGGGTTTTTATAGTGCCTCCAGCGCTTGGCCATTGGTCCCTATTTTCGGGGCGAGATAATCGTTTCTCGAAGAATAGGTAACTGTCAGAACTAGCCGTTGAAATGGGTAAAAGTGCCAATAACTAGCCGTTGCTACAGGCAGAGAGGTAGTTACGGGCACATGCGTCTTGACTGTTTCTGCATGGTGGAACTGTGCCTGACAGACAAAGATTGACGAAGAGAAGTGCTGTGACCAGGGATAAACTGGTCAGCCTCCCCTATTAGAGGGGTAGAAAGATAAATTTTCTCCTAAATTGATTGAACTTAGATCGTTCTAGGAGTAAAAGCGGATTGAGTCACGCCTAACCATTGGGACAGTCCGAAATTATATATATATATATATATATATATATATATATATATATATATATATATATATATATATATATATATATATATATATATATATATATATATATATATATATATATATATATATATATATATATATATATATATATATATATATATATATATATATATATATATATATATATATATATATATATATATATATATATATATATATATATATATACTACTTTAATATAAAAATTGTAGAAATAATTATTAGTTCTTAGATTTAAAGATAAATAATTGAAATTAAAATATTTATTTAATAACTTACTTATTATTTTCTTAACTTTTTTTAATAAAAGAAAGTGTATTTATTTCTCTAATTATTCATGATACTACTCTACTATGAGAACTATTTATTAGAAACAATAAAGTAGTTTGCTAGTATCTAGTAACGTTAGAATTTCAAACTGATAAAAGATAAATTCGATAAACAATAATATTCCAAAGACACATATGTATCTAACTGAACACAAATTTTGTCGGGTATAGTTAAGGATTCCGAAAATATTGTTATGTGTGACGGTCCCATCCCGTTGCAGCACAAGAATAAATAATTAGCATATGCGAGAAAGATAAAATAATATGCGAAAATAAACACCGTTACGAGAATGTGCCGCGTGTCACTCTTCTTCGTATTTTGAAACCATTCATCCTTCTCCACAATAACACACTCTCTCTCATCACCATCATCATCATCTTCTTCTTCCGATTCAATTCAATCATTTTCATCAGAAATCAGAAACCCTAGTTCTTCCCTCTAAATTTGGATCTGTATTTTTTATTAGTTTATGGTTAATTTCCATAACGTGATTGTTTCTTTATTATTTTTTGTCATGTTAACGTGATTGATTCAATCACTGTGTTTGTTTGTTTGATTGTTCCTGATTTGTGTGAAACTTTGGGAGTTTTATATGATGTGATGTGTAATAAAGGGTTTCAATGCTTGAGCGAGTCTGAGACTGTAATTGATTATCGACAAAACTTTATTATCATGGATAGTCCCACAGCCGTTCGATCTCCGGCCACCACGGCTGGTTCGGGTTCCGGTTCGAACGAGGACGGTCGGCGTGTTAAATTTCTATGTAGTTTTCTAGGTAGTATAATGCCTCGTCCGCAAGACGGGAAGTTGCGGTATGTTGGTGGTGAGACAAGGATTGTGAGTGTTTCGAGAGAGGTTAGCTTTGAGGAGTTGATGGGGAAGATGAGGGAGTTATATGAAGGTGTTGCTGTGTTGAAGTATCAACAGCCTGATGAGGATCTTGACGCACTTGTGTCTGTTGTTAATGATGATGATGTGGTTAATATGATGGAGGAGTATGATAAGTTGGGTTCTGGAGATGGGTTTACTAGGCTTAGGATTTTCTTGTTTTCGCAATCGGAGCAAGATGGTTCGCATTTTATTGATGGGGATGATTCGGAGAGGAGGTATGTGGATGCGTTGAATAGTTTGAATGATGCTTCTGAGCTTAGGAGGCTGCAACAAATGGAGTTTCCGATGATTGGTACGGTTGAGGATATCCTTGTGGGTGATCAGTTTGGGAATCCGATGGGTTTGGAAAATGGGATTCATAGACAGAGAAGTGGGGAAATGGCCATGTCACAGTATAATTTGCATCATATAGGTATTCAGCTTCAGCAACCTATGGGACAGAGGTATAATGAAATTGATGCTCAGTGGAATCCTGGTTATTACTCTCCCAGGCATCATGGTCTTAGTCATCATGACTCTAGATCGTCATTGGTTGATTATCCATCTTCTCCATCTGCAACGAGATACCGTATGCCGTTTCCTGATATACCAGATAAGGGAATTGATAGAGTGCCGGAAGACTATGCTCGGCATCACGGAAATCACCACCATCCTTTGTATGACAATCAGCCGCAGTATCCTGAGAATGTTATGTGGCTGCAAACTGGGGCAGCTCTTGGTGATAAGTCTGGTTTTCAAGGCAACGTTTTTCATAGTTCCCATGGCCATGATGGTAATAATATATGTGAGCACTGTCGAATGAATTTTCCGAGAGCTCAACCACATTTGGAGCATCCTAATATGCCTCCACCTGTTTCCGTTCCATGTCCAGAATGCCACTCAAGCAGGGAAGCTCTCACTGTGAATGTTGATGCCAAGTTACAACCTTCTATGTATCCCAATGATGCTCAGAATCATGAGAGGGCTTGTGGTCTGCAGCATCAGAGTTCTGGAAGAGTGTCTGATCATTATGTTGGTGATGTTCCGATCCTTAATTTCCCTCCTGGACATGGTAGTTTGATTGACGGGCATGCTCTTCCTTCCAGTCATGTTCACCAACAGGTTGGACCTGAATTGGGGGTTGAACTGTTCCCTGACCAAACCATGTCTGCTATGCCACGTCTAAAAATTCCTCCATTGGAAGAATCCAGTGCGCAGTATGGAAATGCACCGTCTACTTATGGAGTAGATAATAATTATGCCATGCCTCGTGGACCTGCACCTGGTTATACTCTTTGGACAAATGGTCCAACTCCAGTTCATATTGGACCACCATACGAGGCAACGACTCTACATCAGCCGGTTGATGGTGTGACAAATGCCGGACTGTTCAGAGGAGAGGGAAGACCAGGTTTTTTCATTGGAACAGATAGTCAAAGTCCTAGGGTTGATTCGTCACAGAAATTTTCTGGTCATGATGGGTCAGCCATCCCAGAATATCCTTATGCAAATGCTCCGAAGTTAAATCCAATTCCCACTGGTCAGGAAATTCAACACCCAATAATTGATGATGCCACCATTCATCCCCCGCACGACAGAAATGCTGGTACATGCTTGGAACACGTGCAGCTGCAAAAATCTTCGCTTAATATCATTCACAATAACGAGGTTTTAAAAAATGGTGCTCATTTGACTGAAGTGGTGATGGGTTTGCAATCTATAAATTTGCTTGGAGAAGGAAAAGAGGCCAAAAGTGAAGACAAGGTTGAAAACTTTAATATGCAAAGGGTATCTTCTCGAGATCAAAATCAAGTTGTTGAAGATGTATCCATCACTGCTGCTGTTATTGTTGAGTGTAATAATTCATCCTCGAAACCTTCATCAGAGTTTGGACTTGTTGAGAAACTGGTTGATAAGGACTGTTCTGCTCCCGGAGATTCTCAGCATTTAGTTGATCAATTCAATATCTTGCCTGAGTTAATTGCTTCTGTTAAAAAGGCTGCATTGGAATGTCATGATGAGGTGAAACCTACAGGTGAAGAGCATGCCAATTGTCAGATGAACAATTCGAATACCAAAGAAGAAACAGAAAAAGAAGTTGAGCCAGTGGTAAGAAATTGAAATGATTTTGTTTTCTTATTTCAAAAGTAAAATGTGATTTTTTTTTCCTTTTGGAGAACAGTGTTGTCTCAGATTGACTTATATTATATGTTATTTGTGTTTATTCGTCATGTAGAATGCTCTCGGTGATTTAGAATTAGACACTGAAAATGACCATGTAGATACTTCTAAAATCGAGCCTACAAAAGCTGAGGCAGAAGCCGTTGCTAGGGGATTGCAGGTTTTCATCCCATCTTACTCAAAACTATTATGTTCATATCACTTTTTGTTTGAGGTCTTTATTTTCCCACATGACTTTGGTTTGATGGTTGGCTGATAATTTCTTTCAGACTATTAGAAATGATGATTTGGAGGAGATCCGCGAGCTAGGTTCTGGAACTTATGGGGCTGTTTATCATGGGAAATGGAAAGGTTCTGATGTTGCCATTAAGAGAATAAAAGCCAGTTGTTTTGCTGGAAGACCATCTGAAAGAGCAAGATTGGTAATATTTGTATCTGATAGTTTTTCCTATTGTTTTAGTAATTGTTATTTAAACTCTGTAGTGATTTCATTTTGGTTGCTGTCCCAGATTGCAGATTTCTGGAAGGAGGCATTGATGCTTAGTTCATTGCATCATCCTAATGTTGTCTCCTTTTATGGTATTGTTCGTGATGGCCCTGACGGGTCTTTAGCAACAGTAACAGAGTTCATGGTTAATGGATCTCTGAAACAGTTCTTGCATAAGAAGGACAGGTAATGCAACACATGCGTGAGTTTACATTTTCTCAATATTTGCAAATATATTTCAAGCTCTGGAGTATGTATCTGAGAATTTTGTGGACTGCTGATTTATGATTTATGTTGTTTTTTTTGTTGTTGAGGAATTTAACAGAACGATAGATCGTCGGAAGAGGCTCATTATAGCCATGGATGCTGCATTTGGCATGGAGTATTTGCATGGAAAGAACATTGTGCATTTTGATTTGAAATGTGAGAATCTATTAGTCAATATGAGAGATCCACAAAGGCCTGTCTGCAAGGTACTCTTACAATAAAATAATTCATATAATTAGATAGTCCTTGAATTCGTATCAATAACACAATGCGTGCTTACATTTATTTATTTATGTTTAACTTAATATTATATATAATATTTTTTATTAAATATACACACACATTTGTACAAATACACACATGCTAACGGAGTTTAAGACAATGTCTATGTGTTTATTCAGATTGGTGATTTGGGTCTATCAAAGGTTAAACAACACACACTAGTGTCTGGAGGGGTACGAGGAACTTTGCCATGGATGGCACCCGAGCTTCTTAGTGGGAAAAGCAATATGGTGTCAGAGAAGGTATTCTTGGCATAGCTGTTTGAATTTGCGTCACTAATATCCATTTCATCTTTTCAGATGATCACCTCACATCTGTTACCTGCTTGTGCTGTAGATTGATGTTTACTCGTTCGGGATAGTCATGTGGGAGTTACTCACCGGCGATGAACCTTATGCTGATATGCATTGTGCTTCAATAATAGGTGAGAACCAAGTAACAAACTAAATACGCAGCAGTTTGTTTTGTTGCGTGTTTTGAGTTATCTTCCTTTTTAAACCACAATGTGATTTTATCGTATATTCTTATTAAAGATGTGTGTGTAAGAGGATTGGCATTATTCTCTTGTAGTTCAAGAGTTATGAAACATTGACACGAACACGATACTAACATGTCGTGTCACTGATAATAAGTAAAGAAAGTGGAATATTTGAATGTAATCAAACCGCATGTATCGGACACCAGACACGGGCTACAAAGATCAGAAGAACATGATACATATCAATGTTTGCTATTGTCTTTGTTTTGTAGGAGGAATTGTGAACAATTCTTTACGTCCTCAAATCCCGACATGGTGCGATCCTGAGTGGAAGTCTCTAATGGAAAGCTCCTGGGCTTCTGATCCTGTAGAAAGACCATCATTTTCAGAAATTTCCAAGAAGCTGAGGACTATGGCTGCTTCAGTGAATGTGAAATAGTTAATTAATCTTGAAACACTCAAACGCCCTTCTTACATTATACGTAGCATAGAATTGGTAATCGAAGGGAAATAAGGCGAAAGCGGGGTTCTTCCCGTTCAAGGCGCCAACAAGCTTAGCTTTTAAAGGAGCATTCAACAACCTTATGCAAGCTTGTATTGTAATATCATATCCTTCCTTGGTTTAGCCTAAACAGTCTTTTATATTCTTGCCTTTGATGGTATTTACCTTAGCACAGTTTAATGCACTATAGCATGGATTTTCTCCGGAAGCGGCATGGTGGGAATATCAGTCTGTCACACTGTGAGTGATTTCATTTATATGTTGTTTCAAATTACAGTTTCTTTTAGTGATGAAAGGTAAATTCTGATTGTCCTATGCCGTTATGCGTGCGTGCAGTTTTACACGTGATAATCAACTGAGGAGGAACCATGCTATCCGGAGGGATGTATATAGTTAACCAACATGTCTCATGTGCTTCATATGGAGAGGATAATGATGAATTATGTTTTCCATTTGCAGATGGAACACATTCATTTTGACATCAGTATTTTATTGAATTGCTTCAATATATTTATATGATATATATTTTCAATCATATGAATCTGCATACTCAATGATGTGTTCTGTCTCTTGAAGCTGTATAAAATAAATGTTTTATTTTTTTAAATATAAAGACTTGAGTATGCTACTACTTAATTTGAGGTTTTTCTCTCTAAATCTAAAGGTTCTTAGCTGTTTTCTGTTTAATAGAGAAAGAAAATAACGCAAACGTGTGCTAATTTGTAGCTTGTGTACATGCTTTGAAAGTCTTGTTTATTGGATCATTGGATATCCCTTGAGAAGTTTGTAGGATCAATTAATCTATGTTTGGGTGGGTGCTTTTGATTAATGTGATTTTAGTAACAATTAAGCTTTTTTCCTAATGATTATGATTATTATATGATGTATTATTGAGTTTCCTTACGAGTGTCTTTCTTTTTGTCTAATTCTTTTTCTTCATAAAGACCTTTTGTCTAAACAAAATAAGATAATTATATCATATTCTGTCTCAGTTAAATATTTACTAACACGACAAAATATAATAATTTAATTCAATTGTTACTATAACATCTCACTCTAAGTTAGATAATATCTTGAACTTGTGTTTGACTAGAAATTAAATATAAAAATAATTTTATTCTAATGATAGTTATTAGAATAAAATTATCTTGCTATCGATAATAATTCGCGATCTTCATTTCTACAACACCATTTACTTGGATATGACGAAGACTTGTTTGAGCGATTGTCATTAGCTAAGAATAATTGAACAACTCCCAATTTTATTCTGCAACAATCTTTACTTAGTTTTACCAAAGTCTTTTACCAAAGTCTTCAATAGAGTATAGAGAAAATCTCTCTCTTATTGGATAACACACGACCAGTATTCATGGCCAAGAAACGATTCTCAAATCCCATGTATTAATCTCCAGATCACAACAGATGGTAGTATAATACTTTCAAACTTGAGATAACATCTCTTGAGCTCTCACGCCCTGCAGCATTAAACACTTAATGCGTATAAATATATCTATAATATCTCAAAACCTTTCTCCCCTTTGACACATATTAAAAAGAGAAGAAAAAATATACAAGCATATAACCACGATAATCTAAAGCCTAAATATAATGTTATACAATAGCGAACTAATCAAGTACCAGAAAATTACATATAAGCAAGATAGCAACGGATACAATTCTAGAAAATTTTAAAGATAATAAATAGAATTTAAGATATCAAATAACATATAAAAATCCTAAAAGAAAGGCAAAACTATGCCACAAAAATATATTATCAAAGATTTTTCATCATAAGTAATATTTAGAAACACTAAAAGATAATATTCAGCAATATATATATATATATATATATATATATATATATATATATATATATATATATATATATATATATATATATATATATATATATATATATATATATATATATATATATATATATATATATATATATATATATATATATATATATATATATATATATATATATATATATATATATATATATATATATATATATATATATATATATATATATTCTGGACTGGACCGATGTCTGGTCCATCGTCGGACAGACCCAAATCCCACCTGGTCAGAAGGCCCAATAAGACCTCATCGACCAACAGTAGAAGATCCGTCGGACACAGACCAGCAGCCGTCGGGCAGGACCTTCATAACTGTCCGACCTATTAGTAATAATTCATATTTTATTATATTACTTTCTTAAGCCCATAAGTTTGTTAGAGGGTATTTTAGTATTTATCTTATTCTAGTAACCCTAGTTTTAGCTTATAAATAGGGTGACAATCATTGTAACCAAATATCATGTTTTGTAGCCGTCATTCTCTTTAATAGAATATTTTCCTATTTCATCATTTATTCTATCTTTGCACCAACAATTGGTATCTAGAGCTCCGGTTCAGATTCATTGGAAAACACGGGAAACACGAGTGAACGTGATGTCTTGTGTGTTTGATTTTGTTTCTCAGATTCTTGTTGAATCTTGAACAAAATCTGATCAGAATTTTTTAATTCTGTGGGTTGGGAAACACTTTGTGAGAAAACTCTGAGTGTATTGTGCAAAGTAGAAGATGAACGGAAACGGCAACATGAACACCAAACTTCCAGTATTTGACGGTAAAAATTGGAATCGTTGGATGATCCAAATGCGTGTACTGTTTGGTGCTCAAGATGTTCTGGATCTTGTCACTGATGGTTATGTTCCGGTAGCAGCAGATGCGACTGATGAACAGAAAAACGCGCAGAAGGAAGTAAGGAAGAAGGATCAGAAAGCATTGTTCTTCATTCATCAATGTGTGGATGTAAACGTGTTTGAGAAGATTGCAGACTCTACAACAGCAAAGGATGCATGGGACACTCTGGTGAGATGTTATGGTGGTGACGCATCAGTGAAGAAGGTGAAGCTTCAGTCATTGAGAAAGCAATATGAGAATCTCAACATGAAGAATAATGAGAAAGTTTCTGAATACATCTCCAGAGTGATTCTGATCACTAATGAGATAAAGGCATGTGGAGAAACTCTTTCTGAAGAAACAATCATGGAGAAGGTATTGAGATCCCTTACCTCTCAATTTGATTACATTGTGGTAGCAATAGCGCATTCCAAAGATCTGAGTACCATGAGAATTGAAGAGCTGCAGAGCAGTTTAGAAGCGCAAGAGTTGCGTTTGACTGAGAGAACTTCTGAAAGGGAAGTAGAGCAGCAAGCTCTGAAAGCAACTTCTGATAGGAGGTATCAGAAGCAGTCAGAAGCCAAGAGAAGATCTGATGGTGGTCAGAAGTCAGAAACCTCAACCTCTGATAGACAAAAGAATGCTCAGAAGGGAAAAGAGAAGTATGACAAGAAGAAGATCCAATGTTACTGTTGTAAGAAGTTTGGTCACTTTGCTAGAGATTGTTGGTCAAACAAGGAGAAGAAATCAAAAGAAGCAAATATAGCCAGAAGTTCTGATGACGAATCTGTGCTATTGATGGCCTCTGAATCTGATGATCTGACAGACTGGTGGTATATGGACACTGGCTGTTCAAATCATCTTACTGGAAACAAGAAATGGCTGGTTGACTTTGAATCTGAAAAGAGAACAAAGATCAGATGTGCTGATGACAAATATCTTAATGCAGAAGGTATGGGAAATGTCAGAGTGACTCTGAACAATGGGAAAATAGCATTGATTCAGAATGTGTGGTATGTACCTGGCATCAGAAGCAATCTGATGAGTGTGAGACAATTAATTGAGAAAGGTTTCTCAGTTACCATGAAGGACAATCTTCTGAAGCTGTATGACTGTAATCAGAAGTTGATTATGGAGTCAGAACAGGGAAGGAATAGAACATTCAAGGTGAATGTCAGAACTGCAGACTCAGAGTGTCTTAGTGCAACAAGTACTGAGAAGGAGAGTGAGCTGTGACACAGAAGATTTGGTCATTTGAATTTCAGAAGCTTACAACATCTGAATTCAAAGAAATTGATACATGGAATTCCTGCAATTAAGAAGCCTGAAAAGTCATGCAAAGTTTGCATGGAAGGAAAACAACCAAGATTGCCATTTGCATCAGAAGTTGCTCCAAGAGCAAAACATGCCTTGGGAGTCTCATACCCTAAATTTGTCCTACCCTTTTGTAAATATTTTCGCACTTATCATTTCATGCCATTTAGACACGTGTCCACCCGAAATTGGGCGTTTTCCAAACTTTATCTTTTTGATCAATTAAGACGTGACACGTGGCCTAAGTTTTTGTGAATATTATTTTCATTTCAATTTTCTAACCTTTTTTCGTTTTTATATATTGCTAATAATGATGATTATTTAGTACATATATTTTATTTTGTTAATATTGCCTTTTTATTAAATATAAATTTTAGTTAGTTTTTATACATTGTTAATATTCATTTAATAGTCACTATTATTATTATCATTTTGTTTATTAATTAGTTGTGTTAATTAATATTGTAAGGTTTAATTTATATTAACAGTTTTGAGTTTTTATTATTAATTTAAAAATTAAAGGAAAACGGATGGAGAGAAAGTTGAAGTGGGATTGAAGGCCCATATTTGGAAGGAGCCCATTAGGGTTTTGGTCTGCGGTGTATTTAAGTGGAAGAAAATTTTAGAGTAGGGAGAAGGAGATTACTGTCCACTGCCTTTCCAATTCCCCTTTCAGCAGACCCTACTCTCTCCTCTCTCGAAAACGGCCGCCCCCAAATTCATTCAAAAAAGACCCTAAAAATTTTCTACTGTTCATCTTCTTTAAGCGAAAACGGCACCGCGGCTTCTTCTCCCCTTTTTCTCAAATCAAAACGGCCACCGCTGACCACACCTTCCTCATAAAATCAAAAGCGCCGCCACCCTTCTTATACCCCAAATCGAAACCCTTCAATCCATTTCCACCTTCTCCCTCACAAAAAAAACCTTAAATCACCACCAATAACTTTATTCCACTCTGAAACCCTCGTTTCGTTCTCGCAAAAAAAGCCAGTGGATCCGAAATGTCGTCACAGCAACGAGTTTCCACCCGTATACAACAGTGTCCCTCAATCCATCACGTGAAGTCGAGATTTCGTTAAGAGAACGTGTGGTGAGCGTAGCTGGGACGCGTATTCTTCTTGTTCGAGAACTTAGCCGTGGAGGCAGCTCGTGAGTTCCACTCGATTGCGATCATCTCTGCGGTAACTTCAGGATTGTTTTTTTTTACTGTGTTTCTGGTCTGGTATTGAAGTTCTGATACAATATGAGCATATAGTTGTGTAGATTAATGGTTTTGCTTTTATTTACAGCTTCTATGTTGCCCTGTTTTAGAAGATTTCTATTGATTAAAATTCTATGTTTGAGTTTTTATGTTGTGGCCATAGAACAATTCCCAGAATACTGATAATTTTGAAATCCTGTTTTGGTTACCGACATGCTTGTTAATCGACTCTGCAACGTGGTTGTCGTATATGCTTGTGGTATTTTGGAAATGGTTTCAATTTTGCAGCATTACGTTAAATCGACATAGGTTGATATACCTATTGTTAAGTTTATGCAGTTTATGCATCAGATGTGAACAATGCAGAGTGTCATAGCCATTGATTATCCGGATTCAGTTTCGGTCCGTATTCGTGCGTCCTGTTTTTTTTTCGTCACAACATTGTGAACTTATTTGTTTTGGAACCATGCTGCAAGTATATGTTTTCCTGTAATAAACTCTGTTGTCTTAGGCTTGTTTTGGTTTAAATATAATGTTTCTTCTTTTTGATAATGATAGTTGTGGACTTCGATACTTTGATGCTTGCCGTTTTATGCTTTTGATTACGCACCCATGCTGGTGTCAATCAGTTCCTGCTTGAGTTTTGATAGTGATAATGTTTGCCTTGCGCTTATTTCAAACTATTTTTATGATGCGTACGTCACATTGTAAATAACTCTGCTGCTATAATATCCATGAAGAAGTACCCTTTGGTGACTAATATAATTTGCTACAAATACTTTTACTATAGCATATATGGTTGTAACTACCTGCAATTTCCCTGCCTTGTGTTATCTTAACTTTTGTTTATAACCTTAAATTTAAGATTAACAATTCATGTATGTAAATTATGTTTGTAGTAAAGTTATTAATAGGTACTGTGATGTATTGTTTTAAAATATTGATTTAGTGGATATTAGGCTGATTATTTTTTTTTAGCGTAAATCCATTTTCTTCATCAAGTCAAGCGTACCAATTAGTTTGTTCATCATATGTTATAATTGTTATTACAAATGGACTTTCCATGAGAATTTTAATCTCAATATTTCCAATTAAAGAATACACTTTTTCAATTATTTAGTTTTTATGTAAGACAATTCAAAATATTTTCTAAGCATAAATTATGGACTATTTTAAAGTGTATTTTCAAAGTTTGATTAATTATTATCTTTAATTCTAATTCAATTCATTTTTTATATTAAAATTATTTTTTAAAACCATTTTGAAACATGTCTATTCAAGCTATTTTCTTAATTAAATCATTTTCAAAATTCTATTTCAATTTTTCAACACTAAAATTATTTTTTCAATCAAATCACGAAAAAATTAAATTCTTGAAGTCAAGCATTTCTTGGATTTTTGGATGATCATTAGCGAGGTGTACACCTTAAATAATGTATTATTCAACTTTTCGTATTTAATACACTCTTTTTGAACAAAGAGATATCATAGGAATCTAGCATTCTGTGTGATATTTCTGTCGTTCCTTCAAACATTCTCCAAATGAAAAAGGTGTCGTCGAGATCTAGCATTTCGATAATACCCCAATTAATTGGTTGTGAGGCCCGCGTCTCATTTATCAAATAATTGTCATTTCTCTCATTTTCAAATCCAATCTCATGTCCTCACATCTCGTACCTTAAACTATTTTCATACCTCATTTCACTTCAAATCTTTTTCAAACATGTTCTCGATCAAACTTCGAAGGAAGGAGGTTCTTGGAGTCTAGCATTCCTTGAATTTTCGAATGAATAGCTCTCGAGGCACGCCCTTTGGGTTGTTATTCACTCAACCTTTCGACTTTTTTTCAAACTCAAACATCTTCCAACATTCTCCTAAGTCGATTGCTCGTCCGCATTCGCAACCCATTTCTTTCACAATTCCTCGTGGTCTCGATATTAGGAGCACCCTCAGGGACTAATATCGTTTCTCACAACCTTAACCCTTGACACGTCGTCAAGTCGGTTCCATCTTCAATCAAATCTTCGACACGGCGTCGAACCAGTTCAAAACAATTCCCTTTTGGCCTCGCATGCCATTCTTCGATTCGATCCTTTCACAAAACATTTTTAAAAACTTACGAAAGAGGGATATTCTTAGAATCTAGCATTCTTTGAATATTCGAATGAGTAACTCTTGGGCGCGCCCCCGAGTTGTTATTAGTTCATTCTTTCGTTTTCAAAATATCCAACTCTTTATCTCCAACCTATTCAGTCAATTCCCGAAAGAACTGAGTTCTTGGGATCTCGCATTCCTTGAATTCTTGAGTGACAAGCTCTTGAGGCACGCCCTTAGGTTGTTTGTCAGTCACTCTTTCGTCTTTTTTCTCAAACTTCCAACCAATTCAAACCTCATCTTTTCGTGGTTGTTACCACGAACTACGGACGCTCTGATTCTTTATTCATTCCTGAATGTAAGATACGTAGGCACAAGATTGCGATGATCTTGGCGAGCACACTTCTATCCATCTCCCATTTCCCCCCATCCTTTCCCGTAGTCGAACTACGACGCTCTGATTTCTCATTCTCGTCCGAATGAGCATACGTAGGCACAAGGGCCCCAATCCTTGGCGAGCACCCTATCTTCTAACCACCCATCTCTCCTTGGCGTCTTTAACCTTTTAAAACCTATCAATTCTACCTTTAACAACGAGAAGAAAACAAGTAAACCTAAACAACACTCCCCACAATTACCTTAAGAGGTTCCCGTCGAGTACGACGGACGTGAGGGGTGCTAATACCTTCCCCTCACGTACCCGACTCCCGAACCCGGAACTTGGTTGCGACAGCCCTGTTCCTATCCTTTTCCCGTCGAGTACGACGGACGTGAGGGGTGCTAATACCTTCCCCTCACGTAACCGACTCCCGAACCCGGAACTCGGTTGCGACAGCCCTGTTCCTGTCCTTTTCGTTTTAAGAGGTTTTCTCGATATTTTCCTCTCCCGTTTATTCGGGAAAAATAAAGTTCGGTGGCGACTCTGTCGAACCGCATTTCCGCGCACTTTCGCGCGAGGGTCGTATTCTCCGAAATGTCTCCGTGATTTTTCGAGGTGTGACAGGTGGCGACTCTGCTGGGGAAGCATTGCTCCATGCAAAGAGAGAGTCGAGCCTATCTTTTGGTTTGTGAGGAGTGTTTGTTTTATTTGTTTCCTTTTTATATTTGTTCTCTTGTATAGTTTATTTGTGCTTGTTATCTGGGCTTGTTGGTTTTTGGGATGGCATCATGAGTAAAGCTCTACGTCCGAGCTTTGGTAAAAGCAGAGAGAACACATAGTTTAGAATTGGTAGTCGAGTAGTGTTAGTCTCCGAGGACTCGCTCCTTGTGGGCCTAGCATGAAAGCTCCTCCAGAGGAGACCTATTCGTAGATCTCGTTGTAACGCAGCTAGCCTGTCGCACGACTTGATTAATGAAGGGTCCGTGATTCTGGGAACCTTTTGTTAGCACCAGTTCCGATATTGGTGGTCGTGTAGTGTTAGTCTCCAAGGACTTGCTCCTTGTGTGCCTAGCACGAGGACTCCGCTCAGGAGAGACCTTATCGTCATTATTGTCGTAATGCAGCCAGCCTGTTGCGTGACGCTAATACGACTAGTGTCCGTGATCCTGGGAACCAAACATAGAAACCATCCCGTGAGTGGGATTATGGGTAGAATGTTTAGACCTTCCTGTATAGGTTGTACCTGTCACTTTTCTTTGAGCAGGAATTATGGTTACTTATCTGTTACAGTTACCAGCTTCAGGAATTGTTTGATTGTGATCCTGTGATCCTGGATCTTGTATCTTGCATTGCATCTTGCATATCATTTGCATTGCATTTCATATGTTGTGCATTTTACATTTCCAGTCCTTCAACAGAATCTTATGTCTCCGCTCCTTCTTCTCCAGTAAATCAAGCTGATTCCTCGACACCAGTACGCAACTAGAGCCAATACCAGACGTATGATGGAGCAGATTCAACAGGAGCAAGTCGCCTTCAGGGAGGAGTTGGATTCCATGAAAGGAAAGATCGACCAGATCCTCGAAGCCATCCTCACAGCCAGGAGAGAGGAAGAACAACGTGAAGCCGCCGCTGTCGTCAACCACAATGGACAAGGGTCTACTGCCATCCCTTTGGTTCAAATTCCAAGTTCTCATGGGATGCCGCTGAACTTCAACAACGCAGTCGAAGGAAATACTTCTCAACCAATCCCAGCGCCTGGAGTTACCGTTGAAGTTATCCCGCACGCCCAGCCTGCTACTGTGCAAATCCCGGTTCCTCATGTCGAAGATACTCTGATGGATAAGTATGACGATGTTCAGAATTATCATGCTGCTATCCCCATCGCCAGTCCTGTTGCTGCTCAGGATTCTGAAGCCATGAAGATGTGCCGAGATCTAGCCGAGAAACTCCGAGCCATGGAGGGGCACAATTCAAATTCTTTCAGTGCTTTGGAGTTATGCTTAGTGCCTGATGTTGTCATTCCTCCAAAATTCAAAGTGCCCGAATTTTCGAAGTACAAAGGTCTCAGTTGCCCAAACATTCATCTGAAGATGTACTATCGCAAGATGGCCGCCTATGCCAGAGACGAGAAGCTCATGATCCATTGCTTCCAGGACAGCTTGTCTGGGGCATCACTCGAATGGTATATGCAGCTAGAACGTAGTAGTGTGCGCACTTGGGCCGAGCTAGCGGATGCATTTGTCAAGCAGTACAAGTACAACACTGACCTTGCTCCTAACCGTACTCAGCTTCAGAGTATGACTCAGAAGGACAACGAATCCTTCAAGGAGTACGCACAACGATGGAGAGAGCTAGCCGCAAGGGTGCATCCACCTCTTGTTGACCGTGAGTTGATTGACATATTCATGGGTACTTTGCAAGGCCAGTACTACGAAAAGCTGATCGGTAGCGTCTCCGCTGGATTCTCTGACTTGGTGATCGTCGGTGAGAGAATTGAGGAAGGGCTGAAGAGTGGAAAGATCCCAGGAGGTTCTAACAGTCAGGCTAATGCCAAGAGGCCTTTTAATGGATACAAGAAGAAGGAGGGCGAAACAAATGCCATCTTTGTGCAGAAAGGGCAAGCTTCTCAACAAGCTCCTCCTATGCCTTATCAAGTTCCCTACTATCAGTATCCATATGTTGCTGCTGCGCAATATGCTCCAATGCCTTATCAGCCAGCTGTTCAAGCAGCGCAAGCTCATGTGCCACGGCAACAGGCTCCTCAGCAACAAGCCTACAACCAACAAGGATATCAGTATCCTCCTCAGCAACAGCAGATGCAAGCTACTCAGCAACGACAAGGTGCTCGCCCACAGCGTCCGTAGAGAACATGGAGGCCAGATAGAGTCTTTGATCGTCTACCAATGCCATATGCCAAAATCTTTGCTCAGTTGATGGAGAAGAAGGTTGTTGTTCCAAGAGATTTAGCTCCTCCAACCATCCTCCCTGCCGATTACGATGCAAATGCTCATTGTGAGTTTCATAAGGGCGCTCCAGGTCACACCATTGAGGACTGCAGGGCTTTCAAGCATATAATTCAAGACATGATCGACAGGGATACTATCAACTTCAATGGGAAGTCCCCAAACATCATCAACAATCCGATGCCACCAGTCAACTAGCGCCAACATCAAATCAATTCCAGTCAAGTTCATTCCCCGAAGAAGGCAGTCATGTTGCCATTTCACTATTCGCAGCTTCTTATGTTTTGTCTTTGTTTTATTTAAGTATTGTATGCTTTGAACAATTGCCATTCGTATTTGGTTTTCATTAATGTATCGTCTATGCATGTTTCGAATTAGTTATGTCGTATTCACTCATTTTTCGCTTATCACCGACACATCTCTTTACTCCACTCTATTCACTGTTGTTTAGCATGATTTGAGGGAGGATGATGAAAACGAGATACCCATAATTGTAAATCGTATGCTTTCAGACCGAATCTCGTCAATGATGTACAGGCATTACTTCAATTCCCCAAACACTGGAGATATAAGGAGTTAATCCCTAGTAAACCACTTCGAGCCTAGAAGTAGCAGTTTCCTTCGGATATTCAAACCCTTACACTCAACCTGGGGCAGGGTAGTGTTCAGTTAATCCAATTCCACACTCGAATCAACAAGCAAAATCCAGAAGACGGTCGTTCATCAAAGACCCATACTATGGCAGTCACAACAAAATCAAAAAAATCAAAAGTCAGCTAAGTCAGACACCTTAGAGGGGACTTAGGCAAAATCAAGGCAATCCCGATGGATCTGACAAGCAAAGTCAATATCAAAAACAAAGCAAAAGAGGACCCCGAAATTCTCAACAAAAACAAAATGAGATTCAGTGGCCACCCAAGTCAAGGGGCACTGACATCCATCAAAAAAGCCAAAATAAGGTGACTGCCGCGTCGGGCCAACCTTGAATCATCAAGTTTACACCGTCAAGGCAAGTGTAGGATTAACTGAGCGTAGGATTGGAGATCATTACGGAGAAGGGATGGGAACAAATCATACTTTGAGCCTAATAACCTTTGTTTCATAACCGTGAACCAGACCACGTTACAACCCTTGAAAGACCTAATTGAGATGAGGTTCATTCTGAAAGCATATCACCGCGAGGTTGCGTAACCTGACTCCTCACATGATTTCTAATCATCAATATTGGTGTCATTTTGCTTGTTGTATCTTTCACAACCAATCAAATTAGCACAACGTCTGGGCTAGCAGTCCATTCGTCTCAATATCACGACACTTCAATAAAACGATACTTTTCCAAAACTTACATCGAACTTTGCATTAATTATTACCATTTGTGAATGTACAATTATATCTGCAAATCAGTGCTAGGTACTCAAAGACACTCCAGCAAGAGGCAATCAAGGAAGAACTTGACTTTCAGTGGCGTACACGAAGCAAGATTACCTCAGAACCCACAGGCTGGGGCAAAACACTCAACAGCTCGAGCAGGGGCAAGTCATCCGAGTTCAACTTCCATATGTCAGAACTGGTTAATCTGGGGCAGACTATTACCATGTTCAGACTGGGGCGAGACCAGGTCGTCCTGACCAACAAGCAGAGTTGCAATATTCTCTGATGCAAATTCACAATCGTCCAAATATCCCAGACTTGGGGCATCAAGGACATATTCTGCTCCAATCATAGCATTTTCAGCAAACTGCGTGTCGAGGAAGTTAACCCCTCCCACCACCCGAAGTCCAATCCGCATTGGCAACTACCAGAGGCCACCACGCTGGCATTTCCGCTCACATTACCCGTCTGCAATCATATGCATCATACGCATCTCATTCTCTATCATAAGCATCTTGCATCATATGCATACTCCAATCATACCACATTTCCCCAGCTCTTGCGTCTCCGCTCGTCAGCATTTGCATTTGCACGTCCACTCATATAGAATATCATTTATCATCCAACATTCATATATGCAAGTCAAGGTCCAGGATTAATCTCGAAGATTTCCAAGACCGTCGACCGCCCAGTCAAGGGGCGTCGTCCGCAAGATGGCGGGTTTGTCCCACGATTTTCAAGAGCTTCAAAGCAGTCATCAACCCAGTCAGGGGCAATCTTCTGCAATTGTGGGTTTCTCCCACAAAATTTGAAGTTATTCAAAGCAAGATCCAACCCGAGCAGGGGCATCTTCAGCAAAACCGTGAGCGTTCCTCACAAAGTTGTTCAGCCTTTGTTAAGCAAGACAAGGCATCAAGACAAATTCAGCCCAGTCAGGGGCATCCTCTTCAGAACTCATGGGCGTAACCATGAAATCATTTCAGCAAATTATGATCTCCAAGCAAAGACGGTGGGCGTACCCCGTCGACTCATTTCAAATTCAATCTTCTTCTCAGGGGTTCCCCAATGAGTAGTGTTCAACAAGCGTGACCGTTGTCATTTGCCTTACTATCATCCTTTCGGTGATAGTCGAACTTCGTCAGTTCAACCTAGCCTGCATCCTTTTGATGTTGGTAAACTTCAAATCTGTGTTGTCCTATCATCCTTTTGGTGATAACGACTTGTTTTGTTTGTGTTTTCACTCTATCATCCTTTTGGTGGTAGGTCTGATACTTCGTCGGTATCAGATTGCGCGATGTTTTATTTGTGTGTTTGCTCTACCATCCTTTTGGTGGTAGGTCTGGTACTTCGTCGGTATCAGGTTGTGCGATATTTTATTTGTGTTTTCGCTCTATCATCCTTTTGGTGGTAGGTCTGGTACTTCGTCGGTATCAGATTGCGCGATGTTTTCTTTTATGTTTTCGCTCTGCCATCCTTTTGGTGGTAGGTCTGGTATTTCGTCGATATCAGATTGTGCGATGCTTTCTGTTGTATTTTCGCTCTACCATCCTTTTGGTGGTAGGTCTGACATTTCGTCGATGTCAGATTGTACGATCATTTGCTTGTCTCGCTCCGTCATCCTTTTGGTGGAGGGTCTATCATGGTCATTAGTGATAGATTGTGCGATATTGTTTGGCGTGTGTTTCGCTCCGTCATCCTTTTGGTGGGGGGGTCTATCATGGTCATTAGTGATGGATTGCGCGATATCTTGTTTGTGTTTCGCTCCATCATCCTTTTGGTGTTGGGTCTATCATGGTCATTAATGATAGATTGTGCGATATTGTTTGGCGTGTGTCTCGCTCCGTCATCCTTTTGGTGGGGGGTCTATCATGGTCATTAATGATAGATTGTGCGAATTTTGCGTGCCTCGCTCCGTCATCCTTTTGGTGGGGGGTCTATCATGGTCATTAATGATAGATTGTGCGTTTTGCTTTGTGTTTCGCTCCATCATCCTTTTGGTGTTGGGTCTATCATGGTCATTAATGATAGATTGTGCGATATTGTTTGGCGTGTGTCTCGCTCCGTCATCCTTTTGGTGGGGGGTCTATCATGGTCATTAATGATAGATTGTGCGATATTGTTTGGCGTGTGTCTCGCTCCGTCATCCTTTTGGTGGGGGGTCTATCATGGTCATTAATGATGGATTGTGCGAATTTTGTTTGTCTCGCTCCGTCATCCTTTTGGTGAAGGGTCTATCATGGTCATTAATGATAGATTATGCGATAGTGCTTTGCTTTGCCATCCTTTTGGTGGTAATAGCTGTGTGTGTTTCATCCCATAATCCTTTTGGTGATGACGACTTGTGCCAGCTGTTGCACCCCAAAATTTGACCAACAATTATTTATTCATTGAGTGTTTGAAAGTGGATACCTTCATCAGAAAGTTCAAGAGATCCTCAGAGGAAGTGGATTGAAACCAGGGTTGTGTGCTTCATAGCTTGAGAGTTGTGGGTGCCCCTCAGATGATTCTGAGACTTTGAGAATGAACTTGATGTTTTGGGAAAGCCTATGAGATGTCTTGATAGCCTTCATGAAGCCCAGAGAAGTCATTATGCAAGAGTTCAGAAGATTCAACCATGAATGGTAGAATTAGGGTTTTGACTGGGTCTACCCTAGATTAACTGAAATTTGGAGAAGGTTGTGACTTAATCCAAGGGCCATGAGATCATGGAATGATGCATAGAGATGTTATAAAGATGATTCCTAGACCAACTCATCATGATTGAGGAGTTTGAGAAGTTTTGAGTTAGGGTTTCTGAGGATTGTCAGTGGAAAAACCCTAATTTGATCCCTATCTTCCAGGCAGTTTTAGCTCAAGATGTGATTGATATATCACCTTCCCCATAACATGAATGTTGTATAGCTTGTTCTAAGCTTTAATTTGAGTGGTGGAAGTCCTTGATAGGAGTTACAGAGCCCAAGTTATGGTTTTGACAAATTACAGGTCAGCAGAGGTGTGTGAATCTGGGTCCTTGAAAGTCACCCAACTTGCAGACAACTTTTGCCCTAGTAGGAGGATTCCTATGACTTCTTGGTCAACATGAATGTTGAAGAGCATCTTCTTAGCTTTAATTTGAGTGGTAGAAGTCCTTGATTGGATTTGTGGAACTCAACTTATGGTTTGAACAAGACAGGGGTATTTTGGTCATTTGTCAGTTATAGGTCATTTTAGCCAATGCCTAAAACTCCTATTTCCAAGCCTCAAATGGAAAAACTCAAAACATGAAAGTTGCTCAAAATGTGATTTTAAGTCTAGAAAGAAGGTCACAAATTGTAGGAAAAGCTCATAGCATGAAGTTACATGATTGGTCCAAAATGAACTAAAAATGGCATATAAGTTTGAAAAGTTGAATTTGAAAAGTGATTTGGAAGATCCACAAATCCAAAATAGGTCATCCAACATATCATTTTGATTGGAAAAATCATTTTGAGAACATTGGTTTAGCTAGAATTTTGATTTGAAGCTTTAAAATGGGTGATGCTTTGAAAAGTTGTTACTTGAAAAAGAAGGCAATGTTGAAAAACCCTACACAAGCCAAAGATGAGCTTGTTTTTCACTCATCCCTTCTCAATATCTCATGTAAAGATACTTTAAGACTAAATGGCAAGGCATGAGGCATGAGATGAGAGAAATCCAACTTGTCCCCACATGAGATTTTCAAGAACTTTCCACACTTTTCTAGATGATTCTAGAAGGATCCAGCTTCTTCCATCCATCATTATAAGAAGGATGATCTTCATAGTGTTCAAGGTTGGTGATAGCAAGAGGATTCAGAGAGGAGAGAGAGAGAGAAGCATCCATTGAAGAGGTTCCTTCAACTTCAGGCAACTCTGAATTTCTTCCACTACAAGCCATCTCCACCATCACAAGTGCAAACAGAAAGTTTCTCACCATTGGAGGATCATCTTGAAGCAGTTACAAGGCCTGAAACCTTCTCCTCATACCTTCTCCATCATTCCTTGACAGGTTCTTTCTCCTCCTTAATCCTCTTAATTTATGTAGTTTTAGTTCATTCTTTAGGTGTAGAATTAATGTGCTAGGATAGAGGATCAAACCCTAGGAGTTTGAGAGCTCTGTGTGAGGTTCCATGGCAGGTGAGTGATTCTTTAATCTTCAAGAACTAGCTGTTTAAGGTGTTTTAAGTAGCATGAATTAGGTTAGAATAGCTAGGGTAGCATGTAGAGCAAGTTTAGATCCTTAGGTTGAAGCTTCACCATGGTTGATCTCAGGTGAACATGGTGGAACCATGATCTTGATGTCTTCTGTTAGAATTATCTAGGGCGAGTTAGGGGAAAGTGCGCGTATGGTTGTGTTGCTCTTGAATAGTAGAGGATTTTTCGTTTTGGAATCGTGGCGTTTCGCGGCCTGAGCAGAGAGAACGAGGGGGAGGAAGATGAGTGCATGGAGGAGAGGGTTTCTGAAAACCCTAGTTTTGTTTGGGACGATGAAGGAGGTCCATTGGATTGGTCTCAAGGTTTGACAAATTAATCTCATCCAACGGCTGTGAGTGAATCTGAAGATGGAGGGAAAATTCAAAGGAGATGAAACGCGGTCGTTTCACTTAAAGCCACTCTGGGCTTAATTCGCTATCCCCACCCCCCTTTTATCTGGCCCAACTGAATTGAACAAGCGCGTGGTGCTATTCATACCCCCCTTCCCCTTTTAATTGATTTAATTGTTTTAATTTTCTTTTAATATTTTTCTGTTTTAGAAAATTCATTAAAAAATGGAAAATAACTCTTTTTTAATTCTTGTTTTTTCTATGAGTAGATGATAATGTGTAGAAAATATTAAAAATAAAAGTGGGATTTTATTTTTAAGTTTAGTATTTTTAATAGATTTTTCTTTTAAAAAGCTTTTATAATGTTTAGTTTGGTATCATGATTTTGTAAGAATTGTTTTAGGACCTTCCCTCAGGGTTTTTAATCCATTCTTTTTTGGGCAATTAGATGATGAATCATAGTTCCCCATAGGATTTATTCTAGAATTTTAGAATTAAATTTTGATTAGTTTAATTAGGGTAGATGTAGGGTATCCTAATTAGGGTTTAGATTGTGTTTAGGTGATGAATTCCTTTCTTTGATTGAGTTTTGTCTTGATTTTTAGGTAGAGGCCTATGTAGATGTTATGAATAGACTTTGTAGACCCTTGTGAATAATTTTTAGATTTTTCCCCCTTAGTTTAGCATTTTTAGGTATTTTCTGAAGTTGCCTATTGATGTTGTCTGTGCTGTGGTTATCTGTTCATTTTTGGGGGTCATTTTGGGGAATTTGTTGAGGGGCTTGTGTTGCCTTGAAGACCTTGATGGAGAGCATCATGAAGTGAAGATTGTAGATCAAGATTCAGAGACCCAGAGCTTGGATTGTCCCCTGTCTGTGAGGTTTGAGATCCTGAAGTTTGAAGGAAGTTCATGGTACTTTCCTGAGGAAGGCACTATGAATGACTTTCATTCTTCCTTCTCACCTCTTTCTTAAGTATCCAATGATGTTGGAGCCAACTTGTGAGTTTAATTTCTCCTGAGGAGGAATGTAAACTGATCACATGTTGTTGAGCCACATGGGATGCAACTCCTAAGTGGAAGCCTCCTAGTACTTTCCTGAGGAAGGTCCTATGGGTCTATTCATTTAGTTCCATTAGTTTGTCTAGGATTTCTCAAGTATCCAATGATGTTGGAGCCAACTTGTGAGTTTAATTTCTCCTGAGGAGGAATGTAAACTGATCACAGTTGTTGAGCCACATAGGATACAACTCCTAAGGGGAAGCCTCCTAGTACTTTCCTGAGGAAGGTCCTATGAGTCTATTCACTTAGTTCCACTAGTTCAGATAGGATTTCCTAAGTATCCAGTGATGTTGGAGCCTGCTTGTGAGTTTAATTTCTCCTGAGGAGGAATATAAACTGATCACAGTGGTTGAGCCACATAGGGTATGACTCCTGAGTATACACCTCCTAGTGCTTTCCTGAGGAAGACACTATGAGTCTGCTTGCTTAGCTCCCTTTCTTTGGTAAGCTTGTTCTAAAGCTTGAAGACTGGGATTGAATTCTCTTGTTTAGGTTTTTGCTTTAGTGCTTAGATTTGGTTCAGATTCTGTGATTAGGGTTAGAATTAGAGAGTAGATTCTTTCTTTCTCAAGCATGTGTGTTTGTTTGCCTGTTGGCACTTCATTTCCTTTATCTGGTTCATTGCTTGATAGCATGTTGTTATTTTTAGTATGATTACTGTTATTTCATGACTGGCTTGAGGTCGAGACGAGCTTGTGGAGGTTGAAGCCCCACACACATTTCCTCCCTCACTTGCATTTGCATGCATTTTTACCGTTTAAAGCTGATGCTTTTGTCTGTTTTGGTGTATCATTGGCATGATCCCTTAGGACTCTCATTTCCTTTGATAAGGATTTGATGATAGACTTTTAGGTTGAAACCTATGCATGACAACTTCTAGGAGTTCCCTGTTCAAACCTCAACCATAGGATGAATCTATGGCATGATAACAGTAGGACTTGATAGTCTCCCTCCTAGTTGAGCCATTTTTCCCGCAGTTAGCCGAACTACGTTTGTTCTGATCTTTCATACCAGATGAAAGTACGTAGGCATAGGATGCGATATCCTAGCGAGCAACCTTCCCCGCCTTCCCCCGTAGTTAGCCGAACTACGTTGACTCTGATTTCTCATTCTCTGATGAGAATACGTAGGCATAAAGTGCGACGCTTTGCCGAGTCATTTTTCTTTTCTTTTTCAGCCAGCCTTGATAGGTAGATAGATTATAACCAACCCGTCCAAGTAAACACACAAGCGAGGATCCCGTCGAGTACGACGGACGTGAGGGGTGCTAATACCTTCCCCTTGCGTAACCGACTCCCGAACCCAGACAATGGTTGCGATGACCTTGTCTTACCCTTATTCGTCAGGTTTTTCCGATCGTTTCCTTTCCCGCTCTGAGGGATAAATAACGAAAGGTGGCGACTCTTCTGTCATGCCGGCACCTTATTTTCGCGCAAGCGACAGCTGGCGACTCTGCTGGGGACAGATAGCATCTAGGGACTTTTCCCATCCCTTATGCTGGGACCGTTTCCCATCCCCTACGCGAGTCAATCCTATCGTTTGTGTGTTTGCTTGTTGGGTTGCGTTTATTTATCGCATTTTTACTTCCCGCACTTTACTTCCCGCATTTTATTTCCCGCATTTTATTTCCAGTTGATATGATTATCTGTGCTGCTGTGGGGGAGGGATGTTACTGTGAGTGAAAAGCCGGACCTGGGCTTGAGTACACACCTAGATATAGTTGCGGAGAAGTAGTAGACGAACCTGTCTGCTGAGCAGGCACAGTTCCCTACGAAAATCTGCGCTCAGACGAGATTCTTGCAGAGGTGCTCCTTTCCGGTCCTGAGGATCTGAGGGGAGTCCAGACGTGAGGATTGTCGACTCTGGGGACCGATCATTTGGAAGTCAGCTAAGAGAGGCCTCTTCATGACCTGACGATGCCACTCCTTCTGGGAATCGTATTGTCACTCATGAAAGTCTGTGACGCTGACGACCGCATAGGATGCCGTACCTTTATCCGTGGATTAGGTCCATACCTGTGAGTGGGGTTGGGGTATTGCAGGAAACTTTGACCTCCAGACCACCTGGTTTTCTTGACAGTGAATCAGTTATGTTGAGTTCTCAGTTGCAGAGATGTTCTTGATAGAGCAAGGGTTTGATCAGAGGATTTTATCATCGGGTGTTCGTCTGTTCCTGATAGAGCAGGTTCCAATCAGAGTATTGTTATCAGAGGTTTGTTCTGGATGGAGCAGATTTTTGAGTGGGGTCTGAGGATCTCGTCAGCGGTTGTTATTTTGTTCTTGATAGGGCAGATTTTAAGTGGGGTTTGAAGATCTCATCAGCAACTGTGTATTTGTTCTTGAGAGGGCAGATTTGTGATTTGGGGTCCGAAGACTTCATCAACAGATATTCCTTGATCTTGCATCCGGGGTCTTTATTATCAGGCCTTCGTTCTTGTCAGAGCAGAATTTTGATCTCGATCCTACCAGATGGTTATTCACAGCGGATCAGATCAGTGGTTTTACACCGGGGTTTCCTTCTCATCAGCGACTGTTGACATCGAATCTCCACAGCAGCCACCCGGATATATTGTTGCATGCCTGCATTTTGCATTAGCTTGCATAATCATTCCGTTAGCGTGTGTCTGTGACAGGTACCGTTTCCCTGATCCAAGATCTCTCATTGTGTTACTGCAGCTGTTCTCAGAAAGACTGTTGCGTATGAGTTCTCGGTCCTTGATGTGTCGAATCTGACTATTGCTATGTGAGGTTACTATTTCCATGATTGGGCCCAGATTCCTCTCCTTATTATTATCAGCAGGTGCCAGGATCGGGGGAAATTTCTCAAGCACACAGACTCACGCATGCATCTGCATAAAGCATTTTTACATGACATACATTCTGCTGCTTTTCCTAACCCTTGATGTTGACAGGTTTTTCAGGTACTCAGGTTCCGAGCTGCTTTCGATCTCCAGGATTGATCAAAGATTCATCCACCGCTACTCAACTCGCGCCAATCAAACGAGAATCATGGACCAGGTACAGTCAGATGTTCAAGAGCTTCGTGAACGGATGGATCGTTTTATGGAGCTGATGCAAGTAGTTGCGAATGGGCAAGATCAGCTTCGTACTTTGGTTCAACCTCTCATCTCCAGGGTTGACAGTAATGGAATACTTCATGGCGGGGCCGTGCCCACTCCTCCTCAAGGGGATACCCCACAGAACGTTGTTCCTGCTGCCGGGGGCAACGGCAGTGCTAACGGCAATCTCATGACTAATCTCGGACTTAACGCGGCGGGCGCCGTCAATGGTGGTTTGGGAGCCAATGTTAACATGGGGCCGGTCAACGGCAATGTTGGTGCAGGAAATATGGTGGTGCCTCAACCGTGGCTGGAGGACCATCAGGACGACATATTCTCTCAGAGAGGTGCAGAGGCTGAATTGACTGCTGAGGCTCGACTCAGGTTCAAGGCGCTGGAAGACAAAATGAGAGATATAGAAAATCAGAACGCATTGGGCGTTGACATGGCCAAACTCGGGTTGATTGCTGACTTTAAAGTACCTCACAAGTTCAAGGTGCCTATCTTTGAGAAGTATAGGGGCACTACTTGTCCCCGTGTTCACCTCCGATCTTATTACAGAAAGATGTCCGCTTATTCTGACGATGAGAAGTTGCTGATGCACTTCTTTCAGGATAGTCTTTCTGGCCCATCGCTCGAATGGTATATGGGTTTGGAGCCCGCTACTGTGCGCACCTGGAAAGATCTTGCAGAAGCGTTTGTTCTCCACTATCAATATAATAGCGACTTGGCTCCCAACCGAGTTCAGCTTCAGAATCTCTCGCAGCGGAACAATGAAAGCTTCAAAGAGTACGCCCAGCGGTGGCGTGAATTGGCTGCTAGGGTCCAACCACCGATGGTTGAGCGTGAGTTGGTACAAATGTTCGTGGCTACCCTTCCTGGAGTCTATTATGAGAAGCTGATCAGTGGCATGTCTGGAACATTCTCGGCCCTCATCACTTTGGGCGAGCATGTTGAAAACGGTATAAAGATCGGAAAGATTCAAGGCGAATCATCCTCATCTGGAGGAGCTAGCAAGAAACCCTATACTGGCAAGCGTCGAGAGGGAGATGCCAGTGCCGTCACTAATGCTAGGAGAAGGGGCAAGGGCCCTCAGTCTCAGATCGCTAGCATAAACATCCCAGCTGCTCCCCCACAGCCGCAGCAGCAGCCTCAGCAACAGAATAATCAGGGATATAAGAGATATCAGAATCGGGGTCCCCTGGCAAACCGTCATTTGGAAACTCCTCCTATGCCGTATGCACAGCTTCTGCAGACGTTGCTCCAGCTCCAATTAGTCCAAAAGAGGACAATGGCTCCCTTGACAGGGGCACCACCACCAGAGTATGATGCTAATGCTACTTGTGAATTTCATTCTGGGGCACCTGGCCATACGGTTGAGAATTGTAAAGCTTTTAAGCACAAAGTCCAGGACTTGGTCGACGCCAAGGTTATCAACTTTTCTGACAGCGTGCCCAACGTCACCAAGAATCCAATGCCTCATCATAGGGGGGGCGGAGTGAATGCTGTTATCACTGAAGAGAATTCAGACTTGCTGACTGATGTCAAAGATTTGAAGACGCCATTGAGTTTTGTTAAGGCTAAGTTGCTAAAGAAGGGCTTCTTTCCCGGATGTGGAGAGATGTGCATGGCTTGTGCTACACTTCCTGATGGGTGTGAGCAGTTGATCGAAGGTATCCAAAGTCTGATGACCGAGGGTATTTTGCAGTTCAGTCGAAGCGTTGAGAATGCGTCAGGTGAAGTCGTGCTGAAGCAGGCGGACGAAGTTGCTACCATTACCATTCCTCGCCACCCTATTACTATTTTTGCGTCCCGTCCGCCTTCTATCACCATCACCAGGGCCGGACCAATCCCATTAGAGAGCACTAATGCCGTCCCATGGCATTACGGCGCCGAAGTGTATTGTAATGGTCAGAAGATAGAGCTTGAGCCGTCCAGATCGACTGCGCAGAATCTTGCTGAGGTCAGTGGTATCACTAGAAGCGGAAGAGTGTTCGCACCGGCAGAGGTCGCAGCAGAGAAAGTGGTCCGAGCTGACGCTGTGGATAAGGGTAAAGGTAAAGCTGTTGAAGAGGTCCCTGCAGGGGCAGAGAAGGACTTGCTGGTTAAAGATGCTGAAGAGTTCATGCGACTAATCAGGAAAAGTGACTACAAGATTGTAGATCATCTTCACCAGACTCCGTCGAAGATCTCGATTCTTAACCTGTTGCTGTGTTCTGAGGCGCACCGCAATGCATTGCTGAAGGTATTGAATGCTGCATACGTGCCGCAGGAGATATCAGTGAATCAACTCGAGGAAGTAGTAGCCCATGTCAATGCTGGTAATGGGCTGGGATTTACAGATCTGGAGCTGACTCCCAAGGGAAGAGATCACAACAGCGCCTTGCACGTCTCAATAGAGTGCAGAGGCACGATTATGTCACATGTCCTAGTAGATACGGGCTCCTCGCTTAACGTGCTTCCGAAGAAAGCACTGATGAAGTTGGATACCCGTGGACTGCTGTGCACGCCCAGTGATCTGGTCGTGAAGGCCTTTGACGGAACCAAGCGCCACGTCTTCGGAGAATTGACCCTGCCAATTCAAGTTGGTCCAGAGACGTTTAATGCGGTGTTCTATATTATGGATATCATGCCCGCCTATAGTTGCCTCTTAGGTCGGCCGTGGATCCACTCTGCTGGTGCCGTAACGTCCACGCTGCATCAGAAGCTTAAATATGCTGTTGGGGGCAGCATAGTGACAGTCTGTGGAGAGGAGGACATCATGGTAAGCCACCTGTCGTCCTTCAAATATGTCGAAATGGATGGTGAGATCCATGAGACCCTTTGCCAAGCATTTGAAACCGTCGGGGTGAAGGAGGTAGCTCCCGTTGTTGCAGAGAAGCAAGAGTTGAACCTCTCCTCGTTTAAGGAAGCTCGGGCTGTTGTCGAAGCTGGTTCCACCCCAGGCTGGGGGCATGTCTTGGATATACCAATCAAACAGGATAAGTTTGGATTAGGGTATTCTCCAGGAGCTGAAGCTTCATCTTCTTCTGGCAGTTCGTCTCGTGGGAAAGGGCCGATCTTATTCACCAAGGGGGGAGTAATTTTCGAGAGTATCAACGCTACGTCAGAGGACAGCGGGGACAGTGATTGTGATCTTGACGCCTGGATTCAACCGAGCAAGCCAGGCGAGTGCCTCCACAATTGGACCATCAAGGAGATTATCAAGCTGACAAGTGAAGAGTAATGATTTGCTTTTTACAATCTTTGTACAACCCTGTGTCCTGCCCGGGGCATAGTGGTTTTACTGTCAGGGCCTTGTTGGATTATGTGTATGCATTTTGTTAATAAATAAAAGGCGTTTTCTTCGTAATCAAATATTGTGTTCTCTGTTACTCATGCTTTATGTTTGTTTCGAAAAACAGCAAAATGGCAATGAGGTTCGTGCTAACCTGCATATTCTTGCTTTAAACTTAACCCTTGTTATTGCAGGATCCACGTAACAGATGACATCGACTCTGGACCCTCTACGGCTCACTACGACTTTGATTGCCCGATCTATCAAGCCGAGGATGAGATTGATGAAGACGAAGACCTTCCGGAAGAGTTGGCCCGCTTGTTGAGACAAGAAGAGAAGGTTATTCTGCCTCACGAGGAGGATATTGAAATCATAAATCTGGGTTCTGAGGAGCTTATCAGGAATGTCAGAGTAGGGGCTGCGCTGCAGAATGATGTCAAGCATAGACTGGTCGAGATGCTTCGAGAGTATAGTGACGTCTTTGCTTGGTCGTATGAGGATATGCCCGGACTTGACACAGATATTGTGGTTCATCGCTTGCCGTTGCGAGAAGATTGCCCTCCAGTCAAGCAGAAGCTCAGGAGGACGAGACCAGACATGGCTGTAAAAATCAAAGAAGAGGTCCAGAAGCAGTTGGACGCAGGATTTCTAGCCGTTACTACTTACCCTCCGTGGGTCGCCAACATAGTGCCTGTACCGAAGAAGGACGGTAAGGTACGTATGTGCGTCGATTATCGGGATTTGAATAGGGCGAGCCCTAAGGATGATTTCCCGTTGCCTCATATCGATGTGTTGGTCGACAATACAGCCCAGTTTTCCGTGTTTTCGTTCATGGATGGCTTCTCCGGTTACAATCAGATTAAGATGGCGCCGGAGGACATGGAGAAAACGACGTTTATTACCCCCTGGGGCACGTTTTGCTACAAGGTAATGCCTTTCGGTCTGAAGAACGCAGGGGCCACTTACCAGCGAGCAATGGTAACTTTGTTTCATGATATGATTCATCATGAGATCGAGGTCTATGTTGATGACATGATTGCAAAGTCCCAAACGGAGGAGGAGCATCTGGTCAATTTGCTGAAGCTGTTTGAAAGGCTTAGGAAGTTCAGGCTGAGGCTGAATCCTAACAAGTGCACTTTCGGAGTGCGGTCCGGAAAGTTATTGGGGTTTATCGTTAGCGAACGAGGTATTGAAGTTGATCCTGCGAAAATAAAAGCTATCCAAGAAATGCCAGCGCCGAAAACAGAAAAAGAAGTTCGTGGTTTCTTGGGCCGAATAAACTACATTGCAAGGTTTATCTCTCAGCTCACGGCCACTTGTGAACCGATGTTCAAGTTGTTAAAGAAAAATCAGGCGATTACCTGGAATGAGGATTGCCAGAAGGCATTCGATAAGATAAAGCAGTATCTTCAAGAACCTCCAATCTTGATACCCCCAGTGGCTGGACGGCCATTAATCATGTACTTGACAGTTCTGGAGAATAGCATGGGGTGTGTTCTCGGTCAGCACGACGAGACGGGCAGGAAAGAGCATGCCATTTATTATTTGAGTAAAAAGTTCACTGAGTGTGAATCTCGATACTCGATGCTGGAGAAGACGTGTTGTGCATTAGCTTGGGCTGCCAAACGTCTACGACAGTATATGCTCAACCACACCACTATGCTGATTTCGAAGATGGATCCGATCAAGTATGTCTTCGAGAAGCAGGCTCTTTCGGGCAGGATTGCCAGATGGCAAATGGTGTTAACAGAATATGATATTCAGTACGTCTCTCAGAAAGCCATCAAGGGAAGCGTATTGTCTGATTACCTTGCCGAACAGCCAATCGAAGACTACCAGCCGATGAAGTTCGAATTCCCTGACGAGGACATTATGTTTCTCAAAGCGAAGGATTGCGATGAGCCATTGCCCGATGAGGGGCCAGATAGGAAGTCTCAGTGGAAGTTGATATTCGACGGAGCAGTTAATTCCTATGGAAGTGGTATCGGGGCTATCATCACGACTCCTCACGGATCCCACATCCCGTTTACTGCAAGACTGACGTTTCCAGTTACCAACAACGAAGCCGAGTATGAAGCATGTATTATGGGTCTAGAAGAGGCAATTGATTTGAGAATCAAGAATCTAGACATATATGGTGACTCAGCGCTTGTAATCAATCAGATCAAAGGGGAGTGGGAAACTCGTCAAGCGAATTTAGTGCCGTACATGAATTATGCCAGGAGGCTGCTTCCGTTCTTTGACCGAGTAGAACTTCATCATGTACCCCGGGCTGAAAATCAAATGGCTGATGCTTTAGCCACGTTGGCTTCAATGTATAAGGTCAATCTTTGGAATGAAGCTCCAAGCATTGTTCTTTCGCGTCTTGACAGACCAGCATATGTGTTCGCAATCGAGGATGCCACTGACGGCAAGCCATGGTTCCACGATATCCAGACCTTCCTTATGACCAAGGAATATCCTGCGGGTGCGTCAACCCAGGATAAGAAGACTCTGAGGAGGCTATCTGGAAACTTTTACCTCAACCCTGATGGAGTGCTGTATAAGAGAAACCACGATCTCGTGCTACTCAGATGTGTAGATGAGAAAGAGGCAAGTATGCTCATGGAAGAAGTCCATGAGGGCACATTTGGTACGCACGCCGGCGGGCATGCCATGACGAGAAAGATCCTGAGAGCAGGATATTACTGGTTGACAATGGAGTCGGATTGCTTCAGATTCGCAAAGAGATGTCACAAATGCCAGATTTATGCTGATAAAGTTCATGTGCCGTCGTGCCCATTGAATGTCATGTCCTCCCCTTGGCCGTTCTCCATGTGGGGCATCGACATGATAGGCAAGATCGAGCCCACTGCATCCAATGGTCATCGTTTCATTCTGGTAGCTATCGACTACTTCACCAAGTGGGTGGAGGCAGCCTCGTACGCTAATGTGACCAAGCAGGTAGTGGCTAAATTCATAAAGAGGGATATCATCTGTCGTTACGGAATTCCCGAGCGGATCATTACTGATAATGGTTCGAATCTGAATAACAAGATGATGAAGGAGCTGTGCCAGAGTTTCAAGATTGAACACCACAACTCATCTCCTTACCGGCCGAAGATGAATGGCGCCGTTGAAGCAGCCAACAAGAACATCAAGAAGATTGTTCAGAAGATGGTTGTGACGTACAAAGATTGGCACGAGATGCTGCCGTTTGCCTTGTACGGTTATCGTACGACGGTGCGTACGTCGACCGGGGCAACTCCTTTCTCCTTGGTGTACGGTATGGAAGCTGTCCTACCGCTAGAAGTGGAGATTCCCTCTTTGCGAGTTTTGGTTGATGTAAAACTTGATGAGGCAGAATGGATTACGAATCGCTTGAACCAGCTCAGCCTGATGGACGAGAAGAGGCTAGCATCGATTGCATTTGGTCGCCTGTACCAAAGCCGAATGAAGAAAGCTTATGATAAGAAGGTGCGTCCTCGAAGCTTTCAGACGGGTGATCTCGTCCTGAAGAAGATTCTTCCGCCACACTCCGATCACCGGGGCAAGTGGACTCCGAATTACGAAGGGCCGTATGTCGTCAGCAAGGTCTTCTCGGGAGGAGCTTTGTTGTTATCCACGATGGATGGTGAAGATTTTGCATCCCCGGTGAACGCGGACGCAGTTAAAAAATACTTTGCTTGAAAGAGACCCGCTGGACAAAAAAGAAAGAGTCCAGGCAAAAAAGGGGCATCCCGGCGAACCAAAAACAGAATAAAAGGTTCGGGCAAAAATTAGGGATATATTGAAAAAATGTACACTCGCGAAGTCGAAAACCTACACTGGGCGGCTTCGGCAAAAAAGGGTATCCCGGTGAACTGAAAACCCGTGAAGGGCGGTTCACGCAAAAGTTAGGGATTTGAATAAGCAAATGACTGCGTCCCGCGTATGGACTTTCATTGTTTAGTGGTTCGGAAGACCTGAGGGCCGTTTATCTGAATCAATCTCTTCCAAAGCTGAAGCATCGGAGAGGTATCGAAGTCGAGTGGGTCTTAGAGGGATCAACTCATGGTGTTCGTCTACGCCTCGATTGCCGACATTTGTATATACTGATGTATATTTATGTTTTCTTTTTGCGCGGCTTCCTCATTCCAGGAGCTTGCCTCTGTTGTAAAACATTTTTGCCCGTTCAGGGGTTCATCATCAATAAAATGCACATTATTCAGCAATTCTACTTGTCTGTTTAGCATTTATCTGTTTTGTTTGCGAATGAGAACGCCGATGTGTTTTTGATAAAATGCGCATACATAAACTTGCGGGCCTAAGCCCATTGATTGTTGAAACAACTAATTAACTGAATATTGTCACGAGATAATAACCTGGATAGGCCCCTTTGAGGAGGGTATCTTGTCTGTTTGTTTGCGTTGTTGCAGGTGTAGCACCCCGCCAGAAGATGTGCCGTGCGTATCCCCGAAGCAGGACGAGTCCTCCTTCTCCAGCATAGTTCAGTAGTCTCTCCTCCGCAGGATCTAAACGCAAAATGGTGAGCATTGATATGTCTTCCCCAGGTAGAGGTGATTCTCTTCCCCAAGCAGACGCATCCTGAAGGAATGTCACCTCATCGGCTGAGTCGCGCGCAGCAGCTCGTATTCTTCCCCAGCACCGGGTCACAAGTGCAGAGTTCATAAGAATGTTTGGGTGCCGAAGCTCGTGTTTTCCCCAGTAAAGTCACCAAGGCAGGTGTCTTCCCCCCGCACCGGGTCACAAGTGCAGGTTTCGCAGGAGGTTGTTCGTATGCCGGAGTATGCAGTAACCGATGGTGCCAGACTGAAGTCTCCAGTGGAATTGAGATTCCCCACCAGAGTCATACTCTCTCCTGAAGCCGGATGATTCCCTCTCCCCCAGTAGAGTGTTGGAACAGCTGATGTTGTATTCCCTTGCAGAGTTGTACTCTCCCCCGAAGTCAGATGATTCCTTTCTTCCCCAGTGGAATCGAATTCCCCATCAGAGTCGCACTCTCCAATGAAGTAGAATGATTTCCCTCCCCGGCTGAGTCCGCAGAAAAGCAGAATCCTTGAACATTGATTGGATCATGATTGATTTTCCCCCAGCAGAGCGTGGGGCAGCTAGTGCTGTGTTTCCCCAGAATCGCACTCTCTCCATCGAAGCAGAATGATTTCTCCTTCCTCAGCCGAGTTTGCAGATGTCCAAGAGATCCGAATCCTTGGAAGTTGATCAGACCATGTTTAGTTGTTTCCCCGGTGGAGTGTTGAGCAGATGAAGTTGTTTCCCCACAGAGTGGTCATCCCCAGAAGAGTAGCCGAGACGGCCGCGCAGTTCATTCTCGCAATTGATATCAGCAGATCCAAGTTCTCGTGGAGATTCGTCCCCGGCAGCAGTCAGCTGAAGTTGCTTCCCTGCAGCGGTTCGCGGAAGATCAATTCCCCAGACAGAGCCTGATTGATATTGGCGTGTTCACGTTCTCCTCAGCAGGATGATTCCTCTACCTGAATGGTTCTTTCTCCTTGACAGGAGGATTTTCCCCCTTCGGCATTTATTTTGCTGACGGGATTGCATCATTGTGCATGATTGCATGGCACTGTGCATGATTGCATAGCATTGTGCATGATTGCATAGCATTGTGCATGATTGCATGGCATTTAGCATAAATGCATATCATTCCCACCGTGTGGGGCATGACACCGAAGCATACGCATCATAAGCATGATCTAGGTCATCATCAGCCTTGTTGAACAGGTGTACCATCAAAAGACCGGTTGCTCAGGACGATTCTTGATGTTCTCCCCAGCAAGACCGCTTGCGAGATGATTCTTAAAGACCCCGGTGTGATCCCCACGGTCGCTCGCTCAAGATGATTTTTGGGATCCCCAGCGAAGTCTTCGGTTCGAGATGATTCTCAAATCCCTCAGCAGGGCCATTTGCTTAAGACGATTCTTAAGACCCCAGTACAACTTCCCGAGTGGTTCGCCTAGTATGATACTTGAGCTCCCCAATAGCACCCCCAGTAAGAGTTGCCCAGGAAGATTCCTGGAATACCCAACAGAATGTTTGCTCCAGAAAGGTTATCAGTTCAGGACGATTCTTGAAGATGCCCGACGGACCTGTTTGTTCAAAGATGATTCTTGAAGTCCTCAGCAGCATGATATGTCTGCTCCAGCAATGATGTCTAATCTGAAGATGGATTTCGTAAGCGCCCGAAGGCGATGTCAGAAGGTTCCTGTGAGTCCAGATTTCCGTGTTGAAGAATCAACGGGTGACTGAAGACAAGGTTCCAGAGTTGTAGATACAACAGAGTGATTCGTGTGAGTCTGAAGACCAAGTCAGTTATCCTGAGGTGATGATTGAGTGCGATCAAGTGAATGATACGTCTTCTGATTGAAGTCGAAGATGTTTCTCCAGTGGTGACGCAGGGTACTTCGATTGTCTGACGGTGATGTCAGGTCGATATTTCTCCAGCTAGTTGTTGAGCAGCTAGTGTTGCAGTATTCAAAGATTTGTTCCCCGCAGAGTACCGTGTGCTCGTGGAGTTGGCAAATTTTCGGGTTTACCGATATTCAACCGTCTCGTACCTTGATTGGTTGAGAGTCGTTCGCTTCTCACCCAGTCAGGTTCAAGCCGTTTGAATAGGGGCAGCTGTTGCACCCCAAAATTTGACCAACAATTATTTATTCATTGAGTGTTTGAAAGTGGATACCTTCATCAGAAAGTTCAAGAGATCCTCAGAGGAAGTGGATTGAAACCAGGGTTGTGTGCTTCATAGCTTGAGAGTTGTGGGTGCCCCTCAGATGATTCTGAGACTTTGAGAATGAACTTGATGTTTTGGGAAAGCCTATGAGATGTCTTGATAGCCTTCATGAAGCCCAGAGAAGTCATTATGCAAGAGTTCAGAAGATTCAACCATGAATGGTAGAATTAGGGTTTTGACTGGGTCTACCCTAGATTAACTGAAATTTGGAGAAGGTTGTGACTTAATCCAAGGGCCATGAGATCATGGAATGATGCATAGAGATGTTATAAAGATGATTCCTAGACCAACTCATCATGATTGAGGAGTTTGAGAAGTTTTGAGTTAGGGTTTCTGAGGATTGTCAGTGGAAAAACCCTAATTTGATCCCTATCTTCCAGGCAGTTTTAGCTCAAGATGTGATTGATATCTCACCTTCCCCATAACATGAATGTTGTATAGCTTGTTCTAAGCTTTAATTTGAGTGGTGGAAGTCCTTGATAGGAGTTACAGAGCCCAAGTTATGGTTTTGACAAATTACAGGTCAACAGAGGTGTGTGAATCTGGGTCCTTGAAAGTCACCCAACTTGCAGACAACTTTTGCCCTAGTAGGAGGATTCCTATGACTTCTTGGTCAACATGAATGTTGAAGAGCATCTTCTTAGCTTTAATTTGAGTGGTAGAAGTCCTTGATTGGATTTGTGGAACTCAACTTATGGTTTGAACAAGACAGGGGTATTTTGGTCATTTGTCAGTTATAGGTCATTTTAGCCAATGCCTAAAACTCCTATTTCCAAGCCTCAAATGGAAAAACTCAAAACATGAAAGTTGCTCAAAATGTGATTTTAAGTCTAGAAAGAAGGTCACAAATTGTAGGAAAAGCTCATAGCATGAAGTTACATGATTGGTCCAAAATGAACTAAAAATGGCATATAAGTTTGAAAAGTTGAATTTGAAAAGTGATTTGGAAGATCCACAAATCCAAAATAGGTCATCCAACATATCATTTTGATTGGAAAAATCATTTTGAGAACATTGGTTTAGCTAGAATTTTGATTTGAAGCTTTAAAATGGGTGATGCTTTGAAAAGTTGTTACTTGAAAAAGAAGGCAATGTTGAAAAACCCTACACAAGCCAAAGATGAGCTTGTTTTTCACTCATCCCTTCTCAATATCTCATGTAAAGATACTTTAAGACTAAATGGCAAGGCATGAGGCATGAGATGAGAGAAATCCAACTTGTCCCCACATGAGATTTTCAAGAACTTTCCACACTTTTCTAGATGATTCTAGAAGGATCCAGCTTCTTCCATCCATCATTATAAGAAGGATGATCTTCATAGTGTTCAAGGTTGGTGATAGCAAGAGGATTCAGAGAGGAGAGAGAGAGAGAAGCATCCATTGAAGAGGTTCCTTCAACTTCAAGCAACTCTGAATTTCTTCCACTACAAGCCATCTCCACCATCACAAGTGCAAACAGAAAGTTTCTCACCATTGGAGGATCATCTTGAAGCAGTTACAAGGCCTGAAACCTTCTCCTCATACCTTCTCCATCATTCCTTGACAGGTTCTTTCTCCTCCTTAATCCTCTTAATTTATGTAGTTTTAGTTCATTCTTTAGGTGTAGAATTAATGTGCTAGGATAGAGGATCAAACCCTAGGAGTTTGAGAGCTCTGTGTGAGGTTCCATAGCAGGTGAGTGATTCTTTAATCTTCAAGAACTAGCTGTTTAAGGTGTTTTAAGTAGCATGAATTAGGTTAGAATAGCTAGGGTAGCATGTAGAGCAAGTTTAGATCCTTAGGTTGAAGCTTCACCATGGTTGATCTCAGGTGAACATGGTGGAACCATGATCTTGATGTCTTCTGTTAGAATTATCTAGGGCGAGTTAGGGGAAAGTGCGCGTATGGTTGTGTTGCTCTTGAATAGTAGAGGATTTTTCGTTTTGGAATCGTGGCGTTTCGCGGCCTGAGCAGAGAGAACGAGGGGGAGGAAGATGAGTGCATGGAGGAGAGGGTTTCTGAAAACCCTAGTTTTGTTTGGGACGATGAAGGAGGTCCATTGGATTGGTCTCAAGGTTTGACAAATTAATCTCATCCAACGGCTGTGAGTGAATCTGAAGATGGAGGGAAAATTCAAAGGAGATGAAACGCGGTCGTTTCACTTAAAGCCACTCTGGGCTTAATTCGCTATCCCCACCCCCCTTTTATCTGGCCCAACTGAATTGAACAAGCGCGTGGTGCTATTCATACCCCCCTTCCCCTTTTAATTGATTTAATTGTTTTAATTTTCTTTTAATATTTTTCTGTTTTAGAAAATTCATTAAAAAATGGAAAATAACTCTTTTTTAATTCTTGTTTTTTCTATGAGTAGATGATAATGTGTAGAAAATATTAAAAATAAAAGTGGGATTTTATTTTTAAGTTTAGTATTTTTAATAGATTTTTCTTTTAAAAAGCTTTTATAATGTTTAGTTTGGTATCATGATTTTGTAAGAATTGTTTTAGGACCTTCCCTCAGGGTTTTTAATCCATTCTTTTTTGGGCAATTAGATGATGAATCATAGTTCCCCATAGGATTTATTCTAGAATTTTAGAATTAAATTTTGATTAGTTTAATTAGGGTAGATGTAGGGTATCCTAATTAGGGTTTAGATTGTGTTTAGGTGATGAATTCCTTTCTTTGATTGAGTTTTGTCTTGATTTTTAGGTAGAGGCCTATGTAGATGTTATGAATAGACTTTGTAGACCCTTGTGAATAATTTTTAGATTTTTCCCCCTTAGTTTAGCATTTTTAGGTATTTTCTGAAGTTGCCTATTGATGTTGTCTGTGCTGTGGTTATCTGTTCATCTTTGGGGGTCATTTTGGGGAATTTGTTGAGGGGCTTGTGTTGCCTTGAAGACCTTGATGGAGAGCATCATGAAGTGAAGATTGTAGATCAAGATTCAGAGACCCAGAGCTTGGATTTTCCCCTGTCTGTGAGGTTTGAGATCCTGAAGTTTGAAGGAAGTTCATGGTACTTTCCTGAGGAAGGCACTATGAATGACTTTCATTCTTCCTTCTCACCTCTTTCTTAAGTATCCAATGATGTTGGAGCCAACTTGTGAGTTTAATTTCTCCTGAGGAGGAATGTAAACTGATCACATGTTGTTGAGCCACATGGGATGCAACTCCTAAGTGGAAGCCTCCTAGTACTTTCCTGAGGAAGGTCCTATGGGTCTATTCATTTAGTTCCATTAGTTTGTCTAGGATTTCTCAAGTATCCAATGATGTTGGAGCCAACTTGTGAGTTTAATTTCTCCTGAGGAGGAATGTAAACTGATCACAGTTGTTGAGCCACATAGGATACAACTCCTAAGGGGAAGCCTCCTAGTACTTTCCTGAGGAAGGTCCTATGAGTCTATTCACTTAGTTCCACTAGTTCAGATAGGATTTCCTAAGTATCCAGTGATGTTGGAGCCTGCTTGTGAGTTTAATTTCTCCTGAGGAGGAATATAAACTGATCACAGTGGTTGAGCCACATAGGGTATGACTCCTGAGTATACACCTCCTAGTGCTTTCCTGAGGAAGACACTATGAGTCTGCTTGCTTAGCTCCCTTTCTTTGGTAAGCTTGTTCTGAAGCTTGAAGACTGGGATTGAATTCTCTTGTTTAGGTTTTTGCTTTAGTGCTTAGATTTGGTTCAGATTCTGTGATTAGGGTTAGAATTAGAGAGTAGATTCTTTCTTTCTCAAGCATGTGTGTTTGTTTGCCTATTGGCACTTCATTTCCTTTATCTGGTTCATTGCTTGATAGCATGTTGTTATTTTTAGTATGATTACTGTTATTTCATGACTGGCTTGAGGTCGAGACGAGCTTGTGGAGGTTAAAGCCCCACACACATTTCCTCCCTCACTTGCATTTGCATGCATTTTTACCGTTTAAAGCTGATGCTTTTGTCTGTTTTGGTGTATCATTGGCATGATCCCTTAGGACTCTCATTTCCTTTGATAAGGATTTGATGATAGACTTTTAGGTTGAAACCTATGCATGACAACTTCTAGGAGTTCCCTGTTCAAACCTCAACCATAGGATGAATCTATGGCATGATAACAGTAGGACTTGATAGTCTCCCTCCTAGTTGAGCCATTTTTCCCGCAGTTAGCCGAACTACGTTTGCTCTGATCTTTCATACCAGATGAAAGTACGTAGGCATAGGATGCGATATCCTAGCGAGCAACCTTCCCCGCCTTCCCCCGTAGTTAGCCGAACTACGTTGACTCTGATTTCTCATTCTCTGATGAGAATACGTAGGCATAAAGTGCGACGCTTTGCCGAGTCATTTTTCTTTTCTTTTTCAGCCAGCCTTGATAGGTAGATAGATTATAACCAACCCGTCCAAGTAAACACACAAGCGAGGATCCCGTCGAGTACGACGGACGTGAGGGGTGCTAATACCTTCCCCTTGCGTAACCGACTCCCGAACCCAGACAATGGTTGCGATGACCTTGTCTTACCCTTATTCGTCAGGTTTTTCCGATCGTTTCCTTTCCCGCTCTGAGGGATAAATAACGAAAGGTGGCGACTCTTCTGTCATGCCGGCACCTTATTTTCGCGCAAGCGACACCAGCTTACTCAGAGCTTTACATCATCCAGCATTTTCAATTCTCAAGCATCTCTCTTCCTTTCGGACAAATTCAGGGCCTGTTTATATCTAATAGACTTCTACCTCAGGAATATGAGTGCCGATGCAGTTCATTCTCCTGGGTTTAAGTCGATTAGATAGGGGCATCTGTCATACCCTAAATTTGTCCTACCCTTTTGTAAATATTTTCGCACTTATCATTTCATGCCATTTAGACACGTGTCCACCCGAAATTGGGCGTTTTCCAAACTTTATCTTTTTGATCAATTAAGACGTGACACGTGGCCTAAGTTTTTGTGAATATTATTTTCATTTCAATTTTCTAACCTTTTTTCGTTTTTATATATTGCTAATAATGATGATTATTTAGTACATATATTTTATTTTGTTAATATTGCCTTTTTATTAAATATAAATTTTAGTTAGTTTTTATACATTGTTAATATTCATTTAATAGTCACTATTATTATTATCATTTTGTTTATTAATTAGTTGTGTTAATTAATATTGTAAGGTTTAATTTATATTAACAGTTTTGAGTTTTTATTATTAATTTAAAAATTAAAGGAAAACGGATGGAGAGAAAGTTGAAGTGGGATTGAAGGCCCATATTTGGAAGGAGCCCATTAGGGTTTTGGTCTGCGGTGTATTTAAGTGGAAGAAAATTTTAGAGTAGGGAGAAGGAGATTACTGTCCACTGCCTTTCCAATTCCCCTTTCAGCAGACCCTACTCTCTCCTCTCTCGAAAACGGCCGCCCCCAAATTCATTCAAAAAAGACCCTAAAAATTTTCTACTGTTCATCTTCTTTAAGCGAAAACGGCACCGCGGCTTCTTCTCCCCTTTTTCTCAAATCAAAACGGCCACCGCTGACCACACCTTCCTCATAAAATCAAAAGCGCCGCCACCCTTCTTATACCCCAAATCAAAACCCTTCAATCCATTTCCACCTTCTCCCTCACAAAAAAAACCTTAAATCACCACCAATAACTTTATTCCACTTTGAAACCCTCGTTTCGTTCTTGCAAAAAAAGCCAGTGGATCCGAAATGTCGTCACAGCAACGAGTTTCCACCCGTATACAACAGTGTCCCTCAATCCATCACGTGAAGTCGAGATTTCGTTAAGAGAACGTATGGTGAGCGTAGCTGGGACGCGTATTCTTCTTGTTCGAGAACTTAGCCGTGGAGGCAGCTCGTGAGTTCCACTAGATTGCGATCATCTCTGCGGTAACTTCAGGATTGTTTTTTTTTACTGTGTTTCTGGTCTGGTATTGAAGTTCTGATACAATATGAGCATATAGTTGTGTAGATTAATGGTTTTGCTTTTATTTACAGCTTCTATGTTGCCCTGTTTTAGAAGATTTCTATTGATTAAAATTCTATGTTTGAGTTTTTATGTTGTGGCCATAGAACAATTCCCAGAATACTGATAATTTTGAAATCCTGTTTTGGTTACCGACATGCTTGTTAATCGACTCTGCAACGTGGTTGTCGTATATGCTTGTGGTATTTTGGAATTGGTTTCAATTTTGCAGCATTACGTTAAATCGACATAGGTTGATATACCTATTGTTAAGTTTATGCAGTTTATGCATCAGATGTGAACAATGCAGAGTGTCATAGCCATTGATTATCCGGATTCAGTTTCGGTCCGTATTCGTGCGTCCTGTTTTTTTTTCGTCACAGCATTGTGAACTTATTTGTTTTGGAACCATGCTGCAAGTATATGTTTTCCTGTAATAAACTCTGTTGTCTTAGGCTTGTTTTGGTTTAAATATAATGTTTCTTCTTTTTGATAATGATAGTTGTGGACTTCGATACTTTGATGCTTGCCGTTTTATGCTTTTGATTACGCACCCATGCTGGTGTCAATCAGTTCCTGGTTGAGTTTTGATAGTGATAATGTTTGCCTTGCGCTTATTTCAAACTATTTTTATGATGCGTACGTCACATTGTAAATAACTCTGCTGCTATAATATCCATGAAGAAGTACCCTTTGGTGACTAATATAATTTGCTACAAATACTTTTACTATAGCATATATGGTTGTAACTACCTGCAATTTCCCTGCCTTGTGTTATCTTAACTTTTGTTTATAACCTTAAATTTAAGATTAACAATTCATGTATGTAAATTATGTTTGTAGTAAAGTTATTAATAGGTACTGTGATGTATTGTTTTAAAATATTGATTTAGTGGATATTAGGCTGATTATTTTTTTTTAGCGTAAATCCATTTTCTTCATCAAGTCAAGCGTACCAATTAGTTTGTTCATCATATGTTATAATTGTTATTACAAATGGACTTTCCATGAGAATTTTAATCTCAATATTTCCAATTAAAGAATACACTTTTTCAATTATTTAGTTTTTATGTAAGACAATTCAAAATATTTTCTAAGCATAAATTATGGACTATTTTAAAGTGTATTTTCAAAGTTTGATTAATTATTATCTTTAATTCTAATTCAATTCATTTTTTATATTAAAATTATTTTTTAAAACCATTTTGAAACATGTCTATTCAAGCTATTTTCTTAATTAAATCATTTTCAAAATTCTATTTCAATTTTTCAACACTAAAATTATTTTTTCAATCAAATCACGAAAAAATTAAATTCTTGAAGTCAAGCATTTCTTGGATTTTTGGATGATCATTAGCGAGGTGTACACCTTAAATAATGTATTATTCAACTTTTCGTATTTAATACACTCTTTTTGAACAAAGAGATATCATAGGAATCTAGCATTCTGTGTGATATTTCTGTCGTTCCTTCAAACATTCTCCAAATGAAAAAGGTGTCGTCGAGATCTAGCATTTCGATAATACCCCAATTAATTGGTTGTGAGGCCCGCGTCTCATTTATCAAATAATTGTCATTTCTCTCATTTTCAAATCCAATCTCATGTCCTCACATCTCGTACCTTAAACTATTTTCATACCTCATTTCACTTCAAATCTTTTTCAAACATGTTCTCGATCAAACTTCGAAGGAAGGAGGTTCTTGGAGTCTAGCATTCCTTGAATTTTCGAATGAATAGCTCTCGAGGCACGCCCTTTGGGTTGTTATTTACTCAACCTTTCGACTTTTTTTCAAACTCAAACATCTTCCAACATTCTCCTAAGTCGATTGCTCGTTGTTGCACCCCAAAATTTGCCCTCACAATACAAGACTTTGTGTTCTAAGAAGGTTCACAAGGTTCACAAGTTCTCCAACAACTTGCATAACCTTTCCAAGTCCCACAGTGCTTTCAATACCTTTCATGAGGTTCATGAAGCCCATAGGTTGCTTCTTGAAGGTTCACAAGGTTCACAAACTTCTCAACATCTGCAAGACCTTTCATGAGATTCATGAAGTCCATAGGTTGCTTCTTGAAGGTTCACAAGGATCACAAGATTCACAATGTTTACAAAGCTTTCCTAAGGGTCATGAGGTCTACAAAGCCACTTCATGATGTTCACAAGGTTCACAAGCTTCACAATACCTCCCATGAGTATCACAAGATATCTTATGAAGATTCACAAGGTTCACAAAGTTCACAATTGGTCAGAAGAGTTGACAATTCCCTCAGACAATGCACCTCCTAAGCAGTGCATCCAAAACTAGGGTTTTGACTTTAATCAGGCTAAATGGACTTCCAAGACTTCAAGTGAGCTTCATAACATCTTATATGTGTATAAGAACCCCCATGTCAAGTTTCAAGACTTTTCTCAAAAGTTTGCTCAGTCAGATGATCAGATAAGTCAAAAGCAGTCAATGCAGTTAAAAAGTCAAACTGAGGTCAACTGTGGTCAAACCAAAGTCAAACTTCATGATTTTTTGCCAACATCAAAGAGAGATTTGGTCCCAGGGGTATTTTGGTCATTTTACACAAATTCTACCAATTCCTTGAAGATGGGCTGTTATTAAAATTCTGAGGCGTTTGATACATTTATCTATCACCAGGTCTGATCATATCAAGATCTTGGCATTTGGTCAGTAGAATTTAATTACGAGTAGTGTTACTGTTGATGCTGAAACTGTTGTGATTACGGTGCCCATATGTGTTGGTTATGAAGTGGTTTGGTTAACATTTTAATCGGATGAGATTAGAATTACAAATATCACTTGGGAGTGTTTATGTTTTATGACTATGTTAATGAATTTAAATGCTTGTGGATTTATTCACAATTGTTTATATTTTTTTTTAACTAGGAATAAAATATAAATAAATTCAAAGTGTTGGGAATTTTATTTCATAAAGATTGCATTATACAAAAGGGAGATTGTTTCACATTTTTGCTGTTACAAGGAATTACATTAAACCTAAAAATCCTAAGTCCTAAAAATGATAAGTGTCTTCATGTTGACCCTGGAGCTTCGCCGCAAATCTCGACTAACCTGCACATCAAAGCAAAACAAACAATATAGAAAAAAGGTTAGGAGTTTTTTCGACACTCTCAGAACAGCGTCATCATCGAGTGCCGGGAGTGGCACAACCGAAGCTGCGTCCTGCCCCCGTTACCGATCTGCGCCATCGGCGTCAGATCAAGCAATTTCTGTTCTTATCAATACGGGACAGCCGAGAAAGATGAAGAGAGTAAAAGAAGCTTTTCGGGCCGAAATGATCTGTGCCGAATTTGGATTCAGACGAATGCTACTATCAAGTAAAAATGGGATCCCCAAACTGATATTCATGACCAAACTGAACTGAAACGCGCAACTAAAACCAAATGGCAATGACATCCCAAATGGTTCAGACCCTAAGGTCATCATCACTATTAACCTTTCCTCGGCAACTTGGATCCAACCAAAGCACCAGCATCAGTGCTGAAAGAAAAAGAGAAAAGAAGTTAATGAAGTTCATAACAGAAAACATGAAGAGTAAACTGAAACCTGGTTTGAAACCACATCAGAAAACAAATCAAATATCTGAAAAAAATCAACAACCAGATGAAATCATCAAATCACACCTGTGAGCAAATGTGCAAGGCCATACCAGAAAAAGAGGGATAAGGTAATACAATCATGTTCATGCATCAGTCATGATGATCCCAACCGAAGTGAAGGTCACAAGTACCAAATGCAGGGCTCAGTTCATCAACATCATGGCCCAGCTCACGATCACCTTTCAGCTCAAAGGATAATTCAAAGAAAAGATACAATCAAAACCTCATGGCAGTCACAACCAAACCAATATTGGAACAGCATCAGCTCACAAGGAGCGTTATGAATCGATGAATGAACGAGGGGGCATCGCGGAGTGAACATCAGAAGAGTCACAAAACAACTTCCAGCCCCTATCAAGTAAATCACGATGGGTTGGAATTGAGTTATATGTCACCTGGAAATCACATCAAGAGTATCAGAAAAAAGACAAAACAAAACAAATATCCAGTTAACCAAAGTGAAACGGATATCCAGTTAATCAAAGTGAAACCATCTCCGAAAACAAGTTGAAACAAATCCGTTTGTGACAAAACAAATCAAAGCAAATCCCGTAATCCACATCTGCAAAGTCCAAAAGAAAAATAAATCAAATCCAAAAGAGATCAAAAACTGTGTGAAATCCGAAAATGGAAGGTTTCCCAATCAAGCGTATCAAAAATAACGTTAGTTCAATAAAATCAAATCAATCCCACAGAAGTGAATGGCAATCGAATCATATCAGAAGAAAAATACAAAATCAAATCAAATAGAAGCCCTCAAAAGCAATCAGGAAATAGTAACGCAAATCCAACCAAAGCCCACAAGATCACTAAAAAATCAGAGGGTATAAAAGAAAGATACAACCTGTGCAAAAAACCCTAGACGAAGCGGACGGAGAAAGCGAAAACGGCTGCGAACGAGAACTCGAACGAACGTCAAACATCATCCATGAATATCAGACGCATATCACTATAGAGAAGATCGCCTTCGCCGTCGGCGGGCAATCGACTCTCTAAGCCTCAGAGAAGTCATCATCAGCCGTCGAATCTCACCAGAAATCACCGGCATCATCAACGAAACGTAAGCGAGAAATTCATGATAATCTCACGATTAACATTGTTGCGTTTGATTTCAGGTTTTTCATAGAAAACAGAAAAGATGAAGAGAAGATTAAGGCATGCGAATCGAAGGAGAACGAAGAAGGCAAGAGGAAGCGCCGTTCGTAGCGCATAAGGGTTCTTACAAACCCTAAAGTCCCCTTTGGTTGTCCGTTCCCTTTAGTGGGTTGGGTCCGGATGTAACTACCGGCCCAACCCCTTTTTTATTTTTTATTTTTATTTGTTTATTTATAATTATTATGTTTTTTTTAAGAATTTATTAAAACTTTTTTTAAATACTATTAAAACCTGTTTTCAAAATAAAATAGAACCTTTTTCTAATTAATAATAAAATTTTTTTTTTATAATAATTAAAACCCTTTTTAAAAAATAAATAATAATGATAACATTAAAAATAAAACCTTTTTTTTTAGATTATTAAATTAAAACTATTTTTTTGAAAATTAACTTAATCTTTTTTTTATTAAAACTTCTTTTAACTTAAATCATAAATTTTTTCTTTATATCAAAAATAAACAGCTAAAAATCTCAAATCTTGCATTTTTATTCTCCACTGTCTTATAGTTCTTTTGGTCGCCGTCTGACGTTGCCTACTAACATTGTTCATTTGTTTTGCAGCTTGTCATGTTTACCGTTATTTATTTTATTTTTCAACTCAAGTTTCGTTTGTATTTGTATCTGCTTCTCAATTGTAACCTCGCGAACCTAATAATCGCGTTTACTTTTCGCATTTAAATTTCTGCATGATGTATGATTTAAATTTCTGCATGATGTATGATTTAAATTTTTGCTGATGTATTGCAATATTTCTGTCACATTACACACTCCGAAAGAATTAGGTCTAGCATTTGACCGCCGTGTCAATAGTCCTCACCTTCAAACCCTTACGCCTACAAACCCTAATTTTCACAAATGCCTCGCCGCAGGCAAAATTACAATTTTACCCCTAGCATTAGGTCAAAGAGCCGCCGCGCTCATTTTAGGGTTTCCCGCCGCGGAATCCCTAACCTAACCCTAATTACAACTTAACATTTCAACGTAGAGATTTGGAGTTCCTACACTCCACGTAAGCGTGTCCTTAAGATGCGTTTATTCCCCGCGAGACCTTGACCACAGTCAAGAAGTCTCTAACCTCCCTTTTGAGGGGAACTACGATTACTCTGATTCCACTCCCGTAAGGATACGTAGGCACAAGATGCGATGTCTTGCCGAGTAAACTTAGAATTAACCCCCTTTATTATTTATTATTGCTTATTTATATTTTATTTATCTTTGCTATTTAATTATTTTGCTTATAATTTTGTAATTGCCTCTTGGATGTAAATTGTAATTATTTAATTATTATTATCATTATGGTTAGTAATTAGGGAGTGCTAATATGTATGATATTTAAAAAAATAAATTAGATCATTTTAATATAAGATAATTAAATTAAACATTTCGCACACGTAAGTCGATTTTAATCGCCGTCTCACTTCCTAAGGATATCCCTCAAGTTGCCTATGAATATTGGTTAAGTGGGGTGTATAAAGCAAGTCCCTCAAAAAGAAAATCATCAAAGTCCCTTATGGTTGCCTTTACGAATCGAGTCCCTTTCGAAAAATGATGATAGTCCCTCCAGTTTGCTTATTACACCCCACAATGGCCTTCAAAAATCCAATTGTCCCTCACATGTCCCTTAACATCCAAAGTAAGGACTACCTACTCCATTATAGTAGGGATAGTCTTACTAAAGGAAAGAATAAAGAATAAGAAAGACCTTTAAACATTAGGGTAGGTTACTCCTAGGTGCTTGCTCACTTCAAAACTGTTTCACACTTAAACAAATTTTCAGCAAGTTTTCAAACAAGTTCTTAACACATCCTTACATGGATTATTTATTAACTATTCTGAAAATTTTCTATTCACACACTACACTTTCAAAACAATTCAAAAGTGAGCTTAAGTACCTAAGAGCCCATGGATAACCATGGATGAAAAGGGTGCTAACACCTTCCCTTTTCATAACCTACCCCCCGGACCCAAAATATTCTCTAAGGTCTTTCCTGTTCTTTTATAACCTTTCCTTATGGATAAAATAAAAGTCGGTGGCGACTCTTGCTATCCGCAACATTGTTTAAAGTCAGTTCTCCCACCGTGTTACAGAACTGGCGACTCTGCTGGGGACCTATTTAAGAGGGGTACCCTTAGGAATTAAGATCACTTTAAATTGTTTGCCTTGTTTGCTTTATTATTATATTGTTGGGGTGCTCTTATGTGTGAAAGGTCCTAACCCGGATCTAGTGTACCTTAGGTAAATGGCAATAGACCAAGGAAATTGTACGACGTATATCGATACGGTTGATCTGGTGGCCATAGTTAGTGCGACTTCTTGGTTGGTGCTTATATTCCTTAAGTCAAGTTGAGGATAATATTGAGGCTGCCATATGTTGTCAATGCACTAACTGACTTTTAGAACCCTAGTTAACTCATCTTGGCCTTTAGAAAGTAGTGAGGTAACCGGCTTTGGTGCAGACTGAAGTTGGTTGACACTCGATACTACGCTCATTGAGATCTTAAACTTGGAGGGTTTTGGTTGGCAAGTAAGTTGCCTTCTGAACAACCACCCTTGTGAAGGATCAATGATATTGAGATCCCTTAGAACCTGGTTACTTTTGTAGGACAGGATGAACCATCTAACTTCAGGGGAGGGTACTTGCCTTTGAACCTCATGCAAGCCTTTAAACCTAGGGCTATGGTGTGACTTGTTTGTGTGTGCCACATGTTTGTGATTGAGCATGACATCATGACATCATCATGCATCATAAGCATATCATTTTCCCTAACCATTTCAAGGACCAAAGGATTTATCTTTGTTCTTTGTTGCAGGTCATGGCTTCTGCTCGTAGAAACACCATCAGGATCAACTTTATAGGGATACCTGCTAAGCTCAAGGAGTTGGTTTCCCTAGTGCCTGATCATTCCCAGTTCAACAAGAGTCATGGTCACTTATTGGATCTAGTTACTTCAGGGTTCAGTGAAGACATGATGAGTGTGCTGTTTCAGTTCTTTGACCCTAAGCACCATTGCTTTACATTTCCTGATTATCAGCTGGTTCCAACCATGGAGGAGTTCTCTAGACTTCTGGGTATACCTGTTCTTGATCAGAAGCCATTCACAGGCTTAGAGAAGGAGCTTAAACCAGAAGTTATTGCTGCAGCTCTACATCTGAAGAAGTCTGACATTGTTCTAGAGACGAGAAGTGGAGTTAAAGGTATTCTTGCCAAGGTATTCTTGCCAAGGTATTAGTGGATAAAGCTCAAATGTTCTTGAAGGCTATGAGCTACGATGCTTTTGAGGAGATCTTAGCCTTATTGATTTATGGCTTAGTGTTGTTCCCCAATCCTGATCAGTTCATAGACGTTCATGCCATCAACATATTCCTGAGTCACAATCCAGTGCCTACCTTACTTGGAGACATCCTACATTCTCTTCACACCCGTACTACAAGGGCAAGAGGAACTTTGATGTGCTGCATACCTTTACTTTCTAGGTGGCTTATTTCTCACCTTCCTCGCTCAGTAATGAAGAATGAGCAAGGGTTCAGATGGTCCAAGAGGATTATGTCACTTTCTCACTCAGACATCCATTGGTGCTCCAGATCTATGGAGAATGTCACCATCATTGACCGTTGTGGGGAGTTTCCTAATGTGCCACTTCTAGGCATAAGAGGAGGCATCACCTACAACCCATCTCTAGCTTTACGACAGTTTGGTTACGCCCGGAGCGATGGTCCACATGACATGTTGATTCAGGGCATTGTGTTTGACTACGACAGCGATCTTCAGGGTTACCGTCAGAGATTCATACGAGCTTGGGGAAAGGTAAACAGGATTGACAGCAAGACACTGGAGCCTAAGTACACCATTCCTATGGAGGCTTATCTCAGATGGGTACGATTTCGTGCTCAGACACTCATGATGCCATATCCTGCCATCCTACCAGTTACCATGGAACCTGTTGCTGAAGGAGACACAGCTTATACCATCCTTCACCCAGGCATGCCTACTGATATGGAAGACTTGCAGAGATCATGGATCCAACTGAAAGAGCAAAGGGATACTTTCGAGGCTCATTACAAAGCAAGCCAAGCAAGGATCCTAGAGCTAACAAAGCTACTTCATGAGGAACGAAACCTCAACTCATACCTCAACACAAAGAGGAAACGTCCATGGGAGACTTAAAACCCCATCTTTTGTACTTATTTCGTTTTCATTTTTTGTAAGCCTAAAAGGCAAAACAAGTTATTACTAATAAAAAGTTACTTTCTTGTTTGTTTAAGCAAATTTAAATCCTACGGTCCTTGAAAACATTGCATATGCATTCCCATATCATTGCATCACAGGTTTATAATTGTGCACAGGTTTCTCATCTCCTCGCTGTTTATTTCAGCAATGGCTCTTGAACAATCAGTTAAGGATCTCCAGGCACAGAATGCACAGTTCCAAGAGATGATCCTGAACCTATCCAAGGGGCAGGATGAATTGAAGACACTGCTGGCCAAGAAGACTAAGAAGGCTAGAAGGTCTGCTGGGTTGCTCAACATGGGAAGAAGGTTCAAAGGTCCTGTCAAGACCAAGGAACAGGCTGAAGACTATGAATCTGAAGAATCTGAGCAGGAGAGAGGCAGTCTCCACAACACTATGGGGGACTCTGATTCTGAGGCTAACTACTACCATGAGCCTAACGAAGACAAATTCAAGATGCTGGTGGATAGAATGGATGCTATGGAATTACAGAAATCATCTGGGCTGGATTTTGAGGATTTGAGCTTGATATCTGGGGTGGTCATACCCATTGGGTTCAAAGTTCCTACATTTGTTGTCTATGATGGGGTCTCTTGTCCCAAATTGCATCTGAGGTCTTATGTCAGAAGAATTCAACCCCACACTGCTGATAAAAAGTTGTGGATCCACTTCTTTCAAGAGAGTTTATCCGGAGCTCAGCTAGAGTGGTATTATCAGTTGGAGAGTGTCAACATCAGAGATTGGAATGACCTTGCTGAAGCTTTCTACAAGCAGTATCAATACAATGCTGACTTAGCCCCCACTCGCATGCAGCTTCAAAGCATGTCTATGGGTGCCAAAGAAAGCTTTAAGGAGTATGCTCAGAAGTGGAGAGACTTAGCTGGAAGAGTTCAACCCCCTTTGACTGATAGGGAGTTGGTTGATATGTTCATGTGTACGCTGAATGGTCCGTTTTACAGTCATCTCATTGGAAGCTCATCATCTGGCTTCACTGAGTTGATCATGACAGGAGAGCGAGTAGAGAATGGTATCAAGAGTGGTAAGATCCAAGTGGGCACTTCTTCATCAGGTGCTGCAAAGAAGCCTCCCACTGGGAAGAAAGAATCTAATGCTGTGTATGGTCAGCCTGATCGTAACAGAAGGCATCAGTCTGTTAGTGCAGTTCATATTTCAAATCCAACTCCTGCAACAACAGAGCAGCCTCAAGGCAACCAACAGAGGGCTAGAAGACAGTTCACGAAGATCAACATGTCAATGGCTCAGGCATTGCAACACTTGTTGAAGGCTGAACTTATTACCCTGAGGGAGGCTCCTCAGAATCCCAATGTTACCTCTCCCAAGTACAATCCCAATGCACGATGTGCATATCATTCAAACTGTCCAGGACATGATACTAATAACTGCTGGGTCTTGAAGAACAAAATTCAGGATATGATTGATGCTAGAGAAATTGAGTTTGATCCACCAGGTACTCCAATTGTGATTACAGCTCCAATGCCAAATCACGAGAAGACTGTCAACGCCATTGATGAAGATATTGATGAAGATCTGCATGTCTATTCAGTTATGGAGTTGAGCACACCATTGTCTGTTATCAAAAAGAGGTTAGTACAAGCTGGGATCTTTCCAGGTTGTCATGAAGATTGTCTATATTGTACCTATAAGCCGGATAGTTGCTTCATTTTGAGAGATGGGATTCAACGTCTCATGGATAAATATACTATAGTGTTTGAAAGAAGACCAGCATCTGTAGAAAGTATGGTGGATCATCTGACTCAGGGTAAGAAGATTGAAGAGGTTGACATGGTTGACAAAGTACCACTAAGAATCACTTCAAAGGGTCCCATTAAAATCACTCATCAGGGCCCAATCAAGATTACTGCTGAAGGTCCTGTGAAAGTTGTCGCTGAAGCCAGAGTAGCTCCTCTGATCATTACCACTCCTGGTCCTATTTCTTATACATCTGACAAAGCTGTGCCTTGGCACTATGGGTCTGATGTTTACATCCATGGTGTCAAGCAGGAGCCTTTACCTGATATGCCTGTTGACATTGATAATATTGCTGGATCTAGCAAGATCACTCGTAGTGGAAGAGTCTTCTCTCCTCCAGTTGCTTCTAAGAGTGCGGTTACTCCTGCTGTTACTTCCACCACTGATGCTCGGGGCAAGGGTCCTGTTATTGAGCCTGTATCTACTGATGTGCCAGCTGCTGATGACCTCTCTAAGCAGATGGAAGAAGTATTGAAAATCATTCGCAAGAGTGATTATGATATTGTTGATCAGCTGGGGCATACTCCCTCAAAGATTTCTATGCTCTCCCTGTTATTATGTTCTGAGGCTCATGCCAAGTCATTGATCAAGTTTCTAAAGATGGCTCATGTACCCAGTGCAATTTCTGTGGACCAGTTTGAGAATTGTGTTGCTCACCTGACCTATGACAACGGGTTAGGATTTTCTGATGCTGACTTGACCCCTGCCAAGAGGGATCATAACAGGGCCTTGCATATTTCAATTGAATGCAGGGGCACTACCCTGTCTCATGTGCTGATAGACAATGGTTCCTCTCTGAATGTGTTGCCTAAGGAAGTCCTGAACAAGCTGAGTCCTGAAGATATGGTATTGAAGCCCAGTAATATTGTGGTAAAGGCTTTTGATGGTTCTAGAAGAGTAGTGCATGGGGAAATTGATCTTCCAATCAAGGTTGGCTCTCAGGTGTTTACTGCTACATTCTATGTGATGGATATTCGTCCTTCGTACTCATGTCTGCTTGGTCGTCCCTGGATCCATGGGGCAGGTGCGGTGACCTCCACATTACATCAAAAGTTGAGATATCCGGTGAATGGAAAAGTTGTTACTGTCTTTGGAGAGGAAGAATACTTTGTCAGCCATGTAAACACTTTCAAGTATCTGGAAGTAGAAGGTGAATACATTGAAACTCCATGTCAGTCATTTGAAGTGGTTCCCTGGGCTGTTAAGGATTGTGTGACTCCTCCTGCTGTGAAGAAGGTTCCTGTGGTCATCAGAAACCCTCCAACAATGGCAATGGCCTCCCTCAATGATGCAAAAGCTGTGGTGGAAGAAGGTGGTTGTACTATTTGGGGTCAGCTTCCTGATATTCCATACAAGTCTGACAAGTTTGGTTTGGGTTTCACTGCAGAGTCCCAGAAGGCTGTCCGTCGTGCCCGTGCTGTTCGTATCGCCAATCAAGGGGTTATCAATGCTGTGGGAGATCAAGATGAAAACTACAACTTGGAGGCATGGATTTTTCCTACTGTGGGTGCTGGACTCAATAATTGGACAGCTGAAGATGTTATCCCTATCTCCTTTAGTCAGGAGTAAATACTATTACTGTGTTATGTTTTTAAATTTATAATTTCTGGAACAATTAAAACTTTCAAGCCATGTGCCTTACCCGGGGCACAATGGTGTGCTTGTTACGGGTTGTCATCTCATTTGCATACATCATTCAATAAAATCAGTGGACGTTTCGTTTTCGTAAATATTGTGTTCCTTGTCTTTCTTTTTCTTTTATTTTTGCTTTATCAGCTATGTGTTCTTACACACACCCACGTCACTAAAATGAAGATCCTCATCCACTCTGGATCCAGTTGATAACAGTTCTACTATTGCCAATTACAATTTCGAGAATCCGATCTATCAAACTGAAGACGGAAACGAGGACGATTGTGAAATACCTGTAGAGCTTGCTAGGTTGTTACAACAAAAAGTGAAAGCTATACGAGAGATGCCAGCTCCCCGTACTGAGAAGGAGGTTAGAGGTTTCTTGGGACGATTGAACTACATTGCAAGATTTATTTCCCAATTAACTACCATCTGTGAGCCAATCTTCAAGTTGTTGAAGAAAGATCAGGTGATGGAATGGAATGATGAGTGCCAGACTGCCTTTGATGAAATCAAGAGATATTTGCTAGAACCTCCAATTTTAATGCCACCAGTTGATGGAAGACCCTTGATTATGTATTTAACAGTATTAGACAACTCAATGGGGTGTGTATTGGGGCAACATGACGAGTCTGGTCGAAAAGAGCAGGCAATATACTACCTTAGCAAAAAGTTTACCGACTGTGAAACAAGATACTCACTGCTCGAGAAAACTTGCTGCGCTTTGGCATGGGCTGCTCGCCGACTAAGACAGTATATGTTGACCCATACTACCTTGTTGATTTCGAAGATGGATCCAATCAAGTACATATTTGAGAAACCTGCTCTCTCCGGAAAAATTGCAAGGTGGCAAATGATCTTGACGGAATATGATATACAGTATACTACTCAGAAGGCCATTAAGGGGAGTGTTGTTGCTGATCATTTGGCTCATCAAGCAGTAGGTGATTACCAGTCAATGAATTTTGAGTTCCCTGATGAAGACATTATGTCTGTTACCAAAGAACCTGGACAATATGACGGACCTGAACAAGGATCCCGATGGACTATGGTTTTTGATGGTGCCTCCAATGCACATGGTAATGGTGTTGGTGTTGTAATTAGTTCCCCTGAAGGTTGTCATACCCCGATTACTGCCAGACTTTGTTTCTATTGTACCAATAACATGGCTGAGTATGAGGCATGTATCATGGGTATGCAAGTTGCTATTGATATGAAGATTCAGTTCCTTGAGGTGTATGGAGATTCAGCTCTGGTAGTAAGTCAGATTAAAGGAGATTGGGATACAAAGCATGATAATCTCATTCCTTACAGAGAACATGTGTTGTCTTTGATCCCACATTTCAAAGAGATTACTTTTGGACATATTCCACGAAGAGAGAATCAGTTGGCAGACGCATTGGCCACCATGGCATCTATGTGTGAGATCAGCTGGGATGGTGAAGACTTCCCACAACCTGTAAACGCAGACATAGTTAAAAAATACTACGCATAAAAAGAGACCCGCTAGGTTGACAGGCCTAGGCAAAAATAAGGGCACCCCGGCAAATCAAAAGGGTTTGGGCAAAAATTAGGGATATATACATAAAAAGATGTACACCCGGCAAGTCGAAAACCTGAAAAGGCGGCTTGGGCAAAAAAGGGTATCCCGGTGGATTGAAAACCTGAAAGGGCAATCCAGGCAAAAGTTAGGGATTAAAGCGTATGACTATGTCTCGTTTGGATCACTCATGAAACTGCAACCAGTTGTACTACTTACTCAAGCTCAAACAGATAAAGCTCAATCCAATCGTTTCCGTCTCAACAGCAAGAAGATGAGATACTTGAGTGGCAATAGTAGAATTGAAACTCAATAGGATTATTTCCCACATAGCTGATTCTTTTTGTAAAACTTCATGACAAAATTCTCTTACTAGGGTTTATGTCTCCTTGTACAAACTTACCCGTGTATGGGTCACTTTTGATATAAATAAATTCCATCTTTTGAATCCAGATTTACTTTTACCCTATTTACATAAGCGAAACGTCCATTGGTTGTGTTTGAATGTATGTATGCCTTTGAATATGATTGATGTTTACCAGAAATGCATGTATGCTTTTAATATGATTGATGTTTACCAGAAATGCATGAAAATGCAGTAATAGTATTTACTAAGGACGAACGAGGGAAGGATTTCAACGAAGCTTCGCCGGTTCATCTTTACAAGACAGTAGGACTAATCCATTTTCACAAAGTCTAATCTCCCCTGGAATTTATATCCATCTCTTTTATCCTCATACGGATATACGGGAAATTACTTTCCAATAAGGGCACGATGAACGAAGATGGGATGTTATACTTATCCTACTATCAAACGAAAACGAAGGTTATCTATACCCTACTATCCCCAACAACGGGAGGTTATCTATACCTTGTTATCCCCAGCAGACGGAGGGTTATATATTCTTCAACAAATCGGGATTTATTTTCCTTGGCCAGCAGTTGTTATACAAGGATATCCAGACACTTCCAGCAGTGTCATATCATACATACATCATTTACATCATACCATAACATATATGTCTATAGTACATTACCTAAGTGCATCATGTCATACATGCATACATAAAGCATAAACTAATGTTGTTATACAGAATGCTACCTTGTTTTCAGGTTAATTATCCAACAAACAAGCTTATGATCTTTGGGACTGCTTTATTGTAACCTCAGGGTTACTTTATCCTCCTGATGAGCTTCTTATTACTTTGGGACTGCTTTATTGTAACCTCAGGGTTACTTTATCCTCCTGATGAGCTTCTTATTACTTTGGGACTGCTTTATTGTAACCTCAGGGTTATTTTATCCTCCTGATAGCCTCTCATGACTTCAAGACTGCTTTAGAGCTACTGATTGCTCTATCCTCCTGAAATCATCCTATTACTTCAAGACTGCTTTAGAGCTATTCATTGCTCTATCCTCATGAGGTCATACTACTACTTCAAGACTGCTTTAGAGCTATTCATTGCTCTATCCTCCTGAAGCCATCTAATTATTTCAAGACTGCTTTAGAGTTATCCATTGCTCTATCCTCCTGAAATTACATTATTATTTCAAGACTGCTTTAGAGCTATCCATTGCTCTATCCTCCTGAAATCATTACTTCAAGACTGCTTTAGAGCTATTGATTGCTCTATCCTCCTGAAGACATATCACATTATTACTTCAAGACTGCTTTAGAGCTATTGATTGCTCTATCCTCCTGAAGACATATCACATTATTATTTCAAGACTGCTTTAGAGCCATTCATTGTTCTATCCTCCTGAAATCATATCATTGCTTCAAGACTGCTTTAGGGTTATCACTATTGATTGCTCTATCCTCATGAAGACATGCTGCTACATCATTATTATTCCAGACTCCTGACAGCTTTCATCATACACCCATATTTTGAACTGCTCCCCCCCTAGTGGCATCTTTAAGCCCACTCAATCATATTCAACTAGCCATCTGTACCACTCTAATGCACTGGTGAGTGCAAATTTTTGGGCTTTTGTGTTCAATCCCCTTCAACCTTCCAGGTTACGACTGGCAAATATACCAATCTAACCCCTCAGGTTTCAGAAAATTGAACAGGGGCAGCTGTTGCACCCCAAAATTTGCCCTCACAATACAAGACTTTGTGTTCTAAGAAGGTTCACAAGGTTCACAAGTTCTCCAACAACTTGCATAACCTTTCCAAGTCCCACAGTGCTTTCAATACCTTTCATGAGGTTCATGAAGCCCATAGGTTGCTTCTTGAAGGTTCACAAGGTTCACAAACTTCTCAACATCTGCAAGACCTTTCATGAGATTCATGAAGTCCATAGGTTGCTTCTTGAAGGTTCACAAGGATCACAAGATTCACAATGTTTACAAAGCTTTCCTAAGGGTCATGAGGTCTACAAAGCCACTTCATGATGTTCACAAGGTTCACAAGCTTCACAATACCTCCCATGAGTATCACAAGATATCTTATGAAGATTCACAAGGTTCACAAAGTTCACAATTGGTCAGAAGAGTTGACAATTCCCTCAGACAATGCACCTCCTAAGCAGTGCATCCAAAACTAGGGTTTTGACTTTAATCAGGCTAAATGGACTTCCAAGACTTCAAGTGAGCTTCATAACATCTTATATGTGTATAAGAACCCCCATGTCAAGTTTCAAGACTTTTCTCAAAAGTTTGCTCAGTCACATGATCAGATAAGTCAAAAGCAGTCAATGCAGTTAAAAAGTCAAACTGAGGTCAACTGTGGTCAAACCAAAGTCAAACTTCATGATTTTTTGCCAACATCAAAGAGAGATTTGGTCCCAGGGGTATTTTGGTCATTTTACACAAATTCTACCAATTCCTTGAAGATGGGCTGTTATTAAAATTCTGAGGCGTTTGATACATTTATCTATCACCAGGTCTGATCATATCAAGATCTTGGCATTTGGTCAGTAGAATTTAATTACGAGTAGTGTTACTGTTGATGCTGAAACTGTTGTGATTACGGTGCCCATATGTGTTGGTTATGAAGTGGTTTGGTTAACATTTTAATCGGATGAGATTAGAATTACAAATATCACTTGGGAGTGTTTATGTTTTATGACTATGTTAATGAATTTAAATGCTTGTGGATTTATTCACAATTGTTTATATTTTTTTTTAAACTAGGAATAAAATATAAATAAACTCAAAGTGTTGGGAATTTTATTTCATAAAGATTGCATTATACAAAAGGGAGATTGTTTCACATTTTTGCTGTTACAAGGAATTACATTAAACCTAAAAATCCTAAGTCCTAAAAATGATAAGTGTCTTCATGTTGACCCTGGAGCTTCGCCGCAAATCTCGACTAACCTGCACATCAAAGCAAAACAAACAATATAGAAAAAAGGTTAGGAGTTTTTTCGACACTCTCAGAACAGCGTCATCATCGAGTGCCGGGAGTGGCACAACCGAAGCTGCGTCCTGCCCCCGTTACCGATCTGCGCCATCGGCGTCAGATCAAGCAATTTCTGTTCTTATCAATACGGGACAGCCGAGAAAGATGAAGAGAGTAAAAGAAGCTTTTCGGGCCGAAATGATCTGTGCCGAATTTGGATTCAGACGAATGCTACTATCAAGTAAAAATGGGATCCCCAAACTGATATTCATGACCAAACTGAACTGAAACGCGTAACTAAAACCAAATGGCAATGACATCCCAAATGGTTCAGACCCTAAGGTCATCATCACCAATAACCTTTCCTCGGCAACTTGGATCCAACCAAAGCACCAGCATCAGTGCTGAAAGAAAAAGAGAAAAGAAGTTAATGAAGTTCATAACAGAAAACATGAAGAGTATGTTAGACTAAGGCACGGATCTAGAAGGGGGGGTTGAATAGATCCCTTTTAAAAATTTGAGTGGCGCTACCAATAAAATTGGTTTTCAAAATTGTTTTCAAATGCGGAAGCGGCCTTGGAAAATATAGTCTAAAACGAACAACTATTGGAGAGCCGGATATGCGTCAAGCGGATGAATTTAAGACGATAACGGATAGTAAATCACTACACACTTTTATGCAAAACTCAGATGTGATTCACTCGTACTATTTCCTTATTCCAATGATCAAAAATTACACCAAAACTAGCAGCAAAATTAAGGCAATTTTAGTTCAGCACTTTTGTCGAACAGTTGGTGTGCACAAATACCTTAAATGATATTTGTGTTGAATGAGTGATTGAAAATTTTAGTTCAGCACTTTTGTCGAACAGTTGGTGTGCACAAATACCTTAAATGATATTTGTGTTGAATGAGTGATTGAAAAAGCCTTAGTACAGTATTTCTATTGTACTTAGTAGTTAAAAAACAGTGTTTCACCAACTCACTCAATCAATACTACAATTTGACAAAATCACTTATTCTAGAATCACTTAATTTTTAAGCTGTAATTGAAAATGCAGAAAATAAAGGAACACAAGATTTGATGAGGCAGTTCCCCCAGTCGTCCTCGCGTTGGGGTACGTCTGCCCTCAATTCTACAATGAGAATTGAGATATGTATTGAATAGATATCACCTGTTTGGTAGAACAGTTATACACAAGAATCGATAGACAATTGATACAAACAATCTTAATGTTGCTGATAATTTCTACCACTTCTTGCCCCTTGATTCAAGATGAATCAAGTCCTCCAATTTGATGTGAATGACCTCCGATTGCAGCCACCTTATTGACAACTCTTCCGTTGATCAAACCTTCGGCACGGCTGATCTTAGACACACCCAAATTGAACCCGGAACGTCTTCAACCTTTCAACGCCCTAGCTACTAGATTGATCAACCTTCCGCTAATCAATCACCTTCGCACTCGCTTGATTGTTGAACCGACGATTCCGTAACAAAAGCCTTCAAAACCTGTAGTCTTGATAGGTAAAACCTCAAAGGTTTTCTCCCAAGAAACACCTGCACCAGCTTCCACTCGAACCGGATCTTCAATCACGCGTTCGAACCTTATCACCGTCGAGCAAACCACAAACCGCAGCAAAAAATTGATTATCTGTAATTTGAGGATTTGTGAGTTGATTGAACGATGAAGATGAAGAACACTGATGCACCTCTTTCACGTTTCTTGACCTGAACACTTTCTCACAATGCTTTCAAAAAATGTTGTAAAAAAAATGTTCTTTGTTAAAATTGAAAAGACAGCTATTTATAGTAATATACAAAACAGACAGTTGACAGATCAATGAAACATAGCAGAATTTCTGTTTCTGCGCGCGAACGGTCGACCATAGGGTCGGCGTGCGCTGAGCCGTGTGATTCTCAAACTGTCATGCGCCGAGTCAGCGGTCGACGCATGATCTTCATGCGCTGAGCCGTCAGATTCTTAAACCTGCATGCGCCAAGTTAACGGTCGACGCATGACCTTCATGCGCTGACCCGTGTGAACTGAATGAAACTGTGTGCTGACGGTATGGTCGGCTCATGGTTCAAAAATCTGCAAAAACATAAATTTCTACAGCTTTTTGTGCATTACGTCATTGTAAACATTGAATCATAAGTAGCGTGAATGATTTAAACGAAAGAAGGATATCTCTTAGCAAGTTGTCATCATCAAAAACCAGAGGCACGCTTGTGTTGGTAGATACTTTGCCTTCACATTCTCCCCCTTTTTGATGATGGCAACCTACTGTTACGCAACACGTGATAGGTATAGGTATGCTCCTGCTCCCCCTTTCTTTTACAATTATAGCGGTCGTAATCATCGTCTATCTACTGCTCGGTTCTCCCCCTTTGACAACATCAAAAAGAGGTAAACTCGTGACACAATAACAACACATTGAATCATGCATAAATGAGATACCAACAGATGAGAAGTAAACAACAGTTATACATACGATGGAGATAACAGTTAATATATTACAGAACCACAAAAATGTCATGATAGCAACATAGAAGTAAGCAACAATCATAGTGAGTTTGGGCAGAAAAGCAAAACACAACAAACAAAATGAATGCAAGCCAAAACAGGAAACAACAAATGACATATGAGCGCATGCTAATAGCCCCGTCCACGTCCGCGACCACGACCACGCCTGTCATAGTAATGAGGATGGCGTTGGGGATGAGCTAGATCAGTAAATTCTTCTGTGATGTTATTCAAAAAGTCAAGACTGTCGACAATGGCGCGCTCTTCAGCTTGATGACAGTGAGTTAGAGTCTCGAATCGAGCGTCCAGCTGAGTCGACATTCCACTGATCCGTTCATTTTGGTTATGCAGTTCAGAACGAATTTGTGCCATTCTTTCATTTTGATCCCTCATGAATTGTTGCTGTTGTTCCTGCATATTGGTCATAAAATTTCGCTGTTCCAACTGCATCGACTGCATCATTTCTAAAATCTCCGAATTGTTTGACGGTTGTTGAGGAGAAGGTGGGTCTGCAGTGCTTGGTTGATACGGCTGATAGAATTTGCCAAGGGTGGTCCACCCGGTGTATTGCCATTCACCCCAGCCTTGGTTATTCTCCTCATCCTCATTTTCCTGTTGGTTTGAGTAGGCAGACCAGTTATTGTGTTGATTGTCATCTTGATATGTTTGTTGATAGTTTTCAGAAGGCACGTATGGTTGATGACCTTCATTAATATCGTGGTCCAGCTGAGTCTCATCAGCGGTTTCTTGTGCCTCTCCTGCATTGTCACCTTGATTGTCTTCATCTTCACTTGAGCTTCCTTCTGCTTCTTCATCTTCTCCACCCTCTGACTCATCAGCACTTTCTTCACTCGAGGAGGCAGCTGCAGCCATGGTTGAGCGCCGATAAAATCTGTACTTTTTGAGCGACTGATCCCACACATATCCCATCATAGCAAAGACCTTTGAACTGAACTCTTTATCGGAAGAAATTGGAGTATACGGAAAAGACGGGTAATTGATACCTGCAGAGTTTAAAGCTTCCTGAATGAATGAGCCATAGGCGAGCGCGGTGCCTCGCTTGGAGTCTCTTAGTTCATACATCCGGCTTGTAATATAGTACGGCCAGTTAATTTTAATGCCGTGACCTAGTATATGGATGAGATGCACTTCAGCTTGTTCGACTCTTGACAAACCACCTTGTTTAGGCCGCAGAATGCGCGCCACAATCCATTGAAGGATCCTTGGAAATGTTCTGAGTTTTCCGGATGTGACGGACCTCGGAAAAGCCGCACTGTTTACAATGTGCTCCGGATAAGGCCTCTTGAGCATATTATTCAGTGCTTTGTTATACTCATAACCTTCAAGAGTTTTAGAATCGGTCACTTCGGCTAGGGGAGGTTCACCATCCTCTACAGACATATCAAAATACTTACTCCAGAATTCAGTATTTACAGTCACTTGAGTTGTTCCAATATGGGAATGAAAGTTTTCTCCGTGAAATTTATCATTCAATTCAGAGTAAAAGACACGCACCAGATCTTCGCTATATTGTACATTGCATTCAACAAATCGTTCAACACCATGATAAGTAAGAAAGTTCATGAACTTACCCAGATGCATGCGTTCAGCAACCAGTTCATAGAAGGCGTGTTGTCGAACCACTTTCCTCTTACCAATGTCTTTGTTAAAGTTTTCCCGACGAGACGGATGAACCAGGGATTCTGTAGTGATTGGCACTGTTCCGGAGGTTGACCCTCTTGATCTCTTTCTTGTAGGTCTAGAGGAAGAAGCCATGGGTATAGTTTTGTGGGTACAAGGAACTCTTTACCAATGTGATGGAGAATGAAGAGTTTTGAGATGAAGGATTTTGAATTTTGAGAAGAAGGAGAGAGATAACCCTTGTTTAATGTAAGGATTAGGGTTTGATTGGAAAATGTGAGGAGATGAAGAGAGTTAGTAGGGGTAGTAGGTGTGGGTTTCTAGTAATGAAGATAAATGCAAGTGTAACTCCCCCAAAAAGAACTGAACCGTCAAGTAATCAGGAAAACTGGGTTTTTGCGCGAGCCGTCGACGGTAGCTTCTGCATGCGTCGACGCATGCTTCAGATTTTTCACCAGATACAAAAGTTAACAGGGTGCGCCGACCGCTGCCCTGTTATGGTCGACTCAATATGCAACAAACAGCAGATTTTTGTATTTTACCATATTCAGAGGTACATGCTATGCAAAAATGATGTCATGACATATAAGAAAAAAAAATATCTATATACATATGCAGTAGATGTCATACAAATTTAGCGTAGTATAAGCGATATGATTTGAGATCAACAGGATTATCAAACAAAGAGAGAGAGAAAGAACAATATCACCTTGATGCCTGATTTGCTTGATACACAACATACTTATACTTACACGAATATCAAATTGTTAGAAGTACAACAGCATGATTATTTGAATGAAATAAGATAACATCAGCAAATATTATTCCCGTTCCGAAATGTCGAGGATGCCAAGTTCTCGGCGGATATGAAAGAAAGGTTCCGTTGCTAGCGGCTTTGTGAAAATGTCCGCTAGTTGGTTTTTAGTGTCAACGTGTTCAAATACAACATCACCTTTCTCAACATGGTCCCTAAGAAAATGGTGTCGAATTTCTATATGTTTAGTGCGAGAGTGTAATACGGGATTTTTGGTAAGGTTAATAGCGCTAGTGTTGTCACATAGGATAGGAATACGTTCAAGTTTAAGATTGAAATCTAGTAGTTGTTGCTTAATCCACAGAATTTGAGCACAACAACTACCAGCGGCAACGTATTCCGCCTCGGCCGTTGATAAAGCAACTGAAACTTGTTTCTTGCTATGCCAACTAACCAAGGAGTTTGAAAACAAATGACATGTACCACTAGTGCTTTTCCTATCCGATTTGCACCCGGCAAAGTCGGAATCGGAGTAACCTACCAACGAGCAATCACTACCCTTAGAATACCACAATCCATACTTCGGGGTACCTGACAGGTATCGAAGAATTCGTTTAACAGCTTTTAGGTGGGATTCTTTGGGACATGATTGGTATCGTGCACACATGCACACACTAAACATAATATCAGGACGTGACGCAGTAAGATAGAGAAGTGAACCAATCATACCTCTATATCGTTTTACCTCTACGTCCTTGCCATTTTCATCTTTATCCAAATTTACGCATGTAGGCATTGGGGTGTCTATGGCCTTGGATTTTGCCATGTCAAATCTCTTGATCAAGTCCAAACAATATTTTGTTTGGCTCACGAATGTCCCTTCTTGGAGTTGTTTAATTTGCAGGCCGAGGAAGTATGTGAGCTCCCCCATCATACTCATCTCGAATTCGCCCTGCATGAGGTCAGAAAACTCTCTCACGAGATTCATGTTAGTGGATCCAAATATAATATCGTCAACATAGATTTGCACCAAAATCAAGTGCTTTCCTTGACGTTTAATGAAGAGTGTAGTGTCAACCTTTCCTCGTGAGTACCCCTGATTAAGTAAAAACTTACTTAGTCGCTCATACCAAGCTCTAGGAGCTTGTTTGAGACCATATAAAGCTCTTTTTAACTTGTAAACATGTTCAGGGTATTCATGAGATTCAAAACCGGGAGGTTGAGACACATATACTTCTTCATTTATGTGACCGTTAAGGAACGCACTTTTAACATCCATTTGAAATAACTTAAAATCCTTTGCACATGCAAAGGCGAGTAAAAGGCGTATAGCCTCGAGTCGGGCAACCGGCGCATAAGTTTCCTCATAGTCGATGCCTTCCTCTTGGTTATACCCTTGAGCGACCAATCTCGCTTTATTACGGGTTATTACCCCGTTTTCGTCCAACTTGTTCCTAAACACCCATCGGGTGCCGATTACTCGATGGCCTCGCGGAGGAGGGACAAGGTCCCATACCTCGTTTCTTTTAAACTGATTTAGTTCCTCTTGCATCGATAAAAACCAGTGCTCATCGAGTAGGGCCTCTTTGGGGTTTTTAGGCTCTATTTGTGAAACGAAAGCGAAGTGATAACAAAAGTTACTTAGCTTAGATCGAGTGGTGACTCCCTTTGTGATGTCTCCGAGAATATTGTCAATTGGATGATCTTTACACGACTTCCAAGCTTGAGGGAGATCATCGTTTGTAGGCGGATGAGCTTCCTCAGTTACCTCATGGTGTGCATCCTTATCCTCCTCAATTTTGACTCTATCGGGTTGATCAATCCCCGTTTCGCCACCTTTGAGTATGTCTTCTGTGGATGTACCTGCACCATGAACAACACTATCCTTTCCGACATTTCTCGGATAGGACTCATCAAATGTAACGTGCACAGACTCTTCAACAGCTAGTAATCTTTTATTATAAATCCTATATGCTTTACTCTAAAACCAATAAACACATTCTTCTTATCACTTTCATGCACAATTTTGCAGCAATCTTTTGAAAAGGAAACATTGTAACCTTTGTCGCATAATTGGCTAATGCTAAGGAGATTATGTTTAAGGTTTTCGACAAGCAACACATCGGAAATTGTAGTAGAGGAGGGATTACCTATACTACCTTTACCTAGTATCGCTCCGCGGTTGTTATCACCGTATGTTACATACCCTTTCTTCTTAGCCACGAAGTCTATGAATAAGGATATGTCTCCAGACATGTGCCTTGAGCACCCACTATCAAGAACCCATCTTCTCTCGGTGGACTCGACACATTTCACCTGTCAAAATATAACTTACAAAAGGGAGGTACCCAATGGCATATTGGGTCCTAATAGGTTAGCGACAAGACGGTTGCGTTTGGGCAACCATTGGTAGATGCCTTTAGGAACAAGAAATCTCCTAAATCGACATTTACCAATGGAGTGGCCTTTCTTGCAACAGTAAAAGCATACAAAGTCGACATTAGAATCACTTTCACTTGCTTGATCCCTAATTACATATGCATATTTTTGATATGGGTTTATCATACTTTTTCTAAAATCCTTTTTATCGATTGCAAATGTAATTTTAGGTTCAAGTGCCTTGTCTAATTTGGCCTTAAGGTTTCTAACCTCACCTTGCCAAATATGACAAGTATCACAACCAAAGTTGAAAGGATTACTATTGTCCTTACAATCCGATTCATTATCTTTCACAATGGAAGCCTTAAGGTCCTCTAATTTCTTTTCGGACTCTAAGACTTTGTGCTCTAAATATGTAAAAATTCTTCTATTAGAAGCAAGTTTCTTAAAGGCTTCAGTTGCTTCCTTGTGTAAAACATCGAATGCGGTTTGTAATTCGGAATGAGACATATTAGATGACATATTATATCTAGAGTGACGTACCTGTTTCTTTTTCTTTTTCTGATTTGCGGAGAGACATAGATTCACGGACTCTTCTTCATCACTAGAGCTTTCATTAGAGGAGGAAGAATCACTGTCGCTTTCCCACGCGATGTACGCCCTCCTAGGCCTTGATGCTCTCTTATGTGACTTCGATTGTTCCTTTTCATTTCCCTTGTTGTTCATTGGACAGTCCGGTTTGTAGTGACCGGGCTTTCCACATTTATAGCACGTTCCTCTAGTCTTTTTGCCTTTTTGATTGTCATCTTTGGAGAACCTTGATTGCCTTCGGAAATTTACCAGGTTCTTCTCCGAATGTTGGATGCCGTTCTTTCTCACGTACCGGTTATACCGTTTAACGAACAGCCCCATGTCCTCATTTATGTCTTCTTCTTCGTCGTCGCTTGAAGAATAATCACTTTGCTCTTTTGCTTTAGACTTCGAGGAAGAGCTATGGACTTCTTTTCACTCATCTTTACTTTGTCCTTCTTTTCTTTCCTTTCATGTTGGTCAAGACTCAAGAGTACCTGTTCATGCTCTTGTAGTTTGCCAAACAATGTAGTCAGGTCTAATACCGTAAGATCATTTGCCTCTTTGATGGCGGTCACTTTCGGCTGCCATTCCCTGCTAAGACATCTCAAAACTTTATTAGTAGCAAGATCATTGGAAATAGGTCTTCCTAGTGAATGTAATCTGTTTATGAGATGAGTAAATCTCTTTTGCATGTCAGCAATGGTTTCCCCTTGCTCCATGAAAAAAAGATCAAACTCTTGTATAAGAGTGTTGATTCGAGCCAACTTAACATCGTTTGTCCCCTCATGGGCAATTTGTAGTGCATCCCACATAGTTTTAGCCGTAGGGCAATGGGATACACGGTAGTATTCATCTACACCTAATGAGGAGATTAGAATGTTCTTAGCTTTCCAATCGTAATTATACTTTCGCTCATCGTCGTCGGTCCATTGTGCTTCGGGCTTTGGCACAACTTCGTTATTCTCATTTGTCATGGTTATTTCAATCGGACCATTGAGAATAACGTTCCATATCTTTCTATCTATGGAATTAATGTGCACCCGCATACAGTCTTTCCAATAGCTATAATTTTCACCGTTAAAAACGGGAGCTCTATTGTACGCCCCTTTTGGTTCGTTAGCCATTATTCTATCAATGTTGTATTTGAAGCACCGGAGAACCGGAGCTCTTGATACCACTTGTTAGACTAAGGCACGGATCTAGAAGGGGGGGTTGAATATATCCCTTTTAAAAATTTGAGTGGCGCTACCAATAAAATTGGTTTTCAAAATTGTTTTCAAATGCGGAAGCGGCCTTGGAAAATATAGTCTAAAACGAACAACTATTGGAGAGCCGGATATGCGTCAAGCGGATGAATTTAAGACGATAACGGATAGTAAATCACTACACACTTTTATGCAAAACTCAGATGTGATTCACTCGTACTATTTCCTTATTCCAATGATCAAAAATTACACCAAAACTAGCAGCAAAATTAAGGCAATTTTAGTTCAGCACTTTTGTCGAACAGTTGGTGTGCACAAATACCTTAAATGATATTTGTGTTGAATGAGTGATTGAAAATTTTAGTTCAGCACTTTTGTCGAACAGTTGGTGTGCACAAATACCTTAAATGATATTTGTGTTGAATGAGTGATTGAAAAAGCCTTAGTACAGTATTTCTATTGTACTTAGTAGTTAAAAAACAGTGTTTCACCAACTCACTCAATCAATACTACAATTTGACAAAATCACTTATTCTAGAATCACTTAATTTTTAAGCTGTAATTGAAAATGCAGAAAATAAAGGAACACAAGATTTGATGAGGCAGTTCCCCCAGTCGTCCTCGCGTTGGGGTACGTCTGCCCTCAATTCTACAATGAGAATTGAGATATGTATTGAATAGATATCACCTGTTTGGTAGAACAGTTATACACAAGAATCGATAGACAATTGATACAAACAATCTTAATGTTGCTGATAATTTCTACCACTTCTTGCCCCTTGATTCAAGATGAATCAAGTCCTCCAATTTGATGTGAATGACCTCCGATTGCAGCCACCTTATTGACAACTCTTCCGTTGATCAAACCTTCGGCACGGCTGATCTTAGACACACCCAAATTGAACCCGGAACGTCTTCAACCTTTCAACGCCCTAGCTACTAGATTGATCAACCTTCCGCTAATCAATCACCTTCGCACTCGCTTGATTGTTGAACCGACGATTCCGTAACAAAAGCCTTCAAAACCTGTAGTCTTGATAGGTAAAACCTCAAAGGTTTTCTCCCAAGAAACACCTGCACCAGCTTCCACTCGAACCGGATCTTCAATCACGCGTTCGAACCTTATCACCGTCGAGCAAACCACAAACCGCAGCAAAAAATTGATTATCTGTAATTTGAGGATTTGTGAGTTGATTGAACGATGAAGATGAAGAACACTGATGCACCTCTTTCACGTTTCTTGACCTGAACACTTTCTCACAATGCTTTCAAAAAATGTTGTAAAAAAAATGTTCTTTGTTAAAATTGAAAAGACAGCTATTTATAGTAATATACAAAACAGACAGTTGACAGATCAATGAAACATAGCAGAATTTCTGTTTCTGCGCGCGAACGGTCGACCATAGGGTCGGCGTGCGCTGAGCCGTGTGATTCTCAAACTGTCATGCGCCGAGTCAGCGGTCGACGCATGATCTTCATGCGCTGAGCCGTCAGATTCTTAAACCTGCATGCGCCAAGTTAACGGTCGACGCATGACCTTCATGCGCTGACCCGTGTGAACTGAATGAAACTGTGTGCTGACGGTATGGTCGGCTCATGGTTCAAAAATCTGCAAAAACATAAATTTCTACAGCTTTTTGTGCATTACGTCATTGTAAACATTGAATCATAAGTAGCGTGAATGATTTAAACGAAAGAAGGATATCTCTTAGCAAGTTGTCATCATCAAAAACCAGAGGCACGCTTGTGTTGGTAGATACTTTGCCTTCACAGAGTAAACTGAAACCTGGTTTGAAACCACATCAGAAAACAAATCAAATATCTGAAAAAAATCAACAACCAGATGAAATCATCAAATCACACCTGTGAGCAAATGTGCAAGGCCATACCAGAAAAAGAGGGATAAGGTAATACAATCATGTTCATGCATCAGTCATGATGATCCCAACCGAAGTGAAGGTCACAAGTACCAAATGCAGGGCTCAGTTCATCAACATCATGGCCCAGCTCACGATCACCTTTCAGCTCAAAGGATAATTCAAAGAAAAGATACAATCAAAACCTCATGGCAGTCACAACCAAACCAATATTGGAACAGCATCAGCTCACAAGGAGCGTTATGAATCGATGAATGAACGAGGGGGCATCGCGGAGTGAACATCAGAAGAGTCACAAAACAACTTCCAGCCCCTATCAAGTAAATCACGATGGGTTGGAATTGAGTTATATGTCACCTGGAAATCACATCAAGAGTATCAGAAAAAAGACAAAACAAAACAAATATCCAGTTAACCAAAGTGAAACGGATATCCAGTTAATCAAAGTGAAACCATCTCCGAAAACAAGTTGAAACAAATCCGTTTGTGACAAAACAAATCAAAGCAAATCCCGTAATCCACATCTGCAAAGTCCAAAAGAAAAATAAATCAAATCCAAAAGAGATCAAAAACTGTGTGAAATCCGAAAATGGAAGGTTTCCCAATCAAGCGTATCAAAAATAACGTTAGTTCAATAAAATCAAATCAATCCCACAGAAGTGAATGGCAATCGAATCATATCAGAAGAAAAATACAAAATCAAATCAAATAGAAGCCCTCAAAAGCAATCAGGAAATAGTAACGCAAATCCAACCAAAGCCCACAAGATCACTAAAAAATCAGAGGGTATAAAAGAAAGATACAACCTGTGCAAAAAACCCTAGACGAAGCGGACGGAGAAAGCGAAAACGGCTGCGAACGAGAACTCGAACGAACGTCAAACATCATCCATGAATATCAGACGCATATCACTATAGAGAAGATCGCCTTCGCCGTCGGCGGGCAATCGACTCTCTAAGCCTCAGAGAAGTCATCATCAGCCGTCGAATCTCACCAGAAATCACCGGCATCATCAACGAAACGTAAGCGAGAAATTCATGATAATCTCACGATTAACATTGTTGCGTTTGATTTCAGGTTTTTCATAGAAAACAGAAAAGATGAAGAGAAGATTAAGGCATGCGAATCGAAGGAGAACGAAGAAGGCAAGAGGAAGCGCCGTTCGTAGCGCATAAGGGTTCTTACAAACCCTAAAGTCCCCTTTGGTTGTCCGTTCCCTTTAGTGGGTTGGGTCCGGATGTAACTACCGGCCCAACCCCTTTTTTATTTTTTATTTTTATTTGTTTATTTATAATTATTATGTTTTTTTTAAGAATTTATTAAAACTTTTTTTAAATACTATTAAAACCTGTTTTCAAAATAAAATAGAACCTTTTTCTAATTAATAATAAATTTTTTTTTTTATAATAATTAAAACCCTTTTTAAAAAATAAATAATAATGATAACATTAAAAATAAAACCTTTTTTTTTAGATTATTAAATTAAAACTATTTTTTTGAAAATTAACTTAATCTTTTTTTTATTAAAACTTCTTTTAACTTAAATCATAAATTTTTTCTTTATATCAAAAATAAACAGCTAAAAATCTCAAATCTTGCATTTTTATTCTCCACTGTCTTATAGTTCTTTTGGTCGCCGTCTGACGTTGCCTACTAACATTGTTCATTTGTTTTGCAGCTTGTCATGTTTACCGTTATTTATTTTATTTTTCAACTCAAGTTTCGTTTGTATTTGTATCTGCTTCTCAATTGTAACCTCGCGAACCTAATAATCGCGTTTACTTTTCGCATTTAAATTTCTGCATGATGTATGATTTAAATTTCTGCATGATGTATGATTTAAATTTCTGCTGATGTATTGCAATATTTCTGTCACATTACACACTCCGAAAGAATTAGGTCTAGCATTTGACCGCCGTGTCAATAGTCCTCACCTTCAAACCCTTACGCCTACAAACCCTAATTTTCACAAATGCCTCGCCGCAGGCAAAATTACAATTTTACCCCTAGCATTAGGTCAAAGAGCCGCCGCGCTCATTTTAGGGTTTCCCGCCGCGGAATCCCTAACCTAACCCTAATTACAACTTAACATTTCAACGTAGAGATTTGGAGTTCCTACACTCCACGTAAGCGTGTCCTTAAGATGCGTTTATTCCCCGCGAGACCTTGACCACAGTCAAGAAGTCTCTAACCTCCCTTTTGAGGGGAACTACGATTACTCTGATTCCACTCCCGTAAGGATACGTAGGCACAAGATGCGATGTCTTGCCGAGTAAACTTAGAATTAACCCCCTTTATTATTTATTATTGCTTATTTATATTTTATTTATCTTTGCTATTTAATTATTTTGCTTATAATTTTGTAATTGCCTCTTGGATGTAAATTGTAATTATTTAATTATTATTATCATTATGGTTAGTAATTAGGGAGTGCTAATATGTATGATATTTAAAAAAATAAATTAGATCATTTTAATATAAGATAATTAAATTAAACATTTCGCACACGTAAGTCGATTTTAATCGCCGTCTCACTTCCTAAGGATATCCCTCAAGTTGCCTATGAATATTGGTTAAGTGGGGTGTATAAAGCAAGTCCCTCAAAAAGAAAATCATCAAAGTCCCTTATGGTTGCCTTTACGAATCGAGTCCCTTTCGAAAAATGATGATAGTCCCTCCAGTTTGCTTATTACACCCCACAATGGCCTTCAAAAATCCAATTGTCCCTCACATGTCCCTTAACATCCAAAGTAAGGACTACCTACTCCATTATAGTAGGGATAGTCTTACTAAAGGAAAGAATAAAGAATAAGAAAGACCTTTAAACATTAGGGTAGGTTACTCCTAGGTGCTTGCTCACTTCAAAACTGTTTCACACTTAAACAAATTTTCAGCAAGTTTTCAAACAAGTTCTTAACACATCCTTACATGGATTATTTATTAACTATTCTGAAAATTTTCTATTCACACACTACACTTTCAAAACAATTCAAAAGTGAGCTTAAGTACCTAAGAGCCCATGGATAACCATGGATGAAAAGGGTGCTAACACCTTCCCTTTTCATAACCTACCCCCCGGACCTAAAATATTCTCTAAGGTCTTTCCTGTTCTTTTATAACCTTTCCTTATGGATAAAATAAAAGTCGGTGGCGACTCTTGCTATCCGCAACATTGTTTAAAGTCAGTTCTCCCACCGTGTTACACTCGTCCGCATTCGCAACCCATTTCTTTCACAATTCCTCGTGGTCTCGATATTAGGAGCACCCTCAGGGACTAATATCGTTTCTCACAACCTTAACCCTTGACACGTCGTCAAGTCGGTTCCATCTTCAATCAAATCTTCGACACGGCGTCGAACCAGTTCAAAACAATTCCCTTTTGGCCTCGCATGCCATTCTTCGATTCGATCCTTTCACAAAACATTTTTAAAAACTTACGAAAGAGGGATATTCTTAGAATCTAGCATTCTTTGAATATTCGAATGAGTAACTCTTGGGCGCGCCCCCGAGTTGTTATTAGTTCATTCTTTCGTTTTCAAAATATCCAACTCTTTATCTCCAACCTATTCAGTCAATTCCCGAAAGAACTGAGTTCTTGGGATCTCGCATTCCTTGAATTCTTGAGTGACAAGCTCTTGAGGCACGCCCTTAGGTTGTTTGTCAGTCACTCTTTCGTCTTTTTTCTCAAACTTCCAACCAATTCAAACCTCATCTTTTCGTGGTTGTTACCACGAACTACGGACGCTCTGATTCTTTATTCATTCCTGAATGTAAGATACGTAGGCACAAGATTGCGATGATCTTGGCGAGCACACTTCTATCCATCTCCCATTTCCCCCCATCCTTTCCCGTAGTCGAACTACGACGCTCTGATTTCTCATTCTCGTCCGAATGAGCATACGTAGGCACAAGGGCCCCAATCCTTGGCGAGCACCCTATCTTCTAACCACCCATCTCTCCTTAGCGTCTTTAACCTTTTAAAACCTACCAATTCTACCTTTAACAACGAGAAGAAAACCAGTAAACCTTAAACAACACTCCCCACAATTACCTTAAGAGGTTCCCGTCGAGTACGACGGACGTGAGGGGTGCTAATACCTTCCCCTCACGTAACCGACTCCCGAACCCGGAACTTGGTTGCGACAGCCCTGTTCCTATCCTTTCGTTTTTAGGAGGTTTTCTCGATATTTTCCTCTCCCGTTTATTCGGGAAAAATAAAGTTCGGTGGCGAGTCTGTCGAACCGCATTTCCGCGCCTTTCGCGCGAGGGTCGTATTTTCGAATGAGATTTTTTTCGAGGTGCGACAGGGAGTTGTACACTCTGATGTGTGTGGTCCATTTCCAGTAGCATCAATTGGAGGGAATAAATACTTTGTGTTGTTTGTTGATGAATTCACAAGAATGACATGGGTATCCCTTATTAAGTTCAAACACGAGGTGTTTGATGAATTCAAGAAGTTCAGAATGAAGGCTGAGAATCAGAGTGGTCAGAAGTTGAAGATTCTTAGAACTGATGGTGGAGGTGAGTATAACTCCAAAGAGTTCCAGAAGTTCTGTGAGGAGAATGGAATTGAGCATGAGGTTACTGCTCCTTATACCCCTCAACACAATGGTCTTGCTGAAAGAAGAAACCGTACTTTGCTTGATATGGTGAGAAGCATGCTAAAGGAGAAGAAGCTTCCTCAGAAGCTCTGGGGAGAAGCTGTTGCCACTGCAACGTATGTACTCAACAGATGTCCTACGAAGAAGTTGAAGGAAATAGTTCCTATGCAGAAGTGGACTGGAGACAAGCAAAGTGTTAGTCATCTGAAGGTATTTGGTTCTGTTTGCTATAAACATGTTCCAGAAGCCAGAAGACAGAAGCTGGATGATAGAAGCAAAGTGATGATTCTGATAGGGTACCATAGTACAGGTGCATACAAGCTCTATTGTCCAGAAACCAACAAAATTGAATTAAGCAGAGATGTGATTGTGAAGGAATCAGAAGTTTGGAATTGGGATAAGTCTCAATCTGATTCTGATGTTAGAACTTCTGAAGAAAGGTCAGAGTTAAGAATTTCTGAAGTTGAAGTAAACACTGACGTTGATTCTGACTCTGATAGTGATTCTGACTCTGGAGAAGACTCAGAAGATGAAGGTGACTCTGATGATTCAGACTCTGATGGCAATCCAGATCTTGGTGGCAATTCAGACTCTGGAAATATGCCAGACTCTGAAGATGGTCAAAGCTCTGGAGGTCAATCATCTGAAGTTGGAAACTCTGAAGCTCAAGACTCTGAACAAGTTCAGAGACCACAAAGAATCAGAAGCGTTCCCAGAAGATTTGCAGAATTTGACATGCTGCAAGACACTGAAGTAGACTCTGAAGGAGAAGTTATTCAGTGTGCCATGATGGTAGACTCTGAACCCATAAGTACAGAAGAGGCTCTTAAGCAGAATCTTTGGCTAAAGGCCATGAAAGAAGAACTTGATGCTATAGAGAGAAACAAGACTTGGAAGCTGACAGAACTTCCAAAAGACAAGAAAGCCATCAGCGTCAGATGGGTTTTCAAGCAGAAGTTAAAGCCAGATGGTTCAATTGGCAAACATAAAGCAAGGTTGGTAGCCAGAGGATTTCTACAGAAACCCGGGCTGGATTATTCTGAAGTGTTTGCACCTGTAGCAAGACATGAAACAATCAGAATGGTGATTGCAATAGCTGCTAACAGGAATTGGCCTCTGATGCATTTAGATGTAAAATCTGCATTTCTGAATGGTCCATTAGAAGAAGAAGTTTACGTGTCACAACCTCTTGGATTTGTGAAAAAGAATCAGGAAGGGATGGTGTACAGATTATACAAAGCTCTATATGGACTGAAACAAGCGCCCAGAGCTTGGAATCAGAAGATTGATTCATTTTTCAAGAAGCAAGGCTTTCAGAAATGTGAGATGGAGTACGGTGTCTATGTTCAGCATACTTCTGAAGGCAATATGACTCTGGTATGTTTATATGTTGATGATATACTATTGACTGGAAGTTTTGAACAGGAGATAGCCAAGTTCAAGAAAGTTCTGATGAATGAATTTGAAATGACTGATCTAGGCAAAATGACATACTTTCTAGGGATGGAGTTCAGATATTCTGAGAAAGGTATCATTTTGCATCAACTCAAGTATGAATTAGAACTTCTGAAGAGGTTTGAACTGAAGAATTGTAAGACTGCTGTCACACCTTCAGATACAAATCAGAAACTGGATTCTGACTCTGATGGAGAAGATGTGGATGCTACAACCTTCAAACAGTTGGTTGGTTCTCTGAGGTATCTGTGCAATACCAGACCTGATATTTGCTATTCTGTTGGGATGGTTAGTAGGTTCATGAGTAAACCTAAGTGGTCCCATTATCAAGCTGCTGTCAGGATTCTGAGGTATATCAAGGGAACTCTGAAGTATGGAGTGTTATTTCCCTCTGGAAGAAAGGATGAATCAGAACTTTTGAGTTATTCAGACTCTGATTGGTGTGGAGACAAAGTTGACAGAAAAAGTACTTCTGGGTACTTGTTCAAATTTCTGGGAGGTCCTATTTCTTGGTGTTCTAAGAAGCAACCTGTTGTGGCGTTATCAACCTGTGAAGCTGAATACATTGCAGGTGCTGTTACTGCATGCCAAGCTGTGTGGATTATGAATCTGTTGCAGGATCTGAAGATTAAAGTAAGCAAACCTCTGAAGTTGATGATTGACAACAAGTCTGCAATCAACCTTGCCAGAAACCCAGTGCTGCATGGGAGAAGCAAGCATATTGAGACCAAGTATCATTTTCTGAGACATCAAGTTCAGAGTGGAGTGTTAGAAGTTGTACACTGCAGCACTCAGAAGCAGTTGGCAGATGTTCTGACGAAAGCTATCAAGACTGATCAATTTCTCAGATTAAGGGATGGAATTGGTGTTACAAGTTTTGATGGAATATGAATTAAGGGATGGTATTAGTAATAATTCATATTTTATTATATTACTTTCTTAAGCCCATAAGTTTGTTAGAGGGTATTTTAGTATTTATCTTATTCTAGTAACCCTAGTTTTAGCTTATAAATAGGGTGACAATCATTGTAACCAAATATCATGTTTTGTAGCCGTCATTCTCTTTAATAGAATATTTTCCTATTTCATCATTTATTCTATCTTTGCACCAACACGACCAACCTTCTTGAGCCCAGCCAGCCCGGGAAGCTCCTCAGGCCTCCCCCACATTCTCTACGTGTCCCCTACGCGGGGACACGTCATCAAGTAACTACCCGTGTCTTGATGATTCGGTCCTCCACCACCTAGATAACACAAAACAATTACACTAGGGCGAAGACCACCTGCTGGTCTTCACGACACCATGTCAGCCCTAGCAGTTACCAACGTTGGGCCTGGCAGCCCAACCCAACGCATGGTAACCGTTGACACTGCGTCGGGGGCTCATTATAAATACCCTCTTCCACTAGAGGGTCAGGTAATCAATTTTCACCCCTTTTCTCTGTACTTGTAATCGCTCTGTCCGTCGGTTACTTTGGCATCGGAGTGTGTTTCAAGTACACCCCCCTTTATCCGTCAAGTCTACCGTTCGACAGCTCATACGCGTGGCAATCCAGCGATCTCTCTGATCAGGTACGATCAGTGGCGCCGTATATAGGAACTAAGCTTCCCCGTTCCTCCGAGCAGAAGAACCAAAGCTTCCGATTTTAAATCCCGAGATCATGACTAGCCCACGTCACGACAATGCTGTCCACAATTCCTCCTTCGCCCTGATCACCAACGGCGACGACCAGGCAGGGACATCACACGCCCGTGAGGGCGACACCAGGGATGGCCAGACCGCCTCTCCCTCGTCCGAGGACGCGACCCATCACGTCGCACCTCGGGCGAGGAGCCCGGCTGTTTTCCAGCCCGTTCCTACGCCAGCTGGAGCAGACCCAACAATGACTGCCCTCTTCGCAGCCATCAACCAAATAAACCTGATGTTGTTCCAGCAGAATGAGCGCATCGGCGCATGATACCTTGTCTCGCTCTCTCCCGCAGAGAAGAGACTCCCGGAGCCCCTCTCCTCGTCCACGGGGGCACCGACCGCAACTGGAGAGACCCCAACCAGTGGCCTACAAGAAATGCGTCAGGTCACCTCCCCGGGAGGAGATGCGCTCCCCAGAGCCAAGAGCAAATAGATTTGAAGCCTCAGGCAGGAGACCGAGGGGACGTAATCAACCCCCTCAACACAATCCGTCGCCATCGCGCACCCCTGACCAGCAGGCCGCTTCACCGAGTACATCGTCCTAGTTGCTTCCCGCGAGCGCATACTGGATGAGTGCGCCAACTCGGATTTCGTCTGGGGAGGTGTCTGTAACACCTCACTTTACCCCGTACGCGTAATATAATAAATATAAAAAAATAATTCATAAAATTCATCAGAGTTCTCCAACACAGTGGAATATCACACTAAGTCACTTCATTTCATTAAGATAATCAATATTATTTAGTTTTCAATTAAGCAGCGGAATACAAATCAATTCTCCAATATAATTCTCCTCAACATGAGGTCATACAACATAAGTCCAACAAATAAAGATACATAACAATAAACAAATAAAGTAGTCAAATAACAACGTAACCCCGTCATCCCATGTTACGTATCAGAGCGACTCCTAAGACTCGATCAAATAGCAACACACTTCAAGCACTACTCAGGTACCTGGTCACCTGTACTCCCAAGAGAGCACATACACAACAACAAAAAGGGGTGAGAACTACATTCAATAAATAAACGGTGAAATACACATGCTAAGGAGTAGTTACACACCACACATAAAATAAGCACAATTAACGCACATACACGTGCCACCTCAATCACTTGGCATTCATAGCCCACATTCAATTACAATAATGCAATGTGACTCACTGACTCGACACAATGCATGTGGTACCAACACAATCTCATACGGTTCACACTAGAACCTGATTCCCGTCGGAATCCGGATAAGTCGTATATACGTTCCTCTGAACTATAACTTATCTCCACAACGACTTTCACATTGAAGTCCGGATGAAACTAGGCACCCATCATGGATTCCCACCTAGCCATCTTCACAAGACACATGATATAAAATGCATGTCAACACAATTATGCAATGTAATACATCATGCATAATTCACGATCAATCTTGATCCACACAAGCCATCCGCTCACCGTAATCCTCTCGGGAATTACCACACTCGCACAAGATTGTCCATATTCGACCATCTTGGCCCACATCTATCAAAACACCAAGACATCATTGAACCAGAACATGATTCGTTACTAAAACCTATACACAATTGACTTCTCAAACATAATTAGATATAAAAATATTGGGAAAAAAATTCCATTATCTATCCTATGTTATAGCTCTGTTCATTAGCTTTCTAATGCTTCGAACGGGGATCAAAACGGACTTACGGATCCAAAGTTACATCCAAAACAATTTCGACCGAAAACATGAACATCCGTGACAGACAAAAAGATGCTGTTACGCTCCAGAACTGATTTTCACTCAATTATTCTTGCGAATTACTTACTCAAAGCACCCAAAACATCACTAAAACATTCCTAAGGTTATACGGCAATAACTGCACAACTTCTATGGTTTATTAGGCTCATCTGGCAACATTTGCAACACATAAAACACTATTTGCTGTAATTGCTCTGAGTACTTCAGAGTTACTCACATTTGAATATTCCTATTCCTACAGGGTCAAACATATCACAATTCAAGGTTTTGGCCACGAAGGCAAAGATCATTATTTCTCAACTCTACACTGGTCAAGAATACTAACCACGAACCTCTAGGGTCTACCGTCAATTTCCTTACAATTGCTCTGAAGGCATCGTAATTTCAAATATCAAATATTCTATCCCTTATGGGTAGATATATATCAATCTAAGGTTTTGTCCACAAGGTTCAATTTCCCATAAGTTTTTCCTATATTAATCTTCAACGATACATATCATTTGGCCATTTGGTCATAACCTCAGATTCTTACGGTTACCTCCCTATTTCCCACAATTAACCCAAATCTCTAAACCTTAGAGAAACCTTAGAGCATCGTATATAACACATTCATTCTTACATATTTATCCAAATCTCTAAACCTTACATCACCACAACATACCGAAAGGTATACATAGAAAACTATGAAAAGTAATACTCCCCATACAATAATCATTCAAGAACAGCAACAATTTTATAGAATTTATCATGCTACGAAAATTAGATCAAGAATCCTCAAGAACACATAATTCCTATGAGAGAAAGGACCTCTCACTACCCTCTCATGTTAATTCACCCATATTAAAATCCATTCTCCCCCTTACCTTAGAATTGAGCTCTTCTTGATCAACAATGGAGAATTTGGTTCCTCTGCCCTAGCTCTCCTTGTTCGTCTTCTCACTTTTTCTCCCAAAACCTTTCTCTGCCAGTTTATCGTGTTCTAATTCTCTTGCCCAAAAAACTTCTCTATTTCCTTTAATCCCTTATTTCTTATTTTATTATTTAAATCTTATAATAATAATAATAATAATAATAATAATAATAATAATAATAATAATAATATTATTATTATTATTATTATTATTATTCTCCCACTAATAATAATATTCATACTAATAGTAATAATATGAATAATAATAATATTCCACCAAATAATATTATTAATACGAATAATAATAATAATAATAATAATAATAATAATAATAATAATAATAATAATAATAATGATAATCTCATTAACATTATTATTAATAATAGTTGGAATAATATTAATCACTATAATGCTCTCGATATCATAATTAACTTACTCCTTTATCTAGGTCCACAGTATCCCAACTAAGGTCACCTCTCTCCCTTACTCCTAACCTCATACCCTTAATTAAGGACACCACACAAATACACATCACAGAAAATACCAAAGCGACTGAATAATTTAAATGGGGTGTTACAGTGTCCACTTTCCCAAACCGGCACCCCCCAAGGCCAATATGGACAAGTCCAAATACTGCCGCTTCCACTGGGGCCACGGGAACGTGACGGAGGATTGCATCCACCTGAAGGACGCAATTGAAATATTCATCAAGGATGGACACTTGAAGAGATACACCAGGGGAGGAGACATTCCCCAACAAGAGGCCCCCAAAGTCAAAAGAAACGAGGACATCCCCCTCCCGACAATGAATCCGGGCTACAAGTGGCCCTCAGTGTTAGTCAGCCTGAAGACTGGTTTTCGCTAAGAGAACACGACCTCACTACCGGGCATCAGTTGCTCGAGGAACCAGTGCGCCCCGTCAGCCCGTGGGAATACTTCCCCAGGGCTATGGTCATCTCAGGCGGGGCCCCAAACAAGCTCTTTGTGGGGTCGGTAAAAAGGAAGTTTGACGAGCTGATGAACAACAGCTCCGACAAAATGAGCACGCTCGACAAATTCCACAGTCGATCCAACCCGATCACATATTACCTTGAAGAGCTCCCCGAAGGAGCCCCCAACTCGGCCATTCCCTTGCTGATCCGGGCACAGATGGCAAACTTCAATGTCCGCCGCATTCTGGTCGACGGAGGGACTTTGGTGGATATCATGTATACCCACCTGTTCTCGATGCTATAGCTCGACGAGACCAACCTGACCCCCTACGTTGGCTCCGACCTCCATAGGTTCAACGGGACGACAACAAGACCATGGGGATACATGGAGCTTAAGGCCACATTCGGGGCATAGGAAACGGCTAAGGAAATCAACATCCGCTTCCTGGTCGTGATTTCCCGTCCCTGTATAACTGCATCCTAGGCAGAACCACACTGGCCGAGCTCACCGCGGTGCCATTAACTGTCCACCTAAAAATGAAGTACTATACCAGGCTGGGAGTCGTCGTCACCCTTAACAGAGACATGGAAGCAGCCTGGAGGTGCTTTGAAGCAGCAATGAAGGGCCACAGTACGATTGGTCCCCAGACCAAAGCGACCAAGCCTCCGTTCGTCCTGGAGAACAGGCCAAAGGACCATATCGACGCTGTGGAGCTCGACTGCCGCTTCCCCAGCAACCCGGACCACGAGGACGAGGACGATCAAGCTTCTCCGAAGATCAACGGGCAAGTCATCCACCCAACGCGCCCCATCCCGAACGGGGACTTCGAGATAGTGGTCCTCGGCGAAGACACGACCAGGAGCGTGAAGATCGGAGCAGGGCTACCCGAATTAGCGAGGAAGCAACTAAAGGCCTGCCTCCGTGAACGCCGACCTCTTGCCTGGAGCGCCGCCGAGATGCCCGACCTTGACCCCGAGATCGCCTGCCACCAGCTCTCCATCGATCCAACCGCAAAGCCCCCGAAAAGTTGGCGACAACTGAAAAAGCTGTAAAAGACCTCCTAGAGGCAAATTTTATTTCGGAAGCCCGATATTCAACTTGGATGTCCAACATTATACTTGTGAAAAAATCTAATGGAAAACGGAGAATGTGCGTTGATTACACCGATCTCAACTGGGCATGTCCCAAGGATGCCTATCCCCTCCCCGACATCGACAAGCTCGTCAACAACTCGGCAGGATTCAAACTGCTATCCTTCATGGACGCCTACTCAAGATACAACCAAATCCCCATGGCCGAGGTCGAAAAATAGAGCACGACATTCATAACCGAGTCGGGAAACTATTACTACAACGTAATGCCTTTCGGCCTAAAGAACGTCGGCGCCACCTACCAACGGATGATGAACAAAGTCTTCTAGGGAGAGATAGGCGACATGATCAAAGTCTACGTGGAAGACATGATCGTCAAATCCCGCACCAAGGTCGACCACACGGCCCACCTTAGGAAAGTCTTCGAGACAACGACGAAGTGCAGGATGCGATTTAACCCGGAGAAGTGCACCTTCGGCGTGCGCGCAGGGAAGTTCCTCGGGTTTTACCTGACCGAGCGGGGGATCAAGGCAAACCCGGACAAGTTCCGAGCCTTCTCTGAAATAACGACACCGAGCACGAAGAAGTCAATACAGTCCCTCAACGGGATGCTCGCATCGTTGTCCCGCTTCGTCGCGAAGTCTATGCAACACGCCCTCCCATTCTTCAAACTCCTAAGAAAGGATGTCGCGTTCGAATGGACGGAGGAATGTGAGCAGGCCCTCCTACACCTCAAACGCGTCCTGTCAGAGCCACCTGTCCTGACGAGGCCTGAAGTCGGGGAGACCCTCTACCTGTGCCTGACCGTCTCAACCAAGGCTGTGAGCGCCGTACTAATCCGGGAAACACCCGACGGGAAGAAACCGATCTACTTCACGAGCAAGGCCCTACACGGACCCGAAGTGAGGTATCACTAGATTCAAAAAGTCGCCTTAGCCCTTATTAACACGGCCAGGAGACTTCGACACTACTTCTTGGCCCATACCATTGTAGTCAAAACCGAGCAGCCAATTGTCGCTACTGCGAAAAACGAGGCCGGCAAGACAGAAGAGTCGCCACCTTTCGTTATTTATCCCTCAGAACGGGAAAGGAAACAATCGGAAAAACCTGACGAAAAGGTATAAGACAAGGTCATCGCAACCATTGTCTGGATTCGGGAGTCGGTTACACAAGGGGAAGGTATTAGCACCCCTCACGTCCACCGTACTCGATGGGATCCATGCTTGTTGTGTTTATCTGACGGGTTGATTACATCTATCTACGCTACAGGTCTGGTCTAAAAAGAAAAGAAAATGACTCGGCAGAACACAACAGTTCTATGCCTACATATTCCCGTCTGGAACGAGAAATCAGAGTCAATGTAGTTCACCTAACTACGGGTTATGGGGGAAGGTTGCTCGCCGAGATATCGCATCTCGTTCCTACGGACTTTCACACAGCGTGAAAGATCAGAGCAAATGTAGTTCGGGACACGAGAGACACATGTTTGTCTTTTTTATCCGAGTAGGGTTAATAGACGGTTCCAGCAGTTCGGTGTATGCAGCTCGCTCGACGGAGACTTAGGCATTTACCGTTTGCGGTAGAACCGAGAGTTAACAAAACTCTACTTCTGAAAAGGGTTTCCAAGGGATTAAAGGTCTAAGAGGACAAAAAGAGTTTGATCTTTGTTTTCTGTTTTTTAGAGAAGTATCTTTTATGGATGTTTGCAACTGATATCGCACTAGAGACTATGACCTGAGAGCGAATGCGTCGCATGTCACCCAAAGGGTGCCATACTAAACATTCAGACTGATGAAAAGAAACTCTCAAACAATCCTTTCTCAAGTAGCTTAAGGCTCGTAGCATACGACGTCAATTAACCTTTATTACTGTATTTTGATTTTGTTTGCAGATGAGAAGAGAAAAGACGCACTAAAGGGGAACTGATCCAATCCTAAAGTTGTCATGCAAAATTGATCCTATGGTTGAGGTTAGGAGGGAAGCTAACTAATGTTATCATGCATGGTTAGAACCCTAATGTCTGTCATAACTTCTCTTGAACAAGAGAAGTCAGAGTTCCTAGGGGAACATGGCAAAGGAAAACAACAACAAAAGAAATAACTGTACAGAAACAACTGTAAATAAAATGCACGCAATGCAACAAACAAGCAGAAGGAGCCAAGCTCAACTTCTAGAGAAAGCAAGCCCAAAGGCAACACACAAAACACAGGCAAGGGAGACAGACTCAACCTTAAGCCAACAAGCAAAGCCAGTCAATAACAGTCAAGCAGAGGGAGACAGACTCAACCTCTAAATGCAGACAAGCAAAGGGAGCTATTTTCAACCTTTAGGATGCTCTTAAGCCTAGATCACTATATGAGAAACTTAGTATAATGCAACACACAGTCAATCAGTCACACAAGCAAAGCAGAGCGACCAGAAGAAAAACAGCAGACAAACAGCTCCACAGCAAAGCAGATAAACAACAAACAATCATACAGCTGCAAGCAAACTTCAAACCAACTTCAAGAGAGGTCTTCATCTTCATGCTTCAACAAACTCCAACACAAAAGAAGAGAGAAAACATCAAGAATATTGAATTGGTGATGGGAAGCAGGAAGGAAACCAAAGGAATCCCTCCTGACATTCAACCAGTCATCAGAGAAAGGCATCCTCAAAGGTTCTACCTCTTGTGAAATGCCACACATCCTTCAAAAGGAATGATGAGGCTTTCACATAGGGACCTTGAATCATAGGATGAGAATGGAAAGCAATCAAATCAATCCATGTTTCATGTGAAGAAAGAGAAAACAACTAAGCTCTTCCTAAACGCTAATTGAACAAGCTCAAAGAAAGCAACCAAAGGGAGGCCTAAACACCAAATCAAGCACCACCATCAAGCAAACAGAAGCTTAAACATGTCTAAAACACCATCAAAGAAGATTAGTAAACCTAATATGCACTAAAGGCAACCATTGGGGTCATTCTAAAGCAAGTGCTATGTTGAAAACCACTTGAAACTAGCCTAAGTATTAAATCTATGAAAAATCCTAAAACACCTTCTAAAATCCTAGGAAATTTTCTAAGGTAACCTAAACATGTTAAGGACCTATGGGCAAAGGATTAGAGCCTTAATCTAAAGGGAATTCACCTAAAGAAATCCTAGATCACAAGGTACCACATAAGAACCCTAAAATGGAAAGTCTAATGATCTTAATCCAAAACAGAACCTAATGTTATCTAAAAAAACTAAATTAAATCATAGGGCATCATGCATCTCTAATCTACCAGCTAGCAAAAAATCAGACCAAGATTCAATACCTATTGCAAGAACAAAAATCAACAAAAACATGTATCAAATATGCAAAATTAAAGAAATTAATAAAATGGAGAAATTCAAATTAAATGGAAAATCCAGCAAAAATAAAATGTGAAAGCATGGAAAAATCACAAATTAAATCTAGAACATGGAGATATTTTTATATTATTTTTCTGATGAAAATTGAAATTAATATGAATTTAAAATGATCAAGCAATTAAAAATAAAAGAAAATGAATTAATGAAAATAAAAATGCTGAAATAAAACACAGGCGTTGGATGGAATGACTCAGTCTCCTAATCTAAGGATCACACGCTCTCCAACTCAGATGCCACATAACTGCCAGCCAGGATTAGTGAAACGGTGCGCTTTGGAGGGTCAAAGTTCAAGTCTCAGTTTAAATCCCATCCACACGATGAACATACAAGGTCTTCTTTTCAGCCAAATCCAACGCTTCTCCTTCATCTTCTCCAATTCAAACTCATATGGAGGGAAACTATTTCGGTGGTGGTCCGGTGGTCCTCAACCGTCTTCTCCGGCGAGCTAATAATTACAGGTCATGAAAACTTCACAAATTTTACACAGTCTTACTCCAAATTCCACGTAGAACTCAAATATCATGCTCATTTCCTCTAATTCCTCATGGATTATGAAACACGAAGAAGATTTTAAAATTCAACTCATTCTGAAATTTCACCAATCCTCAAACTAAAACCATAGATCTGTTCCTCTTGTTACACTGATCAACCTAAACTAAATAGATCATGTAGAATCCTCAAGATCATGCCACAACAATTCCAAACAGAAATCACATCGCATCCTATTTTGTCTCTAATCATCCAGAATCTATCTAAGCTTCAACCTAATGCTTAACCACATACTAATCCAGGCTAGATCATGCTAGAATCAGTGCAATTTCGAAAGTTACATACCTGATTTTGAGCTTCAAATTGAGGCAGTTATAGAGTGTTTCTTGGCTTCAAATCGTGCAGAAACTTTCAATGAAGTGTGCTGAAGAAGAAGGACACCATGAATTGCCTTGGAAACCTCTCAATCAGAATTCACGATTCTCACTTTTTTGCTCTTGAACTCAAACTTCAATCTCTGCTTCCAGCACGAATCAATCACCAAACCTGAACAAAACCTTCTTCTGAACTTAAATAGAGATGATTTATGGGCTTTTGAGGTCCAATTGAGGCCCAAATCCAGAAATCCACATTTCACTTTTCTTTCAAAAACTCAACCATGGAGAACACGAATTCTGGCTCAAAACGTCCCTTGGAAGCTTTCATTCTACTCCTTGTGGTCTGTGGAAAGTGTCTAGAGTGATTAGAGAACTTGAATTCGTCCCATGACCAAATTTGGATGTGTTGCTTACTTGTGAAGTTACAAGTCGAAAAGCTATGAAATTGATCTCAAATGAAAAATCGAAAAATGCCAAAGTACTCAAAATGGTTTTTCTGATTAAAATGAGTACCCACTTGCCTTGTTTGAGCACAAAAATGAATTAATTTGAGAATTTTCACTTAAATGCCTTTAAATTCTTCCTTTTTGCAAAATTTCTCAAACCAAGTCTCACCCTAGATCAAATCAATTCATCATAAAGACATGGTTGACCTAAAAACATCATTTTGAACAAGTTTTGTGTTGAATAAAACTTCATTTGAAGCTTGCAAGATGGTGAAAATGACCTATAATGCCAAATGACCTATAATCTTATTTTCCCAAAATACCCCTAACTGGTAAACCACATAACTTGAGTTCTACAAATCAGATTGAAGACTTCTAATACAATTTGGAAATATAATATCAAGACCTACAACTTTCATGTTGGCCAAAGGTTCAAGAGAAACACCCTTCTAGGTCAAACGTTCCTTGTAAGTTGGTGAACTTTCACAGACAAATTTCACATTCCTCAGATGACCTGTAACTTGTCTGGGTCATAACTTGAGTTCTATAAATCCAATGGAGGAGTTCTAGTACTCAAATTAAAGCTAAGAACATGATCTACAAGTTTCATGTTGGCCAAAAGTGAAGATGAAACTTGCATATTAAGATAAGTGGTCTTGAAGTTAGGCACTAAATAGGGGATTTTACCCTGAGAACCCTAATTTAGCAACTCCTCACACTTGGGCTTCTTCTTGGATTGATCTTGGAATATCATCTCATGTATCTCAACACAACTCTCCATGATCACAAAGACTTAGAAATGAGCTCTGATCCTCTTCAATTTCACAGTTGACGTAGGGTTACTCAGGGGAAAACCCTAATTGCAACACCCTCAACTGTGGCTCTCCACACTTGGCATAATGACTTGTATGAGCTCCACCATGACCCTCTAGGCACTCTATGAGATCTATCCACACACTCTCTCTTTGATCAAGGCTCCACAACCCACTGATGATCTTCAATTGGTCCTCAGATTAGAAGATTAACCACATACAAGCAACTGAACTTTTCAAGAACCCAACCCTCTTCCTGATGACTTTGATGACTTCTCAAGCTTGAATAAGACCTCTAGATAGGCTCCTCTGGATATAAACCAAACTTGATCCCCTGCAAAAATGAACAATGCTATGCTATGCAAATGTTGGATCAATGATATGCTAATGCAATGAAACATAAACCAGGTAAGAAAAGGTTAGGCAAATTTTGGGGTGCAACACGATCAAACAGTTGCTCGGTAGGCCCGACATGGCGGGGCGCATGCTAAAATGGTCGCTAGAGCTCTTCGAGTTCGACATCACCTACGAAGGCAGGAAAGCGCTCAAGGCCCAAGTGCTGGCCGATTTGTCGCCGAGATGACCCCCACCACGGAGCCAACCCTCGGAGCCCACAAGTGCCCCATCTTTGTCGATGGCGCTTCAAGCCCTTCGGGGAGCGGCACGGGCATCCTCCTAGAAAATGAGGAAGGCACGATCGTGGAAGTCTCCCTAACCCTAGCCTTCCCAACAACGAACAATCAAGCCGAGTACGAAGCATTCTTGGCTGGACTCTGTCTGGCAGAAGACCTTGGAGCCAAGGAGATAAAAATCTTCATAGACTCCCAATTAGTTGCATCCCAAGTTCGAGGCGAGTACCAAGCGAAGAACGACAACCTGGCCAAATACTTGGCCCTTATAAGGGAATGCATGAAAAGTTTCTAATCTGCCGAAGTACAACACGTCCCCTGTGAGCAAAACACGCGAGCAAACGTCCTCTCAAAGTTGGAGAGCACCAAGAAGAAAGGCGGGAACAAATCCGTCGTTAAGGAGATCCTCGCGCAACCGAGTACGGAGAGGGAGAAAACATTGCTCGAAGTCATCGCCATCGGGGATAGCGACTACTGGATGACCCCGATAAACACTTATCTTAGCACGGGGTGCCTCCCCGACGATGCTAAGGAAGCCAGTACGGTCAAACGTCGAGCATGCTCTTACATACTGCTCGAGAGCAGTACCAAAGAGGCTTTTCAATCCCTCTCCTTAAATGTGTCGACAAGAACTAAGCCCCGACCATCCTACAAGAGGTCCACGAGGGCATCAATGCATAACACCTAGGAGGATGGTCCTTGGCGAGGAAGGCCTTGATGGCTGGATACTACTGGCCGAAGATGCAGGAAGACACGAAGGAACACGTGAAGAAGTGCGACAGGTGCCAGCGACACGGGGAGATGCACCTCGCCCCCTCCCCGAGCGAGCTCAAGTCCCTCTCTTCCCCATGGCTGTTCACTTGGTGGAGGATGGATATCCTCGGCCCGTTCACCTTAGGCTCCTATCAAAATAAATACTTGATAGTCGGCGTTGACTACTTCACAAAATGGATCGAAGTGGAGGCTCTCGCCAAAATCACGACACACAACATACTCCGCTTCTACAAGAGGAACATCCTCGCCAGGTTTGGCGTGCCCATGGCCATCGTGACCGACAACGGTACACAATTCACTGACAAAAACTTTCGATACTTTGTAACCAAGCTCGGGACAAAGCAACACTTCACGTCAGTCAAACACCCGTAAACGAACGGCCAGGCGGAGGCCGCGAACAAAGTCATTCTGCGAGGCCTGAAACACCGACTCGGGGACGCCAAGAAGAGATGGGTCGAGGAGCTCCACAACGTGCTCTGGGCATACAGAACAACACCCCACTCGACCACCGGGGAAACACCCTTCCAACTGACGTACGGGACCGAGGCAGTAATCCCGGTCGAACTAATGGAACCGTCCAAAAAAACTGAATCCCCCCTCGAGGAGGAGGCCAACGAAGAGGCCCTCAGAGATTAGCTCGATCTAGTCGAGGAAACACGTTTAGGGGCATCTCTCTGGGAAACCGCACTGAAACAGAAAATTACCCTCCACCACGATTGCAGGGTCATAAAGCGCGAATTCCAGATCGACGATCTGGTCTTACGAAGAAACCAGAAGGACTCGCGCGAGGGCAAGCTCGGCGCCAACTGGGAAGGCCCCTACCGTGTTCGGGACAAGACAGCACACGGGGCCTACTACCTCGAAAACTTACACAGGTACGCGATAGTTTGACCATGGAATGCTGAGAAGTTGAAAAAATACTACAGTTAAAACACTGCCCGTGACGACACGCCTCGCGACCACGGGAACGCGACATGGTACAATCACGTCTCCCCGAATCAACGAGATAACAAGCATCTTCCCTTTATATGTGGGGATAGGACACTCTATTCGACGGAGACCCCTCGACCGAGAGTCACCGCCGCAGTACCAAGATTGGCAGAACACCCATCTCGCGATGAGACGTTCAGGCCGCGGGGATAGGTCCCCGATCGTGGTCCATCTCCATAACCGACCAGGTAACCATACCGGTCACCTGGCTAGTTCCCTACACTATCGGGCACAACAAGAAATATCGATCTACCACTCCCAACAACATATTAAACATGCAAACAAACGTGTAAAAACATGCGATCAAGCATACATAAATAAATGGACGAGCACACACAAGCACTTAGAAAAAAATGATCAAATTCCATAAAATGGGCACCAGCCCAAATAGTCAAAAGATTACAGTAAGGGGCATGCGGCCCGAACAAAAAGTCTGAATAACAAAACAAGACACGCATGCCGAAAAGTGTTTGGCACACAGGTCGATGAACTAAAAAGGGGTACACAGGCCGCCATCTCGATGCTAAGGGGAAATGGGATGGTTAGAGGATAGGGTGCTCGCCAAGATCATCACAATCTTGTGCCTACGTATCTTGCATTCAGACGAGAATGAAGAATCAGAGTGTCTGTAGTTCGTGGTAAAAACCACAAAAAGGAACAAGGTTGAATTGGTTTGAAATTTAGGATCGGATGACGATTACTCGAAACTTAAGAAAGGGCTCCTCGGGCCCAAGTAATTGGGAGAAAGAGTCAAAGGCTTGGCTATCTCTCTTTTTCATCTTGAGAAGAAATTGGTGTTCAAAAGGTGAGTTTGATCGGATGACAATTACTTGAAGCTTAAGAAAGGCTCATCGGGCCCAAGCAATCGGGAGAAAGAGTCAAAGACTTGTCTCTCTCTCTTTTTCATCCTGAAAGACAAGTTGAATTTGGATGGTATTTAAATGATGAGAGGTTTGTGTCGCTACTGCGAAAATCGGCGCCGGCTGAACAGAAGAGTCGCCACCGTGCGTTATTTATCCCACGGGAGGGAAAGGAAACGCTCAGAGTAAACCTCGCACAACACGGGAAAGGTATGGTCGTCGCAACCAAAACCTGGATTCGGGAGTCGGTTACGCAAGGGGAAGGTATTAGCACCCCTCACGTCCGTCGTACTCGACGGGATCCACGCTTGTTTTCGGGTATGGATTGTTATTCTATCTACGCTAAAGGTCTGGGGTTAAAAGAAAAGAAAATGAAAATAAAAAAATGACTCGGCAAAGTATCGCACTTTATGCCTATGTATTCCCGCCTGGAACGAGAAATCAGAGTCAACGTAGTTCGCCTACCTACGGGAAAGGAGGGGAAGGTTGCTCGCTAGGATATCGCATCCTATGCCTACGTACTTCCACACGGCATGGAAGATCAGAGCAAACGTAGTTCGGGCCACGTACGACACAAGTCTGTCCTTGATTGATTTTATTCCTTCTGAAAAAGGGTTTCTTGATTAGCAGTCCCGGCGGACAAAAATGACGTCTTGATGAGTTCACATTCTTTTACGGAAGAAGTGTCTTTTATTGTGTTTGAAATCTTTATGTGTTTTTCTGTTTGTTTTGAGAGAGAAGAGACAGAACTCTAACCCACGGTTGCGAAGGGAATCAAACTAACCTAATGTTATCATGCATGGGTTAAGACCTAGTGTCTATCATGCTCCTCTCTTGCACAGAGAGAAACAGAGATCCTACGGGATAGGCAGAAACAGAAACAATAACAGATATAATAAAGCAGTAAAAATGCATGGATGCAACAGTACAAGCGAGGCAAGGGAGTCCTACTCAACCTCGAACCTAGAAAACAATAGGCGAAAGTGAATAGGCTTCACTTTCAACCTAACAGGGTAAACAGCAAACAATACAACCAGGAAATCCAAATAATACATCAGCAAAGAAATACAACAGCATCAGCAGCTCTGACTCAACATCTGACTTCAAGTAATCTCCATTCAGCTACAGGCTTCAACAAGTATTAATCTCCATCTTCATGACCTTCAGGCAAGGGCTTTGATCATCTGTCTTCCATCTTTTCTTCATGTCTCAGGCTAGGATGAACATTAGTCAACCAGATGAGGTGAATGGATGTTAGACAGTTAATTACCTACCAAGGGTGGTTCATCAACTGTTAACATTAAACAGAAAGTTTCCTCTCAAAAGTTCTATCTTTCAAATATATTCACTGATCCTTCCAAAGGAAGGAGGTGGATATTTGAAAGAGACTTTGAATCATAGAGAAAGGATAGAGGCAAACAAAGCCATCTATGTTTGAGAAACAAGCTTTCTAATCTAGAGCTCTGCCTAGCTCCTAAACCCTAGTCTCCTCAGCAGCTGCTAGCAAGAACCTCCTTTCCAACTTTGGCAGTTGATCTTCAATCTCTGGCTCTCCGATGGTCTCCATCTCCTCAAGTCTTCAACTCTCCCAAGTCCCCAGACAATCCCAATACCCAAGCAAGCAAGCAATAATCCCCAGAGGGCACACCACACCAGTCAATCAGATATATACAGAACATTAATAGCAGTAGGGGAATCCTGACTTTTTCTAAGGGGATCTAATAACTACCCATAGCCCCTATAGTCCCATAGCTAAACTATTCAACCCTAAGTCCTAAGGGAAAGGAATCAAGCCTCCTAAGTCATCACCTAAAACCCTAGTTTGTTCATGTTGTTCACACCTAAACTAAACACCTAAAATTAATTTCTAAAAATGGGAACTAAATTGAATCTACAATTTTAATGTCTAAACTAAACAACCTAAAAAGAATGGACAAAAAATATTAAAGCATCTAATAGAACAAAAATTAACAAAATCATGCATGAAATGAAACTATTTAAAATGCTATTTATTTAGAAAATATGGGGAAAATATCAAATAAAAAATAAAATGCAATTTTTATTTTTTATAATTTTCTAGACTCTTTTAAAGAAAATGATGCAAAAAGAATGAATTAAAAATATGCAATTTCTAATTTGTTATGAATTTTCAAAAATGAAATGTTGAAGTTCAAGTATACTACTTAAAAACCCTAATTAAACTATCCTAAGTTCAATTATCTAAACTAATCAAATTTTATTCTAAAAAATCTAGTAATAAATTCTGGGAATACTACAATTCAATATTAATCACCACAAAAAAGAATGGGCAAAAAATCTATTTCTAAGTGTAAGAACAAAAATCTACAAGATCATGTATGAAATAAAACCTTCAAAATATGCATTTATTTGTAAAATATGTGGAAAATGCGAAAAAAATATAAAATGCAATTTTTATATTTTTTTAATTTTCTAGACATGTTAAGGAAAATATTAAAAAAAGAATGAGTTAAAAATATGCATTTTCCATTTAGTTATGAATTTTTGAAGTTTAATAAAATCTAGGCCGCTGGATTGAGGGACAAAGTCAAATATCCCAACATGAATCAATGGTAGAGATTATCTCTTCTACCTTGGACACTTAGGGTTTCTAAAAAAAAAGAACTCATGCAAGCAACTTCCACCCTCTCTAACTCTCTCATTTATCCACCATTTTTTACGATCCAAAGATGAAAACTCATCTACTCTTCTCCCTCTACACAGCCATGGTACTAGAATTCTCTAACTCTCCCTCAAGAAAGAAATATGAAGGCTACAAGGGGTGGTCACCATTTTCGCACCTTAGTTTGCATGGTAATCAAATGGTCTCATATTAACCTATCATGTACTACATCTTATGGGGATTATCCTAAGCCTAATACCTAAGATTATAGTACACTAAATCGTGAGTTCTTGATCATTAAAGAATTGACACCATGGAAGCAAACCTCACAAACAGCCCTTAAACTCATCATACAACATCCCTAATTGGTCTCTATTAGATTTCTCCTAACAACATGCTTGAACTATGGATAAATAGAGAGTTTCATGAGAAAATGCATACCTTGCAAGTGATGATGGTGATGATGGTTCTCCTCCAATTCAGACCTTGCCAATTGCTTTGTATGGTCTTTGATGAATGTTGAAGCCTCTGGTTGCAGTAGTTCTTGTTCTATCTTCTTGAATCAACCTATTCAACTCTTCATGCAAGTTGGAGTGAAGTTGGAGATCTCATAATCCAGCCACGAATTCTTGAGCCTTTCCTTTGCCAAATGCTCAATGTTGATTATAGATGATGATGATGATCAGAATTGTAGTGATTGATGGTGTTTTAATGGAGTTTGGAATGAAAATGCAATTTTGGAGTGAAGGAATCAAAGTGTAGCATGCAAGCTTTTAGAATCACCAACCAATGCATGGAGTCACTCTAGGGCTTATATAGATGAGAATAGAAATGTGTGGAAGTTTGTAGAACCTTCCATGAAGTTTCTAGAATGTATCACGTAATGAGATTTTGAATTTGTCATCTTGAGTGAATCTCATGCCATCTCATGATAAACCATGCAATCTTACTTAAATTCTCCTCATATGGTATTATGACATGAAAATAAGGTCTTACAAACCTTTATGTAGCATTTTCTCATCTTTCCTTTTGATGCCTTAAAGTGCAAATAACAAATTTACAAAGAAACTCCAATTTTTAAGCCTAAACTCAAAAATGTGGCTAAACCATTGTTCTCAAAATGATGTTTCCAATCAAAATCATCTATCATATGCCCCATTTTGGATTTGTAGATCTCTCAAACCAAAATTCAATTCCAACTTTTTCAACTTATAAGCCATTTACAAGCCATTTTGACCATTTTAAAATATCCATGCTCCATGCATTTTCAAACTCTCACAACATCTTATCTAGCCTTAAAATCCCATTTTGAGCAACTTTGATGTTGGGAAGTTTTCCATTTGAAGCTTCCTTGTATGAGTTTTAAGCATATGCTATGAATGACCTGTAATCACCAAATTACCAAAATACCCCTGTCTTGCACAAGCCATAAGTAGAGTTCCCTAAATCATATGAAGGCATACCATACCTTTTTGGAAAGGGGAGACAATGAGGAACACCTCTCTTGCTTGTTCAAAGTCCATTTGAATTATCCTTGAGGGCCAAAAGTTTGTCAGAAGACAGTCAACTTGCACAGACAAATTTCAGTGCCATCTGGTGACCCCTAACTTGCAAGAGCTATAACTTGAGTTCTAGAAATCTCCTTGATGTCTTCCACCACTCAAATTAAAGGTCTTGAGATCCTCTACAAGTTTAATGTTGGCCAAGGATCCATTTGAAGCTTGCATTTTGACTTATTTTGCTTGGAAGTTTGACCTAAACTAGGGAATTTTACCTAGAAACCCTAATTTAGAACCTCCTCTTCTCCTTGATTTCTCTTGATTTATTCTTAGCATAACAACATATCTTTATTCTCCATGTCAAATTATGAACCCCACATCTCTCCAATAGCCCTTAATGCCTTTCAATCAGTCAATTGACCTAGAGTTGACCCAGGGTTGACCCAGATGAAACCCTAGTTGACTGTCTTCAACTGCAATACTTGTGATCACACCAATGACTTGTCTCCTTCTCCAAATGACTTTCTAAGTCCTCCAAGATGTCTAGATACTCCCCGTGCCTTCAATTCACAGCTCATACTTTCCTTGATGATCCCCAGATACCCTCAGCCAGGAGATAGATGAACTGCTTGACCCATTGACTTGATAGCTTTCAAATTATTTTCTGATGACTTGAATGAGATTGAATCAGGATAATAACCTCTTTATAGGCCTCTAGAGATGAGAATAATGATTGGTCCCCCTGTTGTATGACTTGCTATGCTTATGCTATGCCGATGAGTAACCTATGTACATGACTCTATATGCAAATGCTAATGACATTGAAACATAAACCAAGTGAATAAGGTTGGGCAAATTTTAGGGTGCAACAGTTGCCCCTATTCAAGCGGCTTGGACCCGATTGGGTGAAGAGCCCGGAGCCTTCAGACATTCGCGGTACGAGACGGTTGAATACTAGGAACCCAGAAATTTGCCAACCGCAGAAATAAACTGCGCCACTGCTTGGGGAACGACATTCATCAGCTGAATTTAACTGTTACGGCAACCCACTGATCTCGTGCGACCGTGCTGGGGATTCTTCTCATCATCCTGAAAAAGATTGAATCATCGGAAACTTCGTCCTTTGCTTGTCCACGTCAGGACTCTATCTGCTGTCAACTCGGAAAAAACTTCAACAACTTTGCTGGGGACGGCTCGTCTGCCTTCTCGTCAGAGATAAATCGTCCACGTTAGGAATAAACTCTTCCACATTAGGAATACCACCGTCCACGTTAGGACTCACCTTTCCACGTAAGGAATAACCGTTCCACGTTAGGAATAATACTGTCCACGTTAGGACTCACCTTTCCACGTAAGGAATACATCGCTTTTCCCCGTCAGGGGTGACTTTTCTCTGCTTTGTCAAACTCTTCCACGTAAGGAATACGTCTTCTTTTGCTTTGTCCACGTAAGGACTCTTTCTTTTTCCACGTTAGGAATCACAAATTTTCCACGTAAGGAACCCCAATCTTTCCACGTGAGGAATACTATATCGATCTTTCTTTCCACGTTAGGAATGCTTCTTCTTTCCACGTAAGGAATACCGTTTCTTCTTTCCGTCCACGTCAGGACTAAACTTTCCACGTAAGGAATCTATCTCGATATGTCCGCGTCAGGACTAAACTCTTCCACGTCAGGAATAATCTCTTTCTTTCCACGTCAGGAATCAATCTTGATATGTCCGCGTGAGGACTCAATCTTTCCACGTAAGGAATAAACTCGTCTTTCCACGTAAGGAAACCATTTTTCTTCCACGTAAGGAATGCTCTTGATATGTCCACGTAAGGACTCTGATCTTTCCACGTTAGGAATCAAACCTTGATCTGTCCACGTCAGGACTAAACTTTTCCACGTAAGGAAACACCTTCTCTTTCCACGTCAGGAATCAACTTCTTTTCCATCTGTCCGCGTCAGGACTAAACTTTCCACGTAAGGAATCAATCTCTTTTCCACGTAAGGAATCACCATTTTTCCACGTAAGGAATAAGACTTCGTCTGGATCTGTCCGCGTCAGGACTAAACTCTTCCACGTTAGGAATGCACTTGTCTCCCCGTAAGGAATCCATCTCGATATGTCCGCGTAAGGACTCAATCTTTCCACGTAAGGAATATCAACTTCTTTCCACGTAAGGAATAAATTCGTCTTTCCACGTAAGGAAACCATCTTCTTTCCACGTAAGGAAACATTGTCTTTCCACGTAAGGAGAACATCGTCCATGTTGGGACCCACCTTTCCTCGTCAGGAACACCATCTTAATCTGTCCACGTAAGGACTCCAATCTTTCCACGTAAGGACTGATCTTGATCTGAATCTGTCCACGTCAAGACTAAAATTTCCACGTAAGGAATCTACCTTCTTTCCACGTTAGGAATCTCCTCTTGATATGTCCGCGTAAGGACTCTAATCTTTCCACGTAAGGAATCTCCATCTTTCCACGTTAGGAACACAATCTTAATCTATCCACGTAAGGACTCCAATCTTTCCACGTAAGGACTGATCTTGATCTGAATCTGTCCACGTAAGGACTCTGGCTTGATATGTCCATGTAAGGACTCAATCTTTCCACGTAAGGAAACAACTTCGTTCCACGTCAGGACCCATGTTTCGTCTTGATTTGTCCACGCCAGGACTCAGGCATCTTCGACCCGCTGGGGAAATACAACTTGTCCACGTCAGGACTCACTTCTTCATCGGTCCCGACCCACAAACTTCTTAGCACTGACGTGATAGCGACTTTGAGGCGGACTCTACTGGGGATATCTGGAAACCAAACTACCGGATGCCTGTTCTGATGCCCGGAGGCCACTTCTGAAATTCTGGTTCATGAAACCTTTTGATGACAAATAACTCTGCTTGGGAATAAAGAGAGACTTATCCTGGTAACTCTGTGGGGAATACTGTCGAAACTGACATTATCATTGAATATCTCATGCCGAGATCTTGAGTATTTGGTAGTTCATTTGAGCAAGAACTCTCTCTACCTGAACTGCTAAAATACAGGAACTGCTTCAGCAAAATAAATGCTGGAAGGATAATGCCGACTCCGCTGGGGATAGCCAGGTGCTACAGAATTATTCCAGCAAAATTAATGCTGTAAGAGTGAAGTCGACTCAGTTGGGAAATTAGGAACTTAAACCAAACACCTTGTTGAAGTAGCATCCTGCTGGGGAATATAACTCTGCTGGGGAATAGCAGATGTGCACAGTACGATTGGATTTCTGCTGGAGAGTGAACTGATATTACACAGTATCCCTGACAAAATAAATGCCAGGACCCACAACCAACTCTGCTGGGGAGAGTCTTAATCTTCGAGTTCTACTGGGAGGAAAGAACACTTGCTGAAAAGAGAGAACTCCGCTTCGGGGATACTAACGTGCCCCCAGTCTGTATTTTGTATAGCTTGCCCCTGAATCTGCAACCATTTTGGAATGGACCCTACAGTCCTTGTATCTTGACAACCAGACATGGACGGCTTCTACATTTCGGACCTCGAAGGGGTGTTTCAAGAACATAACTTCCGTGCTTCTAGGGTGACATGCCCCGGTTTCGCAACAATCTTTTGTCTCTGATCGACTGTGTCGTGGAGTACTGCCCATAGCTATGAGAGATTTGCCAAATCTTGACCTGACTGCCCCGGATTTACTGATTCTAGGATGACTGACTTTACCTGAATTAATCAGTATAGCTTGCCCCAGTTCACGAAATATTTGGGCATTCTGCATTTTATCCCGATCATACCTTCCACTGTAGGAATCTTTCCTGTCGGCATGCGCTTACTCGCAAGTAACACAAGTTGTTCTGCATAAAAGATATATTAAACGCAATGCATATGACAGTTTCAAAATCCAAGTCTGTTCACTAAAAAATTTTGTGACATGTAATGAATCAATTATCAAAATGTCAATATGAAAGCTGGTAAGAGGAACCCTTTTAGGAGTCAGAATCGACGAGATCTTTACTGACGTATGCCCTCGGACAAAACCTGTTTCAATTAGGACTTTTGCGGGTTGTAACGTGGTCAGGTTCACGGTTAACAAGGAAAGATATAGGCTCAAAATTTATTTCGACCCACCCATTCTTCGTGATGTTCTCCAATCCTATGTTCAGCTAATCTGACTTCAGCGTTCACCTATTAGAGGTGGAATGATAGGAGTGATGGTTCAGGATACCACGCGTTTTTCTTTTTTGAGTGACGGTCATTTGCTTTTCGTCTTTGGGTACCCAGAATCACACGACTTTTGTCCCTTTCGAGGATTTTTCTTTTTCTTTGACAATCCTTTCCGTCTTTTGTTTTGTTTTCTTTTTCTTTTTCATTCCCTAACTTTTGCCTGGACTGAGTATCTTTTGAGATTCTTTTGATTTTCCAGTCCAGCGGGATGCCCTAATTTTTGCTTAAGTCGCTTGTTTTCAAGTTTTGACTTAGCGGGCTTTTGATTCTTTTTGCTTTTCGTTCTCTCTTTTTTTTTTTGAACAAGTCGTGTGACACTGGTTTGTCTGACTTCTTGTGGGGTAATGTGACTGTTTCACTCTTTGTCGGCACGGTTTAACCATTGCGGTTCTTTAGGCACGACTTATACAAGTGTGATTTATCCTCAACCGGACACTCCTTTCACGATTCGAACGCTTGGCCGAACTAACTGACGCCTACCCTGCCCCGGGTTGAGATTTAGGTTTTTTTTTCATTTTCAAAAGAAACTTCTACTACTGGCTCAAAGGGGTTATCAAGGGATTATCTTCCTTATATCTCCGGTGTTTATGGATTGAAACAATGCCTGTATCTCATCAACAGGTTCTTTATCCAAAAGCATATGATCGGAATATTATTCGTCATCTGTTTTCGTCATCCTCCCCAGATTCCTGCTAAAACAAGCATTAAGCATTAAAGAAAAACAAAGAGTGAACACGACTGGATTAATTCAAAACATGCATATTCATTTCGTTTATCAATATCAATTGAAAAAACAACAAGTTTTAAGAGCGAAATTTGCAATTACACAGAAAAGAAACTACAAATGCGAGGACATGAACAAGATAACATGAAAAATGTCGGCGTCTCAGAACTGGACTTCCTGCACTCTGACTTATTGGTGAGTCAATCATCCTCAGAAGCTATCATCAGGGGTAGTCTACTGCTGTCTCGATCTTCTTTCACCGGCCCGATCCAATCTGGGAAACCTTTTCATCACCCCGGCTTTTGCTTGTCTATGGCTTTGCACCACCTTGGGGACCCTATCGGAGAAGTTAATGACCCTGCTGTCGATTAAATCTTGGACGTTATGCTTGAACGCGTGACAACCTTCAATATCATGTCCGGGAGCCCCGGAGTGGAATTCACAGTGCCTGCTTGCATCATAGCCATCCGGCAGAGTGCCGGTTATTGGCGCCAGAGTTCTTTTCTCCACCAAGTTCAATCTTAGTAGTGTCTGTAACAAATCTGCGTATGTTGAGGGAGGCTTCTCAAACACCCTCCTCGGCTTCTTTCCCCGAATTCTTTGTTGAGCTGGATACTGGCCTCTTGTATGCTGCTGGCTTTGCTCGGACGATTCCTTGGGCTCACGCGTTATCATCCTTAAATTCAACCCTGGCATCGGCAACTGTTGTGGACATGGAGACTTAGCTTCCAGTGGCTCTGGGATATACCTCGATTCATCTGCAACCTCTGGCGGAGAAATGGGAATATCAGTCCCTGCAACTTTTATGCCCCCCGGTACAAACTCAATTATTTTCTCATCCAGCAAATCTTGAATCTTATGCTTAAAAGCTTTGCAGTTTGCAATGTTATGCCCCGGTGCTCCGGAGTGGAAGGCACAATGGGCGTTCAGGTCATAGTCTGGTGGTGGCTGCCCTGTCAGTGGAACCAAAATGCGGGGCTCAGCCAGTTGAAGTTGGAACAAGAGTTGCACCAGCTGATCATAATCCACAGGGATCTCATCAAATACTCTGTTAGGAAACCTCATTCTCTTACCCCACCTCCTTGAGTTATCCTGCAAAATCAATTGCGACTGCTGACGAGGAGACTCCTGAGCTTCGAACCGTGGAGAGGGTCTCTTAAGCCTATCCTGCGTGGGTAATGGTTCTTCCGACCCCTGAGGAACAGATAAGCCAGCCGCGTCTTCCAACATTTGCCCTCCTTCTCTCCTGAGTACGTTCCTTAATACTTCAGCCATCAACCCTATTTGTGCCTTCAGTCGGCAGTTCTCTTCTTCTAGCGTCTCTTGATTCGAGCGCAACTCTTGCATATCTTTCGTGAACTGCCCCAGATGGCCTCGAACATCCGTTAATTCTGCTTGAACCTGTTTGATGGCTACCCCCACAAGTTGGCGTATGCGGCCTGGGAGAAAACCATGATTCTCTAGCTGAGCAAAGTCGGCAGCTCTATCATTAGCCCGTGCCATCAGAGGCTGCACCGTATCCTGCAACTGCTTCTGACTCTCGGCCATGGCCTCCATTACCCGTATAAGCCTCATTATGTTGTCGTCCACCTCTTGCATCTCAGTCGGATCCTGACTCATGACTTCCTTGCTGCTGCTTCTGGTTGAACGCCAGGGAATTCTCCGGTCGCTAATCTTGGAGGACCTGAGAGACACAGGAGATGAGATACAATTTAATAATTACCTGTAATGCAATATGAATATGAATGCAATGCAATGTGTGTTCCTGTGCATTAGGGAAATTTATTCCCCCAGTTCTAGTGTGAAGGTGCCAGTGCAGTGACAGTGCTGACAATAGGAATATCAGAGCTGAATCATAGAAAGCCTCATATATTGCAGAGAAAACCAATAAGCCACGAATACAATGTCACTGAGTACAGAGAAAGGCATGACCTCAACCAACAATCCTGGTGATGGTCAGCACTATGCAAATAAAGCATACAAGCGAATATGTGAAATGATCAAATGCTCTCAAAAGCCCGGTATTCTTTTATCAACTTCTTGGTCTCTGGGTGACCTGGTCGGGTGAGCAGTCCTTCAACCAGCTGGTTTCTTCTCTTAAGAACACGACACGCGTCTCCAGCAGTTTCTTCCCATGTCGCTTCTCCGAAGCAATCTTCTAGTTTTCGCTTTTGGGACACCATTTCATCTCTGCATTTGATTGCCTTGTTCAGTGCATTCTGGACACTATACCGGGTCATAACTTCTTCCTCACACTTCTTAATGCTAGACTTCAACCTCTCTTCGAGGTCGGAGATTTGCTGTTTCAGCTTATCTTCCCTCATCTTATTGTTGGTGAGAGTAGCATTCCAAGTCTTGTTGCAAGAGGAGATTTCTCGGTGTGCCGCGTCAAGCGCTTTCTTTTTTGATTCCAGCATGTCATGGGAACTTCTGAACTCTTGCCCCAGACGTTCGCGCTTTTTCTTCTCCTCAGTCAACTCGGCCCCTAACCTGTTTAACAGCTCGATCTGTTGTTGGAAAGCATATACAGCCTTGTTTTTCTCACTGCGTACTTGAGCTAGCTCTTGCTCTAACCCTTCGTTGACCTTCATCAAGGCTTCTTTTTCCTTCACAACTTGCTCGTAGGCCTCCCTAGAAACAGTAGTTGGCTCTTCTGCTGGGACGGGAACAATGACGGGTGCAGCTGGAAATGGCATTAATAACTGACTTGCTCGTTCCTGGATCCAAACCCTGTAAGGTTCATAAGCCTGGCAATCGTTCTTACCTAACAGTGGCTTCCCTTTGCGGTTAATACGTGTCCAGGCATGTTGCAACTTGGCTAATAACTCCCCCTTCACGTCACCGGTGAAGTACAGAGATTCCTGTACTTCTTCCTCCTGAGGTGGATTCTTCAGTGCATATCCGAACTGGCAAATGAATAGAGAAGGGTTGTAATTGATACACCCTTTTCTTCCTATCAGCGGCACATTAGGGTACCCAGAACAGCTGAAGATGAGCTCGGATCCCAACAAATCTCGATCAAACCATACAACGTCTTCGGAAGATAGCCTCATCAGGCGTTCTGACCAACTGGCTGAGGTTGCACTGTCCACAAATGGTACCTTCATGGGAAGGTGACTCTTGAACCACATATTCAACAGAGGAGCACAGCAGTACACAGCCTTTCCTCTTCGGTTCTCATTCTTATAGTGCAATGAATGATAGAAGTCTCCAATCAAAGTTGGCACTGGGTTGCCTGCAGCAAACAGATAGAAAGCATCCAAATCCACAAAGTTGGGCAAGTTAGGAAACATCACGATTCCATAAATGCATAGAGCCAGAATAGCATTGAAAACCACCCAACAACCGTTCTTGGCGTACTCTTGAGCCTGGCCAACCAGAAAATCCAAAGAGAAACCTGAAACCCCAAGCCAAGAAGTCACTAACAACTCAGCAGCGTTCATGTGCAAGGCTTTGGCTAAATCCTCCGACTTGGGCTCAGCAGCAGAGTGAATAAAGGGAACCTTGTTCTGCACGGGAAGCTCGGTAAACTCCACATACTCCTCAATGGTAGGCCCTAGAATAAAGTCAGCAAACGTAAAGCATCTCAATGCGGGGCCATAGAACTGCATCAAGGTGTACAGCCCGTTCATCTCATCAGCAGTGGGCTTGCAGACTAATCTCAGTAATCTTCCATGACTCATTCGGAAGCTTCTTCTAACCTCTTCATCAGCAAGAGATATCAGACCGAGTAAAGGGGTAATGTCAGGTGCAGGCAGCTTATACGCAACTGTTTTCCTCAAACCAGCCATAATCAATACTCAGAAGTCCGGGCACTAGAACTAGGGAAATGCAAATGCACCTGCAGCACAGACACACGTTAGTGAAATGCAAATGGTAATGGATATGCAGGCAATGCAATGCAAGTAACATGCAACAGGGACCAAAGCTGTAGCTGAATATCCTGAACCATATTAAGAGATCTCAGATAGACCCTCCAGAAGTCCTCAAACCCTGGTCTCAGATAGACCTAAAACAAAGCTCCATTACTGGTCTCTGGTGGACCTCAAACCATAACTCCCACTGGTCTCTGGTAGACCTCAAATCACATCTCCAATTGGTCTCTGACAGACCTCAGAACACATCTCCAAATGGTCTCTGACAGACCTCATAACTCTCCATAAATACCCAGGATCTCTGATCGAGAACAAACCGGTATCTGAAGGTCTGGTTACCTGCATAACCCCAAATCCCCTCACAGGTGGGTGACCCTATAACTGGCACAAGATACGACATCCTATGCGGTCGTCGGCGTCACAGACTTTCAGGGTTGATGATACGATTCCCAGAAGGAGTGGCATCATCAATTCCTGAAGAGGCCTCACTTAGCCAACTTCCAAGTGATCGGTCCCCGGAGTCGACAATTCAGCTGACCAACAACCCCTTCGACCCAAAGGGTAGAAAAAGAAGCCAACCAGAAGAACCTCGTCCGAGTGTAGATTTCATGAGACACTAATGCAAGCAAAGCCGGCACGCGCCCACTACTTTCTACGCTAATTCTAGGTGCACTCAAGCCCAGGTCCGGCTTCTCACTCAATATCAGAACACCCGTCACACCCCAATACAGCAATAATAAACAATATATATAATGCTGAAAATAAAGGTCAGAAATATAAATCCATACAAAATCCTCGACGGGAAAACAAGCGTTAGGATTGACTCTCTTAAGGGACGTTGGATCCCAAATGCATAAGAACCCTCGCAGTCCTTAGCAGCCAGGGGACGTTGGGTCCCCAGCAGAGTCGCCAGCTGTCGCTACTGCGAAAATCGGCGCCGGCTGAACAGAAGAGTCGCCACCGTGCGTTATTTATCCCACGGGAGGGAAAGGAAACGCTCAGAGTAAACCTCGCACAACACGGGAAAGGTATGGTCGTCGCAACCAAAACCTGGATTCGGGAGTCGGTTACGCAAGGGGAAGGTATTAGCACCCCTCACGTCCGTCGTACTCGACGGGATCCACGCTTGTTTTCGGGTATGGATTGTTATTCTATCTACGCTAAAGGTCTGGGGTTAAAAGAAAAGAAAATGAAAATAAAAAAATGACTCGGCAAAGTATCGCACTTTATGCCTATGTATTCCCGCCTGGAACGAGAAATCAGAGTCAACGTAGTTCGCCTACCTACGGGAAAGGAGGGGAAGGTTGCTCGCTAGGATATCGCATCCTATGCCTACGTACTTCCACACGGCATGGAAGATCAGAGCAAACGTAGTTCGGGCCACGTACGACACAAGTCTGTCCTTGATTGATTTTATTCCTTCTGAAAAAGGGTTTCTTGATTAGCAGTCCCGGCGGACAAAAATGACGTCTTGATGAGTTCACATTCTTTTACGGAAGAAGTGTCTTTTATTGTGTTTGAAATCTTTATGTGTTTTTCTGTTTGTTTTGAGAGAGAAGAGACAGAACTCTAACCCACGGTTGCGAAGGGAATCAAACTAACCTAATGTTATCATGCATGGGTTAAGACCTAGTGTCTATCATGCTCCTCTCTTGCACAGAGAGAAACAGAGATCCTACGGGATAGGCAGAAACAGAAACAATAACAGATATAATAAAGCAGTAAAAATGCATGGATGCAACAGTACAAGCGAGGCAAGGGAGTCCTACTCAACCTCGAACCTAGAAAACAATAGGCGAAAGTGAATAGGCTTCACTTTCAACCTAACAGGGTAAACAGCAAACAATACAACCAGGAAATCCAAATAATACATCAGCAAAGAAATACAACAGCATCAGCAGCTCTGACTCAACATCTGACTTCAAGTAATCTCCATTCAGCTACAGGCTTCAACAAGTATTAATCTCCATCTTCATGACCTTCAGGCAAGGGCTTTGATCATCTGTCTTCCATCTTTTCTTCATGTCTCAGGCTAGGATGAACATTAGTCAACCAGATGAGGTGAATGAATGTTAGACAGTTAATTACCTACCAAGGGTGGTTCATCAACTGTTAACATTAAACAGAAAGTTTCCTCTCAAAAGTTCTATCTTTCAAATATATTCACTGATCCTTCCAAAGGAAGGAGGTGGATATTTGAAAGAGACTTTGAATCATAGAGAAAGGATAGAGGCAAACAAAGCCATCTATGTTTGAGAAACAAGCTTTCTAATCTAGAGCTCTGCCTAGCTCCTAAACCCTAGTCTCCTCAGCAGCTGCTAGCAAGAACCTCCTTTCCAACTTTGGCAGTTGATCTTCAATCTCTGGCTCTCCGATGGTCTCCATCTCCTCAAGTCTTCAACTCTCCCAAGTCCCCAGACAATCCCAATACCCAAGCAAGCAAGCAATAATCCCCAGAGGGCACACCACACCAGTCAATCAGATATATACAGAACATTAATAGCAGTAGGGGAATCCTGACTTTTTCTAAGGGGATCTAATAACTACCCATAGCCCCTATAGTCCCATAGCTAAACTATTCAACCCTAAGTCCTAAGGGAAAGGAATCAAGCCTCCTAAGTCATCACCTAAAACCCTAGTTTGTTCATGTTGTTCACACCTAAACTAAACACCTAAAATTAATTTCTAAAAATGGGAACTAAATTGAATCTACAATTTTAATGTCTAAACTAAACAACCTAAAAAGAATGGACAAAAAATATTAAAGCATCTAATAGAACAAAAATTAACAAAATCATGCATGAAATGAAACTATTTAAAATGCTATTTATTTAGAAAATATGGGGAAAATATCAAATAAAAAATAAAATGCAATTTTTATTTTTTATAATTTTCTAGACTCTTTTAAAGAAAATGATGCAAAAAGAATGAATTAAAAATATGCAATTTCTAATTTGTTATGAATTTTCAAAAATGAAATGTTGAAGTTCAAGTATACTACTTAAAAACCCTAATTAAACTATCCTAAGTTCAATTATCTAAACTAATCAAATTTTATTCTAAAAAATCTAGTAATAAATTCTGGGAATACTACAATTCAATATTAATCACCACAAAAAAGAATGGGCAAAAAATCTATTTCTAAGTGTAAGAACAAAAATCTACAAGATCATGTATGAAATAAAACCTTCAAAATATGCATTTATTTGTAAAATATGTGGAAAATGCGAAAAAAATATAAAATGCAATTTTTATATTTTTTTAATTTTCTAGACATGTTAAGGAAAATATTAAAAAAAGAATGAGTTAAAAATATGCATTTTCCATTTAGTTATGAATTTTTGAAGTTTAATAAAATCTAGGCCGCTGGATTGAGGGACAAAGTCAAATATCCCAACATGAATCAATGGTAGAGATTATCTCTTCTACCTTGGACACTTAGGGTTTCTAAAAAAAAAGAACTCATGCAAGCAACTTCCACCCTCTCTAACTCTCTCATTTCTCCACCATTTTTCACGATCCAAAGATGAAAACTCATCTACTCTTCTCCCTCTACACAGCCATGGTACTAGAATTCTCTAACTCTCCCTCAAGAAAGAAATATGAAGGCTACAAGGGGTGGTCACCATTTTCGCACCTTAGTTTGCATGGTAATCAAATGGTCTCATATTAACCTATCATGTACTACATCTTATGGGGATTATCCTAAGCCTAATACCTAAGATTATAGTACACTAAATCGTGAGTTCTTGATCATTAAAGAATTGACACCATGGAAGCAAACCTCACAAACAGCCCTTAAACTCATCATACAACATCCCTAATTGGTCTCTATTAGATTTCTCCTAACAACATGCTTGAACTATGGATAAATAGAGAGTTTCATGAGAAAATGCATACCTTGCAAGTGATGATGGTGATGATGGTTCTCCTCCAATTCAGACCTTGCCAATTGCTTTGTATGGTCTTTGATGAATGTTGAAGCCTCTGGTTGCAGTAGTTCTTGTTCTATCTTCTTGAATCAACCTATTCAACTCTTCATGCAAGTTGGAGTGAAGTTGGAGATCTCATAATCCAGCCACGAATTCTTGAGCCTTTCCTTTGCCAAATGCTCAATGTTGATTATAGATGATGATGATGATCAGAATTGTAGTGATTGATGGTGTTTTAATGGAGTTTGGAATGAAAATGCAATTTTGGAGTGAAGGAATCAAAGTGTAGCATGCAAGCTTTTAGAATCACCAACCAATGCATGGAGTCACTCTAGGGCTTATATAGATGAGAATAGAAATGTGTGGAAGTTTGTAGAACCTTCCATGAAGTTTCTAGAATGTATCACGTAATGAGATTTTGAATTTGTCATCTTGAGTGAATCTCATGCCATCTCATGATAAACCATGCAATCTTACTTAAATTCTCCTCATATGGTATTATGACATGAAAATAAGGTCTTACAAACCTTTATGTAGCATTTTCTCATCTTTCCTTTTGATGCCTTAAAGTGCAAATAACAAATTTACAAAGAAACTCCAATTTTTAAGCCTAAACTCAAAAATGTGGCTAAACCATTGTTCTCAAAATGATGTTTCCAATCAAAATCATCTATCATATGCCCCATTTTGGATTTGTAGATCTCTCAAACCAAAATTCAATTCCAACTTTTTCAACTTATAAGCCATTTACAAGCCATTTTGACCATTTTAAAATATCCATGCTCCATGCATTTTCAAACTCTCACAACATCTTATCTAGCCTTAAAATCCCATTTTGAGCAACTTTGATGTTGGGAAGTTTTCCATTTGAAGCTTCCTTGTATGAGTTTTAAGCATATGCTATGAATGACCTGTAATCACCAAATTACCAAAATACCCCTGTCTTGCACAAGCCATAAGTAGAGTTCCCTAAATCATATGAAGGCATACCATACCTTTTTGGAAAGGGGAGACAATGAGGAACACCTCTCTTGCTTGTTCAAAGTCCATTTGAATTATCCTTGAGGGCCAAAAGTTTGTCAGAAGACAGTCAACTTGCACAGACAAATTTCAGTGCCATCTGGTGACCCCTAACTTGCAAGAGCTATAACTTGAGTTCTAGAAATCTCCTTGATGTCTTCCACCACTCAAATTAAAGGTCTTGAGATCCTCTACAAGTTTCATGTTGGCCAAGGATCCATTTGAAGCTTGCATTTTGACTTATTTTGCTTGGAAGTTTGACCTAAACTAGGGAATTTTACCTAGAAACCCTAATTTAGAACCTCCTCTTCTCCTTGATTTCTCTTGATTTATTCTTAGCATAACAACATATCTTTATTCTCCATGTAAAATTATGAACCCCACATCTCTCCAATAGCCCTTAATGCCTTTCAATCAGTCAATTGACCTAGAGTTGACCCAGGGTTGACCCAGATGAAACCCTAGTTGACTGTCTTCAACCGCAATACTTGTGATCACACCAATGACTTGTCTCCTTCTCCAAATGACTTTCTAAGTCCTCCAAGATGTCTAGATACTCCCCGTGCCTTCAATTCACAGCTCATACTTTCCTTGATGATCCCCAGATACCCTCAGCCAGGAGATAGATGAACTGCTTGACCCATTGACTTGATAGCTTTCAAATTCTTTTCTGATGACTTGAATGAGATTGAATCAGGATAATAACCTCTTTATAGGCCTCTAGAGATGAGAATAATGATTGGTCCCCCTGTTGTATGACTTGCTATGCTTATGCTATGCCGATGAGTAACCTATGTACATGACTCTATATGCAAATGCTAATGACATTGAAACATAAACCAAGTGAATAAGGTTGGGCAAATTTTAGGGTGCAACAGTTTGGAAGATGGTTGAATGTTGTTGAATTAGAAATGTTATTAGAGGTGTCAATTGCTCACACACGAGTAAGATAACTCGCATCCAAGCAACTGAAAGAGAGATCAAAGACTTAATCCCCCTCTTTACACTTTGAAAAGAATTAAATAGTTTTTAATTGGTCAATAGTTTGATTGATAAAATTTGCTTGACGTTGGATCAAGGGTTTGACTTGTATTCGCATGTAAAACGTGATGGAATTGAAATGGTTTGAGAAACGGCTCGATGACGAGTCGAAGGTTTGATTGAAAATGGAACCGGCTTGACAAAGAATCAAGGGTCGAGTTATGAGAAATGATACTAGTCCCTGATGTTGCTCCCAATATCGAAACCATGATGTAGTGTGTGCGGTAGGTTGATGGCGAATGCGGACGAGCACTTGACTTACGAGGGGTGTTTGAAAATGGCTCGATGACAAATCGAGAATTATTTTGAAAATAGTTTGATCTACGCTAGTCCCTAAGGGTGCTCCTAGAAGATAAATGACAATTAAAGAAATACGAAACATACATCAGAATGGAAGAGGGGTACATGTAATTTACACGGGATTGCACAAAATAAAGGGGTCTCATTGTCAGGTAGCCTAAGAGAAAGCCGTGTGTGTGCAATGTGTCCTAAACTAAGCCTTGAGCGAAAGTCGGGCACAACTCTATGTTAAGGTTCCTGCAAATGACCAATGATCCAACAGTCCACATATTTAGGCTTTTAGCGTTTCGATCATTTATTAAGTGTTTTCGAATAGGGGTGAATAAGATGAATATGAATATGACAGATATGAAGAATATGACAAGATAATATAACAATAATATCAAGATAGAGAAATGATATTGAGAACCATTCTCTAATTTAATCGTGTTGCACGGACTAAAAGAAAGGTGAGGTCTCGTCTTAATCATAAACATCATGTCGATTAATCAAAGGTAGCCTCTCACGATCCCATAGTAAAAAAAATGATCCAAATGGTCATTTTCTATAGATTTGAAATTATGAAGGTTATTGACTTCAATAAATCGATGTCCACGAAACGAAAGACTTCATAGATTGAAAAAAAAATTAAAGTCGAAATAGAATAAAAAAAGACCTTGAGAAAAAACATAGTGTTTTGAAACTAAAATAAAATACTAATTGATATAGATCTTAATAAATAAATAGCAAAAAAACTAATTTAAATGAGGAGGTGGGGGTGTAGCGCAGATTGAGAGGGGTGCGAATAGGGAGAGAATCACTTGGGTCATCACCCCTCCAAGGCCAACGAAAATAGAATGGTGGCAAGTCCAACAGGAAACGAGTGAAAAAACCCATCCTAACATTAGCAAGGCACCAAAAAAAATGTTTATCAAACCACAACAACATCATTCAACATAATCCTTTTCTCAAAAATAAAATAAAAAACGACCAAATGGTGAAACGACCGTGGTAGTGACGAGCTGCTCAAGAAGCAATCATCATCGCGCATGAGGAAGGCGAAGAAACAGAGACAAAGCAACGACCCACCTTCGAATTCATAATTCTACTCTCTCTTCTTGCTCAATCTCACTCAGTTTTTGGTTTGTTTTGATTTCAGGTTTGAATTTCATATCTAATTCTCCTTCTGTGAGCGTTTGAATCTTGATTTGGATTCAAGTGATTATGGGTTTTGGGTTTAATCAATCTCTCTACATCTTAATCCTTTTTCTTGTTCCGTTGGGTGTGAAGATCAAATCAGGAAGAGTTTGTTGATGGGTTTTGGGTTTGAAAGGAGTAGAAAGTTTCTGTTGTTGTGGTGATTTTTTTTGAAGGGATAAGAAGAAAGCTGAAGAATGGGTGAATGATTCTGCAGAACGGGATCTTTGCTGCCTCCCCCCCAGATGTGAAAATTTTAAGGGTTATATATCCCTCAAGTGAAGGCAAGAGTTGGCGCCGTTTTATGCGTTCTGTTGTCGTTCTTGCGTCTAGGTCGTCTAACAATTTTCGTTCGTTTTGCTCGTGACGTGCTCAAGTTGTGTGAGGCCAGTTTGATTTTTTTGTACATGTTGTGAAGCCATTTTGGATTTTGTGTAGCAGGGGTTATGTATTATTTGGTACAAGATGCATATTTAGGACCGACTCGTTATGAGGTAAACTCGGTGCGTGAACGTTATTATGAAGCTTTGGTTTAGCAGTGCTATAATTTCATGGACCCTGACATATTGTATATTATCCTGTGAGAAAATTAATGCAAGGTGTTGTTTGTGAAAAGCTGGCGGTCCATGATGCGGTATGGGCCTATGTTGTGCGTCGATAGTAGAGATTTTTGCAATGTTGTAAGATGTGGGAATTGTAGTGCGATTGAAAAAGTTTTGGCAGAAAATTGTGTGGCTGATGCATAGTTTGAAATTTTGTATGTTATGGCTGATTGTTTTGTGGTTAATACATGGGCCGTGTGTTTCTTCATATACTTTTCTTTTGGATCCACGCATAATGGACTATATATATATTTTGTGATTTTTCTTAACTCAATTTTTGTGGGCTTTGCAAATCTTAAGGAAAATGGGCTTTGAAATGTAAATGGGATTGGTCTCATATTTTTTGTGGAAATTTCATGAAATTTTTCTCTTTTTATAATAATGATCCAACTTAACATGATCTTGATCTGAAAAGCCAGCTTGAACCCTTTTTGAATCAATAACAAGAATACGAACCATATAATCTGTATTTACAAATGATTTGAGATATAGACCAAATACACTGAAATTGAACATTCTGCCACTTGACATTTTAAATGAATCTTCTCCTGAAGTTCACTATGAAGCGCACATCCATAACTGAGCTCTGATGGTCATGAGTTCTGAAATACTTGACATTGTCATAGCCTGATAAACCTGACCCGCACATAGCTAATCTAAATTGACGCACAAACTCTGTCTGCAACATCACTCGAGCCAATGCACCTTGAATCCAACCTTGCACAAATTTAAACACCACGTAAAAGTAACCTACTTTTTGGATTTCTGAATAATTGCCAATGAACGGGTGGGCAAAATGAAGGCTATACACAGGTAGGACAAATTTGAGGTATGACAGATGCCCCTAGCTAATTGGTTTCAACTTAGATAAATGAACTGTTACAGCGTTCTTTCGCCCGAGGTAGAAGTCAATTAGATATGAAGAAAACCCTGAATTTTTCCGAAAAGAGAGGAAATGCTCGGGAATTGAAATATTGGTTAAGGGTCTATCCATGAGTAGACAGTGAATAATTGGCAAAAGGCCGTCATCACCAAAAGGATGATGGAACGAAACACACACGAGCTACTACCACCAAAAGGATGATAGAGCAAACACTCACATAATCTGGAACCAACGAGACGACAGACCCACCACCAAAAGGATGACGGAGCGAACTCACACTGGATACTACCACCAAAAGGATGATAGAGCAAACACTCGCATAATTTGACGTTGACGAAATGACAGACCCACCATCAAAAGGATGACGGAGTAAACTCACACCGACTACTACCACCAAAAGGATGATAGAGCAAAACACTCGCACAATCTGGAAACAACGAGATGACTGACCCACCACCAAAAAGATGACAGAGAAAACTCACACCAGCTACTACCACCAAAAGGATGATAGCGCAAACACTCGCACAATCTGACATCAACGAGATGACAGACCCACCACAAAAAAGGATGACAGAGCAAACTCACACCGGCTACTACCACAAAAAGGATGATAGAGAAAACACCTGCACAATCTGGCATCGACGAGATGACAGACCCACCACCAAAAGTATGACGGAGCAAACTCACGTCGGCTACTACCACCAAAAGGATGATAGAGCAAACACTCGCACAATCTGACATCAATGAGATGACAGACCCAACACCAAAAGGATGACAGAGCAAACTCACATCGGCTACTACCACCAAAAGGATGATAGAGAAAACACTTGCACAATCTGGCACCGATGAGATGACAAAACCACCACCAAAAGGATGACAAAGCAAACTCACACCGGCTACTACCACCAAAAGAATGATAGAGCAAACACTTGCATAATCTGACATCAACAAGATGACAGACCCACCACCAAAAGAATGATGGAGCAAAACACACATAGAGGTTGCTATCACCAAAAGGATGATAGAACGATACAAATTTGAAGATTACCAACACCAAAAGGATATAGGTCAGGTTGAACCAACGAGGTTTGGCTATCACCAAAAGTATGATAGTGAGGCAGTTAACAAAAGTCACACTTTCTGAATAGGACTCACTGTGGAACGCCCAGGAGGAAGATTGGATTGAAACGAATCAACAGGGTACGCCCACCGTCTTGCTTGGAGGTCACAGTCTTGAACACAAAAGGTTGAAATAACTTCATGAGGGACGCCCGTGAAATTTGAAGGAAATGCCCATGTTTGGGCTAAGTTTATCTTTGAAGTTTTGTCTTGGTCAACAAAAGGTTGAACAACTTCGTGAGGAACGCCCACGGATTGGCTGAAGATGCCCCTGGCTGGGCTGAATGTTGCATTGGAACTCTTGAACTTTCCCAACAAAAGGTTAAATAACTTTTTGGGGAACGCCTACGGATTGGCTGAAGATGCCCCTGGTCAGGCTGAATGTTGCATTGGAACTCATGAACTTGCCCAACAAAAGGTTGAACAATTTCTTGGGGAACGCCCACGGTCTTGAATGACATGTCCCTAACTTGATTTTATGTTTATTTGAAGATATGATCAACCCCGAGGTTGAAATAACGTCATGCAAAGCACCCATGGTCTTCAAAAGGATGCCCCTGACTGGGCTGAATCTTGCTTTGATATCTTTGAATTTCGTGGGGGAAACCCACAGTCTTGTAGAAAATGCCCCTGGTTGGGCTGATGATTTCTTCGAAGCTCTTGAGTTTTCACAACAAAAGGTTGAACAACTTTGTAGCGGAAGCCCACGGTCTTGTGGAGGATGCTCCTGACTAGGATGATGATGGTCTTGGAATTCTGGTCAACCACAAGGTTGAAATACGTCATGGGAAACACCCATGGTCTTGAAAAAGATGCCCCTGACTGGGCTGAATCTTACTTTGAATATTTTTGAATTTCGTGGGAAAAACCCACGGCCTTGCAGAAAATGCCCCTGGCTGGGCTGATGATTGCTTTGAAGCTCTTGAATTTTTCCAACAAAAGGTTGAACAACTTCGTGGGGGGAACCCACGGTATTTCAGAGAATGCCCCTGACTGGGCTGCATATGGCATTGGAAATCTGAGATTGATCCTAGATCTTGACTTGCATATGCGAATGCTTGATGATAATGATGATTCATAACAAATGGAAACACAAATGTAAATGTTGATGCGCAGAGATACAAGAGCCGGGGGAAGTACGATAAGGTTTGGGTATGAATATGATGCAAGATGCTTATGATATTGACTGTAATGCGTATGATGCATATGATGCTGACGGGTAATTGGAAATGCAAGTGGAGGACGCCAGCTTGGTGGTCTTTTGGGTAGTTGCCAATACAGATTGGACTTTGGGTGGGGGGAGGGATTGACTTCCTCGACACGTAGTTTCCTGACGATGCCATGTTGGAAGTAGACGAAGATGCTCTGGATTCCCCAAGTCTGGGTACTTGGTAGTTTGTTGTGAACTTGCTCCAGAGAAGATTGCAACTTTGCTTGATGGTCAAGACAAACTGGTCTTGCCCTAGTTTGAACATGTTAACGGTATGCCATTGATTAACTAGTTCTAAAGTTGAAGCTGAACTTTGATGCTTTGGAGATGACTTACCCCTGATCAAGCTGCTGAATGATTTGCCCTAGCCTGTGGGTTTTGAGGTGTCCTGGCCTCGTGTCAGCCACTAGAAGTCAGGTTTCTCTTTGATTGCCCCTTGTTGGAGTTTCTTGGATGCCTAACACTGATTTGCCATTAAAATTGTACATTCACAAATGGTAATATTAATGCAAAGCTCAATGCAAGTTTTGAAAAAGTGTCATTTATTAAAGTGTCGTGATAATGTGAAGCGAATGGACCGTTAGCCCAGACATAGTGCTAACTTTGATTAGTGTGAAGGGTATAGCAAGGATACTGACACCAATGCAGATGATTATCATGTATGTGAGGAGTCAGTTTACGCAACCTTGCAATAATATGCTTTCAGAATAAACCTCGCCTCAATTAGGTCTTTCGAGGGTTGTAACGTGGCCTGGTTCATGGTTATGAAACAAAGGATATTAGGCTCAAAGTATGATTTGTACCCAGCACTTCTTCTTAATGATCTTCATTCCTACGTTAAGTTAATTCTGCATATGTTTATCTTAACAATGTATGCTTGATGGTTCAAGGTTTGCTCGACATGGCAGTTACCTTATTTTGATTTTGATGGATGTTAGTGACTCTTTGATTTGATTCGGTAGTCACTGAATCTTATTTTGTTTTTGTTGAGGGTTTGAGGACCTCTTTTGCTTTTGTTTTTGATCCCTAAATTTTGCATGGACTGATTTCGCTTGTCAGATCCATCGGGACTGCCTTAATTTTGGCCTAAGTCCCCTCTGAGGTGTTTGACTTAGCAGACTTTCAATTTTTTTGTTTTCTGTGGGAGGATCGTGACTGCCATGTCATGGGTCATTAATGAACAACCGTCTTCTGGATTTTGCTTTTTGATTCGAATGCATAGTTGGATTAACTGAATACTACCCTGCCCCAGGTTGAGTGTAAGGGTTTAAATATCCGAAGGAAGCTGCTACTTTTAGACTCGAAGTGGTTTACTAGGAATTAATTCCTTATATCTCCGGTGTTTGGGGATTAAAACAATTCCTGTACATCATTGACGAGATTCTGTCTGAAAGCATACAGTTTGCTATTATGAGTATTTTATTTTTGTCATCCTCCCTCAAATCATGCTAAACAACAGTTGATAGAGTGAGGTGAATAAATGTGTCAGTGATTTGTGATAAGTGAAAATAATGAGTGAATACGACATAACTAATTCAAAATATGCATAAATGATGCATTAATGAACCCAAATACGAATAGCAATTGTTTAAAGCATAAAGTACTTAAACGAACAAAGACAAAATACAAGAAAACAAATAATGAAATGGCAACATGGCTGCCTTCTTCAGGGATGAACTCGACTTGATTTGATTTGATATAATACAGGCACTAACTGTAGCGGGGAAATTTGTGAGTGTAAGCTATTGATTAACTTAACTAAAAAAAAGGAGTCGCCACCGCACTTTTATTTTATCCAAAACTGGAAAGGAAAAGGAGCGAACAAAACCAAAGAGTTCCAAAACAAGAACAAAAACAGAGATCTGGGTAAGGGGGTTGGTTACGCAATGGGAAGGTGTTAGCACCCAAAACGTCTATAGTATTCTATAGGAGCCCTTTGAAATATTTATGCTTTTTGGTTTGAAAAAAGTTTGTTTGAAAAAAGATTGGGGAGATGAGAAGAGAATTATTTTTTAGAGATTTTTGTGTTTGGAGAGACTTATCGCCTCATGCCTACGTACCCACAAAGTGCAATATAGGATCAAAACCCCGTAGTTCGTGGTACAAATAACAAAAAATTTGTTGGTTTTGATTGATTTTAAATGTAAAGACAAGTCGTCATTTTAAGGAGAAAACTACGACTAGTCACCCACAAGTATAAGACAACATTCGCATCACCTAAAGATGGAGGATTTGCTTGGACTATCAACAAGTCTATCACTCAACATCAAAGTGGAAAATGTCAACATCTTAATACTATGGGGAATAGGAGAATTATATCTCAACTATAGAAATGACTCATGTCTAAACTTTATGAAAAGTTTTAAAATGAAAAGTGCACAAAAGGCACAAAAAGCTTGAATGAGGTTGAGTGTTTTTTATATCTTTTTGAAATTTGTCAAAATATGATTAACATTGATTGACATTTATAAAGAAAAATAAAGTTTGAAAATCACTTGACAAAAGTCAAGGTTTTATTTTGAAAGCGGTTTTGAAGTTTGAAAACAAGAAGGTTTTTGAAAAAGGGAGAAGGTTTTGAAAATTTAAGAAGGGGAGTGTAATACCCTAATTTTTACCCCTAAGATCTCCCTTTTTCATTTGCATCATTACATACACAAACAAGATCGTACTTTTTTGGTTCTCCCAACACCCCTGTTGTTTCTTACTTGCTTTATGTTTGTTTCTGTTTACTAACCTCTAACCAAAATACCAAAAATATTTTTGCAATTTTGCTTGTTTCTTCTTCTTCTCTGTGTATTTAGGGTTTTGCAAGGAGATTGATGGCAAGGACATTCATTCAAGTCTAAACCAAATGGAAGTTTGACCTCATCTTAGTCAAACTATCAAGAGATTGCTTCAAGTGCAAATTGGTTGTGGCAGTGGGTTATTTTCTCAGGAATTGTGTTTGTTCAAAGTCAAATTGTCTTGTATTGAAATCCAGTGGTTTATCAAGCAGTGTTCTATGAGAAGTTTGGTCCAGACTATTATGGTCAAGGTTCATCAGTCCAGGTTGTGTTCATCTATGGATTTATTTTCCTAGAGATTAATTCAGATAAACTCAAAGAGATTCAATTTTAATCAAAGATTCAGAGATTTGTATGTACAAGTCAAGTTTGGTGAATATTCAATCAAGATGTTTTATGGAAATGCGAATACAAAGTATAGTTGTTGGCCTCTTTGTGATCCTCTTATTGCATATTCAATTATTGGTTGATTACAAGTTGATTTGGATTAATTTTTTTATGGAGGTATTCATTCAAGTGTGCCATTCAAGTGAACTTAAAGCATCATTGAAGTTGTAAATGCTCTGGGAATCCAATTACGGGTGATTATAGTTGATTAGATGGATATCATTTGGATTCATCAACTACTGGTTTAAGTTCTAGACCTCTAGCTTGCGCACAATCAAATTCTCATCAAGTCAATAGCAATGGCTATGATGTGCCAGTCAATTTAGTCCAAGGGATAACATGTCTGCTTGGTATGATTTGCTGCATTAGAGCTACACCAAATTACATGGGATGATCCTACTTCCCCGCTGGAGAAAATTGTTGCTTATGAAGTTGTGCACCCTATAAGCAACCTTCTAGATCTTCAGAGAAGGATGGGAATTGGACATCGTTGTTCTAGATATTTACATCCAACAATTCCTGGCGAACCTTTGATTTTCATTGAAGTTGCACTAATGAAGAATGTGGCGCAAACTATACAGGAGGTTTTTGCGGGATAACCCTCCTATACCTGAAAGTGAGGCAACAAGTGCATTGTTTTACTCTATATCATCAACTCAACCAGTGGCCGAGGGATCTGCTTCCACGTTCTTTGAGAGCATACTAAAAAAAAAGAAGCTACTCATGAAGATGAATTGAAACAAGAAAATTCTGCATCAGAACTTGAAAAGGTTTCTCTTTCAAGTGATCAATCAAAACCTACAGACTCAAAAGGAAGTAAGCATTCAGCTGCAGCCAAACCGTTCAGTCCAGGAATATTGTTTGCTTCTCGCCAGTTAAACCTTGTTTCTATTGCAAGCCTATTCTCCCTCCTACTGCTGTCCACATCTATTGCGAGCCGGCGATACACACTTCTTAACAGGGTTCCTTTACTTCCCCATGAAGAACTTCTTTGCAAAGAAGCGATGCTTATTCATACGACTTGGTTTCTCCTAAAAAGAACAAAGATGTCTTTCATCAATTTGTTGTGTTTCCAGCACTATGCCAGTTGGTTACTAATGAAGCTAGTGGTGTTACTACACTATCACATACCATCCACAATAGTTCACATGATTTTGTTAAAACTGCATCTGTTTCTAGTGATGATACTACTTCTGAGGTTTCTGAGCTGGGTACACTGGCGCATGGAAAAGACAAATGTTCTGAACATACTTGTAAGCAATGTTGGAACTAATGTGAGGAAGCCGACAATTGAGTATAAAACCGAAGATTATTCGAAAGTGATGTTTACTAACTTGGATTCTGCTTACCATCTATGCCAACGGGCGTATCCTCTTCTCAAAGAATCTGGAAATGGAAGCATTGTGTTTATTTCTTCGGTTGCATTTCTCACAAGTGTAGGTTCTGGAACCATCTATGCAGCGAGTAAAGCTGCAATCAATCAGCTGACAAAAAGTCTTGCTTGTGATGTGCAAAGGATGGATATAATAGTTTCTACTTTCAGTGTTTTGAAATCTATGAAGTTGGTCCTCTAGTTCTAACATGAGCAGTGTTTCTTTTTCCACTTTCTACACTCCCAGGAAAAGGCGAGAACAATGAGACCACTGAGATAGGTTTTGAACACATTGTAAGACGGTTTGCAATTCACCATGTTAATGTCAGTTTCTTCTTGCGGAACGCACGAAGCTGTTGAAGCAGGTGATGTCGAGATCCGGTGATGATAATGTTGATACTGAATAATTAGGATCTCTAGATGAACACTCAAATTGTAATAATATGTGGTTCTGAGTATAGAGCCATCATTGGGAGGTCAAGCAACTGATGCACGATCGACACGACAATCCGTACTAAAGCAGGTCAACATGCCATCATTCCCAACTTCCTGCGTGCAGTATGACCATACTTGCTGCAAAACAGAAAAAAACTAGTCATTCGGAAGGTTCAGCGAAGGAAAATGCTCCATGAAACCTATGAATAGTTTTGGCAAACATACATAATGTTTCAAGTATTACACTGTAACTGGTGCACCATCATAAATTGCCAAAGAGAATACTTGAATTGATGAATGTCACTGGTTTGACGAGAGAAAACGATGAGATCCATATACGTCACCTGTAGAATATAATTCTCAGCAATCAACATGGACAATACCAGAAGAATTCAAGCTGGCTCGTAAGCAAGCACATAAAAATATTAGCCAAGGAATGGTGTCAAATGCAAGTGATACATCCATGACGGCGCTTCTGTGGGCTAACTGCTGCTGAAAGCGTGAAAAGAAAACTAATTTATAAGTTATCCATTGGAAATGCTACTCACAGTCAATTGGTGAAGTCTCTTCCTCGTGATCTTTCCAGGTCTGATAAGTTTCAAAACATTTTGGATACTGTTGTTATATATCCCAATCCATCTGGCTTCAGTCAGGGTATGTATTCATATCAGTGGCTATTTTGAAAAATTGGATTTGTATCATCCACGGTGGAATTCAAAGGATTTGCAAGTTTGGCTGAGAATAGTCTAAATGCAGTTGAGCAAATTGGAACTTACATTGATTCGCTTTCAGCGAATACTCCGTCAACATGGCGACATTGTAGAGGGGACAAATCAATTCAGCTACAGCAAACACCAATGTCTCGACGGGACAATGGAATCATTAGGACATTCATTTCACGTAATCAATTAACTTGTGTTGAGTCACGCGCCGTGTCCTGTTGGAATTTTGGTCGATCGCGGTCTGGGAAGAACAAGACAGGTTCAAGCTAGTGATGTTTCTTTCAATGTTGTTGTAGTAATCTTCGGAGGACCCGATGATAATGAAGTGTTTGCTTACGAAATGAGAATAGCAGAACATCATGGGATTGTGCTAATTGTTGTTGAAATTGTGTCTCCACCTGGAATGACATTATCATTCAATGCTAAGTTAGTCGTTGTTGCATCGGATAAAAACGGAACGGCAGTGATTAATGATAAAAAGAAGATTGATGGTGTGAAAAATAAGCATGATTCTGCTAACACACAATTGGAAAATGGTAGCTTGATTTCTGCAAGTGTAGTCAAAACGTACCTTTGAGAAGCTTCATACTGAGCCATATTTCCAAGCCGTGCACGTACGTCCAAGCTGATACAGAGTTGTATGAATTAATCCACGTCACACAATTAAATGAACTGCAAATTGTAAAAATCAAAACGACATGAAAGTTTCAGCACATGGGTCACGCACAACGTATCAACCAAAACACAGTGAAAATTGCAAAACGGAAAATCGTTTTTCACTCACTCTCATCTATAAATACCACCCGTATCTCCTTCATTTCTTCAAGCTTGAATAGCCCCTCATCACTCTGCAAAAATCAAACCAAACTTCAATCCAAATTGTCTTCAAATCACCTTCAAGCTTCATTCAATTAACCTTCATAATCGTTGAAAATTCATCAACATTGTCCTTCATTTTTTTTCTTTAACCATCACCGTCAAAACCGCATTTCATTTTCGCATCTCACAGATCGCTGTAAATCTTCATCAATACAACAAATCTTCAGAAACGTGAAGAAGAAGAGAAATCCAATCATCATTCACTTCAAATTGAAGGTAGTTACCGGTTTTCGTCGAGACTTCGTCTTCTGAATGTGCCTCTATATTTGAGTTTCATTTGAAATCGAGAACATATTTGGAGTCCACTTTACATTTCGATTGCAACCGCGTACTTTTCGTGTCCCGCCGCTCCGATTTGAGAGAGCACCGAAGCATCCATGGCTTTGTGAACAGTAGTCGTGACACACCATTGGAGAAGATAATGCTATTGTTTTCCTTTCTTTTTTTCCTCTTCAATTGTTTTTTTTCTTTCTTTTAAAAGGACTTAGGCCGTGTGGGCCTTTTCTATATTTCTGTTAGTTTGTGATCTAAATCTCATTTTTGAAAAAAACTCTTAAAAAGTTATTTGAAAATATTTTAATTTTTTTGGATTAATTGTTGGTTGTTTTGGATCTTAAAGTTTGATAAAATTTCATCAATATCAATGGACTTTGGGTGTTGATTTTATCCACCAAGAGAGGTGATTGATATTGATGATAATTTAATCGATTTAAGATTCAAATTGTGGTTTCTTTTTAGTTCTCTTTCTTCTTCTTTTTTTTATTTTGATCGATGAAATCTATGGATCATGGATTATTGATTATCAATGTTGTTTAATCTTCATTATTTCAAATCTATGGACGAATAATCATTTGAGATAATTCTCCATACTTTGGAATAGTGATAGATTACCTTTGATTAATTGATGAAAAATCTTGATTGTGATGAGATCACTACCTCTTTTCTTTTTGTGTGGCATGTTTTAGGAGAGTGATTTACATATCACTTCTCTAACATGTGTTAACACTAACATTAGTATTGACCGGCCTCAGATAGTCGTGGTTTCTACATAAACCCGATTACGATTGCTTAACATAGCGCTAAAGTGTCCCTTAATAAAAAATGATCATTCGTGGCTCAAACTTATGTTTGAAAGTCCAAGTATAATTAGTTGCTTGTCTTAAGTCCACTACCTATGAAAGTCATTGTTAGGAGGCTTTGATTCTATCAATCCTCTAGTGAATTTTCATTAACCTTGGTCTAAAGTGCAAGAATTAATCATCATTGATCATATGTTCTAACCACTAATTACTAATTCACCAACAATATCCTTGTTTAATTTTGTTTTTATTCTCTTCTTATTCCTTATTTATTTACTTTTATGCTTCCATGTTATCATTTCATGTCATATCTTTGTTTATGTTTATGTCATTTCTCTTTTGTCCACTTGGACCATACCTTGTTCAAAACACTAATAAAGGATAAAAATCTCTAAAAAAACTTGGTGCTATTAACTTTGTGGTTATGCTTTTGGACTACTCTTAGACCTTGGACTTCATGGACCTTCGGACTTAGAATTAGGACTCTCATTCCTATGCTTGGAGTATTGTGGATATTAGCCTTTATTTGGCTCGCTCATTAGCTTATGCTTTAAATCGGATGGAATTCTTTTTGCTTGCTCTGGAGTGAACTTCAAGTTGGTTAGATCTTTCTTACCTCTAGCTTTTATTTTGTTTTCTAGGATAGTCACTTCATCTCGTCCCCTTCTTAAATTTTCAAAACTTTCTTCCTCTTTCAAAACTTCTTGGTTTCAAACTTCAAAATCGCTTTTGCAATAAAACCTTGACTTTCGTCAAGTGATTTTTAAACTTCTGTTCTTCTTAATAAAAATCAATCAATATTAATCATGCTTTGACCAATTTCAAAAGACATAAAAAATACAAAAACTCCTCAACTCTTTTTGTGCCTTTATGCACTTTTTTTTTCACTTTAAAACTTTTCATAAAAGTTTAGACATGATTCATTTCTATAGTTGAGATGTAATTCTCCTATTCCCCATATTATTAAGACTTTGACATTTTCCACATTGATGTTTAGTGATAGTCTTGTTGATAATCCAAGCAAATCCTCCATCTTTATGTGATGCAGATGTTGTCTTAATACTCGTGGGTGAATAGTCGCAGTTTTCTCCTTAAAATGACAACTTGTCTTTACATCTAAAATCAATCAAAACCAACAAATTTTTGTCATTTGTACCACGAACTACGGGGTTTTGATCCTATATTGCACTTTGTGGGTACGTAGGCATGAGGCGATAAGTCTCTTCAAACACAAAAATCTAAAAAATAATTCTCTTCTCATCTCCCCAATCTCTTTTCAAACAAACCATTTTCAAACCAAAAAACGTAAATATTTCAAAGGGCTTCTATAGAGTACTATAGACGTTTTGGGTGCTAACACCTTCCCATTGCGTAACCAACCCCCTTACCCCGATCTCTGTTTCTTGTTCTTGTTTTAGAGCTCTTTGGTTTTGTTCGCTCTTTTTCCTTTCCTTTATTTGGATAAAATAAAAGTGCGGTGGCGACTCTTGTTTTTTGAGTTAAGTTAATTAATAAGTTATGCTCACGATTTTTACCGCTACAGAAAAGTGGCGACTCTGCTGGGGACATTTAGGTACCTAGTGGGTTTCGCCTACTTTGATTTATTTATTGTTTTTTTTGTTTGACTTATTTGTTATTGATTGTTCTGTTTTGGTGTCTGGTAATCTGTGTGGTGAGATAAGTCCTATACCCGGACTTGAGTGCACTTATGATAGGAGGGTGGTATAGTCTTGTTGACTTACGTGGAGTAGTCCTTACCAAGCTGACTTGAGATCCCCCGCTTGGTGGAGGCCCCTTTGGAATTACTAATGTCTTACGAGTAGTCGTAATTAGGGCTGGAAATGAGTCGAGTCGAGTCGAACTCACCTCAGCTCGGCTCGACTCGTTAAGAATTTTTTGAATTCGAGTTCGAGTTCGAGTTCGACACGGACTTTTTTTTAAGCTCAAACTCGACTCGTTATAAGTTCACGAACAGTTCGGTTCGACTCGTTAGGTTCATCTCATTAGGTTCATCTCACGTGGTTCACGAACTTAAAAACTATTTTTTTAAATATATATATTTTTTAGTATGTTTGACATTTTAAATAAATATATATTTTTTAAATAAAATATTAAAATAAAATAAAAGTTATCATATTGAAATTTAACTTTATCTTCGAAATCTACTAATTCAAAACCTACACAACTTTAAAGAGATACATTTGAGAGTCTAATTCAAAAACTACTAAATTTAAGATTAAATTTGTCTAAGATTTAAAGTAAATATTTAAACCTAATCTTAAAGACAGTATAATTCTTTTCATATGTAATCGAGTTGACTCATGAACCTAACGAGTCGAACTATGTATAGTTCAAGTTCAGCTCATTTAGTTAACGAACTTAATTTTTCGCTCATACTCAACTCATTTGGTTCATGAACCTAGTTCAACGATTTAATTGTCGAGTCGAATTCCGAACTATCTTCGAGTTGGTTTGGTTCATTGCCAGCCCTAGTCGTAATTGATATTACTTTTTCCGACTTGGAGCCTGAGAAGCTGAGGACCTTAGAACCCTTTAACCCATCTTGGCGTTATTAGGACGTGGTGCGGTGGCTGTTTAGGTGTAGACTTGAATTGGTTGTTACGTGATACCACACTCAGATGAATTTCTCTTGAGAATATTGTTGGCCGACGAGTAGTCGTTTAAGCCGATAATATCCAAAAGATGGAATTATGATTCTGGGAACTTTTTAGAACCTTGTTCTACAGGTGATGATATAACCATAGTACATACCATTGTGGTTTGGTTGGTTCTTACCTTTGGCTCCATGCTCGTGCCGAACCTTTGAACATGTGTGCTTTGTATGTCTTGTTTGTGGGTGTTGCATCTTGCACTCATGCATTCATAAGCATTGTGTTTCAGTTGGTTTTTAAGGATCTCAGATATTTTCTTTTGCAAACATCGCAGATATTGTTGATTATGGACATTGGAAGGAGAAACACTCAGAAGTACAGTTTTCGGACTCCTGATCTTACAGAGTTGAGAAAGCTAGTGTCCTTGGTAGATGATCGTTCAAGCTTCTTATCTCGTTATGGGAGACTTTTATTTGTTCTTTCTACCAACATTAAAGACGGAATTCTGAATACCCTTATGCAGTTCTATGATCCTATTTACCGATGCTTCACTTTTCCCGATTATCAGCTCATGCCGACCTTGGAAGAACATGCTTATTTGTTGGGTGTACCGGTTTCTGATAAAGTTCCGTATACTGGTTTGGAGGAAGCTCTTAAGCCTCAAGATATTGATGTAGCTACCTATTTGACGAAATCGGATATTGATGCAAATCTAAAGACTAAGGGAGGCCTCAAGGGTTTGACTTCTAAGTTCTTGATGGAGAAGGCCACTTTATTTGCTGACATTAGTCGCACATTGGCATTTGAGGCTATATTTGCTTTACTTATCTACGGACTAGTCTTGTTTCCTAATGTTGATAATTTTGTGGATGTTAATGCTATTAGGATTTTCTTGATTGGGAACCCTGTTCCAACTTTGCTTGGTGACACTTATTTCTCCATCCATAGTAGGACTTCTAAGGGAAACGGTACCATTGTTTGCTGTCTACCTCTGCTGTATAATTGGTTCGTTTCACACTTACCCCAGACATCTGCTTTTAGGAAAAACAAGGATTGTTTAAGGTGGTCTCAAAGGATTATGTCTCTTACGCATGCTGATATCACTTGGTCTTCTTCGGTTTATGATAATGTCCAGATTATTGATAGTTATGGAGAATTCACCAATGTTCCTCTTCTTGGAATACAAGGCGGAATTAACTACAACCCGAGTTTAGCTCGCCGTCAATTGGGTTATATGTTGAAGGATAGGCCTAAAAATATTTTATTAGAGGGTTTATTCTTTCAAGGAGGGGATGATTCTCTTGGTTTGAGAAGAAAAATGGCCCATGCCTGGACTAAGATTCACAGGTTGGATAGAGGGGAGCTTGGAAGACAAGTTTGCATTGCCTTGGAACCTTACACGCTTTGGGTGAAGAAGAGGGCTATGGAGCTTAAGATGCCTTATCCTATTGAGAAACCCCTGACTACAGTGATCTCTACGCCACTCCCTGTTTCTTCTAATGATGTGAAGACTCTTCAAGATGCTTTGGCTAAGATGAAGGAAGAGAAAGAGATGTAGGAAAGTAAGTTTCAAGCTTCTGACAAAGAGAAGATGGAATTGCAAAAACAGATGAAGGAGAAAGATGACTTGATAGAGTTACTTGAGCGACGCGCTGTGAAGAGGCATGCAGAGGATTTATTTTCCTCTACTACTCCATCATCACATCCTCCTACTTCTGGTGCTTGGAAGGGTATTGTGGATCAGCTTGTGCTAGAGAAGATCACCATGAAGCACAACTATGAGAAAGAGATTAAGAGACTCCGAAGGAAGTATCAGCTTGGATCGTCATCAGATGTTCCTTAGGACCTAGCTTTTTCTTATTTTGATATTATTGTATTTTGTACTTCCAAGTGTAACTCTTTCCGATATTCAATGAAATGAGATGTTTATCAGTATTTCAAAAAGTGTTATTTTCTTTATGATGTTTGTAATTGCTTTATATCTTAAAGATCCTTGAAAACTGGTTGAAACACCTGCATTTTGCATTTGCATTCGCATCATTGTGCATTGGGTGTTGCCTTTTCCAGATGTCTTATTTGTTTCTTTTGGCCTTCCTTCAGTCAAGCTGTCGCATCACCACAACACTCGGGCTAACTCTAAGAAAAAGATGGATCAGTTGCAACAAGAGAACCGCGAGCTCCGTGAAGAGGTATCAACTCTGAAAGATGGTTTGGAGAGACTCATTGCTGCAATGGAAGCTATGGTGGCTGCTCAGAATCAGCCACCACCACCTCCTCTTTCTCCTGTGCAGATGACTGTGATTTCTGAGATCGGATCAACGCCTATTTCTGTGGCCCCGATTAATACTTCTCAATATCAAATGCCTGTTGGTTTCCCTTGGGGCATGCCTACCAATTATGTGCCAGAGGGATATCGACCTCCTGTTTTCGAAGGTCCTAGAATTCCTGCTGTCATGGCTGTACCACCTCTTGTGGTTAATGTTGTTCCTAATGCTGAAATTCCGGTTGTTCCTATTGTCATACCTGTGCCACCGCCTGTAACTCACGCTATGCCTTATACTGAAGAACAAATTTTCCACACTGCTCCGAGCGAGAGTTTAGATGTCATGGATCGAATAGATGACTTTCAAGATCAGTTTGCTGAAATGCAGAGAGAAATCAGGGCTTTAAGGGGAAAGGAGTTATTTGGAAAGAATGCTCATGAGCTTTGTCTTGTTCCAAATGTGAAGATTCCCGCCAAGTTCAAAGTTCCGGATTTTGAGAAATACAAAGGGAACACTTGTCCGCAAAGTCATTTGATTATGTATGCTAGAAAGATGTCTACTTATACTGACAACCATCAGTTGTTGATCCACTATTTTCAAGATAGTCTTACTGGTGCTGCGCTGAAGTGGTATATGGGACTCGATAGTACGCAAATCAAGACATTCAATGATCTTTGTGAAGCTTTTGTTCGTCAGTATAAGTATAATCTTGATATGGCGCCAGACCGTGATCAGTTCCGCGCAATGTCTCAAAAAGAGAAAGAAACTTTTAAAGAATATGCACAGAGATGGCGTGAAATTGCAGCTCAGATAAGCCCCCCACTGGAAGAGAAAGAAATGACCAAGATTTTTCTGAAGACTCTGGGTCCATTTTACTATGAAAGGATGGTTGCGAGCGCTCCTAGTGATTTCACGGAAATGGTTAATATGGGGATGAGATTAGAGGAAGCTGTCCATGAGGGACGTCTGATAAAAGAAGGAAATTCTGGAAGTACGAAAAAGCCTGGTGTTGGGTTCCCTAAGAAAAAAGAGGGAGAAACTAATGCTATATCTCAGGAAAGGTCTAGAAGACGCAGAGTTGTGAACAACAATGGTAGTCGTCGTCAGCAACAAGTAGCATCTGTTACGCCTGTTATCAGTAACACCCCTACCGCTCAAGTTACTTCAAGTTATCACCCACGTTTCCAAGAGAAGACAACTCAACAAGGTCGTACACAGAGGAAAACACAATTTGATCCCATTCCAATGACGTATACCGAGCTATTTCCGGCTTTAATAAAGAAGAATTTGGTTCAACCTCGTGATCCGCCGGCTGTTCCAACTGAAATTCCATGGTGGTATAAGCCATATGCTCATTGTGCATTTCATCAAGGTGCCCCTGGACATGATATCGAAAATTGCTATCCTCTGAAGCATGAAGTTGCAAAGCTCGTAAAAAGCGGTATTCTGTCTTTTGAAGATACCAACCCTAATGTGCAATCAAATCCGTTTCCTAATCATGGTAATGCAACTGTCAATATGGTATATGGTTGTCCTGGTACATACCGTATTTTCGATATTCGCTGGATTCGGAGATCGCTTGTTGAAATGCATGCTACTTTGAGTGAGTTCCATGATATTGAGCATGATTATGCCGCCTGTTGTATTTGTTCTGTGAACCCTCGAGGGTGTGTGATTGTAAAAAGGGACTTACAAAAGATGATTGACGAGAATTTGATTCAGGTTACTGCAAACAGAAATGAAGTTGAGAACGAGGTGAATGTCATAGTCCCACGTTTCAATATTCCTGAGCGAGTGGTAATTTCTTACAATAGTCAGAAATCTGCTGTTACGCCTTAGGTTATTCGTTTTCCTGGCCCGACACCGTATGAATCCGATAAAGCCGTTCCCTACAAATACAATGCTACTATGTTAGAGGATGGAAAAGAGGTTCCCATTCCTTCTCTTCCCTCAGTTGTGACTATTGCTGATGTTGGACGTGTAACCAGAAGTGGTCGAGTATTTGCTAATGTGCCCTCAAAGACAAGTGAAGATACTGTGGGTAAGCAAATTCAGTTGAAGACTTTTGTGGAGTCTGGTCAATCAAGTGATGTAAATTAGAAGTCAGATAATGATGAGGTACTAAAATTGATCAAGAAGAGTGAATATAATGTGGTAGATCAACTGTTACATACACCGTCAAAAATATCTGTTCTATCTTTGTTAATGAGCTCTGAGGCTCATCGTGAATCGTTGCAGAAAATATTGGAACAAGCTTATGCAGATCATGATGTGACTGTTAACCAATTTGATAGCATTGTTGCCAATATCACTGCGTGTAATAATATGAGTTTTTGTGATGAAGAGTTGACCGAGCATGGAAGAAATCATAATTTGGCTCTCCATATTTCCATGAATTGCCAGGAAGACGCTCTATCCAATGTGCTGGTTGATACTGGGTCATCGCTGAATGTGATGCCAAAATCTACTTTGTCCAGATTATCATATCAAGGTACTCCTATGAGGTTCAGTGGGGTCATTGTGAAATCCTTTGATGGATCGAGGAAAACTGTGATTGGAGAGGTTGATCTCCCTATCAAGATTGGTCCGTGTTTTTTCCAGATCACTTTTCAAGTCATGGATATTTGTCCTGCTTACAGTTGTCTTCTAGGACGCCCATGGATCCATGAAGCTGGAGCTGTTACTTCGACATTGCACCAAAAGTTAAAATTCGTGCAGAATGGTAAACTTGTTGTTGTTGGTGGAGAACAGGCTATGTTGGTAAGCAGTTTGTCGTCTTTTTCTTATATCGATGCAGAAGAGGATATTGGAACTCCGTTTCAGGCTCTTTCTATGGTTGATAAAGCTGTTAAGAAGGATGGAGTGTCCATGTCTTCTCTAAAAGATGCACAACATGTAGTGGATAATGGCCAAGCTGATGGATGGGGCCGAATCATTGAAGTTGTTGAGAAAAAAGATAGAGCTGGTTTGGGTTTTACATCTGGTTCAACCCGAAAAGAGCTGAAGAGTATTCATGAAGTTTTTCGAAGTGCTGGGTTCATCCATTGCAAAGATCATTCTACAGCTGCAATTCTTGAAGATGACCAAGAGGAAGAAATGCCCAACTTTGTGACACGTGGATTGATATGCCAGAATTGGATCGTTGTTGATGTTCCTACTGTTGTTCATGTTTCAAAGTAATTTGTTTTTGTTTCTTTCAAAAAAAAAATCCTTTCACTCTGCCCAAGGTGAAAGTGAATTTGTGAGGGCTTTGTTTCAACTTTTATCATCATCAATAAAATGTTTTTCTGTTTATCCATATGTTGTTTTCCTTTTTTGCTTTATTTCTGAAAAATGGTAACATAAAAAACCGAAAAAAAAGTATAATAATGTCATAATCACTCTTATCTGCATAATATTTTCATTTTTTGTTCATATTCTAAAATCAAACATAAATCATTGTGCAGATTGATTGTTAAACCCATTGGAAACAATGACCATATGCCCTCTCCCAACTTTGAGTTCCCTGTGTTTGAAGCGGAAGAGGAGGATATTGAAGAAATTCCTGATGAGATTTCTTGATTGCTTGAGCACGAGGAAAAGGCCATTCAGCCTCATGAGGAGCCGGTGGAATTGGTTAATCTGGGTTCCGATGATGATAAGAAAGAAGTCAAGATTGGGGCACTGCTTCAGTCAGATGTTAAGAAGAAGATGGTAGAGCTTCTTAGAGAATATGTTGACGTGTTCGCTTGGTCCTATCAAGACATGCCTGGTCTTGATACTGGTATTGTGGAGCACCATTTGCCATTAAAGCCTGAATGTTCACCCGTGAAGCAGAAATTGAGAAGAACTCATCCTGACATGGCCGTGAAGATTAAAGAAGAGGTTCAAAAGCATATTGATGCTGGTTTTCTTGTGACTGTCGAATATCCTCAATGGGTGGACAATATTGTGCCTGTTCCAAAGAAAGACGGAAAAGTCCGAATGTGCGTTGACTATAGAGATTTGAATAAAGCAAGTCCAAAAGATGATTTTCCACTACCACACATTGATTTGTTGGTAGATAATACTGCTAAGTTCAATATCTTTTCATTTATGGATGGATTTTCCGGTTATAATCAAATAAAGATGGCACCTGACGATATGGAAAAAACAACATTCATTACACCCTGGGGAACATTCTGTTACAGAGTGATGCCTTTCGGTTTAAAAAATGCTGGTGCAACGTACCAGAGAGCTATGACCACTCTGTTCCATGATATGATGCATAAAGAAATTGAGCTCTATGTGGATGATATGATTTGTAAGTCGAAGACTGAAGAAGATCATATTAAAAATTTATTGAAGTTGTTTCAACGTTTGAGAAAGTTTAAGCTCCGTCTGAATCCTAATAAATGCACTTTTGGTGTTCGTTCTGGAAAATTGTTAGGCTTTATTGTCAGTCAGAAAGGCATTGAAGTTGATCTTGGTAAAGTTAAAGCTATCCAGGAGATGCCTGCACCCAAAACAGAAAAATAAGTAAGAGGATTCTTGGGACGTTTGAACTATATATCCCGATTTATATCCAATATGACTGCCACATGTGAACCGATTTTCAAACTTCTTCGCAAAGATCAAGGTTGTGTCTGGACAGAAGATTGTCAGAAAGCTTTCGAAAGAATTAAAGAGTATCTGCTTGAACCTCCTATTTTGTCTCCTCCCGTAGAAGGAAGACCTTTGATCATGTATTTGACCGTGCTAGAAGATTCTATGGGTTGTGTTCTGGATCAACAAGATGAATCCGGGAGAAAAGAATTTGCCATTTATTATTTGAGTAAGAAATTCACTGATTGTGAGTCTCGGTACACGATGCTTGAAAATACATGTTGTGCTCTAGCTTGGGCTGCCAAGCGCCTCCGCCAGTATATGTTGAATTGTACAACTTGGTTGATATCTAAAATGGATCCAATCAAGTATATCTTTGAAAAGCTTACTTTAACTGGGAGGATTGCTCGTTGGCAAATGTTGTTATCAGAATATGATATCGAGTACCGAACTCAAAAGGCGGTAAAAGGAAGTGTTTTGGCTGATCATTTGGCACACCGGCCAATTGATGATTATCAACCTATTCAGTTTGACTTTCTTGATGAGGATGTGATGTATCTAAAGATTAAAGATTGTGAGGAACCATTACATGAAGAAGGACCTGAGCCTGGATCCCGTTGGGGTTTGATTTTTGATGGGGCTGTTAATGAATATGGCAGAGGTATTGGTGCAATTATTGTTACTCCTCATGGTTCTCATATTCCTTTCACTGGAAGGTTGGTTTTCACTTTCACAAATAATACGGCTGAGTATGAAGCATGTATTATGGGCTTGGAAGAAGCTATCGATTTAAGAATCAAGATTCTTGATGTGTATGGAGATTCAGCTTTAGTGATTAATTAGATTAAAGGGAAGTGGGAGACACGTCAACCTGATTTGATTCCTTATCGTGATTATGCAAGAAGGTTGTCAACTTTCTTCAATAAAGTTGAGTTTCACCATATACCAAGAGCAGAGAATCGAATGGCATATGCTTTAGCGACTTTATCCTCCATGATTGTGGTAAATCATTGGAATGATATGCCAAAGATTAGTGTGATGCGTCTTGATAGACCAGCTCATGTGTTTGTAGTTGAAGAGGTTGATGATAAACCATGGTATTATGATATTAAATGCTTTCTTTAGGATCAAGAGTACCCACTTGGGGCATCTAAGAAGGATAAGAAAACTTTGAGAAGATTGGCTGGTAGTTTCCTCTTGAATGATGATGTGATGTATAAGAGAAATTATAACATGATCTTGCTCAGATGCGTGGATAGACACGAAGCAGATATGTTGATGAAAGAAATCCATGAAGGATCCTTTGGCACCCATGCCAATGGACACGCGATGGCTAAGAAGATGTTAAGGGCAGGTTACTATTGGCTGACAATGGAATCTGACTGTTGTAAATATGTGAAGAAGTGCCATAAATGCCAGATTTATGCTGACAAGATTCATGTGCCTCCAACTCCTCTCAATGTTATCTCTTCTCCATGGCCTTTTTCAATGTGGGGCATTGATATGATTGGAATGATTGAGCCTAAAGCATCGAACGGACACCGTTTCATATTGGTGGCTATTGACTATTTTACCAAATGGGTTGAAGCGGCATCATATGCAAATGTGACTAAGCAAGTAGTGGTCCAGTTTATCAAGAATCAAATCATCTGTCGATATGGTGTTCCGAGCAAGATCATCACGGATAATGGGTCGAATTTAAATAACAAGATGATGAAGGAATTATGCGATGAGTTTAAGATTGAGCATCATAATTCTTCTCCTTATAGGCCCAAGATGAATGGGGCTGTTGAAGCTGCTAATAAGAACATTACGAAGATTATTCAAAAGATGGTTGTTACATACAAGGATTGGCATGATATGCTTCCTTTCGCTCTGTATGGGTATCGTACATCCGTTCGCACTTCAACAGGGGCAACCCCTTTTTCTCTTGTTTATGGCATGGAAGCAGTGCTCCCGATAGAGGTTGAAATCCCTTCTATGAGAGTTTTGATGGAAACTGAATTGTCTGAGGCTGAATGGTGTCAAAGTAGGTACGACCAGTTGAATCTGATTGAAGAGAAAAGAATGACGGCCTTGTGTCATGGCCAATTATATCAACAAAGAATGAAGAAGGCATTTGATAAGAAGGTTCGACCTCGTGTATTCAAAGAAGGTGACCTCGTGCTCAAAAAGATCTCGACTTTTACTACTGATTCTAGGGGCAAGTGGACTCCTAATTATGAAGGCCCATATGTTGTTAAGAGAGCCTTCTCTGGCGGTGCATTAATTCTTACAACTATGGATGGAGAAGAGTTCACTCGTCCTGTGAATGCCGATGCAGTCAAGAAATACTTCGCCTAAAAAAATAAAAGAACAGCTCGCTAAGTTGAAAACCTAAAAGGGCGGCTTAGGCAAAAATGAGCGTCTCGGTGGATTGAAAACCTGAAAGGGCAGTCCAGGCAAAAATTAGAGACAAAACACAAATAATCATCCCGGTAGATTGAAAACCCGAGAGGGCAATCTAGGCAAAAGTTAGGGATCATGGCAAGTAACTGCATCTGGCCAGTCTTGATCGTTTGAAGCAACATTTCCTATCAAAGGTTTTACTTCAAATATTCTCCGCTGAAGTCTCAAGCACAGTTGGAATTCAAAGTTGTTAGGGAGAATAATGGTCATTGTATTTCAATGTAGAACTTTCCATTGTACTTACCATTTTTCAAACTTTGTAATGATCCATGGAGTTACGCCATTTGCGGACTACCATTCTATCAATAGAATTTAGACCTTTGTGCCTTTGTTTGCAATTCTTATTTTGTTTCTGTTTGTAGAATTTCATTTTATTTTTGATGATGGTTTTTGAAACAAATGTGAATAATTGATTTAAATTTTGAAAATTATAAAAACATTTTTCTTTGATTTGTGAAAATAGAAGAAAGGATGTCAATAGTAATCCCAAGAATGGTAGAATTTTGAAGTGAAAAGCTTAAGTGTTTTCCTCAGCAGGGTTCTTTCTTGCCTCTCTGGTAGAATTTATTGGCAGCTCTCCAGTAGAGTTGTGTTGATGTTTCCCCATTTGAGCTATATTGAGGTCTCTTCAGTAGAGTTTGTTGATATCCCCTTAGCAAAGTTTTTTTCTTTGGATAAACCAGACGAGTGTTGAACGGTTTTCCACAATAAAGTCTTGATTCAAATGATGAATATGTTTTATTCATTCAACCAGGTTATGATCGGACAGTTGAGAAATTTGAAGACCACTTCTCCTTGATGTTTTTGCCCATGCGGAGATTTGTCTTTGATTCCTAGCAGAGGTTATGCATATTTGCTTTGGATTATTCCCCAAGTAGAGAGCAATGTTGTTTACTTCTAAGAAGTATTGACATAGCAGTCACCTGTCGGGTTTTCTCTCACCTTGTGATTGGGTGTTGATTTAAAATCCCCCACAGTTTGGCTTTTTGCTATGATGTTAACTTCTTATTCCCCTGACAGGGTTGGAAGATTTGTGTTGTTATGTTTTCTCCAACAGTTTTTTTTCTCAAAGCAGAGTTCATATTGTTGTTCCCTTTTGTTGAATTATTGATGGTTGAAGATTGATCTTTGGGGTCTTTTCCCAAGCGGTATCTTTGTCTCTTCAGCGAGATTTAAGCCTTGTAGTAGGATTTATTTTCCTTTGATGGCTCTTGTGTATCTCTTGCAGGTTTTCTGTTGCTGATCCCCAACACGATCTCCAATGATATCTCTAACTTGCGGAGATTAGCCGAATATTTCAGTGGTGTTGTGGTGTTTTGTTCACCCTCTGTTTGCCCTTTCTGTCTGATTTGTCAGCATATTCATACTCATTGCATGCGCATTCATTTTGGTTGAGCATAACATGTTTTTGTTGCATTGTGCATCCTGCATTTTTTGTTGGTATTTCCCTTTTCCCGATGTTGTTATCCCGCGGAGTGCGTGTGTCCTCTCTTCATTAGAGTGTCGACCCCTAAGCAGAAAATACCTATCATTTTTATTTCCCCACTAAGTTTATGCCTCGTGGAAGATGTTTGTTTAGATTTCCTCCCCAGCTTTTATCTGGATGGAATTGTTCCCCAGTTGAGTTATTTCCTCATTGGGTCGAGTCTTGTTTGACCGTTTCTTTCCAGTTTGTTCCTGGATCGAATTTTTGGTCTCCTGCAACAGTTACTTTGGTTTTCCCTGGGATGTGAAACCTGGATGACGAGAAGGTAGTTTTGAGGATTTATTTTCCTCGGCAGAATTTGTTATTGATCCCCATCAGAAGATGAAGATTTGATTTCCCCAATAGTGTTTTGATAACACTCTCTTAGTAATTACTTATGCAACTTCATGTGGAAGCCTCTTTATTTGAGCAGTTTGTGTAATCTCCAGAAATTTACCTTCACAATAAATAACATTTCTCTAGTTTGTCCTCAACAGAGAAGTTTATTGTGAAATGATGGATCCTTATCCGACCAGCTTTTCTATCAGATGTAATGTTTGTGGAATAATTCTCGAAGAGAAGTCTATTGCATGGTCTAACCTGCTCGTATCTCTTTTAAAGATCCCCGACAGAGTTATTAATATCTTTTTTCCAACAAATGGTTGTCTCTTTATTTGAGAAGTTTGTTGTGTGATTGGAGCTGCTCAGTAACAAGTAGCTGATGATATATCTCTTTCTCCTACCCAGTGACAGGTAGTCGAGTATGTTTGTCCTATCCAATATCAGGTAGTTGACCTTTACCTCCTTCTCCTACCCAGTGACAGGTAGTCGAGTCTGTCCTACCCAGTAACAGGTAGTTGACATGTTGTTTACCCTATCCAGTAACCGATAGTTGGTAACCCCTTTCATTCGAGTTTATTATTCCCGCTAAACTACTCAGTAACCAGTAGTTGGCGTTGCTTCTTTTCCTACCCAGTAACAGGTAGTTGATTATATCTCAACGAGTGGATTACTTTTTACCCAATAACTGGTAGTAAGTAATACATCTCTTTGTTCTCTACCCAGTAACTGGTAGATAACAATTCTCTTATGTTTTTTTGCACTTATTTTCTACTCAATAATCAGTAGAAAGTATTTTACCTATTCTCTTCGGTTCGAATATCTTCACCTAGTAACTGGTAGTAAGTAATACATCTCTTTGTTCTCTACCCAGTAACTGGTAGATAACAATTCTCTTGTGTTTTTTTGCACTTATTTTCTACTCAGTAATCAGTAGAAAGTATTTTACCTATTCTCTTCGGTTCGAATATCTTCACCCAGTAACTGGCAGTTGGTATCTCTTACCTTTATCGGAATAGGATCTTGTTTTTTTGTTTTCCCCTGTGGAGTCTCTTTTCTTCTTCTGCTCTGGTGTTTTTTTTTCCTGTGGCATTTTCTTCCCATGGTGGTCTTGTGTTTGCATACCATATCATTAGCATAACCATATCATTTTGTGGTCTCTTAGGGCCAAAAATTGGGTTTATTGTTATATTTAAGTCTCTTCTATCTGGTCGAGACAAAGATGTCAATCTTCATATCTCCGGATAGAGGAATCTTAAATAGGGGCAGCTGTAATACCCTAATTTTTACCCCTAAGATCTCCCCTTTTCATTTGCATCATTACATACACAAACAAGATCGTACTTTTTTGGTTCTCCCAACACCCCTGTTGTTTCTTACTTGCTTTATGTTTGTTTCTGTTTACTAACCTCTAACCAAAATACCAAAAATATTTTTGCAATTTTGCTTGTTTCTTCTTCTTCTCTGTGTATTTAGGGTTTTACAAGGAGATTGATGGCAAGGACATTCATTCAAGTCTAAATCAAATGGAAGTTTGACCTCATCTTGGTCAAACTATCAAGAGATTGCTTCAAGTGCAAATTGGTTGTGGCAGTGGGTTATTTTCTCAGGAATTGTGTTTGTTCAAAGTCAAATTGTCTTGTATTGAAATCCAGTGGTTTATTAAGCAGTGTTCTATGAGAAGTTTGGTCCACACTATTATGGTCAAGGTTCATCAGTCCAGGTTGTGTTCATCTATGGATTTATTTTCCCAGAGATTAATTCAGATAAACTTAAAGAGATTCAATTTTAATCAAAGATTCAGAGATTTGTATGTACAAGTCAAGTTTGGTGAATATTCAATCAAGATGTTTTATGGAAATGCGACTACAAAGTATAGTTGTTGGCCTCTTTGTGATCCTCTTATTGCATATTCAATTATTGGTTGATTACAAGTTGATTTGGATTAATTTTTTTATGGAGGTATTCATTCAAGTGTGCCATTCAAGTGAACTTAAAGCATCATTGAAGTTGTAAATGCTCTGGGAATCCAATTACGGGTGATTATAGTTGATTAGATGGATATCATTTGGATTCATCAACTACTGGTTTAAGTTCTAGACCTCTAGCTTGCGCACAATCAAATTCTCATCAAGTCAATAGCAATGGCTATGATGTGCCAGTCAATTTAGTCCAAGGGATAACATGTCTGCTTGGTATGATTTGCTGCATTAGAACTACACCAAATTACATGGGATGATCCTACTTCCCTGCTGGAGAAAATTGTTGCTTATGAAGTTGTGCACCCTATAAGCAACCTTCTAGATCTTCAAAGAAGGATGGGAATTGGACGTCGTTGTTCTGGATATTTACATCCAGCAATTCCTGGCGAACCTTTGATTTTCATTGAAGTTGCACTAATGAAGAATGTGGCGCAAACTATACAGGAGGTTTTTGCGGGATAGCCCTCCTATACCTGAAAGTGAGGCAACAAGTGCATTGTTTTACTCTATATCATCAACTCAACCAGTGGCCGAGGGATCTGCTTCCACATTCTTTGAGAGCATACTAAAAAAAAGAAGCTACTCATGAAGATGAATCGAAACAAGAAAATTCTGCATCAGAACTTGAAAAGGTTTCTCTTTCAAGTGATCAAGCAAAACCTACAGACTCAAAAGGAAGTAAGCTTTCAGCTGCAGCCAAACCGTTCAGTCCAGGAAAATTGTTTGCTTCTCGCCAGTTAAACCTTGTTTCTCTTGCAAGCCTATTCTCCCTCCTGCTGCTGTCCAGATCTATTGCGAGCCGACGATACACACTTCTTAACAGGGTTCCTTTACTTCCCCATGAAGAACTTCTTTGCAAAGAAGCGATGCTTATTCATACGACTTGGTTTCTCATAAAAAGAACAAAGATGTCTTTCATTAATTTGTTGTGTTTCCAGCACTGTGCCAGTTGGTTACTAATGAAGCTAGTTGTGTTACTACACTATCACATACCATCCACAATAGTTCACATGATTTTGTTAAAACTGCATCTGTTTCTAGTGATGATATTACTTCTGAGGTTTCTGAGCTGGGTACACTGGCGCATGGAAAAGACAAATGTTCTGAACATACTTGTAAGCAATGTTGGAACTAATGTGAGGAAGCCGACAATTGAGTATAAAACCAAAGATTATTCGAAAGTGATGTTTACTAACTTGGATTCTGCTTACCATCTATGCCAACTGGCGTATCCTCTTCTCAAAGAATCTGGAAATGAAAGCATTGTGTTTATTTCTTCGGTTGCATTTCTCACGAGTGTAGGTTCTGGAACCATCTATGCATCGAGTAAAGCTGCAATCAATCAGCTGACGAAAAGTCTTGTTTGTGATGTGCAAAGGATGGATACAATAGTTTCTACTTTCAGTGTTTTGAAATCTATGAAGTTGGTCCTCTAGTTCTAACATGAGCAGTGTTTCTTTTTCCACTTTCTACACTCCCAGGAAAAGACGAGAACAATGAGACCACTGAGATAGGTTTTGAAGACATTGTAAGACGGTTTGCAATTCACCATGTTAATGTCAGTTTCTTCTTGCGGAACGCACGAAGCTGTTGAAGCAGGTGATGTCGAGATCCGATGATGATAATGTTGATACTGAACAATTAGCATCTCTGGATGAACACTCAAATTGTAATAATATGTGGTTCTAAGTATGGAGCCATCATTGGGAGGTCAAGCAACTGATGCACGATCGACACGACAATCCGAACTAAAGCAGGTCGACATGCCATCATTCCCAACTTCCTGCGTGCAGTATGACCATACTTGCTGCAAAACAGAAAACAAAACTAGTCATTCGGAAGGTTCAGCGAAGGAAAATGCTCCATGAAACCTATGAATAGTTTTGGCAAACATACAGAATGTTTTGAAGTATTACACTGTAACTGGTGCACCATCATAAATTGCCAAAGAGAATACTTGAATTGATGAATGTCACTGGTTTGACGAGAGAAAACGATGAGAGCCATACACGTCACCTGTAGAATATAATTCTCAGCAATCAACATGGACAATACTAGAAGAATTCAAGTTGGCTCGTAAGCAAGCACATAAAAATATTAGCCAAGGAATGGTGTCAAATGCAAGTGATACATCCATGACGGCGCTTCTGTGGGCTAACTGCTGCTGAAAGTGTGAAAAGAAAACTAATTTATAAGTTATGCATTGGAAATGCTACTCACAGTCAATTGGTGAAGTCTCTTCCTCGTGATCTTTCCAGGTCTGATAAGTTTCAAAACATTTTGGATACTGTTGTTATATATCCCAATCCATCTAGCTTCAATCAGGGTATGTATTCATATCAGTGGCTATTTTAAAAAATTGGATTTGTATCATCCACGGTGGAATTCAAAGGATTTGCAAGTTTGGCTGAGAATAGTCTAAATGCAGTTGAGCAAATTGGAACTTACATTGATTCACTTTCAGCGAATACTCCGTCAACATGGCGACATTGTAGAAGGGACAAATCAATTCAGCTGCAGCAAACACCAATGTCTCGACGGGACAATGGAATCATTAGGACATTCATTTCATGTAATCAATTAAATTGTGTTGAGTCACGCGCCGTGTCCTGTTGGAATTTTGGTCGATTGTGGTCTGGGAAGAACAAGACAGGTTCAAGCTAGTGATGTTTCTTTCAATGTTATTGTAGTATTCTTCGGAGGACCCGATGATAATGAAGTGTTTGCTTACGGAATGAGAATAGCAGAACATCATGGGATTGTGCTAATTGTTGTTGAAATTGTGTCTCCACCTGGAATGACATTATCATTCAATGCTAAGTTAGTCGTTGTTGCATCGGATAAAAACGGAATAGCAGTGATTAATGATAAAAAGGAGATTGATGGTGTGAAAAATAAGCATGATTCTGCTAACACACAATTGGAAAATGGTAGCTTGATTTCTGCAAGTGATAGTCAAAACGTACCTTTGAGAAGCTTCATACTGAGCCATATTTCCAAGCCGTGCACGTACGTCCAAGCTGATACAGAGTTGTATGAATTAATCCACGTCACACAATTAAATGAACCGCAAAGTGTAAAAATCAAAACGACATGAAAGTTTCAGCACATGGGTCACGCACAACGTATCAACCAAAACGCAGTGAAAATTGCAAAACGGCAAATCGTTTTTCACTCACTCTCATCTATAAATACCACCCGTATCTCCTTCATTTCTTCAAGCTTGAATAGCCCCTCATCACTCTGCAAAAATCAAACCAAACTTCAATCCAAATTGTCTTCAAAATCACCTTCAAGCTTCATTCAATTAACCTTAATAATCGTTGAAAATTCATCAAGATTGTCCATTTTTTTTCTTTAACCATCACCGTTAAAACCGCATTTCATTTTCGCATCTCACAGATCGCTGTAAATCTTCATCAATACAACAAATCTTCAGAAACGTGAAGAAGAAGAGAAATCCAATCATCATTCACTTCAAATTGAAGGTAGTTACCGGTTTTCGCCGAGACTTCGTCTTCTGAATGTGCCTCTATATTTGAGTTTCATTTGAAATCGAGAACATATTTGGAGTCCACTTTGCATTTCGATTGCAACCGCGTACTTTTCGTGTCCCGCCGCTCCGATTTGAGAGAGCACCGAAGCATCCATGGCTTTGTGAACAGTAGTCGTGACACACCATTGGAGAAGATAATGCTATTGTTTTCCTTTCTTTTTTTCCTCTTCAATTGTTTTTTTTCTTTCTTTTAAAAGGACTTGGGCCGTGTGGGCCTTTTCTATATTTCTGTTAGTTTGTGATCTAAATCTCATTTTTGAAAAAAACTCTTAAAAAGTTATTTGAAAATATTTTAATTTTTTTGGATTAATTGTTGGTTGTTTTGGATCTTAAATTTTGATAAAATTTCATCAATATCAATGGACTTTGGGTGTTGATTTTATCCACCAAGAGAGGTGATTGATATTGATAATAATTTAATCGATTTAAGATTCAAATTGTGGTTTCTTTTTAGTTCTCTTTCTTCTTCTTTTTTTTATTTTGATCGATGAAATCTATGGATCATGGATTATTGATTATCAATGTTGTTTAATCTTCATTATTTCAAATCTATGGACGAATAATCATTTGAGATAATTCTCCGTACTTTGGAATAGTGATAGATTACCTTTGATTAATTGATGAAAAATCTTGATTGTGATGAGATCATTACCTCTTTTCTTTTTGTGTGGCATGTTTTAGGAGAGTGATTTACATATCACTTCTCTAACATATGTTAACACTAACATTATTATTGACCGGCCTCAGATAGTCGTGGTTTCTACATAAACCCGATTACGATTGCTTAACATAGCGCTAATGTGTCCCTTAATCGAAAAATGATCATTCGTGGCTCAAACTTATGTTTGAAAGTCCAAGTATAATTAGTTGCTTGTCTTAAGTCCACTACCTATTAAAGTCATTGTTAGGAGGCTTTGATTCTATCAATCCTCTAATGAATTTTCATTAACCTTGGTCTAAAGTGCAAGAATTAATCATCATTGATCATATGTTCTAACCACTAATTACTAATTCACTAACAATATCCTTGTTTAATTTTGTTTTTATTCTCTTCTTATTCCTTATTTCTTTACTTTTATGCTTCCATGTTATCATTTCATGTCATATCTTTGTTTATGTTTATGTCATTTCTCTTTTGTCCACTTGGACCATACCTTGTTCAAAACACTAATAAAGGATAAAAATCTCTAAAAAAACTTGGTGCTATTAACTTTGTGGTTATGCTTTTGGACTACTCTTAGACCTTGGACTTCATGGACCTTCAGACTTAGAATTAGGACTCTCATTCCTATGCTTGGAGTATTGCGGATATTAGCCTTTATTTGGCTCGCTTATTAGCTTATGCTTTAAATCGGATGGAATTCTTTTTGCTTGCTCTGGAGTGTACTTCAAGTTGGTTAGATCTTTCTTACCTCTAGCTTTTATTTTGTTTTCTAGGATAGTCACTTCATCTCCTCCCCTTTTTAAATTTTCAAAACTTTCTTCCTCTTTCAAAACTTCTTGGTTTCAAACTTCAAAATCGCTTTCGCAATAAAACCTTGACTTTCGTCAAGTGATTTTTAAACTTCTGTTCTTCTTAATAAAAATCAATCAATATTAATCATGCTTTGACCAATTTCAAAAGACATAAAAAATACAAAAACTCCTCAACTCTTTTTGTGCCTTTATGCACTTTTTTTTTTAAAACTTTTCATAAAAGTTTAGACATGATTCATTTCTATAGTTGAGATGTAATTCTCCTATTCCCCATATTATTAAGACTTTGACATTTTCCACATTGATGTTGAGTGATAGTCTTGTTGATAATCCAAGAAAATCCTCCATCTTTATGTGATGCAGATGTTGTCTTAATACTCGTGGGTGAATAGTCACAGTTTTCTCCTTAAAATGACGACTTGTCTTTACATCTAAAATCAATCAAAACCAACAAATTTTTGTCATTTGTACCACGAACTACGGGGTTTTGATCCTATATTGCACTTTGTGGGTACGTAGGCATGAGGCGATAAGTCTCTTCAAACACAAAAATCTAAAAAATAATTCTCTTCTCATCTCCCCAATCTCTTTTCAAACAAACCATTTTCAAACCAAAAAACGTAAATATTTCAAAGGGCTCCTATATAGTACTATATACGTTTTGGGTGCTAACACCTTCCCATTGCGTAACCAACCCCCTTACCCCGATCTCTGTTTCTTGTTCTTGTTTTAGAACTCTTTGGTTTTGTTCGCTCTTTTTCCTTTCCTTTATTTGGATAAAATAAAAGTGCGGTAGCGAATCTTGTTTTTTGAGTTAAGTTAATTAATAACTTACGCTCACGATTTTTACCGCTACAGGGAGGAGATGAAGTGACTACCCTAGAAAGCAAAATAAAAGTTAGAGATAAGAAGGATCTAACCAACTTGTAGCACACTCGATAGCAAGCTAAAATAATTCCATCCATCTTGAAGCATAAGCCAATTAGCAAGCCAAATAAAGGAAAAGATCCATAATACTCCAAGCATAGGGAAAAAGTCCTAATTCTAAGTCCAAGGGTCCAAGAATAGTCCAAGAAGTCCAAGGTCTAAGAATCGTCCAAGAGCATAACCAAAATGTTAAGAGCACCAAGTATTTTAGAGGTTTAATCCTTTATTAGTGTTTTGAACAAAGTGTGGTCCAAATTGACAAAAGAAAAATGGCGGAAACATAAACATGTGTCCAACAGACAAAAGGAAAAATAACGGAAGCATAAACAAAAGTATGATATGAGATGATAAAAATGGAGCGTAAAAATAAAAGAGAGATAGGGAGCAAGAAGGAAATATAAACAAAATTAGTATAATGGAAATGTTCGTGAGTTAGTAGTTAGAACAAATGATCAACGACGGTTAATTCTTGCACTTAGACCAAGGTTAATGAAAACTCATTAGAGGATTGATAAGACCAAAGCCTCCTAACAACACGCTTCATAGATGATGGACTTAAGACAAATAATCAACCATACTTGGACTTTCAAACATAGGTTTGAGCCACGAATGATCACTTTTCGATTACGGGACAATTTAGCGTTATGTTAAGCAATCGTAATTGGGTTTATGTAGAAACCACGACTATCTGAGGCTGGTCAATAACAATGTTAGTGCTAATGCATTCTAGAGAAGTGATATGTAGATCACTCTCCGAAAGCAATACCGTATAAAAAGAAAAGAGGTAAGGATCTCATCTTCATCAAGAACTTGAAATAAGTTCAAAAGATATCAAAGATTTTCATCGATCAAAAGAAAAAGAGAAGAGGAAAGGGAATGCCAAGTTGAATTACAAGTTTAAGATCATTCCATCTTTAAGTTCATCCACTCATCTTGGTGGATTAAAGTACTAAACATATCATTAACTCAAAGCACCTAAAATGAATTGAACAATTCACTTTAAAGATAGATTGAAATTGATGAATGTTTATCCAACTTCATCTACACTCTAAGTCTAATGAATTTAAAGAGGAATATGACATTTAAAAGTGTATTTCATGGCCAAAACCAAAAGGGAATGAAAGAGGAAGAGGTGGGAACCAAAATAGACCTAAAATACAACCAAAAACTCAAAAATAACATTGAGTAGCCGGTTACCCTATATAAGGTAACCGATTACTTCGCTGACAATGGCGAAAAACAACAAAAAAACAGCACCAAGACAATGCCAAAAAGTGGCAAAAACTTGATCAATCATTTCTACAACACCTCATGATCAAGGGTGAAATTGAGCACGAAAATTCAAGTAAAATAACAAAAATCAACACCAATAGAACATGATATGCAAGATCCAAAGATCAAGCAACAAGGACCAATAATGGATCACATTGTGAAAGATGCATCAAAAGCAACAATGGTGGATCAAGAAAATTACCACTCCAAATCTGAAAATTCTTCAAATTAAACTCCACAAACACCACTTCAAAGCTTTGATCTACTATAATTAAGGATGAAAAAGTGAATGAATGAAGGTTTAGCTCAAAGATTAGTAAACTCTAGTGATGAACTTACTAATCTTTCAAAGGGAGAAAGAGCTTTAGTGAATTTGGTAATTGGAGAAAATTGAAAGTCAAGAAAGAGTTTGACAAGGTAATTTTGGCTATCAAAAGCGTAAGAAATGAGAGAAACGAGACCTCTATTTATAGGATTTAGGCTTGGAAAATTTGGTGGATTGGAGTTTGGTTTGGAAACAAAATTAAGCTTGGAATTTGAATTTTGAGGGAAATTCAAGATCAAAGGGTGATTAGTGAAGGTGTATGGTGGAAATTAATTATGATGAGGTAGGGAATTTAAAATGAAGTGATCTAGAATATTCTCATGTTGCAAAATTTAAATTTGGTGCCAAAAGTGTTGCAGAATTTGAATTTGCCCAAATTTCACAAAATTCACACGAAGTAATTGGTTACTCTATATTGGGTAACCGGTTACCACAGACAAAAATGGTGAAAAATGCCTTTTTGAGGTGTTGTCTTGGCTCTGCCTCGATTCTTTTTGCTTGTCAAAGAAGGCATGGAAATAAACACATGAACCTTGGAGTATCTTGAATAAAAGTCAATCAAATCTTGGGAAACTCCTGATCAGATGATTTTGAATTGTTTGCGGATTAACTTCGACTCTTCAGATGAGATTCATTCGAGCTGAGGGACTAGTATTTGATACCTTTGATCCAAATCTTCCTGAAAAGGTTATTAAAGAGAAAAACAAACATATATTTGGATTTTAATTAATGGTTAGTAAACATAAACATAAATGAATATCAAACAAGCAAGAAAACAAAGGTGCCCGGTGATCGCTCAAGAACAAACCTGTAGATGAAGGCAAAAGAGAACCAAAGCTCGCAATCTTGCTTGTGGGATGAAATACAAATTACATGTGGGATCTTAGGAGTAAAAATTAGGGTATTACACTAACTGGCCGGTGACATAGGGTTGTTGATGACATTTGGAGATTTCCCATTGAAGTTGATAGCATCCCTATCGATCATGTCTTGAACTTTGTGCTTGAAAGCCCTGCAGTTCTTAATGGTGTGACCTAGAGCACCCTTATGAAACTCACAATGAGCATTTACGTCGTAGTCGGTGTTGCACCCCAAAATTTGTCCTCTTTCAAGGCTTGACTCATTTCTTCATTTCTTTCAAATTCAATGACATAAGGGAGGCCCATCATTTCAAATTCAAGGTTCATGAATTCAAGGCTAGATTCAAGAATATTACAAAGAGAAATTTCATGACATTTGCAAGAATGTCACATTTGTTACAAAATCCAAACTCTTGGTAATACTTAGGAAATTAGGCTATTTCTAGTCTTAATTCAAGATTCTAAATAACTTCATGCCATGGTATCCCCCATACTCCATCAAGCCCACATGGTCCTCTTTGTGTTTACAAACATGAAAGGAAATTATTTAAGAGTTAATTCAATGTTGGAATATCTCAAGATCAATACCATGCATGTTCAACCATGAGCAATTTGAATATGGTTCAAAACAGCCCCATGCAAGAAGTGGCAATGTGTATCATATTAAAAAATCATTTTATGTCACAAAACCAAGGCTATAAGATTATGTTGATACACCTACACATCAAAAATCAGAATTTGAAAATGATGTCCAAAAGGTAGTGTTATTGGTTACATGTGTGTGTCCAAGCATAAGCCAACCAATGGATACAAGGATGAAGGGCAAGGTAGAGTGCTGCAGAAAAATACAGCAAAACAGGCCTAGAAATGGAAAGATGTGGGGTTGCACCAAGAAAGAGGTGATAAGTACTCCCAAAAATGGAAACTTTGAAGATTGAAAGTTGTGCAAGAGTTATGCTTTTGGTACAGCAGAAAATGCAGCAAAAAACATACTAGAAATGGAAGGAAAGTGGGGCTGCACCAAAAGGTGGTAAAAGATATTGCCAAGAATGGAAATTCTGAAAATGGAGAAGTGTGCAAGAGCTGTGGTTTTGGTACAACAGAAAATGCAGCAGAAAAAGTGAGATAAGGAGGCTTGGAGGCTGCACAAAAGGATTTCACTATCATTCACTATCATACACAACAGATTGAGATAGGGATATTGAGAGCAAAGAATAAGAGAGAAAACCAGAAAAATAGAGAGAGCAAAAAACCAGCAAAAAGTGAAGAGAGTAAAAAGAAACACAAGGGAGCCATTAAGGAGAGTCATCAAAGCATAGAGTGAAGAGGAGTGAACACCTAGCCAAAATCAGTGGAGGCTTTGCAAGGAGGGTAACAACTCTTGGGTATCCATCTCTTCAAACTCTTCTCTTCTTTTATATTGTGCATTTATCATTTGTTCTCTTGGTTTGAATGTTGTTGTATTGAGTATAACATGTAAGAACCCAAGAGGGACCAAGAAACCCTTTTGAAAGAACCACAAAAAGAAGCAAAAAACAAGAGAAAAGTTTGGATTTTTCTTCTGGTAGCCCAACACGGGCCGTGTCACACGACACGGTCGGCCGTGTTGCATCTCTGTGTGACTTTTCAAAGTACAAAATGCCCAGAACACATGACACGGGCCGTGTCACACAACACGGCCACCCGTGTCACACAACACGGGTCGTGTCACACAACACGGGCCGTGTCACACAACACGGCCACCCGTGTCACACTTCTGTTTGCCCTAAAAAATCATTTTTCTCCCAGACCTTGTGACACGGGCCGTGTCACACAACACGGCCACCCCTGTCACACTTCTGTTTGCCCTAAAAAATCATTTTTCTCCCAGACCTTGTGACACGGGCCGTGTCACACAACACGGCCACCCATGTCACACTTCTATTTGCCTCAAAAATCCTAAGTTTCCTGGAACTGTGACACGGGCCGTGTCGCACAACACGGCCACCCGTGTCAGACCCCTGTTTTTCACGTTTTTTTGACTTTTTTACCTCAAAATTTTTTTTTCAAGGAGTTCGCACGGCGAACTCCTTGATGGCCATTTTTTTGTGTTTCGTTTTTTTTAGCCGATTAACCCGTTGTGTTTGGTATGGTTTTTGTGCATATTTATTGTTGGTCATTGTTTTTACCTTTGGTTCTAAAAAACTATTTTCAAGAAAACAAACTCTCGATTCTCATCGAGCCATTTTTGACCTTGTAAGCCGATTGCCTTGCGCGTCGCCATCGACCTTGCTCGCTTCACCTCAAACCTTTTTAAAAAATTAAACCCTTGACCCAACGTCAAGCGGATGTTCTCAAACGATGGTTAAACCAACTCACCATATTTAACAAAAGGATAAAGTTCACTTTGTATTGAACTAAAGAGAGGGGATTGAGTGTAGACTTCTTCCTCTCCGAGTGTTGAGATGCTCACTGTAGTGTGGGTGGTTTTGACACTCGTCTTTCAGTACGAAGATGTTTTCATCCACACCTTTTTCTCCTAAAAAACCTCGGCCCCGTACCGAGTGCATTTTCAAAACACTTACAATAAATAAATTGATTCTCTTTGTATTGAACTAAAGAGAGAGGATTGAGTGTAGACTTCTTCGTCTCCGAGTGTTGGGATATTCACTGTAGTGTGGGTGGTCTCGATACTCGTCTTTCAATACGAAGACGTGACTTTATCCGCCACCTATCTCCGTCTACAACTTCTTTCTGCAACCTTTGTCACCTAAAAACCTCGGTCCCGTACCGAGTGCATTTTTAAACTCTTTTCGTAACAAAAACTTGAATGGTCGTGGAGTGGTTAGGCGTAAGCCTTCTCCTATCCCGGGTGCTGACGTTTACCGTAGGGTTCTCTGTCGCAAAAGCACTTACCATTCAAAACCAAAAACACTTTAATAAGAGAATGAAGTTCTCTTTGTATTGAACTAAAGAGAGAGGATTAAGTGTAGACTTCTTCCTCTCCGAGTGTCGAGATGCTCACTGTAGTGTGTGTGGTTTTGATACTCGTCTTTCAATACGAAGACGCTATGTTTGCCACACCCTTTCATAACAAAAACTTTGAGATAAAGAATTGGGTACTACCTGTAGGGGTTACTATCCGAGGACCTATCTCGCCCCTAAAAAAATAATTCAACAAATCAAACGTGACATCTTGCCTTGCATGGCGAAAACTTATTTTTCGAAAAGGATATGATACGTCCGTTCTACCGCAAACAGGTAATGCCTAAGTCTCCAATGAGTGAGAAGCAATACACCTAACTGCTAGAATGCGTACGATAGCATCATCCATAAAAACATCAACAAATCGTAGGCCGAACTACGGCTGCTCTGATTCTTTACTTCGTTCAAGTAAAGATACGTAGGCACAAGGGCCACAATCCTTGTCGAGCACATTCCCCTCATACCCGTAGTTTCCCGAACTACGCCGACTCTGACTTTCTCATGTCCGTTGAGAATACGTAGGCCTAGGACCGCGAAGTCCTACCGAGTCTGTTCTTTCTCTTCCTTCCCCTGTTATCTCTCTTTTCCCAATTTCTAACCTTCCCCTCTATCCTTTGGAACACTCTTTTATAGCATAATTTTTAAGCAAATAAATCACACACGACAAACAAATAGTTCCCATCGAGTACGATGGATGTGAGGGGTGCTAATACCTTTCCCTCGCATAACCGGCTTCCGAACCTAATCTTGGTTGCGAGACCATCTTGTCCATTCTTTTCTTAAGGTTTTCTCGATATTTTCCTTTCCCCTCATGGGATAAATAAAGTTCGGTGGCGACTCTTCTGTCCTTTTCCTTTTCGCCCTCCCTGTCGTTGCGCGTATTTTTCGAGTAGCGACAGTCGGCAGGAATGACAGTTGGGGGAGCCAAATCTCTTGGAACAACAACCTTTTTCTCCATCAACTGAGCAAAAATACTAGCGTATGTCATTGGCAGATGATCAAAGACTCTGTCTGGCCTCCACGTCCTCTGCTGACGCTGTTGGTAAGCACCTTGTTGTTGTTGAGCAGCTTGCAGTTGTTGCTGCTACTGAGGAGGGTATTGATACCCTTGCTGATTGTAGGCTTGTTACTGAGGAGCCTATTGCTGAGCTGCTTTAACATCTGAAGGATAAGGCATTGAAGCATATTGTGAAATAGCAACATAGGGATACAAATAATAGGGAATTTGATAAGGCATAGGAGCGAGAGCTTGTTGTGGAGCTTGCCTTTTTTGCATGGAGACGACGTTCGTTTCACCCTCCTTCTTTTTGTACCCATTGAAAGGTTTCTTGGCATTAGCTTGGCTGCTAGAACCTCCTTGGATCTTTCCACTCTTCAAACCTTCCTCAATTCTCTCATCGACAATCACCAAGTCAGAGAATCCAGCATAAACACTACCGATCAACTTCTCGTAGTATTGGCCTTGCAAGGTACCCATGAAGATATCAATCAGTTCATGGTCGACCAAAGGTGGATGCACCCTTGCGGCTAGCTCTCTCCATCGTTGTGCGTACTCCTTGAAGATTCACTATCCTTCTGAGTCATACTCTGAAGCTGAGTACAATTTGGAGCAAGATCGGTGTTGTATTCGTACTGCTTGACAAATGCATCATCTAACTTAGCCCAAATGCACACACTGTTATACTTCAGCTGCATATACCATTCGAGGGATGCCCCAGACAAGCTGTCTTGGAAGCAATGAATCATTAGCTTTTCTTCTCTGGCATATGCGGACATCTTGCGACAATACATTTTCAGATGACAACATCAGGCACCAAGCACAATTCTGGAGCACTGAAAGAATTTGAACTGTGCCCCTCCATGACTCGAAGTTTCTCAGCTAGATCGCGACACATCTTCATAGCTTCTGAATTCTGAGCAGCAACAGGACTGGCAATAGGGATAGCAGCATGATAGTTTTACACGTCGTCATACTGATCCACCATATTATCTTCGGTATGAGGAACAAGGATCTGAACAACAATTGGCTAGGTTTGCGGGATAGCTCCAACAGTAACTCCTGGCGCTGGGATTGGCTGAGAAATGGTTCCTCCAGCTGCAGTAGCGAAGTTTATTGGCACTTCATAAGGGTTGGGAATAGGAACTGAAAGTCTGGTGGTAGACCCTTACCTTGACCATTGTTGTTGACGATAGTGGTTTCACGCAACTCTTCTTCCTTTCGGGCCGCAATGATAGCTTCAAGGACCTGGTCAATCTTTCGTTTGAGAGAATCCAATTCTTCCCTGAAGGCAGCTTGTTCTTGCTGAATCTGCTCTATCATTCATCTTATATTAGCTCTAGTTGCGTACTAGTGTCGAGGAATCAACTTGATTTACTGGATAGGAAGGAAGGAGAAATGAGAAATCGCTGAAGGATAGAAATTGCAAGAGGCACAACAAATGAAATGCAATGAAAATGATATGAAATGCAAGATGCAAGATCCAGGATTGCAGGATCACAGATTCAAACAGTTCTGAGGTTAGCTGGGTGAACAGATCAAGGACCGCAATCACTGCTCAAAGAAACCCCACAGGTAGGATTCTAAAACGGGTAAGTGCCTAGAGTCATGGATATCTTTCAAAGATATTACAACCATGACAAAGCCTCATCACGATAATAATATCCTCACAAGAATCTCTTCTAGGTGAGGTTTTCGTATCTTCCACACGAGAAAGACTTCTCGGAGGCATCAACTACATAACCATCGATACACGGGTTCTAGAACAGGTTCTCAGAGTCATTGATCGATGTTAAAAATATTACTGTCAGGAAGTAATACGTTCAAGGGATCTCATCTGATTGTGGCGTTTGTATTAATCCAAAAGGAATCAACACTACCAACCACCATGGATAAAATGGTTAATGGTCCTTGGGATTAACGATTCAGGCTCGGAAACATTATTGTTATGGTAAAGGCTTACCACAACAACAACATCTCCAAGGGAATCTACTCCAAGCGGGGTTTTCGCTTCAACTTTACGTGGAAGAACCCACGCAAGTCTCCACTACACAACCACCATCCTAATCCTATGCTTTACTCGGACTCGGGTGTAGAGCCATCTCACAAAGTACCCATAAGCAGAGCAACCTAACAATGTTATAATAATAAAAGCAACAAAGATAAGGATATGAGAACAAATAAATAAGCGATAAGAAAATAACTAAGCAAAACTAACAAGCTCACAACTCGAACTAAGATAGGCTCGACTCTCTCTTGCATAAAGCAATATTCCCCAGCAGAGTCGCCAGCTGTCGCACCTCGAAAAATCACGGAGACATTTCGGAGAAACGACCCTCGCGCTAAAGGCGCAGAAATGCGGTTCGACAGAGTCGCCATCGAACTTTATTTATCCCGAATAAACGGGAGAGAAAAATATCGAGAAAACCTCTTAAAACGAAAAGAACACGAACGTCGCAACCTGATGTTCTGGGTTCGGGAGTCGGTTACACAAAGGGAAGGTATCAGCACCCCTCACGTCCGTTGTACTCAACGGGAACCTCTTAATTCGAATTGTGATGAATGTTAGCTAAGCTTAGTTATTTCTCTTCTCAATACTAAATGCGAAACGATACTATGATAAATATGCTAAGGGGAAATGGGATGGTTATAGGATAGGGTGCTCGCCAAGATCATCGCAATCTTGTGCCTACGTATCTTGCATTCAGACGAGAATGAAGAATCCGAGCGCCCGTAGTTCGTGGTAACAACCACAAAAAGGAACAAGGTTGAATTAGTTTGAAATTTAGGATCGGATGACGATTACTCGAAGCTTAAGAAAGGCTCCTCGGGCCCACAGTAATCGGGAGAAAGAGTCAAAGGCTTGACTATCTCCCTTTTTCATCTTGAAAAGAAATTGGTGTTCAAAAGGTGAGTTTGATCGGATGACGATTACTTGAAGCTTAAGAAAGGCTCCTCGGGCCCAAGCAATCGGGGGAAAGAGTCAAAGAGTTGGCTCTCTCTCTCTCTCTCTCTCTCTCTCTCTCTCTCTCTCTCTCTCTCTCTCTCTCTCTCTCTCTCTCTCTCTCTCTCTCTTTTTCATCATGAAAGACAAGTTGAATTTGGATGGTATTTGAATGATGAGAGGTTTGGAAGATGGTTGAACGTTATTGAGTTAGAAATATTATTAGAGGAGTCAATTGCTCACACACGAGTAAGATAATTCGCATCCAAGCAACTGAAAGAGAGATCAAAGACTTAATCACCCTCTTTACACTTTGAAAAGAATTAAATAGTTGTTAATTGGTTAATAGTTTGATTGATAAAATTCGCTCGACGTTGGATCAAGGGTTTGAATTGTATTCGTGTGCAAAATGTGATGGAATGGAAATGGTTTGAGAAACGACTCGACGACGAGTCGAGGGTTTGATTGAAAATGGTACCGGCTTGATGAAGAATCAAGGGTTGATTTGTGAGAAACGATACTAGTCCTTGAGGGTGCTCCCAATATTGAAACCAAGATGAAGTGTGTGTAATAGGTTGATGGCAAATGGAGACGAGCACTCGACTTACGAGGGGTGTTTGAAAATGGCTCGATGACAATTCGAGAATTAGTTTGAAAATAGTTTGATCTACGCTAGTCCCTAAGGGTGCTCCTAGAAGATAAACCACAATCAAATAAATACGAAACATACATCGGAATGGGAGAGGGGTACATGTAATTTACACGGGATTGCACGAAATAAAAGGGTCTCATTGTCAGGTAGCCCAAGAGAAAGCCGTGTGTGTGCAATATGTCCTAAACTAAGCCTTGAGTGAAAGTCAGGCACAACTCCATGTTAGGGTTCATGCAAATGACCAATGATCCAACAGTCCACCAATTTAGGCTTTTAGCGTTACGATCATTTATTAAGTGTTTTCAAATATGGGTGAATAAGATGAATATGAATATGACAGATATGAAGAGTATGACAAGATAATATAAGAATAATATCAAGATAATATCCACAATAATATACAAGATATAATGACTGAATTTAAAGCAGTTGATATTTGACAGAAAGAAAAACAATTGATATTTGACAGAAAGTAAAATAGTTGATATTTGATAGAAAATAAAAGTTAGTCGTTAGTTTGTTATTAATTGAATCAGGACGAAATGTAACGTTAAACCGTCGTAGCTCGACTTATGATGAATCTCGAACTATAGGAGGCCGCATAAATTAATATCCGTGCTAAAAACAAGATAGAGAAATGATATTGAGAACCATTCTCTAATTTAATCGTGTTGCACGGGCTAAAAGAAATGTGAGATCTCGTCTTAATCATAAACATCATGTCGATTAATCGAAGGTAGTCTCTCACGACCCCAAAGTAAAGAAAATGATCCAAATGATCATTTTCCATAGATTTGAAATTGTGAAGGTTATCGACTTCAATAAACCGATGTCCACAAACCGAAAGACTTCATAGATCGAAAAAAAAAATAAAGTCGAAATAGAATAACAAAGACCTTGAGAAAAAACATAGTGATTTGAAACTAAAAGAAAATGCTAATTGATATAGATCTTAAGAAATAAATAGCAAAAAAACTAATTTAAATGAGGAGGTGGGGGTGTAGCGTAGATTGAGATGGGTGCGAATAGGGAGAGAATCACTTGGGTCTATGAACCATCACCCCTCCAAGGCCCACGAAAATAGAATGGTGGCAAATTCAACAGGAAACGGGTGAAAAAACCCATCCTAACATTAGCAAGGCATCAGAACGATGTTTATCAAACCACAACAACATCATTCAACACAATCCTTTTCTCAAAAATAAAATTAAAAACGATCAAATGGTGAAACAAATGTGGTAGTGACGAGCTACTCAAGAAGCAATCATCATTGTGCACAAGGAAGGCGACGAAACAAAGACAAAGCAACGACCCACCTTCGAATATGCAACTCTACTCTCTCTTCTCGCTCAATCTCACTCATTTTTTGGTTTGTTTTGATTTCAGGTTTGAATTTCATATATATTTCTCCTTCTGTGAGCCTTTGAATCTTGATTTGGATTCAAGTGATTCTGGGTTTCGGGTTTAATCAACCTCTCTTCATCTTAATCCTTTTGGTTCGGTTGGGTGTGAAAATCAAATCAGGAAGAGTTTGTTGATGGGTTTTGGTTTTAGAAGTAGTAGAAAGTTTCTGTTGTCGTGGTGATTTTTTTTGAAGGGATAAGAAGAAAGTTGAAGAATGGGTGAATGATTCTGCAGAACGAGATCTTTGCTACCTCCCCCCTAGATGTGAAAATTTTAAGGGTTATATATCCCTCAAGTAAAGGCAAGAGTCGACACCGTTTTATGCATTCTGTTGTTGTTCTCGCGTCTAGGTCGTCTAATAATTTTTGTTCGTTTTGCTCATGACGTGCTCAAGTTGTGTGGGGCCAGTTTGATTTTGTTGTACATGTTGTGAAGCCATTTTGGACTTTTTGTAGCAGGGTTTAGGTATTATTTGGTACAAGATGCATATTTAGGACCGACTCATCATGAGGTGAACTCGGTGCGTGAATGTTATTATGAAGCTTTGGTTTAGCAGTGCTCTAATTTCATGGACCCTGACATATTGTATATTATCCTGTGAGCAAATTAATGCAGGGTGTTGTTTGTGAAAAACCGGCGGTCCATGATGCGATACGGGCCTATGTTGTGCGTGGATAGTAGGGATTTTGGCAATGTTGTAAGATGTGGGAATTGTAGTGCGATTGAAAAAGTTTTGTCAGAAAATTGTGTGGTTGATGCATAATTTGAAATTTTGTATGTTATGGCTGATTGTTTTGTGGTTAATACACGGGTCGTGTATTTCTTCATATACTTTTCTTTTGGGTCAACGCATAATGGACTATATATATATATATATATATATATATATATATATATATATATATATATATATATATATATATATATATATATATATATATATATATATATATATATATATATATATATATATATTGTGATTTTTCTTAACTCAATTTTTGTGGGTTTGCAAATCTTAAAGGAAAATGGGCTTTGAAATGTAAATGGGATTGGTCTCATGTTTTTTGTGGAAATTTCATGAAATTTCTCTCTTTTTATAATAATGATCCAACTTAACATGATCGTGATCTGAAAAGCCAGCTTGAGCCCTTTTTGAATCAATAACAAGAATATGAACCATATAATTTGTATTTACAAATGATTTGAGATGTAGGCCAGATACACTGAAATTGAACATTCTGCCACTTGACATTTTAAATGAATCTTCGCCTGAAACAATCCACACCATGCGTGGCTTAACTTAGTGCCAATTTGACCATTGATGGACCAAGAAGTTCACTATGAAGCGCACATCCATAATTGAGCTCTGATGGTCATTAACTCTAAAATACTGGACATTGTCATTGCCTGATGAACCTGACTTGCACATAGCTAATCTAAATTGACACACAAACTCTGTCTGCAACATCACTCGAGCCAATGCACCTTGAATCCAGCCTTGCACAAATTTAAACACCATGTAAACGTAACCTACTTTTTGGATTTCTGAATAATTGCCAATGAACGGGTGTGCAAAATGAAGGCTATACACAGGTAGGACAAATTTGAGGTATGACACATATGTCTTTGATTATTCTTATTTGCAATTAAATCTTGTTAAATTCATATTGCTAATTTTGTGCATTCGAACATTTGTATACTTGTTCAAGCATTATTTATGTTAATAATGCATTCTATTACATACAATTTTGATCACTTAATTATTTACTGTTGAATGTTGGTGTTGCATGTCTATTTTTATTTGTTACATATATTATTTGTTGTTGTATATTCTTCTTAGTTGTTTAAAATATATGTTCATCTGAAATTATTTAATTGTGGTTGACTGCTTGATTTTTTAGACGCATTTCAATATATCTCTTTTTGATGTTGTCAAAAAGATGCTTTTAGTCAATTAAATAAACCAATAGTTATGCTTGAACTTGGTCAAGATGCTTTTAGTCAATTAAATGATTAAGTATAATAAGAACCATATATGTCATTGATTCAAGTTAGGTGGAAATAAAAATCTCAAAGTATTTTGAAAATTATGAAAATTGAGATTTTGGGTGTTTGATTCGAATCAAGCACATATTCTAACTCAAATTGAATTGAATAGAGGCAAACCATAATTTTTCAAAGGCCTTGATTTGAATTAGTATTACACATTATTTGAATCAATAAATTATGGCTCACCTCTATTTGATTTGATTAAATCAAACTTTACACCTGATTCGAATCATAAAGTTTTCTCACATTTTTTAGTTGGCTCTGCTAGAATTGATTCAAATCAGAATTAACACATAATTTGAATCACAGGGTATTTGATTCAAATTAGTCTGTTCTTGAATCGGATAAACTATAAAATGGATCAAAACTTTGTTTTCTTCTTATTTAACTTTACTTGCTCTTTTGACACAAATCATGAATTGCTCTTTATTTTAATCTAACAAACTTTTTCAACCTACTTTCGAGCTTAATCTCAAACACATATAAAACCTTTTTGTCATCTCATTTAAAAAAATATAGAGTTAATCTCATAATATTTTTGGGTGATTATGTGAAAATCAATACCCTATGTTTTTGAAAGTTCAAAGCTTTTGCAATGAATTTCTTTCATCTTCAACTTTAGTTTCATTTAAGATCTTGATAACGAGATATTGTAATCGATTGAAGGAAACTCCGTCTTGAAACTAATAGTTCTTGAAGATTTGGTTGAAATTTTTAGGTAGCTTGCAAGATTGAGGTTGTTGTCAGCAGTGTTGAAAAATTCTAGTGAAAAGAAGGAGGTTCTTCTCTCCAGTCTGGCTTGGTAGTGAATGTGTGGAAGGCTATAGACAAGGCAGAGTTCTTCTCAAGCATTTTGACAATTCATTGCTCAATAAATTGGTAGGATCAAAGGGTATTTGCTACAGACTAAGGTTTGGAGCAGATTTGTGATAATGGAAGATTCAAGAAACATTAATCAAGTAAAGGTTACGTATGAGAGTTTGGAATTATGTTGTATACAAGTCAAGATCTAGATAGGATATTTATTTTTCTCAGCATTATTGTGTATTGGTGATTGTATGAACTCTTGCAATATTTGTCAAAATAGAAAGGAACAATGCAGATTCCAATGAGAAACTATTGAAAATGCACTATAAATCTCAGTGTAATATCTCTCATTTACTCTTGCATTTAATATTCGTAGTATTTGCATGCTTGGGTATTTAAATTATAGCGTAGTATACTATTTATTCAATTGGTTGCGATTTATTACGTAAGGTTAAGTTTTGTTAGAATTGGTGCCTAATCAAATTGAGTTGGTGATTAAATTTTGAGAAATAATTGAGACTAGAATTCATTGATATTGAATCATTGTATAAACACATCTCGTGATATATACAACTGAATTAATTGAGTACCTTGTGTATCATCATAAAACAATCAACTAGTATTTGTAGATTTATTAAGCGTTAAAGTGATCAATTTTAGAAAAATATAATCTTCATATTTCGCTTCAAACCTTCCACGCGCATCTTGTTTTAAAAACTCTGATACTCTCTTTGAAATATGGATGAATTTTTTAATAAGGGTCTATTCACCCCCTCTAGACCGTTTTCTACTTTCCTATTCACACCTTACATTAGTGATGTGTTAAAGAAAATTTTCAATAGAATGCAAGTGAAATTTGACAAGTACTAAAAAAGTTAAAATGTTATGCTAGCATTTACATATATTCTTGACCCATACTTTAAGGATAAAATATTGAAGTTTTTCTACCCTACGTTTGATTTCTAAACCTCTAAAAGTAAACTATAGAATGTGATTGTAATATGCCTTTAAACCTCAGATGAGAAAAAGAGAGAGAATACATGTTTTAGTAGTACTTCTAGTTTTTCTGGCCATCAGCGCATTGATGTCAATCTTATAGGTGCTTAAGCAAAATAGAGGAAGCGTGTTCTGGAGTTTGGGCGGTACTTTGCGGGTATCAGGCATGATTGGTTAGATTCTCATATTTGTTATGTGATTCATAATGTTTTGGACCTGAATTGGATCATTAAGATTTTGCCAATTATAAATATGCTTCTCTCTCACTTGTCGTAAGTACGATTTGCATAAGGTGTAGAATCTTTGTGAAAAGTTAAGGGTATAAACTCCTAGGATTTTATTCTTGAAATTTGGAAGCCTTTGGGATTATGAAAGAGGTTTGGAAAACATTTTAAACACATCGGATTTGTCTTATTCATATATTAAGAGTTAGAGAGATTGAGAAATAATTAAGGGTAGAAAATAAGGTTTGTTTTTGGACACTTTGAAGATTATTTTCATGTAATCCATCTCGTAATCTCTTGTAAAACTTTTGAAATATAGTGAATTGAATAAATACTTTCTCTCATAGTTTATCAATTTGATTGAATTGAGTAAACAATTTTTTTTTTGTATTATTGTCTTTTATACTTTTACTATATTGAATTCATTTGGTTGGTTTCCATATTTTTGTATGTCACACATATGAGGTTTTAGTGTGATTAAATATTTTAATTTTAAAAATGCGATGAATAAATTTGAAGAGCTTTATAAAAAATATGTGATTTATTTTACAAATCAAAATATATATCTTTCTCAACCATTTTATGAGTTAAATTCATTGTATAAGTCATAAACCAAATATTATAAGGGTAATTTTTTATATTAACTTAGTCATTAAATTAATTTTACCACAACTCCTCTTGTTTTTATATTGTTGACTGATATATATCTTGTAAGATTTTAAGAAATGAAATTCGATTCTGATTAGATCTATCCTTAAAAAGACTTAATTAAATATATACTTTAGTGTTAAATTTATGGAGCCCGACCAAGAATACTTCTAATATTTTGATGTACTTCTTTACTAGAAATTTTTTGAGAAAGTTTTAAATGTTAATGTAAATTTTTTTAATTTATTCCAAATCACAATTTTTAAATTTAATTTAATTTAAATGATTAATATTTTTATTCATTGAAGTAAATTAAAAAAATTTACACTTAAAGTAAATTATATATATATATATATATATATATATATATATATATATATATATATATATATATATATATATATATATATATATATATATATATATATATATATATATATATATATATATATATATATATATATATATATATATATATATATATATATATATATATATATTGAGGATTCACTTACTCAAAGAGTAAGTTTTTATAACTTATTTTACATTTATAACCTTTAAATTAAATTTAATCGAATGATTATAAATAAAAATATTAATATTACTACTGAATTAAATTCAATTTAAAGACTGAATAAAAATATTAATATTGATTTTTTTCGAAGTGAAGTAGGAAGGTAGTGTTAGTTTCTTGAAAAAAAATAATGTAATTTTATGTAACGTGGTTGTAGATCCGATGGTACTGTGTCTTATATAACAATAAATGAAGAAAAAGATTTATATCATTTTGTTTTTAAATTTGTTTATCAAACCAATGAAAAACTCAAAATAGTTTGGATGAAATAATAAGAGTTGATTTCAGTTTAACTAGAGTTATTTAATCTGAATCATGCCTCTCAATTTGAAGAATTATCCTTTAAATTTACTCAGAAAAAAAATATTTGGTTCATACCAAATGAAACAAGACAAGAAAAATTATTATTAATATTGAAAAAATTTCCAAGTTCATATTTTAGTTCATAACTTTCCAATTTTAAAAAAAAAAGTTTGATGATTTTGGCAAGATATATTATCATAGCACACGCATAAAAGACCTCATAATATATATAACAAAAATGACAAATTTATCATATAGTTGACCTCCATTAATATCTAAACTATATATCATTGGTTTCAATGTAAGGTTTTCTAATAATTATTCAATCAAATTTTTAAGAGAATTGCTTTAGCATCACTAACTCTAAAATGTGAAGAAAAATCCATAAGGTCAATTTGAGTGACACAATCATGAATATCTACTCCTATGCAACTTCATACCTAACACACGCTTAGACCTTTCTTATTTAAGTCAAACTAATTAAGTTGACTTTTTATAAACATGTATATTCTATAAACATGAATCTCCAACAAAAGCATTCACCTTACATTTTACTTTTTACAAAACAAAAGTAGTTAATGTGACTATTTTTTTAGTCTAGATAAAGTAACTTACTATTTGAAATTTACATATACAAATGTCTAGTTGAGTTTAAATCAACAAGTAGAGATATCTAATCTAATCACAATACTTTTGTCACTTGAAATTGTTGAACGATTTTGAGTCGACTAAAATAGTCGCACGAGGTTTGAAACTCGAAATTAAGGATAATTGATATACAATCTTATACATCTCAAAATAACTGAACGATTTTTTTAAATAAAAAAGTCGTGAGAATTCTTACACCTAAAATAAATAATATTTTCTAACAGTAGTAATAAAAATATTAGTGTCGTATGCGAAAATTCTAAGTTCGCATTTTAGTTTTAGCGTCGATCGAAAGACAACTTATCCGATCTGATCAAAATACTCTCACATTACTTGAAATTCACGAGTAAGAGTAGGGTTTTAAAAAATATATTCGACCAAAAAACAATCGCGACAAAATGTTATTGGCAGATGCCATTACAAACAATACTTTTTATGCAAAATGTAAAGATAAAAGGTTGATGCAAGGGTTATCAATATTAGTAAAACAAGTCACAAAGTTAGGCATTTGACATTTGTTAAGAGTTTGTATTTGATATAATAGTATTTTTCAAAAAGTGTACGAACTTGATAATATAATAATTTGATTTGACTCTTATAATTATTTTTAGTCCTTTATTAATTAGCACTCATACGTGTTTGTTGAAATCCTTTCAATTAGTGGTGATTAGTGTCATGTTAAATAAGATTAAATCCAAACTATATTAATGGAGTTTAAGTCTCCCATGGTAGCATCTTTGTCAACCCTAGTGACGACACATGCAAGAGTGTGATCTTCTTGCTAAATCCTGGCTTGATTTGGTTTTATTAAAACAACTTTTTTCATCAATGCTTATCTTACTTCTTCTAATTAAATGAATAAATTATACTAAGTGAATTACAGGTGTTATGATAGGAATGTTATCATTATAAAATCTAATTAATTTTTTAAAAATTAAAATCTCAAATATATATATATAATCAAGATTATACAAAAATATAAGATTATATAACATAAACATATAATGTAAATGAAATTCTAATTTAATATTTTTTTCTGACTAATTTAATATTTTAAATTATTATACAGATAAGTTTTGGTTAATGCTCTTCATGGTTATCCTCTGATCAAAACTTTTTTTACTAACTTTTATTAGTCTTCATGGTGATGAAATGCACTGTTCTTTTTCCCAATACACACATTTATTTTTTAATATGAAAAAAAAATAGAACGTCAATGCAAAGATTCTTAGGCAAGGAGAAAGACAAGAAGAAAGTATGATATGTTTTCCCCAAAGATCAGAGACTATTCTTTGATAAAGATATTAATGTTTATAAATTTGGGAGCCAAGTGCTTTTTGAATTTGATGGTTTCTTCTTGTTATATTTCTTGCTTATTGATTAAAATAATTAAAAGTTATAATATTAAATTAAAAAACAAAGGTCAATGAGTGGTGCTTGTTCTAAAAAATATTAGAAATTTGAAGACCTTTCTGTTTGGTTTTTACTACTTTTTTTTAGTTTGATACAGTTTCCTATATAGTGTCTTTAACACGTCCTACCCAAGTTGGTAAATAAGAACAAAGAAGAAAGTAAATAATATTAATTAATTGAGGGGTTTTTGTTTTATGATAATAACCCAACTAATTTCTCATTTGGGGAAAATTAATGATTAATGTAACAAATGTTTGACTTTTAGGTTTAATGTTTTTATAATATGTTAGCTACATTATTGCACAATCAACTCCGGTTGTGCTCAATGGCTAAAAAATCAAGCTTAAGATTTTTTATTTATTAATAATTTATGTTTGTGTGATTAGTGTTGTGGATTCCAAAAGAGTAAAATAAATAATAATGATAATTAAAATAAATAACTAATGTAATTAAAAATAAATAATTTATTCAAATAAATAACTATTTTAGTTAGAAATAAATAATTTATGCAAATAAAAATCATGATGAAAATGACTATGGAGATTATTATGAATATTGATGAATATCACTCGTATTATGGAAATTATTTTATATATATATATATATATATATATATATATATATATATATATATATATATATATATATATATATATATATATATATATATATATATATATATATATATATATATATATATATATATATATATATATATATATATATATATATATATATATATATATATATATATATATATATATATATATATATATATATATATATATAGTCGTAGAGGTAGGTATTATTGACTAAACAGTGTTAACAAAGATCGATCGTGTTTAATGTCTTTTACTTATGTGTTTTTTTAATCTTTTAAACTAGCTAATATTCTAACAATTGGTATTAGAGTCATGTTCGACGAGACATGTAATTTTGAATTATGACAAATGAGAGTTAAGAAATTGTTGGCTCAACAAAATTTATAAAAGGCGTTGCATGAGATGAAACCGACCAACATGGAGGATATCGATTGGAAAGATATGAAGAATAATGCCACAAGAGTGATTAACATATCTTGGACCTGGCAACTTCTAAGGAGGTTTAGGACAAATTTGGAGAGTTAATATATGTCAAAGAGGATAACGAACAAATTGTTAGCGAAAAGCAATGACAAAAAAATATAAAGATGTGTGAAGCATCTGATTTGCAACAATATCTCAACGTCTTCATCAATTTAATCACTAATCTGGTGAGGCTAAAGGTGAAGATTGATTACGAAGATAATAGGATTATCTTCTTGTGCTCGTTACTAGGTTATTATGACAATTTAGTGACTACTCTTACCTAGCTACGAGAAATACACTATTAGTCCTGATGTGATTACTGTTAGACTTTTATCTGATTCTCGAAGGAGATAAAGTATAGAGGGGGAACTCAAGGTAAAGTTCTGTATGTCAAAAGGGGTCAAGATCATGGACAGGACAAGGGTAATGAAGGTTCTAAAAAACTAGTTCTAAATCCAAGAATCGGATTACAATATATTGTCTTAGTTGTAAATAGACTAGACATGGAAGAAAGATTGTCCAACTAGAAAGCAAGGGTAATCTAGTTCTACAAATATGATTCAAACTGATTATGACACTGCAGTAGATACATTGTGTGTTTCATCCAACAAGTTCATAGATGTATGGAATCTTGACTTTGGTTTTTCTTACCACACGGCGTCACACTAGGAATGGTTCACTACATTCAGGTCAGGTAAATTTTTTATTTATTTATCAAGATGATAAATCATGTACTATCACTATAATGGGACAAATTAAAATTTCCATGGATGATGATGGCATGCGAACATTGAGCAATGTTAGGTATATTGCATAATTTACAAAGAACTTGATTTTCGTATTTACTTTATATGCAAATGGTTTCTCATACATGTCTAATGGAGATAGGTACATTATGAAGGTTAGAAATGGTGTATTAACTATGATGTGACCAAAGAGGAATGCATGTAACATCTATAAACTTTTGAGGAACACTCTTGTAGGTGATATTGCATCAGTTGAGTTTTTTGATTATGCAACCAAACTATAATATATGCGTCAACATCATCTTAATGAGCATGGGATGAAGGAAATTCATAAGATACATCTATTGAAGGGTGTTCGTAGTTGCAAGATGGGTTTGTGCAAGTAATGTGTACTTGGAAAATAAGGTCGTGTTTGGTTTAAGAGCGCAAAATACAAAATAAAGGGAATTTTAGACTATGTGCATTCAGATGTGTGGGCCTACCAAAGAGATTTTTATGGGTGGTTCCATGTATTTTGAGACTTTCACATATGATTTTTCTTGCAAGGTTACAACATGGTGAACAATTAGTCATTATATGGCTGGAAGGATCTTCCGAGTTAGTAAGAAGTACATAGGCTACCAACATATGCTTTAGAGGCTACTTGAAGGGTACAACGATTCATGGTATCATGTTTAGCAGTGAACAAGATGATCCTTCAGTTTTGGATATGTTGATTCAGGTTATGCTGCTGATATAGATGATAAGAGGTCTACAACATGATATGTATTTACTTTAGCATGAAGACCTATTCGTTAGAAATCATCGATTCATTTCATAGTGCCCACGTCAACAACTGAAGCAGAGTACGTGACTAAAGGTAAAACTTCCAAAGAAGTCTTGTGGTTTATATGATTAATGAGAAAATTAGGCGTTGAGTAAGTGTAAATTAGACCCTAGTATTATATATATTGCTTGTAATAATGTATCCCACAAATAAACCCTAATTATTATATAGAAACCAAGGGCATTATATCTGCTCTATATTTGGAAAGGTATGCACCATTTTTTGAAACTGTGTTAACAAATATCAATTGTGTTCATTATCTTTAACTTTCGTTTCTCTTTAATCTTATATATTGATTGTTATTCTAACAAATTCAAACTAAAATAGTTTTAAAATATATGTCTAGAGTAAATTAACAATCAATATCAAAGAAACATTGAAAAGGAAGATGATTTATGTTAAATATGATTGACTACCATCTCAAAAATAATTTAAAGGAAGAAGTTGTCAAAAGACTTAATACATTCAACAATCTGGAAGTCTAATTACTGTGAGACTACAAACACCTTCAACATTCACTCTCTTGTCTAGAGTGTGCCTGAGTTTAATTTTCACATTGCACTACTTAACCTGATTTTGGTACCATGTTAAATGAGTTTGAATCTCATTTCAAAATTTAGCTCAAACATTGACAATACCGAAGTACATTTATACCTCCACAAATTTGAAAATCAAAGCAAAAAACATCCATATATCATCAACAACCACCCTTACACCTATCATGAGAATTTAGACATTGTAGTCTGTTGTGAATTGATGCCGTAAACAAAAAATCAAAAGATAAGATAGATTGAGTTTTTTGAACAAACACAAGAAATCCTATTAGGTTTTATGAAAGAGAGAGAAGAAGGAAGAAGAAGAACTGGAATTGGTTAAAACTACTTTATTATTCACTTACTCAATAAGGGTCCAAAGATTACAAGTTAATAACAACAATTAACCTCGTTCAAAAACCTGAGAGAACTAGTCTATTTATAGACTACTAAGCTAACTTAGGCTACAAGCTAACTTAATAATTTGGGCTTAAAAGAAAGGCCCAATTTGACATGCTAACAATCCTAGCATTTTAACTATTGCATGCTTGAGCATACATCTACTACAACATACGAGATCGGCATGTGAACAAATTTCAACTACATGTTAAACCTTTGTTGAACCATGAAGTTATCCCTGTCGAGACTAGAGTTTGATCCGAATACACCTGTCGAAGAATTCAGCTTATCATAAGAGAATCAAAGTACAAGACACATGTCGAAGAATTTAACTTATCATAAGTGAATTAAGCACATCAATTTGAGGCTGCATTTTACTATAGAGATACTCGAGTGTGGAGAAGTCCAAGTGCTGAAGGTTTTGATGATGACAATATTATTGGTATGATCACCAAGACATTTCCAACTAGCAAGTTCTTCCACTGTATGCAAATCATAAAAGTTGCATGATGAAAGCTAGTTTGTTCCCTTGTTGGTGTAGAGTTTGATTAAAGGTGGAGATTTATGGTATTTGGATTGAACTCTAGCCTCGACAAGGATAGCTTCATAGTTCGATAATAGTCAAAGATGTGTGTGCCATAGTCGAAGTCAATTCTTGCATGCAAATGTCATAATTAGCTTATTGTTTAAGTTATCATGTTGAATTGAGCCAGTCTGTTGGGCCAATTGTTTAGTATGTTAGTTAAAATATATGGTTTAGTTTTCTTATAAATAACATACTAGTAATCACTTCTTCATCAATCCCTGATAATCCTGATCAGAGGGAGAAATTGGTGTGGTTGAGATTCAATTGTAAATATTGTTCCCTAATGTGTAATTAAATCAATAATATAGGGTTTTAAACCACTATGAGTTGTCTTTATCTTTTTTTTCTCTCTCTCTTTTCTGTTACACCTTAGGGAACAATGTTTATTAAACACTTGTTATTAAACAGAGGAGATGGAGTAACACTTAAATAACACATAGAATTGAATATGCATAAAATTAAAGTTGACTAGAATATTTGTTGGGATTCAAGTGTGGAGGATAAGTCTCACATTAACTAGAAATAAAGAAAATGTTGGGTATATAAAAGAGGTGGCCATACCCCTATTGTCTTGATATTTTGGATGGATATGTGATGTCAAGATCTCTTGGATCACAAACATTTAACCCATTAACACTTCTGGTGCTCCCCAAACTCTCTAACAAGTGATATTAGAGTCATGGTTAGATTGGTGAGGGAGTGAAAGTGAAATACTAGTATGAATAAAGGCTAGTGATATGAGTGACTCAAACTTGTTGAGAAGATTGTTGGGATTCAAGTATAATAGTTAAGTCCCAATTCGACTAGAAATAGTGGAAATATTGAGTATATAAGAAAGATAATTTATACCCTCATTACTTTAATGTTTTAAGTAGATATGTAATGTCAAGGTCTCTTAAATCCTTAACATTTAGTGTATTTACACTTCCAGTGTTCCTTAAACTCTTAAAAAACAAGAATGGTTTGAATTATCCTAAAGATTAATTCAAATAATCTTAGGAAGAACGCCACATGAACTATTTTGGTACCATGCTTCAAATCAAAATTAAAATCACATTAACATGATTTGAATTATCACATTCAAAAGTTTAATAATTCATATTTGAAGGCACATTTACTTCAGCTCTCTCCACTGAATTCAACTTAACAATGATGCTTAACATTTACCCATTAACCACTTTTCCTCATTCTACGATGAAAGGATTACTCTTTAATAAAATTAATAATGTTCATGAAATTTTTGAACCTTGATATAGCCATTGAACTCTATTTGTATTCAAATTTTCTTTTTTTTTTCTTAAGTAGTCCCACAAGATTTTAAGTCATACTCTTCTCAAGTAAATTATTTTCCTCACTCACCATATCTAACCATGTATGTCTTTCCTTGGTCTCATGGTAACTTGCTCCAATTCCATCAAACAAGTAATCATAGCCATTTTGAAATTGCATTGTTGAAGCATCCTTTGGGCGCGTGTCATGGTGACTCTCCCTGATACCTCCTGGTATAAAATGCCAATGCTATCTTTTTGTCATAAATACTCAAGCACCACTAGGTTAATTTATTCAACTCAAAGATTTAAAGTAAATATATTTAATCATCTGTTAGAAGATCAAGATGCCACCCTCATTGAGTTTGTCCCTCTAGAAACCATAAAAAAAGTATACTCTCAAAAATATTAACTTAGTTGTTTTATCTATAAAACATTTGAATTGAGAAACAACTTGATCTTACCGGTTGATCAAAATCTGAGGTGGGCCAAAGACAATCATCTGTGATGCTGAGTGTGAAAGAGGAGGAGGGGGTGTACCTACAAGGCACTCCGATGCTAAAGTAAGAGTCGGACAAGAGAGAGAGAGAGATATCAAGTACAAAATATGAGTATATCAGGGTGAATATTAGATACCTAACCCTCTCGAATGAGAGGGTTTTTATAGTTCGCTTAGCACTTGGCCATTGGTCCTTGTTTTTGAGGCGAGATAACTGTTTCTTGAAGAATAGGTAACTACCAGAACTAGCCGTTGGAACGGGCAGACGTTCCCATAACTAGTCGTTGATACGGGAAGGGGCATAGTTACAGGCACATGCGTCTTGGCTATCTCTGGATGGTGGAACCGTGCGTGACAGACAGAGACTGACGAGGAGAAGTGTTGCGACCAAGGGTAAACTGGCCAGCCTCCCCTGTTGGAGGGGCAGAAAAGTAAATTCTCTCCCAAAGTGGTTAGACTTAGGCAATTGGGTTGTTCTGGGAGCAGAAGTGGATTGACCCATGCCTAGCCATTGGGCCAGTCCAAAACAGTAGCCCCTAAATCGTTGCTTCCGAGCATGGGAGTGTTGACTTAAGGACAATCCACTTCTTGGGAAAAGTTGTCGCAAGCCGTGGAAAGGGGGCCGCTACCTTGTGCCCGAAGGGATTTGTGCCCGGGAATTTGAAACGTTGCTTGCTGGGGAGCTCGAGGTTCGGGGAGACCAACGGGTGATGGGATCTGAAGAGTGGGAGCGCCACATATGCCTCGAGCCATGTGTTGCATTAAATGTGTGATGATGGCTAGGCTAGGGTCATGATGATGCCCTAACCGCACGTGTTCGTGCACGTGCCTAGAATTTACCTATAAATAGTGTGAGAGTCTGCTCATTTAAACTTTCGCTTATCTCTCTTCTTTTTCCTTCAGTTTTTCGTTCCCAGTCGTCTGCCGCCGTCAAGCTTCATTCCGACCATCGTACCAGCTCTGGTCAGAGTTACTCAAACCCAGAAACTTCGTCCCCGACCACGTAAGTATGCTGAATTCTTGCTTGTTTTTGGCTTTTCTGATTCCTGTACTTTAGAATGCATATAGTTAGGGTTGCCATTAAGTAGTTTTAGAGTGTTTAGTGGTGGCTGTTGGTGGCAGACAGTGGTTTGGCCACTTTCTCCGCTGCTGGCATTGTAGCGGCCGTTAGGGATGAAGAACTTAGGAAGTATTAATCTTTTAGTTGATTCTGGTGTAGTAGCGACATGGTGGTGTTCGCTGCCAGAGGGAACCACAGGTTCCAGTGTGTTTATGAGCTTTCCGGTGGTTCCCACTTGAAAATCATGGGTTTTGTGCGCGGGGGACTTTTCCCCGGATGTTCCAGGGAGAACTCCCAAGCATTTCCTCGTCTGTTAGTTATGCCATTTGAGTAGGGCTTAGGTCGAGGACACTGTCCTTGTCCATTTGCACGCCCTTTCACTAGACTAGTAGTGGAAGGGTGGATTTGATTTTGTCATCAAATTCACTTTTATCCTCTGCTTTTCAAGTAAAGGAAATGTCACGCAGGGCTGAAGAAGAGCATCTTAGAGACCTATTTGAGGAGAGCTCCTCGAAGGAAACTGAAATGTATGATGACTCCATGTCTCCTAAGGCTGGAGGGGTGTCTGTTGTGAGGACCTCTGCAGACGAATGGGTCGTGGCCGAACCGGTGGAGCACACCTCGCTCTTTGCCTCATATACCGGGGATGTGTTCACCATAATAGAAGCAGAAGGAGAGTGGAGGGTCCACTTCCCTGCGGAGGATGATCATATTTGTTCATTATACGGGGAAATATTTCCCATGTATGAGTATGTCTTCAAGGAAATAAGGTTGAGGCTGCCCTTCATAGACTTCTAGCAGGAAGTCTTTGTACACTTGGACCTGGCGCCTTCCCAGCTGCATCCGAATTCTATTGCCTTCATGCAGGCATACAAATTAGTGTGCGAGTATTTGCAGATTAAGGCCACTCTTTCGCTTATCTATACCATCTTCCACCTTCAGTGACAGGTGTCGGGGAGGAAATTCAGTTGGGTTTCTCTGAAACTGGGGAGGAAACTATTCAAACCCTTCTCTGAGTCTATTCGAACCTTCAAGGAAAGGTTCTACCTGATCGAGCCTGTGTTGGAGACAGCTATCGACTCGACCTTCGTCTGGGAGGTCTCTATCGATGAGAACGGGGAGGATTTAATAGACGAGGACGACAAGATAGTTTCTTGGAGACTGTACCTGTTTCCCTTCTATTGGAGTGGGGCCCATTTTACTCGCTCAACTGATGAGTATATAGTTACTCCTCACCATCTAAGGGACTATGATCGGGCCAATTATGCTAAGATGGTGGCCTTCGTGGATAATTTTCTCCCCGTCTAGTGCGTAACTCACATTGGGAATATACTCTACGAAAGAGATAGGGGGCCACAAGTGAAGGCCCGATATATCAACACAAAAGAGCTCCTCGAGTGTAGCACTCGCAATGAGGCTCTTAAGCTCTTGGGTAGCTTCCTACTTCTTCTTATTTTTTTTCAAAATGCTTCTCTTTGCATGTGCTGATGTGCTCGTTGTTTTTGCAGGTAATATGTCTTCTGCGCAGGAGCGGATGGTGAAGAGTACCCATGGAAAGATGAAGGGCGGCGTAGCCATAGGAAAAAGTCATCTCAGTCAGCGAGCAACTCCTCCCCAGACAGGGTCGGGGACTTTCTCGTCTACCCCGCCAGCCACCCAAACGTCTCCCCTGCCCATGAGTTCGAGGCTCAAGCACTCACGCCCGAATGACATCGTGGATCTCATCAGGGAGAGGCAAAAAAGCAAGTTCGAACTGCCTCCTTGATTGCACAATAGGAAGTTCTTCGAGGGGTCCTCTCTGTCCATTCCTCAGGTAGAGTCTCTTAAGCTCGAGAAAATGGACCGTCCCATTAAGCGGCCCATGCTCGCGCAAGATGCCTCCTCCTTGATGAGGATCCTGGAGATGGCGGTGGTGTACACTGAGGACAACTCTCAATACGAGTATAAGTTGAAGAAGTCTCGAGCTGATATTGCGGTCCTGGAGGAGAAGGTAATGAAACTCCAGGAGGAGCGGGAGAGGGAGCTTAAAGAGGCTGCGCGGAAGGGTCGCGAGGAGATGTCCACAGAGAGGGCCTCCTTGGCCGTCCAGAAGAAGGTTTCTGAGGACTTGTTAGAGAAGCTAAAAGCCATTGTTGCCCCTGCCGAGGATGAGACCGAGGAGACGAAGAAGTTGTCAATCCGAGCGGAACTAGTTGCCGGGATTACTCAAGCCGACGAAGATCTCCTGGCTATAGGCAAGGAGGCCTTCCAAAATGCCGTGGATCAATTAAAGTTAGTGAACCCTGATATTGAGATGACTATCGAAGGCACAAGGTTCCTCTATTCTGTTAAGGATGGCAAGATAGTCGTCCCTGAGTTCCTATTGTCTGGTGAAGGGCAAGCGCAAGGGACCCAAGAGGAAAATGTGGCCCAAGAGGAAGTCCAGCAGGTGGAGCAATGAGTTTTTCCCCGGTTTATGTTTTTGGCCTACATGCCATTTGTTTATTTGTAGTTATGTTTTATGGGGCTTGGCCCCATTGTATTGTAACATGCACACTCGTGGTCCTTGTGGCCGCTTTATGTTAATGTATATTGCCTTGTATGTTTAATTATACATTGTCTAATTTCTTCTAAGTGTCATACGCAGTCCAACGCTGGTCGTATGAGATAGCTTAATAATTGATTGTTATGTTTTGGGTATGCTCGACAAACGATATTTGACATTACGGGGAACTTGTCGAAAAACTTAAGTTGTTTCCGAGAAGGGGAGCGGAGCTCAAGTCGCGTTTGTGGCCTGAGTTCGCAGCGTGAACTTCCCATCACGAGCCAGGGTTCTACCGTTAATGGTACTTTGACGACGGCGGGCTCATTCGAGGAACCGTTGTTGTGCACGGGTTAAGTCTCTCTTTGACTAAAACCCGTTTAGATCCGTGTTGGAGGCGCAACGCTTGTACCAGGGCGCGGGCCTATGGTCGGTACTTGTGCTCGTCGCGTGGGTGAGACATGCCGACAGTAAGGGCCTTAGCTGTAATATTGTTTTAACTTTTCGGCGTTCCATGGTCGAGATAATTCTTCCCCGGTGAGGTATTCTAGGTAGTAGGTCCAATTCTCTGTTTTTGCTCAAACACGGTAGGGTCCTTCCCAGTTTGCGACAAGCTTGCCTTTGCGGGAATCTTTGTGATTCCTCCTCAGGACGAGGCCGTATACTTGGAACTCTCGTCGTATAACCTTGGCATTATGCCTGATTTTATTTTTTGTTTAAGTAAGGCCTCGCGGAGGGCTGCTTATGATTGGACCTCTTCGACGAGATCGAGCTCTTCCCTTAAGGCCTCGCTGTTTCGCTTTTTCATCCAAGTGCACTTCAGTCCTCCTGGAGAGCACGTGAGCCTAGATGGGGATTACCACCTCTATTTCGTATGCTAGGCGAAAAGGGGTTTCCCTGGTTGAAGAATGGGGCGTAGTGCGGTAGGCCTAGAGCATGCTGTATAACTCCTCGACCCACTGCCTCTTTGTTTTGTCTAGCCTTTGCTTGAGGAATGCCGAAGCGGGAAAGGATGCTCCTTTTGTAGAAACGAAGTATGTTATGGGCCGTTATTTTGGCCAGATCCTCAGCTTCTATCCACTTGATGAAGTAGTATTCGCGAGAGATCTCCTACCAAGGTGCTAGAATTTGATTCCTTCATGGATCTCGCGCAAAACATGGGCGACCATTTCTTCTTCGACGCATTTGAGGAGGGGTATGGAGAATCCCTGCCTGCACAACTTGTTTTCGACCAGAACGTAGGAGCAGGCTCTACGCCTTACTATGTTGGCCTCCTTAAGGTCGACTGATAGTTCGTTCTTTGTGAGGTAATTGTATACTGGGGTCATCCAATAATGGTTGTCACCAACGATGTGCACGTCTAGGCTTGTCGACACTTTCTCAATGCTAGATCGTGGGAGTATCTCCTGGATGACGAATTTGTTTCCCTCTTTCTTCTTCATGCTCACTAGTTTTGATAGGATGTCTGCCCGGACGTTGTGTTCACGGGGAACATGTTTAACTTCTACGGAGGTGAACTTTGCCATCTCCTCCTTGACCAGATCCAAGTATTCAGACAAGTTCTCATTTTTGACCTGGTATTTGGCGAGGTGTAGACCAGTTAGCTGAGAATCAGTGCAGATGATGACTTCTTATGCTCCCAGGTCTTTGGCAAGGTGTAGACCAGCTAGGAGTACTTCGTATTTGGCCTGGTTGTTAGAGGTAGGGAAAGAAAGCATGAGCAAAACTTCGATGAGATTTCCCTCCTTGTTTTCCAGGATGACACCTGCCCCGCTCCTTGCCGAGATGGACGCTCCGTCGACAAATATGATCCACTTGTGGGCGCCCCCGTTCGGGTGGTAGGGCAAGGTCATTTCTGCCACGAAATCAGCTAGTGCTTGCGCCTTGAGGGTCTTTCTGCTCTCGTACTGTATGTCACATTCGGATAACTCTAATGACCATTTGAGCATTCTGCCAGCCATATCTGGACGGCCCAATAGCTGCTTTACGAGCTGGTCTGTGCGTACCATGATTGTGTGGGCCAGAAAATAGTGCCTCAGTCTTCTCGCAGCGTTGATAAGGGCGAGGTCCACCTTTTCTTCTGCTTGTTAGGAGTCTAACGAATGAGAGCGGCGCTCACAACCTCGGTTGCGACGACGAGGTAGAGATAAAGGGTTTCCCTGTTTTCTGGCCGGGAGAGGACTGATGGTTCTGACAGAGCATGCTTTTAGTGGAGGAGAGCTTTGTTTTATTCCTCCGTCCATTCGAACGCGACTTTCTTACGTAGGGGTTTGAAAAAGGGGAGGGCGTGTTGAGCAGACTTGGCCACGAAGCGGGAAAGCGATGTGAGCATCCCATTAAGGGATTGGATGGGTTTTTTTGAGTTCGACGAACTCAGAGAAGGCTCTGCACTTGTCGGGGTTAGCTTTAATTCCTCGTTCGGTTAGATAGAAATCGAGGAACTTTCCCGCTCGTACCCCGAACATGCCCTTCTCCAGATTAAAGCACATCTTGTGATCGATATTGTGATAGTTGAAGCATTTGTAAATTCTTGAAACATTCAAGCTTCCCTGATTCTCTCTAGTTCTTCTTGAGATATTCAAGCTTCCCATTATCTTTCACCTTCAATTCTTGAAATACAGTAATCTTTGTGGTCATCATTGAAAAATGACTTTCGCTAAGGTAATAATAAACTCATTTTCATAAAGAAATGCATCCTTGAAATGATCAAAAGATCTAGACAACAAACTCAATAAGAGTAAAATTTTATCCTCATCATTAAATTTCACACAAAAATTTTACAAATCATAAATGATTTTCTTGAATTCCCTCAATCTCTCGACTATGAGAAAATATAGGGATGAACTCAGATAAGGTGTATAAGTTTGTATGGAAAAATTCAGTATGTAGTCATGTGATTCCCACACTCTATCATTATAAATAAGAACCTAATTTACAATTCAAAGGTTCCAAGACTTTTGTAATGACCTTGACAAAAAAAAGAAATTTTCCTCAGTGGATCACCCACAAACAAGCTGACAGGTGGAATCGGACAACAAAGTCATCCTCAACACACTAAGGAAGCGAATGGATCAAGAAAAAAGGAGAAGGATCTCATTTTATTACAAATTTGAGGCACATATTTTTCCTTTAATATCACCATAATTGTCATCTCAATAAATACCATTTAAACTAGCTTACAAATTTGAGGCACATATTTTTCCTTTAATAAAGTATTTCACCAGTATACCAAGCTTTTTATCTCAAATACAGGTGCATAAGCACGATGTCTTACACTAATATTAAAATCAAAATTTATTTGATGGACATGCATAAACCTAATTTCTTACCTCAATATCTTGACATGGAAATCCATATGTGGGCAACAAAGTTATTTTACTTATAAAAACATTTAAGTTAATTTTATAAATAAAAAAAGAGTAGGCAACATAATAATTAAAAGAAAGAAAATTCGAGAGATGCAAATACACCAGAAGAAAATGAAGAACGGAGATATAAAGAGATAAGGAAAGAGAGAATTGCATTAGTGATTTATACAAGTTAGGCCTAACCACTTGACCTACTCTTGTCCCTAAGAATTTCTTCTTGAGATTTTCAACTATATCGGATGTTAAATTTTAATAATTATGCTCGTGAACCTTCTTACAACCAAACAAAAGATTTTACACTATTTAATACCCAAAACAATCAAGAGATTTTACAACAGGCTAAGCTCAGAACCAAACAAAGATTTTACACTAGCCTGAGCTCAAGAATTAAACTTATTTTTTGACAGCTAAACTCAATATCCAAACATAAGCTTTTAACATGCTTAGCTCAGAAAACCTAAACAAATATTTTACCTGGCTAATCTCATGAACCAAATAGAACTTTTAACTGGTTAATATTAAGAAACAAAAATCAAATTCTTATGAAGATGTTACACAATAAACAAACCCCTCTTGCGTAAATTACTAGTACAACATAAGCACACATAAAATCTCACATGTATTTTTCACTCTCGAACGAAAAACTTGTGAAAAAATTAAAATAGATGAAATATAGAGAGTAAAAACTGAGAAATTATTATGAAAATATGTTTTATGGTGTGTTTTAAAAAGAGGAGAAACTCCTTATTTTATAAGATAAAAATTAGGCTCAAAAGAAAAAAGTTCAATGGGCCTTTTAATGATATACTCGATTAGGTACTAGGGTTAATAATTTAGAAGCTTTAAAAGGATGACAACCCTAATCCTAAAATAGAAACCCTAGAACAACTATGTGGTCTAATTGATTAGGAGTATTTATAATAGACTAAAGAACCTTTTCCTTACTCTTGGTCGATTCCATATGTACCTTGATAGTTCTTCCATTTATTTTAAGGCGTTTTAAAAAACTCAGAGAGTTTTAATAAATTTTTAGATGAGTGTGTGAGTTTACTTAGTAATTGAAGAATTACTCTTATATCTATACAATACAATAATCACTCAGATATAGACATACTAGCTTTCGCAATTCCTTTCTTTCACAACTCTGAAGCTTAAAGGTCCCTTGCTTGATTCATTAGATATTCAACACTTCATTTGGGGTTTGATTATTCTAATTGACGAGGTTTAACATAACTTATTTGATTAAAAACCATCATCAAAGGTAGCTTGATACACCATTTGACCTTAGGTGTTGTCCATGACTTTAAATCTTGATCTCACAAAGACGTCTTAATGTTGATAAAACATAAATGATCATTATTTCTTCTTCATAGATGAATACTTTACATCCTTTGGCTTTATATATTGATATCACAAAACATCTTGATCTTTATGGAGCATATTTGTTTTACTTTTTAGATGAAGACTTAACATCATTTTGCTTGACATATAATGTTGTCATCATCAAAATGATCATGAACTTCTGACGTTTGCAGATATTGTGCCTGTAAGAACATAGTTCAATAGAGCACCATAAATATATATAAAACTTCAAGGATTTCAAAAGAGTATCCCAATAATTTAGATTAAAATATCAAATAAGTTATATGCATTGGGTCTAAAGATTGAGCTATAGTGCCTTTGAGGCAACAAAAACACCATGCCTTTGTGTCTCTTTCTTACCTACAAAAAAATCATTCTCATCTTATTTATTTAAAATTTTTCTTCCATTATCTATCTCCTAAAAATAACTAAAATAACCTAAAGATATACTCCCTCCATTCTCTTTTATAAACAAATTTTAACTTCCTAGATTCATTCAATAAATGATGTACTTAGACTATATATAAGTTAGATGTATTAATTATTTAATAAATTAAAAATTTTAAAATTTGCTTATAAATAGGAATAAAGAGAGTATATGAGATTCAAAGTCACTAAATCCCTTCATGGTTTCTAATTTCTGTAGTAAAATTTCTCGACTTTTTTTTATCGGTTTACCTTACGTTGCCAAAATAAATCTCAATATACCTCACTTTCAAACAATTTTTTTCTTAGTATAAGAAATACTATGTAAAAAACCTTTCATCATGGTTGAAAATAGGATACAATTGTAAAATCAAGATTCAAGACCTGTGTGTTTTGATGAAGACAACTCATACAAGATTGATACACATTCGCAAAAAGAAAGAGACGCAAGCAATCGACAAGAATCCATTATCAAAGATCAAGTTAAAGTCGCACATAATGCTATGGATCAAGCTTCATCTACAAACTTCAAGTGGTGTTGATGATACAAGAATCGGTATAACATTTTTTACTTAGAAATATTTATATAAGTGTTCTTTCAATCACACTTCACTACACCACTATCACTAAACCTTTTAAAATGTTTTTAAAATACTTTCTATATTTTAAATTAAGTATTTTTGCAAAAACCTTCGGTGTTAACCGATTATCCTGTGGGGTTAACCAATTAACACAAGTTAAAATTATGATTTTGGGACGCTTTAACAGTGTTAACCGATTAACCGTATGGGTTAACCGATTAACTGTATGGGTTAACCGATTAACACATGAAAAATTCAAATATTTTTAAACGTTGGAAAGGTGTTAACCGATTAACCTATTTGGTTAACCGATTAACACTGTAACAACAGCCAAAAATAGTAACTTTTCATGGAGGATTGCATTGTTCTCTATTATTCTTACTGGCTATTTTTTTCTGTCCCATAATCATACCTTTTCGGAAAAGTTTTTCACTTCTATAAATTGATTTCATTTTCAAAATCAAAATCACCTTCAAGAAACAAATTTCAAAATTACTCTTTGTCTTCAACCTTTTGAATTTTCATAAAAGTGTTCAAACCAGTTTTTTGAAAGAAGCCATTGAAATTAACTTTCACACCTTCACAGCTTTCTTTCACAAAAAGAACACTTGTATATTATATCTGAGTATTATTTGTTTCGAGAAGAAGATCACTATTCGTATTAATAAACACTCAAATTGTTACTTATACAAAACTCAGGTTCACTACAACTTATTTTTAGGATTGTTAAAGATAAGTGTGTAGGATTTTCCTTGTTATCCGGATTGCGGATACAAGAGGTCCTTGTGTCAGATATTCATTCTCGGTAGGAATTTAAAATTGTGTAAATCCAAGAAGGGTGTTCTTGGTTGTTAGAATTGTGTTAGGAAATCTAACATTGATAGTAAAATACTCTTTCATGTTGAAAGGGGAGTGGAGTACTCTCGGACTGTGAGGGGAACCACTATATATATATATATATATATATATATATATATATATATATATATATATATATATATATATATATATATATATATATATATATATATATATATATATATATATATATATATATATATATATATATATATATATATATATATATATATATATATATATATATATATATAAAACTTGCTTTTCAAATTATCATTTTCTTAATCAATTTAAATGAATGCATGTTTAGTGAGGGGTTAATGAAACAAGCAATCTACATATGATATAATAAACTCAACTGACAAACATTTTAAACAACAACAACATATCAACTCATAACATGTTTCACAAACGTACATTTTATTGAAAAGATTCATGAAGAATGAAGACAAAGATGAAGAAATGATATACTTGTCTCATAATGGAATCTACAATGAAAGGGGAATGAAGCTGAAGTGAGAGATGAAAATTTGTGTTAAATTTGAATGGATGTCATTATGCGTCTTTCACACAACTTTTTAGCTTTCACTCCTGCTTCATCCTCCTTGTATTTTTTCTTCATAGCAACACAAAAATTTGTGAACCACACTCATAGTATGCGCTTTCTTGAGTTAATTTTTTTTATTCACCTTCCCTACAGGTCAAAATGTATTAGCGTGACATTGTAATCCTACAAACATGTTAACCAAATTTTGTAACATAAACTAGCATGACATTGTAATCCTACAAACAACATGTTAACCAGATTTGATAACATAAACTAGCATGACATTATAATCCTACAAACAATATGTTAACCAAATTTAGAAGAACACAATCATACTTGGAATAAATATGGTAACTACTTTCCCATTTAAATTTTCTTTAAATCTGTTAAACACAAATTGACCATTTCAAAAGTAGAGATCCAAGTAGAGGCAATCCAAAAAACCCAAAACTCATGGAAAAAAAAGTAATAAAAAAGACCATGCCAAATGAAGACCCTTTGTAACACCAAATGGAATGAATAGGTCGAGTAATAACGTACCTTGAAATTTATTCAAAAATGATGAACATTACAACCAATGCAAAGTAAAATGGAAGAAAGCATATGAATAACATGATTACTTTTTAGAAGAAGAAGAAGAAGAAGAATGATAAAGAAGAAACAATAATGAACTTGATTACCTTTAAGTATGAAGAAGAAGAAAGACGAGTTCCGTGAAAGAAGGAAAAAGACGAGTTCGATGCATGTAGAAGAGAGAGATGTTAGAGTTTTGTATTTTGAGAGAGACGATTATTCTATGCTGAAACTTGATAACTTCACTTATTTATATATATATATATATATATATATATATATATATATATATATATATATATATATATATATATATATATATATATATATATATATATATATATATATATATATATATATATATATATATATATATATATATAAAAGAAGAAAGACGAGTTTGATGCATGTAGAAGAGAGAGATGTTAGAGTTCGACGCATATATTTTGAGAGAGACGATTATTCTATGTTGAAACTTGATAACTTCACTTATATATATATATATATATATATATATATATATATATATATATATATATATATATATATATATATATATATATATATATATATATATATATATATATATATATATATATATATATATATATATATATATATATATATATATATATATATATATATATATATATATATATATATATATATCACCAAAGTTGGTAACAAAAACCGTGAAAAAATGTAAGTACTATTCACAATGGTTTCTAGTACTAATTATGGTGATAGATATTTTAATTTTAATATATTTATAAGAGTACAAGGACAAACACTTTATGTAAACAAAAAGAAAAAAATTGTTGGTGCTGAGATTCGAAGCACGTATCCTTTCATCTATCACCACAGTTTTTATTATGGTCCGTGATGAAATATCTTTTAATAAAATAAAAATAAATACAGACGCGTTAATTACAGTTGTTTAAACAGTCGTAGTAATGTAGTGTTATCAAAGGTATATTTGATAGTAATGAAGGGAGTCCACTTCAATGTCTTTTTTATTACGGTTTCTATTAATTATTATATATTATTTTATAATCTCTTATAATATATTAAATCTAATGCATCCGATCATATTACTGACACATAATATGCCTTGTAGATTATATTTGTCACATCAATTAAAATCTGACATGTGACATTTAAAATTAAATCTTTCAACAAATCTACACAATTATACTACAACTTCTATTCCTAAAGTTATATGTTACAAAACTCTTCTTATTAAATATCTCACAAAAGTTAATTGCAATTAAACACAATTATCATTTTTAATATAATTCAGTCTTTTCACCTCACATCTCAAAATAATATTAATATTAAGTACACAATTTTGTAATAACGACACTATTTTATTTTTATAAAGTCTAATATGAAAAAACATAATAAATACAATATTTTATTATATCACAAAAATAAACAATCATTCAAAACAAAAATAAAAAATTGATGACTAAAAAAATTATATTAAATATTTAAAATTCTTACAAAATTTAATAATTACAATAATATTATTAGTTGATCAATTTTCATAAATAATTTAAGTTTTATTTACAAATTAATAAATACAATTACACATCAACTTTTAACCTAAAAGTCATATTTTACAAAAATCTTATTATTAAATATTTCAGAAGAGTTAATCACAACTAAACACAATTATCACTCTTTATATAATTCAATCTTTTTGGACGACTTTTTTTCTTCATACACATACTTTTATTGTGGTAAATTACATCTTCCTATATAGAACGGTATAAATTCTTGACAAAGTAAGAATATAAACTAAATTTAGTACAATCATATTATGACGGATAAGATGCCAGTTTTCAATGTTGGTTGTGATTTTGTGGTGACTGAAAACAAACAAAGATTGATACAATTTCAAGGCATTGACTATAAGCTAGTTTTTCTAGCTTTCTTCACCTGCTCCCTAGTCAACATACAATGTAGAAGTTTTTAATAATTTTCATTTTGACCAAAAACACATAGTCATATGGAGAGGGAGCTTCTTCCATTAATTTCTAGAGAGAAAAATGTACTTGTCCGTAGAAGGCCATGATGAATTAATTTGTTGCAATATTATTTCAAATCTCAAAGACAACAGTCATACTCACATGGAAATGGAATATATGAATCAATTCTTTGACTTATAAAGGAAAATGTTCCACAATATATTATTGAGAATGAAATAAAAGGAAAGTGCAAAAAACACGCAACAAGTCAATAATCATATGTCCTGTGGTCACATAGAGTACCATATTTTTACTTTGACTAAATGCAAATGTGAGGTAATAAAGCCTATGCTATTTGGTTCTATTTTGAAGTATCATAATTAATTTTTAAGGTTCATAATTGATTATCAAAATTATGACATGTTTTATTTTATTTTATTTTATTGATTTTAACCTAATTATTTGAGCGGGTCATATTCACGACCAATTTGAGAAATGATAAAATTTGAAGCATAAACTTGAACCTATTTCCACGTCAAATTGATAATCGAAGATATCCAATAATTAACCGTCAAACAATACTGTTTAAAATAACTTTATTCTATATATTCCAAATCGTCCGGATCACCGAATGTCAAATTGATACCAGATTTAAATACACTGACTTTCTATGAGATAAACTCATAAACAATTGGAACACCCCTAAAACTGACCTCGGAAAAGGCATAGGCTGCCCATCCCCTAAACACCATGTATTAAATAACTGAAGCAATGTCGCACAAGCAAAGAGATGGACGACCGACTCTTTCCATCACAGACATCTCACCCTACATTACTACCATCTGACGCTTACGAAGATTTTGCCTAATCAGATACTTATTATGGAAAAACTGCCAAGAGAATATTACAACTTTAATATATATTCAACTTTTCTAAATCCTAGTGAGCCCCTAAAGCACATGCTTAAACCTATTCTTTGGTTGACCGACGAGGGAACCAAGATTATCAAAGACACTTTGCATCTATAAACCATTAACCGGGCCTGATTTTCAAATTTAAACATCCGCTAAACGAAATCTTATGAACTCGACAAGGAGATCAAGTAATGACTCCAAAAGCTCCGCCTCTCAAACTAAGAGAGGACGCTTTCATCTAAACCTCCAAACCCAATCGTTCCCCCTCCCATCCTCATAAATAGCTCACCACCTAGAATATTTACTCACAAACAAGAAATAAACACTCAAAAGAGACACAAAACAGAGTTGTATCAACCTAAATATCATGCAAAAATCCGGTCCTTTGAACCTTTCAAGCCTCTTGACACAATAAGGGGAAACTTAATCAGTCATCAGACTCCACATATGGTGGAGACCTGAGAAGTGAAACACCGCTCCATCACTAAGACAACCTCTTAAGACACATACCCTATCCTCCAACGGGGAGTCGAACCCTTGTGAAATGTACCTTGATGAAAAAATATCTCTCCACAACTAAGGCACATTTAGAAGAATCATTCACCTCTACTTACTTAACAGAGAAAGTTTAACGAGCCTAAGATCCTTGGCAACTAAACCTCGTACCTTTTTGGCCTTATACACATTCTCATTTAAACCATAAAATATTATCACCCCCTTTGTGTTAAGTATTAACAAGTGTGAGTAGTGTGGATAATAGTCCCACATTGAATAGAAATGTGGTGACTTGAGCATTTAAGTGAGAGAACTCGTACACCTATCACCTTAAGGTTTTGGGTGAGTATGTGGTGTGTCTCTCACAAAGGTGTTGCTCTAGAAAGGAAAAGTACCACAATGTTCAATATTCCCTAGTGAAAATCTTTCCCTAACACTTTGGAGCCCCGAGAGAGAACGTCTTGCATGAGTTTCCATCTGTCCTCCTTTTGTTTTGACACATGTTTTTCTCCCTCCAGCTTGCTCTCTTCGGAGGTCTTTCGTACTTGTGGTTGGAAAAAAAACCAGATCGGTGTCTTGTTGGCTTTTTGTTGTTTATTAATCAGTCTAGTGGTTGTTTTTTCCTTGTTGATTTTCTTTCTTGCTTTGTTAATGTGCGGTTGTTCCCTTTGTGTTGTTTTATGGAACTAGGGCGTCTCAGGTTTAATTTAGTTTTGCTGTTTTAGTGCATTGCTAGTGATCTTGGTTTTTTTCTTATCTTTCTTAACTTTTATATTTATTAATAATATATGGTTTTTAATTTGCTATTAAAAAAATTAATTTTAATTAAAAAGTATAATGTAAAGTTTTTCGGATATATATTCTCTACAGAGTCACTGAAGCAACCATTTACGCATTTGATGTATCAGTTAAAGTTCGATCAAGATTCAACAGTTTAAATTTAAGTTTTGTATTTTTAATTATAATTTCAAAATTAAATTTTTTATTTATTTGAACTATCAGATCTTAATCGAATGGTCACTAAAGCAACAAATGTTTAAATGTGTGCACCAATAACCGCAGAGAATCTGCAACTGTAGGTTTTTTAGTTTAATTTTTTTTTTCTTGTGTCAACTTTAGATTTTCAACTCCTTTTTATATAAATTTATTCAAACTGTTGTGAATTATGGGGAGCAAAGCGCCAAAAGTGTCAATGTGCTAAATATTAAAGATTCAAGAGATCTTGACACCAATATCTACCAAAAACTAAAGCTTTAGGGGTATATTGGTCATTTTTTCTTATAAACTCAATATTTCCTCCATTTCTAGTCGATGTGAGATTTAACCACTCACACTTGAATTCCAACAATCTTCTCCACAAGTGTGAGTCACCTACATCACTAGCCTTGAACTCCACTAGAATCCACTCCTACTCCCCCGCTGAGCCTAATCATTGCTCTGATACAAGTTGTTGGAGAGTCCAATGAGTGAAGTGCTGAAAATTTCAATGGGTCAAATGTTCACGGATCTAAGAGACATTGACGCCACATATCTACCAAAAACCTTAATGTATTGAAGGTATGAGTCATTTCTCTTATATATCCAACATTTCCTTTATTTCAAGTCGATCGGAGACTTTACTACTCATACTTGAATCCCAACAATCTCCCTCATAAGTGTGAGTCACCTACATCAATAACATTGGTACATAGTAGCTGGGATCCCAATTCCACTCCTCCATCCAGCTTAACTATGGTTTTGATACCATTTGTTGGAGAATCTGGAGAGCAGGGAGTATCTATGGACTAAACGTTCAGGATCCAAGAGACCTCAACACCTTATATCCATCCAAAATCTTAAGATTTTTGGTGGATATGTGGTGTCAAACTCTCTTGAATCCATGAACATTTGTCCCATTGACATTTTTCGCGCTTCTCTTTTCGGACTCCTCAACACAAATATAAATTATTTTACACTCAAATCAATTTTGAGTATACTCAATTTTACAAAATCAATTTATTCGAGTAAAGGTCTAATCCAATTGCAGGAATTGAAATGTATTATGCATGGAGTTTCCTGGATTCGAAATCAGGCCGATGCTTTTGGGTGCTGGCTAGACTCGAAGAGATTCTCTGTAAAGTCTTGTTACAATTGGCTGATTGATTTTTTTGACACATTTTCTGTTATCGCGACTTCGATTCAAAAGATGCTGGATCGCATTTGAAAGCTCAAAATCCCTAGCAAATATCCTGGGTTTGGTTGGTGAGCTTTGCAAAATATTTTTCCTAACAAACTATTTGCTTCTTAAAGGCACCTTGCCTAGGAGGATGAGTGGCACCTTAACAATCTGTTATCCCTAACAAACTAATCATAAACATTTTCCTATTAAAAATAACAAAAATGTTTAGCCTATCAATTGGAACATTTTCACGGATAATGCCGACAAACTAAGAGGATGGAGGGTTCTTTTGATCAAATACTATTCTAGTATTAAACTAATGGAACTTGTGAAAAAGCATAGTATTATTTTAATGAAAAAAGAAGGAAAGAAATTTATGTTATACGTTTGTCTCCTTGCATGCATAATAATAATTAAACGCAAACTAATCCAAAAAGTAAGACATAGAAAGAGATAGATGAATAAAACCCTAGCTATTATACATAGAAGAAAAATCATATATGAGTTGAATTAATATTAATATATAATGAAGAAAAGGAAAAGGTGAGATGTGTAAGACTTTTTGTCCTCTTAAGCATCACATCAGCCATTTTTTCTTACCTATAAATCATTCTCTCCCTTCCAAGTAGTTTCCCAACAATCTTACAACAAAACCATCATCATCATCATCATCAAGAGAATTAAACCTAATTTGTGAGAGATCTTAACAACAAAACATGGGTAGGGCTCCATGTTGTGACAAGGCTAATGTGAAGAAAGGACCTTGGTCTCCTGAAGAAGATGCTACACTCAAATCATACATTGAAACAAACGGAACTGGTGGAAATTGGATTGCCCTTCCTCAAAAAATTGGTAAGACTCTCCTCGTAACTAATCTGTATATCGGTATCATCTGCACGCAACTACAGACAATTATATAACACTGCTGTATTTTCATAACTGAATTCGATAATAAATAAATAATTATATACTACTAACTAATTAAACTTCTCTAATCGATGAATAATAACAAAATTTTTGCAGGGCTCAAGAGATGCGGAAAGAGTTGTAGACTAAGGTGGTTAAACTATTTGAGACCTAATATAAAGCATGGCGGATTTACTGAAGAAGAAGACAACATTATTTGCAGCCTTTATATTAGCATTGGAAGCAGGTCCTAATTTGTTTCTCTCTCAAATTCATTCATCTCTTTGTCTTATTTTCTTTGTCATAAGAATCTCTCCATGTTAGAATCATTGATTATTTCTCCAATAGTTAGAAAACTTAATCCTTTTTGAACTGTTTGTATATATAATAGGTGGTCCATTATTGCTGCTCAGTTACCTGGAAGAACTGATAATGATATAAAAAACTATTGGAACACAAGATTGAAGAAGAAATTACTCGGGAAGCGTAAACAATCGACGAATAATATTAACAACAACAATTTGATGATGAACCAAAAGGAGACAGATGAGAATTCTTATTCAAACTCATTGAGTAGTTCAGCTCTTGAAAGACTTCAACTTCATATGCAACTTCAAACCCTTCAAAACCCTTTTGGTTTTTACAATAATAACCTTTCTGTATGGCCAAAGTTGCTTCCTTCTCAAGAAAAAATGGTCCAAATTAGTCTCCAAAACCCTAATAACAACACTATGATGCAATTGCAAACTGCTTTCCCTTCACCACAGGTTGAATGTTTGGAGAATATTAGCAATTCGGTTACCTTCGGCGCTTCTGAAAATAATGATAATAATATTAATAATCATTATGGTTCAATGGATGCTTCAAGTGTTACACCAATTAGAGGAGAAGGTGTTGAGAAGAGTAGTAATGAAGGAATTCAGCAACTGGAAAATGAGCTAGATGAGATTCTCAACAGAAATATTATTACTACTACAATGGAAGATGAATTTGATTGTTTCAAAGATATGAACAATAATGGTTCAAAGGATCAAGGATTGATATGGTGGTCAAATGATTCAGGTGATACTAAATCAGGATCGTCGAACTCGTGGGATTCGTCGACTAATCTTATGCAACAAGGGATGTTCCAAGATTATGAACTAGGTTATGGTTTGTAATACTAAAATTAAATATATGGATATTTAACTTTCTAATTTGTTGCTTTGTTTGATCATAAGAATGATGAGTTGTAACTGAAGGTCTTGTAAACAATGTGGTGGATATATATTATATAATAATGTACATTGATGCTTGAGTAATGTTTTTTATATGCAGATGTTAGTAAGTGATTTGGTTGGTTTAGTTTTCAGAGTTAGAATTTGTTAGATTATAGTTTTTGGAGTTCAAATCCTAGACCTTCTGCTTAAGATTTTTTCGATGTTTTATTAACTTTGTTTTTAATAATTACCAAAAGATTATAGATATGAGAGATACAGATTTAAGATGAGGACTTGAATTGTGTTTTGTTTTTTTATTTTTATTTTTTAATAGTTTTTGGTCAGATTCTAAACATAAGGTATATAATTTGAATTGATCAGAGGTAAGCAGCGAATATGAAATGCAAGAAAGAAGAGTGATGCATAGAGTTATTCTGATTCCTCTCACAACTTGAGAGTAATTCAGTCTCCTTATACTTTCAAGAGATTTTCACTATAATAGCAAAAGATTACAATTTTCTCAAGCCCACAAGCAAGAGACTTCCAATGCCCGAACACTAAAGTAAGAGACTTCTATGCTCAAACACACAAGTCAGAGACTTTCAATGCTCAAACACACAAGTCAGAGACTTTCAATGCTCAAACAATAAAGTAAGAGATTTATATGCTTAAGCGCATAAGCAAAAGACTTTAAATGCTCAAACACTGAGTAAGAGACTTCTAACAATCTACCTAATAGATAAATTATTATTTGGGGTTATACACTTGATATACAACCAGAGATGTAGAAAGAATATAGTGCAAATAGACTTTTTGAGACTTAGGAATTTCTAGAATATACTAGGATAAGAAATCATAAGTTCTGCTTGTGCTTTTGTCTTAATAGAGTAACTTCTTTTTTTTTTTAATGTAAGTGGAATCGTTGTTGTTCTTCAAGTCTTAAGCTCCTTAAATAAAGAAGGAAAATAGGTGTTGGAGAACTTGCATAAGAAAAGGTTTGAGAAACTTCAAAAGAGACGTAGAGATGTTTCTTCAAATAGTCAAGGTAGTTTAAAGCTAGTTTGAAATCCCTTTACTACAAGAGAAATTAACAGTTGCATCCTAGTTGACTCTATGAGAAAATAGAGCTTTAAGTATTCACATGACAAAATAGGTTCAGAGGTGAATAATGACCTATCAGAGTCACTTTTGACTCGCTCAGGTTATGATCTTCAAAAGCATACTACTTTAAAGTCTGATCATCAGAGGCTGACTCCATCAGACGTTGACCTCTTTAGAAGTTGACATCTTCAGAGTCTGGTCTTCAGCTTCTAATCCATTAGATTTTGGTATTTAAGCTTCTCTTTAGATGTTCATAGTCAGAACCAATACTTGGATTCTTTATGAAATTTTGGTTTATGATTCTGCACACTCGAACAAATATCAGTATACCCAATTGTTCTTTAAATACTTTGTTATTATGAAAACTTAAGGGATAAGACAAACCAATTTTTTTCAACAATCTCTTCCCTTTTGAAGATGACAAACATAAGTATTTAAAAACAATGGTTGTTAATTTAATTAATAAGTTGACTACAAGGTCTGAGGTTTGTAAGCTCCCCCTGAGCCTAACAGTCCATAGGGTAAGGTTTGTAAGCTCATCCTAAGTCCTATCCAGGTTAATTAAATTTGAACATTTAAAGCATAATAAAAATTCTTCAAAATTTTAAGTAGGAATAATAACTGTCAAATCTTAGGTGCTTAAATACTTCTATATCTACTCCCCTTTTGTCATCAACAAAAACAGATTAAGAAAATAAAAAAGATACTGAAGAAAAATTTCATTCAACCTGTAGTACCTCAAATTTTGTCCTACCTTTACAGGGTTTCTAGTGCCACTTTATTTTGAATGAATAAAATAACACAATTGGTAAGAGACCGTGTGTAAGGAGTTGTGAGTGTGAGAGGTTGAGAGTTTGAATTCCACCTTCTTCACTTTTTGTTTTATTTCTTTTATTTTTAGTCTAACTTTTCTATTTTCATAAAAAAATAACAAAAATAGTTTTTTTTATTATTTAATTATTATTTTCGTATTTTATTTAAATTATTTTTTCACTTTTTTTCCATATTATTCATAAAAACATCTAAAAATCATAAAATTAAAAATATTAGAAAATATTTTATCCTTTTTATAATATTTTTAATGTTTAGTATAAATAAATAGAGTTTTAAATTTATTTTAATTTGTTTTATTTAGTTTTGACTAATTATTTAAGTTGGGCTTTAAAGTGGGCATTAGGTTAGAGTTAACCCTAATTTGTTACCTATATAAACATGAGTTGCATTTGAGAAAAGGGGAGGAAGAAGAAAAGGAAAAGAGACCGAAAGAGCTGAGGAGGAGTTTTGAAAAAGAGAAGGTTCAGAAGATCAACAAAAATCATCATCACCTTCCTTCATTAAACATCATCATCAACAAATCCCAACCGCTAACGAGGTGAGCATTTAATTTTGTAAATAACGGAATTCCTAGGTTTCTTGTTGTCATTTCATTTATTCTTACTGTTTTGGTTAGCATGGATGTAACTTATGCGAGGCCATGATCGTCGTTACCCTTTTACTTTCGTATTTTTTTTTGGGAGTTGTAATTTACGCGAGTGATCGTCGCGACGCTTTCTTTACCGCTTTCTTTATTTTTTTTCTTACTTTAATTCTGCTGCATAATAATTTGATATCTTGCATGATGTACCGTTATTAACCTTCCGAAGGAATTAGGTCTAGCCATTTGACCGCCGAGTCAATAGTCCTAAACTTTAGCCATTTCAAACCCTAATAGCCTAGGTGTCCCTCCGTGGACGAAAATGCCATTTACCCTAGCATTAGGTCAAAGAGTCTTCGTACTCTGTTTTAGGGTTTCCCGCCGTGGAACACCTAATTTAACCCTAATTTTCAATCAACAATTCAACGTAGAAATAGGAGTTTTAAGACTCCACGTAAGCGTGTCCTTAAGAAATGCTTACTCCCCATTGAAACCTTGACCACAATTAAGAAGTTTCTAACCTCCCTTTCGAGAGGAACTACGATTACTCTGATTCCATTCCCTATCTAGGATACATAGGCACAAGATGCGAATATTGCCGAGTAAACTTAGGACTAACCCTTAAGACTTTTAGGTCACTCCATCCCTTAGCTCAATATATACATCAAACAGATAATAAAATAAAAAACATACAATAAACAAAGGGTTCCTGTAGAGTACTACAAAGGTTTAGGGTGCTAGTACCTTCCCTAAATTTAACCAACCCCTTACCTAGGTCTCTCCCCGCATTATGTTTACGATGCAAAAATAGGTTTTCCCTCTTTTGACCTTTTCCTTCGGATAAATCAAAGAGCGGTTGTGAAACAAGAATTGTGATTCAAACTAATTAATAGTTTGGTATCCTATTTCCACCGCAACACAACCAAAGAAGATAGTCAGATTTGAGAAAACATGTTCAAAATAATTGAAAAGACAAAATAAAAGGTTTTTATAAATCCTAAAGCCTAAGATTTTTGCTTCTGAAGCTCCGAGATAGCCTTGAGATCAGAACTTATATCATCTTGTCTTGTAATCACCATCTTCAACTGAACATCCATCTCTTCTTGTTTAGCAACAACAAAAGTCAATTTCTCCTCCAAGTGGTCAAGCATCTGACAAGAAGAAGCTACAGACTCAGATAAGAAAGACTTCAGATTCTATAGAACTGTGTCCACAAAGGTTCTAAGAGAGCCCCATTTGGCTGCATATGTTAAGGGATCAGATGCAATGAGCTTCTCAACAACCAAATCCCGAACTCTATCAAAAATAATAGTCGTAAACTCTTCCATTTGGTATTTTATGTGAGGTGGAAGGTTTAGGTGCACAATGGGGTGAGGTGTAAAAGGGCTAGGTAGAGCTACTGTGTTAGATTCTGACATAACATCTGCTTCCCAAGAAGGTAAGAGGCGATGGTCAGATTGTTCAGATTGTTGGTCAAAGTGTGGTTCTAGTATAGTTTGGTCATTTGTGGAATCTGGTGGAGGTTAGTTTCGAGTAACCAATTTCAACATCATTTTGATTTTCAATGTTAGGTTGAGATTGATCAGGATTTGGTTGAGGTTCAGGACTGGTTTGGGTTAGAATTTCTTGTTTAACTTGAGGTAGGTTTTGTGGTTCTGGAATTGGTTGGTCTAGGATTTCTTGTTTAATTTCAGATTGAATTGGGATTTCAGTCTGAACAAAGTTTGCTTTGACAGGTTCAACAGGAGGTATGGATTCAAGAGGAATGGCTTGGAGAGGAATGCTATTGAGAGGACTCAGCTCTAATTCACCAAAATCAGAACTTGAGCTAGGACTAGAAGACTTAGCACTATAAACGTCAATGGGTAGTTCAAGCATAGTGTTAACAGGTTGTGGTTGTTCATAATCATAAATATATGCTAGTTGGTTAAGATTAAAAGATAGCTCACCCACTACGTGATTTGTTAATTCCTCTAGGATAGATGTTGTAGAGACAATTTCTGAGAAAAGTCCTTTAACATCTGAGCAATGATAAGAGTATCTGATTCATGGGTTGGATGAGGAGATGATATGGCAGGTCCCATAGATAGGTTCTGGTCATATTTTGGTGAAAATGTGTGTTATGATGAGGGTTTTGGTGATTGAGGTGGTGTTGGTGTGGGTGATTTAGTCATGAGAGGGGGAATTGGAAGAATTTAAGTTATTATCTGAGATAAAATTCAGATGAATACCCGTGGAGGCAAACTATGCAACATCTTAAACACGTTGTTCTTCTTTATCAATGGCCTCAAAAGTCTAAGCAATAATTTATTCTAACACAACATAAGTACCAACATCAGAAAGATCCTCAGATTCCTTCTCTACAACCTCTGCCCCAACTTCAACTTATACTTGCTTCAATAAAGCTTCAACAATATAAGGCTTTTCCATATCCTGATTGAGAATGGTAGAGGTTATCAATTTTTCTCGTTCTTTCACAACCTTGGTTCTCTTGAGCGGAGGTTGATCGTCATCATCATCATCTTCTTCTTCTTCATTAACTTCTGGCAGCACCATCTTCCTCAGCTTCTTCTTCTTGTCTGGCTCAACCATACCAGAAGTGATTTTTTTTAGATGTCTTGCTAATGGCTCTACTCCTAGTCTTGGCAGACCTTAAGACAGTTATGGAGACCATTTCTTAAACCTTCTTTTGAACATATGTCTGATGTACAACCTTCCTCTTAGGTGGCTTTTGAACCACCTTATCATAATCAAAATCAACTTGCTTCCTTTTTCTTGAAGGCTTATACACACTGCCTTCAGGAGCTTCGGGAATGTCCTTCATGGTCAGAGTGGCTCCAGTCTCTTCTCTGATCATCCTGATGTATTTCATAATGACTTCAGGTTTGTCTAGGTTAAAGATGGGTGAAAAGTCATCAATATATGCAGTCTTGTCATTCCTGGTCCTGAGGCTTGCAGGAGGTTGGATCACATCTTTCTTCTTGATAATGTTAATATTTCCCAGCACAACAGTTGAGAGAATATTCCCATATATCTCCTTCATCTCTTTAATAGCACCAAAAATCATCAGATTCTTAATCAACCTACTCTGATGATATAGTTCATAAAGAAGCCTTGCATAAGAGACATTCTTCTCATTATTTTTTGTTTTTTCCTTGATAGCCTCACATATGTGATTGAATATGTATGCAGGAAGGTTGATCATCTCCTAGTTGACCAAAAACCATTTTCAGGATGACTATCATGGATATCTATTTAGGATACAAACAAATTAAGATGGATCCCCTGGATGCACCTAAAGCAACATTTATGTCAAACCACAACAAATACTTCTATAACATCATGCTATTTGACTTAAGAACACAGACGCAACCTACCAACGACTCATGGAAACAATATTCTCGCAATAGGTATGACAAAAGTTGGAGGTCTATGTCAACAACTTAGTAGTAAAACTTTAGAGGGGCAGAGCCATACATCTAACTTAGAGGAAAAAACAGGTAAGTTTCTTTTCTCCATGTTTACCAAAAGAGGGGCCGAGGCAAACCCAGATAAGTGTCAAGTTGTCATCTACATGGGAATCCCCACAAATGTTAGAGAAATAGAATAACTAACAGGTCTCCTCACCACTTTATCTTGCTTATATTGGAACAATTTGGTTCTACAATTATCCTTAAATTTTGATGATAACAGAGTGTAAAGAACAATTTTGTACTCTGACTATTTTTTTTAAGTGCGCAGGTAAAATAAAACATATTCAAACTCTGAAGAAGTCAAATTTGAATACAGATAAAGTTTGAAGAAAACTAATAGCAGATTCTAGTGAAGACACACTCTGAACATAAGTAAGAATACGCAGATATGTTTAAAGCACAATCAAGTTTTAGGATCATCAAAGCTAACACTCCTACAAGGAACGATTCAGAATGGTTATGACAAAAGACTATAATAAATCAAGCCTTTGAACTTTACTCAAGCTTCAACAAGTTTTTACATGAAGCCTCAAACTAAAAGTCAGTGAACAAAGAAAATGTTTCTCTAACAATCAAAGCATCTGAACAATCTAGTAAATACTTATGCATTTCTTATTTAGATTTACTCTAGACTCTGATACATTTCAAGCCTCAATCTGAATAGACTTTGTAGTCTACATCATCTAGGCTTTGGACTGTAATCAAGCTTCACTTTATCTCTTATATGAAGCATCTGGTTATGATGAGAAGTAAATTCAAGTAAAGTACAATTAAAAAGGGATTTCCTTGAAAGAACGGACATGCCATATCTTCAAGGAATTTACTTTGTATTAACGTATCTTCTCACGTCCCATCATCACAAACTCTTTGTTGTAAGAACCACCCTAGTGTTGCATATAAAGGGACTTCATACAACGAATACTTTGAGGACAGTTTCTATTCTACCCTCAAACAGATCAATTTTTCTTTTATATATTTAGAGGAAGAAGAATATGGAAAAGATGTGAGTGTGAGCGTGAGTGAGTGTGAGTGTGTGTGTGTGTGTGTGTGTGTGTGTGTGTGTGTGTGTGTGTGTGTGTGTGTGTGCGCGCGCACGTGTGTGTGTGTATGTGCGCGTGTGTATGTATGTGTTTGGGGGTGTGTGTGAGAGAGTATTCACCTATGCAGAAGCTACAACACTACAATGTAAAGAGAGAAACATCAAAGCACAAGAATAAGAAAAATCATTTGTGTAGAAAAGAAAAGAGAAGAGAGAAAAATTTAGAGATTTCATTGTATATAATTTTAAATGTATTCATTTGATCTTCATCTTGTTTTTTATCTGCTTATTCGAGAAGCAACCTTTCTAAACACAAAATTATTCTTAACCTTGGTTAAGTCCTTGAGTGACTAGTGTTATTCAGAATACTCAAGAAGTCATAGAAAATTTGTCTTTGAGTTGGTTCCTTAAAAGACTAGGGTATAATCCGGATTTATCAAGAAAACATTGACGGTTAGTCTTTGTTATTATAACCATTTTGATTATTGGATTAAGTCTTTTCTAAGGAAAAATCACTCAGGTGGGTGGACTAGATGTAGTCTAGTTAACGGTTAACCATGACAAAAATACTTGTGTTCGTATCTTTATCTTTATCATTGTTATTTTATACATTGGGTGGTACAAAGTTTTAAATCTATAAACCCAATTCAACCCCTCCCCCTTTCTTGTGTTTCTTAAACCTTCAGCTTCATCTCCTGTGCGAGTTGGATATCGAATGTTGGAGATCATAAATCTACAACTGCATGATTATTTAGACTAACTGGGGTGCAATTTCTTAAAAGAGCAAGAAACAAATGTGTATCACTCTCTCAGCTATGGAAAAGAGTTTGTGGCTCTTTCTTCCGATGGACAAGAAGCTTTATGGTTGAGTGACCTTGTATTGGAAGTTCTATTTCCTAAAGAAAATGTTTCAAATATGTTGATACATTGCGATGGTCAAGTTACTTTAACTAGAGCATACATAGAAGTGTATAATGAAAAGTATAGACACATAGGTCTTAGATATTCCTTCATGAGAAAATTGATTAAGGATGAAATCATTTCACTCACATATATATGTTCAACCTATAATTTAGCTTGTCCATTTACTATACCACTGGTTAGAGATATAGTAAATACTACCTCGAGATGTATGGGATAGAAACTTCTTGAGTAAGAGATTCAACAACATAACCAAACCAAACTAATGTTAAGAAAACATTAACCTCAAGATTCTATGGGTAACAACAAGCCATTGATTTGGATGTTTATACACCACTTTGTAATAATGTTAACTATTGTATTTGGAGGTTTTAGTTTTTGAAACTCTTAATGAAATTCAATGTTGATAATATGTATATCAATTAAAGTAGATACAATACGAAATTCACCTATGTGAATTTTGAGATTGTGCCATCTCAAAGTGAGAATTAGAGTTTCCCTTACGATAAATTCACGAAACAAGAAAAGTGTATGTCATAACTAGTGTTAGGCGAGATATGAAGACGAATAACTATTAATGAGTGTGTGTAGGTAACACCAGTATAATCACAAGGAATAAAAAATTTACAATATTGCTACCAAAAATACTAATTAGATTTTATGTTGTCCTTACTAAGGTTAAGTTCAAATCGAAAGATACTTAATTTTATTACCAATTTTTGTTTCCTTTTCTAGGATTGGTGTTGTTATTATTAAAACAAGTGGGGTATTGTTGTAATTAAGAGCAATCATAAATTACCATTGGTGTGTTCCAAAATGATAAGAAAATTGCAAGTGAGTAAATGGACATTCAATGCATGGGAAATAGTCCCACATAGAAAGTTAAACTCACTTTAATACTCCTTATAAAGATTTACATTTATTAACTCAACAAAGGAATGGACGAGTCTGATGGTCTCAAGTCTTATGCCATTTTCACCTCCACATTCCTCCTCGAAGGTGTTGCCACCGAAGACACTGGCTTGGGCTCTGGGACTGGGTGTGTGGGCATAAAGGCCCTAGTGGTGGATTTTAGGAAGCACTTATGCACGACGCATCAGAGCAATCTGACTACTTACAATATTATACGACGGTGTTCAGGTGGCTCGCGTTCGTCCAACTTGTGAGGGCAAGCTACCACACATGGTTGTGGTCGTTGCTCCAAAGTTTGATAGTCGTTGCTTCAATTTGTTATGTTTTGAATTCGAAAATAGGTGGATTGTTGAAATATTTGGTAAAAGGTGAAAAGTTGCAAAACTTATTGTGAAATGTTACGAAAAAGGCGTGTTTCATCAAGAGTCGCACATTGTGAAACAAAACTACTTTGCCTATAAATAGACCATTTCATATTCAAAAAGTTCACAATAACATAAACCTATCTTGCTCATATAAAATTTTAGATTTCCATCTTTCATGAATTCGAGTTTTCATCTACCTTATACAAATTTAAATACAAACTAAATTATCCTAGATATTCATATGTGTTGACTCTAAGACATTTTAAAAATTGAAATACTATTAAAAAAATAATTAAATTCACGATTCAAGCTGGATAACTAATCATCTTACAAAATTTATCTAACATGAAATTAATTTATGGAAGGTTAAGGATAGTTTATATGTGAGAGCATGTTATTAGGTTATCTTCCACTATTAGCCTACGTATTTCAATGAAACTCAAAATAATAAAAATCTGTTTTTTCAGTGGTTGTAGTGGTTACAAATTGCAGATCAAGTCTCACATAACCATTAATTCCTTATTGTAACTAAGAAAGACACAAATTATTTTCTCCTTGGATCAAAGTTAAGTATTTTGCGCGGCTAAGGTGGTGGAATAACATAGTCATCCAAAAGTTAAAAGAGTGGTTAAATTATGAACAACTTCTTACGATATTTCGTAAGAAGACTCAAAGTCATTCCCGAGATTTTGAGTATCCAGTCAAAATTATGAATTTAGTGTCCTTTTCTTAATTCATAATTTTTGACCAGATTTATAAGTCATATAATTATAAATATATAATTGTAAAAAAAAAAAACATAACATTAATATTGAAATTTTTTACACCAAATCAAAACTACAATAAAATTATGACAAAAGTAGTTATAATGTATCTATCAATCCGGACATGTATCACTAGCATTCCAATTTCCACACTAGCTGCAACCTTCAGCCATAAATATTTGAATATCATTCTCCTAACATTTTTTGCTGCAAAATCACCAACAATCCGATCAAAATCAAGATTCTTTAAAAATTCATCTTTAATTAAAATCAAGGTAAGACTATTTAATCTAATCTACAACATTTTCGATCGTAGATAAGATTTTAAAATTTTGATTTTGAAAAACTCCTCTCAGCTGATGCAACAGTAACATAAATAGTTAATATTATTCTATAAGTTATGCATGCATTAGGAAAACAATTGAATGTCTTAAGAGAACTCAATATCATAAAACTAGATTTTGGTTCAACTGTTAAAATCTCTCCAATGACTTTTAATTTTTCATATAAAATCTCACCATCAAGATCATAAGAATTTCAATGTTTCAAATAAGTTTCAAGATTTATGCCTGACAATTTCAAGTTCTCATCAGAAAATGACTTAAGTCTTTCAATGTTAAACAAAAATCCAAAAATATTCTCATATGTGTTATATTATTCAAATATTATATTAAGTGAGCCAATTGCTTGATCTACAATGCATAAACACCTAATTTTTTATTGTTGACTTGGCTCAAAACCTCTACTAGATGCCCCCGCACTGCGACCAAAACAAACATACGCCTGTACTGTAGACACAAAAATGTATCAACATATGAAGTATGGATTAATAAAGAAACAAATAAACTAAACTACAAAACGTGTACAATATCATAATGTAACAAATTGATAAAACTACAACCAACAGGACCGATAAAGAAATTATACTCACATAGCTGATAAAGGATCTCCTCAAATGTAGATATAATACAAGGAACGAAAGAGGCAGGTAGTTCAAGAGTTTTTTCTGCCATAATGTTAAAATTTTAAACGTCATTTTCACTAATTTTAGGTTTTCTATTTTTATAGTGTGAATCACATTTATGAGAAGTTTTTTTTACACAATTTATAAGAATGTTTTTTGTACAAAATGAGAATGATTTTAATATCTTAAAAAATATATATTTATTATTATTATTATTATATATGATATGTCATATGTATTTCAATCTAAGATTAATTTTTTAATTAGATATTAAACTTATCAATATATATATATATATATATATATATATATATATATATATATATATATATATATATATATATATATATATATATATATATATATATATATATATATATATATATATATATATATATATAAATTAATACCCCTAAAAAGTTGGTATCCTATGTCACCGCTCCTCCCGAACACTTTTCGGAACCTTAGACGAGACTTGTCGTTAAAATCTTTGGTCAGAGTTATGTTTATTAGATATTATGCATGTTGAACTGCATAGTGCCAATATACCTTAGACAAAGTAGATTTAAATATCAATTCAAAGTATGTTGGCGTCTTGTCTTTACTATAGCATTTTGGGGTACACAAATTATTTTATTCATTATATTTTTTATGCATAATACAACACCCTCTACAATGTAAGCGAGTTTCGCTTTATCTTCCTGTATTATTTATTTTTTTTATTCTCCCTGTAATATATTTTTGTTTGTTTTACCCTAAGCGTGTAATTTGAACACTGAATCTGGGGTAAAAAAAATTACACGGGATAACTTTGACGTTTTTGGGGAAAAACACATAGGATTTTAACATTTAAGGAGGTGATTCAAAAAAAAAAAATTATAGGAGAGTAAACCGAAACTTGCCTACATTACAGGGGCGGTGGATATTTAACCCTAAAATAAATTCAATAATAATTCTAGTCTATTATCACTTCTAATTGCTTTTACATTTCTATCAAAATAAATTTATACAATATTGCAAAATCTATGATAAAATCAAGAACTTTCAACGTAGATTTAATCTTTGCTATCCATAAATGTATAGTACGAGGTTCTATTATAGTTAAGAAATATTTAAAATCATGCACTATATTAAGTAGATAATGGACCAAAAATATCTTAGAGTATAAAGAGAAACAAAATCTTTGCATTTCAATCAATATTTTAAAAATCGGACCGGAGATCGAACTAGTAAAACTTACGGTTTAAGGTTCAATTGATTAAACCAGTTGAACCTACGGTCGAACCGTTTATTAAATAAACTAATAATATGAAACTAAATTTTATAGATATGTCACACATAATTATATGCTCACAACTTAATAAAATAAATATTTCAAACATCCATTACAAATTTAATACAACAATATCGATAATACATAACATAACATAGTTCTACACTTTATTTCAACCATCATTTAAGAATATTTTGACCAAAGTAAAGAATTACAATAAAATAAATTAAACAAATTTAAACCAAAATTAAAATAATAGAATATAATAACTAAAATAAAGTTCAAATAATTAAGAATACCTAAATTAAATAAGACATAATATCAAAATATAAACAAAAACTCTATCAAAAATGGTAACAAAAATTCCATCAAACTCTATCAAAAACTCTCTATCCAAGATGCTTCACAATTTTTTTACAAGAATAATCACAAAAACTCTAAGCGAGCCTAGTATTAATACTTAATCAAAAATACACCCAGGGCAAGTCATACCAATTAATCAACAAAATTGAACCAGATTAGTCACGATAATTAATCTAAACAAACATGAACATAAATCAAAACTAATCATGGTCATTAATAAAAAATTAATCATAAAAAACTAAACCAAAATCAGCCATGAGTATTAATGCAAAACACTCCATGAATATTAATGCAAAATAGTCCATGTACAAATGCAAATGAGCCCTGACATTCTGATCCAAAACAAACCATGAAAGGAAAATAATAATAGAGAATTTCTTACTGCGCCCTTGGGATTCTTACATGTGTTTTTCCAAAAATGTCCCCTGTTTCCGGAGATGTATCTCCAGACGCACTTTTTTCAATTTATTTTATTTTATTATGTAGATGCATCTACGGAAGACTTCCTTATTCATATTTACGAAAAAACCCAGAAACACGATACCATAAAATCAACATTGCAATAATAAAATCAACATTCATAAAATAAAATTTGCGTTACATTGATGATTTTGACAGAAATTTAAATATTACATTTCAATAGCCCGGTGGACACCTGCACATCTCTAAGATGTCATCGACCGTTCTTCGGATCGTCGCCTCCAACTCGAGCGAAATCTTCTCTTCGAAATCGAAATACGTTCACCACATCGCTCTAAAGTCGTCTTGATTCTTGAGCTCAAACTTGTTGTAAACAACGTTGCCGTCGTTGTCAACTGAAGGTGAATGATATTCAAGCTTCACAATCTTTCGTTTGTCATTGTAAGATAGACGATATTGGATCTCGTCTATGATATCAGCGAGGGGGTGAGATCCATAAGCTTGAACATCCTCCCGGGTGTTTTGTCGTTGGAAAAGGAGACACTTGCGACATACCAATAGATCTTGATTTCAAACAATTGAGAAATTTTGCATGTTTGTGAAAGATAACAAATGAAACCCCAAATTTATAGAAAACCTAGGTGAATATGGATCAACCATTTTCTGTCAAACTTGTTTTCGGAGCTATATCCACAGAACGACCCTATAATTATTGGTTCCGGATATGCATCTCCGGAACTTCCACTGAAACTGCATAATTAAGAACCTTCCATAGATACATATCTGGAAGTTTACCTGCTACATTTTTAAAGCAGAACTCAATATAGAAGGACATCAGAATAGACAAATAAAAGACATATGTGCAAAAATAAGCATGAAAATAAAATGTGATTATTTTGCATTTCAAAAATTTACAATTAGTCGTCCGATTATACAATGATTCAAAACAAGTGTCGCCGACTAAATCTATTGGTGGTACCCCTTTGAAAATTTCTGCATTCGATTCCTTTTCAATGTTGTTCAATCTTTCGTATTCGTGTATCCTTTCAACAAAATGATTCGGCCACGTCTCGGCATTTGGGGTTGAATGAGTCGCGCATTCTGGTGATGTAGGTGGTATGGGGCATCCCGACTTCAAATAAACTTGTACAAAATGTCTTGATTTTGCAAGCCATCCAATACACTTGATGTGATCATTTGGATTTTGAAGTGGTGTGATGCGGAGTGGAAAAAAGGTTTCCAAAAACCTGTATCGTGTCAAGTCAACACACACCCTATCATATGCACATGCAAAGATGACCCGTATCAGGGAATGTCATCCATTTCAACACCGGTATCAGACCACTCATGCAAGGAACAAAAGATTCATAAACCCCATCAAATTTTTCTTTCTTTCCATACAACCGTGTATACGATTTTTTATGCGTCTTAAACTCTTGGATTAGTTGATGACGGATAAGAACATAACTATCCTCTCCTTTACCAAGCAAATCCGAAATGGCTCGGTAACTGCAATTATCATCCCCTTCAACATTGACGATACAATCGATGTATTCGTGCATAAAAATTGGCATCTCGTCGATGAATGGAATTTTTGGTGGAATCGGGTTCGGAGGCGGTTTGCTTATGCGGGCTCCTTTCATGATACTTTTTTGAGATTTAGGAGTCAGTGAGTCTGTTCTCCGTGAAAATTGGCGAACAACCGATGGTCTTACAATTCAAAAAGATCTGTTTTACTTGCAGGATCAACTACACAAATCCTAGGACATGTGCTAATTGATCTTAAATAAAGTTTATAAAAACTATGAAGACTTCGACAGAGTTCATGATGAAGCAACTTATCTCAAATGTAAATGAATTTAGGTGACAAGAAGTAAAATTGAAGTATCGGTAAATGATGAAGACAAGAACTTGCATAAAGAAAGAATAAATTCTTAAAGAAAGAGATTTATTAAACTGCATTGAAATGAAAAGTTGGTGTTAAATCAACGTACATTCTTACAAACTCGTTTCTCTCAATACACGGGTACTTGGAGTATACTGAAGAATTTGTACACAATTGAACACACAAATCCTAACACTAAGACCTTCTATTTATAATAATAAAAAATAACTGCCATTAACGGCTACAAACAAAATCGAGACAAGTGTCTCTATGCATGCCTTCAAATCCTAGAAGCGCTCCAAGTGTCTCCTTTAAGGAATAGATGAAAACAGACTTTCCCTCTTTTATTTGAATTCAAATGATCTTGTCGAAATACCCTTAGTGACACCTCTCTCGAGTCAAATCTTCCAATTGTTGAGAAATATCTCTAAGTCTATAACATAGATTCTTTTGGCGAAAGGACGCATTCGACTCTCATTCCAAAATATGGCTCCAGTCGAAGTAATTACATTTCTTCAGGAACTCTATTTCCTACTTTTAATTCCATTCAGACGTCGAAATTAAGAGCCAACAAATTGTCCCCCAAAAACGTCGTTTTTGACATTAATGAAGAAAAAGACATTTTTTGATAGTATCATTCGACGCCTCGAACGACTTTTGCAGGTTTTTGATGTCTCTTACTATTCCAAAAACTCATGACGTCATGATCATCATATCAATTTTTGAAAAACGTCTCATAAAAGCATGCCACAATCTCTAGCCATCATCACGATTCCTAGATCCTAGGAAATCGTGCACTAGGCATTAACTGCCCACGTTTCATCAAACGGTCCTTGTGGGACATGTGTCCCACTAAGTATCAGCTCTTTAATGCTGATTTGAGGTCCTTTGAACTCCCATGAACTTATCAATTGTTCCAAACTTAATCATTTTAGCTTTTACACTCCTAAAAAATCTTCAAACACTCTTCTTCCCTCTACACTTTCCAAACTTCCAAACAAAACCCAAATTCTATTAAAATCTTAACAATGGCATCTTCAACCACCAATATTAAAGATTCCAAGAAAAGCCACAAATCTAAAGACCTAAAGAAGATTTCCCAACCTCCCCCTTTGACACACTGTCAGCACCAATGATGATGGAAAACCAACAGTTCCTCCTCGAACCACTTGAGGAAGAAAAAAGGAAGATATATGAATCTCAAGTACTTATTCCCCTTATTGTTTATGGTAAAATACATGCACTAGGTAGTTCTTTGCCTTCTCTTAGTTTTGGTCATAATAAATCTAGGGAGTTTTCCCCCTCTTACCATAAATCAAAACCCATATGTCATGCAAACAAAACTAGGGTTGAGAAAACTTCTTCTGATGCAGTAGTATTGAACAACATAGATTTGAGTTATATGAACAATAGTTTTAGAGTTTTTAGAACAACCCCTCTTTCAAAGAATCTGACGATTATATGAACTGGCTAGCGAGAATAGAGAAAGTCAAATCCAAAACCTGGAAGAACCTGGGAATCTATGACTTGATTATGCTATCAAAAACAAGTCTTGATTATTGTTAGACTATGTTGATTTCTTCCTTGTACTTTTGGGACAACACCCACTATACTTTCCATCTCCCTTGTGGGATGATGACCCTCTACATTCTTTGACATAACCGCTATCACATGGCTTAAACCCACTGGAAACCCTTATGATTCCGACCTAGAATCCAATGATTCCATAGGTTTTTCATATGCCAAAGCTACATACTCTCACTTCATAACACACTTCTTTGACAAAACAACTGATGATGTTTCTGATCGAGAACACATAGCTTTTTAATTGTATGGCTATCCCACTGTGTCTTTTGCTCAAAGTCCCTTCAAGTAGCTAGGAGATACTTAACCCTGGCCACTCAACTTCACAAAGGCCATGATATCTTCCTAACTGAGATGATCTTAGGGAATCTCTATGAGTCTCTAAGTAAAGGAGTAGCCCAACTTAAAGACTTACGAGAAAAAGGAATCCTTTTGTTGTTTGGTCCCTTCTAGTTGTTACAACTCTGACTAAATGCCCCATTCGAAGCTAGCCTTCCCAATAAAAATCCAATCGATGATACTGCTGAAGACATCAAGAATAGGAGAGTCTAAAGGACTCACTTAGTCCAACTCACTCCCAACGAAGAAGGATAAACCCTCAGGATAACGTTCTTAAGTTATCTCATGATGTTTGCCAAACGTCATGAGTTCACATCAAACATGGCTTCATTTGCTGCAAGGAAATATGGTCCTGAGTGGTTCACCAGACCTTTCCCAACCCCAACCAAGGATCAAGAAGCAGAATCCTTACAAATCTGGGAGGCTTTGCTGATTCCAAGGTTGCTAACGCTTCGACTGAATCTATCAAAGTGTTAAGTGGCTTTGGTTATTTACCAACCAAATTTGGTGGCTCGACAGTTTGGTATGGTCCAAGCTCTTCCCAAGTGTCTCTTTGAAAAGAAAGGTGTCCTTCTGCTTCATCATGTGAAGTATACTGAAGAGATGACTTCAACGCAACTTTATCTCTACTCCAATAAGGCTAAACTCATCCCCACTGGTTTTGAACCGTGTTCCTTTTACACCCCAGAATTCATCCACTGGTGGTTAACATACTATGCAGAGGAGTTCTTCTATGAAAAGAAGAATTCAACCACTGGTATTTCTTTTTTTTAATCATTCCTCCAATGGTGGCGACTAAGCAACCTCTAGACAATTTCAAAGGTCCTCTTCATATCGGTATCAAGGATGTTCGCATCGAATCGAAATATATGAAGGTGTGGGATGAGAGGTTTTCGAACTACATTTCCCCTATTTGATTTTTTATCATCTTACTTGTATTGTTCTAGTTTAAATTTCAGCTATCAAGGTTTCCCCCAAAAATAAGAAACAGATCGAAAAAAAGACAGAAGAAAGTAGTCAAGTTGCTAAGGTAAATCTTTTACTTAATTCTTCTTTACTATAAAATATCATGTTGTCTGATACTTTAACTCTTTTCTCCTCAGAGCTCTCGAAGGCAACCCCTCACTCCAAAGAAACAAAAATCGAGAGGAGCTTCCAGCCAAATCATAATTGAGTCAGATGAGGAAGACCAATCTCCTCCTGAAGAACAGACCCTGAAAAGGAGGAGGAAGCAGATAAAAATAACTAAAGCCTTCAATCAACCGAAATCAAAGGTTGGCAAACTCTCGACAAAAGCGTCCCCTGCTTGCAACGCAGCGCAAACTGAGTGTGACAACTCTAGCCCTGAGGATGATGATCCCAAGGTAAATACTTTTCCCAAAACCTTGCGATTTCTTCACCATTTATCCCTCTAATTCTTTGGCTTTTCTCTTTTCAGGTTACCACCGACATCAGAGGTCAATCCATGGTGCAGCAGATTTTTCCAACAACCAGCAATAACCCTAGCTATCATCCAACAACTCCTTCTGGGGCTTCTGCGAAAGGCTCCACAAAAGTCTCAGAGGAAGGAATCTAATCTACAGGTGCTCCCAAGAAGACGCCATTCATTAATATGGTGGAATTTCCTTATGCCGAAGTAACCATTCCAAAAGAGGACTTGGTCGAGAGAGAAATTGTTGATCTTTCAGGGGACACTGTGATGCCCAATATAGAGCAAACTTCTGAGGGTTATCTTGAGGAGCAACAAAGCGAAGATGACAAGCTTGTTGAAGATGAAGAAGAAAAAGAGGAAGAAGACGAAAAAGAAGAAGAAGAAGAAAATGAAGAAGAAGAAGAAGAATAAGAAGAAGAGGGAGAGCAATTTGCGTCTGAAACAAAAATTGAAGTGGAGGTTCTGGAAGACAATGTGAACCAAGAAAATCAATCCAAGGATCCTCCAACCACCGCTTCGAATGACACTCAATCGACCAGCCTTTCACACGAAGAGCTGGAATCTTTGAAAGTACAACGACCATTGGAGTATCTAAAAGCTATTCTCAGTTCCCAATACAGCTCTGGCGAAAAAAGCACTAGCACTTCGACCGCCTCAGGGAACCCTCTGACTGGGAAAACTGACAATGACTTTCTTATGAAAATAAAAGAAAAAATCTTTCCAGTGGACTTGTTTCAAATCCTGGAACAAGACGTTTCTATCAGTTTTGGTCTCAAGAAACTTCTGAACCAAATCAATGTCTTGGAAGTTTCCCCAGAAGTGGTTGATGTCATTATGGAACTGAACGTGATGATTAACCTTGTTGATGCTGATCTTAACCGCCTTAGAGACTTCTCGAGCAACCTTACCAAAAAAACTAGCAATCAAAAAGATGCATGGGAGGCTGTCTCGGCTTCTATTGAAAATGTTTCGACACTCGAGAAACTTTCTGAGCAGAATAAGAAGGAGGTCAAAAAATGTGACAAGAGAAATGTAGAATGGGATAGACAAATTGTCATTTTGCAAAACAAAATCTCTCAGGCCAAGCAACGCAAGACTAATCTGCTAAACTCTATCGAAGATGAAGTGGCAAAAGAGGTCCAAGCTGGCCTTCAACATCTTGAAAAAGCTCAACAACTTGGGAAAGACATTGAAGCTCTCTCGACCAACAAGACTCTTTGCGAACGCCGCCTGATGCTTCAAAAGTTGAAGTACGAAAAGATGAAAGAATCTCTTCCCTTCTAAAATTGTTTGCTAGCATTTTTCCTTCTTTTGCAAATCATGAATTTTGGCCGTTTATGGCCTTTTTCTGTAACGAATTAAGCCATTTTGGCACATTTATTTACCATATTAGATTTATTTTTCTGGCATGATTATTCTTTGGTTATCTTTATCTCTTGAAGTGCAAGCCTATATTCTTTTTCAAATATTTCCCATTTACCTTCAAGATTCTTTTATTTTTATCTAATTCTTCAATCTCATATACGCCATTAGAAAAGACTTGTATAACTTGAAAATGGCCTTCCCATTTAAGGGACCATTTACCTAGGGCTCTATCTTTTCGATCCATAGGCAAAATTACTTTCTAAACCAATTCTTCTGGCAAAAACATTTTAACCTTAACTTTCTTGTTATATGATTTCTCTACTATTTTCTTCTACCTTCTTAACAATTCCAAGGCATTAAGCATTTCTTCATCCAAATCAACCAACTCGTCCAACATCATGTTCCAATGGGATTCTGATGGAATCTCATGGTGCCTTTGGATCCTCGTTGACTGTAAGTAGATTTCCACTGGCAACACTGCTTCATGGCCAAATGTTAATCGAAACAGAGTTGTGTTGGTCGATTCTTTGGGAGAGGCTCGACATGCCCAAAACACTTGATCCAAAGTCTTGTGCCAATTTTTAGGCTTCTTCCCCACATGTTTCTTGATTATACCTATCACTATTTTGTTTGCTGCTTCGACCTAACCGTTAGCCTGAGCATAATAAGGTGCGGAAGTCAACAATTTGAAACCCATTTCCTTGGAGAAATCTTGCATCTTTCTACCAATAAAAATTGATCCTTGATCCGTTGTAATGGTTTCTGGGATTCCAAATCTATAAATAATATGTTTTTTTGATGAATTCGATTACATCTTCTTGGTCGATATTTGGAAAAGGTATAGCTCCGATCCATTTTGTAAAATAGTCAATACCTACCAAAATATACCTTTGATTTTTGGATGACGCTGGTCGAATTTCTCCAACCAAATCCAAAGCCTAGCCCCTAAAGGGCCATGGTTTAACTATGGAATGTAATTCACTCGCAGGAACATGTTGTATACCTGTGTGTACTTGGCACCCTTTAGCGAATTTGATACAGTCTTTTAATATGGTGGGCCAATACATGCCTTGTCGAAACAGCAACCATTTCATCTTATGGCCTATCTGGTGTGCGCCACATGCCCCACTATGGACATTCGAAAGGACTAAATATGTCTCTTATTCACTAAGGCACTTAAGTAAAACTCCCTCAGGAGTCTATTTAAACAACTCATTTCCCAAAAGAACATAACTTAAAGCACGATACCTGATTTTTTACTCTGTGAATGTCGTTGGATTTTGCAGATACTCCACTATTGGTTTCCTCTGATCTCCATCCATCAAACTATCTATTTAGAGGATTTGAAAATTCTCTTTATCAGCATACCCTAGCTTTGTTGTTTCCAAATCTGATGGGGACAATCTGGCTGACACAATTCCTCCTCTGACTTTGACTGCATCTTGTAATTTTTATTTCGAGATTTTATACCCTGAATCAATCTAGGCCAAATCATTAGCCACTTGATTCTCCAATCGAGGTATGTGTCGAATACTAACCATTTCAGTAATCGATTGGCTATTACAAAGTACATAATAAGATTTTCTTTAACGCATTTGTATTATTTTGTAATTTGTTTTATGACTAATTATGAGTCTCCTAGTATTTCGACTTGAGTTGCCACTAATTATAACAATATCTCAAGTCCGGCTATTAAAGCCTCATATCTAACCTTATTATTCAAACAGAGACCTTTGACTTTATACTTGAATCTTGTTGGAATTTTGTCGGGAGAAATGATCAACACTCCTACACCGGTTCCATCTCTATGACTAGAGCCAACGAAATATAATTTCCAAGGCTCAAGTTCGAGATAGGTTATGTTATTTTCATTTATTGAGTGGTCGACTATAAAGTCTGCTACCACTTGTCCTTTAACAGTCTTTAAAGGCATATATGTTAATGAATATTCAGTCAAAACTAACGCCCATTTACCAATTCGACTATGCAAAATTGGTTTGGACAACATATGTTTAATGATATCAAAATGGGACAAAACATAAACATCAACTGATTTTATATAATGTTATAACTTTGTAAAAGAGAAATACAAGCATAAACACAAATTTTCAACTATGTTATACCTAGTTTCTGCATCATTTAAAACTCTACTAAGGTAGTAAATGGCTCTTTCGATGCCATTTTCATCCTCTTGAGTGAACATGCTCCCTAAGGTTTTATCTGACGCAGATATATATAACCGCATGCTCCTATTCTTACAAGGTGGTGACAGAATTGGAGGATGACTCAAGTAATCCTTGATTTTGTCGAATGCTTCTTGTTGAGGTTTCCCTTATTCGAACCCTTCCTTGTTGAGTCGAAGTGGAGGTGAGAAGGCTTGAGTCTTTCTGCTGAGATTCGATATGAATCTCCTCAAGAAGTTAATCATGCCTAGCAGTGACTGTAATTCCTTCTTTGTCGATGGTGCTTTCGCCTCCATTATGGCCTTGGTCTTATTCTGGTTTATTTTGACTCCCTTTTTGTGGACCATAAAGCCTAAGAAATCTCTCTCCTGCACACATAAATCACATTTGAGAGGATTCATTTTTACACCATGCCTTCTCATCCTTTCAAAAGATTGTCGAAGATGGTCAATATGATTATTCCCTGAGGTAGACTTAACAATAATATCATTAATGTATATTTTCATAAAATTCTCTATATAATCATGGAAGATCGAATTCATTTCCCTTTGATACATTGCCCCAGCATTTTTTAAACCAAAAGGCATCACTACCTATTCGTAAGTGCCTAAGGCCCCAGGGCATCGAAAGGCTGTCTTCGAGACATCCTCTTCGGCAATAAAAAATTGATTATATCCCGAATACCCATCAAGCATACTAAGGTATTTTGGCCTGCGACAAAATCGACTAACATTTCTGCCACGGGCATTGGATATTCGTCTTTTGGATTTGCAGCATTTAAATCTCTAAAATCTATGCATACCCTCAAAGAACCATTCTTTTTAATAACAGGCACAATATTTGCTAACCATTTGACATACCTGGCTGTGCGAATGAATTTACATCAGAGAAGCCTTTTGACCTCCTCTTTGATCTTTGAGAGAATTGTCGGTGCAAACCGCCTTGGATTCTGCTTGATGGGCTTCTTTCCAGGCTTGATTGGAAACTTCAGTTCGAGAATATCTCTTCTTAAACTAGGCATCTCATCATAATCCCACGCGAAACAGTCTTTAAACTCCTTCAATAGTTGGATTACTTCGACCTTGAGTTGTGAGATGATGTTGGCACTTATGTATGTTGGTCTCTTTTTTGCCCCCTCTCATAGATCCATTTCTTGATGCGGATCTTGCGCTAGCATCTTGATGTTGGCTGCCAATGGATCCTTCTTGAAACCCAAAGGCTCGTCATCATAGATTGCATAGAGCCTCTGGCCTTGTTGTTTCTCTTTAACCTTATCAGGAGTTTCTGGATCAAAGTCCTTAGCAGGACCCTCTTTGTGTAAATCTTGGTTGGCTTCTACAACCATATTTTCCATTTCATCCTTTAAGACCGTTTGTAACTTATTTTTGGCTATGTAAGCCAAAATCTTTTTTAGCACCTCAAATTCAGTCATCACCGAATACGCTTCCCTAACATGTTGGGGTTATCTCAGATACACCAGGGTATGGTAGGTTTTCGTCTCCTACCACCTCTCTATCCCATTGAAAACCCTGGACGGGGTGCAGATACAACGAACAATAAACTTCGTCATTTGGGGTGAAAGCAAAATTGGACGGATTGCATGGAGCAATATTGGCAAAGTGTTTGTTGAAACTGCGTCGATCGACTTTATTGATTAGGGCCTTAACATAACCTTGATCTGCCTCAATATTTTCAAAAATGTCGGCTGGTCGCCATATCATGATTCTATGGTGCATGGAAGATGGTACAACCCTAACTCCATGTATCCACTCTCGACCCAACAACAAGTTATAGTTGGCCTTCATTTAGACAACCATAAAAATAGTAGGTCTTGTAACGGCCCCCACCGTCAGATCAAATTCTATGACACCCAGAGTGGTGCCCACCTTTCCCTCGTAATTTAAGAGCACCATGTTGTATGGCTTAATATCTGTGTCGTACTTGTTGATTCTCCTCAGCATAAAGTGCGGCATTAGATTCACCGTAGCTCCACAGTCCACCAGAATTTTGTTGACCACGACGTTCTCCACCTTTCTGGTAATAAATAGAGGCTTAAGATGACTCTCCATCGCCTCATCTGGTCGTTCGAAGATTGCATTCTGCTCTTCGACACAACCATTATTCATCACATAGTAGCACACTAGCTTGTGTACCGCTATATTTGCTTCTGTATACATATCTAAATCTTCGACCTCGATTATCTAGTCGAATTCTCTGGGCAGAACCGATACCATATTTACTATGATATCTAAAGAGGTTTCTGACCCAGAGTCGAAATTATCCGTAAGCATTTCGTCTTCCTCAATTTCTCGATCATGCTTCTCCTTAGCCTCTTCTCCCTGGGCATCAAACAGTTTTCTCCCCACAGGTAACTTGTCGGAAGGCTTCAGTTCCTCCTTTTTCTCTTTCATAGCAGGTAGGTTGGTGCTAGATTCAACCTTAGCTCAAGCCTCTCTTTGAGCCTTCCTCCTGCGTTGTTCCCTTCTCCACTAGGATCGAGACATTGGATTTTCTCCCTTGTAGTTTTCTGAGATATAGGCCATTTTCTTCGAAGCCTAGAATTCCTTATGGTAAGCCATTGATGATCCCTTGTCGACGTCGAATTTTTGCCATTTTTTTGTCCCTGCTATTTTCCCTCAACTGGCTTCATCCAACTTCCCTTGGAAGCCTCCACCATTGGTTTGAATGTAGATGGCTTAACTCCTGACACCCTCTGTTTAGTTTTGTCTTGCCTGGAAGAAGATCTTATTTCGAAACCTCGTTGCCCATAGGAGGCCCTCTGCTCGCGCCTCTCTTTTTCCTTTCTTATGCCTTCTATGTTGCATGCCTCCTTTTTATCAAACACATCACTGCACCTTAGGCACAACATAACTTCAGTTTTTTTTCTGGCACATGTGAAGAAAGTCTATGAGGCTTTCCATCTTTTCTGGGTAAGCCACTTTGTTGTATTCTTCTTGTCGATGCTCCCCGTCGACTTCCACGGGGGTTACCTGTGAGACCCCCACCATGTTGATGTCCATGTTGACATCATCAGCAATGTCTAACTTGCAGACTTGCATTTGAAGACCATCAGCGGCCTTTTCCATTCGAACGAAACCATCAGCGATTTCCTTCGTTATTATCATAAGGTTGGAGTCCTCAACAACTCCTTTGACGAAGCCATCAGTAACTTTGCTGTCAAAAATGTCAGTAGTTTCTTGGATGAAGCCTTCAGTGGCTTCACGAACAAAATTTGTCATAAATTTATAGTCAAGCTCTTCAGTAACCTGGACCAAAACAACTTTATTAATGAAGTCCTCGGTGACTTCAACCATGTTGACTGCATTTTCGAAACCTTCAGCGAATTCGACCGTGTTAACCTCTTTTGGCTCAGTATAGTGAGCTTCAGCAATTTGTAGAGGATTAACGTCAACCTTCATCTGGTTTTTAGGCTTCTCCCCGAATTTTAGCCTTCCCTCTTGGATAGAATTTTGAACAAGATCCCTGAAAAGAAAACATTGAGAGGTTTTATGGCCCAAAAAATTATGGTATTTGCAAAATCCTTTTTTCTTTCTTTGATCTAAAGGGGGCATTTTAGCACCTAGAGGTACTATAATTTGCCCATCTTTAACTAACAAATCGAAGATTTCGTCACATTTTGTGACATCAAATGTATAAGTTTTCTTGGAAAATCTATCATTCTTTTTTAATTCAATAGGGTTCTTCCCATTTGAAGGTGCTAAAACCTTGCAAGAATAGGGTGAACTCTTTTTCAATTCAGTGAGATTTACTTCATTCTCAGCGAAACTCATAGGCTCACTGTAAGGCCCTTCGTCATCTTCGTTAAATTCGACATAGGCTATTCTTTTATTTTTATTTACCCTAACCTTTTCTTCTCTCAAACATTCTAATTGTCGAACCCTATCGGCCAACTGGGCCATATCCCTCAGGTATTGAGTATCTAATTTCTTCCCGATGGAATAATCTAGGCCACCAGCAGCCATTTCGACTAACTCATGTTCTGGTATTTGTGTGAAACACCTTGCTTTGAGAAGTCGAAACCTATTCAAATAATCATCAATTAGCTCAGTAAACTTTCATTTTATACTAGTCAATTCCTTCAAACTAATCTTTGTTTGTCCCATGTAGAACTGTTCATGGAATAAATGTTCTAACTGGGCCCAATTGTGAATCGAATTTGGAGGTAGGGTTATGAACCAAGTGAAAGCGTTTTTTGTAAGAGAACTTGGAAAATACTTGACCCTAATATTATCATCATTCAAAATATCTCCTGCTTCTATCAAATACCTAGTCATATGTTCGATAGTAGACTCAGTAGTATCCCCAAAAAACTTAGTAAAGGAACCTTTGTTCTTGGGGGTAAATTTGACTGAAGGATGTACTCAGATAACGGTGATGTATAATTTTGCCGTCGAAGGCCAAAATTTACTCTATTGCGTGCCATGATTCTTTCGACCAAGGAAGCCAAATTATTGTCTGCTGCTCGGTTGTTACATCGAACTTGTTGTATAGCGTTTTCAGCATCTTGGTTCCTATTTACCACAACTACCATTGGTTCTTCTTCTCTAGGAACTTGTGGTTGGTTCCTAGGGGTTCGACTCTAGGTCGTTCGATCATTCCCTGGTTGTTTTGATTTGCCTGGGGTATATTTCCCGGATTTTGTTGAATTTGGTTAATGGTGGAGTCTTTGTTGAAGACTACCCCTTGGTTTTCTATCATATACTCCCCATGTGGTTGTCGAGGGGGATTTAATACACCAAAGAATTATACAAGGTGCGTCATTTCCCCTGTTGATTGTTGATTAGTGTGGGTATTATTCTGAATAAGGGGCTGAAAAATTTCCCCCATAGTTTGAGACATCATTTGAACCATTTGATGGTTACTTCCGTCCATCTGTTGTCTCAAATAAGATGCAGATCTGGTTGTCAAACTTGGCATCTGGGCTGAATACCCTCCTAAATTTTGACTATTTCGACCCATATTTACCCCAGAGCCAGATCTCTATAATGATGAAATCATTATAGGTTTTGTATATAATGGATGGGCGTTTTGTAAGTTTTCCATCATCGAAGTTGTCATTCCATAGGGTGGGTCTCGAGGCAAAGGCATTGAAAACCCAGGGGGAGGGATGCCTCTGAAGCCCCTATCGGCGGTTAGGTCTGTGGAGGACCCCTTGGCCCAATATAAGTCAGAATAGGTTGCGTATGGGAAATCGAATATGTGGGTATCAAACTTCCCATAAATGGTATTCCTTCAGAGACAGGTGCTGAGACCTTTAGTCCTCCTGTCGAAGATCCTATGGGTTATTCTATATTGTTATTCGGCATATCCTGAGGAATATTTAGCAGGTTTGAATTTTTCGCCATTCTCCTCCTATATCTCCTTCTTGTTCTATCTTCGTTAGCGGTGGCTACCTTACCACTTCTTAATAACATGCAATGGAGTTTCTTTCAAAGAAAAGGTTGACCACATAACTAATAATTTTTTTCCAAAAAAAAATTGAAACAATTTTCATGATCACTTAACATCGTCCCACTGGGCGTGCTAATTTGTTCGCTGTGAAAATTGGCGAACAACCGCTGGTCTTACAAATCAAAAAAGATCTATTTTATTTGCAGGATCAACCATACAAATCCTAGGACATGTGATGATTGATCTTAAATAAAGTTTATAAAAACTAAGAACACTTCAAAAGAGTTCATGATAAAGCAACTTATCTCAAATGTAAATGAATTTAGGTGACAAGAAGTAAAATCGAAGTACTGGTAAATGATGTAGACAAGAACTTTCATAAAGAAAGAATAAATTCTTAAAGAAATAGATTTATTAAATTGCATTGAAATGAAAAACTGGTGTTACATCAACGTACATTCTTACAAACTCGTTTCTCTCAATGCACGAGTACTTGGAGTATACTGAAGAGTTTGTACACAATTGAACACACAAATCCTAACACTAAGACCTGCTAGTTATAATAATAAAAAGTAACTGCCATTAACGGCTAGCAAACGAAATCGAGACAAGTGTCGTTATGCATGCCTTCGAATCCTAGAAGCGCTCCACATGTCTCCTTTAAGGATAGATGAAAACAAACTTTCCCTCTTTTATTTAATTCAAATTATCTTGTCTAAATATTCTTAGTGACACCTCTGTCGAATCAAATCTTCCAACTGTTGAGAAATATCTCTAAGTCTGTAACATAGATTCTCCTGGAGAAAAGACATCTTCGATTGTTATTCCAAAATATGGCTCTATTCAAAGTAATTAAATTTCTTCAGGAACTCTATTTCCTACTTTTAATTCCATTCACTCCGGCCTTCACCAATTTTCCCCCTTCGAACTCTACTTGTTTCGTCCCCACTGCGGGTTTAACCCGACTTCTCACATTCTTTGTTATGTGATATGACAAAGTAATGCATTAGAAGAAAGAAATACCTTTGCGACCACATTCGTCAACGCGGTATCGCGGTCGGTAAGTCTGTACCGAGACACGTAATTGTTATCATCCAACAATTTCAACAGTTGTTGCATCTCACTTCTATCTCCCCTAATCACATTGTTGGTGCGGTACCGAATGTTATGCACTTGCCTTATATTTGATATATTGTCGGGTTCCTTCTGTTTCAATGTGGCAAGTATATTTTTCGGTTGGACAAGATTAAAGATCATGTCACTAATACATGTGTTCTCTTCCGGCTTGAGCCGACACACACTAGGATGGCCTTGTAACTTTGAGCACAAATCATGGTTATGCAAACCACAAATAACACTAAATTTACACTTTTTGCTACTTAACATGTAACCAAGAAGCTTAAACAGACACTCACATTTTCTACTACCCGTGTCTTTTCTCTTAAATTTTCGGAGAGGAATTTGATATTTATTGCTTATTTCACACAATAAAGTAACAAAAGCATTTCTTCTTTCTGAACCATTATCCGATCTTTCTATAACCACACCAAAACTAAGTCTTGTTGCACTCCTACAAATCCATGTGAGCATGCTTTCACGATCATCAAAATCTTGCTTGTTATTAAAGTCAACACCGACATCTACCAACTTTACGATAACCCCTTGAAAATTTAGAGAAATATCGTTTGAAGGAACTAATTATTTTGAGATGTTATCGGGGTGCACCATATTTATTTGTAAACAATAAGAAAAAAAAGCAAAAATTACAAAGCTGCTGGAAAAAAACAAGCAGAAATATTCTAGAGATGTACATCCGGCTGTTCATCTTCAACACGTTTCGGAGGTACAACTGCGAAAGCAACGTCAATTTTTTTCCAAAAGATTGATGATTAATGTGAGCAATATAGTGGACAAAAAGGGATTTTTACCTGAAATTCTATCTTTACTTGCTCCTTGTGATTCGTTGCATAAAAAAGTTGGAGTTTTAGAGTGAAAATAATATTGATAGTATAGGGTTTTTTAGGTTGGTGAAGTGAGTATGGAATAAGAAAAGACAAAAATGGAGGAGTGATCATGCATGTTTAAAATATAGCAGAAACTTCCGGAGCTGTATCTACGGAACAATCTGGCGCTCAGACGTTCCGGAGATACAACTCTGAAAGTTTCCCTGCACTGATTTATTTTAAAGTTTCCTCAGTGTATACTAGTAGAAAATGCTTCCGTAGATGTAGCTCCGGAAACAATCAAATGTTTCCCTACACTGATTTATTCTTTAACGAATGCATGACATATGATTGTATGACCTAATGAGAAATGCAGATGAATACAAAGTAAAAACCAATTATGATTAAAAATAGAAGGACAAATTTTGAGATGCAACATATATCACAAGCACCATAATCTAAAACATGAGTGTAACTATACTTATTCCTATATTTCATCCTATTATTTGATAGATGCCATAATGTAAAATACCATAACATATCTATAGAAAATGTATTTACAAGACATGCTATAACAGATAGAAATAACATATAGAAATGTATTTTCTAACTCATTGATATTGTTCATTCAACCGGATAAGAAATTGAATAAATTTGTCCTCCATTTTAAACAATCTTGCATGTCTCAAGGCCAGACACACACGTGTATTTGGAAAAGTGTGTTATGGCATAAGCTTGTATTGATCTAATTCTTTTGCAAATTATGATAATTTCAAAACACTAAATTTTTTAGACGGTTATGTTTCATTTGAGATGGAAAAGTCAAGAAATTGAATAAAGTAAACATAATATTATGATGAATATGGTATTTGTCAATTAATTAGATGATTGTCTCTTTTAAATATGCTACTTTTAGTAATAATATTATCTTTAATTACTTTAAATTGTTTTAAAAATATTCGAACTTTTAATAGGATTTAATTTATTTATAAAATGTTAGATTTGTTGTAAAAAAACACAGATTTCATCCTTGTCATTTGAAGACTCTTTCACTTTGCTTCCTTGGTAAAACTTAAAAATATGTCTCTGTTTGAAAGGGATTCTCCCAGTAGCGGATCCAGAATTATTTTTAAGTGAGGAAAAATAATAATAATTAAAAAAATTACTGTTGTGAATCGGATACCTTAAAATTAAGTATAAACAGTTTCTTAATGATCAAGAAACATACAAGGGTTAGGGTTAATAAAGAAGAAAATAACAAGGATTGGTTATTAAACTGTTATTCTTTCCTTTATCTTAGAACAAGATTACAAGTATACAAGAATAACAAAATAACCTCTCTCTCTCTCTCTCTCTCTCTCTCTCTCTCTCTCTCTCTCTCTTGAAATTAGGATTTTATCTTCCTATTTTTCCTTATGACAAGATTGAGAAACTAGTATCCTATTTATAAGAAAAATAGCATACTAACCTAATGGGCTTTTTAACAATTACCCATTACAAGCTAACTTAGGGTACAAGCAAACTTAAACAATTGGGCTTACAAGTAAGGCCCAATTCAACATGCTAACAACCCTAACAATATTGACTAATGCATGTTAGAACAAACTTCGACTACAACACGCATTACTCGCGAACAGACTTCGACCATACTAGAGTTCGATCCAACATCTCACAAATCTCCACCTTAGATCTAACTCTATAACATCAAGAAACTAGCTTTCTTCATGCAGCTTTATTAACTGCATACAATTGAAAAACTTGCAACTGGGCAATGTCTTGGTGATCATATCAGCAGCATTATGATCTATCGAAAGCTTCAGCACTTGGACTTCTCCACGCTCGATTACCCCTCTGATGAAATGCAGCCTCACATCAATTTGCTTGGTTCGCTCATGATAGGCTGAATTCTTCGACAGGTGTGTTGCACTTTGATTATCACATTTAACAGTGATAACTCGAACTTGAAGTTTTAGCTCCTTTGCAAAACCTTCAAGCCACAATGATTCCTTCATAGCTTTAGTTAGGGAAATATACTCCACTTCAGTGGTTGATAAGGCAACGACTTTCTGAAGTGTTGCTTTCCAACTGATTGTTGTCCCAAACATAGTGAACACATATCCAGAGATAGATTTTTTGGAATTCATACAACCTGCATAATCAGAGTCGCCATATCCTTCGGTTGCTGCTTTACTATCTTCACCCAAGGCTCCACCATAAATTAGGACTCTATTCAGAGACCCATTAAGGTATCCACTTCAATGCTTGCCAGTGAGCTTTTCCAGGATTCGCCATGTACCTGCTTACAAGACTTACTGCATATGCTATGTCGGGTCTAGTACAGACCATAACATACATCAAAGAACCTACTATGTTAGCATATGAAGTGCTATTCATATAAGTTGTTTCAACATCAGTGCTGGGACATTGACCTATACTCAGCTTGAATTGAGGGTTTGTCGGAGTCAAAACAAGCTTTGAATTCGACATACCAACTTTTTTAGTACCTTCTGTAGGTATGCCTCTTGAGATAAGCATAATTTCGACTGCTTTCTATCTCTCCGGATGTCAATCCCAAGAATCCTGGACGCAACTCCCAGATTCTTCATGTCGAACTCTTTATTGAGTTCAGCCTTCACCCTTAATACCTCTTCGACATTGTTGCTTTCTATTAGAATATCATCCACATAAAGCAACAAAATAACAAATAAATTACCCGATCAAAATCTGAAGTAAACACAATGGTCGAACTGACTTCTGATGAAACTTATGTGTGCCATGAACTTGTCGAATCTCCTATTCTACTGTCGAGGAGATTGTTTTAGTCCATATAAAGATCTATTCAGTTTGCACACATAATCTTCCTTCCCCCTTTCGACATACCCTTCAGGTTGCCTCATCAAGATTATTTCATCTAGATCACCATGCAATAACGCAGTCTTCACATCCATTTGTTCCAGTTCAAGGATGAACTGGGCCACCATGGCAAGTAACATTTGAATGGATTTGTGCTTCACAACAAGAGAGAACACATCATTGAAGTCGATACCTTCTTTCTGAGTGAACCCCCTAAAAACCAATCTTGTCTTGTATCTCTTCGACACTACTCCTTCGATTCCTTCCTTAACTTTGAAAATCCATTTACAACTGACTAACCTGGCTCCAGCAGGTTTCTTGATCAGTTCCCAGGTGTTGTTATCATGAAGAGATTTCATCTCATCATCCATGGCCTTCATCCATTCAGTCTTCTTTCGACTCCTCATAACTTCCTTATAGTCTCTAGGTTCTTCATCTAAAACCTCACTAGCAGAGATTAAGGCATAAGCTATAAGGTCTGCATACCCAAGTCTCTGAGGTGGCTTGATGACTCTCCTAGACCTGTCTCTTGATAGCAGGTAGTCATTATCAGTTTCCTCATATTCGACAACATCTTTTGCGTCTTCTTTGACTTTATTTGGGGTACGCAATTCAGCATCAACATGCTCCACCTCAACAAGAATCTCTCTCTGTTCCAGTTCTTCGTCAGCATCATCAGTTTTCTTGAAAGTCATCTCTACTTCATTGAAAACTACATCTCGACTGGTGACACACCTCCTGTGACCTGGCTCTAGGCACCATAGCCTGTAAGCTTTGACTCCTTCAGGGTATCCCATGAACATGCATTTCAGAGCTCTAGGTTCGACCTTGTCTTGCCTAATATGAGCATAGTACACACAACTAAAAACGAGATATAAAAACCAAAAAATTTAAACTAGTAAAAAAATAAGAGGAAATCTAAAATCGAAAAAACAAAATAAAAAAAAATAAAAAAATTCCAGATCTGCTTTTCTCCATACATATTTTTTCCATGCCCATTTTTTTCAGATCTACTTTTCTCCTGATCTGCATAACATTTTTTTCTAATATTGTGATTCTCAAATCTATGCAAAATATAAAACTGAAAAGAAAAAACAAGGATAAAAAGTTACCTTAAGAAGATGGAAATGGAATCCTTGTCAAAAATAAAACTGATCCTAAAAATCATTCGAAGTTAAAATATAAGTTGTTAAAAAAAGAGAAGTAAACCTTAGAAAAAGGAAGAATTGGCTGTGAAATTATTAAGAAGTAAACCCTAAAAAATATATTAATAAAGTAATAGATATGAAAAAGGAGGTGAAAGAGGGAGAAGAAGAAGTAGACGAAAGAGTGAGAAGAATAAAACATGAGTACGGTATAACACATACACCATTTCAAATCCGACCACCACCACTGTCGCCGCTGGAAACGCTTTGCCTCCACCATAGATATACCACCGTCGTTAAACCACACATCGCACGTCATAAAACACTTTTGTAAACCATGTTAGAAGAAAGAATCAAAATAACATAAGAACATGAAGAAAGAGGAGGAAAAGAGATGTTTGAAGAAGGGGAAGAGTGAGATGAGCAGCGGGAAAGAGAGAAAGGAGGAAAAGATGAAGTACAAAAGTGATGTGATAGACATTGGGAGTAGAGAAAAGCTAGAAAAAAAATTGAATTAGATTGGCTAGTTTAGAATCAAAGAGAACCATGTCACATCATTAGTTGCAATTGAATAATGTAACATCATTAGTTGCAAAAAGTAAATTTAGGACAAAAATTGCCTTCATCTTGGTGAGGTGGAAGATTTAGAGGAAAAGGCAATAATGGAATTTTCACAACATCTAATTTTCTTATAGTATAGATAAGACAATGAATAAAACAAAATATTCATTTATTTGAAGCATTTTTTCTATGTTTCCTTCCATGTTATTAGTGAACTCGTAATCTCATCATGTTTGGTTGTGGAATAAGAATTGATTGGTGAATTGTAGGTTGCGATGAACAAATGTGGGTCGGAGCTTCCGATACGGTGGAGGACGAGGCTAGCATGCAAGGTTAGCACTCAAATGCTCAAGTCAGTATATAAAGAAAAAAAATGAGTTAAAATTGAATTTTAAACAGTGTGCCTGAAAATGACGCACATTTTATATATATAAGGAGCGGTTATAATAATTTAAAATTTTTTAAGTGTGTAATGTGGTGAGCTGTTAGACGCATCTTAAGCTTGAAACTGACACACATTCTATAATATTAGTTTCAAGAAAGTTTAGTAAATTACTTTACTAGTATTTGGTCAGGATCTTATTTCTTCATTTATAACCTTAATTTGCACTTGACTTTCTCATCCCACTTAAAATACTTCAATGCAACATTATTGACATACAAATTATTCAGTCTATTTCCTTCAGCAAATCTAAAAAATTTAGATGTTTGTGCTTCTTATAGTAAATTTCAATTGTGTGGTAAGTATTGCCATAATATATGAATACGTTTGAATTTCCTCTACCTCTCCATCTACGCGGTCCGCAACCTTCAACTGTATTTCCCAATGAATTGAATTTCATACTTCTTGTGTAGGAAATCCATAACTCTATTGTTTATCTTCTTCTTGTAACACCATTTTATTGTCCAATTATCTCTTCTTTTTATAATTTCATAAATGGTTGATTGACTCACACACAAAAAAAAACATTCATATCTATGCAGAAACAAAATTGTTTGTGTTTTTAATGTTTCTTTCAAAATTAAAGTAGAATGACATCATGTGAGAGAAGAGGAAGAGAGAGAGAGTCCACTACTAGAAATACACAGTATTCTTGCGAATTTACCTGTGGATTTTGACAATTTCTGCAGGAAACGTGTTACCTGCGATTTTTACTGCCGTTTTGTATTCCCAGCTAAAGCCTTCGTAGGTAATTATTTTAGCGCAGGGAAGAGTGCAGGTAAATCCACAGGAAAAAAACCTCAAATCCGTAGATAAGACCGCATGTAAATGAAATTTCATAGGAAAAGTCGCAGCAAATTTTAAATCCACAGGTTATTTCTTTCTCAAATTATTAATTTAATTATTAATTTTGTTTAATTCAATTTTAAAACATTATAATTAATTTTAAATATCAAAGTAACAATAGTATAAAAATTAAAAAAAAACTAATTTGAATAAAACAATACAAAACTAATCACATTCAAATTTTTAAACCAACCTAGTTGTTAAATATTACTATAAAGTCAATAACAAATACTTCTAGAGTTACATTACTAAAAATGACACAAACAAACTACTAATAATCACTTGTTCAACCAAGTTAACAAGAAAAAACATTCCAAATTTAGGCAAGTTAATAAGAAAAAATAATTCAAATCAAAATTCACTACACATGTCTTCATCTGATTCATCAACATTATCTTCATTTGAGTGATCAATTACTCGAAAGACTTAGTTGAGTTGATAATGGAATCAAAGTCTTGGCAACGGTTCCAAGACCAAATACCCTCTCTTTATTCTTTCCAAACGACTCCACACATATATCCAAATCAGGCGGCATTTCAACAGTAGGTTGACTATCAACTTCATCCTCTCCTAGAATAGTTGAATTCTGAGAAGAAATCTCCAACTTTTTTCGTTCAAATTCATCCTAAAAGAAAATTTAAAAAACATAACAAGGAATTAAAATTTTACATACATAACAATAAGCTTCATCTCATATGAATCAAAAAACAACTCTAAACACACAAAAACTAGCCAAATTTCTATGGAAAAGAAAACTCAACTAATGAAATATGTCAAACATCATGAGCTACCATAGAAAAATATTATATGTGCCATGTAGTTGAAAAACTAATAAATTTGGATGACAGTGACATACATATTAAGAGTAGTACTATGCCATATTTATAGGTTTTTGGAGAGGTAGTCAAGGGATTTGAAACTTTGACTAGAATAAATGAGGCTTATGCAGATGGAAAAGGGCATACAATTTAAAAATATCTGGTTTATACTCTTTTTTCACTAAGAAATGTGAATTGAACGTGGTTGTAAGCTCTGTGTTTTTTAGATTGGTTGCATTTTGCTAAAATAACATGTTGTTAGCAAGATGTTGAACCAGATGTTCTGCCATGACAGTCATACATGTTCTGTATGATGTTGTGACATGTTCCAAAACATGTTATACCATAAATTTAAGGCATGAATATTTTGATATTTTTAGTGTGACTTTTTAGTGTGTTCTAATTCACACACATGCGTTTTCATAGGAGTATATTGTGGGATTTTCTATTATGACAGATTATGTTGCTTTTCATAAAAAGGATCATTGAGCCTTTTTAGGAAACTTTGTCTTTTGCTCCTGTTATTGTGCAGGATGATTTGCATCCAGTTTATGCTAATTGCTTCTATTTGTGTACCTCAAGAAGCCCAAGTCCAGTAGGTTTGAAGGTTATGTAAAGAGAAGACAAACCCTATTGATATAGAGAGCATAATATGAAGAATCTTGGGAATATGGATTAGCCGTTGTTTTGGTAGGTCTTTAAGGTTTTCTGTTTGTTAATTGTATGTCACTCATGTATCTTCTGATGCATTGAGGTTGACTAATTGTGTCCACTCTAAAGCTTTTAAGCAAGAGTGTATTGTTCTTGATTGAAACTTTTAAGCAAGATCAAGTATTGTCTTGGAAGTGTGCTACTTCTATTGTGTGTTGTTGTTGAATTGTCACTTGGATTGTGAGTGATTAGGAAGTGAGAAAGGGGTATCATATCTATAGGGTGTCTAGGTAGAAGTTGCACACGGTAGGGATTACGCGAGAAGTTGTAAATGGGAGAGTTTAGCTTTGAACTAATACTATCATAGTGGATTTCCTTCCTGGCTTAGTAGCCCCCAGATGTAAGTGAGTTGCACCAAACTGGGTTAACATTTTTGCTGTTTATTTTACTTTTATGTCATTTAAATTCCTGCATCTTTTTCTTGTGTGATCAAGCTGTTGTTGATCCTGGGGTTGTGACATCTGTCTCGACATCTGATTTATGCGTGCCAGAGTTTCAATTGACATCAGAGTAGGTCGCCCTGTTCTGTTTTTGGGTGAGCTCCAGGGAGTTTGTATTTTGGCACTATGGAAAAGGCAAGAACTCAAGGCAGAGGGAATATATGTCATGGATGTAAAGGAATTGGTCACACTAAAGCTGAATGCCCAATATATCTCAAGGAACAAGGGAAGTGGTTGTCTGTATGTTGGTCTAATGATGACTTTGAAAGTGGGACTGATAAAGAGCATCACAAGCATGCAAATGTCTTGACTAGAAGGTGTGATTCAGATGAAGACTCTTGTGATGAAGAAGTGCCTTATGATGAGTTAGCTGCTTCATACAAGGAATTATGTATCAAAAGTGAAGAAGTGTGTCAAATGGTAGAAAGACAAAAGAGAAGCATATACAAATTGCAGACTGAAAAGGAAAAGCACATGTTGATTATATCTGAACTGGAAAAAGAAATGACCTTGCTATATTCAAAACTTGACAACATGACCAAGTCTGTTAGAATGTTGAACAGTGGTACTGACAATTTAGATAAAATTCTTCAAGATGGAAAAGTGGTTGGAGACATGAATGGAATAGGTTTTAATAATTAAACTCAAAAAGGGAAAGTCCTTACTACAAACTTTATTCCTGCTAAACCTGAATCAAGGATGTTGAATCAAATGTCTCAACAACATAGCAAACTACACTCTAGAGGCAAGTTCCATCGCTAGAGATGTCACTGTTGTGGTAGATTTGGTCACATGAAACCTTTCTACTTCAATTTGTATGGATATCCTAAGCATGTTCATCAACCCAGACCAAAACAGAGCACCACTAAACAGTAGATTTTCAAGGCTGCTAACTGTCTTATAGCTCACACTTCTCTCAGAGTCTCTACTAAAGAGGTCTGGTTCTTTGACAGTGGGTGCTCTAGGCATATGACAGGTGACATGAAACTCTTGGTAGACATTAGAGCCCACTCTACTAGCTATGTTACTTTGGGTAATGGGACTAAAGGGGAAATCAAGTGATTTGGAAAGCTGAATTGCTCAAGGAAATATGATCTTAATGATATTCTTTTTGTTAAAGGGATGACAACCAATCTTATCAACATCAGTCAACTATGTAACCAAAGTCTAAAAGTTAACATTACTAAGTCTGGATGCATTGTCAAAAATGAATAAAATTAAGTGCTTATGAAGGGATTCAGATCTAATGTGAACTGCTATGTGTGGGTTCCTCAAGAAACAAGTTGTCTTTCCACATGTCTTCTACCCAAAAAAGATGAAGTTAAACTAGGATACCAAAAATTTGGCCACGTGCATTTGAAAAGTAGGAAGAAGATTGTCACTAAGGAAGATCTCAGAGACATTTCAAAACTCCATGTTGAAGTAGATGAAAAACAGATGAAACAGATTTTAATAAAATGTAATGTCAAGAAATATATCATGAAATTATATCATGATAATCTAAGTGCCTTAAAATTTACCCATCACTACATTGATACTTATCAGCGTGTAGAAAAAAATTGGTGTTCTTAAACATATAATGACTGGTTAGAAATTCTCAGACACTTCCACTGAAGTGTTGGATGATAGTCAGTTTGAAAAACTGAGGGGTAAATCAGGAATATGCATGGTTGAAGATCTATATCAATTAATGTTGATCAAGTATGCCGAAAAAGTTTTCTCTTTCTTCAATCAAGAGGCACACATTTATCTAAGGAAATCATTTCAAATTTGTTCTCCCTCTTGTTATCCCTCTTCTGTGTTTTCCCTCTAGTTCGTTCTTCTCCCAACTCAACAAGGATATCGTGTTCTATTCTTTTCACAACACTTGGAAGATGTCTTGACATCATGTTTCGTCCTCCACAAGTGCCCGTGAAGATGTATCCCCCTTAAAGGTTAGGGTTAATCCTATCTCGCCGATGGGAATTGCAAATGAAGAAGTGCTTGATGTAATGCCCCTATCAATGGTGCCTTACGCTGATAACATATAATGGAAAGATAGAACCCCAACTTTCAATACTTCTAAGACCCATACAAAAGGTAATTATTCTACATCTTCCTTTGTTGTAAAGAAGGTTCACACTATGACGAGTCTATATATAAACCTTATTAGAACTGGGACCACTAAAGTGGATTCTAAGAAATTTTTTGAAGCTGTGACTGAAAACCCTAATCAGAATGAATTGAAAAAAAGGATATTGATAGAAACATTTGTAGGCTTGTTGATTCAATTTTGAGAGACTTTAGGGGAAAAGGTGTGCCAGATGTTGAAACATCGATGGCACAAGAAGATGCCACTGCTGGTACCACCATGGTTGGCCTCACTAGCATCTGGTTCTTCTGAACACCAGGACCCATATTGTATTAAGGATCAGGGTAAGTATGAGAAGGAAAGAATTCCAAGTAGGGGGAAGGATGTGCCTAATGATGTCGTCAACATTGATGAAATGATATCTGATGAAGAGTTCATCACTAAAAATCTTGCCCCAGGAATTTCCAAGAGGTGGAGGTCAAAAACCTGACAAAAGTCACATACAGTGTTTCAATTGTCAGAAGTATGGTCACTACTCTAGTTATTGTCCAGAAAAATAAAAGAACTAAGCAAATAATGCAAAGATTGCAAAGCTTGAAGAAAAAGAGATGTTGTTGATGGTCACGACAAGAGATGAAGAAAGATTCTAGAACCAATGGTTCTTGGACTCAGGATGCTCATCACAGATGACTAGAAGGAAGGATTAGTTTGTCAATATAAAACCCTCAATGAAAAACATGGTGAAATTTGCAAATGAGAATACTCTAGAAGCTGAAGGTATTGGTGATGTTCTAATTATGAGGAAAGATGGCAAAAGGTCAGTAATTTTCAATGTATTGTACATACCAGGCATGAAGAGTAATTTTCTCAACATAGGGCAGTTGGTCAGAAAGAACTACAAAGTGTCGAATGAATACAAGATGATGATAATTATCGACTCAGGTGGAAGGTTAATCTTGAAGGCTCCTATGTCTCAAAATAGAACCTTTAGGATTGAACTTAATGTGATGGAGCATAGGTGCCTTGCAATTGCATCTAGCAGTGATGAATGGATATGGAACTATCGTCTAGGCCATCTAAATTTTAAATACATTAGAGATCTGAAGAGAATAAATATGGTTTCATGGTTACCACAAATTGATATTCCAAATGAAGTGTGTGAAGAATGTGTGCAGGCGAAGCAGCACAAGAACAACTTCAACAAGGGTGAAGAAAGTAAGTCGAAGGAAATTCTTGAAATCATGTACTCTGATGTATGTGGACCTATCCAGGTGGATTCAATTGGAGGTAAAAAATACTTTGCAACATTCATAGATGATTTCAGTCGAAAATTATGGACTTACCTGATCAAGAAGAACAGTGAAAGTGATCGAGGTATTTTCCAAGTTTAAATCTATGGTAGAAAGACAAAATTGTCGAAAGATTAAGGTTGTGAGGACTGATGGTGGTGGAGAATATGTGTCAAAATACTTTGACACATTATGTGAGAAAGAAGGGATTGTGCATGAGGTGGTGCCACCCTAAACTCCACAACAAAATGGAACTGCAGAAAGGAAGAATATAATCATCATGAATATGGTGAAAATTATGTTGAAAGGCAAGAATATACCTAAAGGATTATGGGGATAAGTTGTGTCGAATTTAACACACATACTAAACAGATGTTCAGCGAAGAAGCTATAAGGGCTTACGCCAGAAGAGTTTTGGTCTGGTGTCAAGCCTGGATTTGAGTCATCTGAAGATATTTGGATCTATAACACATAGACATGTTCCAGATCAGTTGAGGATAAAGCTTGATGACAAGTTGAGTTAAATGATCCTAATAGGATATCAATCGACTGGAGGATACAAATTGTTTTACCCAGTGAATAAGCAAGTAGTGATCAACAGGGACATGATCATATATGAGCTTAAGGAATGGGATTGGATTGAAAATGTCATTAATGATTCAATAAGAATCTTATGTGAAGATCCAGCAAGTGAAGTCGAATGAGAAGTTCGATAAGAAAAAGTCAAAGGTCAAGCAAGCACAAGCAGACCTTAAAGAATAAGACACATGTCTGCAAGGTTGGAAGAATGTGTTATTCTATCAGATGATGTGGTCAATGATAAAGGTAAGCTGGTACATTATGTTTTCTATGCAGATGTCGAACTAGTCAATGTAGCTGAAGCATTAAAGGATTTGAAGTGGGTGAAAGCAATGAATGAGGAACTGAAGTCCATCGAAGTTAAAAACACTTGGTAACTTGTCAAATTGCCTCAAGACAAGAAGGAAATCGATGTGAAGTGGGTATACAATTTGAAGTTGAATCCCAAAGGAAAAGTAACTCGACACAAGGCAAGACTTGTGGCGAAAGGATTTCTTCAAGAAGAAGGAATCGACTTTGATGAAGTTTTTTCACCTGTTGCTAGAATCGAAACAAACAGGTTGGTTGTTGGTCTAGAAAACATGTACAACTAGTAGATATGTCAGATTGATGTGAAATATGCATTCCTGAATGGCCCCTTAGATGAAGAAGTTTATGTTGCCCAACCAATTGGGTTGGTGAAAGAAGGTGAAGAAAGCAAGGTATACAAACTGCATAAAGCCCTCTATGTACTTAAGCAAGCTCTAAAGGCTTGGAATAAGAAGATAGAAAGCTTTCTAAGGGAGAAGGAATTTGTGAAGTACACAACTGAGCATGGAGTATATGTAAGGAGAAGCAATAGTGAATTGCTTATACTATGTCTCTATGTCGATGACCTGTTGATAACAGGAAGTTGCAAGAAGAAGATCGAAGATTTCAAACATGACATAAGTAAGGAGTTTGAAATGTTAGACTTGGGAAATCTTTCATACTTCTTTGGCATAGAATTCTACAAGAGTGGTAGAGGTTTGATGTTGTACCAAAGAAGGTATGCAGGCGAAATACTCAAGAGATATGAGATGCAGGAAGGCAACCCAACTTTGACTGCAACCGAGCCTAGAATGCAACTATTGAAACACACAAATGAAGATGATCTCGATCCAATGCAATACAGAAGACTCATTGATTCACTTTGATACCTTTGTCACACAAGGCTTGATCTAGTATACAGTGTGGGTATGGTAAGAAGATTCGTGCAGAAGCTAGATGTATCACACCTAGCAGCGACAAAAAGGATACTAAGGTATCTGAAAGGAACTCTCAACTATGACATTTTTCATGTAGCTGATGAAAGAAAATAATGCAAGTTAGTGGGATACACCGACTTAAGTTGGTGTAGTGATGTTGAGGATAGAAAATCCACATATTATTATGTGTTTATGCTAGGTGGTGCATCAGTTGCTTGGAGTTTAAGAAAAGAATCAGTCGTAGCACTATCATAATGTGAAGCATAGTACATAATTGTTTTTCTCTATGCATGTCAAGCAACGTGGATGGTGAATTTGGTCGAAGAGATTACAGGGAAGAATCATGGAGTAATCACCATGAAGATTGAAAACATGTCTACTATTAATCTGGAGAAGAATTTGATATCACATGGACAAAGCAAGCACATCAAAACTAGGTTCCATTATCTTTGAGAGCAAGTAGCAGATGGAAAGATGAACTTGGAACACTGCAGAACTGAGAATCAGATTGCAGATATCATGACGAAATGAGTGCATGTCGAAGTGTTCAAGAAGTTAAGGTTTATGATGAATATAGATAGCTTTGACACAATGAATTAGGTGGTGTGTTGAATTGTAATTCTTTGTGTCAAAGCAGTATTTTCGACAAATTTTGGTGTCGTCAAAATGTTGTGTGTCAAAATTATGTGTGTCGAAATGTCGAAGGAGTGTACCTCAATAGGAATTTCGACTTAGGTCTAATTTTGTAGTGTTAACAAAATTAGGTATTTTTGGCATTTTTCTTTTTGGCCTTTGCTTAGGGAGCAAGCAAGGTAAATCTATAAATAGGAAGTAACCATATTATTATAATGTGATTCACTTGAATAAAATTACAGTATTGAGAGCAGAGAGTTACTCTGCAGAAATTCTCCTTTTTCCCCTATTTTGTTTTGAAAACCCAATTTCCTTTCTTACCAATTCAATTTTTTTTTGTTTTTCATCACCATTGTGTAGCGATACAATTTTGCAATTAAGGTTGGTTGATTTACTCAAGTGAAATTGAAGAACAGAGAGAATTCAATCGATGTGATTAAATCTTATTCATTAAGATTGATTCGAAATTACTCAAAATTTTGAGTTTAATTCCAACAATATGTACATGTATTTGAAAAAGTGTGATGTGGCATAACCTTGTATTAGTCTAATTCTTTTGCAAATTTTGATAATTTTAAAACACTAAATTATGTAGGCGGTGGTTGTTTTCCATTTGAGATGGACAAGCCAAACAATAGAATACTGCATTAAATTTTTGTTTTTGCATTTTACTTTGAAAATCATATAATATAATAAAGTAAACATGATATTATGACAAGTTTGATATTTGTCCACTAATTAGATGATTATCTCTTTTAAATATAATATTTATTAGTAATAATATTTTCTTTAATTTTTTTTTAAGTATTATAACTTTTAATTATAGATTTTTAATAGCATGTAAGTTATCTATAAAATGTTAGATTTGGATCTTTTATTATTTTTATTGTCCAATCATCTCTTATTTTTATAATTTAATTAATGGGTGATTGACTAAAAAGAACAACATTCTCTATGTAGAAACAAAATTGTGCATGTTTATAATGTTTTTCTCTCTTAAAATTGGAGTAAAATGAGAGGAAGGGATGAGAGAGTTTAACTCTAGAAGGGAAACAAAATTGTGTCTGTTTCAGTTGTTCTCTTTCAAAATTAGATTAGATTGGCAACATGAAAGAAATGAATGAGAGAGTTCAAATCTAGACCGAATTTGTGTGTTTTAACTGTGTTTTTCTTTCTTCTATATATTTTCAATGAGACGTGTGATTTCAACGTTTCCTAAGTAAACTCTAATATTTTTTCTCCCTCTTTTCAATCTCTTTTTCATGGGACCTTTGATTTCAACGTAGATTGATGTATGAATAGAGAGTGATCAGAAGAGCATTGGTTGAAGTTATTGTTGAGTAAAACATTGGATAATTTTTGTAACTATTGTCTACTTGATTGCTTTAATCCATAAATAAATTTAAGAAGTTTACACACTTGAATTGGGTAAGAAGGTGTAATGCCTTTGGGTAAAGACATGTACACTTCCTCATCCAATCCATGAAGGAAATCATTGCTCACATCAAGTTAATGAAGATATAAGTTTAAAGAAGAGAAAAGGACAAGAAGCAATCTCACAGTTATGAGCTTTGCAACAGGAGAAAATATATTTAAAAAATCAATATCTTGGATATGATTGAAGCCTTGAGAAAGTAACCTTGCTTTATTTCTTTCTATTGTGCCATCTGAATTGAACTTGGTCTTATAAAACCATTTGTAACCTATAGATTTCTTACCTGGTGGTAAAATGGTGAAATTCCAAGTGCAGTTGTCTATTAAAGCTTGGATTTCAACATTCATGGCCTTGATCCAATGAGGATGAAGACTAGCTTGCTTATAAGCAGTGGGATCACATGCAGTGGTAATGGCATAAATGAAAGAAAAATATGCAGGGGAAAGATGATGATATGAAATATTTTAGAAATATCATAAGGAATACGTGTATGATATGCATGGTAGATAAAATCGTTCAAGTATGCATGGGCAGATTTTTGTCTAGTGGAATTCCTCATAGTAGTAAGTCCAGGAGAAGTTTCAGGATCAAAAGTAGTTATGTGATCATTATGTTAAATAGATTCATTGGCAGGGGAGGATGTTGAGGGGTGGTGGGTGAATCAGGGGAATTTTAAGGATGAAGATTGTCATGTGCGGTCAGGGTTCATGGGAAGGTCTATGGGAGTTATGTGGTCAAAAAGGAAAGGAAAATTGGATTGGCCAGTGTCAAGCATAAGAGTATAATTGTTGTCAATGGTGGGATGAGGTGTGTAAGGAAATATGTTTTCATAGAAAACACAATTTCTAGAGATAAAAAAGGAGATATCCTTTAACACCCATTGGAAAACCTATAAATAATCACTTTGTGGCTCTAGGATCTAGTTTGCCCCTATGTATTGCGATGGTGGAAGCATAAGCAAGACATCCAAAGGTTTTAAGGTGTGTGTATGATGGGGGTGATTTGAAAAGAATCTCGTAAGGTGTGTTGTTTTAAATAGTAGGATTGCTTAATATGTTGATCAAATAAGTTGCATGACAAAGGGAAAAGACCAAAAACACTTAGGTAAGTTAACATGGAATACGATGGATCTAGTAACATTAAGTAAGTGCCTATGCTTTCTCTCAACACTGGAGTTTTGTTGAGGTGTTCCAATGCAACTACTTTGATGTAAGATTCCTAGAGATGCATAATAAGATGGCATAAGAAATTCAGTGACATTATCACTTCTAATGATTTTGATTTTACAAGAGAATTGGGTTTGATAATAAGTGATAAAAATTTTAATGTGAAGTCAAGTTTTAGATTTACGAGTCATAAAAAAAGTTCAAGTATATCGTATGAAATCATCAACAATAGTTATAAAATATTTAAAACCATCTAAAGAGGGAATAGATATAGGACCCCATATATCCATGTGCACCAAATCAAAGCAATGAGAAGAAACAAAAGTACTTATAGGGAATGGAAGCATACATTGTTTAGCTAAATGGAAAGTATGACAAATAGAATTCTTATTGTATTTGATAATAGAGAAATTATGTGACATAATATGTGATCTTTCTGGTTGATCAGAATCTGAAGTGGGCCAGAGACGTCGTCTACGATGCTGGAATCCAAGGAGGAGGGGGTGTACCTGTAAGGCACTCTGATGCTAAAGTAAGAATCGGGAGATGAGAAGACAAGTACGAAGTGAGAATGTCTTAGGATACATGTGCCTGAGGAACCTGAAACATTATCCTGCGTATCTGGTGAGCGGGGAGCCTAACAGTTGATGGGACTTGAAGGGATGGAATGTTACACTTGCATCGAGCCATGGTCCATAGTTAAACGTAATGATTGCTATGCTAGGGTTATGATGATGCCCCTACGCCTTCCTAGACACGTGTGTGCTCATGCACGTGCTACTGACTTGCCTATAAATAGAGTGAGGACGCGTTCATTTTAACTTTTCGCTTCTCTCTCTTCTTCGTCTCTACTTATTTGCTTCTTCCGCTGTTGTCGTCGTCTCCGCCGTCTACCGCCACAACACAGTTGTACGAGTACCGACCAAGCCTCACCGACCATAGTTCCTTTCTCTTCGACCACGTGAGTTTTTGACCCTTCTTTGTTTTACGCAAGTTTTTATCTTATTTTGTTTAGATTTACATGCGATTAGGACGAAAAATTGGATAGAGTAGGTGCATTCCGACAGATGTTCATGTCTGGTGGTGGTTGAGCCATTTTCTATCATCATCATTAGAGTGTTAGAAACTTAAGCTTTTCCGTTGGTTCTGGCACCGTTGTGACGATGAATGAGTTTGTCGCCGGTGGAACTTATGAAGTCTTTGGTGTACTCATGAGTTTTCCGGTGGGTCTTCAACAGAATTCTGGGTAAAATGTTTGGAAGGATCTCCCCATGAGGGTGTCATACCCCAAATTTGTCCTACCTATACAATTTTCATCATGATCTAGCTCACTTCCCAGTTAAGATTTCCAGGTGAATTCAAGTTACGCGTGATTGAATCAACTTTCCATTTTTTTCCTATCCGCTTCAAGATCTATATTACAAATCTCATTCAATTCCAAATTCCAATTTTTAATACTCACATTTATCATACCCATTTCAAATCAATTTCCAAATTCTAATGTTGAAGTTTTCATTATCCATTATCCATATTTTTAAATCCATAAGTATCCTTCACCATTTTTATTCATAACCATCATCCCTTTTAATTCAATTCCCAAATCCATCTTTTATATATCCATTTATAAAATCCATTTCAATTCATTTTTTTTAAGTATCCATTTTACCAATATCCAACACTAATTATCCATTGTTAAACCAAACTCATATCCAAAACAAGATGTCCAAATTCCCTTTTCATGATACATTAAAAAATTTTGTACCATATTCACATGTTAAATTGATTGTCATTAAATCTTAACCATTTTTAATCCAAAAGAAAATTGCATAACGGTTAAAGGGAAACACAATTGGTTCAGCAAAGCCATCATGAAAAGAGGTGATAAAGCTTTCATGTTTTTACTTAGATATAAGGAGGGGATAAAATTTCCAGACTCTCTACAAACTGTGCAGCGGATATATAATGTGGATTAATGTGTTTTCAATATTCTGTTCAATATTGTCATGACATTCAAAGAAGCACATCGAGATGGACTTGTCAAGTTACAAACAAAAGAGTTTGAAAAGGCCCGCGAGCTCTTAAAATCTGTCCTTAAAGATACTCTCATTGCTAATGCTAAGAGATGCTGGTGACAGTCATCTGTTGCAGCTCAGCTTTCGGTTTTTCTAAAACATTACCGTTGTATTTCTTCAGCTAGTGGGTAAAATCATAACATCCAAAAACAAGAAAAAGGGGTGCAAAAGACAACAAGAAAAAAGAGAAGTTCATGATAGAAGAGAAATACATAACGAGATGCCGTAACAGAAAGCAGAAAAGGTGGTAATACGAATCCAGTTGTTCTGTGGCAATACAACACTCGTAAAATACGACAAAACGATGTCAAAGCAATGTGAATCTAAAACTGCACACGGAGCAGACCATGAAGACGAACAAGAAAGGGATGGAGTGGTTCACGCGAAGATGGTTGGAGATGGTGGTCCTCACCTTAGATTTGGAAGATGATGATAAGCTTTGGACCTGTGGAAAGCGCGATCGCTCTGTTTCACAGTAATCTTAATCCTTTGGTGACATTGCTTTCCATTTTCTTTTCCAAATCTGACTTTGTCTATGGTGATGTAGCCTAGAGCTCAGACCTGTTTTGTTTTTCTTCCTTACTTATGGAAATTTTACCCCATACCCCTACACTTATACCTATACCCCTACATTAAATTTTTTTGGACCAAAATATCCTCGTATAAAAATTTATTATTTTTTTTCATTTATTTACCGGAAGACTTTTTGCAAGTCTTCCGGTTCATATTTTTTTATTTGTTCACCGGAAGACTTTTTGGAAATCTTCCGGTTCACATTTTTTTCGTTTGTTTACCGGAAGACTTTTTGGAAGTCTTCCGGTTCATTTTTTTTCGTTTGTTCACCGGAAGACTTTTTGAAAGTCTTCCGGTTCGTGTTTTTTTTTTAATTTTTAATTAATATTTAAGATTTATTACTTTTATATAAAGAACAATTTAGTGAATTTTTGAATATTATACTTAAAATATAAAAATTCTATAAATAAACAATCATTTTTAGAATATTTTTTATTTGCTATAATTATTAGAATACTATGAGATTAAAATAATTTATTTTAAATGATCATAATAGTAGAATTTTCTCAAATATCTTATTAATCTTAAACATTAATAAATAAAATAAATTTAAATATAGGATATAAGTTTACATTATTCAATATATTTAATCAAATGAAAACATATGTGATAAATCAATAATGTATTTTAACTTAAAATGATCACAATAAGTTAACTTGCAAAATAATATAAGTAATAAATTAATAATGTATTTTATTTAAAATAATCACAATAATAGAACAAACAAATAATGTGTTTTATTTATAGGACTGATATAGTTTTATTGATTATTTAATTTTGAATACTATTATGAATATAATATTTAATCTATACTTTAGAACTCACATAATTATAAATATAAAACAATATTGTTTTATTAGCCATATTTTTATTTAATTAAAAAAATTAAGAATATAAATTTATTATTTGTTTTTCATTTTTGTTTGATCTTTTTTTATTTATAACTTTTTTGCATGTTCTATACTGTGCTTACTTTAAATAAAATATACAGACCCTCTACAAGGTCGACACGGACCCTCTACAAGTGACAGACGCTCACTATACAGAGCCATTAGAAGCCAACATGATCGAGGTCACTGAAGGCCGCGACTTCTCAGAAAGCATGATAGAAGTTACTGATGACTTCGTCAAGAACGCTGTGATGACAAAGGTCATAATGGGCTTTGATCAAGGCAGTGAAAGGGAGATGGATACTAGCAACATCGATGGGGTAGCAGACAATCCAAAATGGGAGATGGTGACCAAGGAGATGGCTGACAACTTCGTCGAAATGGACCAGGCTACTGAAGGTTTGGGTCTAAGCTTAAAGGGTTTGAACTTTGTCGAGGAGGTTGAGATCAACATGATGGAAGTTACCCGACAAGAAGGTGAGGGGGAGTGAGTCGAACAACCAAGAGGAAATCACTAAGGAGGCTTACCCGAAGCAAGAGGAAACAATTGTGGATTTTCTTCACAGATGCCAGGGAAAGGGTTCCAGTGTGATGTTATGCCCAAGATGCAACACGATTTTCGACAAAAAGGTTGCCCAGAGACTTGAGGGAACACGAAGGCTCAAGCAAAATAGGGAAATGCTTGAATTCGATAAATGAAGCAACTTGCTGAAAAGATCTGAACCTCATATCAGAGGCCCCAAAACAAGGCCTGCTAGTTTCAAACCCGCTGTTGGAAACACCGATGGTAGGTGGATGAAACCCAACGAGGATAGACGACAAGGCCAACAAAAATGGAATAATTTTGAAGTGAACAGGGGTTCCTCAGTTACCTATCGAAAAGAATTCCAGTCTTCAAAGATGGCCCATGTATCCGAGAATTATAAGGGAAAAACCCCATGTCTCGGTCGCAGTGGAGGCGGGAAGAACGAAAAATAAAAGCTCTTAGAGAAGCGGCATCGAAGGACAAGTCCGAATCTAGTATTAATCTCCCAACAAAAAATCAGAGAGAGTCGTCGAAGATGATCAGCAAAACCACACAACCAGAGAGAGTCCGAATCTAGTACTAATCTCCCAACAACAAAATCTCGCTAGAATGAGGACTATAAATTGCCCTTAGGAGAGGTGTCGATCACATGTCTCCCTAATTGAGGTATCACCTCACCCTAGGGTTTTCAATCGCCCAGCCATGAGAAACGTTGGATAAGACGTTTCTTGGACAGAGAGGAGTCGGGGCCATTGATTGACCCACATCCTCCTTGAAAATAGAGATTCAACGATTCATCATTAAATAGGTGAGTGATGATCTATTTCAAAGAAACCTTAATCCCAAAAGGCCTTAGAAAACGTTTATACTTAAGTACCTTGTTCACATATAGAGTTTCTCTCCTCACGTGATTATATCCTCTAAACCATCACAAAACACCACCGTAAAAGGCGTCTCACCACCGTGAAAAAGCCCTAACCACCGTTGAGTGTAATATACCTAGTAAGGCATATGAGTCCCCTTGCTCTTACAGGAGTAACACACATACGTTTTGATCAGTATAGTGGCACCCACCATAAGGCCCCAGTAAAAATAATCAAGTCACACCTCCTTTACTCTAACTTCTTTCATCCTCCCCCTACACACACACACCTCGAAGATGGCCAACAAGACTTACATTCCATCACTAACACCATTGCTAGAGATTTCACTAGTGGAGGTAGTTCTACCTTCTCTCAAAGGAATATGTAAGACAAGTACTTGCAACAAATGTCATATCTCTTGGTTTACTCAGAGGCGCGCAAGGGAAAACTAGGGTTAACATCACATTTTTCGAGGAGGACACCCTCAAAGTCAATTCTCACGATAATGACCCCCCTAGATGACTGTAACACCTTAAATTTGACAAATTATAATTTTCATATATGTATAAATATGTCTCTTTATAAATTAGTAGCTAATATTCTTATATGATTATGGAAATTTTACCCCATACCCCTACACTTATACCTATACCCCTACATTAAATTTTTTTGGACCAAAATATCCTCGTATAAAAATTTATTATTTTTTTTCATTTATTTACCGGAAGACTTTTTGCAAGTTTTCCGGTTCATATTTTTTTATTTGTTCACCGGAAGACTTTTTGGAAATCTTCCGGTTCACATTTTTTTCGTTTGTTTACCGAAAGACTTTTTGGAAGTCTTCCGGTTCATTTTTTTTTCGTTTGTTCACCGAAAGACTTTTTGGAAGTCTTCCGGTTCGTGTTTTTTTTTAATTTTTAATTAATATTTAAGATTTATTACTTTTATATAAAGAACAATTTAGTGAATTTTTGAATATTATACTTAAAATATAAAAATTCTATAAATAAAAAATCATTACTAGAATATTTTTTATTTGCTATAATTATTAGAATACTATGAGATTAAAATAATTTATTTTAAATGATCATAATAGTAGAATTTTCTCAAATATCTTATTAATCTTAAACATTAATAAATAAAATAAATTTAAATATAGGATATAAGTTTACATTATTCAATATATTTAATCAAATGAAAACATATGTGATAAATCAATAATGTATTTTAACTTAAAATGATCACAATAAGTTAACTTGCAAAATAATATAAGTAATAAATTAATAATGTATTTTATTTAAAATAATCACAATAATAGAACAAACAAATAATGTGTTTTATTTATAGGACTGATATAGTTTTATTGATTATTTAATTTTGAATACTATTATGAATATAATATTTAATCTATACTTTAGAACTCACATAATTATAAATATAAAACAATATTGTTTTATTACCCATATTTTTATTTAATTAAAAAAATTAAGAATATAAATTTATTATTTGTTTTTCATTTTTGTTTGATCTTTTTTTATTTATAACTTTTTTGCATGTTCTATACTGTGCTTACTTTAAATAAAATATATTATTTATTTATATCTTATATTTTTACTTTATTAAAAATATTAAATAAAGTGAAATTATTACTTATATTTTAATTTGGTTGATTTATTTAATTGAAAATTCGATTTAGTTTTTGTTTTTTGCAAGTTATATTATTGTGATCATTTTAAATTAAAATACATTATTGATTTATAACATATGTTTTCATTTTATTAAATATATTGAATACGGTAAATTTGCAAGTTTAGTAAGATTTGTTTGCAAATTGTAAATATATAATACTAATGTGATAATATTATGATAATTATAGCAAATAGAAAATATTTCTAAATTTTGTTTTCTATTTATAGAATTTTTATATATTAAGCATAATAGATAAAAATTTACTAAAATGGTGTTTATATGAAATTAATAAATCTATTACTGATGATGTTGGATGGATGGGCCTCGATGCCCTTAACATACTTGGAATTTCTACACCCTACATGATTTGCTGCACCCCTTCATTTTCAATTAATTTGTTTTATTAGATATTGATATCTATTTTAATTTTGACTCTAATTTGAGCTGTAGTTAATTTTTATTCTTGACTTTGGTTTACATTTTTTTTTTTTTTATGATTAATTTCTAATTATTTTGATTTTAGATATTTGATTATTTAGTTTTGGATTTTTTTTGTGTGTATGATGTTAGAGTTTAGAGTTTATCTTATTTTTTTAATTTTGATTAAATATTGGTTAACTTTTGCTTGTGTTAATACTAAATTCGTATTAATTTTAATATTAGTTCTTGATATTAATTTGTTTATCTAAAGTTTTGATTAATGGTTTTGGTTATACTTCAAGTTTAGTGTTAATTCTAACTTGATGCTAATATTTGACAAACTTCGATTAGATTTTGTTGATAACTTTGTGTAATTCTTGATTCTTGATTGCTTGTTAATTTTTTGATAAGCTTTGGGCTATTTTGCTCAATTAGATTGAAGATATTTGGTTTTAAATCATTGTTGAGAAATTAGTTAAACTTTGTTTAGATTACTTTGTTTAGATCTTTAATCTTAACTGAAATTTCTAGTTGACATTGTGACTAATTTCTTTGACACTCGAGATATTTATGCCTTCTTGATTGCGTAGGAATTCTCATAAGTTGATGTTGTTGATTTCTCCTTGTGCATAAGTTGCTTGAATGTAGGAAACAATGCTGATAAAAACACTTTCGTTATGAAGATATGAGCTTTGTGTTGCGCTGAAGTGTTGTTGTTGCTACCGTTTTTGCTTGTTGTTGATCGAGGGGTCTTCGCTCCTAGTTGCATGTTTGGCTTATATACTAATTAGATTGATGTTTTGGTTTCATTTGCTACCATTTCATTATACTTTGTGGTGAGCGAAGAGTCACTCAGTCTCGTTTTTTGACTGAGATCACGATGTCGTCTATTTTGGTTTAGAATGAATAGTCACTCAGTCTTTCCTTTTAGCTGAGATCACGACAACACTATTTTGAATGAGAACAAAGAGTCACTCGGTTTTACTCCTTAGCTGAGATCGCGACATCATTTTGTTGATAATTGTTTAACATAATGTTTACTTGTATGTACTCACTTGATCTTTCAAGATTCCTAACTCGATTTAATTTCTGACTAAGCTCAAAGTAGGTGAGGCATTAGGTTTTCAATCCTTTGTGTGGTAATATTAGGAGTTGGTTCCCCCTGATTAATTTCTTTCCTACCTTTACACTCCTTCGTACGCAAATTTAAACCTCGATTCACATCGAGTACTTTCTTCGAATCAAATCAATATAATTAACCATACTTAAACACATTTTTAATAAGAGATGAAAAGGGGGTTGGAATGGAGTCTTAGATTCCTCTCCTCAATTGTTTGAGCCTGAGGAGCCTTTCTTACGCTCGAACAATTGTCTTTTCTAAAAGATTTATAATCCAATAAGCAAAATTAAATCTATTTTCCTAAACACTTATATGAAAAAGAGAGGGGCTCAATCCTTTGAATCATTCTCCCGATTACTTGGGCCCGAGGAGCCTTTCTTAAGCCTCGAGTAATTGTCATTCATAAACTATTCTAATTATATCAAAGCTCTTTCATAATATAAGATGAAAAAGAGAAAGAGGCAGACCTTTGACTAATTCTCCTGGTTATTTGGGCCCGAAGATCCTTTCTTAAGCTTCAAGTAATCCGAAGATCCTCTTTCAAAACGCTTTCTAAACACAACCTCCTTTCAAGATGGGAAAGAGAGAGAGTCAAGTCTTCGACTCACTCTCCCGATTACTTGAGCCCGAGGAGCCTTTCTTAAGCTTCGAGTAATCGTCATTCGCCCAACTTACTCGAACCACATCAAAATCCTTGCGCCATTAAGGTTGAAAAAGAGAGAGAGAGAGAGAGAGAGAGAGAGTCAAGCTTTTGACTCACTTTCTCGATTACTTGGGCCCGAGGAGCCTTTCTTAAGCTTCAGGTAATCATCACCTCTAGCAAAACATCCAATATGAAAAAACTCTCTGTTCTCGCCCCCGTGCAATTGAACCTTCCCAAAATACTAATTCATCACCCCCGTGCGATCCACAACTCAAACACAACTTTCCCAAAGAACATTGTTTAGTCCCTTCTTCCGCGCATATGAACTAGTGCTTCAGCCTCCCCTAGTGAGCAAACAAGCCAACATTTAGTAGTTAGAATACGACCTAAATACTTGTTCGTTTAAAACATAAACCAACCAACCATAGTCTTCCAAACTACGGACGCTCTGATTTCTCATTTATCATTGAGAATACGTAGGCATGGGATTGCGAGATCCTAGCGAGCTACCTTTTTCTTTTTTTAACTTTTACCCGTAGCCTCACAAACTCGATGCTCTGACTTTCCCATTGCATGAGGGAGTACGTAGGTTCAAGAGCCCAATCCTTGGCGAGCACCCTATCTTAAAACCACCCATTTTCCCCTTAGAAGCGAATCCTTTAGAAGATAAACAAACTTAGCTATTTTCTCTCACGAATCGAATCAAGAGGTTCCCGTTGAGTACAACGGACGTAGAGGGTGCTAATACCTTCCCTTTGCATAATGGACTCATGAACCTAGACTTTGGTTGCGATGACCATGTTCTTATCTCTTTAAAGGTTTTATCGATATTTTCCTATTCCTTCCTTGGAATGAATAAATTTTGGTGGTGACTCTGTTCGAACGTTTTTTTTCGTGTTCATCGCGAGGATCGTATTTTTTGAGGTATGACAGAGGGTTTAAGGGATTACCATAGAGAATCTTCTTACACCTTTGTTGCGCTGTTTGAGTAAGGGCTTAGGTCGAGGATGTTGTCCTTGGGCCTTCGCACACCCTTTCACTTGACTAGTGATGGAAGAGTGGATTTGATTTTTCCATTGAATTCACTTTTGTCCTCTTCTTTTCAGGTAAAGGATATGTCTCGTAGTTCTAATGAGAGCTCTTTAAGTGATAGCAGTTCCGACGAAACCGCTCCTGGGAGTCCCGGGGAATAATGGATTGTTGCTGAGCCTCGAGAACATGCATCCTTCTTCGCCTTTCATACTCAGGATGCCTTCACAACAATGGGGGACGAGGAAGATTGGAGGGTCCATTTTCCCGGAGAAGATGACCGGATATGCTCGGCTTACGATGCTGAGCGTTTTTTCATGTACGAATACATTTTTAAGGAGATGGGGCTGAGGCTACCCTTCATAGTCTTCCAAGTGGAAATTTCTGGTCATTTAGACTTGGCGCCCTCGAGATTACATGTGAGTACTTGAAGATTGGAGCCACTCTCCCCCTCTTCTTCACTATCTTCCACCTTCAACGCCAGGTCGTGCGAAGGCAGTTCAGGTGGGTTTCCTTGAAATAGGGGAGGAAGTTGTTTAAGGCCTTTTCGAAGTCCATCAGGATGTTAAAGGAAAGGTAATATGTCATGGAACCTGTGCCGGAGAAGGCCAAAGACTCTTCATTTCTCTGAGATTTTTACAGATGAAAACGGGGAGCCCTTTCCTGGTGAGCATGGCAAGATGAGGGGCGTCGGACGCTGAAATTCTGTTTCACTTAGAGCAAGGATCACTTTACCATGGAAACTAAGGAGTACATAGCCAAGCCGACCATGTTGGAGGAGGATGACCTGGCCAGCTATAACAAGCTAGTGGCTTTTGTTGATGGTTTCCGCCTTGCCCAGTGCGTGACTAGGGGCAGGGATATTATTTTTGAAGATGAGGGAGGGCCCAAGGTGGATGCCCAATATATTAACACTAAGGAACTCCTCGTCTGCGGCACGTGCGAGGAGGCTCTAGAACTTTTGGGTAGCCATTTTTCTTCTTAGTTTGTCCTGGGTTTTTTTTTTTTACTAACATGTGCCCATTGTTTTGCAGGCAAGATGTCTACGACCCAAGAACGTTCGGTGAAAAATGCGGCGGCCAAGCTCAAGCTAGGAAAGAAAGTTGGTAAAAATCGCCTTGGCGAGCAGGTAGTTCCGCCCCCGACAGGATCGGGGACCTCTTCATCTACTGCAGCAGTCGTTAAGACTTTCCCGTTGTTAGTAACTTCAAGGCACAAGCGCTCCCGGGAAGAAGATGTCCTCGACCTGACCGACGAAGGAGAGAAAAGCAAGTATGAGCTGCCCACATGCTTTAATAGGAGGGATTTCTTCAAAGGTTCCTCCTTGGCATTCCATCAGGCATAGTCTTTGGTGCTCGAGGGGCTCGATCGTCCGAGCAAAAGAATGTTGCTGGCCTAGGACGTTGCTGCCCTAATAGGATCTTGGGCATGGAAGTGGTCTATACGAAGAAGGAGGCCCTTCAGGAAGCGGAGCTGAAGAAGACTCAGGCCGCCAACGCGGTTCTGGAGGAGAAGCTGAAGGTTATGGAGGAGGTTGTGAAGAAATCTAGGGAAGAGCTGGTCAAGGTTATAAGGGAGCGAGATACCTTGGTTGTAGAGAAGAAAGCTGCGGAGGATGCGGTTGTTGCTTTACGGGTTGTCACGGCTCCTGTCGAGGATGAGAGAGATGAGGTGAAGAATCTGAAGACTCGCGCCGAGCTTATTTCCCGGATCAACCAGGCAGAGGATGACTGCTTAGGGGCTGCCGAGGAAGCCTTCAACAACACGGTGGAGCAGTTGAGAGTGGTGAACCCCAGGGTTGAGCTGGTTACTGAGGGGATAGGGTTCCACCACAGTATGGTGAATGATCAGATTGTCATTCCATATTTTCTCAAGTTAGGCGAGGAGAATGAGCAGCGTGCCCACGAGGAGCCGCAGCCAAATGCTGATTAATTTTTTGTTTTGTAATTTTGGCCTGCGTATCTTACGTTGTAATTTCTTTGGATGGGGCTTGGCCACTTTTTCATGTAATCCTTACAATCGCGGTCCTTGTGGCCGTTTATTTTTTGATATGTGATTTCGGTCGTGGTGGTCGCTTATGTATGAGTTATTTTGGATATTTTTGTGTGCATGTTTTTACTTTGCATAATTTCGCTAAGTGGCATGCACTGCTCGTCGTGAGTGCCCGTTTGTATGGGTTATTTTCGTGAATGATTTTTGTGTTGCAGGGTTTTCTCGAAAAATAGTTGATCAATAGTGAGGGGAACTGTGTTGCACCCTAAAATTTAACCAACCGGTGCCACTTTCGGTTTATGCTTCGACGCATTTTTCGCATTCGCATTCGCATTTACATGCTGCATATAGCGCATTTCTTCAATCATGGTGATTTTTATCGGGATTACAGCCCTGCGGTCTCATTTCAGGTATCTCAGACCGGTTCGGGCAATCGGAGGTTATTTTGATAAGTCGCGCGCTTCCCGGGTGTTTTCAGCTTACGCAGTGATTTTTGAGATTCTTGGTGTCCGGGTTTACTGTTTGCTTCGATCTGGTCTCGCGCTCTCTTTTATGTTGGTTATTTGCCTTTGTTTGCATTTTTTAGAATTTAATAGCCTTTTGTAGATTTTAAATAGGCTTTATAGATTTTCTAGAATTTAAATAGATTTTCTTTTAATATTTTTAATAGTTTTAAATCTTTTTAGAATTTATAAATTGTTTTTAAATAGATGTTAGAATAAACTTTTCTTTTTAGATATTAAATCATTTTTTAGATATTGAATATAGTTTTAATAAATAGAATATTAATAGAATTTCTTTTAAATAAATAGTATAGATTTTAGTAGAAATTTAATAGAAATAATAGAAATTATTAGAGTTTTTATTTTTATTGGTTTAGAGATTAGTGGAATTGTTAGAGAATTATTAGAGTTTTTTTCTATTGTCATTAGTCTAGTGATTAGCATAGATTAGATGTTAATTCCCTTTTAATAGAGTTTAATTAGGGTTTTAATCTTTTGGTTAGATTTTAATTAGAGTTTATCAGGTTTAATCATTAGTTAATTAGTTAATTAGGTTTTCATTTAGTCTTTAATCAGTTTTTAATTGTAGTTTAGTTTTAATCAGTATTAATTAGGATTAATGGGTCAGATTTCAGTCCAAATCCTTCATTAGCCATTCATTTTTGTTGGGCCCAGAGTTTTTTTGGAGGCCCAATCTTTCAGTCCCATTTCAGTCCAAAATTGCCATGTGTCAGCTATTTAAGGCGTCCACGCGTGTACTTCTAGAGGAGCCACCTCACATTTTCCACTCCCAGGATCTGACACTTCATTTCCCACTTTCTCCTCTCCCCTCCACGTGTGCTTCATGCACACTCTCTCTCTGAATCCCCTGCCACTTGTCTTCTCCCCAACCCTCGCCTGAGCTCCACCGGTTGCATGGTCGGCGGCCATGCAACCACCGCCACTAACTTACTCCGGCCACCCTAACTACCCTACAACCAACTCCGGCCGCCGTCAAATTCGCCGGAAACTGAAAAACTCAGCAATCTTCATCCTTTCTTCCGATCTTCATCTTCCTCCTCTGGTCAACATCATCAGATTCACCAGAACGCTCATCATCTTCATCCATCTCCAGATGCCTTCGTCAAGAACTTCATGTGTGTCGCTACTGCGAAAATCGGCGCCGGCTGAACAGAAGAGTCGCCACCGTGCGTTATTTATCCCAACGGAGGGAAAGGAAACGCTCGAAGTAAACTTCGCGAAAAAGGGAAAGGTATGGTCATCGCAACCAAAACCTGGGTTCGGGAGTCGGTTACGCAAGGGAAAGGTATTAGCACCCCTCACGTCCATCGTACTCGATGGGATCCACGTTTGCTTGGTTTGTACGGATTACACTTCTATCTAAACTAAAGGATGGGATCTGAAAAGAAAAGAAAATATGACTCGGCAAAGCATCGCACTTTATGCCTACGTATTCCCGTCTGGAACGAGAAATCAGAGTCAACGTAGTTCGCCTAACTACGGGGGAAGGTGGGTGAAGGTTGCTCGCTAGGATATCGCATCCTATGCTTACGTACTTCCACACTGCATGGAAGATCAGAGCAAACGTAGTTCGGGCTACGCCCGACACAAGCTGTTCAAGTGTTTTTTATGAAAAATCTCACCTTAAACAAGGGTTTTCTTATTGCAAAAAGGTTGATGTCTGTTCAAATCTTTTGACGGAAGAAATGAATTAATCTCTGTTATAACCTTTATTAATGTTTTTCTGTTGTTTTGAAGGAAGAAGAGATGACACTCTACAAATCCTAGGGTTAAAAGGGAATAAAATCTACCCTAATGTTATCATGCATGGGTTAACTCCTAATGTCTATCACATCCTCCCTTGAACAAGGAAGAATGGAAGTCCTACGGGAAAGGAAACGAAAGGAAGAAACGGAAATACAAGTAATAACCGCATACAAGTGAACATGAATATAACAATGGTAAATGCAATGCAAAGGAGGGAGGAAGGTTCATCTCAACCTCAAGCCCATTCATGGATGGAATAAGAAAATATCAAGTGATCATATGCAAAGAATCGAGTGAAAACTCCGAATGAAACGCGTAATCCACTATTTGGAATCGCAACGTGCTATCATGCAAACAAGTCGATAATCGGGAAAGCTACACATACAAATAATAGCCACCTAAGGGTCTTCCAATACCTCTAACCTATCTACAATAAGAAATATAAGCCACGGCATTCATCACGCAAACACAAAGCGGCCGTTGGAGCCTTAACAAAAATAAAGTCCGTTCGGAAGTTCAAATTACAAGTTCGAATACAAAACAGAAGAAAAATAGCAAAAGGTGCTAAAAAATTCAAATAAAAATCTCCAATGCCCTACATCAAGCCACAAACCAGGGGTGAGAGATACCACAAAAATATCCAAAGATAAATGGTCAAACAAGATGAAAACATTGCAAGATATCTCATGTATACCAAAGGAAAGATTAAAGTGGAGCATGTTAAAGAAAGCATCCAAAACAATTAAAATGGTACAATAAAATTCCCACAGAAATATATCACAATACCTCAACGTGTGTATGAGATCCCTGCAAAAGGATTGACATTTAAATTGTGTTTTGATAGGTCAAAGAAATTCAACAAAATGATAGCACCAGCATTGGCCTTTTTATGACGACCCAAATGTAAAAAATCCAAAGAAAATGTCAAAAAATGGTAAAATTATAATTCCAGTTTTATTAAATCCTAGACATCTTAAATACTCATCACAAAAAAATGGGGATCAAAAAGATTAATTTTCCTATTTTTTATGATTATTTGAAGTCAGCATATAAAATAGAAAAAATAAAAGAACATGGCAATAGGAAAATAAAAGAAAATAACATGAATAAATAAAAGTGGCATGAGGCTTATGTGGCCGATTACGTGGCGCAGTGAGAGGCGTTGGATGAATGGAAGAAACCTTGACTTGGAAATGCATCCGACGGTGTTAACACCTTCTTCTCCAAATCAAATTTTTCAACTTTGTGAATAGTAACCCGCAGCCCCATGAACATGAGTTTTTTGCTACTTTGAAGCACCATAACTCCATCGATAATTATCCGTTTCGCACAAAATTTTGGTCAAACTTGAAGGAAAAAAAATCAAGGAATCCAAATATGATCTTAGATTTTCTTGAAACTCTCTCTAACTCCCAAAACGTGGCACCTCAAGAAAAACTCAAGAACCAAAAATTGTCATAAAACCCATCTTTTTTGTACTAGAATCCATGTAGACCTTTATGGCAATGGAATGCAATAAAAATAATGCAAGAAAGACTCCTAAATAATGAGTTATGTCGAATTCTTTATACCTCCGAAAAATGGCTTATGGAGCTTCACTCGATCACCAATTCTTTGAGAAAATGATGTAGAATCACTCAACAATACTTGGTGAATATGTTTGAAGCCTTGACAAGTCTTGAATTGATGAAAAAGTGAAAATTGGAATTTGAGTTTTCACCACTTTTTCATGTTACTACAAGGTTCCTCTTGCTCCAATTCTCTCAAAAAAAATGATGAATCATCTCTATAATTGTTGTGTAATTGATTGGTGAAGAGAAAAAATATGGAAAGTGAGAGAAAAAAAAATTGAAAAAAATGGAAATTCCAAAATGTGAAAGTGTGGGAAAAATGGAAAAAAATTCAATATGATTTGAAAAATGGATTCAACATCAACTATCACCAACCTTTTCTCTTAATGATCTCAATCCAATATATAGATGATGATTAACAAACTTAGAGGTTTCTAGAATAATCTTGGAGGATTCTAGAAAGTTGTGGAAATTTCATGAACTTCTCATGCCATGATACTTTGAATATCTCTTATCTCATGCTTGCACCTTTCCAAACTTATGTCAAAATCTCCTTACATGAGATATGGGAAGTGTATGTAAGCTCCTTGCCTTGAAAATTCATCTTGTGCCAAGTTTTCTATACTTGCCTTATTATGCAAGTAACAAAAATACAAAGCAAGTCTAATTTTTAAACCCTAACTCAAAAAAGTGGCTGAACCAATGTCTTTAAAATGATGTTTGGAATCAATTTGGTATATTGGATGACCCATATTGGATTTGTAGATCCCTCAAACCAATTTTCAACTTGAACTTTTTCAACTTATAAGCCATTTTCAAGTCATTTGCACCAATTTTAAAATTCCATGCTCTAAGCTTTTCCAAACTTTCACACCTTATTTTATAGCTTTAAAATCCCATTTTGAACAACTTTGATGTTGTGAAGTTTTTCATTTGAAGCTTCCTTGTATGAGTTTTAGGCATATACTAAGAATGACCTGTAATCCTCAAATGACCAAAATACCCTTAGCTTGCCAAGACCATAAGTAGAGTTCCACAAATCATATGAAGGCATACCATACCATTATAGAAAGCTAAGACAATAAGGAACAATTCTCATGTTGTCCAGAAATCCATTTGAAGTACCCTTGAAAGTCAGAAGTTGCTTGGAATACAGACAATTTTCACAGACAAATTTCAGTGCCCTCAGATGGCCTGTAACTTGCAAGAGCCATAACTTGAGTTCTACAAATCATCTTGATGACTTCCACCACTCAAATTAAAGCTATGAAGATATTATACAAGTTTCATATGGACCAAGAATCCATATGAAGCTTGCATCTTGAGTTACACTGCTTTGAAGTTTGACCTAAATCAGGGGATTTTACAATAAAACCCTAATTTAGTAACTCCAGTTCTCCTTGACTCCTCTCGATTTTTCTTTATCATAACATCATATCCATATCCACCTAGCAAATAATTAATCCCCCATTCTTCAAATGATCCTTGATGCCCTTCAAAACACTTCTTTGACCTAGAATTGACCTAGTGTTGACCCTAGTTGACTGACTTCAACTGAGGTCCTTGCAATCATCCAAATGACTTGGTTCTCCTCAAAAATGATTCTCTAGACTCTTCATAACATCCATACACACCTCATGCTCTTGGCTCATAGCTCACATTTCCTCTGATGATCCCCCACTAGCCTCAAGATAGGAGAGAATACACTGATCAACCTGTCAGCTCTTCAAAGTTCAAATTCTTCCCTGATGACCTGAGTAGTCTTGAATATGAATGAAACCCTTGGATATACCTCTTGAGATGAGAATAGCACTTGATTCCCTGATAACAGTAGTTTGCCTATGCTGTGCAATGCAGATGAATACACTATGTACATGATGACAATGCAAATGACTATGCAATTGAAACATAAGCCTAGGCTAAAAAAGGTTGGGCAAATTTTGGGGTGCAATAGCTGCCCCTATTCAAGCGACTTGGACCCGGCTGGATGAAGGGCGCGCAGCCTTCAGACATTCGGGGTACAAGACGGTTGAATACGAAAGAACCCGGAAATTTGCCAACCGCAAAAATAAATTGCGAAAGCGACTACTTCTTGAGAAAACCCTGGGAACTGGCTTCTGTTGTCACAGCAACAACTAGCCATCCATCTGTCAAATAAACTGATGTTGTCTGCAGGCCACTCCATTCCGAAGAAATGAGCATACACCACATAACGAGAAATTGTTGATATCACTTATCAACCTTTGTTGATCTCACTTATCAACCTCTGTTGATCTCACTTATGAACCTCTGTTGATCTCACTTATCAACTGAGCACACGCTAACCAGCGGGAGAATATTGACTTCACTTGTCATGTTGACTTCACTGATCAACCTTTCGTATCTAAAGAAACGAGCAGACGCTTAACCAAGCGGGGCAATGAACAACCGACTCTGCGGGGAAATGAGAAACTTAACCAAGCAACTTTGAGGGGACAAATTCTGACGACTGTCGTCAAACACCTGCTGGGGAAATTGGGAAGCTTAACCAAGCCCTGACGAGATTAACCCTGTTGAAAAATACGAGGAATTTAACCAAACAACTCCTGTAGCGAGCACCCTGCTGGGAACTGTGAGAGACTTAACCAAGCAACTCACTAACGTAACACCCTGCTGGGGCACATAACTCTGTTGGGGAATTGCGGGTAACCACCCGAAAATCTGTATTACCGTCTCATAATACTGACTCCACAGCATCCTAAGAAATACTTAGATGGGGAATACAAGTAACTTAACCAAGCGACTTGTCAAAGAATACTCTGACGGGGAACACGAGGAACTTAACCAAGTATCTCGTTGAAGATCACCCCGCTGGGGATTATATCTCTATTGGGGAAACTGTGAGTAACCACCCAAAAATCTGCACCCTGTCATTTCTACAGCACTTTGAGAAAGGACTCGTCTGGGGAGAAAGAGAAATGCTTGACCAAGCAACTCTGCTAGGGGAATATGCCATGACGAACACGATCACTGCATGTCCGGCACAACAACCCTCTGTAACAAAATGAACACGATCACTGCGTATTCTACACCACCACCCTCTTGACAGGAGGAAACACGATCACTGCGCGTCCTGGCATTGCAAACAAAACCACGTAATGGGACGAATACGATCACTGCGTACTCTACCACAAATCCTCCCAACCTGACAATGACCACGATCACTGCGTGCCCTGCGCCACAACTCTCTTGGCAGGAGAAAGCACGATCACTGCGTGCTGTGATGCCACAAACAAAATCACATAATAGGACAAACACGATCACTGCGTGTTGCGCTACCACCAAAATCACATCGACCATAAATCCAACCGGATGAGATAAACACGATCACTGCGTGCCAGACGGAATGAATCCATATAGAAGAGGTGAACACGTTCACTGCGTACTTCAACCACCAATATGATAAACACGATCACTGCGTGTGCTGTAATAGGACGAATACGATCACTGCATATCCTGACCATCAAAACCCCAAAATAACGTCAACACGATCACTGCGTGCCACGAAACCAACCCATGCAACAGGACGACTACGATTACTGCGTAGGCCGACCAACAAAACCAACTGACACGATAGCCACGATCACTGCGCGCTCCGCATCACAAGTTCCCATGGTACTAACAACACGATCATTGCATGCTGTACGAATACGATCACTGCGTATCTTGAACACGATCCCTGCGCGTTCGAACACGATCACTGCGTGTTCTGAGCCACGATCCTCTTGACTGGAGAAAAAACACGATCCCTGCGTGTTGCGTGAATACGGTCACTGCGTATCTGGAACACGATTGTTGCACCCTAAAATTTGCTCAACCTTGTTCACTTGGTTTATGTTTCAATATCATTAGCATTTGCATAAAGAGTCATGTACATAGGTTACTCATCTGCATAGCATAAGTATAGCAAGTCATTCAACAGGGAACCAATCATTATTCTCATCTCTAGAGGCCTATCAAGAGGTTATTATCCTAATTCAATCCCATTCAAGTCATCAGAAAAGAATTTGAGAGCAGAGAGTTCAATAGATCAAGCTTTGAGTCTATCTCCTATCTGAGGGCATCTGAGGATCAACAAGGGAGTTGTGAGTTGTGAATTGAAGGCATGGAGAGTATCTAGACATCTTGGGAGACTCAGAAAGTCATTTGAAGAAGGAAGCAAGTCATTGGTGAAGTCACAAGTATTGCAGTTGAAGACAGTCAACTAGGGTTTCATCTGGGTCAACCCTGGGTCAACCCTAGGTCAAAGGATTGTTTGAAGGGCATTGAGGGCTATTGAAGAGATGTGGGGTTCACCATTTGACATGGAGAACAAGAATATGTTGTTATGCTAAGAAGGAATCAAGAGAAATCAAGGAGAAGAGGAGTTTCTAAATTAGGGTTTCTATGTAAAATCCCCTAGTTTAGGTCAAATTTCCAAGCAATATAAGTCAAAATGCAAGCATCAAATGGATCCTTGGCCAACATGAAACTTGTAGAGGATCTCAATACCTTTAATTTGAGTGGTGGAAGACATCAAGGAGATTTATAGAACTCAAGTTATGGTCCTTGCAAGTTACAGGTCATCTGAGGTATCTGAAATTTTGTCTGTGAAAGTGACTTGACTTCCAAGCAATTTTTACCCCTCAAGGAGATTTCAAATGAATTTCTGGTTAACATAAGAATTGTTCCTTATTGTCTTAGCTTTCTATAATGGTATAGTATGCCTTCATATGATGTGTGAAACTCTACTTATGGTCTTGGCAAGCAAAGGGTATTTTGGTCATTTGTGAATTACAGGTCATTTCAACCTAGGCCCAAAACTCATGCAAGGAGGCCTCAAATGGAAAAACTTACAACATCAAACTTGTTCCAAATGACATTTTGAGTCTAGAAAAGTGACCATGAGAGATTGGAAAGATTCATAGCACAAGGTTTCAAAATTGTTGGATTTAATGAATAAAAATGGCCTTAAAAATGAGATTTTTCATATCTTGGCCAAATGAAGCAAAATTATAGGTCATTTTGAATGGAAAGATCATTTTAAAGACATTGACTAAAGTGGAATTTTAAGCTTAATTCATAATTTGTGAGTTATCCATGGTTGCTTGTAATGGAAGAAACATAAACCAAATTCAATGGAAAGAATGCAAGGGAAACTTCTCCAAGTTTCTAGGAGGTTCTAACCTCACCTATATATTGATAAGAGATAGTTCATGCCATGGTTGGTGATTCCATTTGTTCAAAAACCTCAAGTTTTCACACTTTCTCATTTTTGCATAAGCTTCACAAACTCTCCATAATCTCCATCAATTCTCATTGTTCTTGATTTGATCATCATCTAGATCATTCATAGGTCAGAATTGTATCAAAGAATTGGTTGAATTGGTCAAAGATTGTACCATTCATCTTCTTCATCCAACTTGCAAGAAGACTTCAAGTCCAAGATTCAGGAGGTTTACACACGAATCATTGCATACAGAACTCTTAATTCAAGACACTGAGCAAATCACAATCACTGCAAGTCTCAAATTCAAGGAGTAGCATAGCTGTTTCATCATTTTGCACCAGGTTTGTTTTCTGTTCGAATTGCTTAGATGAGTTAGAATCTTAGGGATTTGGTAGTGTAGAATGGTTAAGCATAGGCAGATGATTGTTTCTGATGAATTTGAGCAAGTTTCATGAAGGTTGAGTATGGGACACCAAATCTGTTAGAGCTTGTAACTACTAGGATAAGGCACGAAAATCTTGGGAAATTAGCATGTTGAAATCAGCTTGAGTTGTAGTTGAGTTTAGGACAAAAGCTATGGAGAATTGAAACAGTTGATCACAGGTGTTCATGGTGGATCATGACTGTGCTACCTATCGAATTGGTTGATTGAATGAGTTTTAGGGCAAACTAATAATATAGACTTGTAGAAGGGAAGAATTGGACTGTTTTTGCTTTTTATACCTTGAAGTTTCATGGCTTGTGGAGGGAGAAAGACGAGCTCGAAAATGCTTGCATGGAAAGCAATTTCTGAAACCCTAGGGTTGATGGAGGAAGACGATGACTGTGTGCCGTTGGATCACCCAGAATTATTGACTTAATCATCTAATCCTATGGTCCATATTCAAACTGAAAACGGAGGGAGTAACTCACACTAAAACGCCGCATTTCATTTAATTGAAACGTTGGGCTTGGACTCAGATAGCTATACGCACCCCCCATTTTTCAAGCCCACCTGGATTACAACTGGAGCGAATTGCTTTTCTCACCCCCTCACATTTATTTCTTTTAATTCTTTTTAATTTCTTTCATGCATTTTATAAAAATCACATAAAATTGGAAAATCATTATTTTTTGATGATTCTTTTTGCATAATTTTCTTTGAAGAGTCTAGAAAATTATAAAAAAATAAAAATTGCATTTTATTTTTTATTTGATATTTTTCCCATATTTTCCAAATAAATAGCATTTTAAATAGTTTCATTTCATACATAAATTTGTTGATTTTTGTTCTAATCAATGCTTTAATATTTTTTGTCCATTCTTTTTAGGTTGTTTAGTTTAGATATTCAACTTGTAGATACAATTTAATTCATATTTTTAGGAGTTAGTTTTAGGTGATTAGTTTAGGTGTAAATAACATGAATAAATTAGGGTTTTAAGTGACAACTTAGGAGAATTAATTCATTTCCCTTAGGACTTAGAGCTTGAATAGTTTAGCTATGGGACTATAGGGACTATGGGTAGTTATTAGATCCCCTTAAAAATCACTAGGATTCCCCTACTGCTATTAATCTACTGTATATATCTGATTGACTGGTGTGGTGTGCCCTCTGGGGTTTATTGCTTGCTTGTTTGGGTGTTGGGATTTGTTTGGGGATTTGGGGAAGCTGAAGACTTGTGAAGATGATGAAGCCATTGGAGATCCATAGACTGAGGACCAGCCTCCAGAGTTGGAGAGGAGATTTTTGCCATCAGCTGTTAAGGAGATTAGGGTTTAGGAACTAGGCAGAGCTCTAGGTTAGAAAGCTTGATTCTCAAACATGGAAGGTTTTGACTGCCTCCATTCCTCTCTGTGATACAGAGTCTCTCTGAGACACTCACCCCCTTCCTTTGGAAGGCTTAGTGCTATTGTCTGAGGGATAGAACTCTTGAGAGAAAATGTCTTATGTGTTAGTAGCAGTTGGTTTACCACCATTGGTAGTCAACTAATTGCTTAACACCCAATCCACTCTGGTGATTGATCCCTCAGCTTGGAGGATAGGACTTGAAGAAAAGCCATTGTAGACTGAAGATTGACAACCAAGGCCTTTGCTTGAAGACTGTGAAGATAGAGACTACTGCTGACTGAAGCTTGTGGCTAATTGGAGATGACTTGAAGATGGATATTGATGCAGAGCTGCTGTGGCTGTTTATTTTGCTGTATCTCATTTCTGATGTATTGACTGGTTTTCCTGACTATATTGTTTGTTGTTTACCCTGTTAGGTTGAAAGTGAAGTCTGTTCACTTTTGCCTATTGTTTTCTAGGTTCGAGGTTGAGTGGGACTCCCTTGCCTCGCTTGTATTGTTGCATTCATGCATTTTACCGTTTTACTGTATATATCAGATATTGTTTCTGTTTCCGTCTATTCCCTTAGGATCTCTGTTTCTCTCTGTGCAAGAGAGGAGCATGATAGACACTAGGTCTTAACCCATGCATGATAACATTAGGTTAGCCTGATTCCCTTCGCAACCGTAGGTCAGAGTTCTGTCTCTTCTTTCTCAAAACAAACAGAAAAATACAATAAAATTGCAAATACAATAAAAGACACTTCTTCCGTAAAAGAATGTGAACTCATCAAAACGTCATTTTTGTCCGCTTGGACTGTTAATCAGAAAACCCTTTTTCAGAAGGAATAAAATCAATCAAGACAGACTTGTGTCGTACGTGGCCCGAACTACGTTTGCTCTGATCTTTCATGCTGTATGAAAGTACGTAGGCATAGGATACGATATCCTAGCGAGCAGCCTTCCCCTCCTTTCCCGTAGGTAGGCGAACTACGTTGACTCTGATTTCTCGTTCCAGACGGGAATACGTAGGCATAAAGTGCGATACTTTGCCGAGTCATTTTATTTTCATTTTAGTTCTTTTTAATCCTTGACCTATAGTTTAGATAGAATAACAATCCATACCCGAAAACAAGCGTGGATCCCGTCGAGTACGACGGACGTGAGGGGTGCTAATACCTTCCCCTTGCGTAACCGACTCCCGAACCCAGGTTTTGGTTGCGATGACCATACCTTTCCCGTGTTGTGCGAGGTTTACTCTGAGCGTTTCCTTTCCCTCCCGTGGGATAAATAACGCACGGTGGCGACTCTTCTGTTCAGCCGGCGCCGATTTTCGCAGTAGCGACAGCTGGCGACTCTGCTGGGGATCCAACGTCCCCTGGCTGCTAAGGACTGCGATGGTTCTTATGCATTTGGGATCCAACGTCCCTTAAGAGAGTCAATCCTAACGCTTGTTTTCCCGTCGTGGATTTTGTATGGATTTATATTTCTGACCTTTATTTTTCAGCATTATATATATTGATTATTATTGCTGTATATTGGGGTGTGACGGGTGTTCTGATATTGAGTGAGAAGCCGGACCTGGGCTTGAGTGCACCTTAGACTTAGAGTAGAGATTAGTGGGCGCGCACGTGCTTTGCATGTCCTAGTGTCCCGCGAAATCTACGCTCAGACGAGGTTCTTCTGGTTGGCCTCCTGTCCTGCCCTTTGGGTGGCTTGGGTTGCTGGTTAGTTGGATTGTCGACTCTGGGGACCGATCATTTGGAAGTTGGCTAAGTGAGGCCTCTTCAGAATTTGATGATGCCACTCCTTATGGGAATCGTATCGTCAATCCTGAAAGTCTGTGACGCCGACGACCGCATAGGATGCCATACCTTTGTCAGTTACTAGGACATCCACCTGTGAGAGGGTTTGGGGTTATGCAGGTAACTAGACCTTCAGATACCGGTTATTCCTTGATCAGAGATCCTGGGTATTTATGGAGAGTTATGAGGTCTGTCAGAGACCAATTAGAGATGTGTTATAAGGTCTGTCAGAGACCAGTTGGAGATGTGTTATGAGGTCTGTCAGAGACCAGTTGGAGATGTGTTATGAGGTCTGTCAGAGACCAGTTGGAGATGTGTTATAAGGTCTGTCAGAGACCAGTTGGAGATGTGTTTTGAGGTCTGTCAGAGACCATTTAGAGATGTGTTTTGAGGTCTGTCAGAGACCAGTTGGAGATGTGATTTGAGGTCTACCATAGATCAGTCTGAGTTATGGTTTGAGGTCTGTCAGAGACCGTTGTCGGAGCTTTATTATAGGTCTATCCGAGACCAGGTTTTGAGGATTTCTAGAGGGTCTATCTGAGACTTCTTGATATGGTTCAGGCTATTCAGCTATGGCAGTTGGTCCTTGTTGCATGTTACTTGCATTGCATTGTTTGCATACCCATTATCATTGCATCCCACTAACGTGTGTCTGTGCTGCAGGTGCATTTGCATTCCCCCCGGTTCTAGTGTCTGGACTTCTGAGTATTTGATCATGGCTGGCTTGAGGATGACCGTTGCGTATAAGCTACCTGTCCCCGATATTACTCCACTCCTGGGTCTGATTTCTCTTGCGAATGAGGATGTCCGTAGAAGCTTCAGGCAGAGTTACGGGCGGTTGTTGGGATTAGTGCGTAGGTCTACCGAGGATGAATTGAATGGGCTGTACACCTTAATGCAATTCTATGACCCGGCTTTGAGATGTTTCACGTTTGCGGATTTTATCTTGGGGCCCACCATGGAGGAGTATGTAGAGTTTACTGAGCTGCCAGTTCAGAATGCAGTTCCTTTCATTCACTCAGCCGCTGAGCCCAATTTGGAGGACTTAGCCAAGGCCCTGCATATGAATGCTTCTGACTTGTTGATGACTGCGTGGCGAGGGGTTCTGGGTTTTTCTCTTCAGTTTCTGGTTGGTAAGGCTCAAGAGTACGCCAAGAATGGGTGTTGGGTGGTCTTTAACGCTATTTTGGCCCTCTGCATTTATGGGATAGTGTTGTTCCCTAACTTCCCAAACTTCGTGGACATGGATGCATTTCATCTATTTGCTGCCGGTAATCCAGTACCAACATTGATCGGGGACTTTTACCATTCGATGCACTATAGGAATGAAAACAGGAGAGGCAAGAATGTCTCCTGTTGCGTACCTTTGCTGTATATGTGGTTCAAGAGTCATTTTCCATCGAGGGGACCTTTCATGGATAATGCAATTACGCCCGACTGGCCAGAGCATATGATGAGGTTAACTTCTGAAGACGTTGATTGGTTTGATAGAGATCTGCTGGGATCTGAGCTTATCTTCAGTTGTTCTGGTTACCCTAATGTTCCGCTGATAGGGAGAAAAGGGTGTATCAACCACAACCCTTCTCTGTTCGTCCGTCAGTTCGGATATGCCCTGAAGAACCCGCAAAAGAGGAAGAAGTACAGGAATCTCTGTACTTCACTGGAGATGTGAAGGGGGAGCTATTGGCCAAGTTGCAGCATGCCTGGACGCGTATTAACCGAAGAGGGAAGCCGTTGTTAGGAAAGAATGATTGTCAGGCCTATGCACCTTATAGAGTTTGGATTCAGGAGAGAGCCAGTCAGTTGAGGATGCCATTTCCAGATGCACCAACTCTTGTTCCTATTCCGGTAGCGGAGCCAACTACTGTTTCTAGGGAAGCCTATGAGCAGGTTGTTAGTGAAAAAGAAGCCTTGTTGAAGATCAACGAAGGGTTAGAGCAGGAGCTAGCCCAGGTACACAGCGAGAAAAACAAGGCCGTCCATGCTTTCCAACAGCAGATTGAGCTAATGAACAGATTAGGCGCTGAGCTAGCTGAGGAGAGGAAGAAGCGCGAACGTCTGGGGCAAGAGTTCAGAAGTTCCCATGACATGCTTGAATCCAAGAAGAAAGCGTTTGACATCGCTCACCGGGAGATCTCTTCTTGCAATAAGACTTGGAATGCTACGCTCACCAACAATAAGAAGAGGGAGGATAAGTTGAAGCAGCAAATTTCCGACCTCGAAGAGCAGTTGAAGTCCAGCATCAAGAAGTGTGAAGAAGAAGTGATGACCCGGTACAGTCTCCAGAACGCACTGAACAAGGCCATCAAAGGCAGAGATGAAGCTATGTCCCAGAAGCGTAAACTAGAAGATCGCTTCGGAGACGGGGCATGGGAAGAAACTGATGAAGACGTGCGCCGTGTTCTGAAGAAAAGGAACCAACTTGTCGAAGGGCTGCTTGCTCGACCCAGTCATCCGGAGACCAAGAAGTTGCTAGAAGAATACCAGACTTATGGGAGGATTTGATCGTTTCATGTAGTAACTTGTATGCTTTATTTGCACAGTGCTGACCATCACCAGGATTGTTGGTTGAGGTCATGCCTTCTTATTGTACTCTCAGTGATATTGTATTCTTGGTTTATTGGTTTCTCAGCAATATATGAGGCTTTCTGTAATTCAGCTCCGATATTTATTGTTAGCACTGCCACTGCACCAGCACCTTCACGCTAGAATCGGGGAATGAATGTCCCTAATGCACAGACGCACATTGCATTGCATTCATATTCATATTGCATTACAGGTAATCTTTGAATAGTGTCTTATTTCCTGCTCTGTATCAGGTACTTTTCAGGATTGCAGATCAGCACCCGCACCGCTATTCTACCCGCACCAATTGTCGAAGAATCATGGATCAAATACAGAACGAGATGCAAGATGTGCGCGAGAAGCTCGCTCTCTTCATGCAGACCATGGAAGCTATTGCAAAAGGTCAGGAGAATTTGCAAGCCATGGTCCAACCTCTGTTGGCCCGGAATGCTGGTCACGGTAATGAGGATCATCAGTCCGTACGGGTCGATACTGCTCATGGAGACGGCACTCCCACACCAGTGGCTCCACCTGTAGTTAACATACCAGCTGCTAATATCAACAACGCTACCGCTGCTGTGAATGGTAACGTCGGAGTTGGAAATGAGACTGCTGTCCATAACGTTGGGCTTGGTGATGTCAACTTGGGAGATAATATGGGAGGCAACGGCTTTGGCAATGCTGGATTCGGGTTCAGTGATCAGGGATTCGATAATGCTGGGAAATATGGTTTCAATGCTCAAGGCTTTGGGCAAGACGGTTATGGTATGGCCAATCAGGGCTATGGAGGTTTTGGAAATGGAAACGGCGCTGGGTTTATGGCCTTTGGGCCTGCTGGAGGTGTTCAAGGGTACGGCAACAGAGGACGAGGTCCGGGGATGAATCAGATCAGGGCTGGACGTAATAATGGATATGACGGGTATGGAGCTGGAAATGGTATGTGGCAAGAAGATCAGCAGGAGGACGCCTTCTCCGGCGGAGGTTTCGAAGGACCGATGGATGACTCCCAGAAGATCAGAATGCTGGAATAGCAGATGAGGGGGGTCCTGAACCAAAGTGCTGTGGGCTTGGACATGGCAACAATGGGTTTGGTACCTGGTCTGAGGGTGCCAATCAAATTCAAAGCTCCTACGTTTGATAAGTATAAAGGGGACACATGTCCGAAAGTGCATGTGCGAGCCTATTACAGAAAGATGTCTGCATACTCAACTGATGAAAGAATGCTAATGCATTTCTTTCAGGATAGTCTGTCGGGCTCTTCCTTAGAATGGTACATGGGGTTGGAGCCAACCAATATCAAGACATGGAAGCAATTGGCAGAGGCATTCGTAGCTCACTACAAGTATAACAGCGATTTGGCGCCCAACCGGGTCCAATTGGCAGGGCTGTCTCAGAAGAAGGGGGAGAGCTTTAAAGAGTACGCGCAAAGGTGGCGCGATATGGCTGCCAGGGTCCGTCCTCCCGTAGAAGACAAGGAAATGAATGACATGTTCGTCGGCACATTCACAGGCTTGTTTCATGACATGTTGTTTCACACATCTCTGGCCAGTTTTTCAGACCTAATTCTAATGGGAGAAAAGATTGAGCGTAACATTAAGTAAGGAAAATTCCAGGTTGAGGAATCAACTGCATCTGGCAGTAATAGGAAGGCTTTTGGTGGGCACCGTCAGGGCGAGGCAAGCGCAGTGTTTGGAGGCCGAGGCCGAGGCCGAGGCAGGGGACGAAACCAATGTCATCAGCCGCAGCAGGTGGCGAGTGTTACTATCCCGTACCAGCAACAACCACTTCAGCAACAACAACCGTCTCAGCAGCAGCCAATGCAGCAGCAGCAGCCTCAGCAGGGGGCACAGCAGGCTCAGCGAAGATTCCAGGGTGGTAAACCAAGAAGAGTGTTTGAGAAGCCTCCCACGACATATGCTGATTTATTGCAGACATTGTTGGGATTGAACCTGGTAGAGAAGAGAACTCTGGCACCGATAACGGGAGCTCCCCCGTTTGGTTACGATGCAAGCAGGCACTGTGAGTTTCATTCTGGGGCTCCGGGCCACGATATAGAGGGTTGCCATGCTTTTAAGCATGTTGTGCAGGATCTTTTGGACAATAAGACTATCAATTTCGGAACGGCAGGTCCGAATATAGTGCAGAAGCCCATGCCCAATCATGGCGCAAACGCCATTCTGACTGAGGAAGGGTTGAATCTGATTATGAATGTCGACGATTTGAGGACGCCGCTGGGCGAGATAAAAAGCAGATTGTTGCAAGGGGGTGTTTATCCAGGATGTGACGAATATTGTTTAGAATGTTGGACCCTAGCTGGGGGGTGTGATGATTTGAAGAAAGGCATTCAGGCTTTAATCGATAGAGGCACATTGCAGTTCGACCGAGCAGCAATTGAAGAGCCCGCAGGGGCAGCAGCAGATGAACGGAGTGATGTGGCCACTGTAACGATTCCTCGGAAGACAATCACTATTGCAGCACCAGCTCAGCGACCACCGATCACCATAACTAAGGCCGGGCCGATCCCGTATGAGAACACGAAAGCAGTCCCCTGGTCATATGGGTTGGAGGTGTATTGTGACGGGATAAAGATTGATGTTAATAAGCATCCAGTTGAGACTGTGGATAACGTTGTTGGTTCAAGGGGTATGACAAGGAGTGGTAGGATCTTTATATCACCTGAAGTGGAGGCCGAAAGACTAGCGAAAGGAAAAGGGAAAGCGGTTGAGAATGTCCCAGTGCAAGCAAGCGAAAAAGAATCGGCATTGAAAGATGTAGAAGAGTTCATGCGCTTGATTCGAAAAAGTGATTATAAGATTGTGGAGCATCTGCAACAGATGCCGTCCAAAATATCTATCCTGTCATTGCTGTTGTGTTCGGAAGCTCACCGAAATGCTTTGTTGAAAGTCCTGGATACTTCCTTCGTACCCCAAGACGTCTCTGTAAATCAGCTGGAAGGAGTGTTGGCACATGTAAATGCAGGCCACAGCTTGGGCTTTACCGACTTCGATTTTACCCCGAAAGGGAGGGATCATAATATGGCGCTGCACGTATCTGTCGAGTGTAGAGGATCAGTAATGTCGCATGTATTGGTCGACACCGGATCGTCTTTGAATGTGCTGCCCAAGAAGGCGATGATGAAACTGGACGTTAGAGGAATCTTGTGCACGCCCAGCGACTTGGTAGTCAGAGCGTTTGATGGCACGCGGAGAACAGTCTTTGGATCGATCACATTGCCTCTACAGGTGGGGCCGGAGGTATTTGCGACTGAGTTTTATATCATGGATATACAGCCTGCGTATAGCTGCTTGCTTGGAAGACCTTGGATCCATGGGGTTGGGGCAGTCACGTCCACCCTACATCAGAAGTTAAAATATATGGTCGGAGACAGCGTAGTCACCATATGCGGAGAAGAAGACATCCTGGTCAGCCATCTGTCATCATTTAAATATGTGGAGGTCGACGGAGAGATCCACGAAACACCCTGCCAGACATTTGAAGGGTTGCGTATCAAGGACAAAGGTCCCGGGCCGAGCAAAGTGCCAGAGATAGTCGTCTCATCGTATAAAGAAGCTCAAGCTCTAGTGGAGGCCGGAGAAGCAAAGGGCTGGGGAAAAGTGCTGGATATTCCTGTAAAGATGGACCGGTTCGGGCTGGGATACCAACCGTCGTCGTCAGCACCTGCCGTGGGGGCACCCCGTTTCAGAGGGCCAATCACCATCTCTGCCAGTGGAGTGTGTCATGAGACCGTCAATGCTGCTTCGGAGTCTGACGAAGGAGACAGCGACTGTGATATGGATGCCTGGATTCAGCCAAGCACGCCAGGACAAGGACTGTGCAACTGGTCTATTCAGGAGCTTGTTCCTGTGACTCTTAAACAGTAATGCTTTGCTTTATTAATTGTTGAATAATCTGATGTCTTGCCCAGGGCATCAGGATTTGCTTAGGGCTGTGTTGTTATGAACATTGCGTGTTAATCATTAAATAAATGGCGTTTTTTCATGTGCAAATACTGTAATCTCTGTCTTTCTTATTTTGTATTTTCCAATAAAATGGAAACTTGGTTATTCGCTTTATACGCATTTTGAAGCACTTAACCGTTCCTTTTGCAGGATAACATTTTCAGATGACATCCTTGAACCACCTATGACTCGTCCCGACTTTGAGCATCCGGTATTTCAGGCCGAAGAAGAGGTTGTCGAAGATAGTGACGTTCCTGAAGAACTGTCTTGGTTGGTGAAGCAAGAGGAAAAAGCCATTCTGCCTCACGACGAGGTCATCGAAATTATCAACTTGGGGTCGGAAGGGGTTGAGAAGAATATTCGTATCGGAGCCGCGCTGCAGGGCGATATCAAGCGAAGACTGGTTGAAATGCTCCGAGAGTGTAGTGATGTATTCGCTTGGTCGTATGAAGATATGTCAGGGCTCGATACAGATATGGTTGTGCACCGCCTGCCACTGAAAGAAGATTGCCCGCCAGTCAAACAAAAACTTCGCAGAACTCGACCAGACATGGCAGTGAAGATCAAAGAGGAAGTCCAAAAACAGTGGGACGCTGGTTTCCTGGCTGTGACAAAGTATCCATCTTGGGTTGCCAACATCGTACCAGTGCCAAAGAAAGATGGCAAGGTTCGGATGTGCGTGGATTATAGAGATTTGAATAAAGCAAGCCCAAAAGACGATTTTCCACTTCCTCATATTGACGTGCTAGTTGATAATACTGCTCAATACTCCGTATTCTCCTTCATGGATGGCTTTTCAGGCTATAATCAGATTAAAATGGCGCCAGAGGATATGGAGAAGACCACTTTCATAACACCTTGGGGAACATTTTGCTACAAAGTGATGCCCTTTGGTTTGAAGAATGCTGGGGCAACATATCAACGTGCGATGACGACTCTTTTTCATGACATGATGCATAAAGAGATCGAAGTTTATGTTGACGATATGATTGCCAAATCCCAGACGGAGGAAGAGCACCTGGTGAATCTGCTGAAGTTATTTAAAAGGCTTAGGAAGTTCAGGCTGAGGCTGAACCCTAATAAATGCACCTTCGGGGTGAAATCGGGTAAGCTCCTGGGGTTTATCGTAAGCGAAAGAGGAATAGAGGTCGATCCTGCTAAAATAAAAGCGATTCAAGAAATGCCGACGCCTAAAACCGAAAAAGAGGTGCGCGGGTTTTTAGGGAGGTTGAACTACATCGCTCGGTTCATATCTCACCTAACTGCTACGTGTGAACCGTTATTCAAGCTGTTGAAGAAAGATCAAGCTGTAACTTGGAACGAAAATTGTCAAAAGGCGTTCAACAAAATAAAGCAGTATCTGCAGGAGCCTCCTATTTTGATACCCCCAGTGGCAGGCAGACCCTTGATCATGTATTTGACGGTTCTTGAGGGAAGCATGGGTTGTGTTCTCGGTCAACATGACGAGATGGGGAGAAAAGAGCATGCAATTTATTACTTGAGTAAGAAATTTACAGATTGTGAATCTCGATACTCAATGCTTGAGAAAACTTGTTGCGCGCTAGCCTGGGCCGCCAAGCGTTTGAGGCAATACATGCTGAATCATACAACCATGCTCATCTCGAAGATGGATCCTATCAAATATGTATTCGAAAAGCAGGCGTTGTCAGGGAGAATTGCCCGGTGGCAGATGGTCTTGACTGAATATGACATCCAGTACGTCTCGCAAAAGGCAATAAAGGGGAGTGTGCTGTCTGAGTATTTGGCTGAGCAGCCTATTGAAGATTACCAATCGATGAGGTTTGATTTTCCTGACGAGGATATCATGTACCTAAAGATGAAAGATTATGAAGAGCCGTTGCCAGACGAGGGACCAGAGTTGGGTTCCAAATGGAAGATGATATTTGACGGAGCTGTGAATGCTTACGGTAGCGGAATAGGGGCAATCATCACTACGCCGCACGGGTCGCACATCCCGTTTACTGCTCGATTGACCTTTGCCGTTACCAATAATGAAGCCGAATACGAAGCTTGTATAATGGGGCTTGAAGAAGCCATTGATTTGCGAATCAAGAATTTAGATGTATACGGAGACTCAGCTCTGGTGGTGAATCAGATCAAGGGGGAATGGGAGACACGCCAGCCCAACTTGATACATTACATGAACTATGCAAGGAGATTGTTGCCTTTCTTTGACAAAGTTGAATTGCATCACGTACCGCGGGCAGAGAATCAAATGGCTGACGCCCTGGCCACTTTGTCTTCCATGTACAAAGTCAACTTCTGGAACGAGGCTCCCCGAATCGTTATCTCTCGGCTTGACAGGCCAGCTTATGTATTTGCCATTGACGAAGCATCCGACGACAAACCGTGGTATTGTGATATCCTTAATTTCCTGAAGAATAAAGAGTATCCGGTTGGGGCATCCAGTCAAGATCAGAAGACTCTCACGAGATTAGCGGGTAATTTCTATTTGAATCCGGATGGCGTCTTGTACAGAAGAAATCACGACTTGGTGTTGTTGCGTTGTGTAGACGAAAGAGAGGCAAAGCTGCTCATGGAGGAAATACACGAAGGTACCTTTGGTACGCATGCTGGTGGGCATGCCATGACGAGAAAGCTGCTGCGGGCAGGTTATTTTTGGCTGACTATGGAAACTGATTATTTCAAGTTTGCGAGGAAGTGCCACAAGTGTCAAATCTATGCTGATAAGATTCACGTGCCTCCGAGTCCTCTAAATGTGATGTCATCGCCATGGCCATTCTCGATGTGGGGAATCGATATGATTGGAAAGATTGAGCCGACAGCTTCTAACGGGCATCGGCTCATCCTGGTAGCAATCGATTATTTCACCAAGTGGGTGGAAGCGGCGTCCTACGCAAATGTAACGAAGCAAGTGGTGGCTAGATTCATCAAGAGAGATATCATTTGCCGATATGGGATTCCCGAGCGGATAATCACAGACAACGGTTCGAACCTGAACAACAAAATGATGAAGGAGCTCTGTCAGAATTTCAAGATCGAACATCACAACTCCTCCCCTTACCGACCCAAGATGAATGGCGCGGTTGAAGCAGCCAATAAGAATATAAAGAAGATCGTCCAGAAGATGGTGGTGACCTATAAGGATTGGCACGAGATGATGCCTTTCGCTTTGCACGGTTATCGTACGACGGTACGCACATCAACCGGGGCAACCCCGTTCTCGTTAGTATACGGAATGGAAGCAGTGCTACCATTAGAAGTTGAGATCCCTTCTCTGAGGGTATTGCGAGACGTTCAGCTGGACGAGGCAGAATGGGTGAAAGACAGGTTGAACCAATTGAGTTTGATGGATGAGAAGAGGCTAGCTTCTCTAGCATATGGTCGTTTATACCAGAGCCGAATGAAGAAAGCGTATGATAAGAAAATACATCCGCGAAGCTTTCAGACGGGCGACCTTGTGCTGAAAAGGATTCTCCCGCCGCAAGCAGATCACAGGGGCAAGTGGACCCCCAACTACGAAGGGCCATACGTTGTCAGGAAAGTCTTTTCAGGAGGAGCGTTGTTGTTGTCCACCATGGACGGTGAAGACTTCACGTCGCCTGTGAATTCGGACGCAGTTAAAAAATACTTTGCTTAAAATTGACCCGCTGGACAGAAAAAAGAGAGTCCAGGCAAAAATGGGGCATCCTGGCGAACCAAAAACAGAATAAAAGGTTCGGGCAAAAGTTAGGGATAAAATTGAAAAATGTACACCCGCGAAGTTGAAAACCTACACTGGGCGGCTTCGGCAAAAAAGGGTATCCCGGTGAACTGAAAACCCATAAAGGGCGGTTTACGCAAAAGTTAGGGATTCGAAAAGCAAATGACTGCGGTCCGAATTTGATACTGCAGTGAGCATCAGTGCGGGAGAATACCTGAGGGGTCAATTATCAGATACAACCTCTTCGAAAGAGTGAATACTGGGAAAGCATTAGATTCGGGCGAGTCATGGGAGGATCAGTTTGTGGTGTTCGTCTGCATCCCGTTGCCGACATGTGTACAAAATTTAATTTGTCAAAATATTTATGCTTCTTGTGCATACTTGTATATCTGCTTTGCGTAGCTTCCTCTTTTCAGGAGTTACATCCCGTGTACAAAAATTCCGCCCATTCAGGGGCCCAATCAATAAAATATGTTATTCAGTACTTGATGCTGGTTCTTTATTGTTTTGTGCATGATAAAACACTATAGTTTACTAAAACTAGCATGTGTATAACCTCACTGGCCCTTGCCAACAATTGCTAAAGCGTTGAATTAACTGAAAATAACGTCACTAACCTGAATCGATTTGGTTGCATAGGCTTGTCTTGTCTTGTTTGTATTGTTGCAGGTTTCATAGCCGCACGAGGAAGATGACCAAGAGACCGCAGTAATAAAAGACTCGACCCTCACGCAGGTCATGCATGTTCTTCCTAAAGAAGGATAGAAATCCCCAGCTAGTCGTTTATCCTAGTCGTTTATCCTCAACAGAATTGACGATCCCAAAAAAGAATGTAGGCTGTATGCAGGCAGTATGGTGTCCCCCAGAAGGATTCTCCATCTCAAGCAGAGTGGTTCGGCCTCAGAAGATTAATTTTCCCAAATTGGTGAGCTGTATTCAGGCAGTTTACCTTTCCCTGCAGGGTCATTTACTCTCCCCCAGCGGAGTCAGTTGATTTTCCCAAGAGAATCATCCCATCCCCCCAGCGGAATTCTCTTCTCAGCAAGTATTCCTCCGCGTGGAACTCGAAGATTAAGACTATCCCCGCCAGAGTTGGTGCGGGTCCTGGCATTTATTTCGTCAAAATACCGTGTGATATCCGTTCACTTTCCAGTAGAAGCGCAGCTGCTATTCTCTAGCAGAGTTGTGTTCCCCAGCAGGGTGTTACTTCAACGAGGTGTTTGGGTTAAGTCCCCAATTTCCCAGCTGAGTCGACTTCCTCTTCCAGCATTTATTTTGCTGGGACAACTCCATAGCACCTGGCTATCCCCAGCGGAGTTGGCATTATCTTCAGCATTTAGTTTGCTGAAGCAGTTTCTATATCCAGCAGTTCGAGTCTGCATTTGCATCAGCATATAGTGTCATACTTGCATTCACCAAATAGAAGTGTAGCATTTCCATGTCGAATGGAGCATTGCATCATTGTCGAACGCATGCATTTTGAAACATAAACTAGGTTGGCTGACCCGTTGTTTCAAGTATTGTTTCTCTTGCAAGTAGAGAGAGCCCTTGCTCAGGTGAATCAATAAAACATTCAGGATCTCGACGTGAGACACTCAATGAAGTGTCAACTGTGGCACTACTCACCACAGAGTCAGCAGGATAAGTTTCTTTTTGTCCCTAAGCAGAGTTACTTATTTCCCCGCCCAGGTTTCTTGTTGAAGTTTCTCTAGTCCGATCAGCGGATTGTTCTCTTCAAAGTTGTTGTTACGTCAGCAGTAAAAGGTTTCATGAAGGCTATCGCCGGTTATCAGAACAGGCGTCCGAAAGTTTGGTTTCCAAATATCCCCAGTAGAGTCAGCCTCAAAGTTGCTGTAACGTCAGTGATAAGAAGTTGGCGGGCCAAGGGAGAAATGAGTCCTAACGTGGACAGGTTCGAGTTTTCAGAATTGTTGTTATGTGGAGTCCTGATGTGGACATTTCCTCAAATTGATGATATGTGTTAGTCCTAACGTGGACAGATTCGAGTTCTCGGTATTGATTGAGTGTGAAGTCCTGACGTGGACAAAGTTGGTTACTCTTCATGCTGGTGTCCTGACGTGAACCATTTATTTCCAGCAGATAGCTTTATTCGTAATGGTGAAATGTGCGTCCTGACATGGACCAGTGTGTAGTTCTTTGTGATGACAAGACACGAGAGTCCTGACACGGACAAATTTATCCTTCATCGTGTTGTTGGCAAAGTATGAGTCCTGACGTGGACAAAATCTCACTTCCCTAGTGGGTCAAAGGTGCATGATTCCTAACGTGGACAAGTTTTTATCCTCAGCAAGTCAAGAGATCAGAGTCCTTACGTGGACAAAGCATATCAAGTTATTCCTTATGTGGACAAGGATATTCCTTACGTGGAAAGAGAAGCTTCAGTTCCTTACGTGGAAAAGCAAGCTCAGTCCTGACGTGGACAGACGCAGAAAGGACGAGTTGGTTTCCTTACGTGGAAAGATTGTGATTCCTTACGTGGAATGAAGATTGGATTCCTTACGTGGACAGATTAAGAGTTATTCCTTACGTGGAAGAAAAATGATTCCTTACGTGGAAAAGAGATTGTGTTCCTAACGTGGAAAGGCGGGTCCTAACGTGGATGATGTATTCCTTACGTGGAAAGAAAGTTGCACTCCTAACGTGGAAAAGAGGTGTTCCTTACGTGGAAAGATTGGAGTCCTTACGCGGACAGATCAAAGATGACATTCCTAACGTGGAAAGAAAGACGAGTTTATTCCTTACGTGGAAAGATCGAGTCCTTACGCAGGCATATCAAAATTGATTCCTTACGTGGAGAGAGAAATTGTTCCTTACATGGAGAAGTTAGTCCTGACGTGGACAAATCAAGATGAATTGCATTCCTTACGTGGAAAGAAGATAGTTTCCTAACGTGGAAAAAATGAGATTCCTTACGTGGAAGGGTGAGTCCTTACGTGGACAATGTTATTCCTAACGTGGAAGAATTTACTCCTAACGTGGACGATTTATTCCTAACGTGAAAGGCAGACGATTTATTTCTGATCATTCCTAACGTGGAAAGGCGGGTCCTAACGTGGATGATGTATTCCTTACGTGGAAAGAAAGTTGCACTCCTGCGGAGGATGCGGTTGTTGCTTTACGGGTTGTCATGGCTCCTGTCGAGGATGAGAGAGATGAGGTGAAGAATCTAAAGACTCGCGCCGAGCTTATTTCCCGGATCAACCAGGCAGAGGATGACTGCTTAGGGGCTGCCGAGGAAGCCTTCAACAACACGGTGGAGCAGTTGAGAGTGGTGAACCCCAGGGTTGAGCTGGTTACTGAGGGGATAGGGTTCCACCACAGTATGGTGAATGATCAGATTGTCATTCCATATTTTCTCAAGTTAGGCGAGGAGAATGAGCAGCGTGCCCACGAGGAGCCGCAGCCAAATGCTGATTAATTTTTTGTTTTGTAATTTTGGCCTGCGTATCTTACGTTGTAATTTCTTTGGATGGGGCTTGGCCACTTTTTCATGTAATCCTTACAATCGCGGTCCTTGTGGCCGTTTATTTTTTGATATGTGATTTCGGTCGTGGTGGTCGCTTATGTATGAGTTATTTTGGATATTTTTGTGTGCATGTTTTTACTTTGCATAATTTCGCTAAGTGGCATGCACTGCTCGTCGTGAGTGCCCGTTTGTATGGGTTATTTTCGTGAATGATTTTTGTGTTGCAGGGTTTTCTCGAAAAATAGTTGATCAATAGTGAGGGGAACTGTGTTGCACCCTAAAATTTAACCAACCGGTGCCACTTTCGGTTTATGCTTCGACGCATTTTTCGCATTCGCATTCGCATTTACATGCTGCATATAGCGCATTTCTTCAATCATGGTGATTTTTATCGGGATTACAGCCCTGCGGTCTCATTTCAGGTATCTCAGACCGGTTCGGGCAATCGGAGGTTATTTTGATAAGTCGCGCGCTTTCCGGGTGTTTTCAGCTTACGCAGTGATTTTTGAGATTCTTGGTGTCCGGGTTTACTGTTTGCTTCGATCTGGTCTCGCGCTCTCTTTTATGTTGGTTATTTGCCTTTGTTTGCATTTTTTAGAATTTAATAGCCTTTTGTAGATTTTAAATAGGATTTATAGATTTTCTAGAATTTAAATAGATTTTCTTTTAATAGTTTTAATAGTTTTAAATCTTTTTAGAATTTATAAATTGTTTTTAAATAGATGTTAGAATAAACTTTTCTTTTTAGATATTGAATATAGTTTTAATAAATAGAATATTAATAGAATTTCTTTTAAATAAATAGTATAGATTTTAGTAGAAATTTAATAGAAATAATAGAAATTATTAGAGTTTTTATTTTTATTGGTTTAGAGATTAGTGGAATTGTTAGAGGATTATTAGAGTTTTTTTTCTATTGTCATTAGTCTAGTGATTAGCATAGATTAGATGTTAATTCCCTTTTAATAGAGTTTAATTAGGGTTTTAATCTTTTGGTTAGATTTTAATTAGAGTTTATCAGGTTTAATCATTAGTTAATTAGTTAATTAGGTTTTCATTTAGTCTTTAATCAGTTTTTAATTGTAGTTTAGTTTTAATCAGTATTAATTAGGATTAATGGGTCAGATTTCAGTCCAAATCCTTCATTAGCCATTCATTTTTGTTGGGCCCAGAGTTTTTTTGGAGGCCCAATCTTTCAGTCCCATTTCAGTCCAAAATTGCCATGTGTCAGCTATTTAAGGCGTCCACGCGTGTACTTCTAGAGGAGCCACCTCACATTTTCCACTCCCAGGATCTGACACTTCATTTCCCACTTTCTCCTCTCCCCTCCACGTGTGCTTCATGCACACTCTCTCTCTGAATCCCCTGCCACTTGTCTTCTCCCCAACCCTCGCCTGAGCTCCACCGGTTGCATGGTCGGCGGCCATGCAACCACCGCCACTAACTTACTCCGGCCACCCTAACTACCCTACAACCAACTCCGGCCGCCGTCAAATTCGCCGGAAACTGAAAAACTCAGCAATCTTCATCCTTTCTTCCGATCTTCATCTTCCTCCTCTGGTCAACATCATCAGATTCACCAGAACGCTCATCATCTTCATCCATCTCCAGATGCCTTCGTCAAGAACTTCATGTGTGTCGCTACTGCGAAAATCGGTGCCGGCTGAACAGAAGAGTCGCCACCGTGCGTTATTTATCCCAACGGAGGGAAAGGAAACGCTCGAAGTAAACCTCGCGAAAAAGGGAAAGGTATGGTCATCGCAACCAAAACCTGGGTTCGGGAGTCGGTTACGCAAGGGGAAGGTATTAGCACCCCTCACGTCCATCGTACTCGATGGGATCCACGCTTGCTTGGTTTGTACGGATTACACTTCTATCTAAACTAAAGGATGGGATCTGAAAAGAAAAGAAAATATGACTCGGCAAAGCATCGCACTTTATGCCTACGTATTCCCGTCTGGAACGAGAAATCAGAGTCAACGTAGTTCTCCTAACTACGGGGGAAGGTGGGTGAAGGTTGCTCGCTAGGATATCGCATCCTATGCTTACGTACTTCCATACTGCATGGAAGATCAGAGCAAACGTAGTTCGGGCTACGCCCGACACAAGCTGTTCAAGTGTTTTTTATGAAAAATCTCACCTTAAACAAGGGTTTTCTTATTGCAAAAAGGTTGATGTCTGTTCAAATCTTTTGACGGAAGAAATGAATTAATCTCTGTTATAACCTTTATTAATGTTTTTCTGTTGTTTTGAAGGAAGAAGAGATGACACTCTACAAATCCTAGGGTTAAAAGGGAATAAAATCTACCCTAATGTTATCATGCATGGGTTAACTCCTAATTTCTATCACATCCTCCCTTGAACAAGGAAGAATGGAAGTCCTACGGGAAAGGAAACGAAAGGAAGAAACGGAAATACAAGTAATAACCGCATACAAGTGAACATGAATATAACAATGGTAAATGCAATGCAAAGGAGGGAGGAAGGTTCATCTCAACCTCAAGCCCATTCATGGATGGAATAAGAAAATATCAAGTGATCATATGCAAAGAATCGAGTGAAAACTCCGAATGAAACGCGTAATCCACTATTTGGAATCGCAACGTGCTATCATGCAAACAAGTCGATAATCGGGCAAGCTACACATACAAATAATAGCCACCTAAGGGTCTTCCAATACCTCTAACCTATCTACATTAAGAAATATAAGCCACGGCGTTCATCACGCAAACACAAAGCGGCCGTTGGAGCCTTAACAAAAATAAAGTCCGTTCGGAAGTTCAAATTACAAGTTCGAATACAAAACAGAAGAAAAATAGCAAAAGGTGCTAAAAAATTCAAATAAAAATCTCCAATTCCCTACATCAAGCCACAAACCAGGGGTGAGAGATACCACAAAAATATCCAAAGATAAATGGTCAAACAAGATGAAAACATTGCAAGATATCTCATGTATACCAAAGGAAAGATTAAAGTGGAGCATGTTAAAGAAAGCATCCAAAACCAATTAAAATGGTACAATAAAATTCCCACAGAAATATATCACAATACCTCAACGTGTGTATGAGATCCCTGCAAAAGGATTGACATTTAAATTGTGTTTTGATAGGTCAAAGAAATTCAACAAAATGATAGCACCAGCATTGGCCTTTTTATGACGACCCAAATGTAAAAACTCCAAAGAAAATGTCAAAAAATGGTAAAATTATAATTCCAGTTTTATTAAATCCTAGACATCTTAAATATTCATCACAAAAAAATGGGGATCAAAAAGATTAATTTTCCTATTTTTTATGATTATTTGAAGTCAGCATATAAAACAGAAAAAATAAAAGAACGTGGCAATAGGAAAATAAAAGAAAATAACATGAATAAATAAAAGTGGCATGAGGCTTATGTGGCCGATTACGTGGCGCAGTGAGAGGCGTTGGATGAATGGAAGAAACCTTGACTTGGAAATGCATCCGACGGTGTTAACACCTTCTTCTCCAAATCAAATTTTTCAACTTTGTGAATAGTAACCCGCAGCCCCATGAACATGAGTTTTTTGCTACTTTGAAGCACCATAACTCCATCGATAATTATCCGTTTCGCACAAAATTTTGGTCAAACTTGAAGGAAAAAAATCAAGGAATCCAAATATGGTCTTAGATTTTCTTGAAACTCTCTCTAACTCCCAAAACGTGGCACCTCAAGAAAAACTCAAGAACCAAAAATTGTCATAAAACCCATCTTTTTTGTACTAGAATCCATGTAGACCTTTATGGCAATGGAATGCAATAAAAATAATGCAAGAAAGACTCCTAAATAATGAGTTATGTCGAATTCTTTATACCTCCGAAAAATGGCTTATGGAGCTTCACTCGATCACCAATTCTTTGAGAAAATGATGTAGAATCACTCAACAATACTTGGTGAATATGTTTGAAGCCTTGACAAGTCTTGAATTGATGAAAAAGTGAAAATTGGAATTTGAGTTTTCACCACTTTTTCATGTTACTACAAGGTTCCTCTTGCTCCAATTCTCTCAAAAAAAATGATGAATCATCTCTATAATTGTTGTGTAATTGATTGGTGAAGAGAAAAAGTATGGAAAGTGAGAGAAAAAAAATTGAAAAAAATGGAAATTCCAAAATGTGAAAGTGTGGGAAAAATGGAAAAAAATTCAATATGATTTGAAAAATGGATTCAACATCAACTATCACCAACCTTTTCTCTTAATGATCTCAATCCAATATATAGATGATGATTAACAAACTTAGAGGTTTCTAGAATAATCTTGGAGGATTCTAGAAAGTTGTGGAAATTTCATGAACTTCTCATGCCATGATACTTTGAATATCTCTTATCTCATGCTTGCACCTTTCCAAACTTATGTCAAAATCTCCTTACATGAGATATGGGAAGTGTATGTAAGCTCCTTGCCTTGAAAATTCATCTTGTGCCAAGTTTTCTATACTTGCCTTATTATGCAAGTAACAAAAATACAAAGCAAGTCTAATTTTTAAACCCTAACTCAAAAAAGTGGCTGAACCAATGTCTTTAAAATGATGTTTGGAATCAATTTGGTATATTGGATGACCCATATTGGATTTGTAGATCCCTCAAACCAATTTTCAACTTGAACTTTTTCAACTTATAAGCCATTTTCAAGTCATTTGCACCAATTTTAAAATTCCATGCTCTAAGATTTTCCAAACTTTCACACCTTATTTTCTAGCCTTAAAATCCCATTTTGAACAACTTTGATGTTGTGAAGTTTTTCATTTGAAGCTTCCTTGTATGAGTTTTAGGCATATACTAAGAATGACCTGTAATCCTCAAATGACCAAAATACCCTTAGCTTGCCAAGACCATAAGTAGAGTTCCACAAATCATATGAAGGCATACCATACCATTATAGAAAGCTAAGACAATAAGGAACAATTCTCATGTTGGCCAGAAATCTATTTGAAGTACCCATGAAAGTCAGAAGTTGCTTGGAATACAGACAATTTTCACAGACAAATTTCAGTGCCCTCAGATGGCCTGTAACTTGCAAGAGCCATAACTTGAGTTCTACAAATCATCTTGATGACTTCCACCACTCAAATTAAATCTATGAAGATATTCTACAAGTTTCATGTGGACCAAGAATCCATATGAAGCTTGCATCTTGAGTTACACTGCTTTGAAGTTTGACCTAAATCAGGGGATTTTACAATAAAACCCTAATTTAGTAACTCCAGTTCTCCTTGACTCCTCTCGATTTTTCTTTATCATAACATCATATCCATATCCACCTAGCAAATAATGAATCCCCCATTCTTCAAATGATCCTTGATGCCCTTCAAAACACTTCTTTGACCTAGAATTGACCTAGTGTTGACCCTAGTTGACTGACTTCAACTGAGGTCCTTGCAATCATCCAAATGACTTGGTTCTCCTCAAAAATGATTCTCTAGACTCTTCATAACATCCATACACACCTCATGCTCTTGGCTCATAGCTCACATTTCCTCTGATGATCCCCCACTAGCCTCAAGATAGGAGAGAATACACTGATCAACCTGTCAGCTCTTCAAAGTTCAAATTCTTCCCTGATGACCTGAGTAGTCTTGAATATGAATGAAACCCTTGGATATACCTCTTGAGATGAGAATAGCACTTGATTCCCTGATAACAGTAGTTTGCCTATGCTGTGCAATGCAGATGAATACACTATGTACATGATGACAATGCAAATGACTATGCAATTGAAACATAAGCCTAGGCTAAAAAAGGTTGGGCAAATTTTGGGGTGCAACAGCTGCCCCTATTCAAGCGACTTGGACCCGGCTGGATGAAGGGCGCGCAGCCTTCAGACATTCGGGGTACAAGACGGTTGAATACGAAAGAACCCGGAAATTTGCCAACCGCAAAAATAAATTGCGAAAGCGACTACTTCTTGAGAAAACCCTGGGAACTGGATTCTGTTGTCACAGCAACAACTAGCCATCCATCTGTCAAATAAACTGATGTTGTCCGCAGGCCACTCCATTCCGAAGAAATGAGCATACACCACATAACGAGAAATTGTTGATATCACTTATCAACCTTTGTTGATCTCACTTATCAACCTCTGTTGATCTCACTTATCAACCTCTGTTGATCTCACTTATCAACTGAGCACACGCTAACCAGCGGGAGAATATTGACTTCACTTGTCATGTTGACTTCACTGATCAACCTTTCGTATCTAAAGAAACGAGCAGACGCTTAACCAAGCGGGGCAATGAACAACCGACTCTGCGGGGAAATGAGAAACTTAACCAAGCAACTTTGAGGGGACAAATTCTGACGACTGTCGTCAAACACCTGCTGGGGAAATTGGGAAGCTTAACCAAGCCCTGACGAGATTAACCCTGTTGAAAAATACGAGGAATTTAACCAAACAACTCCTGTAGCGAGCACCCTGCTGGGAACTGTGAGAGACTTAACCAAGCAACTCACTAACGTAACACCCTGCTGGGGCACATAACTCTGTTGGGGAATTGCGGGTAACCACCCGAAAATCTGTATTACCGTCTCATAATACTGACTCCACAGCATCCTAAGAAATACTTAGATGGGGAATACAAGTAACTTAACCAAGCGACTTGTCAAAGAATACTCTGACGGGGAACACGAGGAACTTAACCAAGTATCTCGTTGAAGATCACCCCGCTGGGGATTATATCTCTATTGGGGAAACTGTGAGTAACCACCCAAAAATCTGCACCCTGTCATTTCTACAGCACTTTGAGAAAGGACTCGTCTGGGGAGAAAGAGAAATGCTTGACCAAGCAACTCTGCTAGGGGAATATGCCATGACGAACACGATCACTGCATGTCCGGCACAACAACCCTCTGTAACAAAATGAACACGATCACTGCGTATTCTACACCACCACCCTCTTGACAGGAGGAAACACGATCACTGCGCGTCCTGGCATTGCAAACAAAACCACGTAATGGGACGAATACGATCACTGCGTACTCTACCACAAATCCTCCCAACCTGACAATGACCACGATCACTGCGTGCCCTGCGCCACAACTCTCTTGGCAGGAGAAAGCACGATCACTGCGTGCTGTGATGCCACAAACAAAATCACATAATAGGATAAACACGATCACTGCGTGTTGCGCTACCACCAAAATCACATCGACCATAAATCCAACCGGATGAGATAAACACGATCACTGCGTGCCAGACGGAATGAATCCATATAGAAGAGGTGAACACGTTCACTGCGTACTTCAACCACCAATATGATAAACACGATCACTGCGTGTGCTGTAATAGGACGAATACGATCACTGCATATCCTGACCATCAAAACCCCAAAATAACGTCAACACGATCACTGCGTGCCACGAAACCAACCCATGCAACAGGACGACTACGATTACTGCGTAGGCCGACCAACAAAACCAACTGACACGATAGCCACGATCACTGCGCGCTCCGCATCACAAGTTCCCATGGTACTAACAACACGATCATTGCATGCTGTACGAATACGATCACTGCGTATCTTGAACACGATCCCTGCGCGTTCGAACACGATCACTGCGTGTTCTGAGCCACGATCCTCTTGACTGGAGAAAAAACACGATCCCTGCGTGTTGCGTGAATACGGTCACTGCGTATCTGGAACACGATTGTTGCACCCTAAAATTTGCTCAACCTTGTTCACTTGGTTTATGTTTCAATATCATTAGCATTTGCATAAAGAGTCATGTACATATGTTACTCATCTGCATAGCATAAGTATAGCAAGTCATTCAACAGGGAACCAATCATTATTCTCATCTCTAGAGGCCTATCAAGAGGTTATTATCCTAATTCAATCCCATTCAAGTCATCAGAAAAGAATTTGAGAGCAGAGAGTTCAATAGATCAAGCTTTGAGTCTATCTCCTATCTGAGGGCATCTGAGGATCAACAAGGGAGTTGTGAGTTGTGAATTGAAGGCATGGAGAGTATCTAGACATCTTGGAAGACTCAGAAAGTCATTTGAAGAAGGAAGCAAGTCATTGGTGAAGTCACAAGTATTGCAGTTGAAGACAGTCAACTAGGGTTTCATCTGGGTCAACCCTGGGTCAACCCTAGGTCAAAGAATTGTTTGAAGGGCATTGAGGGCTATTGAAGAGATGTGGGGTTCACCATTTGACATGGAGAACAAGAATATGTTGTTATGCTAAGAAGGAATCAAGAGAAATCAAGGAGAAGAGGAGTTTCTAAATTAGGGTTTCTATGTAAAATCCCCTAGTTTAGGTCAAATTTCCAAGCAAGATAAGTCAAAATGCAAGCTTCAAATGGATCCTTGGCCAACATGAAACTTGTAGAGGATCTCAATACCTTTAATTTGAGTGGTGGAAGACATCAAGGAGATTTATAGAACTCAAGTTATGGTCCTTGCAAGTTACAGGTCATTTGAGGTATCTGAAATTTTGTCTGTGAAAGTGACTTGACTTCCAAGCAATTTTTACCCCTCAAGGAGATTTCAAATGAATTTCTGGTTAACATAAGAATTGTTCCTTATTGTCTTAGATTTCTATAATGGTATAGTATGCCTTCATATTATGTGTGGAACTCTACTTATGGTCTTGGCAAGCAAAGGGTATTTTGGTCATTTGTGAATTACAGGTCATTTCAACCTAGGCCCAAAACTCATGCAAGGAGGCCTCAAATGGAAAAACTTACAACATCAAACTTGTTCCAAATTACATTTTGAGTCTAGAAAAGTGACCATGAGAGATTGGAAAGATTCATAGCACAAGGTTTCAAAATTGTTGGATTTAATGAATAAAAATGGCCTTAAAAATGAGATTTTTCATATCTTGGCCAAATGAAGCAAAATTATAGGTCATTTTGAATGGAAAGATCATTTTAAAGACATTGGCTAAAGTGGAATTTTGAGCTTAATTCATAATTTGTGAGTTATCCATGGTTGCTTGTAATGGAAGAAACATAAACCAAATTCAATGGAAAGAATGCAAGGGAAACTTCTCCAAGTTTCTAGGAGGTTCTAACCTCACCTATATATTGATAAGAGATAGTTCATGCCATGGTTGGTGATTCCATTTGTTCAAAAACCTCAAGTTTTCACACTTTCTCATTTTTGCATAAGCTTCACAAACTCTCCATAATCTCCATCAATTCTCACTGTTCTTGATTTGATCATCATCTAGATCATTCATAGGTCAGAATTGTATCAAAGAATTGGTTGAATTGGTCAAAGATTGTACCATTCATCTTCTTCATCCAACTTGCAAGAAGACTTCAAGTCCAAGATTCAGGAGGTTTACACACGAATCATTGCATACAGAACTCTTAATTCAAGACACTGAGCAAATCCCAATCACTGCAAGTCTCAAATTCAAGGAGTAGCATAGCTGTTTCATCATTTTGCACCAGGTTTGTTTTCTGTTCGAATTGCTTAGATGAGTTAGAATCTTAGGGATTTGGTAGTGTAGAATGGTTAAGCATAGGCAGATGATTGTTTCTGATGAATTTGAGCAAGTTTCATGAAGGTTGAGTATGGGACACCAAATCTGTTAGAGCTTATAACTACTAGGATAAGGCACGAAAATCTTGGGAAATTAGCATGTTGAAATCAGCTTGAGTTGTAGTTGAGTTTAGGACAAAAGCTATGGAGAATTGAAACAGTTGATCACAGGTGTTCATGGTGGATCATGACTGTGCTACCTATCGAATTGGTTGATTGAATGAGTTTTAGGGCAAACTAATAATATAGACTTGTAGAAGGGAAGAATTGGACTGTTTTTGCTTTTTATACCTTGAAGTTTCATGGCTTGTGGAGGGAGAAAGACGAGCTCGAAAATGCTTGCATGGAAAGCAATTTTTGAAACCCTAGGGTTGATGGAGGAAGACGATGACTGTGTGCCGTTGGATCACCCAGAATTATTGACTTAATCATCTAATCCTATGGTCCATATTCAAACTGAAAACGGAGGGAGTAACTCACACTAAAACGCCGCGTTTCATTTAATTGAAACGTTGGGCTTGGACTCAGATAGCTATACGCACCCCCCATTTTTCAAGCCCACCTGGATTACAACTGGAGCGAATTGCTTTTCTCACCCCCTCCCATTTATTTCTTTTAATTCTTTTTAATTTCTTTCATGCATTTTATAAAAATCACATAAAATTGGAAAATCATTATTTTTTGATGATTCTTTTTGCATAATTTTCTTTGAAGAGTCTAGAAAATTATAAAAAAAATAAAAATTGCATTTTATTTTTTATTTGATATTTTTCCCATATTTTCCAAATAAATAGCATTTTAAATAGTTTCATTTCATACATAAATTTGTTGATTTTTGTTCTAATCAATGCTTTAATATTTTTTGTCCATTCTTTTTAGGTTGTTTAGTTTAGATATTCAACTTGTAGATACAGTTTAATTCATATTTTTAGGAGTTAGTTTTAGGTGATTAGTTTAGGTGTAAACAACATGAATAAATTAGGGTTTTAAGTGACAACTTAGGAGAATTAATTCATTTCCCTTAGGACTTAGAGCTTGAATAGTTTAGCTATGGGACTATAGGGACTATGGGTAGTTATTAGATCCCCTTAAAAATCACTAGGATTCCCCTACTGCTATTAATCTACTGTATATATCTGATTGACTGGTGTGGTGTGCCCTCTGGGGTTTATTGCTTGCTTGTTTGGGTGTTGGGATTTGTTTGGGGATTTGGGGAAGCTGAAGACTTATGAAGATGATGAAGCCATTGGAGATCCATAGACTGAGGACCAGCCTCCAGAGTTGGAGAGGAGATTTTTGCCATCAGCTGTTAAGGAGATTAGGGTTTAGGAACTAGGCAGAGCTCTAGGTTAGAAAGCTTGATTCTCAAACATGGAAGGTTTTGACTGCCTCCATTCCTCTCTGTGATACAGAGTCTCTCTGAGACACTCACCCCCTTCCTTTGGAAGGCTTAGTGCTATTGTCTGAGGGATAGAACTCTTGAGAGAAAATGTCTTATGTGTTAGTAGCAGTTGGTTTACCACCATTGGTAGTCAACTAATTGCTTAACACCCAATCCACTCTGGTGATTGATCCCTCAGCTTGGAGGATAGGACTTGAAGAAAAGCCATTGTAGACTGAAGATTGACAACCAAGGCCTTTGCTTGAAGACTGTGAAGATAGAGACTACTGCTGACTGAAGCTTGTGGCTAATTGGAGATGACTTGAAGATGGATATTGATGCAGAGCTGCTGTGGCTGTTTATTTTGCTGTATCTCATTTCTGATGTATTGACTGGTTTTCCTGACTGTATTGTTTGCTGTTTACCCTGTTAGGTTGAAAGTGAAGTCTGTTCACTTTTGCCTATTGTTTTCTAGGTTCGAGGTTGAGTGGGACTCCCTTGCCTCGCTTGTATTGTTGCATTCATGCATTTTACCGCTTTACTGTATATATCGGATATTGTTTCTGTTTCCGTCTATTCCCTTAGGATCTCTGTTTCTCTCTGTGCAAGAGAGGAGCATGATAGACACTAGGTCTTAACCCATGCATGATAACATTAGGTTAGCCTGATTCCCTTCGCAACCGTAGGTCAGAGTTCTGTCTCTTCTTTCTCAAAACAAACAGAAAAATACAATAAAATTGCAAATACAATAAAAGACACTTCTTCCGTAAAAGAATGTGAACTCATCAAAACGTCATTTTTGTCCGCTTGGACTGTTAATCAGAAAACCCTTTTTCAGAAGGAATAAAATCAATCAAGACAGACTTGTGTCGTACGTGGCCCGAACTACGTTTGCTCTGATCTTTCATGCTGTATGAAAGTACGTAGGCATAGGATACGATATCCTAGCGAGCATCCTTCCCCTCCTTTCCCGTAGGTAGGCGAACTACGTTGACTCTGATTTCTCGTTCCAGACGGGAATACGTAGGCATAAAGTGCGATACTTTGCCGAGTCATTTTATTTTCATTTTAGTTCTTTTTAATCCTTGACCTATAGTTTAGATATAATAACAATCCATACCCGAAAACAAGCGTGGATCCCGTCGAGTACGACGGACGTGAGGGGTGCTAATACCTTCCCCTTGCGTAACCGACTCCCGAACCCAGGTTTTGGTTGCGATGACCATACCTTTCCCGTGTTGTGCGAGGTTTACTCTGAGCGTTTCCTTTCCCTCCCGTGGGATAAATAACGCACGGTGGCGACTCTTCTGTTCAGTCGGCGCCGATTTTCGCAGTAGCGACAACGATCACTGCGTGTTTGAACACGATCACTGCGCGTTCTGAGCCACGATCCTCTTGACTGGAGAAAAACACGATCCCTGCGTGTTGCGTGCCTCAACTAACCCACATAACTGGACGAATACGATCACTGCATATCCTGACCATACATAGGATAAACGCGATCACTGCGCGTTTCATGTCACGACCCTCTTGACTGGAGTAAACACGATCCCTGCGTGCTGTGACACAACTTCAAACATGGGACGAATACGATCACTGCGTGCTTCGGCCACCAACAACCCGATGAACACATTCACTGCGTGTCCTACAGCATAATCAAACTGCATAACGGACGAATACGGTCACTGCGTATCAACCCATAATCACTGTAACACGGACGAATACGATCACTGCATATATCGACCAACAACTGGATGAACACGATCACTGCGTGCCTTGCTCAATAAAACCCCCGAAGCGATACCAACACGATCACTGCGTGCTTTACCAAACAATCCTCTTAGATCAGGACGAATACGATCACTGCACCATTCGACCGCAGATATACATAACAAGGTCGACACGATCACTGCGTGTCCTACAACATGAACCCCATACTGTTGCACCCCAAAATTTGACCAACAATTATTTATCCATCTAGTGTTTGAAAGTTGATACCTTCATCAGAAAGTTCAAGAGATCCCCAGAGGAATTGGTTGAAACCAGGGTTGTGTGCTTCATAGCTTGAGAGTTGTGGGTGCTCCTCAGATGATTCTGAGACTTTGAGAATGAACTTGATGTTTTGAGAAAGCCTATGAGATGTCTTGATAGCCATCATGAAACCCAGAGAAGTCATTATGCAAGAGTTCAGGAGATTCAACCATGAATGATAGAATTAGGGTTTTGACTGGGTCAACCCTAGGATAACTGAAGATTTGGAGAAGGTTGAGACCCAATCCAAGGGCCATGAGATCATGGAATGATGCATAAAGATGTTATAAAAATGATTCCTAGACCAACTCATCATGATTGAGGAGTTTGAGAAGTTTCAAGTTAGGGGCTCCAAGGATTGTCAGTGAAAAAACCCTAGTTTGATCCCTATCTTCCAGGCAGTTTTAGCTCAAGATGTTATTGATATCTCATCTTCCCCAAAACATGAATGTTGTATAGCTTGTTCTTAGCTTTAATTTGAGTGGTGGAAGTCCTTGATAGGAGTTACAGAGCTCAAGTTATGGTTTTGACAAATTACAGGTCAGCTAAGGTGTGTGAATCTGGGTCCTTGAAAGTCACCCAACTTGCAGACAACTTTTGCCCTAGTAGGATGATTCCTATGATCTCTTGGTCAACATGAATGTTGGAGGGCATCTTCTTAGCTTTAATTTGAGTGGTAGAAGTCCTTGATAGGATTTGGGGAACTCAACTTATGGTTTGAACAAGACAGGGGTATTTTGGTCATTTGTTAGTTATAGGTCATTTTAGCCAATGCCTAAAACTCCTATTTCCAAGCCTCAAATGGAAAAACTCAAAACATGAAAGTTGTTCAAAATGTGATTTTGAGTCTAGAAAGAAGGTCATAAATTGTTGGAAAAGCTCATAGCATGGATTTGCATGATTGGTCAAAAATGAACTAAAAATGGCATATAAGTTTGAAAAGTTGAATTTGAAAATTGATTTGTGAGATCCACAAATCCAAAATAGGTCATCCAATATATCATTTTGATTGGAAACACCATTTTGAGAACATTTGTTTAGGTAGAATTTTTATTTATAGCTTAAAAAATGAGGTTCCTTTGAAAAAATGTTACTTGAAAAAGAAGGCAACTTTGAAAAGGCTTGCACAAGGAAAAGTAAAGGGCTGATTTCATTTCTCATCACTCAATATCTCATATTAAGGCATTTTGGCATAGAATGCAAGGTTTAAGGCAAGGGAGATGAGATTTTCAAAGTCTCTTTTAAAGAGAAGTTCATGAACTTTCCAAGAGGATTCTAGATGTTTCCAGTAACTTCCATCTACTACTATAAGAAGGGTGATCTTCATAGTGCTCAAGGTTGGTGATAGCAAGAGGATTCAGAGGGGAGAGAAAGAGAGAAGCTGCCATTGAAGAGGTTTCTTCAAATTGAAGCAATTCTGGTTTCCTTCCATTGCAGATCTTCTCCTTCATCACAAGTGCAAACAGAAGGCTATTGATCATCCAAGGACCATTTGGAGGAGGTTTCAAGGCCTGAAAGCATCCACACGAGTCTCCACCATAACCTCTTGACAGGTTCTTTCTCATCACCATTCTCTTAAGTTATGTAGTTTTGATTAGTTTTATAGGTCTAGAACTGGTGCATTAGGTTAGATGATGAAGTTCTGAGAGTTAGAGCCCGATCCATGGTAGTTGATGGCAGAGCCAAGAAACTTTGATCTCCAAGAATTAGCTGGTTTGTGAGCTTCAGTTAGCAAGGACTAGCTTAGAATGGTTAGGGTATTGTGTAGAATAACTGTATGCCATTAGATTCAAGGATTATGGAAGGATGACATCAGGTGCATATGGTTGAACCATGATCTTGCAAGCTTCTGTTGGGGTGATCTGGAGAGAGTTAGGGAAATTGGTACGTATGGTTGTGTTCCCCTGGATGAGTAGATGATCTTTCGTTTTGGAATCGTGGAATTTCATCCACTGAGCAGAGAGAACAAGATGGCTGAGTTTGTGTGCATGAAACGGGCGAACCTGAAAACCCTAGGTCGTTTTGGGGACGATGAGCTGCGTTCGTTGGATCTGGGTCAAGCATTTGACTCTGAGAAGGATCGTGTGGCTGCCATTTAATTGAAAACGGAGGGAAATTTAAAAATCAAAACGCAGTCGTTTGGTTTAGTGACTAAGTCTGGGCTTAAGTCAGTTCGCTTTCTGCACCCCCCACACGCGCTGGCCCAATTGAGATAACTACCTGGCCCTTCTATTTCCACCCCCCTCCCTTTTATATTATTTTGAATTCTTTTTAATTCTTTTAATATTTTAGCCACCTTTAAAAATTCATAAGTAATTGATAAATGATGATTTTTTACTCATTATTTTTTCTATGTTTAGATAATTTTGTGTAGAAAAATATAAAAATAAAAATGAAATTTTATTTTTAATGTAGAATTTTTAGTGATATTTTCTTTTAAATAGTGTATTTTATTTCTTTTAGTTGATACCTTATCTTGCAAGAATTTTTTTAGGACCTTCCCTTTGGTTTTTTAATTCATTTCTTTTTGTGTAATTAGATATTGAACCCTAGTTTCATGTAGGATTTATCCCTTGATTTTAGAAATTAAATTTGATGTAGTTTGATTGTTAGACATTTAGGTGCTCTAATTAGGGTTTTAAGTTGTATAGGTAGAATTGAACAAATTTGTTTTGGGGTTTATAGGCCAAATTAGTGTATGGGGAGTACATGGGTTAAGGGTAAGTATGTATAGAATCCCCTAGAATTTTACTAGAATATTGCATGGTGTTTTAGTATTTTTCATTGATTTTTGAATGTATGGATAGTATGTGTGTTGCTTAAAGGCATAAGTTGTATTGTTGTGTTTTCTTTCCTTCTCTTTTGAGTGTGTGAGCTTTGAAGATTGAGTTGAAGACCTTGTGGATCATCATGGAAGCTTTGAAGACCTTGCAGAGGATTTTAGCATAGCTTTTGTTGTTTTGTTTATAGGTTTATAGGTGCATAAGCAGAGCCCTAGATAGAATATTTTGTTCAATAAACAAGGAGTGTCTTGTTCACCTCCTTTCTTCTCTATGACACAGAGTCCCTTAAAGGTATTCACCTCTCTCCTTTGGAGGGATTAGTGACCTTGCCCCATAAGGTAGAACTTTGAGAGAGCCTTTCCTTTGATGTTAAGTCCTCAATGGCATCCTTTGGAAGTCAGTGAGTACTGTAACATCCCCCACTCATCTTGTTGACTGAGTCTTGTTTGCTGGAGCATTGGAGTCATTGAAGATAGAAGCTGAGACCTTGAAGAGGATGATTCCTTGAAGATTATTGAAGTCTGAAGATTCTGTGAAGATCAAATTGATGCCTGAAGATCCCTGAAGATAGTGAAGCCTGAAGGTAGAGCTGATCAAAGGAGCCGAAGCTCAAAGGGAGAAGATGAGTTGATACTCATGTTGTAGGGTTGATACCTGGAAAGCAAGTGATCTCTGAAGTCTGAAGACTGGGTTGCTGCTGGAGGAGCTGAGGCTTTCTTCTGTTTTCTTTGATGTATTGTGTGTTTTGTCTAATTTGTCTGTTGCATTAGACTAAGCCCATTTAGAATAAGTTCAGTCTAAGAGTATGAGTGCATCTGATTGTATTGTTATTGCCTGGCTTTGCTTGCGGGTATTCGGTAGAGCCCAGCTCCCTTGCCCATGTGTTTATTTTACCTGGTGGTATTTCATTTCTTTCATCTGTATGATTACAGTTTACTGTTTTTGCTTGATAGCATGTTGTTTATTTCAGTATGATTACTGTTATTTCATGACTGGCTTGAGGTCGAGACGAGCTTGTGGAGGCTGAAGCCCCACACACATTTCCTCCCTCACTTGCATTGCATGCATTTTACTGTTAAAGCTGATGCTTTTGTCTGTTTTGGCGTATCATTGACATGATCCCTTAGGACTCTCATTTCCTCTGATGAGGATTTGATGATAGACTTTTAGGTTGAAACCTATGCATGACAACATCTAGGAGTTCCCTGTTCAAATCTCAACCATAGGATGAATCCATGGCATGACAACAATAGGACTTGATAGTCTCCCTCCTAGTTGGGCCTGTTCTCTTCTCATCTCGAAACAGTTTAAGACACAGTAATCATGAATGATTTCTTTCGTACGTTACGAGCCTTAAGCTATCTGAGAAAGGATTGTGGGAGAGTTTCTTTTCCACAGTCTGGATGTTTAGTATGGTACCCTTTGGGTGACATGCGACGCATTCACTCTCAGGTCATAGTCTCTAGTGCGGTTGAAATCGCAAACATAATAAAAAACACTTCTTTTAGGAGATAAACCGTAGTTTCCCGAACTACGTGAGCTCTGATCTCTCATGCCTGTTGAGAGTACGTAGGCATAGGATGCGATATCCTAGCGAGCAACCTTCAACCTTTCCCCCGTAATCCTTCGTAGGCCGAACTACGTTGACTCTGATTTCTCATTCTCTGATGAGAATACGTAGGCATAAAGCGCGATGCTTTGCCGAGTCATTTTTCTTTTCTTTTTCAGCCAGCCTTGATAGGTAGATAGATTATAACCAACCCGTCCAAGTAAACAAACAAGCGAGGATCCCGTCGAGTACGACGGACGTGAGGGGTGCTAATACCTTCCCCTTGCGTAACCGACTCCCGAACCCAGACAATGGTTGCGATGACCTTGTCTTACCCTTTTTCGTCAGGTTTTTCCGATCGTTTCCTTTCCCGCTCTGAGGGATAAATAACGAAAGGTGGCGACTCTTCTGTCATGCCGGCACCTTATTTTCGCGCAAGCGACAGCTGGCGACTCTGCTGGGGAATCCAACGGTTCCCTGCGAGTCAATCCTACCGCTTGTGTGTTTGCTTGTTGGGTTGCGTTTATTTACCGCGTTTTTACTTCTCACACTTTATTTCCCGCATTTTATTTCCAGTATAATATGATTATTTGTGCTGTTGTGGGATGGGAGTTCTGATGAGTGAGAAGCCAGACCCAGGCTTGAGTGCACCATAGACTTAGAGTGGAAATTAGTGGGCGCGTGCTTGCTTTGCAGGCACTAGTGTCTCATGAAATCCACGCTCAGACGAGGTTCATCCGGTTGGCTTCACTTTCAACCCTTTGGGTTGAGACGGTTGCTGGTTTGGTGGATTGTCGACTCTGGGGACCGATCATTTGTGATTCAGCTAAGTGAGACCTCTTCAGGACTTGATGATGCCACTCCTTCTGGGAATCGTATCATCAGTTTTGAAAATCTGTGACGCTGATGAACGCATAGGATGCCGTACCTTGAGTCAGTCTAGGTTCATACCTGTGAGTGGGACTGGGTTTATTGCAGGAAACTTAGACCTTCAGACTACCTGGTTTTCTTGACAGTAAATCAGTTATGTTGGGTTCTCAGTTGCAGACATGTTCTCGATAGAGCAAGAAGTTTCTGATCAGAGGATTTTATCATCGGGTGTATGTCTGTTCTTGATAGAGCAGGCTTTGATCAGTATGTTATCATCAGTGGTTTGTTCTGGATGGAGCAGATTTTGAGTGAGGTCTGAAGGCCTCATCGGCAGATGTTATTTGTTCTTGATAGGGCAGATTTTGAGTGGGGTCTGAAGATCTCATCAGCAGCTGTGTATTTGTTCTTGATAGGGCAGATTTTGAGTGGGGTCTGAAGATCTCATCAGCAGCTGTGTGTTTGTTCTCGATAGGGCAGATTTTTGATTTGGGGTCTGAAGACTTCATCAGCGGACGTTTTCTGATCATACATCCCGGGCCCTTATTATCAGTCACTTACTCTTGTCAGAACAGAATTTCTATCTCGGTCCTATCAGATGGTTATTCTCAGCAGATCAGATTAGTGGTCTTACACCGGGGTCTCCTTCTCATCAGTGACTGTTGATACCGAATCTCCACAGCAGCCACATGGATATATTATTGCATACCTGCATTTTGCATTAGTTTACGCATTCATCTGCATTCCATTAACGTGTGTCTGTGTTGCAGGTACCGTTTCCCCGATCCAGGATTTCCCGCCTCCCACTGTTATTATGGCCTCTCTCAGGAAGACTGTTGCGTACAAGTTCCCGACCCCCGATGTGTCGAAGCTGACTGGTTTGATAGCCCTGGCAGGGGATTCTGTGAAGGATAGGTTCAGGAAGTCTTATGGCAGGTTGCTTAGCCTGGTTTACAAACCTTCTACGTCCGAGTTGAATGGGTTACATGCTCTTCTGCAGTTTTATGACCCTCCCTTGAGGTGTTTCACTTTTCATGACTTCGTTCTCGCGCCGACATTGGAAGAGTATGCTGATATGCTGGGTGTGCCTATCAAAAGGCAGATGCCTTTTGTCCACATGGATGCTGAGCCTGATCTGGTTAGCTTGGCTTCCTCACTCCATTTGAGCGCTTCTGAGTTAGTGGTGACGAGTTGGAACAAGGTCCCAGGGTTCTCTCTGCAGTTTCTGGTAGCTAAAGCTCAGCAATGTGCCAAGGACAAATGTTGGGACGCCTTCAGCGCCATCCTTGCTTTATGCATATATGGCATCATCCTATTTCCCAGCATGCCTGATTTCGTAGATTTTGATGCATTCCATATCTTTGCCTCAGAGAATCCAGTCCCTACTCTGATCGGAGACGTTTACCATTCAGTGCATTACAAGAATGAGAACCGGAGAGGAAAGAATGTTTCATGCTGCGTACCGTTGTTGTACAAGTGGTTTGATAGTCATTTGCCCAAGAGGGGTTCTTCTGTCTTGTCTGCAGCCATGACTGAGTGGCCTGAGCGTCTGATGAGCTTGTCGGCAGAAGACATTGTTTGGTTCGTTGACAGAAACAGGTTAGGCACCAAGATGATCTTCAGTTGTAATGGGTTTCCTAACGTACCTCTAATAGGTAGGAAGGGTTGCATCAACTACAACCCATCGTTGCTAGTTCGTCAGTTTGCGTATGCTTTGAGGACTCCACCGAAGGAAGAAGAGGTACGGGAATCTCTGTACCTCACGGGTATTCTAGAGGGGGATTTGTTGTCCAAGCTTCAGTATGTGTGGAACAATATCAGCACGAGAGGAAAGCCTTTGTTGGGGAAGAGCAACAACCAAGCTTACCCTCCCTATTCAGATTGGATCAGAGCCAGAGCCAGCGCTATAGGGATGCCATTCCCTCATGTCAGACCAGAGAGTCCTCCACCAGTCGAAGAACCTACCACTGTGTCCATTCATCAGCACAACCAGGTATTAGCTGAGCGTGATGAACTGAAGAGAGCAAATGCAGAATTAGAGAAGGAGTTAGCTCAGCTTCAAAGTGAGAGGAACGAAGCCGTGCATGCTCTCAAAAGGCAAACAGAGTTGGTGAGCCGGCTGAGTGCAGACCTGGCAAAGCAGATTGCTGACCGGGAACGCTTGGGTCAAGACTTCAGAGCTGCTAATGATGTGCTAGCTACGAAGAAGACGCATTTGGAGGAAGCATACCGGAGAATATCTAAGTTCGACCAGCATTGGAAGACTTCCATGGCCACCAGGAAGGAGCGAGAAGACAAGCTGATGCTGCAGATTTCTAAGCTAGAGACCGAAGTGAAGGACAGTAAGCGGAGGTTTGATGAAGAGACCGCCCGCAGGTACTCCGCTGAAGCCCGTCTCAACAAAGCTATTGCTAGCCTGAAGGAGCACAAGCTGATGTTTGAGTCTAAGAAGCGGAAGCTGGAAGATTGCTTTGGCGAAGGCGCTTGGGAGAGTTCAGTTCAGGGGCTTCAGCATACTATCAGGCAGAGGGAACTACTCGTCGAGGGGTTGCTCGCTTCGCCAGATCATTCGGAGACAAAGGAGTTATTAGCAGAGTATCGCGCCCGTGGCCGTACTTGACTAGTTATATCCCTGTTGTTTTTGATCTTTGATGTATGCTGACCATCACCAGATTTGTTGGCTGAGGTCATGCTGTTTATTTGTACTCGCTGATACTGTGTACCGCCTTGACAGGCCTTTCCATATATATATGAGATTGATGTTTCCATGATTGGGCTCGGATTTCTTCTTCCTCTTATTATCATCAGCACTGTCACTAAGGCACTAGGATCGGGGAAAGATCTCCCACGCACACAGACACACGCATGCATCTGCATGAAGCATATTTGCATGGTGTATATCTTATTGCTTTTCCTAACCTTTATTATTGACAGGTTTTTCAGGTTCCGAGCTGTTTTCGATCTCCAGGATTGATCAAAGACTCATCCACCGCTACTCAACTCGCGCTAATCAGACGAGAATCATGGACCAGGTGCAGTCAGATGTTCAAGAACTCCGTGAGCGGATGGATCGTTTTATGGAGCTGATGCAGGTGGTCGCGAATGGTCAAGACCAGCTTCGTACTCTGGTTCAACCTCTGATCTCCAGGGTTGACAGTAATGGCATACTCCATGGAGGGGCCGTGCCTACTCCTCCTCCAGGGGATACTCCACAGAACGTTGTTCCTGCTGCCGAGGGCAACGGCAGTGCTAACGGCAATCTGATGACTAATCTCGGACTTAACGCGGCTGGCGCCGTAAATGGTAGTTTGGGAGCCAATGTTAACATGGGGCCGGTCAACGGCAATGCTGGTGCAGGAAATCTGGTGGTGCCTCAACCGGGGCTGGAGGACCATCAGGATGACATATTCTCTCAGAGAGGCGTAGAGGCAGAGTTGAATGCTGAAGCTCGACTCAGGTTTAAGGCGCTGGAAGACAAGATGAGAAGTATAGAAAATCAGAACACATTGGGCGTTGACATGTCCAACCTCGGGTTGATTGCTGACTTTAAAGTACCCCACAAGTTCAAGGTGCCTACCTTCGAGAAGTATAAAGGCACCACTTTCCCCCGGGTCCACCTCCGATCTTATTATAGAAAAATGTCCGCTTATTGTGACGATGAGAAGTTGCTGATGCACTTCTTTCAGGATAGTCTTTCTGGTCCATCACTCGAATGGTATATGGGTTTGGAGCCCGCTACTGTGCGCACTTGGAAAGATCTTGCAGAAGCATTTGTTCTCCACTATCAATATAATAGCGACTTGGCTCCCAACCGAGTTCAGCTTCAGAATCTCTCACAGCGGAACAATGAAAGCTTCAAAGAATACGCCCAGCGGTGGCGTGAATTGGCTGCTCGGGTTCAACCGCCGATGGTTGAGCGTGAGTTGGTGCAAATGTTCGTGGCTACCCTTCCTGGAATCTATTATGAAAAGCTGGTCAGTGGCATGTCGGGAACATTCTCGACTCTTATCACTTTGGGCGAGCATGTTGAGAACGGTATAAAGATCGGAAAAATTCAGGGCGAATCATCCTCAGCTGGAGGAGGTAGCAAGAAACCCTATACTGGCAAGCGTCGAGAGGGAGATGCCAGTGCTGTCACTAATGCTAGGAGAAAGGGCAAGGGCCCTCAGCCTCAGATTGCTAGCATAAACATTCCAGCTGCTCCACCGCAGCCGCAGCAGCAGCAACCTCAGCAGCAGAATAATCAGGGGTATAAAAGATACCAGAATCGGGCTCCCCTGGCAAGCCGTCAGTTTGATACTCCACCTATGTCATATGCACAGCTTTTGCAGACGTTGTTCCAGCTCCAATTAGTTCAAAAGAGGACGTTGGCTCCCTTAACAGGGGCGCCACCGCCGGGATATGATGCCAGTGCTACTTGTGAATTCCATACCGGGGCGCCTGGCTATACGATTGAGAATTGTAAAGCTTTTAAGCACAAAGTCCAGGACTTGGTGGACGCCAAGGTTATCAACTTTTCTGACAACGTGCCCAACGTCACCAAAAATCCAATGCCTCATCATAAGGGGGGCGGAGTGAATGCTGTTATCACTGAGGAGAGTTCAGACTTGCTGACTGATGTTAGGGATTTGAAAACGCCGTTGAGTTTTGTCAAGGCTAAGCTGCTGAAGAAGGGTTTCTTTCCTGGATGTGGAGAATTATGTATGGCTTGTGCTACACTTCCTAACGGATGTGAGCAGCTGATCGAAGGTATCCAGAGTCTGATGTCCGAGGGTATTTTGCAGTTCAGCCGGAGCGTTGAGAGTGCATCAGGGGAAGTCATGCTAAAGCAGGCAGATGAAGTTGCTGCCATTACTATTCCTCGTCACCCTATTACTATCTCGGCGCCCCGTCCGCCTACTATCACCATCACCAGGGCCGGACCAATCCCATTCGAGAGCACCAATGCCGTTCCATGGCATTATGGCGCCGAAGTTTATTGTAATGGTCAGAGGATAGAGCTTGAGCCGTTCGGGTCAACTATACAGAATCTTACTGAAGTCAGTGGTATTACTAGAAGCGGAAGGGTGTTTGCGCCAGCAGAGGTTGCAACAGAGAAAGTGGTCCGGGCTGATGCTGTGGATAAGGGTAAAGGTAAAGCTGTTGAAGAGGTCCCTGCAGGGGCAGAGAAGGACTTGCTGGTTAAAGATGCTGAAGAGTTCATGCGACTAATCAAGAAAAGTGACTACAAAATTGTAGATCATCTTCATCAGACCCCGTCAAAGATCTCGATTCTTAACTTGTTGCTGTGCTCCGAGGCGCACCGCAATGCATTGCTGAAGGTATTGAATGCTGCATACGTGCCGCAGGAGATATCAGTAAATCAACTCGAGGAAGTAGTAGCCCATGTCAATGCTGGCAATGGGCTGGGATTTACCGATCTGGAGCTAACCCCTAAGGGAAGAGATCACAACAGCGCCTTGCACGTCTCAATAGAGTGCAGAGGCACGATTATGTCACATGTCCTGGTGGATACGGGTTCCTCGCTTAATGTGCTTCCGAAGAAGGCACTGATGAAGTTGGATACCCGTGGACTGCTGTGCACGCCCAGTGATCTGGTCGTGAAAGCCTTTGACGGAACCAAGCGCCACGTCTTCGGAGAATTGACCCTGCCAATTCAAGTTGGTCCAGAGACGTTCAATGCGGTTTTCTATATCATGGATATCATGCCCGCCTATAGTTGCCTCTTAGGTCGGCCGTGGATCCATTCTGCTGGTGCCGTAACGTCCACGCTGCATCAGAAGCTTAAATATGCTGTTGGGGGCAGCATAGTGACAGTCTGTGGAGAAGAGGACATCATGGTAAGCCACCTGTCGTCCTTTAAATACGTTGAAATGGATGGTGAGATCCATGAGACTCTTTGCCAAGCATTTGAAACCGTCAGAGTGAAGGAGGTGGCTCCTGTCGTCGCAGAGAAGCAAGAGTTGAACCTCTCCTCGTTTAAGGAAGCTCGGGCCGTTGTCGAAGCCGGTTCCACCCCAGGCTGGGGGCATGTTTTGGATATACCCATCAAGCAGGATAAGTTTGGATTGGGATATTCTCCGGAAGCTGAAGCTTCATCTTCTTCTGGCAGCTCGTCTCGTGGGAAAGGGCCGATCCTATTCACCAAGGGGGGAGTAATTTTCGAGAGCATCAACGCAGCGTCGGAGGACAGCGGAGACAGTGATTGCGATCTTGACGCCTGGATTCAACCGAGCAAGTCAGGCGAGCGCCTCCACAATTGGACCATCAAGGAGATTATCAAGCTGACAAGTGAAGAGTAATGATTTGCTTTTTACAATCTTTGTACAACCCTATGTCCTGCCCGGGGCATAGTGGTTTTACTGTCAGGGCCTTGTTGGATTATGTGTATGCATTTTGTTAATAAATAAAAGGCGTTTTTCTTCGTAATCAAATATTGTGTTCTCTGTTATTCCTATTTTATGTTTATTTCGAAAACAGCAAAATGGCAACGAGGTTCGTGCTGACCTGCATATTCCTGCTTTAAACTTAACCCTTGTTATTGCAGGATCCACGTGACAGACGACATCGACTCTGGACCCTCTACGGCTCACTGCGGCTTTGATTGCCCGATCTATCAAGCCGAGGATGAGATTGATGAAGACGAAGACCTTCCGGAAGAACTGGCCCGCTTGTTGAGACAAGAGGAGAAGGTTATTCTGCCTCACGAGGAGGATATTGAGATTGTAAATCTGGGTTCTGAGGAGCTCGTCAGAAATGTCAGAGTTGGGGCTGCGCTGCAGGATGATGTCAAGCATAGGCTGGTCGAGATGCTTCGAGAGTATAGTGACGTCTTTGCTTGGTCATATGAGGATATGCCCGGACTTGACACTGATATTGTGGTTCATCGCTTGCCGTTGCGGAAAGATTGCCCTCCAGTCAAGCAGAAGCTCAGGAGGACGAGACCAGATATGGCCGTAAAAATCAAAGAAGAGGTCCAGAAGCAGTTGGACGCAGGATTTCTAGCCGTTACCACTTACCCTCCGTGGGTCGCCAACATTGTGCCTGTACCGAAGAAGGACGGTAAGGTACGCATGTGCGTCGATTATCGGGATTTGAATAGGGCGAGCCCTAAGGATGACTTCCCGTTGCCTCATATCGACGTGTTGGTTGACAATACAGCCCAGTTTTCTGTGTTTTCGTTCATGGACGGCTTCTCCGGTTACAATCAGATTAAGATGACACCGGAGGACATGGAGAAAACGACGTTCATCACCCCCTGGGGCACATTCTGCTATAAGGTAATGCCCTTCGGTCTGAAGAACGCAGGGGCCACTTACCAGCGAGCAATGGTTACTTTGTTTCATGATATGATTCATCATGAGATCGAGGTCTATGTTGATGACATGATTGCAAAGTCCCAAACGGAGGAAGAGCATCTGGTCAACTTGTTGAAGCTGTTTGAAAGGCTTAGGAAGTTCAGGCTGAGGCTGAATCCTAACAAATGCACTTTTGGAGTGCGATCCGGAAAGTTATTGGGGTTTATCGTTAGTGAACGAGGTATTGAAGTTGATCCTGCGAAAATAAAAGCTATTCAAGAAATGCCAACGCCGAAAACAGAAAAAGAAGTTCGTGGTTTCCTGGGCCGAATAAACTACATTGCAAGGTTTATCTCTCAGCTCACGGCCACTTGTGAACCGATGTTCAAGCTTTTAAAGAAAGATCAGGCGATTACTTGGAATGAGGATTGCCAGAAGGCATTCGATAAAATAAAGCAGTATCTTCAAGAACCTCCAATCTTGATACCCCCAGTGGCTGGACGACCATTGATCATGTACCTGACGGTTCTGGAGAATAGTATGGGGTGTGTTCTCGGTCAGCACGACGAGACGGGCAGAAAAGAGCATGCCATTTATTATTTGAGTAAAAAGTTCACTGAGTGTGAATCTCGATACTCGATGCTGGAGAAGACGTGTTGTGCATTAGCTTGGGCTGCCAAACGTCTACGACAGTATATGCTCAATCACACCACTATGCTAATTTCGAAGATGGATCCGATCAAGTACGTCTTCGAGAAGCAGGCTCTTTCGGGCAGGATTGCCAGATGGCAGATGGTGTTAACAGAATATGATATTCAGTACGTCTCTCAGAAAGCCATTAAGGGAAGCGTATTGTCTGATTACCTTGCCGAACAGCCAATCGAAGACTACCAGCCAATGAAGTTCGAGTTCCCTGACGAGGACATCATGTTTCTCAAAGCAAAGGACTGCGATGAGCCATTGCCCGACGAGGGACCAGACAGGAAGTCTCAGTGGAAGTTGATATTCGACGGAGCGGTTAATTCCTACGGAAGTGGTATCGGGGCTATCATCACGACTCCTCACGGATCCCACATCCCCTTTACTGCGAGACTGACGTTTCCAGTTACCAACAATGAAGCAGAGTATGAAGCATGTATTATGGGTCTAGAAGAGGCAATTGATTTGAGAATCAAGAATCTAGACATATATGGTGACTCAGCGCTTGTAATTAACCAGATTAAAGGGGAGTGGGAAACTCGTCAAGCGAATCTAGTGCCGTACATGAATTATGCCAGGAGGCTGCTTCCGTTCTTCGATCGAGTGGAACTTCATCATGTACCCAGGGCTGAAAATCAGATGGCTGATACCTTAGCCACGTTGGCTTCAATGTATAAAGTCAATTATTGGAATGAGGCTCCAAGAATTATACTTTCGCGTCTTGATAGACCGGCATTTGTCTTTGCAATCGAGGACGCCACCGACGGCAAGCCATGGTTCCACGACATCCAGACCTTCCTTATGACTAAGGAGTATCCTGCGGGTGCGTCTACCCAGGATAAGAAGACTCTGAGAAGGCTATCTGGAAACTTTTATCTCAATCCTGATGGAGTGTTGTATAAGAGAAACCACGATCTCGTGCCACTCAGATGTGTAGATGAGAAAGAGGCGAGTATGCTCATGGAAGAAGTCCATGAGGGCACATTTGGTACGCACGCCGGCGGGCATGCCATGACGAGAAAGATCCTGAGAGCAGGATATTACTGGCTGACTATGGAGTCAAATTGCTTCAGATTCGCGAAGAAATGTCACAAATGCCAGATTTATGCTGATAAAGTTCATGTGCCGCCGTGCCCATTGAATGTCATGTCTTCCCCTTGGACGTTCTCCATGTGGGGCATCGACATGATAGGCAAGATCGAGCCCACCGCATCCAATGGTCATCGTTTCATTCTGGTAGCCATCGACTACTTCACCAAATGGGTGGAGGCAGCCTCGTACGCTAATGTGACCAAGCAGGTGGTGGCTAAGTTCATAAAGAGGGACATCATCTGTCGCTATGGAATTCCCGAGCGGATCATTACTGGTAATGGTTCGAATTTGAACAACAAGATGATGAAGGAGCTGTGCCAGAGCTTCAAGATTGAACACCACAACTCATCTCCTTACCGGCCGAAGATGAATGGCGCCGTTGAAGCAGCCAACAAGAACATCAAGAAGATTGTTCAGAAGATGGTTGTGACGTACAAAGATTGGCACGAGATGCTGCCGTTTTCCTTGCACGGTTATCGTACGATGGTGCGTACGTCGACCGGGGCAACCCCTTTCTCCTTGGTGTACGGTATGGAAGCTGTCCTACCGTTAGAAGTGGAGATTCCCTCTTTGCGAGTTTTGGTTGATGTAAAACTTGACGAGGCAGAATGGATTACGAATCGCTTGAACCAACTCAGCCTGATGGACGAAAAGAGGTTAGCATCGATCGCATTTGGTCGCCTGTACCAAAGCCGAATGAAGAAAGCTTACGATAAGAAGGTGCGTCCTAGAAGCTTTCAGACGGGTGATCTCGTCCTGAAGAAAATTCTTCCGCCACACTCCGATCACCGGGGCAAGTGGACTCCGAATTACGAAGGGCCGTATGTCGTCAGCAAGGTCTTCTCAGGAGGAGCTTTGTTGTTATCCACGATGGATGGTGAAGATTTTGCATCCCCGGTGAACGCGGACGCAGTTAAAAAATACTTTGCTTGAAAGAGACCCGCTGGACAAAAAAAGAAAGAGTCCAGGCAAAAAAGGGGCATCCCGGCGAACCAAAAACAGAATAAAAGGTTCGGGCAGAAATTAGGGATATATTGAAAAATGTACACCCGCGAAGTCGAAAACCTACACTGGGCGGCTTCGGCAAAAAAGGGTATCCCGGTGAACTGAAAACCCGAAAGGGCGGTTCACGCAAAAGTAGGGATTGGAATAAGCAAATGACTGCGTTCCGCGTGTGGACTTTCATTGTTTAGTGGTTCGGAAGACCTGAGGGCCGTTTATCTGAATCAATCTCTTCCAAAGCTGAAGCGTCGGAGAAGTATCAAAGTCGAGTGGGTCTTAGAGGGATCAACTCATGGTGTTCGTCTACGCCTCGATTGCCAACATTTGTATATACTGATGTATATTTATGTTTTCTTTTTTGTGCGGCTTCCTCATCCCAGGAGTTTGCCTCTGTTGTAAAACATTTTTGCCCGTTCAGGGGTTCATCATCAATAAAATGCACATTATTCAGCAATTCTACTTGTCTGTTTTGCATTTATCTGTTTTGTTTGCGAATGAAAACGCCGATGTTTTTGATAAAATGCGCATACATAAACTTGCGGGCCTAGGCCCATTGATTGTTGAAACAATTGATTAGCTGAATGTTGTCACGAGATAATAACCTGGATAGGACCCTTTGAGGAGGGAATCTTGTCTTGTTTGTTCGTGTTGTTGCAGGTGTAGCACCTTCCAGAGGATATGCCGTGCGTATCCCCGAAGCAGGGCGAGCCCTCCTTCTCTAGCAGAGTTCAGTAGTCTCTCCTCCGCAGAATCTGAACGCAAATAGTGAGCATTGATATGTCTCCCCAGGCAGAGAGGATTCTCGTCCCCAAGCCGACGCATCCTGAAGGAGCGTCACCTCATCAGCTGAGCCAAGCACCGAAGAATGATGTCGTCTTCCCCCAGCACCGGGTCGCAAGTGCAGATTTCATAGAAGTGTTCGGGTGCCGAAGCTCGTGTTTCCCCAATAAAGTCTCCAGCGGAATTGAGATTCCTCGCCAGAGCCGTATTCTCTCCTGAAGTTGGATGATTCCCTCTTCCCCAGTAGAGTATTGGAACAGCTGATGTTGTATTCCCCTGCAGAGTTGTACTCTCCCCCGAAGGCAGATGATTCTTTCTTCCCCGGCGAAATTGAAATTCCGCACCAGAGTCGTACTCTCCCGTGAAGTAGAATGATTTCTCTCCCCGGCTGAGTCCGCAGAAAAGCAGAATCCTTGGAAGCAGTTGGGACCATGAGTGGATTTTCCCTAGCAGATGTTGAACAGCTGATGCTGTATCTCCCAGAGTCGTACTCCCTTTGGCGAAGCAGAGTGACTTCTCCTTCCTCAGCCGAGTTTGCAGATGTCCAGGAGGGTCGAGTCCTTGAAGGTTGATCAGATCATGATTGGTCTTTCCCCAGCGGAGTGTGGAGCAGCTGAAGTTGTTTCCCCACAGAGTGATCATCCCCAGAAGATTTAGCCGAGACGGCCACGCAGTTCACTCCCGCGATTGACATCGCTTTCCTTCAGCAGGTTCGGGTTCTCGTAGAGCTTCGTCCCCTGCAGCAGTCAGCTGAAGTTGTTTGCCCTGCAGCAGTCAACCGGAAGATCATTCCCCCAGGCGGAGTCCAATTGATATCGGCGTGCCCACGTTCTCCTCAGCAGGATGACTCCTCTATCTGAGCAGTTCTTTCTCCTTGACAGGAGAATCTCCCCTCGGCATTTATTTTGCTGACGAGGTCGCATCATTGTGCATGACTGCATAGCATTTAACACTGCATAGCATTTAACGTTGCATAGCATTGTGCATGATTTCACAGCATTTAGCATAAACGCATATCATTCCCACCGTGTGGGGCATGGCGCAGAAGCATACGCATCATAAGCATGATCCAGGGTACTATCATTCTTGTCTTACAGGTGTTCCACCAAGAGACCAGTTGCTCAGGACGATTCCTGATATTCTCCCCAACGAGGTCGCTTCCTTGAGATGATTCCCAAGACCCCGGTGTGATCCCCACAGTCGCTCGCTCAAGATGATTTTTGGAGATCCCCAGTGAAATCTTCAGTCCGAGACGATTCTTGAATTCCTCAGCAGGGCCGTTTGCTTAAGATGATTCTTAAGACCTCAGTACAACTTCCCGAGTTGTTCGCCTAGTATGATGCTTGAGCTCCCCAGTAGCGTCCCCAGCAAGAGTTGCCCAGGAAGGTTCCTGGAATACCCCGCAGAATAAAGTCTCCAGAATGGTTATCGGTTCAAGATGATTCTTGAAGGTGCCTGACGGATTTGTTTGTTCAAGATGATTCTTGAAGTCCTTAGCAGCGTAATATGTCTGCTCCAACAGTGTTGTCTAATCTGAAGATTGACTGCGTAAACGCCTGAAGGCAGTATCAGAAGGTTCCTGTGAGCTCAGATGTCCTTGTTGATGAATCAACGTGTGGCTGAAGACAAGGTTCCAAAGTTTGTAGATATACCAAGATGATCTGTGTTGGTCTGAAGACCAAGTCAGTTGCCCTGAGGTGATGATTGATCGCGATCTAGTGAATAGTGTTTCTTCTGACTGAAGTCGAAGATGTTTCTCCAGCTGAAGCGAAGTTTTGCCTGAAGGCAAAGTGTTTGAATCCCCGTGGAGTCATGAATGGCTCAGGATACCACTTCTTTGACTGAAGTCACAGATTTCCCAAGCTGAAGCGAAGATGCCTAAGGGCAGGGTTATCCCCAAGGTCATGAATGACCAAAGATTCATGTTTCGGACTGAAGGCCGAAGTATATCCCTGACTGAAGACACGGATACTCTATAGCAGAGGCGGAGTTGCCTGAAGGCATATCCATGTATCCTTGAAGGCCAAGGACCATTTCTTCAGACTGAAGTCGAAAATACCTCCTGCAGAGTTGCCGACAGGCAAAAGTTTACACCCTTGAAGGCCAAGGATGCTTATCTTCAGAAGTACTTGGAGATTTTTCTAGCTGAAGCTGGAAGTGGCCAGGGGCCAGGGTTTCAAATATCTTTAATGTTGAAGTTCTACGGTGGGCAGTGTGCAGTAGTATGCCGATGTTCGTTATGATTCTGAGGGTGAACCCCGGGTCAGAGTGTGCTCGGTTAAGTCTCTCATTCCCAGCGGAGTAGTTTAAAATACGCAAGTATACCTTTTGTTCCATTTACCAGGGGTGAACCCCAGGTCAGATTATGATTGGTTCGACGGCGAGGTTGAATGTTTGTCCGGCGGCGAGGTTGGATGTTTGTTCGACGACGAGGTTGAACGTTTGGATTTGACGGCGAGGTCAGATTATGACTAGTTCGACGGCGATGTTGGATTTGTTCGACGGCGAGGTTGAAGATTATGTTCGACGGCGATGCCAGACTCTTTAAATCCCCAGCAGGGATGATGATGGTACGGCGGCGATGTCGAGTGTCTCTCAGAGCGATGTTTGTTTCCGACGGCGATGTCAGACTCAGTTTTCCAGCGGCGATGTTGGGTATATCAGATAGGTTAGTCCTCCCGCGACGATGTTGGGTGTTGTGGTTGTCTGAAGGCAATATCAGAAGAAGTTAATATGGATGACTGACGGCGATGTCAGATCAGTATTTCTCCAGCTAGTTGCCGTGCAGCTAGCATTGCAATATTCGAAGATTTGTTCCCCGCAGAGTACCGTGTGCTCGTGCAGTTGGCAAATTTTCAGGTTTACCGGTATTCAATCGTCTCGCACCTTGATTGGTTGAGAGCCGTTCGCTTCTCACCCAGTCAGGTTCAAGCCGTTTGAATAGGGGCAGCTGTTGCACCCCAAAATTTGACCAACAATTATTTATCCATCTAGTGTTTGAAAGTTTATACCTTCATCAGAAAGTTCAAGAGATCCCCAGAGGAATTGGTTGAAACCAGGGTTGTGTGCTTCATAGCTTGAGAGTTGTGGGTGCTCCTCAGATGATTCTGAGACTTTGAGAATGAACTTGATGTTTTGAGAAAGCCTATGAGATGTCTTGATAGCCATCATGAAACCCAGAGAAGTCATTATGCAAGAGTTCAGGAGATTCAACCATGAATGATAGAATTAGGGTTTTGACTGGGTCAACCCTAGGATAACTGAAGATTTGGAGAAGGTTGAGACCCAATCCAAGGGCCATGAGATCATGGAATGATGCATAAAGATGTTATAAAAATGATTCCTAGACCAACTCATCATGATTGAGGAGTTTGAGAAGTTTCAAGTTAGGGGCTCCAAGGATTGTCAGTGAAAAAACCCTAGTTTGATCCCTATCTTCCAGGCAGTTTTAGCTCAAGATGTGATTGATATCTCATCTTCCCCACAACATGAATGTTGTAGAGCTTGTTCTTAGCTTTAATTTGAGTGGTGGAAGTCCTTGATAGGAGTTACAGAGCTCAAGTTATGGTTTTGACAAATTACAGGTCAGCTAAGGTGTGTGAATCTGGGTCCTTGAAAGTCACCCAACTTGCAGACAACTTTTGCCCTAGTAGGATGATTCCTATGATCTCTTGGTCAACATGAATGTTGGAGGGAATCTTCTTAGCTTTAATTTGAGTGGTAGAAGTCCTTGATAGGATTTGGGGAACTCAACTTATGGTTTGAACAAGACAGGGGTATTTTGGTCATTTGTCAGTTATAGGTCATTTTAGCCAATGCCTAAAACTCCTATTTCCAAGCCTCAAATGGAAAAACTCAAAACATGAAAGTTGTTCAAAATGTGATTTTGAGTCTAGAAAGAAGGTCATAAATTGTTGGAAAAGCTCATAGCATGGATTTGCATGATTGGTCAAAAATGAACTAAAAATGGCATATAAGTTTGAAAAGTTGAATTTGAAAATTGATTTGTGAGATCCACAAATCCAAAATAGGTCATCCAATATATCATTTTGATTGGAAACACCATTTTGAGAACATTGGTTTAGGTAGAAGTTTGATTTATAGCTTAAAAAATGAGGTTCCTTTGAAAAAATGTTACTTGAAAAAGAAGGCAACTTTGAAAAGGCTTGCACAAGGAAAAGTAAAGGGCTGATTTCATTTCTCATCACTCAATATCTCATATTAAGGCATTTTGGCATAGAATGCAAGGTTTAAGGCAAGGGAGATGAGATTTTCAAAGTCTCTTTTAAAGAGAAGTTCATGAACTTTCCAAGAGGATTCTAGATGTTTCCAGTAACTTCCATCTACTACTATAAGAAGGGTGATCTTCATAGTGCTCAAGGTTGGTGATAGCAAGAGGATTCAGAGGGGAGAGAAAGAGAGAAGCTGCCATTGAAGAGGTTTCTTCAAATTGAAGCAATTCTGGTTTCCTTCCATTGCAGATCTTCTCCTTCATCACAAGTGCAAACAGAAGGCTATTGATCATCCAAGGACCATTTGGAGGAGGTTTCAAGGCCTGAAAGCATCCACACGAGTCTCCACCATAACCTCTTGACAGGTTCTTTCTCATCACCATTCTCTTAAGTTATGTAGTTTTGATTAGTTTTATAGGTCTAGAACTGGTGCATTAGGTTAGATGATGAAGTTCTGAGAGTTAGAGCCCGATCCATGGTAGTTGATGGCAGAGCCAAGAAACTTTGATCTCCAAGAATTAGCTGGTTTGTGAGCTTCAGTTAGCAAGGACTAGCTTAGAATGGTTAGGGTATTGTGTAGAATAACTGTATGCCATTAGATTCAAGGATTATGGAAGGATGACATCAGGTGCATATGGTTGAACCATGATCTTGCAAGCTTCTGTTGGGGTGATCTGGAGAGAGTTAGGGAAATTGGTACGTATGGTTGTGTTCCCCTGGATGAGTAGATGATCTTTCGTTTTGGAATCGTGGAATTTCATCCACTGAGCAGAGAGAACAAGATGGCTGAGTTTGTGTGCATGAAACGGGCGAACCTGAAAACCCTAGGTCGTTTTGGGGACGATGAGCTGCGTCCGTTGGATCTGGGTCAAGCATTTGACTCTGAGAAGGATCGTGTGGCTGCCATTTAATTGAAAACGGAGGGAAATTTAAAAATCAAAACGCAGTCGTTTGGTTTAGTGACTAAGTCTGGGCTTAAGTCAGTTCGCTTTCTACATCCCCCACACGCGCTGGCCCAATTGAGATAACTACCTGGCCCTTCTATTTCCACCCCCCTCCCTTTTATATTATTTTGAATTCTTTTTAATTCTTTTAATATTTTAGCCACCTTTAAAAATTCATAAGTAATTGATAAATGATGATTTTTTACTCATTCTTTTTTCTATGTTTAGATAATTTTGTGTAGAAAAATATAAAAATAAAAATGAAATTTTATTTTTAATGTAGAATTTTTAGTGATATTTTCTTTTAAATAGTGTATTTTATTTCTTTTAGTTGATACCTTATCTTGCAAGAATTTTTTTAGGACCTTCCCTTTGGTTTTTTAATTCATTTCTTTTTGTGTAATTAGATATTGAACCCTAGTTTCATGTAGGATTTATCCCTTGATTTTAGAAATTAAATTTGATGTAGTTTGATTGTTAGACATTTAGGTGCTCTAATTAGGGTTTTAAGTTGTATAGGTAGAATTTAACAAATTTGTTTTGGGGTTTATAGGCCAAATTAGTGTATGGGGAGTACATGGGTTAAGGGTAAGTATGTATAGAATCCCCTAGAATTTTACTAGAATATTGCATGGTGTTTTAGTATTTTTCATTGATTTTTGAATGTATGGATAGTATGTGTGTTGCTTAAAGGCATAAGTTGTATTGTTGTGTTTTCTTTCCTTCTCTTTTGAGTGTGTGAGCTTTGAAGATTGAGTTGAAGACCTTGTGGATCATCATGGAAGCTTTGAAGACCTTGCAGAGGATTTTAGCATAGCTTTTGTTGTTTTGTTTATAGGTTTATAGGTGCATAAGCAGAGCCCTAGATAGAATATTTTGTTCAATAAACAAGGAGTGTCTTGTTCACCTCCTTTCTTCTCTATGACACAGAGTCCCTTAAAGGTATTCACCTCTCTCCTTTGGAGGGATTAGTGACCTTGCCCCATAAGGTAGAACTTTGAGAGAGCCTTTCCTTTGATGTTAAGTCCTCAATGGCATCCTTTGGAAGTCAGTGAGTACTGTAACATCCCCCACTCATCTTGTTGACTGAGTCTTGTTTGCTGGAGCATTGGAGTCATTGAAGATAGAAGCTGAGACCTTGAAGAGGATGATTCCTTGAAGATTATTGAAGTCTGAAGATTCTGTGAAGATCAAATTGATGCCTGAAGATCCCTGAAGATAGTGAAGCCTGAAGGTAGAGCTGATCAAAGGAGCCGAAGCTCAAAGGGAGAAGATGAGTTGATACTCATGTTGTAGGGTTGATACCTGGAAAGCAAGTGATCTCTGAAGTCTGAAGACTGGGTTGCTGCTGGAGGAGCTGAGGCTTTCTTCTGTTTTCTTTGATGTATTGTGTGTTTTGTCTGATTTGTCTGTTGCATTAGACTAAGCCCATTTAGAATAAGTTCAGTCTAAGAGTATGAGTGCATCTGATTGTATTGTTATTGCCTGGCTTTGCTTGCGGGTATTCGGTAGAGCCCAGCTCCCTTGCCCATGTGTTTATTTTACCTGGTGGTATTTCATTTCTTTCATCTGTATGATTACAGTTTACTGTTTTTGCTTGATAGCATGTTGTTTATTTCAGTATGATTACTGTTATTTCATGACTGGCTTGAGGTTGAGACGAGCTTGTGGAGGCTGAAGCCCCACACACATTTCCTCCCTCACTTGCATTGCATGCATTTTACTGTTAAAGCTGATGCTTTTGTCTGTTTTGGCGTATCATTGACATGATCCCTTAGGACTCTCATTTCCTCTGATGAGGATTTGATGATAGACTTTTAGGTTGAAACCTATGCATGACAACATCTAGGAGTTCCCTGTTCAAATCTCAACCATAGGATGAATCCATGGCATGACAACAATAGGACTTGATAGTCTCCCTCCTAGTTGGGCCTGTTCTCTTCTCATCTCGAAACAGTTTAAGACACAGTAATCATGAATGATTTCTTTCGTACGTTACGAGCCTTAAGCTATCTGAGAAAGGATTGTGGGAGAGTTTCTTTTCCACAGTCTGGATGTTTAGTATGGTACCCTTTGGGTGACATGCGACGCATTCACTCTCAGGTCATAGTCTCTAGTGCGGTTGAAATCGCAAACATAATAAAAAACACTTCTTTTAGGAGATAAACCGTAGTTTCCCGAACTACGTGAGCTCTGATCTCTCATGCCTGTTGAGAGTACGTAGGCATAGGATGCGATATCCTAGCGAGCAACCTTCAACCTTTCCCCCGTAATCCTTCGTAGGCCAAACTACGTTGACTCTGATTTCTCATTCTCTGATGAGAATACGTAGGCATAAAGCGCGATGCTTTGCCGAGTCATTTTTCTTTTCTTTTTCAGCCAGCCTTGATAGGTAGATAGATTATAACCAACCCGTCCAAGTAAATAAACAAGCGAGGATCCCGTCGAGTACGACGGACGTGAGGGGTGCTAATACCTTCCCCTTGCGTAACCGACTCCCGAACCCAGACAATGGTTGCGATGACCTTGTCTTACCCTTTTTCGTCAGGTTTTTCCGATCGTTTCCTTTCCCGCTCTGAGGGATAAATAACGAAAGGTGGCGACTCTTCTGTCATGCCGGCACCTTATTTTCGCGCAAGCGACACATACTGGCACAAATACGATCACTGCATACTTGGGCAACAAATCAACATCTCGAAATTAACACGATCACTGCGTGCCTTACAATATGAACCCCATAGAGGGTACAAATACAATCACTGCGTACTTTGACCACAAAACCCACATCTTCCTGAATCACGATTTCTCTTATCGGCAAGGAATAACATATCTGAAACTGAAGAGATAACCATCTGGCTTATGTTTCAAATATGCATGTTTGATAATGACGAAATGCTTCCATACTGCATGGAAATGCTACATACTTGGGTTGAACGCAAATGCTCATGATACATGCTTATGCAAAGAGTTACTTCAGCAAAATAAATGCTGAAGACACACTGGATCCGCTGGGGATGATCGGAATACCACCGATACGCCTCCAACAAAATAAATGTTGGAAAGATGAACTAACTCCGCTGGGGGTAACCATCCTGCTAGGAAAGTAGCTCACGAACTCAAAACTCCAAAATCTGCTGAGAAAAGATCCTCCTGACGAGGAAGAGCGACTTGCTGGGAAAAGAAAGGACAATCCTGCTTGGGGAAACTCCTTTCAGCAGCTCCAACCATCTGATCACACTCTGTGGGAACCTCTCCTGCTATCACTGAGCTGGGGAAATCATCCCGCTATCACTGAGTTGGGGATATCATCCTGCTATCACTGAGCTGGGGATTGAACCACACATTCTGCACTGCACAAAACTCTCTGGGAGTTAATCGTATCCATCTCGACCTTTACTGGGGAGGACTCTGCTCTGCTTGATAAGCTAATGCTGAACTGAAGATACATTAATCTTAACTCTCCTGGGGAATTAACATTCAGTTTTTCCCGGGGCGAATTCACTGGGGAAGACACAACATACAATCTCTGGAGAGGGTACCAGCCTGCCATGGATTCTGGCGTGGAACTTTGCGAGCTTTTGAATAGCTTACCCCAGTGCACTCCACTTGCCCCTATCTACCTCCTGGGAATACTTGCGCTGAACCGCTTACTATGAGACGACCTCGAGATTTCTTGCCCCAGTAACTATACGGCAAAAAGATTCCATCTCCATTAGCCCTGATCAACCTAGTTGGTTTCAACGTTCTCTGCGGTGACTTGCCCCTGAATGAGCGTTCTAGCGACTTATCCTGATCTGATTATCCACTTGAAGTATCTGCTTTCAAATCTCTACATTCTGCATGACTGCCCCTGATTGGATCTCGAGAAGACTCACTTTTGATTAGTTACCTCTCAAGCATACTGCCCCTTAATCAACTGAAGCTTCGGGACTTGTCCTCAGACTAACTGATTCCGAACTCAATGGAAGTCAATGCCCCTGATCACAATGACTTTGCCCCCGAGTAGCTGGTCCGGAACAGTACCTCCAACTACGAGAGATTTACTGAATCTTGACCTGATTGCCCCAGAGTAGCTGACTTTGCATGGCTGACCTGACTGGGAATCACGATAATAGCTTGCCCCTGCTCTCGGAACATTCGGGCGCTCTGTATTCTATCCTGACCATACTTTCCATTGCAGAAAACTTTCCTGCTGTCAAGCGCTTACTCGCAAGTAAAACAAGTTGTTCTGCGTAAAAGACATATTAATGCAACACATATGATAGTTTTGACATCCAATCTGTTCACTGGGAAAAGGGAAAAACAGTTTATGGCATATAATGCATAAAACATTTATCAACATCAGTACCAACACGGTAAGAGGAACCCTTTCGGGAGTCAGAATTGACGCGGCCTTTACCGAAGTATGCTTTCGAAACAACCTGCTTCAATTAGGACTTTTGAAGGTTATAACGTGGTCAGGTTCACGGTTTTGAAGGAAAGGATAAAGGCTCAAAGTTTATTTTAACCCACCCATTCTCCTTGATGTTCTCCGATCCTACGTTCAGCTAATTCGACCTTAGCGCTCACCTCTCAGAGGCTGAAATATAGGAGTGATAGTTCGAGAACCCATGAACTTCTGGAGTGACAACCACTCACTTTTCGTCTTTGACACTTAGGGTCACACGACTCGCATTTGATTTGAGGATTTTTCTTTTTGTCCTCCTTTCATCTTTTTTCCTTATCCCTAACTTTTGCCTGGACTGACTCCTTTTGAGTTTCTTTTGATTTTTTAAGTCGAGCGGGATGCCCTCATTTTTGCCTAAGTCAATTGTTTTCTTTTCTTGACTTAGCGGGCTTTTGATTCTTTTCTCCTTTTTCCTTTTCTTCGAACAAGTCGTGTGACACTGGTTGTCTGACTCTTTGGGGAATGATGTGACTGTCTCACTCTTGATTTAACCATTGTGGTTTTTTAGGCACGACCTCTAGAGGTGTGATTGATCCTCGAATGGACACTCCTTTTGCAACTTGAACGCTCGGTCAAATTAGCTAACACCTACCCTGCCCCAGGTTAAGATTGAGGGTTTTTCATGCACAGAAAGAAACTCCTACTACAAGGCTCAAAAGGGTCGACAAGGGATTATCTTCCTTATAACTCCGGTGTTTAGGGATTTGAAACAATGCCTGTACATCATCAACAGGTTTTATTTCAAAAGCATACAATATCGGAAGTTGCATGTCATTCATTTTCGTCATCCCCCCCAGATTCCTCTTAACCAGGTGTTGGACATTTATAAAAACAATTAGTGAACACGAATGGATTTAATCAAAACATGCATATTTATTTCATTATCATCAATCGAAATGAAAACAACAAGTTTTACGAACAAGATCGCAATTCAATCATGAAAGAAACTACAAACGTAAAGAAATGACAAGATAAAACAAAAAAAAATGCCAGCTTCCGAGAACCGGGCTTTCACATCTGTCCTGCTGCTGAACCAGCTATCTTCACAATCAGTTATGAGAGGCAGCCTGCCGCTGTTCTGATCTACTTTTAACGGTCCACCCGAACTATAGAACTCCTCTTTGTCCCCCATATTCCAGCCTATTCATGGTTTGGCATTGGTTTTTGTGTAATGTTGGTGTCGCTCGCGCGAAAATAAGGTGCCGGCATGACAGAAGAGTCGCCACCTTTCGTTATTTATCCCTCAGAGCGGGAAAGGAAACAATCGGAAAAACCTGACGAAAAAAGGGTAAGACAAGGTCGTCGCAACCATTGTCTGGGTTCGGGAGTCGGTTACGCAAGGGGAAGGTATTAGCACCCCTCACGTCTGTCGTACTCGACGGGATCCTCGCTTGTTTGTTTACTTGGACGGGTTGGTTATAATCTATCTACCTATCAAGGCTGGTTGAAAAAGAAAAGAAAAATGACTCGGCAAAGCGTCGCACTTTATGCCTACGTATTCTCATCAGAGAATGAGAAATCAGAGTCAACGTAGTTCGGCCTACTACGGGTGAAGGTTGGAAAGGTTGCTCGCTAGGACATCGCATCCTATGCCTACGTACTTCCACACTGTATGGAAGATCAGAACAAACGTAGTTCGGGAAACTACGGTTTATCTCCTAAAAGAAGTGTTTTTTATTGTGTTTGCGATTTCAACCGCACTAGAGACTATGACCTGAGAGTGAATGCGTCGCATGTCACCCAGAGGGTACCATACTAAACATCCAATTTCAGATAGCTTAAGGCTCGTACCGTACGACAGAAATCATTCATGATTACTGTATCTTAAACTGCTTTGAGATGAGAAGAGAACAGGCCCAACGAGGAGGGAGACTATCAAGTCCTATTGTTATCATGCCATGGATTCATCCTATGGTTGAAGCTTGAACAGGGAACTCCTAGATGTTGTCATGCATAGGTTTCAACCTAAAAGTCTATCATCAAATCCTTATCAAAGGAAATGAGAGTCCTAAGGGATCATGCCAATGATACACCAAAACAGACAAAGCATCAGCTTTAAACAGTAAAATGCATGCAATGCAAGTGAGGGAGGAAATGTGTGTGGGGCTTCAGCCTCCACAAGCTCATCTCAACCTCAAGCCAGTCATGAAATAACAGTAATCATACTGAAAAAAAACAACATGCTATCAAGCAATGAACAGATAAAAGGGACGAAGTGCCATCAGGAAAACAAAACACATGCTTGAGAAAGAAAGAATCTACTCTCTAATCCTAACCCTAACACAGAATCTTGATCAAATATAATCAAAGCCCTAAAGCAAAACCTAACCAAAAGAAATCAATCCCAGTCTTCAAGCCTCAGAACAAGCTTACCAAAGAAAGGGAGCTAAGTAAGCAGACTCATAGTGTCTTCCTCAGGAAAGCACTAGGAGGCTTATACTCAGGAGTCATATCCTATGTGGCTCAACCACTGTGATTAGTTTACATTCCTCCTCAGGAGAAATTAAACTCACAAGCAGGCTCCAACATCACTGGATACTTAGGAAATCCTATCTGAACTAGTGGAACTAAGTGAACAGACTCATAGGACCTTCCTCAGGAAAGTACTAGGATGCTTTCACTTAGGAGTTGTATCCCATGTGGCTCAACAACTGTGATCAGTTTACATTCCTTCTCAGGAGAAATTAAACTCACAAGTTGGCTCCAACATCATTGGATGCTTAAGAAATTCTAGATAAACTAATGGAACTAAGTGAATAGACCCATAGGACCTTCCTCAGGAAAGTACTAGGAGGCTTCCACTTAGGAATTGTATCCCATGTGGCTCAACAACTGTGATCAGTTTACATTCCTCCTCAGGAGAAATTAAACTCACAAGTTGGCTCTAACATCATTGGATACTTAAGAAAGAGGTGATAAGAAAGAATGAAAATCATTCATAGTGCCTTCCTCAGGAAAGTACCATGAACTTCCTTCAAACTTCAGGATCTCAAACCTCACAGACAGGGAATAATCCAAGCTCTGGGTCTCTGAGTCTTGATCTACAATCTTCTCTTCATCATGCTCTTCAACAAGATCTTCAAAACAAACTAAGCCCCACAACCAATTCCCCAAAATAAACCCCAGAGATGAACAGATAACCACAGAACAGACAAAATCATCAGTCAACTTCAGAAAATACCTAAAAATACTAACACAAGAGGGAAAAATCTAACAATCAAACACAAGGGTCTACAACATCTACCCATAACATCCACATATGCCCCTACCCAAAAATCAAGACAAAACTATCTAAAGAAAATGAATTTCCTTACCTATGCATAACATAAACCCTAATTAGGATACCCTAATGCTAACCTGATTAAACTAATCAAATTTTAATCTAAAAATCAAGAATTAAATCCTATGGGGAACTATGATTCAATATCTAATCACACCAAAAAGAATGAATTAAAAATCCTAAGGGAAAGTCCTAAAAGAAATTCTACAAAATTGGATATCAAACTAAACATATTAAAAAGCTATTAAAATGAAAAATATACTAAAAATATGAAAAGAAAATAAAATGGAAATTTTATTTATTTATATTTTTCTAGACAAATTCACTAACCTATAGAAAAAACAAGAATTAAAAAATATTCAATTTTGGATTTTTTATGAATTTATTAAAGTGCAAGAAAATTAAAGGAATTAAAATATAAAAGAAATCAAATAAGGGGAGGGGGTGCTAGTAGCAGGACACGCTAGTTTAATTTCAGATGGGCTGAATCAGGGGGGTGTGGATAGGAGGTCTGCTGAGCCCACACGCGAGTCACTTATCCAAACGGTGCGTTTGGCCGTTTGAATTTCCCTCCGTTTTCTCGCTCAATCTGGACCGTTGGATTAGAGTAATAGGTCAAGAATTTCAGAAAGATCCAACGGATGCCAGTCATCGTCCCAAAACACTTAGGGTTTTCAGAAATCGTGATTCATGCATAAGACTTCTCCTCCCTCGTTCTCTCTCCATACTTGATGAAATTCAAAAATTCCAAAAAGGAAAATGATCTACTGATTACGGGGAGCAAGACTATACGTATAATTTTCTCTAGTTCTCCTTGAATCATTCAAACAGAAAGCTTCAAAGCTTGGGTACCATCTATTTTTCCTGAGATCAACTCTTCTAAAACTCAAATCCAATGATGCATTCATGTTCTTTATATTATCCTAACCATTCTAATCTAATCTATGCTAACTAAAACTCACTACAAAGCTTGTTCTTGGAAATTAAAGAATCTTGCACCTGTTATAAAACCTCACACAGAGCTCTCAAACTCATGGGAAAAGATCAACTCACCTAGCACATTAATTCTATACCTAGAAACTGAACTGAAAGTGCATAATTAAGGAGATCCATGGAGGAAAACCAACCTGTCAAAGAGAGATGGTGAGTGCTCGTGGAAATGGTTTCAGGGCTTGTCCTGGCCTCAAGATGATCCTTTGATGATGAACAACCTTCTGTTTGCACTGGTTTTGAAGGAGAGGTCTTGGGATGGAAGAAATCTCAAGTTGCTTGATCTTGAAGGAAGCTCTTCAATGGCAATTTCTCTCTCTCTTTCTCCTCTGAATTCTCCAACTCTCACCAACCTTTAATCACACTCTGATCCACTCTTTTTATAATAATCCATGGAAACTTTTAGATTCATCTAGAAAGAGCTAGAAAGTGCTTGAAAATCTCATGTGATGATAAGTGGTATATCTCATATCTCATATGTTATGCTTTGCAATTTTGTGCCAAAATACCTTTACATGAGATATTGAGAAGATATGTGTGAAAAACAAGCTTACCCTTGGCTTATGTTGAGTTTTGCAAAGGTGCCTTAATATGCAAGTAACAATAATACAAAGCATGTCCCATTTTAAAGCCTCAAATGAAAATTGTGTTTAAACCAATGTTCTCAAAATGATGTTTCCAATTAAAATGATATATTGGATGACCTATTTTGGATTCATAGATCTTCCAAACCAATTTCCAAATTCACTTGAATTAACTTATAAGCCATTTTTAGTTCAAATTTACCAAACTTTGTCATTCCATGCTATGAGCTTTTCCAACAATTCATGACCTTCTTTCTAGGCTTAAAATCCCATTTTGAACAACTTTCATGTTTTGAGTTTTTCCATTTGAGGCTTGGAAATAGGAGATATGGCCTTTGCTTAAAATGACCTATAACTGCCAAATGACCAAAATACCCCTGTCTTGTTCAAACCATAAGTTGAGTTCCACAAATCCTATAAAGGACTTCTACTACTCAAATTAAATCTAAGAAGATGCCCTCCAACGTTCATGTTGACCAAGAGATCATAGGAATCATCCTACTAGGGCAAAAGTTGTCTGCAAGTTGGGTGACTTTCAAGGACCCAGATTCACACACCTCAGCTGACCTGTAATTTGTCAAAACCATAACTTGAGCTCTGCAACTCCTATCAAGGACTTCCACCACTCAAATTAAAGCTAAGAACAAGCTCTACAACATTCATGTTGTGGGGAAGATGAGATATCAATCACATCTAGAGCTAAAACTGCCTGGAAGATAGGGATCAAACTAGGGTTTTTTCACTGACAATCCTTGGAAACCCTGACTTGAAACTTCTCAAACTCCTCAATCATGATGAGTTGGTCTAGGAATCATCTTTATAACATCTCTATGCATCATTCCATGATCTCAGGGCCCTTGGATTAGGTCTCAACCTTCTCCAAATTTTCAGTTATCCTAGGGTTGACCCAGTCAAAACCCTAATTCTACCATTCATGGTTGAATCTTCTGAGTTCTTGCACAATGACTTCTCTGGGCTTCATGATGGCTTTCAAGATATCTCATAGGCTTTCTCAAAACATCAAGTTCATTCTCAAAGTCTCAGACTCATCTGAGGAGCTCCCACAACTCTCAAGCTATGAGGCACACAACCTTGATTTCAACCCACTCCTCTGAGGATCTCTTGAACTTTCTGATGAAGGTATCAACTTTCAAACACTTGATGGATAAATAAATGTTGGTCAAATTTTGGGGTGCAACAGCTGCCCCTATTCAAACGGCTTGAACCTGACTGGGTGAGAAGCGAACGACTCTCAGCCAATCAAGGTGCGAGACGGCTGAATATCGGTAAACCCGAAAATTTGCCAACTGCCCGAGCACACGATACTCTGCGGGGAACAAATCTTCGAATACTGCAATACTAGCTGCACGGCAACTAGCTGGAGAAATACTGATCTGACATCGCCGTCAGTCATCCACATTAACTTCTTCTGATATTGCCTTCAGACAACCACAACACCCAACATCGCCGCTGGAGGACTAACCTATCTGATATACCCAACATCGCCGCTGGAACACCAAATCACCTGACATCGCTGTCAAGAACAACCATAACTCGGGGAAACAAACATCCAACATCGCTGCCGGAAAACTAAATCTGACATCGTCGTCGATCACCCAAAATGCCCCGCATCGCCGCTGGAGAAGATACAATACTGAACAAAATACCCCGCGTCGCTGCTGGAGAAATGAATCTGACAAAATACCCCGCATCGCCGCTGGAGACCTACGTCTGACCTCGCCGTCGGACAATCAAAATATCCCGCATCGCCGCTGGAGAACTAAAGAACCTGAATCACCAAAATATCCAACATCGCCGCTGGAGAACGAAACATCCAACATCGCCGCTGGAAAACTGAATCTGACATCGCTGTCGGAAACAAACATCGCTCTGAGAGACACTCGACGTCGCCGTCGTACAAACATCATCTTTGCTGGGGCTTTACAAAGTCTGACATCGCCGTCAAACAAACATCCAACCTCGCCGTCGAACAAACATAATCTGACCTCGCCGCCGGACATATTCAACATCGCCGTCGAACCAATCATAATCTGACCTCGCCGTCAAACAGACATTCAACCTCGCCGTCGAACACATTCAACATCGCCGTCGAACAAAATATAATCTGAAAATGAACATTCAACCTCGCCGTCGAACAGACATTCAACCTCGCCGTCGAACAGACACATACACTCAACATCGCCGTCGAACACAAACCTGCTCTGACCTGGGGTTCACCCCTGGTAAATGGAACAAAAGGTACACTTGCGTATTTGAAACTACTCCGCTGGGAATGAGAGACCTAACCGAGCACACTCTGATCTGGGGCTAACCCCCAGAACCATAACGAACATCGGAATACTACTGCACACTGCCCACCGTAGAACTTTAACATCAAAGTTATATGAAACCCTGGCCCCTGGCCACTTCCAGCTTCAGCTAGAAAAGATCTTCAAGTATTTCTAAAGATAAGCATCCTTGGCCTTCAAGGATGGCAACTCTGCAGGAGGTATCCTCGACTTCAGTCTGAAGAAATGGTCCTTGGCCTTCAAGGATACATGGATCTGCCTTCAGGCAGCTCCGCCTCTGCTATAGAGTATCCGCGACTTTGGTCAGGGATATACTTCGGCCTTCAGTCCGAAAAATGAATCCTAGGTCATTCATGACCTTGGGGATAACCTTGCCTTCAGGCACCTTCGCTTCAGCTTGGGAAATCTATGACTTCAGTCAGAGAAATGGCATCCTGAGCCATTCATGACTCTTCGGGGATTCAAACACTTTGCCTTCAGGCAAAACTCCGCTTCAGCTGGAGAAACATCTTCGACTTCAGTCAGAAGAAACACTATTCACTTGATCGCAATCAATCATCACCTCAGGACAACTGACTTGGTCTTCAGACCAACACGAATTACTCTGCATACAAAAATTGGATCTACGAACTCTTGAACTCTGTCTTCAGATAAGCGCTGATTCATCAGCACTGAAACCTGAATCCACAGGAACATTCTGGTACCGCCTTCAGGAGTTTATGAAGTCACTCTTCGGATTAGACATCACTGTTGGAGCAGACATATCACGCTGCTAAGGTCTTCAAGAATCATCTTGAACAAACAACTCCGTCGGACACCTTCAAGAATCATCCTGAACCGATAACCATTCTGGAGACTTTATTCTGCTGGGTATTCCAGGAATCTTCCTGGGGAACTCTTGCTGGGGACGCTACCGGGGAACTCAAGAATCATCCTGAGCAAACCAATCGGGAAACTGCGCTGAGGTCTTAAGAGTCATCTTGAGCAAACGGCCCTGCTGAGGAATTCAGGAATCGTCTTGAACTGAAGACTTCGCTGGGGATCTCAAAAATCATCTTGAGCGAGCGACTGTGAGGATTACACCGGGGTCTTAAGAATCATCTTAAGAAAGCGACCTTGTTGGAGAGAATACCAGGAATCATCCTGAGCAACTGGTCTCTTGGTGGAACGCCTGTAAAACAAGAATGATAGTAACCTAGATCATGCTTATGATGTGTATGCTTCTGCGCCATGCCCCACACGGTGGGAATGATATGCGTTTATGCTAAATGCTGTGCAATCATGCACTATGCTATGCAATCATGCACAATGCTATGCAATCCCGTCAGCAAAATAAATGCTGAAGGGGGATTCTCCTGTCAAGGAGAAAAACCACTCAGATAGAGGCATCCTCCTGCTGAGGAGAACGTGGACACGCCAATATCAATCGGACTCCGTCTGAGGAACTGATCTTCTGTTGACTGCTGCAGGGAGAACAACTTCAGTTAACTGCTGCAGGGGAACGGAGCTCTACGAGAAACCAGACTGGCTGATATCAATCGCGAGAATAGACTGTGTGGCCGTCTCGGCTGCTCTTCTGGGGATAACCACTCTGTGGGGAAACAACTTCAGCTGCTCGACGCTCCACTGGGGAAAATCCAATCATGGTCTGATCAACTTCCAAGGACTCGACTCTTCTTGGACATCTGCAAACTCGGCTGAGGAAGGAGAAATCATTCTGCGACTTTGGAGAGATACCGCATCAGCTGTTCAATATCTGCTAGGGAAAATCCACTCATGGCCCCGACTGCTTCCAAGGATTCGGCTCTTCCGGGGGTTTGCGGACTCAGCCGGGGAGAGAAATCATTCTACTTCATTGGAGAGTACGACTATGATGAGGAATTTCAATTTCGCTAGGGAAGAAAGAATCATCTGACTTTGGGGGAGAGTACAACTCTGCAGGGGAATACAACATCAGCTGTTCCAACACTCTACTGGGGAAGAGGGAATGATCCAACTTCAGGAGAGAGCATAACCCTGGTGGGGAATCCAATTCAGCTGGAGACTTCAGTCTGGCACCATCGGTTGCTGCACACTTCGGTGTAAGAACAGCTTCCCGCGAAACCTGCACTTGTGACCCGGTGCTGGGGGAGAAGAAGACATCATTCTTCGGTGCTTGACTCAGCTGATGAGGTGACGTTCCTTCAGGATGCGTCTGCTTGGGGAAGAGAATCCTCTTCGCCCAGGGAGATATATCAATGCTCACCATCTTGCGCTCAGATTCCGCGGAGGAGAGACTACTGAACTCTGCTGGAAAAGGAGGGCTCGCCCTGCTTCAGGGATGCGTACGACACCTCTTCTGGAAGGTGGTACACCTGCAACAACACAAACAAACAGACAAGATACCCTCCTCACAGGGGCCTATCAAGGTTATTAGCTCGTTGACAATATTCAGTTAATTAATTGTTTCAACAATCAATGGGCCTAGGCCCGCAAGTTTATGTATGCGCATTTTATTAAAACATCGGCGTTTTCATTCGCAAACAAAACAGATAAATGCTAAACAGACAAGCAGAATTGCTGAATAATGTGCATTTTATTGATGATGAACCCCTGAATGGGCAAAAATGTTTTACAACAGAGGCAAGCTCCTGGAATGAGGAAGCCGCGCAAAAGGAAAACATAAATATACATCAGAATATACAAATGTTGGCAACGAGGCGTAGACGAACACCATGAGTTGATCCCTCTAAGACCCACTCGACTTCGATACTTCTCCGAGGCTTCAGCTTCGGAAGAGATTGATTCAGATAAACGGCCCTCAGGTCCTCCAAACCACTAAACAATGAAAGTCCACACGGAGCGCAGTCATTTGCTTATTCAAATCCCTAACTTTTGCGTGAACCGCCCTTTACGGGTTTTCAGTTCACCGGGATACCCTTTTTTGCCGAAGCCGCCCAGTGTAGGTTTTCGACTTCGCGGGTGTACATTTTTCAATATATCCCTAATTTTTGCCCGAACCTTTTATTCTGTTTTTGGTTCGCCGGGATGCCCCTTTTTTGCCTGGACTCTTTCTTTTTTGTCCAGCGGGTCTCTTTCAAGCAAAGTATTTTTTAACTGCGTCCGCGTTCACCGGGGATGCAAAATCTTCACCATCCATCGTGGATAACAACAAAGCTCCTCCCGAGAAGACCTTGCTGACGACATACGGCCCTTCGTAATTCGGAGTCCACTTGCCCCGGTGATCGGAGTGTGGTGGAAGAATTTTCTTCAGGACGAGATCACCCGTCTGAAAGCTTCTAGGACACACCTTCTTATCGTAAGCTTTCTTCATTCGGCTTTGGTACAGGCGACCAAATGCAATCGATGCTAACCTCTTCTCGTCCATCAGGCTGAGTTGGTTCAAACGATTCGTAATCCATTCTGCCTCGTCGAGTTTCACATCAACCAAAACTCGCAAAGAAGGAATCTCCACTTCTAACGGCAGGACAACTTCCATACCATACACCAAGGAGAAAGGAGTTGCCCCGGTCGACATACGCACCGTCGTACGATAACCGTGCAAGGCAAACGGCAGCATCTCGTGCCAATCTTTGTACGTCACAACCATCTTCTGAACAATCTTCTTGATGTTCTTGTTGGCGGCTTCAACAGCGCCGTTCATCTTCGGCCGGTAAGGAGATGAGTTGTGGTGTTCAATCTTGAAGCTCTGGCACAGCTCCTTCATCATCTTGTTATTCAAATTCGAACCATTATCAGTAATGATCCGCTCAGGAATTCCATAGCGACAGATGATGTCCTTCTTTATGAATTTAGCTACCACCTGCTTGGTCACATTAGCGTACGAGGCTGCCTCCACCCATTTGGTGAAGTAGTCGATAGCTACCAGAATGAAACGATAACCATTGGATGCAGTGGGCTCGATCTTGCCTATCATGTCGATGCCCCACATGGAGAACGGCCAAGGGGAGGACATGACATTCAATGGGCACGGCGGCACATGAACTTTATCAGCATAAATCTGGCATTTGTGACATTTCTTCGCGAATCTGAAGCAATCCGACTCCATAGTCAGCCAGTAATACCCTGCTCTCAGGATCTTTCTCGTCATGGCATGCCCGCCGGCGTGCATACCAAAGGTGCCCTCATGGACTTCTTCCATGAGCATACTCGCTTCTTTCTCATCTACACATCTGAGCAGCACAAGATCGTGGTTTCTTTTATACAGCACTCCATCAGGATTGAGATAAAAGTTTCCAGATAGCCTCCTTAGAGTCTTCTTATCCTGGGTTGACGCACCCGCAGGATACTCCTTAGTCATAAGGAAGGTCTGGATGTCGTGGAACCATGGCTTGCCGTCGTTGGCATCCTCGATTGCAAAGACAAATGCTGGTCTATCAAGACGCGAAAGCACAATTCTTGGAGCCTCATTCCAATAATTGACCTTATACATTGAAGCCAGCGTGGCTAAAGCATCAGCCATTTGATTTTCAGCCCTGGGTACATGATGAAGTTCCACTCGGTCGAAGAACGGAAGCAGCCTCCTGGCATAATTCATGTACGGCACTAAATTCGCTTGACGAGTTTCCCACTCCCCTTTAATCTGGTTGATTACAAGCGCTGAGTCACCATATATGTCTAGATTCTTGATTCTCAAATCAATTGCCTCTTCTAGACCCATAATACATGCTTCATACTCTGCTTCATTGTTGGTGACTGGAAACGTCAATCTCGCAGTAAACGGGATGTGGGATCCGTGAGGAGTCGTGATGATAGCCCCGATACCACTTCCGTAGGAATTAACCGCTCCGTCGAATATCAACTTCCACTGAGACTTCCTATCTGGCCCCTCATCGGGCAATGGCTCATCGCAGTCCTTCGCTTTGAGAAACATAATATCCTCGTCAAGGAACTCGAACTTCATCGGCTGGTAGTCTTCGATTGGCTGTTCGGCGAGGTAATCAGACAATACGCTTCCCTTAATGGCCTTCTGGGAGACGTACTGAATATCATATTCCGTTAACACCATTTGCCATCTGGCGATCCTGCCCGAAAGAGCCTGCTTCTCGAAGACGTACTTGATCGGATCCATCTTCGAAATTAGCATAGTGGTGTGATTGAGCATATACTGTCGTAGACGTTTGGCGGCCCAAGCTAATGCACAACACGTCTTCTCCAGCATCGAGTATCGAGATTCACACTCAGTGAACTTTTTACTCAAATAATAAATGGCATGCTCTTTTCTTCCCGTCTCGTCGTGCTGACCGAGAACACACCCCATACTATTCTCCAGAACCGTCAGGTACATGATTAATGGCCGTCCAGCCACTGGGGGTATCAAGATTGGAGGTTCTTGAAGATACTACTTTATTTTGTTGAATGCCTTCTGGAAATCCTCATTCCAAGTAATCGCCTGATCTTTCTTTAACAGCTTGAACATTGGTTCACAAGTGGCTGTGAGCTGAGAGATAAACCTTGCAATGTAGTTTATTCGGCCCAAGAAACCACGAACTTCTTTCTCTGTTTTCGGCGCTGGCATTTCTTGGATAGCTTTTATTTTCGCAGGATCAACTTCAATACCTCGTTCACTAACGATAAACCCCAATAACTTTCCGGACCGCACTCCGAAAGTGCACTTGTTAGGATTCAGCCTCAGCCTGAACCTCTTAAGCCTTTCAAACAGCTTTAATAGATTGACCAGATGCTCTTCCTCCGTTTGGGACTTTGCAATCATGTCATCAACATAGACCTCGATCTCATGATGAATCATATCATGAAACAAAGTTACCATTGCTCGTTGGTAAGTGGCCCCTGCGTTCTTCAGACCGAAGGGCATTACCTTATAGCAAAATGTTCCCTAGGGGGTGATGAACGTCGTTTTCTCCATGTCCTCCGGTGCCATCTTAATCTGATTGTAACCGGAGAAGCCATCCATGAATGAAAACACGGAAAACTGGGTTGTGTTGTCGACCAACACATCGATATGAGGCAACGGGAAATCATCCTTAGGGCTCGCCCTATTCAAATCCCGATAATCGACGCACATGCGTACCTTACCATCCTTCTTCAGTACAGGCACTATGTTGGCGACCCACGGAGGGTAAGTGGTAACGGCTAGAAATCCCGCGTCCAACTGCTTCTGGACCTCTTCTTTGATCTTTACAGCCATATCTGGTCTCGTCCTCCTGAGCTTCTGCTTGACTGGAGGGCAATCTTCTCGCAACGGCAAGCGATGAACCACAATATCAGTGTCAAGTCCGGGCATATCCTCATATGACCAAGCAAAGACGTCACTATACTCTCGAAGCATCTCGACCAGTCTACGCTTGACATCATTCTGCAGCGCAGCCCCTACTCTGACATTTCTGACAAGCTCTTCAGAACCCAGATTTACAATCTCAATATCCTCCTCGTGAGGCAGAATAACCTTTTCCTCTTGTCTCAACAAGCGGGCCAACTCTTCCGGAAGGTCCTCGTCTTCATCAATCTCATCCTCGGCTTGATAGATCGGGCAATCAAAGTCGTAGTGAGCCGTAGAGGGTCCAGAGTCGATGTCATCTGTTATGTGGATCCTGCAATAACAAGGGTTAAGTTTAAAGCAAGAATATGCAGGTTAACACAAACCTCGTTGCCATTTTACTGTTTTTTCGAAATAAACATAAAACAGGAATAACAGAGAACACAATATTTGAGTACGAAGAAAACGCCTTTTATTTATTAACAAAATGCATACACATAATCCAACAAGGCCCTGACAGTAAAACCACTATGCCCCGGGCAGGACATAGGGTTGTACAAAGATTGTAAAAAGCAAATCATTACTCTTCACTTGTCAGCTTGATAATCTCCTTGATGGTCCAATTGTGGAGGCGCTCGCCCGGCTTGCCCGGTTGAATCCAGGCGTCAAGATCACAATCACTATCCCCGCTGTCCTCAGATGCTGCGTTGATACTCTCGAAAATGACTCCGCCCTTGGTGAATAGGATCGGCCCTTTCCCACGAGACGAGCTGCCAGAAGAAGATGAAGCTTCAGCTCCAGAAGAATACCCCAATCCAAACTTATCCTGCTTGATTGGTATATCCAAAACATGCCCCCAGCCTGGGGTGGAACCGGCTTCGACAACGGCCCGAGCTTCTTTAAACGAGGAGAGATTCATCTCTTGCTTCCCTACGACGACAGGAGCTACCTCTTTCACCTTGACGGTTTCAAATGCTTGGCAGAGCGTTTCATGGATTTCGCCATCCATTTCAACATATTTAAAGGACGACAAGTGGCTCACCATAATGTCCTCCTCACCACAGACGGTTACTATGCTGCCCCCGACAGCATATTTGAGCTTCTGATGCAGCGTAGACGTCACGGCACCCGCCGCATGGATCCATGGCCGACCTAAGAGGCAACTGTAGGCAGGCATGATATCCATGATATAGAAAACCGTATTAAACGTCTCTGGACCAACTTGAATTGGCAGGGTCAACTCTCCGAAGACGTGGCGCTTAGTTCCATCAAAGGCTTTCACGACCAGATCACTGGGCGTGTACAGCAATCCACGGGTATCCAACTTCATCAGTGCCTTTTTCGGAAGCACATTAAGCGAGGAACCCGTATCCACCAGGACATGCGACATAATAGTGCCTCTGCACTCTATCGAGACGTGCAAGGCGCTATTGTGATCCCTTCCTTTAGGAGTCAGCTTTAGATCTGTAAATCCTAGCCCATTACCAGCATTAACATGGGCCACCACCTCTTCCAGCTGATTTACTGATATCTCCTGCGGCACGTATGCAGCATTCAATACCTTCAGTAATGCGTTGCGGTGTGCTTCAGAACACAGCAACAGGTTAAGAATCGAGATCTTTGACGGAGTCTGATGAAGATGATCTACAATCTTGTAGTCGCTCTTCTTGATTAGCCGCATGAACTCTTCAGCATCTTTAACCAGCAAGTCTTTTTCTGCCCCAACAGGGACCTCTTCGACAGCTTTACCTTTACCTTTATCTACAGCGTCAGATCGGACCACTTTCTCTGCTGCAACCTCTGCTGGCGCGAACACTCTACCGCTTCTAGTAATGCCACTGACCACGACAAGATTCTGCACAGTCGATCCGAATGGCTCAAGCTCTATCTTCTGACCATTGCAGTAAACTTCGGCGCCATAATGCCATGGAACAGCATTAGTACTCTCGAATGGGATTGGTCCGGCCCTGGTGATAGTGATTGTAGGCGGACGGGGCGCAAAAATAGTGATAGGGTGACGAGGAATGGTAATGGTAGCGACTTCGTCTGCCTGCTTCAGCACGACTTCCCCTGATGCACTCTCAACGCTGCGGCTGAACTGTAAGATACCCTCAGACATCAGACTTTGGATACCCTCAACCAGCTGCTCACACCCATCAGGAAGTGTAGCACAAGCCATACATAACTCTCCACATCCAGGAAAGAAGCCCTTCTTTAGCAACTTAGCCTTGACAAAACTCAGCAGCGTCTTCAAATCTTTGACATCAGTCAGCAAATCCGCACTCTCCTCAGTGATAACAGCATTCACTCCGCCCCCCTTGTGATGAGGCATCGGGTTTTTGGTGACGTTGGGCACGTTATCAGAAAAATTGATAACCTTGGCGTCCACCAAGTCCTGGACTTTGTGCTTAAAAGCTTTACAATTCTCAATTGTATGGCCCGGTGCCCCAGTATGGAACTCACAAGTAGCACTGGCATCATACCCTGGTGGTGGTGCCCCTGTTAAGGGAGCCATTGTCCTCTTTTGAACTAATTGGAGCTGAAGCAACGTTTGCAGAAGCTGTGCATACGACATAGGTGGAGTTTCAAAATGACGATTTGTCAGAGGAGCCCGATTCTGATATCTTCTGTACCCCTGTTGATTCTGCTGCTGAGGCTGCTGCTGCTGCGGCTGCGGTAGAGCAGCTGGGATATTTATGCTAGCAATCTGAGGCTGAGGGCCCTTGCCCTTTCTCCGAGCATTAGTGACAGCACTGGCATCTCCCTCTCGACGCTTGCCAGTGTAAGGTTTCTTACTACCTCCTCCAACTGAGGATGATTCGCCCTGAATTTTTCCAATCTTTATACCGTTCTCAACATGCTCGCCCATAGTGATGAGAGCCGAGAATGTTCCAGACATGCCACTGACCAGCTTTTCATAGTAGATTCCAGGAAGGGTAGCCACGAACATTTGCACTAGCTCACGCTCAACCATCGGCGGTTGAACCCGAGCAGCCAATTCACGCCACCGCTGGGCGTACTCTTTGAAGCTTTCATTGTTCCGCTGTGAGAGATTCTGAAGCTGGACTCGGTTGGGAGCCAAGTCGCTATTGTATTGATAGTGAAGGACGAATGCTTCTGCAAGGTCTTTCCAGGTGCGCATAGAAGTGGGCTCCAGGCCCATATACCATTCGAGTGATGGACCAGAAAGGCTATCCTGAAAGAAGTGCATCAGCAGCTTCTCATCGTCAGAATAGGCGGACATCTTTCTATAATAAGATCGGAGGTGGACCCGGGGGCAAGTAGTACCCTTATACTTCTCAAAGGTAGGCACCTTGAACTTGTGAGGTACTTTAAAGTCAGCAATCAACCCGAGCTTGGACATGTCAACGCCCAATGTGTTCTGATTTTCAATGTCTCTTATCTTGTCTTCCAGCGCCTTGAACCTGAGTCGAGCTTCAGCATTCAACTCTGCTTCTACACCTCTCTGAGAGAATATGTCATCCTGATGGTCCTCCAGCCACGGTTGAGGCACCAACAGATTTCCTGCACCAGCATTGCCGTTGACCGGCCCCATGTTAACATTGGCTCCCAGACTACCATTGTCGACGCCTGCCGCATTGAGTCCGAGATTAGTCATCAGATTGCCGTTAGCACTGCCGTTGCCCCCGGCAACAGGAACAACGTTCTGTGGAGCATCCACTGGAGGAGAAGTGGGCACGGCCCCGCCGTGAAGTATGCCATTACTGTCAACCCTGGAGATTAGAGGTTGAACCAAGGTACGAAGCTGGTCTTGACCATTAGCGACCACCTACATCAGCTCCATAAAACGATCCATCCGTTCACGGAGCTCTTGGACATCTGACTGCACCTGGTCCATTATCCTTGTCTGATTAGCGCGAGTTGAGTAGCGGTGGATGAGTTTTTGATCAATCCTGGAGATCGAAGGCAGCTCGGAACCTATGTACCTGAAAAACCTGTCAACATTAAAGGTTAGGAAGAGCAACAGAATGTATGTCATGCAAAGATGCTTCATGCAGATGTATGCGTGTGTCTGTGTGCTTGAGAGATTCCCCCGGTCCTGGCGCCTTAGTACCAGTGCTGACAATAATAAGGAGGGGAATCTAGGCCCAATCATGGAAACAGCAACCTCATATACACAGGAAGCCTATAGCATTGGTGATAGCCAACTCCGACACATCAAGGATCGAGAACTCGTACGCAATAGCCTCGCTGTAATAACACAATAAGAGGCGAGAGATCCTGGATCGGGGAAACGGTACCTGTCACGGACACACGCCAATGGAATGCGAATGACTATGCACACTAATGCAAAATGCAGGCATGCAACAATATATCCAGGTGGCTGCTGTGGAGATTCGGTATCAACAGTCACTGATGAGAAGGAAACCCCGGTGTAAAACCACTGATCTGATCTGCTGAGAATAACCATCTGATAGGATCGAGATCAAAATTCTGCTCTGTCAAGAGTAAGTGCCTGATAATAAGGACCCAGGATGTATGATCAGAAAACGTCCGCTGATGAAGTCTTCAGACCCCAAATCAAAAATCTGCCCTATCAAGAACAACCACACAGCTGCTGATGAGATCTTCAGACCCCACTCAAAATCTGCTCTATCCGGAACAAACCTCTGATGACAATATTCTGATGGAAACCTGCTCTATCAGGAACAGACATATACCCGATGATAAAATCCTCTGATCAACAAACTCGCTCTGTCAAGAACAATCAAATCTGCAACTGAGAACCTTGGTATCAACATAACTGATTCACTGTCAAGAAAACCAGGTAGTCTGAAGGTCAAAGTTTCCTGCAATATCCCAACCCCACTCACAGGTATGGACCTAATCCACGGACAAAGGTACGGCATCCTATGCGGTCATCAGCGTCACAGACTTTCATGAGTGACGATACGATTCCCAGAAGGAGTGGCATCATCAAGTCATGAAGAGACCTCACTTAGCTGACTTCCAAATGATCGGTCCCCAGAGTCGACAATCCTCACGTCTGGACTCCCCTCAGATCCTCAGGACCGGAAAGGAGCACCTCTGCAAGAATCTCGTCTGAGCGCAGATTTTCGTAGGGAACTGTGCCTGCTCAGTAGACAGGTTCGTCTACTACTTCTCCGCAACTATATCTAGGTGTGTACTCAAGCCCAGGTCCGGCTTCTCACTCATAGTAACATCCCTCTCCCACAGCAGCACAGATAATCATATCAAACTGGAAATAACGCGCGGGAAATAAAGTGCGGGAAGTAAAAATGCGATAAATAAACGCAACCCAACAAGCAAACACACAAACGATAGGATTGACTCTCATAGGGAACCGGAGAACCAGAGATTCTGGGTTGGTTCCCCAGCAGAGTCGCCAGCTGTCGCTCGCGCGAAAATAAGGTGCCGGCATGACAGAAGAGTCGCCACCTTTCGTTATTTATCCCTCAGAGCGGGAAAGGAAACGATCGGAAAAACCTGACGAAAAAAGGGTAAGACAAGGTCGTCGCAACCATTGTCTGGGTTCGGGAGTCGGTTACGCAAGGGGAAGGTATTAGCACCCCTCACGTCCGTCGTACTCGACGGGATCCTCGCTTGTTTGTTTACTTGGACGGGTTGGTTATAATCTATCTACCTATCAAGGCTGGTTGAAAAAGAAAAGAAAAATGACTCGGCAAAGCGTCGCACTTTATGCCTACGTATTCTCATCAGAGAATGAGAAATCAGAGTCAACGTAGTTCGGCCTACTACGGGTGAAGGTTGGAAAGGTTGCTCGCTAGGACATCGCATCCTATGCCTACGTACTTCCACACTGTATGGAAGATCAGAACAAACGTAGTTCGGGAAACTACGGTTTATCTCCTAAAAGAAGTGTTTTTTATTGTGTTTGCGATTTCAACCGCACTAGAGACTATGACCTGAGAGTGAATGCGTCGCATGTCACCCAGAGGGTACCATACTAAACATCCAATTTCAGATAGCTTAAGGCTCGTACCGTACGACAGAAATCATTCATGATTACTGTATCTTAAACTGCTTTGAGATGAGAAGAGAACAGGCCCAACGAGGAGGGAGACTATCAAGTCCTATTGTTATCATGCCATGGATTCATCCTATGGTTGAAGCTTGAACAGGGAACTCCTAGATGTTGTCATGCATAGGTTTCAACCTAAAAGTCTATCATCAAATCCTTATCAAAGGAAATGAGAGTCCTAAGGGATCATGCCAATGATACACCAAAACAGACAAAGCATCAGCTTTAAACAGTAAAATGCATGCAATGCAAGTGAGGGAGGAAATGTGTGTGGGACTTCAGCCTCCACAAGCTCATCTCAACCTCAAGCCAGTCATGAAATAACAGTAATCATACTGAAAAAAAACAACATGCTATCAAGCAATGAACAGATAAAAGGGATGAAGTGCCATCAGGCAAATAAAACACATGCTTGAGAAAGAAAGAATCTACTCTCTAATCCTAACCCTAACACAGAATCTTGATCAAATCTAATCAAAGCCCTAAAGCAAAACCTAACCAAAAGAAATCAATCCCAGTCTTCAAGCCTCAGAACAAGCTTACCAAAGAAAGGGAGCTAAGTAAGCAGACTCATAGTGTCTTCCTCAGGAAAGCACTAGGAGGCTTATACTCAAGAGTCATATCCTATGTGGCTCAACCACTGTGATTAGTTTACATTCCTCCTCAGGAGAAATTAAACTCACAAGCAGGCTCCAACATCACTGGATACTTAGGAAATCCTATCTGAACTAGTGGAACTAAGTGAACAGACTCATAGGACCTTCCTCAGGAAAGTACTAGGATGCTTTCACTTAGGAGTTGTATCCCATGTGGCTCAACAACTGTGATCAGTTTACATTCCTTCTCAGGAGAAATTAAACTCACAAGTTGGCTCCAACATCATTGGATGCTTAAGAAATTCTAGATAAACTAATGGAACTAAGTGAATAGACCCATAGGACCTTCCTCGGGAAAGTACTAGGAGGCTTCCACTTAGGAATTGTATCCCATGTGGCTCAACAACTGTGATCAGTTTACATTCCTCCTCAGGAGAAATTAAACTCACAAGTTGGCTCCAACATCATTGGATACTTAAGAAAGAGGTGAGAAGAAAGAATGAAAGTCATTCATAGTGCCTTCCTCAGGAAAGTACCATGAACTTCCTTCAAACTTCAGGATCTCAAACCTCACAGACAGGGAATAATCCAAGCTCTGGGTCTCTGAGTCTTGATCTACAATCTTCTCTTCATCATGCTCTTCAACAAGATCTTCAAAACAAACTAAGCCCCACAACCAATTCCCCAAAATAAACCCCAGAGATGAACAGATAACCACAGAACAGACAAAATCATCAGTCAACTTCAGAAAATACCTAAAAATACTAACACAAGAGGGAAAATTCTAACAATCAAACACAAGGGTCTACAACATCTACCCATAACATCCACATATGCCCCTACCCAAAAATCAAGACAAAACTATATAAAGAAAATGAATTTCCTTACCTATGCATAACATAAACCCTAATTAGGATACCCTAATGCTAACCTGATTAAACTAATCAAATTTTAATCTAAAAATCAAGAATTAAATCCTATGGGGAACTATGATTCAATATCTAATCACACCAAAAAGAATGAATTAAAAATCCTAAGGGAAAGTCCTAAAAGAAATTCTACAAAATTGGATATCAAACTAAACATATTAAAAAGCTATTAAAATGAAAAATATACTAAAAATATGAAAAGAAAATAAAATGGAAATTTTATTTATTTATATTTTTCTAGACAAATTCACTAACCTATAGAAAAAACAAGAATTAAAAAATATTCAATTTTGGATTTTTTATGAATTTATTAAAGTGCAAGAAAATTAAAGGAATTAAAATATAAAAGAAATCAAATAAGGGGAGGGGGTGCTAGTAGCAGGACACGCTAGTTTAATTTCAGATGGGCTGAATCAGGGGGGGTGTGGATAGGAGGTCTGCTGAGCCCACACGCGAGTCACTTATCCAAACAGTGCGTTTGGCCGTTTGAATTTCCCTCCGTTTTCTCGCTCAATCTGGACCGTTGGATTAGAGTAATAGGTCAAGAATTTCAGAAAGATCCAACGGATGCCAGTCATCGTCCCAAAACACTTAGGGTTTTCAGAAATCGTGATTCATGCATAAGACTTCTCCTCCCTCGTTCTCTCTCCATACTTGATGAAATTCAGAAATTCCAAAAAGGAAAATGATCTACTGATTACGGGGAGCAAGACTATACGTATAATTTTCTCTAGTTCTCCTTGAATCATTCAAACAGAAAGCTTCAAAGCTTGGGTACCATCTATTTTTCCTGAGATCAACTCTTCTAAAACTCAAATCCAATGATGCATTCATGTTCTTTATATTATCCTAACCATTCTAATCTAATCTATGCTAACTAAAACTCACTACAAAGCTTGTTCTTGGAAATTAAAGAATCTTGCACCTGTTATAAAACCTCACACAGAGCTCTCAAACTCATGGGAAAAGATCAACTCACCTAGCACATTAATTCTATACCTAGAAACTGAACTGAAAGTGCATAATTAAGGAGATCCATGGAGGAAAACCAACCTGTCAAAGAGAGATGGTGAGTGCTCGTGGAAATGGTTTCAGGGCTTGTCCTGGCCTCAAGATGATCCTTTGATGATGAACAACCTTCTGTTTGCACTGGTTTTGAAGGAGAGGTCTTGGGATGGAAGAAATCTCAAGTTGCTTGATCTTGAAGGAAGCTCTTCAATGGCAATTTCTCTCTCTCTCTTTCTCCTCTGAATTCTCCAACTCTCACCAACCTTTAATCACACTCTGATCCACTCTTTTTATAATAATCCATGGAAACTTCTAGATTCATCTAGAAAGAGCTAGAAAGTGCTTGAAAATCTCATGTGATGATAAGTGGTATATCTCATATCTCATATGTTATGCTTTGCAATTTTGTGCCAAAATACCTTTACATGAGATATTGAGAAGATATGTGTGAAAAACAAGCTTACCCTTGGCTTATGTTGAGTTTTGCAAAGGTGCCTTAATATGCAAGTAACAATAATACAAAGCATGTCCCATTTTAAAGCCTCAAATGAAAATTGTGTTTAAACCAATGTTCTCAAAATGATGTTTCCAATTAAAATGATATATTGGATGACCTATTTTGGATTCATAGATCTTCCAAACCAATTTCCAAATTCACTTGAATTAACTTATAAGCCATTTTTAGTTCAAATTTACCAAACTTTGTCATTCCATGCTATGAGCTTTTCCAACAATTCATGACCTTCTTTCTAGGCTTAAAATCCCATTTTGAACAACTTTCATGTTTTGAGTTTTTCCATTTGAGGCTTGGAAATAGGAGATATGGCCTTTGCTTAAAATGACCTATAACTGCCAAATGACCAAAATACCCCTGTCTTGTTCAAACCATAAGTTGAGTTCCACAAATACTATCAAGGACTTCTACTACTCAAATTAAAGCTAAGAAGATGCCCTCCAACATTCATGTTTACCAAGAGATCATAGGAATCATCCTACTAGGGCAAAAGTTGTCTGCAAGTTGGGTGACTTTCAAGGACCCAGATTCACACACCTCAGTTGACCTGTAATTTGTCAAAACCATAACTTGAGCTCTGCAACTCCTATCAAGGACTTCCACCACTAAAATTAAAGATAAGAACAAGCTCTACAACATTCATGTTGTAGGGAAGATGAGATATCAATCACATCTAGAGCTAAAACTGCCTGGAAGATAGGGATCAAACTAGGGTTTTTTCACTGACAATCCTTGGAAACCCTGACTTGAAACTTCTCAAACTCCTCAATCATGATGAGTTGGTCTAGGAATCATCTTTATAACATCTCTATGCATCATTCCATGATCTCAGGGCCCTTGGATTAGGTCTCAACCTTCTCCAAATTTTCAGTTATCCTAGGGTTGACCCAGTCAAAACCCTAATTCTACCATTCATGGTTGAATCTTCTGAGTTCTTGCACAATGACTTCTCTGGGATTCATGATGGCTTTCAAGACATCTCATAGGCTTTCTCAAAATATCAAGTTCATTCTCAAAGTCTCAGACTCATCTGAGGAGCTCCCACAACTCTCAAGCTATGAGGCACACAACCTTGATTTCAACCCACTCCTCTGAGGATCTCTTGAACTTTCTGATGAAGGTATCAACTTTCAAACACTTGATGGATAAATAAATGTTGGTCAAATTTTGGGGTGCAACAGTTGGGACCTTCCTTCCCAAAATTGATGGCTGAGCTATCAAGCAAATCTTGCACTTTGTGCTTGAAAGCTAAACAATTCTCGATGTTGTGCCCGGGTGCGCTAGAGTGAAAATCACAATGCTTGTTGATGTCGTACCCTACTGGTGGTGTGCCAGTCGGCGGCGCTAAGGTTCTCTTTTCAACTAGCTGTAACTTCAATAGGGTCTGAAGGAGCTCTGCGTAAGACATCGGCGGTACCTCAAATACCCTCCTCGGCCTTGGAGCCTGAAACCGCCGCTGATTCTGATTAGGCTGCTGCTGAGCCTGCTGCTGTTGTTGTCTCTGTTGCTGAGGTGGTCCCGGAATAGTCACACTTGCAACTTGAGGCTGTGGACGCCGGTTCTGATTCCTATTTCCCCGCTGAACGTTATACACTGCATTATCATCACCTTGCCTTTTACCACCGAAGGCTTTCTTGGTGCTTCCAGCTGAAACAGATTCTCCCGGTTGAATCTTACCAATTTTTATCCCGTTCTCTATACGCTCCCCCATCAGGATCAGCTCGGAGAATGTACTCATTGAGAAGTTGAGCAGCCGGTCATAGTACATCCCTGAGAATGTCCCTACGAACAAGTCCATCATTTCCCTCTCGACCATAGGTGGTTGTACTCTCGCAGCCAGGTCACGCCATCTCTGGGCGTACTCTTTGAAGCTTTCCTTGGGCTTCTGGGACATGCTTTGCAACTGAACTCTGTTAGGAGCGAGATCGCTGTTGTATTGGTAATGCTTCACGAAAGCTTCCGCCAATTCTTTCCAAGTTCTGATCTGTGTTGGCTCCAGGCTCATGTACCACTCCAATGACGGCCCTGACAAGCTGTCTTGGAAAAAGTGCATAAGCATCTTTTCGTCGTCCGAATACGCAGACATCCTTCTTTAAAATGAACGGACGTGCACCCTCGGGCACGTGTCGCCTCTATACTTATCAAAAGATGGCGCCTTGAATTTCAGAGGTACCCTCAGCCCTGGTACCAACCCCATGTTAGACATATCCAGTCCCACAGCGTTCTGATTAGCCATACCATTTACCTTTTCTTCCAACAATCTCATGCGGAGGCTGTCCCCTGTAGGCCTCCCGTAGCCTTCATTATGACCTGAGAAAACGCCTTCCTGATGGTCCTCCCAACGAGGTATCTCTTCATATGCAGCATGTCCAGCGTTACGGCCCAGACCTGCTTGGAAGTATCCGGGGTTACCCCTCAGGTTGCCCATATCCTGGCCGTTGTTCATACCCATTCCATATCCTGCGTTACCATAACCATGGTCTCCGTATCCAGTTTTGGCGCCAGCCACATTGCCATATCCCACATTCATACCCTGAAAGCCCTGATTACCATTGCCGCCATTCAGCCCGACGTTCTCCGCACCCAAGTTGAAACCCTGGTTGACGTTCCCTATGAACACTCCTGCAGTATCTCCGTTAGTGTTACCAGTGTTCCCGTTCCCACCAGCAGGACCAGCTTCTCCGTTGTTCAGCCCAGCGACTTGAATGTGATCAGCACTTTGATGATTTTCAACCCTGGGAGAGTTAGCCACATTTTCACCACGCGGGGTGCCGTTGATCTCAGCACGAGCAACCAACGGTTGTACCAGACTCTGCAACTGTTCCTGCCCTTTGGCGATAATCTCCATGGTTTGCATGAACAGGGCCATCCTGTCACGCATCTCTTGCATTTCAAGCTGCATGGCGTCCATGATCTTCTTCTGGTTGATTCTTGTAAAGTAACGGTGGACCCGCTTTTCTTCAATCCTGAAAAATACCTGGAACGGATGCGGGAGATAAGATACACGGCTCACAAACCTGTAATGCAAATATGGGTATGTATGCAAAATGCAATGATAAATGGGTATGCAAACAATGCAATGTAAACAGCTGCAACAGGGGATCAAGTGCCCTGAATATGAAGCCCAAGTTACACCAAGAACAGGTCTCAGACAGACCCTCCAATACTCATCAAACTCTGGTCTCAGACAGACCTCACAAAGAACTCCAGCCTGGTCTCGGATAGACCCAATAATATAACCCACACCTGGTCTCTGACAGACCTCATAACATAACTCCAACTGGTCTCTGATAGACCTCACAACTATCCATAAATACCAAGGATCTCTGATCAAGAAATAACCGGTATCTGGAGGTCTAGTTACCTGCATATCCCCAAACCCTCTCACAGGTGGATGTCCTAGTAACTGACAAAGGTATGGCATCCTATGCGGTCATCAGCGTCACAGACTTTCAGGAGTGATGATACGATTCCCAGAAGGAGTGGCATCATCGAATCCTGAAGAGGCCTCACTTAGCCAACTTCCAAATGATCGGTCCCCAGAGTCGACAATCCAACTAACCAGCAACCCGAGCCACCCAAAGGGCAGGACAGGAGGCCAACCAGAAGAACCTCGTCTGAGCGTAGATTTCGCGGGACACTAGGACATGCAAAGCACGTGCGCGCCCACTAATCTCTACTCTAAATCTAGGTGCACTCAAGCCCAGGTCCGGCTTATCTCTCAATCATAGAACACCCGTCACACCCCACAATACAGCAATAATAATAATAAAATGCTGAAATGTAAATACAGAAATGTAAATCCATACAAATTCCTTGACGGGCAAACAAGCGCTAGGATTGACTCTCTAAAGGGACGTTGGATCCCAAATGCATAAGAACTATCGCAGTCCTTAGCAGCCAGGGGACGTTGAGTCCCCAGTAGAGTCGCCAGCTGCTGGGGATCGCCCCCAAACAGCTAGGAAAAGAACCTCAGGCGTAGGGAACCATGTATTTCCCCAGCAGAGTCGCCAGCTGTCGCTACTGCGAAAATCGGCGCCGGCTGAACAGAAGAGTCGCCACCGTGCATTATTTATCCCAACGGAGGGAAAGGAAACGCTCGAAGTAAACCTCGCGAAAAAGGGAAAAGTATGGTCATCGCAACCAAAACCTGGGTTCGGGAGTCGGTTACGCAAGGGGAAGGTATTAGCACCCCTCACGTCCATCGTACTCGATGGGATCCACGCTTGCTTGGTTTGTACGGATTACACTTCTATCTAAACTAAAGGATGGGATCTGAAAAGAAAAGAAAATATGACTTGGAAAAGCATCGCACTTTATGCCTACGTATTCCCGTCTGGAACGAGAAATCAGAGTCAACGTAGTTCGCCTAACTACGGGGGAAGGTGGGTGAAGGTTGCTCGCTAGGATATCGCATCCTATGCCTACGTACTTCCACACTGCATGGAAGATCAGAGCAAACGTAGTTCGGGCTACGCCCGACACAAGCTGTTCAAGTGTTTTTTATGAAAAATCTCACCTTAAACAAGGGTTTTCTTATTGCAAAAAGGTTGATGTCTGTTCAAATCTTTTGACGGAAGAAATGAATTAATCTCTGTTATAACCTTTATTAATGTTTTTCTGTTGTTTTGAAGGAAGAAGAGATGACACTCTACAAATCCTAGGGTTAAAAGGGAATAAAATCTACCCTAATGTTATCATGCATGGGTTAACTCCTAATGTCTATCACATCCTCCCTTGAACAAGGAAGAATGGAAGTCCTACGGGAAAGGAAACGAAAGGAAGAAACGGAAATACAAGTAATAACCGCATACAAGTGAACATGAATATAGCAATGGTAAATGCAATGCAAAGGAGGGAGGAAGGTTCATCTCAACCTCAAGCCCATTCATGGATGGAATAAGAAAATATCAAGTGATCATATGCAAAGAATCGAGTGAAAACTCCGAATGAAACGCGTAATCCACTATTTGGAATCGCAACGTGCTATCATGCAAACAAGTCGATAATCGGGCAAGCTACACATACAAATAACAGCCACCTAAGGGTCTTCCAATACCTCTAACCTATCTACAATAAGAAATATAAGCCACGGCGTTCATCACGCAAACACAAAGCGGCCGTTGGAGCCTTAACAAAAATAAAGTCCGTTCGGAAGTCCAAATTACAAGTTCGAATACAAAACAGAAGAAAAATAGCAAAAGGTGCTAAAAAATTCAAATAAAAATCTCCAATACCCTACATCAAGCCACAAACCAGGGGTGAAAGATACCACAAAAATATCCAAAGATAAATGGTCAAACAAGATGAAAACATTGCAAGATATCTCATGTATACCAAAGGAAAGATTAAAGTGGAGCATGTTGAAGAAAGCATCCAAAACCAATTAAAATGGTACAATAAAATTCCCCCAGAAATATATCACAATACCTCAACGTGTGTATGAGATCCCTGCAAAAGGATTGACATTTAAATTGTGTTTTGATAGGTCAAAGAAATTCAACAAAATGATAGCACCAGCATTGACCTTTTTATGACGACCCAAATGTAAAAAATCCAAAGCAAATGTCAAAACATGGTAAAATTATAATTCCAGTTTTATTAAATCCTAGACATCTTAAAGATTCAGCACAAAAAAATGGGGATCAAAAAGATTAATTTTACTATTTTTTATGATTATTTGAAGTCAGCATATAAAACAGAAAAAATAAAAGAACATGGCAATAGGAAAATAAAAGAAAATAACATGAATAAATAAAAGTGGCATGAGGCTTATGTGGCCGATTACGTGGCGCAGTGAGAGGCGTTGGATGAATGGAAGAAACCTTGACTTGGAAATGCATCCGACAGTGTTAACACCTTCTTCTCCAAATCAAAATTTTCAACTTTGTGAATAGTAACCCGCAGCCCCATGAACATGAGTTTTTTGCTACTTTGAAGCACCATAACTCCATCAATAATTATCCGTTTCGCACAAAATTTTGGTCAAACTTGAAGGAAAAAAATCAAGGAATCCAAATATGGTCTTAGATTTTCTTGAAACTCCCTCTAACTCCCAAAACGTGGCACCTCAAGAAAAACTCAAGAACCAAAAATTGTCATAAAACCCACCTTTTTTGTACTAGAATCCATGTAGACCTTTATGGCAATGGAATGCAATAAAAATAATGCAAGAAAGACTCCTAAATAATGAGTTATGTCGAATTTTTTATACCTCCGAAAAATGGCTTATGGAGCTTCACTCGATCACCAATTCTTTGAGAAAATGATGTAGAATCACTCAACAATACTTGGTGAATATGTTTGAAGCCTTGACAAGTCTTGAATTGATGAAAAAGTGAAAATTGGAATTTGAGTTTTCACCACTTTTTCATGTTACTACAAGGTTCCTCTTGCTCCAATTCTCTCAAAAAAAATGATGAACCATCTCTATAATTGTTGTGTAATTGATTGGTGAAGAGAAAAAGTATGGAAAGTGAGAGAAAAAAAAATTGAAAAAAATGGAAATTCCAAAATGTGAAAGTGTGGGAAAAATGGAAAAAAATTCAATATGATTTGAAAAATGGATTCAACATCAACTATCACCAACCTTTTCTCTTAATGATCTCAATCAAATATATAGATGATGATTAACAAACTTAGAGGTTTCTAGAATAATCTTGGAGGATTCTAGAAAGTTGTGGAAATTTCATGAACTTCTCATGCCATGATACTTTGAATATCTCTTATCTCATGCTTGCACCTTTCCAAACTTATGTCAAAATCTCCTTACATGAGATATGAGAAGTGTATGTAAGCTCCTTGCCTTGAAAATTCATCTTGTGCCAAGTTTTCTATACTTGCCTTATTATGCAAGTAACAAAAATACAAAGCAAGTCCAATTTTTAAACCCTAACTCAAAAACGTGGCTGAACCAATGTCTTTAAAATGATGTTTGGAATCAATTTGGTATATTGGATGACCCATATTGGATTTGTAGATCCCTCAAACCAATTTTCAACTTGAACTTTTTCAACTTATAAGCCATTTTCAAGTCATTTGCACCAATTTTAAAATTCCATGCTCTAAGCTTTTCCAAACTTTCACACCTTATTTTCTAGCCTTAAAATCCCATTTTGAACAACTTTGATGTTGTGAAGTTTTTCATTTGAAGCTTCCTTGTATGAGTTTTAGGCATATACTAAGAATGACCTGTAATCCTCAAATGACCAAAATACCCTTAGCTTGCCAAGACCATAAGTAGAGTTCCACAAATCATATGAAGGCATACCATACCATTCTAGAAAGCTAAGACAATAAGTAACAATTATCATGTTGGCCAGAAATCCATTTGAAGTACCTTTGAAAGTCAGAAGTTGCTTGGAATACAGACAATTTTCACAGACAAATTTCAGTGCCCTCAGATGGCCTGTAACTTGCAAGAGCCATAACTTGAGTTATACAAATCATCTTGATGACTTCCACCACTAAAATTAAAGCTATGAAGATATTATACAAGTTTCATGTGGACCAAGAATCCATATGAAGCTTGCATCTTGAGTTACACTGCTTTGAAGTTTGACCTAAATCAGGGGATTTTACAATAAAACCCTAATTTAGTAACTCCAGTTCTCCTTGACTCCTCTCGATTTTTCTTTATCATAACATCATATCCATATCCACCTAGCAAATAATGAATCCCCCATTCTTCAAATGATCCTTGATGCCCTTCAAAACACTTCTTTGACCTAGAATTGACCTAGTGTTGACCCTAGTTGACTGACTTCAACTGAGGTCCTTGCAATCATCCAAATGACTTGGTTCTACTCAAAAATGATTCTCTAGATTCTTCATAACATCCATACACACCTCATGCTCTTGGCTCATAGCTCACATTTCCTCTGATGATCCCCCACTAGCCTCAAGATAGGAGAGAATACACTGATCAACCTGTCAGCTCTTCAAAGTTCAAATTCTTCCCTGATGACCTGAGTAGTCTTGAATATGAATGAAACCCTTGGATATACCTCTTGAGATGAGAATAGCACTTGATTCCCTGATAACGGTAGTTTGCCTATGTTGTGCAATGCAGATGAATACACTATGTACATGATGACAATGCAAATGACTATGCAATTGAAACATAAGCCTAGGCTAAAAAAGGTTGGGCAAATTTTGGGGTGCAACAATGTGTTCTTCGCATATTTCCAGAAAACCTTCAAAGTTTGTACGAATCTTCATAGTTCTCCAAGCTCCGCACCAGAAAATCCATGGTAAATATCCAGATCATCAAGAAACCGCCAAGAACTTCATGTGTTCTTCAATCGTTCTTCCTCCAGAAATTCAAGAACCTGCTTTAAGATCTTCGTCCAGAAACTCATTAATGTTCTCAGACAACTCCGATAATCATCCGATCATCACCAATGATCTTCTCAAATCTGCTCGCATGAAGAACATTCATCATCAAATCTCCAGATCCTTCATGACGCTCCCAGAACCTTCAAGATTTCTTCAAGAACCGCATGCAATCATCATCAGATTCATAGATCTCCAACAAGATCTCCATCGGAACTTCTTGCATGTTCATCTAACTCCAGAAAATACTCAAGATCTTCATCAAACTCCTTCAACGTCCATCCACGAATCTCCAGAAATCAACGAAACCTCCTTCAAGATCTTGGATAAACTCCAACGACAATAGCCATAGCATTTTTCCAGAAAGCTTCAACAATTATCGCGAACTGTTCTTCAAACCACCTCAAGAATCAACAGATGAAGGTTTGTCTCAGAAGATTTCGGTTTGATTGATTATACTGGTTTCGAAGTGCATGCGTTTGAACAGGGTTTGAGAGGTGATGATTGAGTGTTCGTGAGGTCAAGGAACAAGGCGGCGGCGCAAGGTTGAGAGGGAGAAGGGAGATAGTTGAGGGTTAGGGTTTGCTTCAGAATGAGTGAGGAGAGGGAGAAGCTCGTTGGACTCCTCAGATTGGGGTAGTGGGCCTTGGGCCCAATGTCCAGTTCAGATTAACACCCGCCGTTCTGCATACACCCTCCGTGTCCATTCTCTATTTTTTTGCGATGGTTCTTTGCTGAACATGGGCTAAGCCCAACGTGCATGCTGGGCACACTCCCCATTTCGCTAACTGCACCCCCTTCCCCATTTTTTGTTTGGCTGAAGTATTGGGCTGGGCCCTTAACATTTCTGTTTTGGTTTTTTTGCTGCCTCACCCCTGGGTCTGCAGTGTACCCCCTTTGTATTTTTCTTTATTTTTCTCTTATATTCATTTGTTTAGGTTTTTTATATGAAAAAAAAATATATGAAAAGATATATAGAAAAAAAAGGAAAAAAGACTTGAGAAAAGAATATTGAAAAAACGATTTGAGAAAAGAATATAGAAAAAAAGAAATATGAAAAAAATAAAAGAAAAATAGTAAAAAAGAGTATAAAAATATTAGTTTGTAGATTTAACATTTTTCTTTTAGGATATAATTTTTCATGGAGTTTATTTTGCACCCTTTTAGAGGTAGTTTTAGAAGTCCACTTGTTAGGGGACTATTTTCCATTAGATTTTCCATGATAGATGGATAGGATTCGTTAGAAGTTTATTTTCCCGTATTCGATCATTGTAATTTTTTCAGAATATTAATAAAACGAGATTTGAGTTGTGGTCCTGAAAGTAGCCGAACTACAGCTGCTCTGATTTCTCGTACCAGACGAGAATATGTAGGCATAGGATGCGATATCCTAGCGAGCACACTAACAACTAACCTTTTGTTCTCTCGCTGCTGTGCGATCGAGACTTTCCCGCTGTCGACTGATGTTATCCCTTTCTCTTGCCCGAGTGCATTTGAGACCATACCGTAGCTTTAGTTCCCATAGGTTCCCGTACCTGTAAAACCAGTTTAATCTCTCACTCCTGTGTGAGAACACCTTGCTTAGCCGTAGTTAGCCTGAACTACGAAAGCTCTGATCTTCCATGCTGTGTAGAAGTACGTAGGCACAAGACGCGAAGTCTTGGCGAGCCAATTTCCCCGTAGTCCCGAACTACGTTGACTCTGACTTTCTCTCTTGAGAATACGTAGGCATAGAGTGCGACACTCTATCGAGTCAATTCCCTTCCGTTTAGATTTAGCAGCCATAGATAGATTGTTTTGCATCCTTTAGACAAACCAAGCAAGCGTGGATCCCGTCGAGTACGACGGACGTGAGGGGTGCTAATACCTTCCCCTTGCGTAACCGACTCCCGAATCCAGGATTTGGTTGCGATGACCATTCCTTTCCCGTCTTTGCGGTAGGTTTACTTCGAGTGTTTCCTTTCCCTCCGTTGGGATAAATAACGCACGGTGGCGACTCTTCTGTTCAGTCGGCGCCGATTTTCGCAGTAGCGACAGCTGGCGACTCTGCTGGGGACTCCAACGGTTCCCTACGCCTTAGGTTTTTTTCCTAGCTGTTTGGGGTCATCCCCAGCAGCTGACGACTCTGCTGGGGACTTGCGATAGTTCCCCATGCATGTGGGATCCAACGTCCCCTAAGAGAGTCAATCCTAGCGCTTGTTTGCTTGTCTTTTGGGTGTTTATTTTTTCATTGCTATTATCTGTTGCTGTTGTGCTGGGGAGGGAGGTTACTATGAGTGAGAAGCCGGACCTGGGCTTGAGTATGTACCTAGACATAGTTGTGGAGAGTAGTAGACGAACCTGTTTGCTGAGCAGACACAGTTCCCTACGAAATCTGCGCTCAGACGAGGTTCTCTCCGAGGTGCTCCTTTCCGATCCTGAGGATCTGAGGGGAGTCCAGACGTGAGGATTGTCGACTCTGGGGACCGATCATTTGGAAGTCAGCTAAGTGAGGCCTCTTTATGAGATGATGGTGCCACTCCTTCTGGGAATTGTATCGTCGCTTATGAAAGTCTGTGACACTGATGACCGCATAGGATGCCGTACCTTAGGTCCATACCCGTGAGTGGGGGGTTTTTTGCGAGAAACTTGACTTTCAGCCTACCCGCTATCTTGGCGTTCTCTTTTAGAGAGAACGTACTCCGTCAGCAGTGCAGCAGTATTTAGAGCGTGCTGTGGGAGCTGTGATCCCGTGTTTGCTGCATTGCATTGCATTTGCATAAGCATCTTTGCATCATATTGCATAGCATTTCTCCAGTTAGCCAGAGTTCTGATCCAGCCTTTGTTTCCTGAAGGTGAGTACCCGGAGTTTGAATTGTTGAAAAATCAGCTGAGTCAGCTCATGGAAACCATAACAGCTATGAATAGAGAAGAAGCTAACATCCAGAGAACTCCGGGGAACAATGTAGCTCAGCCTGTGCAAACCCCTACTGTCGCTTGCGCGAAAATAAGGTGCCGGCAAAACAGAAGAGTCGCCACCTTTCGTTATTTATCCCTCAGGGCGGGAAAGGAAACGATCGGAAAAACCTGACGAAAAGAGGGTAAGACAAGGTCATCGCAACCATTGTCTGGGTTCGGGAGTCGGTTACGCAAGGGGAAGGTATTAGCATCCCTCACGTCCGTCGTACTCGACGGGATCCTCGCTTGCTTGTTTACTCGGACGGGTTGGTTATAATCTATCTACCTATCAAGGCTGGCTGAAAAAGAAAAGAAAAATGACTAGGCAAAGCGTCGCACTTTATGCCTACGTATTCTCATCAGAGAATGAGAAATCAGAGTCAACGTAGTTCGGCCTACGAAGGGTTATAGGGGAAGGTAGCTCGCCAAGACATCGCCATCTTGTGCCTACGTACTCTCGACAGGCATGAGAGATCAGAGCTCACGTAGTTCGGGAAACTACGGTTTATTTCCTGTTTTTTACGAAAGAAGTGTTTTTTTATTGTGTTTGCGATTTCAACCGCACTAGAGACTATGACTTGAGAGTGAATGCGTCGCATGTCACCCAAAGGGTACCATACTAAACATCCAGACTATGGAAAAGAAGCTCTCCCACAATCCTTTCTCAGATAGCTTAAGGCTCGTAACGTACGAAGGAAATCATTCATGATTACTGTATCTTAAACTGTTTTGAGATGAGAAGAGAACAGGCCCAACTAGGAGGGAGACTATCAAGTCCTATTGTTATCATGCCATGGATTCATCCTATGGTTGAGGTTTTAACAGGGAACTCCTAGATGTTGTCATGCATAGGTTTCAACCTAAAAGTCTATCATCAAATCCTTATCAAAGGAAATGAGAGTCCTAAGGGATCATGTCAATGATACACCAAAATAGACAAAGCATCAGCTTAACAGTAAAATGCATGCAATGCAAGTGAGGGAGGAAATGTGTGTGGGGCTTCAGCCTCCACAAGCTCGTCTCGACCTCAAGCCAGTCATGAAATAACAGTAATCATACTGAAAAATAAACAACATGCTATCAAGCAATAAACAGATAAAAGGAATGAAGTGCCATCAGGCAAACAAAACACATGCTTGAGAAAGAAAGAATCTACATCTAATCTCTAATCCTAACCCTAAAACAGAACTCTAATCAAAAGAAATCAATCCCAGTCTTCAAGCTTCAAAACAAGCTTACCAAAGAAAGGGAGCTAAGTAAGCAGACTCACAGTGTCTTCCTCAGGAAAGCACTAGGAGGCTTATACTCAGGAATCATATCCTATGTGGCTCAACCACTGTGATCAGTTTACATTCCTCCTCAGGAGAAACTAAACTCACAAGCAGGCTCCGACATCATTGGATATTTGTGAAATCCTACCTGAACTAGTGGAACTAAGTGAATAGACCCATAGGACCTTCCTCAGGAAAGTACTAGGAGGCTTCCACTTAGGAATTGTATCCCATGTGGCTCAACAACATGTGATCAGTTTACATTCCTCCTCAGGAGAAATTAAACTCACAAGTTGGCTCCAACATCATTGGATACTTAAGAAATCCTATCTGAACTAGGGGAACTAAGTGAATAGACCCATAGGACCTTCCTCAGGAAAGTACTGGGAGGCTTCCACTTAGGAATTGTATCCCATGTGGCTCAACAACAAGTGATCAGTTTACATTCCTCCTCGGGAGAAATTAAACTCACAAGTTGGCTCCAACATCATTGGATACTTAAGAAAGAGGTGAGAAGAAAGAATGAAAGTCATTCATAGTGCCTTCCTCAGGAAAGTACCATGAACTTCCTTCAAACTCCAGGATCTCAAACCTCACAGACAGGGAATAATCCAAGCTCTGGGTCTCTGAGTCTTGATCTACAATCTTCTCCTCCATCATGCTCTTCAACAAGATCTTCAAAACAAGCTAAGCCTCACAACAAATTCCCCAAAATAAACCACAGAGATGAACAAATAACCACAGAACAGACAAAATCATCAGTTAACTTCAGAAAATACCTAAAAAATACTAAAACAAGAGGGAAAATTCTAACAATTATTCACAAGGGTCTATAACATCTACCTATAACATCCCTATATGCCCATCCCCAAAAAACAAGACAAAATTCTCTAAAGAAGATGAATTATTTCACCTATGCATAACATAAACCCTAATTAGGATACCCTAATGCTAACCTAATTAATCTAATCAAATTTTAATCTAAAAATCAAGAATTAAATCCTATGGAGAACTATGATTCAATATCTAATCACACCAAAAAGAATGAATTAAAAATCATAAGGGAAGGTCCTAAAAGAAATTCTACAAAATTGGATACCAAACTAAACCTATTAAAAGCTATTTAAAAGAATAATATGCTAAAAATATGAAACTAAAAATAAAATGGAATTTTTATTTTTATTAATTTTCTAGACAAGTTTATGAACACATAGAAAAAACAAGAATTGAAAAATATTTAATTTTGGATTTTTTATGAATTTTATAAAATGCAAAAATATAAATGGAATTAAAAACAAAAGAAGTCAATTAAGGGGAGGGGGTGCTAGAAGCAGGGCGCCCTAGTTCATTTGCGCTTATGGGCTAGACTCTGGGGGTTCAGATAGAAACTGGGTTAAGCCCAGGCGCTTCAGAAATTAATCAAACAAAATCACCAGAAAATGAAAACGACCGTGGTGCAGGAAGCAAAAGTTTATAGTGAAAACTTGGACTTGGGCCGCGAGTGGGGTGCAAACAGCCAGATTTTGCTGAGGCCCAGATCTCCCACTTAATGAAACGACACCGTATGGCCCCCAAGGGATTCCCTCCGTTTTCTTTTTTTAATCTCAACCGTTGGATGTGGCTAAAAGGTCAAGTGCATGGGACTGATCCAACGGCCAACAAATTGTCTTCTTCCTTGGACTTGTTCTAGGGTTTGTGACCTCCATGAACATACACTCACGTGCCAGCTTCTTCCCCATCGTACTCCTTCGTTTCTCAACAAAACTCAGACCTGTAAAGAGCAAATTTGCTCAGTTTCTCACGCTGAACAAGACCATATCAATAGCTTGCACTGAAACGGCCTCAAACGGGAAACCCGATAGCATCACCCTCCCTAATTACTCAAACTTCCACTTTCTTGCTTCTTCAATTTCTTGGCACTAAACTGCTCAAATCATGGCACTGATAATTCTGATCTATTTCACTAAGGTTAAAATCCCATATCTAGCTAGTTCTTGATCATTAAAGTATGATGCCAAATTTTCAACCTTCATGGAACGATCCTAAACTTTCCAGCATTGTTCATTAATGGCTTCTAATCATAAATATCCTAACCATTCTAACTATTGATGCATAAATAAGGAGATTCGAAGGCTTTTGCAAACCTGCAAATTGATGATGGTAAGGGTAGTTACACTCCAATCCAGCTCTTGCCACTTGCCAATCTTGCTCTACAATGGATGTTAAGACTCCTGGGAGCAGTGGTTCTTGATCAAACCCTTTGATTCACTCTAGCCAATCCTTCATGCAATTTGGATGGAAGCTTCGAATCACATATACCAGTCACCAAATCTGATCACTCTTGCATGCTTCTTACTCCATGATGATGGTAGATGATGATGATGAAAAGAATTATGATGATTGATGGAGTTTTAATGGAGTTTGAAAACAAAATGCAAGATGGAGTTATAGAATCAAACTAGGTATTGCAAACTTAATGAATCACCAACCAGGGTATGGATCCTCTCTAGGGCATATATAGGTGCCAATGGAAAGGTGTGGAAGCTTTGAGAACCTTCCAAGAAGTTTCTAGAATGTATCACGCAATGAGAATTTGAATTTGTCATCTTGAGTGAATCTCATGCAATCTCATGATAAACCATGCAATCCTACTTAAATTCTCCCCATATGATATTATGACATGAAAATAAGGCCTTACAAACCCTTATGTAGCATTTTCTCCTTTTTCCTTTTGGTGCCTTAAGATGCAAGAATGAAAATTACAAAGCAACTCCAATTTTTAAGCCTAAACTCAAAAATGTGGCTAAACCATTATTTTTAAAATGATGTTTGGATTCAAAATGACATATTGGATGACCCATTTTGGATTTGTAGATCTCTCAAACCAAAATTCCATTTCAACTTTTTCAACTTATAAGCCATTTACAAGCCATTTGCACCACTTTTAAAAATCCATGCTCTAAGCCTTTTCAATAACTCATGACCACTTTTCTAGGCTTAAAATGCCTTTGAACAACTTTCATGTTTTGAGTTTTTTCATTTGAGGCTTGGAAATAGGAGATATGGCCTTTGCTTAAAATGACCTATAACTTCCAAATGACCAAAATACCCCTGTCTTGTTCAAACCATAAGTTGAGTTCCACAAATCCTATCAAGGACTTCTACCACTCAAATTAAAGCTAAGAAGGTTCTCTTCAAAATTCATGTTGACTAAGAGATCATAGGAATCATCCTACTAGGGCAAAAGTTGTCTTCAAGTTGGGTGACTTTCAAGGACCCAGATTCACACACCTCAGCTGACCTGTAATTTGTCAAAACCATAACTTGAGCTCTGCAACTCCTATCAAGGACTTCCACCACTCAAATTAAAGCTAAGAACAAGCTATACAACATTCATGTTGTGGGGAAGATGAGATATCAATCACATCTTGAGCTAAAACTGCCTGGAAGATAGGGATCAAATTAGGGTTTTTTCACTGACAATCCTCAGAAACCCTAACTCAAAACTTCTCAAACTCCTCAATCATGATAAGTTGTTCTAGGAATCATCTTTATAACATGTCCATGCATCATTCCATGCTCATGGCCTTTGGATTAGGTCTTAACCTTCTCCAAATCTTCAGTTGACCTAGGGTTGACCCAGTCAAAACCCTAATTCTACCATTCATGGGTGAATCTTCTGAATTCTTGCACAATGACTTCTCTGGGCTTCATGATGGCTCTCAAGACATCTCATAAGCTTTCTCAAAGCTTCAAGTTCACTCTCAAAGTCTCAGAATCATCTGGGGAGCCCTCACAACTTTCAAGTTATGAGACACACAACTCTGGTTTCACCCAATTCCTCTAAGGATCTCTTGAGCTTTCTGATGAAGATATCAACTTTCAAACACTTGATAGATAAATAATTGTTGGTCAAATTTTGGGGTGCAACAGCTGCCCCTATTCAAACGGCTTGAACCTGACTGGGTGAGAAGCGAACGACTCTCAGCCAATCAAGGTGCGAGACGGTTGAATATCGGTAAACCCGAAATTTTGCCAACTGCTCAACTTGTCGAACACTGGAGTAATAGCTGCACGGCAACTATCTGGAGAAATACTGATCTAACATCGCCGTCGGAAACAAACAATACATCCAACATCGCCGCTGGAAGACTAAACCACCTGTCATTACTGTCAGGCAAAATTCTGAGGAACACCCAACATCGCCGCTGGAACACCAAATCACCTGACATCGCCGTCAAGAACAACCATAACTCGGGGAAACAAGCATCCAACATCGCCACCGGAGACCTAAACCTGAATCACCAAAATACCCAACATCGCCGTTGAAGAACGAACCATCCAACATCACCGCTGGAGAACTGAATTAACTGACACACCCAACATCGCCGCTGGAAAACTGAGTCTGACAAAATACCCCGCCTCTCCGCCGGAGAAAATACAACACTGAACAAAATACCCCGCATCGCCGCTGGAGAAAATACAACACTGAACAAAATACCCCGCATCGCCGCTGGAGAAAATACATCTCTGAACCAAATACCCCGCATCGCCGCTGGAGAAAATACATCTCTGAACCAAATACCCCGCATCGCCGCTGGAGAAAATACATCTCTGAACCAAATACCCCGCATCGCCGCTGGAGAACTAAGTCTGCCAAAATACCCCACATCGCCGCTGGAGAACTAAAGGATCTGCATCACCTAACATCGCCGTCAGAAGACTGGATCAACTTGACATGCCCAACATCGCCGCTGGAAAACTGAATCTGACATCGCCGTCGGAAACAAACATCGCTCTGAGAGACACTCGACGTCGCCGTCGTACAAACATCATATGTGCTGGGGATTTAAAAAGCCTGACATTGTCGTCGAACATAATCTTCTGACATCGCCGCCAAAACAGACATAATCTGACCTTGCCGTCAAACAAACATTCAACCTCGCCGTCGGACACATTCAACATCGCCGTCGAACCAATCATAATCTGACCTCGCCGTCAAACAAACATTCAACCTCGCCGTCGAACCAATCAGAATCTGACCTCGCCGTCAAACAAATATTCAACCTCGCCGTCGAACCCATTCAACATCGCCGTCGAACCAATCATAATCTGACCTCGCCGTCAAACAAACATTCAACCTCTCCGTCGAACCAATCAGAATCTGACCTCGCCGTCAAACAAATATTCAACCTCGCCGTCGAACCCATTCAACATCGTCGTCGAACCAATCATAATCTGACCTCGCCGTCAAACAAACATTCAACCTCGCCGTCGAACCAATCAGAATCTGACCTCGCTGTCAAACAAATATTCAACCTCGCCGTCGAACCCATTCAGAATCTGACCTCGCCGTCGAACACAAACATGATCTGACCTCGCCGTCAAACAATCATTCAACCTCGCCGTCGAACCCATCATAATCTGACCAAATCTAACCTGGGGGTCACCCCTGGTAAATGGAACAAAAGGTACACTTGCATATTTGAAATTACTCCGTTGGGAATGAGAGACTTAACCGAGCACATTCTGATCTGGGGTTCACCCTCAGAACCATAACGAACATCGGAATACTGCTGCACACTGCCCACCGTAGAACTTTAACATCAAAGCTATATGAAACCCTGGCCCCTGGCCGCTTCCAGCTTCAGCTAGAAAAGATCTTCAAGTACTTCTGAAGATAAGCATCCTTGGCCTTCAAGGATGGCAATTCTGCAGGAGGTATCTTCGACTTCAGTCTAAAGAAATGATCCTTGGCCTTCAAGGATACATGGATCTGCCTTCAGGCGACTCCGCCTCTGCTATAGAGTGTCCGAGACTTCAGTCAGGGATATACTTCGGCCTTCAGTCCGAAAAATGAATCCTAGGTCATTCATGACCTTGGGGATAACCTTGCCTTCAGGCACCTTCGCTTCAGCTTGGGAGATCTGTGACTTCAGTCAGAGAAATGGTATCCTGAGCCATTCATGACTCTTCGGGGATTCAAACACTTTGCCTTCAGGCAAACTCCGCTTCAGCTGGAGAAACATCTTCGACTTCAGTCGGGAGAAACACTATTCACTGGATCGCGATCAATCACCTCAGGACAACTGACTTGGTCTTCAGGCCAACACGGATCATCTTGCATACAAAAATTGGACTTACCAACTTCTGAACTCTGTCTTCAGACACACGTTGATTCATCAACAAGGAAATCTGAACTCACAGGAACCTTCTGATACCGCCTTCAGGCGTTTACGAAGTCAATCTTCAGATTAGACATCACTGTTGGAGCAGACATATCACGCTGTTAAGGACTTCAAGAATCATCTTGACCAAACAACTCCGTCGGGCACCTCCAAGAATCATCCTGACCCGATAACCATTCTGGAGACTTTATTCTGCTGGGTATTCCTGGAATCTTCCTGGGCAAACCTTGCTGGGGACGCTACCGGGGAGCTCAAGAATCATCCTAAGCAAACAACTCGGGAACTGCGCTGAGGTCTTAAGAATCATCTTAAGCCAACGACCCTGCTGAGGAATTCAAGAATCGTCTTGAACTGAAGACTTCGCTGGGGATCTCAAAAATCATCTTGAGCGAGCGACTGTGGGGATTACACCGGGGTCTTTAAGAATCATCTTAAGGAAGCGACCTCGTTGGGGAGGATATCAGGAATCATCCTGAGCAACCGATCCTTCGGCCGAACACCTGTAAGGCAAGAATGATAATGACCTAGATCATGCTCATGATGCATATGCTTCGGCGCTTATGCCCCACGCGGTGGAAATGCTATGCGTTTATGCTAAATGCTATGCAATCATGCACAATGCTATGCAATCATGCACAATGCTATGCAATCCCGTCAGCAAAATAAATGCCGAAGGGGAATTCTCCTGTCAAGGAAAAAAACCACTCAGATAGAGGCATCCTCCTGCTGAGGAGAACGTGGCCACGCCAATATCAATTGGACTCCGTCTGGGGAATTGATCTTCCGCGGACTGCTGCGTGGAAAACAACTTCAGTTGATTACTGCAGGGGACGAAGCTCCACGAGAAACCAGACTCTGCTGAGAGAAAGTGATGTCAATCGCGAGAATAAACTGCGCAGCCTTCTCGGCTACTCTTCTGGGGATGATAACTCTGTGGGGAAACCACTTCAGCTGCTCAACACTCCACTGGGGAAAATCACTCATGATCTGATCAACTTCCAAGGACTCGGCTCTCTTGGACATCTGCAAACTCGGCGGAGGAAGGAGAAATCATTCTGCTTCGCTGGAGAAAGTGCGACTCTGGTGAGGAATTTCAATTTCGCTAGGGAAGAAAGAATCATCTGACTTCGGGGGAGAGTACAACTCTGCAGGGGAATCTCAATTCCGCTGGAGACTTCAGTCTGGCACCATCAGTTACTGCATATTTTGGCGTACGAACAATTCCCTACGAAACCTGCACTTGTGACCCGGTGTTGGGGCAACACCTGCTGCGGCAACTTTACTGGGGAAAACACGAGCTTCGGCACCCGAACATTTCTATGAAACCTACACTTGTGACCCGGTGCTGGGGGAGAATACGAGCTGCTGCGCGCGACTCAGTCGATGAGGTGGCGTTCCTTCAGGACACGTCCGCTTGGAGAAGAGAATCATCTCTGCCTGGGGAGACATATCAATGCTCACTATTCTGCGTTCAGATTCTGCGGAGGAAAGACCACTGAACACTGCTGGAGAAGGAGGGCTCGCCCTGCTTCGGGGATGCGCACGACACATCTTCTGGAAGGCGCTACACCTGCAACAACACAAACAAGCAGACAAGATACCCTCCTCAAAAGGGCCTATCCAGGTTATTATCTCGTGACAATATTCAGTTAATTAATTGTTTCAACAATCAATGGGCCTAGGCCCGTAAGTTTATGTATGCGCATTTTATCAAAAACATCGGCGTTTTCATTCGCAAACAAAACAGATAAATGCTAAACAGACAAGCAGAATTGCTGAATAATGTGCATTTTATTGATGGTGAACCCCTGAATGGGCAAAAATGTTTTACAACAGGGGCAAGCTCCTGGAATGAGGAAGCCGCGCAAAAACATAAATGTACATCAGTATATACAAATGTCGGCAACGAGGCGTAGACGAACACCATGAGTTGATCCCTCTAAGACCCACTCGACTTCGATACTTCTCCGACGCTTCAGCTTCGGAAGAGATTGATTCAAATAAACGGCCCTCAGGTCCTTCAAACCACAAAACAATGAAAGTCCACACGCGGAACGCAGTCATTTGCTCATTCAAATCCCTAACTTTTGCGTGAACCGCCCTTTACGGGTTTTCGGTTCACCGGGATACCCTTTTTTGCCGAAGCCACCCAGTGTAGGTTTTCGACTTCGCGGGTGTACATTTTTTCAATATATCCCTAATTTTTGCCCGAACCTTTTATTCTATTTTTGGTTCGCCGGGATGCCCCTTTTTTGCCTGGACTCTTTCTTTTTTGTCCAACGGGTCTCTTTCAAGCAAAGTATTTTTTAACTGCGTCCGCGTTCACCGGGGATGCAAAATCTTCACCATCCATCGTGGATAACAACAAAGCTCCTCCCGAGAAGACCTTGCTGACGACATACGGCCCTTCGTAATTCGGAGTCCACTTGCCCCGGTGATCGGAGTGTGGCGGAAGAATCTTCTTCAGGACGAGATCACCCGTCTGAAAACTTCTGGGACGCACCTTCTTATCATAAGCTTTCTTCATTCGGCTTTGGTACAGGCGACCAAATGCAATCGATGCTAACCTCTTCTCGTCCATCAGGCTGAGTTGGTTCAAACGATTCGTAATCCATTCTGCCTCGTCGAGTTTCACGTCAACCAAAACTCGCAAAGAAGGAATCTCCACTTCTAACGGTAGGACAGCTTCCATACCGTACACCAAGGAGAAAGGAGTTGCCCCGGTCGACGTACGCACCGTCGTACGATAACCGTGCAAGGCAAACGGCAGCATCTCGTGCCAATCTTTGTACGTCACAACCATCTTCTGAACAATCTTCTTGATGTTCTTGTTAGCCGCTTCAACAACGCCATTCATCTTCGGCCGGTAAGGAGATGAGTTGTGGTGTTCAATCTTGAAGCTCTGGCACAGCTTCTTCATCATCTTGTTATTCAAATTCGAACCATTATCAGTAATGATCCGCTCGAGAATTCCATAGCGACAGATGATGTCCCTCTTTATGAATTTAGCTACCACCTGCTTGGTCACATTAGCGTACGAGGCTGCCTCCACCCATTTGGTGAAGTAGTCGATAGCTACCAGAATGAAACGATGACCATTGGATGCAGTGGGCTTGATCTTGCCTATCATGTCGATGCCCCACATGGAGAACGGCCAAGGGGAGGACATGACATTCAATGGGCACGGCGGCACATGAACTTTATCAGCATAAATCTGGCATTTATGACATTTCTTCGCGAATCTGAAGCAATCCGACTCCATAGTCAGCCAGTAATATCCTGCTCTCAGGATCTTTCTCGTCATGGCATGCCCGCCGGCGTGCGTACCAAATGTGCCCTCATGGACTTCTTCCATGAGCATACTTGCCTCTTTCTCATCTACACATCTGAGTAGCACGAGATCGTGGTTTCTCTTATACAACACTCCATCAGGATTGAGATAAAAGTTTCCAGATAGCCTCCTCAGAGTCTTCTTATCCTGGGTTGACGCACCCGCAGGATACTCCTTAGTCATAAGGAAGGTCTGGATGTCGTGGAACCATGGCTTGCCGTCATTGGCATCCTCGATTGCAAAGACAAATGATGGTCTATCAAGACGCGAAAGTACAATTCTTGGAGCCTCATTCTAATAATTGACTTTATACATTGAAGCCAACGTGGCTAAGGCATCAGCCATCTGATTTTCAGCCCTGGGTACATGATGAAGTTCCACTCGATCAAAGAACGGAAGCAGCCTCCTGGCATAATTCATGTACGATACTAGATTCGCTTGACGAGTTTCCCACTCCCCTTTAATTTGATTAATTACCAGCGCTGAGTCACCATATACGTCTAGATTCTTGATTCTCAAATCAATTGCCTCTTCTAGACCCATAATACATGCTTCATACTCGGCTTCATTGTTGGTAACTGGAAACGTCAGTCTCGCAGTAAACGGGATGTGGGATCCGTGAGGAGTCGTGATGATAGCCCCGATACCACTTCCATAGGAATTAACCGCTCCGTCGAATATCAACTTCCACTGAGACTTCCTATCTGGCCCCTCATCGGGCAATGGCTCATCGCAATCCTTCGCTTTGAGAAACATAATATCCTCGTCAGGGAATTCGAACTTCATCGGCTGGTAGTCTTCGATTGGCTGTTCGGCAAGGTAATCAGACAATACGCTTCCCTTAATGGCTTTCTGAGAGACGTACTGAATATCATATTCCGTTAACACCATTTGCCATCTGGCAATCCTGCCCGAAAGAGCCTGCTTCTCGAAGACGTACTTGATCGGATCCATCTTCGAAATTAGCATAGTGGTGTGATTGAGCATATACTGTCGTAGACGTTTGGCGGCCCAAGCTAATGCACAACACGTCTTCTCCAGCATCGAGTATCGAGATTCACACTCAGTGAACTTTTTACTCAAATAATAAATGGCATGCTCCTTTCTGCCCGTCTCGTCGTGCTGACCGAGAACACACCCCATACTATTCTCCAGAACTATCAGGTACATGATTAATGGCCGTCCAGCCACTGGGGGTATCAAGATTGGAGGTTCTTGAAGATACTGCTTTATTTTGTCGAATTCCTTCTGGCAATCCTCATTCCAAGTAATCGCCTGATCTTTCTTTAAAAGCTTGAACATCGGTTCACAAGTGGCCGTGAGCTGAGAGATAAACTTTGCAATGTAGTTTATTCGGCCCAAGAAACCACGAACTTCTTTTTCTGTTTTCGGCGCTGGCATTTCTTGGATAGCTTTTATTTTCGCAGGATCAACTTCAATACCTCGTTCACTAACGATAAACCCCAATAACTTTTCGGACCGCACTCCGAAAGTGCATTTGTTAGGATTCAGCCTCAGCCTGAATTTCCTAAGCCTCTCAAACAGCTTCAGTAAGTTGACCAGATGCTCTTCCTCCGTTTAGGACTTTGCAATCATGTCATCAACATAGACCTCGATCTCATGATGAATCATATCATGAAACAAAGTTACCATTGCTCGTTGGTAAGTGGCCCCTGCGTTCTTCAGACCGAAGGGCATTACCTTATAGCAAAATGTTCCCCAGGGGGTGATGAACGTCGTTTTCTCCATGTCCTCCGGTGCCATCTTAATCTGATTGTAACCGGAGAAGCCATCCATGAACGAAAACACGGAAAACTGGGCTGTGTTGTCGACCAACACATCGATATGAGGAAACGGGAAATCATCCTTAGGGCTCGCCCTATTCAAATCCCGATAATCGACGCACATGCGTACCTTACCATCCTTCTTCGGTACAGGCACTATGTTGGCGACCCACGGAGGGTAAGTGGTAACGGCTAGAAATCCTGCGTCCAACTGCTTCTGGACTTCTTCTTTGATTTTTACAGCCATGTCTGGTCTCGTCCTCCTAAGCTTCTGCTTGACCGGAGGGCAATCTTCTCGCAACGGCACGCGATGAACCACGATGTCTGTGTCAAGTCCGGGCATATCTTCGTATGACCAAGCAAAGACGTCACTATACTCTCGAAGCATCTCGACCAGTCTATGCTTGACATCATTCTGCAGCGCAACCCCTATTCTGACATTTCTGACGAGCTCTTCAGAACCCAGATTTATGATCTCAATATCCTCTTCATGAGGCAGAATAACCTTTTCCTCTTGTCTCAACAAGCGGGCCAACTCTTTCGGAAGGTCCTCGTCTTCATCAATCTCATCCTCGGCTTGATAGATCGGGCAATCAAAGTCGTAGTGAGCCGTAGAGGGTCCAGAGTCGATGTCGTCTGTTATGTGGATCCTGCAATAACAAGGGTTAAATTTAAAGCAAGAATATGCAGGTTAGCACAAACCTCGTTGCCATTTTGCTGTTTTTTCGAAATAAACATAAAACAGGAATAACAGAGAACACAATATTTGAGTACGAAGAAAACGCCTTTTTATTTATTAACAAAATGCATGTACATAATCCAACAAGGCCCTGACAATAAAACCACTATGCCCCGGGCAGGACATAGGGTTATACAAAGATTGTGAAAAGAAAATCATTACTCTTCACTTGTCAGCTTGATAATCTCCTTGATGGTCCAATTGTTGAGGCGCTCGCCCGGCTTGCTCGGTTGAATCCAGGCGTCAAGATCACAATCGCTATCCCCGCTGTCCTCAGACGCCGCGTTGATGCTCTCGAAAATTACTTCGCCCTTGGTGAATAGGATCGGCCCCTTCCCACGAGACGAACTGCTAGAAGAAGATGAAGCTTCAGCTTCAGGAGAATATCCCAATCCAAACTTATCCTGCTTGATTGGTATATCCAAAACATGCCCCCAGCCTGGGGTGGAACCGGCTTCGACAACGGCCCGAGCTTCCTTAAATGAGGAGAGATTCATCTCTTGCTTCTCTGCGACGACAGGAGCTACCTCTTTCACCTTGACGGTTTCAAATGCTTGGCAGAGAGTTTCATGGATTTCCCCATCCATTTCAACATATTTAAAGGACGACAAGTGGCTCACCATAATGTCCTCCTCACCACAGACGGTTACTATGCTGCCCCCGACAGCATATTTAAGCTTTTGATGCAGCGTGGACGTCACGGCACCAGCAGCATGGATCCATGGCCGACCTAAGAGGCAACTGTAGGCAGGCATGATATCCATGATATAGAAAACCGTATTGAACGTCTCTGGACCAACTTGAATCGGCAGGGTCAACTCTCCGAAGACGTGGCGCTTGGTTCCGTCAAAGGCTTTCACTACCAGATCACTGGGCGTGCAAAGCAATCCACGGGTATCCAACTTCATCAGTGCCTTTTTCGGAAGCACATTGAGCGACGAACCCGTATCCACCAGGACATGCGACATGATCGTGCCTCTGCACTCTATCGAGACATGCAAGGCGCTGTTGTGATCTCTTCCTTTAGGAGTTAGCTCTAAATCTGTGAATCCCAGCCCATTGCCAGTGTTAACATGGGCTACCACCTCCTCTAGCTGATTTACTGATATCTTTTGCGGCACGTATGCAGCGTTCAATACCTTCAGCAAGGCGTTGCGGTGCGCCTCAAAACACAGCAACAAGTTAAGAATAGAGATCTTTGACGGAGTCTGATGAAGATGATCTACAATCTTGTAGTCACTCTTCTTGATTAACCGCATGAACTCTTCAGCATCTTTAACTAGCAAATCTTTTTCTGCCCCGGAAGGGACCTCCTCAACAGCTTTACCTTTACCCTTATCCACAGTGTCAGCTGGGACCACTTTCTCTGCTGCAACCTCTGCTGGCGCAAATACTCTACCGCTTCGAGTAATGCCACTGACTCCGGTAAGATTCTGCACAGTCGATCCGTATGGCTCCAGTTCTAACTTCTGACCATTGCAATAAACTTCGGCGCCGTAATGCCATGGAACAGCATTGGTACTCTCGAATGGGATTGGTCCGGCCCTGGTGATAGTAATAGTAGGCGGTCGGGGCGCAGAAATGGTAATAGGGTGACGAGGAATAATGATGGTAGCAACTTCATCTGCCTGCTTCAGCACGACTTCCCCTGATGCACTCTCAACGCTCCGACTGAACTGCAAAATACCCTCGGACATCAGACTTTGGATACCTTCGACCAGCTGCTCACACCCATCAGGAAGTGTAGCACAAGCCATACATAACTCTCCGCATCCAGGGAAGAAGCCCTTCTTTAGCAACTTAGCCTTGACAAACCTAAGAGGCGTCTTCAAATCTTTAACGTCAGTCAGCAAGTCCGCACTCTCCTCAGTGATAACGGCATTCACTCCGCCCCCCTTATGATGAGGCATGGGGTTTTTGGTAACGTTGGGCACACTGTCAGAAAAGTTGATAACCTTGGCGTCCACCAAGTCCTGGACTTTGTGCTTAAAAGCTTTGCAATTCTCAATCGTATGGCCTGGTGCCCCAGTATGGAAATCACAAGTAGCATTGGCGTCATACCCCGGTGGTGGTGCCCCTGTTAAGGGAGCCATTGTCCTCTTTTGCACTAACTGAAGCTGAAGCAATGTTTGTAAGAGCTGTGCATACGACATAGGTGGAGTTTCAAAATGACGATTTGTCAGAGGAGCCCGATTCTGATATCTTCTATACCCCTGCTGATTCTGCTGCTGAGGCTGCTGCGGCTGCGGTGGAGCAGCTGGGATATTTATGCTAGCAATCTGAGGCTGAGGGCCCTTGCCCTTTCTCCGAGCATTAGTGACAGCACTTGCATCCCCCTCTCGACGCTTGCCAACATAGGGTTTCTTACTACCTCCTCCAGCTGAGGATGATTCGCCCTGAATTTTTCCGATCTTTATACCGTTCTCAACATGCTCGCCCATAGTGATAAGAGCCGAGAATGTTCCAGACATGCCACTGACCAGCTTTTCATAGTAGATTCCAGGAAGGGTAGCCACGAACATTTGCACTAGCTCACGCTCAACCATTGGCGGTTGAACCCGAGCAGCCAATTCACGCCACCGCTGGGCGTACTCTTTGAAGCTTTCATTGTTCCGCTGTGAGAGATTCTGAAGCTGGACTCGGTTGGGAGCCAAGTCGCTATTGTATTGATAGTGGAGGACGAACGCTTCTGCGAGATCTTTCCACGTGCGCACTGTAGCGAGCTCCAAACCCATATACCATTCGAGCGATGGACCAGAAAGACTATCCTGGAAGAAGTGCATCAGCAACTTCTCATCGTCAGAATAGGCGGACATCTTTCTATAATAAGATCGAAGGTGAACACGGGGGCAAGTAGTACCCTTATACTTCTCAAAGACAGGCACCTTGAACTTATGAGGTACCTTAAAATCAGCAATCAACCCGAGCTTGGACATATCAACGCCCAATGTGTTCTGATTTTCAATGTCTCTCATCTTGTCCTCCAACGCTTTGAACCTGAGTCGAGCTTCAGCATTCAACTCTGCTTCTACACCTCTCTGAGAGAATACGTCATCCTGATGGTCCTCAAGCCACGGTTGAGGCACCAACAGATTTCCCACACCAGCATTGCCGTTGACCGGCCCTATGTTAACATTGGCTCCCAAACTACCATTGCCGACGCCTGCGGCGTTGAGCCCGATATTAGTCATCAGATTGCCGTTAGCGCTGCCGTTTCCCCCGGCAACAGGAACAACATTCTGTGGAGCATCCACTGGAGGAGGAGTAGGCACGGCCCCGCCGTGCAGTATGCCATTACTGTCAACCCTGGAGATCAGAGGTTGAACCAAAGTACGAAGCTGGTCCTGACCATTCGCGACCACTTGCATCAGCTCCATAAAACGATCCATCCGTTCACGGAGCTCTTGAACATCTGACTGCACCTGGTCCATTATCCCTGTCTGATTAGCGCGAGTTGAGTAACGGTGAATGAGTCTTTGATCAATTCTGGAGATCGAAAGCAGCTCGGAACCTGTGCACCTGAAAAACCTGTCAACATTAAAGGTTAGGAAAAGCAATAAAGTGTATGTCATGCAAAATGCTTCATGCAGATGTATGTGTGTGTCTATGTGCTTGAGAGATTTCCCCCGATCTTGGCGCCTTAGTACCATTGCTGACAATAAGAGGAAGAAGAAATCCGAGCCCAATCATGAAAACATCAATCTCATGTATACAGGACCAGCGATAGCCAACTCCGACACATCAGGGATCGAGAACTCGTACACAATAGTCTTCTTGTGAGAGGTTGTAGTAATACAATAAGAGGCGAGAGATCCTGGATCGGGGAAACGATACCTGCCACAGACACACGTCAATGGAATGCAAATGATAATGCAAACTAATGCAAAATGCAGGTATGCAACAATATATCCAAGTGGCTGCTGTGGAGATTCGGTATCGACAATCACTGATGAGAAGGAAACCCCGGTGCAAGACCACTAATCCGACCCGCTGAGAATAACCATCTGATAGGATCGAGATCAAAATTCTGCTCTGTCAAGAGTAAGTGCCTGATAATAAGGACCCCGGGTGCACGGTCAAGAAATATCTGTTGCTGAAGTCTTCAGACCCCAAATCAAAAATCTGCCCTCTCAAGAACAAACGTACAGCTGCTGACGAGATCTTCAGACCCCACTCAAAATCTGCCCTATCAAGAACAAACAACAACTGCTGATGAGATTTTCAGACCCCACTCAAAAATCTGCTCCATCCAGAACAAACCACTGATGACGATATCCTGATCGAAACCTGCTCTATCAAGAACAGACATACACCCGATGATAAAATCCTCTGACCAAAAAACTTGCTCTGTCAAGAACAGTCAAATCTGCGACTGAGAACCCTAATACCAACATAACTGATTCACTGTCAAGAAAACCAGGTGGTCTGGAGGTCAAAGTTTCCTGCAATATCCCAACCCCACTCACAGGTATGGACCTAATCCACGGACAAAGGTACGGCATCCTATGCGGTCATCAGCGTCACAGACTTTCATGAGTGACGATACGATTCCCAGAAGGAGTGGCATCATCAAGTCATGAAGAGGCCTCACTTAGCTGACTTCCAAATGATCGGTCCCCAGAGTCGACAATCCTCACGTCTGGACTCCCCTCAGATCCTCAGGACCGGAAAGGAGCACCTCTGCAAGAATCTCGTCTGAGCGCAGATTTTCGTAGGGAACTGTGCCTGCTCAACAGACAGGTTCGTCTACTACTTCTCCGCAACTATATCTAGGTGTGTACTCAAGCCCAGGTCCGGCTTCTCACTCATAGTAACATCCCTCTCCCACAGCAGCACAGATAATCATATCAAACTGGAAAATAAAATGCGGGAAATAAAGTGCGAGAAGTAAAAATGCGATAAATAAACGCAACCCAACAAGCAGACATACAAGCGCTAGGATTGACTCTCATAGGGAACCGGAGAACCAGAGATTCTGGGTTCAGTCCCCAGCAGAGTCGCCAGCTGTCGCTTGCGCGAAAATAAGGTGCCGGCAAAACAGAAGAGTCGCCACCTTTCGTTATTTATCCCTCAGGGCGGGAAAGGAAACGATCGGAAAAACCTGACGAAAAGAGGGTAAGACAAGGTCATCGCAACCATTGTCTGGGTTCGGGAGTCGGTTACGCAAGGGGAAGGTATTAGCATCCCTCACATTCGTCGTACTCGACGGGATCCTCGCTTGCTTGTTTACTCGGACGGGTTGGTTATAATCTATCTACCTATAAAGGCTGGCTGAAAAAGAAAAGAAAAATTACTCGGCAAAAGGTCGCACTTTATGCCTACGTATTCTCATCAGAGAATGAGAAATCAGACACAACGTAGTTCGGCCTACAAAGGGTTATAGGGGAAGGTAGCTCGCCAAGACATCGCCATCTTGTGCCTACGTACTCTCGACAGGCATGAGAGATCAGAGCTCACGTAGTTCGGGAAACTACGGTTTATTTCCTGTTTTTTACGAAAGAAGTGTTTTTTTATTGTGTTTGCGATTTCAACCGCACTAGAGACTATGACCTGAGAGTGAATGCGTCGCATGTCACCCAAAGGGTACCATACTAAACATCCAGACTATGGAAAAGAAGCTCTCCCACAATCCTTTCTCAGATAGCTTAAGGCTCGTAACGTACGAAGGAAATCATTCATGATTACTGTATCTTAAACTGTTTTGAGATGAGAAGAGAACAGGCCCAACTAGGAGGGAGACTATCAAGTCCTATTGTTATCATGCCATGGATTCATCCTATGGTTGAGGTTTTAACAGGGAACTCCTAGATGTTGTCATGCATAGGTTTCAACCTAAAAGTCTATCATCAAATCCTTATCAAAGGAAATGAGAGTCCTAAGGGATCATGTCAATGATACACCAAAATAGACAAAGCATCAGCTTAACAGTAAAATGCATGCAATGCAAGTGAGGGAGGAAATGTGTGTGGGGCTTCAGCCTCCACAAGCTCGTCTCGACCTCAAGCCATTCATGAAATAACAGTAATCATACTGAAAAATAAACAACATGCTATCAAGCAATAAACAGATAAAAGGAATGAAGTGCCATCAGGCAAACAAAACACATGCTTGAGAAAGAAAGAATCTACATCTAATCTCTAATCCTAACCCTAAAACAGAACTCTAATCAAAAGAAATCAATCCCAGTCTTCAAGCTTCAAAACAAGCTTACCAAAGAAAGGGAGCTAAGTAAGCAGACTCACAGTGTCTTCCTCAGGAAAGCACTAGGAGGCTTATACTCAGGAATCATATCCTATGTGGCTCAACCACTGTGATCAGTTTACATTCCTCCTCAGGAGAAACTAAACTCACAAGCAGGCTCCGACATCATTGGATATTTGTGAAATCCTACCTGAACTAGTGGAACTAAGTGAATAGACCCATAGGACCTTCCTCAGGAAAGTACTAGGAGGCTTCCACTTAGGAATTGTATCCCATGTGGCTCAACAACATGTGATCAGTTTACATTCCTCCTCAGGAGAAATTAAACTCACAAGTTGGCTCCAACATCATTGGATACTTAAGAAATCCTATCTGAACTAGGGGAACTAAGTGAATAGACCCATAGGACCTTCCTCAGGAAAGTACTGGGAGGCTTCCACTTAGGAATTGTATCCCATGTGGCTCAACAACATGTGATCAGTTTACATTCCTCCTCGGGAGAAATTAAACTCACAAGTTGGCTCCAACATCATTGGATACTTAAGAAAGAGGTGAGAAGAAAGAATGAAAATCATTCATAGTGCCTTCCTCAGGAAAGTACCATGAACTTCCTTCAAACTCCAGGATCTCAAACCTCACAGACAGGGAATAATCCAAGCTCTGGGTCTCTGAGTCTTGATCTACAATCTTCTCCTCCATCATGATCTTCAACAAGATCTTCAAAACAAGCTAAGCCTCACAACAAATTCCCCAAAATAAACCCCAGAGATGAACAAATAACCACAGAACAGACAAAATCATCAGTTAACTTCAGAAAATACCTAAAAAATACTAAAACAAGAGGGAAAATTCTAACAATTATTCACAAGGGTCTATAACATCTACCTATAACATCCCTATATGCCCATACCCAAAAAACAAGACAAAATTCTCTAAAGAAGATGAATTATTTCACCTATGCATAACATAAACCCTAATTAGGATACCCTAATGCTAACCTAATTAATCTAATCAAATTTTAATCTAAAAATCAAGAATTAAATCCTATGGGGAACTATGATTCAATATCTAATCACACCAAAAAGAATGAATTAAAAATCATAAGGGAAGGTCCTAAAAGAAATTCTACAAAATTGGATACCAAACTAAACCTATTAAAAGCTATTTAAAAGAATAATATGCTAAAAATATGAAACTAAAAATAAAATGGAATTTTTATTTTTATTAATTTTCTAGACAAGTTTATGAACATATAGAAAAAACAAGAATTGAAAAATATTTAATTTTGGATTTTTTATGAATTTTATAAAATGCAAAAATATAAATGGAATTAAAAACAAAAGAAGTCAATTAAGGGGAGGGGGTGCTAGAAGCAGGGCGCCCTAGTTCATTTGCGCTTATGGGCCAGACTCTGGGGGTGCAGATAGAAACTGGGTTAAGCCCAGGCGCTTCAGAAATTAATCAAACAAAATCACCAGAAAATGAAAACGACCGCGGTGCAGGAAGCAAAAGTTTATAGTGAAAACTTGGACTTGGGCCGCGAGTGGGGTGCAAACAGCCAGATTTTGCTGAGGCCCAGATCTCCCACTTAATGAAACGACACCGTATGGCCCCCAAGGGATTCCCTCCGTTTTCTTTTTTTAATCTCAACCGTTGGATGTGGCTAAAAGGTCAAGTGCATGGGACTGATCCAACGGCCAACGAATTGTCTTCTTCCTTGGACTTGTTCTAGGGTTTGTGACCTCCATGAACATACACTCACGTGTCAGCTTCTTCCCCATCGTACTCCTTCGTTTCTCAACAAAACTCAGACCTGTAAAGAGCAAATTTGCTCAGTTTCTCACGCTGAACAAGACCATATCAATAGCTTGCACTGAAACGGCCTCAAACGGGAAACCCGATAGCATCACCCTCCCTAATTACTCAAACTTCCACTTTCTTGCTTCTTCAATTTCTTGGCACTAAACTGTTCAAATCATGGCACTGATAATTCTGATCTATTTCACTAAGGTTAAAATCCCATATCTAGCTAGTTCTTGATCATTAAAGTATGATGCCAAATTTTCAACCTTCATGGAACGATCCTAAACTTTCCAGCATTGTTCATTAATGGCTTCTAATCATAAATATCCTAACCATTCTAACTATTGATGCATAAATAAGGAGATTCGAAGGCTTTTGCAAACCTGCAAATTGATGATGGTAAGGGTAGTTACACTCCAATCCAGCTCTTGCCACTTGCCAATCTTGCTCTACAATGGATGCTAAGACTCCTGGGAGCAGTGGTTCTTGATCAAACCCTTTGATTCACTCTAGCCAATCCTTCATGCAATTTGGATGGAAGCTTCGAATCACATATACCAGTCACCAAATCTGATCACTCTTGCATGCTTCTTACTCCATGATGATGGTAGATGATGATGATGAAAAGAATTATGATGATTGATGGAGTTTTAATGGAGTTTGAAAATAAAATGCAAGATGGAGTTATAGAATCAAACTAGGTATTGCAAACTTAATGAATCACCAACCAGGGTATGGATCCTCTCTAGGGCATATATAGGTGCCAATGGAAAGGTGTGGAAGCTTTGAGAACCTTCCAAGAAGTTTCTAGAATGTATCACGCAATGAGAATTTGAATTTGTCATCTTGAGTGAATCTCATGCAATCTCATGATAAACCATGCAATCCTACTTAAATTCTCCCCATATGATATTATGACATGAAAATAAGGCCTTACAAACCCTTATGTAGCATTTTCTCCTTTTTCCTTTTGGTGCCTTAAGATGCAAGAATGAAAATTACAAAGCAACTCCAATTTTTAAGCCTAAACTCAAAAATGTGGCTAAACCGTTGTTTTTAAAATGATGTTTGGAGTCAAAATGACATATTGGATGACCCATTTTGGATTTGTAGATCTCTCAAACCAAAATTCAATTTCAACTTTTTCAACTTATAAGCCATTTACAAGCCATTTGCACCACTTTTAAAAATCCATGCTCTAAGCCTTTTCAATAACTCATGACCACTTTTCTAGGCTTAAAATGCCATTTTGAACAACTTTCATGTTTTGAGTTTTTTCATTTGAGGCTTGGAAATAGGAGATATGGCCTTTGCTTAAAATGACCTATAACTTCCAAATGACCAAAATACCCCTGTCTTGTTCAAACCATAAGTTGAGTTCCACAAATCCTATCAAGGACTTCTACCACTCAAATTAAATCTAAGAAGGTGCTCTTCAACATTCATGTTGACCAAGAGATCATAGGAATCATCCTACTAGGGCAAACGTTGTCTGCAAGTTGGGTGACTTTCAAGGACCCAGATTCACACACCTCAGCTGACCTGTAATTTGTCAAAACCATTACTTGAGCTATGCAACTCCTATCAAGGACTTCCACCACTAAAATTAAAGCTAAGAAAAAGCTCTACAACATTAATGTTGTGGGGAAGATGAGATATCAATCACATCTTGAGCTAAAACTGCCTGGAAGATAGGGATCAAATTAGGGTTTTTTCACTGACAATCCTCAGAAACCCTAACTCAAAACTTCTCAAACTCCTCAATCATGATGAGTTGGTCTAGGAATCATCTTTATAACATGTCCATGCATCATTCCATGCTCATGGCCCTTGGATTAGGTCTTAACCTTCTCCAAATCTTCAGTTGACCTAGGGTTGACCCAGTCAAAACCCTAATTCTACCATTCATGGGTGAATCTTCTGAATTCTTGCACAATGACTTCTCTGGGCTTCATGATGGCTCTCAAGACATCTCATAAGCTTTCTCAAAGCTTCAAGTTCACTCTCAAAGTCTCAGAATCATCTGGGGAGCCCTCACAACTTTCAAGTTATGAGACACACAACTCTGGTTTCACCCAATTCCTCTGAGGATCTCTTGAGCTTTCTGATGAAGATATCAACTTTCAAACACTTGATAGATAAATAATTATTGGTCAAATTTTGGGGTGCAACACCTACCAGAGGTATACCTTCTCTCCATGGCACAGAATATCACAGTTTCACTTTCTCTACGCCAGGTTCTCCGAGGATTGTTCCTTCTCCATGGATTGTTCCACCTCCAAGAGCTGTTCCACAGGTTAATGTTCAGAACCCAAGGACTGTTGAGTATACGAGAAGACTTCAGCTGTTGGAAGATCAGATTGATGCCTTGATGAATAAGAATGCTCTTGATCTGAATGCTACGAGCATGTGTTTGGTGCCAGGCCTTGTGTTGCCTCCGAAGTTCAAGACGCCTAATTTTGAGAAGTACAAAGGGGATAGTTGTCCGAAGTTACATTTGGTTATGTTCTGTAGAAGAATGACTTCGCATGTCACCAATGACAAGTTCATGATTCACTGTTTCCAAGATAGTTTGATTGGAGCATCTTTGGATTGGTATATGCAGTTGAAAAGTGATAGCATCAAATCATGGTCAGATTTAGCCAATGCCTTCATGAGGCAATACGATTACAACCTGGATATGTCTCCTAGTCTCGTACATCTGCAAGAATTATCTCGGGCGGAGAATGAATCATTCCGAGGGTATGTGCAAAGATGGAAAGAATTGGTTGCTAGTGTTCAACCACCGCTTCAGGAAAGAGAAATGGTTGACCTCTTCTTGGGTACTCTGAAAGGCCATTATTATGACAAATTGTTCGGTTGTACAAGCTTTGTGGGCCTGATGAGAATGGGGGAGCTTGTCGAGAGAGGACTCAAGAGTGGAAAGCTTTGAGATGCTCCTTATATCCCAGTTGATAAGAATGAGTCAGTTGTCAGTTCTCAAGAAGAGTGGAAAGAAGGAAATGACGTCGTCTCAGAATCTCTAGCATCTCAGGATCGGTTTTCAGACACTTCAAGTCAACGGTCATCCTGTCGTCGTTCGCGTCAGCACGCCCAACGAAGACCAAGGAAACCTGAAAGGCAGTTTACTCAGCTACCGGTGTCGTACAGTCAGTTGTTGCCAGATCTGGTCAGAAGTGGATTGATAGTGCCGAAAGAGACTAATCCAATGACTCCATCATATCCTCCAGGTTTTGATGCCAGCGCCCGCTGTGAGTATCATGGTGGGGCACAGGGACATTCAACAAATGATTGTAAGGTGCTTAGAAGCCAGGTTCAGGATCTGTTAGACTCTAACCGGATTTTCATCGCGCCCCAGGGTTTTGTTCAGATTAACGATTCTCCGTCATCCAGTTGTGTGGGTTCGTCAGTTAATGTCATGGAAGACTCCACGGGAAGTGTGTGTTCTGAAGAATGTCAAGCGGAGAGTTCAGTTGAATATGGGAGAGGTTTCTAGAGGTTTCTGTGCCGAGAGTCGCATCTGTTTTCTCTGCCTAACCCGTTTAGCTTTTGTGCGTTATTGTTTGCTGACCATCACCAGGATTGTTGGCTGGGGTCATTGTATTCGTACTCATTCGTGCTTACGTGTTGCTTTTGTTGGTTGTACATGTGGGGGAGGTGTTTTTCTGTGTGCTTATAGCTTGAGTTTCTCTTTGTTTTGTCATGAATATGTGTTTGCTTTCTGCATTGCATTATCATTTAACAGGTACATCAGAACCGTGGGTCTTATTTCCTCATCGTCCAGTTTGTTGCAGGAGTTCCTTCAGAGATATGGAACAGAATCAGGTTGAATTGATTGAAGTCCGAAGCCAGCTGGGGCAGATGATGAGAGACATGCAAGAGATGCGTCTGGAGCAGAAGATCCTCAAAGAGGAAAATAGTCAGTTGAAGACCCAAATGAGCTTGATCATGGAAGTAGTCAAGAATGTGCTTAGGAAAGAGGATGATCAGCTATTTGAAGCCGCAGTGAAGGAGCTCGTGCCACCTGTGCCTGGGGAACCTGAGCTTAACGAACGTGTTGACATACATCAACAACAACAACAAAGGTATAATCCTGTTCAGAATGGGAAGCCGAAGAGGGTATTTGATACACCTCCGTCAATGTATGCAGAACTGCTTCTGACACTGTTAAGTTTGAATCTGGTTGAGAAGAGAACGTTGGACCCACCCACAGGAGCGCCGCCTTATGGGTACGATACCAGTAAGCAATGTGAATTTCATTCTGGGGCACTCGGACACGACATCGAGAGTTGTCATGCTTTTAAGCACAATGTTCAAGACCTGATTGACTCAAAAGATATTGAATTCACGCCAAGCGGTGTAGCTGTACGTATTGGTCCTATCCCAGTTGATGCTAAGATGATGGATGTTTCTAAAGCTGCAGTAGGTCAGAAACGTATCCTGGACTCCATGGTGTCAGAATCTCCATGCCCACAACTGTTGCCTATTCCTGGGGCAGATCTGAGAAAGAAAATGGCTGAGCATGAGGAGTGCCTTAATCAGTATGGTGGAAATCAAGAAACCGATGTTGTATTTGCTACGAAGGTTGTTCAACAGTCAACCCGGTGCCAGCGACAACAGCAACGACCTCAACAGCAGCAAAGGCAACAGCATCCCAATCAGCGAAGAGCTCAAAATCAGAGGCCGGTGAGGGTATTTAATGTGCCTCCGATGCCATATGCCAAACTTCTTCAGACATTGTTACGATTACAGTTGGTTGAGAAAAGGAAGTTAGCCCCGCTGACAGGTACGCCTCCAGCAGGGTATGATATCAATGAGCACTGTGATTTCCATTCAGGAGCACCGGGGCACAACATTGAAGATTGTCTGGCCTTTAAGCACAAGGTGCAGGACCTACTTGATAGTACAACTATCAACTTCGGGCAGGAAGGGCCCAAAATCATCTGAATGAGGAGGAGGGGCTCTATAATTTGGTTGGGTCGCTGAAAGCAGATCAGGACAACATCGAGTTGCCTCTAATAACTGATTGTGAAGATGGCTGGTTCAGCAGCAGGACAGATATGAAAGCCCGGTTCTCGGAAGCTGGCATTTTTCTTTGTTTTATCTTGTCATTTCTTTACGTTTGTAGTTTCTTTCCTGTTTAAATTGCAATCTTGTTCGTAAAACTTGTTGTTTTCATTCAATTGATGATAATGAAATAAATATGCATGTTTTGATTAAATCCATTCGTGTTCACTAATTGTTTTACAAATGTCCAATGCTTGGTTAAGAAGGATCTGAGGAGGACGACGAAAATGAACGACATGCAACTTCCGATATTGTATGCTTTTGAAATAAAACCTGCTGATGATGTACGGGCATTGTTTCAAATCCCTAAACACTGGTGATATAAGGAAGATAATCCCTTGCCAACCCCTTTGAGCCTAGTAGTAGGAGTTCTTTCTAAAAACGAAAAACCCTCCATCTTTAACCTGGGGCAGGGTAGGTGTTAGCTAATTTGGCCGAGCGTTCAAGTTGCAAGAGGAGTGTCCGTTCGAGGATCAATCGCACCTTTAGAGGTCGTGCCTAAAAAACCACAATGGTTAAATCAAGAGCGAGACAATCACATTATTCTCCAATGAGTCAGGCAACCAGTGTCACATGACTTGTTCGGAAAAAAAGGAGAAAGCAAAAAAGAATCAAAAGCCCGCTAAGTCAAAACTTCAAAACAAATGACTTAGGAAAAAATGAGGGCGTCCCGCTGGACTTAAAAAATCAAAAGAAACTCCAAAGAGTCAGTCCAGGCAAAAGTTAGGGATATGAAAAGAAAAAAGATGAAAGGATTAAAAAAGAAAAAAAAATCCTCGGACAAATACGAGTCGTGTGACCCTAAGTGTCAAAGACGAAGAGTGGGTAACTGTCACCCCAAAAAACTCATGGTTGCTCGAACTATCACTCCTATCTTTCAGCCTCTGAGAGGTGAGCGCTAAGGTTGAATTAGCTGAACGTAGGATGGGAGAACATCAAGGAGAATGGGTGGGTTAAAATAAACTTTGAGTCTTTATCCTTTCCTTCAAAACCGTGAACCTGACCACGTTATAACCTTCAAAAGTCCTAATTGAAGCAGGTTTGTTTCAAAAGCATACTTCGGTAAAGATTGCGTCGAAACTGACCCCTAAAACGGTTCTTCATACCATGTTGGTATTGATGTTGATATTCTTGATAAATAATTTGTGCATTATATGCCATAAACTGTTTTTTCCTTTTCCCAGTGAACAGATTGGATGTCAAAGCTGTCATATGCGTTGCATTAGTATATCTTTCATGCATAACAACTTGTTTTACTTGCGAGTAAGCGCTTGACAGCAGGAAAGTTTTCTACAATGGAAGGTATGGTCAGGATAGAATACAGAACGCCCGAATGCTCCGCAAGCCAGGGCAAGCTACATCCAGTGATCCCCAGTCAGGTCAGACTTTCGAAGTCAGTTATCCTGGGGCAATCAGGTTGAGATTCGGTAAATATCTCTTAGTCAGGGGCACTAATCTGAATCAGATAATCAGGGGCAAAGTCATTGCAGTCAGGGGCAGGCCATCTTAAGAGCGTAGAAGTTATTCTTTATTCGAGAAGCATTTGATGTTAAGTATCTCTCCGAAGTTCAGAATGCTGGGGCATTTCATATCAGACCATCAGGGTACAGATTTTCAGATTTCCTTTTGAGGAGCATCACCGCAGAGGTCCCGCAGGCTGGGGCGTATCAGAAGCGAAGGGATTGTTCTTCTCCGTATCATCAGAGTTATTCAGAGCTATTCGAGCAGATTCAGCCAATTTTCGAGTGCGAGACGAATGTTGGGAAGTCGTGTTACTATCCCTTGACTCTTCAACCAGAAAACTGTGTATTCAGACAGAATATTTTCCAGCCTCAGTTGTACCTGACCCATCACAGATAGCCTAAAAGCCCAAATCCATGTTGGCGATCACTGTGAGGCCCATCCGTGTTGGCGCATCAGTTTCCAAATCCAATCGTCATCAGTACGCAGGAAGACTCCATCTATTCTCCCCAGCAAAAGCCCGATTTTCATTGGCACGGGTAAGTTATCCCCAGGGGAGTCTAATCATACTTGGCACATACGTCATTCCCCAGCGGAGTTGATTTCACTCTTCCAGCATTTATTTTGCTGGAATAATTCTGTGATATCCGGTTTATCCCCAGCGGAGTTGGCTTCGTCTTCAGCATTTATTTTGCTGAAGTGGTTTTCTGTACCAGACTTTCTCCAGCAGCCCGAGCCTGCATTAGCATATTGCATATATCATCATATTTGCATCATACTTGCATTTCATTTTCAAAATGCGTAGCATTTCCATCCTAAATGGAGCATTACGCCCTAGAAAGATTCAAACATATGCATATGCATACAAAGCATAAGCCAGGTTTTCTATCAGCCTCATATGGCACGTGAGTTACTCTGTGATCAGTTCAGGGGCATTCATCCAGCAGCAGTGTTCAGACAATTCAGCAGTTTATTCGTATTTCAGATCATACAACAGTTATGCTTTGATCAATCAGTCATCTGGTATCGACAGACTTTTCTTCCCGTCAATTCATATTGACGATGTGTTCCTCCAATAAGTGGATTTCTCCGTCTATCATTAGACGTCTTGAGTTCGAATATGGCTTTCTTCCCGTCTATCATTAGACGATGTGAAGTTTCGGGTGACTTTTTCAGTGGGGTTTCAAGATGGGGTTTCTCTAGCAAGTGGTGTTCTTTCCGTCTATCAGTAGACGATGTGAAGTTTCAGGTGATTTTTCAGCGGGTTTCTTATCGTCAGATCATACGGATGGTGTGTTTCCCCAGCGAGTCTTCTCCGGCTATCTTTAGATGTTGAGAGGTTTCAAAGCGATCTTTCGGATAGTGGTTCTCTTTCTGTTTATTGGATGAGATGACATTTCAAGAGGGATTTTCTGACCGTCAATCCTTATTGACGTCGAGGCTCTTTGAAGAATGTTCGGTTTTCCTGATTGTCGATTCTTATTGACGACATGGCTCTTTGAAGGTGGTTTTCTTCCCGTCGGTCCTTACTGATGATGTGGCCCCTTTAAGGATATTGTTCTTTCCATCAGTTCCCGTAGACGAAAGGATTCTGAAATTTGATGGGTGGTGTTGAAGTGCATATGGTATTCTTTCCGTCTATCTTTAGACGATGTGTTCCTTTGGATTAGGGTGTCTTCCCGTCTATCCTTAGACGATGTGAGTATTGAATTTTTCCTTCGGGATGGGTGTCTTTCCGTCTACCCTTAGACGATGTGAGTATGGATTATGGGTGTCTTTCCGTCTATCCTTAGACGATGTGAGTATTGATTTTTTTCTTCGATTGAGTGTCTTTCCGTCTATCCTTAGACGATGTAAGTATTGATTTTTTCCTTCGGGATGGGTGTCTTTCCGTCTATCCTTAGACGATGTGAGTATTGATTTTTTCCTTCGGGATGGGTGTCTTTCCGTCTATCCTTAGACGATGTGAGTATTGAATTTTTCCTTGGATTTTGGGTGTCTTTCCGTCTATCCTTAGACGATGTGAGTATGGATCAGGGTGTCTTTCCGTCTATCCTTAGACGATGTGAGTGTGGATTTTGGGTGTCTTTTCGTCTATCCTTAGACGATGTGAGTATTGATTTTTTCCTTCGGGATGGGTGTCTTTCCGTCTACCCTTAGACGATGTGAGTATGGATTTTGGGTGTCTTTCCGTCTATCCTTAGACGATGTGAGTATCGAATTTTTCCTTCGGGATGGGTGTCTTTCCGTCTATCCTTAGACGATGTGAGTATCGAATTTTTCCTTCAGGATGGGTGTCTTTCCGTCTATCCTTAGACGATGTGAGTATTGATTTTTTCCTTCGGGATGGGTGTCTTTCCGTCTATCCTTAGACAATGTGAGTATGGATCAGGGTGTCCTTCCGTCTATCCTTGGACGATGTGAGTATCTTTCTCTTCCTGTCTATCAGTAGACGATGTAAGAGGATCAGGTGTTCTGTTGCAACCCTCGGGTTTGTTATCTGTGGTATCACGCGGGTAACGGGCGTTAAAATCAAGAGTTCTTTACCAGATGATTGATTAGTTTGTTGCCGTGACGACTGGACTCGGTTTTCTGGATTTTATTCCCCAAGCAGTTTTACAGCACATTCTCACGGTTGGCAAATTTTCGGGTTTATTGGTATTCAACCGTCTCGTACCTCTGAATGTTTGAAGGTTGCGCGCTCTTCAACCCTTCAGGTCCAAGCCGCTTGAATAGGGGCAGCTGTTGCACCCTAAAATTTAACCAACCGGTGCCACTTTCGGTTTATGCTTCGACGCATTTTTCGCATTCGCATTCGCATTTACATGCTGCATATAGCGCATTTCTTCAATCATGGTGATTTTTATCGGGATTACAGCCCTGCGGTCTCATTTCAGGTATCTCAGACCGGTTCGGGCAATCGGAGGTTATTTTGATAAGTCGCGCGCTTCCCGGGTGTTTTCAGCTTACGCAGTGATTTTTGAGATTCTTGGTGTCCAGGTTTACTGTTTGCTTCGATCTGGTCTCGCGCTCTCTTTTATGTTGGTTATTTGCCTTTGTTTGCATTTTTTAGAATTTAATAGCCTTTTGTAGATTTTAAATAGGCTTTATAGATTTTCTAGAATTTAAATAGATTTTCTTTTAATAGTTTTAATAGTTTTAAATCTTTTTAGAATTTATAAATTGTTTTTAAATAGATGTTAGAATAAACTTTTCTTTTTAGATATTAAATCATTTTTTAGATATTAAATATAGTTTTAATAAATAGAATATTAATAGAATTTCTTTTAAATAAATAGTATAGATTTTAGTAGAAATTTAATAGAAATAATAGAAATTATTAGAGTTTTTATTTTTATTGGTTTAGAGATTAGTGGAATTGTTAGAGAATTATTAGAGTTTTTTTCTATTGTCATTAGTCTAGTGATTAGCATAGATTAGATGTTAATTCCCTTTTAATAGAGTTTAATTAGGGTTTTAATCTTTTGGTTAGATTTTAATTAGAGTTTATCAGGTTTAATCATTAGTTAATTAGTTAATTAGGTTTTCATTTAGTCTTTAATCAGTTTTTAATTGTAGTTTAGTTTTAATCAGTATTAATTAGGATTAATGGGTCAGATTTCAGTCCAAATCCTTCATTAGCCATTCATTTTCGTTGGGCCCAGAGTTTTTTTGGAGGCCCAATCTTTCAGTCCCATTTCAGTCCAAAATTGCCATGTGTCAGCTATTTAAGGCGTCCACGCGTGTACTTCTAGAGGAGCCACCTCACATTTTCCACTCCCAGGATCTGACACTTCATTTCCCACTTTCTCCTCTCCCCTCCACGTGTGCTTCATGCACACTCTCTCTCTGAATCCCCTGCCACTTGTCTTCTCCCCAACCCTCGCCTGAGCTCCACCGGTTGCATGGCCGGCGGCCATGCAACCACCGCCACTAACTTACTCCGGCCACCCTAACTACCCTACAACCAACTCCAGCCGCCGTCAAATTCGCCGGAAACTGAAAACCTCAGCAATCTTCATCCTTTCTTTCGATCTTCATCTTCCTCCTCTGGTCAACATCATCAGATTCACCAGAACGCTCATCATCTTCATCCATCTCCAGATGCCTTCATCAAGAACTTCATGTGTTCTTCGCATATTTCCAGAAAACCTTGAAAGTTTGTACGAATCTTCATAGTTCTCCAAGCTCCGCACCAGAAAATCCATGGTAAATATCCAGATCATCAAGAAACCGCCAAGAACTTCATGTGTTCTTCAATCATTCTTCCTCCAGAAATTCAAGAACCTGCTTCAAGATCTTCGTCCAGAAACTCATTAATGTTCTCAGACAACTCCGATAATCATCCGATCATCACCAATGATCTTCTCAAATCTGCTCGCATGAAGAACATTCATCATCAAATCTCCAGATCCTTCATGACGCTCCCAGAACCTTCAAGATTTCTTCAAGAACCGCATGCAATCATCATCAGATTCATAGATCTCCAACAAGATCTCCATCGAAACTTCTTGCATGTTCATCTAACTCCAGAAAATACTCAAGATCTTCATCAAACTCCTTCAACGTCCATCCACGAATCTCCAGAAATCAACGAAACCTCCTTCAAGATCTTGGATAAACTCCAACGACAATAGCCATAGCATTTTTTCAGAAAGCTTCAACAATTATCGCGAACTGTTCTTCAAACCACCTCAAGAATCAACAGATGAAGGTTTGTCTTAGGAGATTTGGGTTTGATTGATTATACTGGTTTCGAAGTGCATGCGTTTGAACAGGGTTTGAGAGGTGATGATTGAGTGTTCGTGAGGTCAAGGAACAAGGCGGCGACGCAAGGTTGAGAGGGAGAAGGGAGATAGTTGAGGGTTAGGGTTTGCTTCAGAATGAGTGAGGAGAGGGAGAAGCTCGTTGGACTCCTCAGATTGGGGTAGTGGGCCTTGGGCCCAATGTCCAGTTCAGATTAACACCCCCCGTTCTGCATACACCCTCCGTGTCCATTCTCTATTTTTTTGCGATGGTTCTTTGCTGAACATGGGCTAAGCCCAACGTGCATGCTGGGCACACTCCCCATTTCGCTAACTGCACCCCCCTTCCCCATTTTTTGTTTGGCTGAAGTATTGGGCTGGGCCCTTAACATTTCTGTTTTGGTTTTTTTGTTGCCTCACCCCTGGGTCTGCAGTGTACCCCCTTTGTATTTTTCTTTATTTTTCTCTTATATTCATTTGTTTAGGTTTTTTATATGAAAAAAAAATATATGAAAAGATATATAGAAAAAAAAGGAAAAAAGACTTGAGAAAAGAATATTGAAAAAAAGATTTGAGAAAAGAATATAGAAAAAAAAAGAAATATGAAAAGAATAAAAGAAAAATAGTAAAAAAGAGTATAAAAATATTAGTTTGTAGATTTAACATTTTTCTTTTAGGATATAATTTTTCATAGAGTTTATTTTGCACCCTTTTAGAGGTAGTTTTAGAAGTCCACTTGTTAGGGGACTATTTTCCATTAGATTTTCCATGATAGATGGATAGGATTCGTTAGAAGTTTATTTTCCCGTATTCGATCATTGTAATTTTTTCAGAATATTAATAAAACGAGATTTGAGTTGTGGTCCCGAAAGTAGCCGAACTACAGTTGCTCTGATTTCTCGTACCAGACGAGAATATGTAGGCATAGGATGCGATATCCTAGCGAGCACACTAACAACTAACCTTTTGTTCTCTCGCTGCTGTGCGATCGAGACTTTCCCGCTGACGACTGATGTTATCCCTTTCTCTTGCCCGAGTGCATTTGAGACCAGACCGTAGCTTTAGTTCCCATAGGTTCTTGTACCTGTAAAACCAGTTTAATCTCTCACTCCTGTGTGAGAACACCTTGCTTAGCCGTAGTTAGCCTGAACTACGAAAGCTCTGATCTTCCATGCTGTGTGGAAGTACGTAGGCACAAGATGCGAAGTCTTGGCGAGCCAATTTCCCCGTAGTCCCGAACTACGTTGACTCTGACTTTCTCTCTTGAGAATACGTAGGCATAGAGTGCGACACTCTATCGAGTCAATTCCCTTCCGTTTAGATTTAGCAGCCGTAGATAGATTGTTTTGCATCCTTTAGACAAACCAAGCAAGCGTGGATCCCGTCGAGTACGACGGACGTGAGGGGTGCTAATACCTTCCCCTTGCGTAACCGACTCCCGAATCCAGGATTTGGTTGCGATGACCATTCCTTTCCCGTCTTTGCGGTAGGTTTACTTCGAGCGTTTCCTTTCCCTCCGTTGGGATAAATAACGCACGGTGGCGACTCTTCTGTTCATCCGGCGCCGATTTTCGCAGTAGTGACAAACTGGTCGAAAGGCCTGGGTAGTTTTCGGGCAAGAGAGCTGAGCTCAAGTCGCAATCATGGCCTGAGTTCTACAGCGTGAACTTTCCCTCGCGAGCTAGGCGTTCTACATTTCGTGGTACGGTGGCGATGGCGGGCTGGTCAAGGTACTGCTATCGTGTAGGAGTTTTGCTCGTTTTAGAGTAAAAACCTTCATTAATTGATTTTAGTCTGCAACACTTGTACCGGGAGCGCGCTTCTGACCAGTACATTGTGTCCGTCATTTTAACGGAGCACGCCGATTGTCATGGCCTTAACTATAATATTGTTTTAGCTTTTCGGTGTTCCATGGTCGGGCGAGTTCTTCCCCATCGAGATGTTCTAGGTAGTAGGCCCCGCTTTCCATTTTTGCTCGAACACGATAGGGTCCCTCCCAGTTTGTGGCGAGTTTGCCTTCACGAGAATCTTTGTTATTTCTCCCCAGGACAAGACTGTCTACTTGAAAGTCTCGCTGTATGACTTTGGCGTTATGCCTGATTTAAATTTTTTATTTTAATAAGACCTCGTAGAGGGATGCTCTTAATCAGACCTCTTTGACGAGGTTGAGTTCCTCCCTCAATGCCTCGATGTCTGCCTCCTTGTCCAAGGGAGCTTCAGTCTGTATGGAAGGCACGTGTATTTCGATAGGGATCACTACCTCGATCTCGTATGCTAATCGGAAGTGGATTTCCCTGGTTGTCGAGTGGAGCGTGGTTTGGTAGGCCCAGAGCATGCTATGCAGCTCCTCGACCCACTAATTTTTTTATTTCTCCAGCCTTCATTTGAGACCATGCGGGATTACCCTGTTCGTTGCTTCAGCTTGCCCGTTCGTCTGTGGGTGCTTGATGGACGTGAAGTTTTGTTTGGTGCCCAGTTTGGTGACGAATTCTTGGAAATTTTCATCTGTGAACTGTGTCCCTTTGTCGGTGACGATTTCCTAGAGAATGGCGAAGTGGGCGAGAATGTTTCGCTTGTAGAAAAGAAATATGTTTTGGGCCATTATTTTGGCTAGGAACTCTGCTTCTATCCATTTTGAAAAATAATCCACACCCACTATCAGGTATTTGTTCTAATATGATCATACGGTGAATGGTCCTAGGATGTCCATGCCACACCATGCGAAGGGCCACGGGAAGGACATTATTTTGAGCTTGTTGGGCGGTGTCAGGTGCATATCCCCGCGACGTTGGCATTTGTCACATTTTTTACATGCTCTGTCGTGTCATGTTGCATGGTCGGCCAATAATATCCTGCTCGTAGAGCTTTCCTGGCGAGGGATCTTCCTCCGAGGTGCTAGGCGTTGATTCCCTCGTAGATTTTGCGCGGGATGTAGGCGGCCATGTTTTCCTCGACGCATTTGGGGATAGGAATGGAGAAACCTCGTATGTAAAGCTTATTGTCGACCAAAACATAGGAACAAGCTCTGCGTTTGACCATGTTGGCTTCCTTTGGGTCAGACGGTAGTTCATCCTTGGCAAGATATTTGTGGACTAGGGTCATCCGACCATCGTCGTCGCCAATGACGTTTACACCAAGGGTTGTGGGAGTTCTCTCGATGCTTGGTCAAGAAAGTATCTCCTGGATGAAGGATTTGTTTCCTCCTTTCTTTTTTGTGCTTGCTAGCTTCGACAGGACATCTGCCCGGAAATTGTGTTCGCGGGGAACGTGTTTTACTTCCACAGAAGTGAACTTTGTCAGTTTTTCTTTGACCAAGTTCAAGTATTCGGATTGGTTATAATTTTTGGCTTAATACTCTCCTCGTACCTGGAGGGCAACGAGCTAGGAGTTTGTGCAGATTATGACTTCCTCGACTCCCAGGTCTTCGGCAAGGTGTAGACCCGCAAGGAAATCTTCATACTATGCCTGATTGTTGGAGGTAGGGAAAGACAGGGCGATCGAGACCTCGACAAGGATACCTTCCTCATTTTCCAAGATGACGCCTGCTCCGCTCCCTCTCGAGCTGGATGCTCCGTCAACGAAGATTGTCCACTTGTGAGCTCCACAAGTCGAGGAGGAAGGCAAGGTCATCTCCGCCATGAAGTCGGCCAGTACATGGGCTTTAAGGGCTTTTCTGCTCTCGTACTTGATGACAAACACGAACAACTCCAGTGACCATTTGAGCATTCTGCCTGCCATGTCTGGGCGGCCCAATAGTTGACTCACGGGTTGGTCTGTGTGAACCACAATGGTGTGGGCTAGAAAATAGTGCCTCAGCTTCCTCGTTGTGTTGATGAGGGCTAGGGCTATTTTTTTGATCTGTTGATATCTAAGTTATGGTCCTTGAAGCGCCTTGCTCGTGAAGTATATGGGCTTCTTCCTCTCTGGGGTTTCACGAATGAGGGTTACGCTGATAGCTTCTATTGCAATGGTGAGATAGAGATAAAGGGTCTCCCCGTTGTCCGGTCGGGAAAGAACCGGTGGTTTTGATAACACTTGCTTTATATGGAGGAGGGCCTTGTCTCACTCCTCTGTCCACTCGAAAGCTACCTCTTTGAGGAGGAGTTTGAAAAGGGGGAGCCCGTGCTAAGAAGATTTTTCCACGAAATGGGACAGTGAGGTGAGCATCCCATTCAAAGATTGGATAGATTTTTCGAACTCGACATGGGAAATTCGGAGAAGGATCTTCATTTTTTGGGGTTGGCTTTGATTCCTTGTTTTGTTAGGTAGAAATTGAGGAACTTTCCTGCCCGTACCCCGAACATGCACTTCTCCGGATTAAAGCGCATCATGTACTTCCTGGCCTGGTCGAAGACATTCCTTAGATGGAGCGTATGGTCAGATTCTTCATGGGATTTCATGATCATGCCGTCCATGTAAACCTCAAGCATATCCTTTATCTCTCCTCAAAAGACCTTGTTCATCATTCTATGGTAGGTAGCGCCAACGTTTTTCAAGTCAAAGGGCATTACGTTATAAGAATAGTGGCCCGATTTGGTCATGAAGGTTGTGTACCTTTTGTCGCTTTTGGCCATGGGTATTTGGTTGTAGCCCAAATATGCATCCATGAAAGACAATACTTTAAAACCGGAAGACTTATCAACTAATTTGTCTATGTTTGGGAGGGGATGTGCATCTTTAAGACAAACCCTATTAAGATCAGTATAGTCAACACACACTCTCTCCATTTTCCATTAGATTTTTTCACGATTACAACGTTGGACAACCAAGTAGTGTACTTGGCTTCCGAAATGAAATTTGCCTCTAGAAGGTCTTTTACAGCTTGCTCTATAACCTCCATTTTTTCATGGACACCTTGCACCTACGTTGGGTTACTGCCCTAACAGCGGGGTCGATGGTAAGCTGATGATAGGCCACCTCTGGATCCAGCCCGGGCATCTCTGAAGTGCTCCACGCAAACAGGTATGCGCTCTCTATAAGACAAGCTTTCAACTGCTTCCTCGCATGGTCGGGGAGGCTAGTTCAATCTTCACTCCCTTGTGGGAGTCATTGCCGAGGAGGACTAGCTCGAATTCTCCATCTGGGATTGGCCGCAAAGGATGGGCAGGCTCGCCGTTGCTGGTTAATGTTGACGTACTGCTCGAGTTTGTTTGAATCTCCCTCCTCTTCTTCCCCTGGTCCTTTAAGTCATCCTTGGAGAAAAGGTTGTCGAGGTCAATGGAGTCGATGCGAGGCATCGGTTTTGTATCTTCAGAGTTATAGGGCAGGGCAGGCTTGTCGGACGTCTTTGGTCGAGTGGTGATGGTGCTCAGCCCTTTTGAGGCTGTCTCGAAGCATCTTCTTGCAGCCTCTATGTCTCCATGTAGGGTGGCGATGAGCCCTTTAGAAATGTAATACTTCATCTTCAAGTGCACCGTAGAGGGAACGAATATCAATTCGGCCAGCGTTGGTCATCTGAGGATGCACTGGTAAAGGGATGAGCAATCAATTACCAGAAACTAGACCTTGATGGATCTGGCCGTCTCCGCTGCCCCAAAGGTGACAATCAGCTCCACGTATCCCCATGGCTTCGTGACTAAACTGTTGAAGCCTTGTAGATTTGAGCCTACATAGGGTATCAGGTGCGTCTCGTCCAGCTGAAGTATGGAGAGTAGTTGGGAGTACATAATATCGACCGAACTTTCCTGGTCGACCAAAATTCGTCGAACATCAAAGTTGGCCATATGCACCCTTATGAGCAGAGGAATACTATAGTTTGGGGCTCCGTCAAGGAGTTCCTCATGATAGAAGGTGATAGAAATTGAGTCTCCCCGGATCTTGTCGAGGGTAGAACTCCGGCTCGAGCTCGTACTGATGAGGTGCTCGAACTTTCTCTTTACTGACCCCTAGACACCTTGTTGAACCCTCCTCCTAATATGACCATGGCGGAGGGGAAGGTTTCCCATGGGCTATATATGGCAAAGTAAAGAGGAACATTGAGCCCATCGGGGACATAGAAATCTTCTGGTCGTGAGATGCTCATGGCAATCTGAAGGCTGACGTCATCCAAGGATGGTACTTCTTCATCAACCTTATTCGATTCTCGGGCCTCCTGTCGAGGAGCATATTTCTTCTTCGCAAACTACTTCAGGTTCCCGTCCCTGATCAACATCTCAATTGCATATTTGAGATGGATGCAGTCTTCCATCATATGCCCATGGCTCTTGTGGAACTAGCAGTATTTTGTTTTATCCGTGTTTGGCTTGGCAGGTATCTGTTTTGGGAAACAGACACCTGCCTGCTGAAACTCTGAGTTTGCGCATTTGGAGAGAATCTTCTCACGCGAGGTAGCCAGCGGCGTGTACTCGTGAAAAAGGCCAGGTGGCCCTTTGTGATCTCGGGATTCTCGGGAGTAATCATCCCTTCTTTTTTCTGCTCTCCGATGAGTTGACGAGGAGTCGTCGTGTTTTGAGGACCTAGAGCTCTCTTGGTGCCTTGAGTCCCGAGCAATGTTTTCTGTTTCTTTTTCTTCATACTAGATATATGTCTGAGCCTTGAGGAAGATGGCGTCCAGTGTTGTTGGGGTTTCGATGCCAACTGCCTTGGAAAATTCATTGCGGGGACGGAGCCCTTGTTCGAGCAAATATTTTTTTCATGTCGTCAGTCGTGGAGACCTGGACGGCTTCTTTATTGAATCTTTCGATGTATGTTCGAAGAAATTCATCTCTTCCCTGAATGATAGCCTCAAGGGAGGCTTCTATCTTTGGATGACAACGAGAGGCTGTAAAATGTCTGGAGAACATCCTCCCCAACTGCCTCAATAAAGTGATGGATTCGTAAGGGAGGCTCTTGAACAAGGACATTGCTTCCTTCCTCAGTGTTTTCGGGAACAACTTGCATTTGATGGTGCCTCTAACACCATGGTAGTCGAGTAGGGCATCAATGTTCTCAATGTGCTCGTCAGGATCGGTTGTGCCATCACATGTGCCCAGGTGTGGGGGTTCTTCATCCCCTTGGGTAATCAAGTGGCCATAATCTCCTGGAATAAAGGGCCTCGAAGCTCGTAGTCATCGTTGTAACTGCTTGACCGCAAATGAGAATGGGTATCTCTTCCAGGGTGAGAATTGCGATCTCTTTAGGGAGAAGGGGTTCGCGACCGGCCCTTAGGTCTGAGTGGAGGTGAATGTTGGTTTTCTATCATAAGATCTCTTCTTGTTCTCTTGGCCTCTGAGGAGTGATGGCTTCAGGGAGGAGTATGGTCACATTTCCTCATTGACAGGGATTCTGGCTTAGCTGGCATCTGGCGACTCCTTCTGTGTTTGGGAGAATGACTCTAAGATCTTCGGTGTTTGTGCCATGGTGGAGGAGATCTTGGACGGTGGATCTCTTCGAATGCTCTAATTCTTGCATTCTGCTGGAGGATCAAAATGTTCTTCTTGTTGGGGGCTTCTACCAAAGCTGTCATGGTCGGGTCACCGTTGGTCAGAACTGGTACAGGCTAATGGTCCTCTAAGTACTGGATCTCTATGTTGTTTGCACGATCAGGGGAGGGAGATGCAGTGACTTCATCCCTCTGCTGAGGAAGATTGTCTCCAAGAAAGGGGTTTACCTCGTCATTGTCTGTCTTGCTGACAGGGGGGTGAAGGTGTTGCGCAGATCGTTGATGTTATCATGGCTGACCATGATCGGAATATTGAAAAATTTCTTTGATCTTTAGTTTCTGGGGAAAGAAAGACGGGGAGAAAAAGTTTCTCACAGACGGCGCCACTGATCTTTTCGGTTGATCAGAACTTGAAATGGGCCAGAGACTTTGTCTACGATGCTGGAATCTAAGGATGAGGGGTGTACCTGCAAGACACTCTGATTCTAAAGTAAGAATCGGGAGATGAGAAGGCAAGTACGAATTGAGAATGTCTTAGGATGATTTTTGAATACCTGACCCTCTCAAAGGAGAGGGTTTTTATGATACCCCCAGCGCTTGGCCATTGTCCCCTATTTTTGGATCGAGATATTTGCTCGCCAAAAATAGGTAACTGCCAGAAACTAGCCATTGAGATAGACATATATGCTCGGAACTAGTTGTTGCTTTGAGCAGGGACGTGGTTGCGGGCAAGGGCGTCGTGGTCGTTTCTGGATGGTTGAACCGTGCATGACGGACAGAGATGTGACGAAGGACAACTGATCCTGGGAGTCAGATGGCCAGCTCTCCTTAGCTGAGGGGCAAAATAGAAAATTATTTCCTTTTCCCTTAACTGGCAGAGCTTAGGATATTGGGCCGTTCTATGGTGCAGAAGTGGATTGGGTCATGCCTAGCCATTGGGCCAGTCAGGAACAATATGTAATAACTCAGTAGAGGGATGTCCTAAGCGATGGTGCCACAAATATGAATCTACATTATCATAAGTTTTAAACTAGCAGAATTACAAGAAAAACGATGTGTGAAATTATAGGATGAATTGTGTACAGGGACTTTGTAAAGTATGTAAAGGTTATTATGATGAGTCACTTGTCCAATCATCCACTTAGTAGACACATCTTGAATGAGGAATTGTGTAACAAAGAGATTCTATAATTAGATGTGTTGCATAATTTAGAGATAGAGATTAGGCTAAACCTAAACTCAGGGATAAAATAAACATTGTACAAGTGAAAGGAGGGATCAAGTATAATAGTTCCAAAAAAATCAACAGTAATATATGTCCCATTGGGGAGATGAACATAAACGGGATCAATGACTTTAATATCAGAAAAACATTTGATATAGGGGCAGACATGATGAGACGTGTAACACCCCACTTCCCCGTATTAAATAAAATATAAATATCATAATAATAATCAGATTTTTCACCAAAAAGTGGGATATCACATCTCTAAATTTTATAAAAATACTTTATTCATTCTTTTCAAAATACTACAGCGGAATTTGTTTAATAAAATAAAATACATCAAATTCATGATACGTCACAGGATTACAATAAGTTTGACATAAAACAATTACAACACCCATATCCCGTGTTACGTATCAGAGCATCCTAGACTCGACGGTCACACCAATATCCAAGCTAGCTAAACACCTGGATTATCTGTACTTCCGAAGAAGCACAGACCACAACAACAACAAAGGGGTGAGAAATAATGATCAGAATATAATGGTAATGTAATACATGTAAATAAGGTAGTAAAACACACCAACACACCAATATTCACCCCCAACAACTCCATATGACGAACCTACTGTTCAAATTACAATATAACATATTATAATGCAAATATGCAACTCAACACCATGCATGCGGTACCGACTCATTGGTTCATTCAATCGAACCTGGATAGATCACTTACGCTCCTCCTGAGACATGATCTATCCCCCACCATTCTCCACAAAGGAGTACGGATGAATCACTTACGCTCCTCCTGAGACATGATTCATCCCACCAAAACACCATGATATGCACACACCAATGCATAACTAATATATTTAGGCACTCAATGTGCACACGATCCTCCTGATCATATCATCATACATCAATGCATATATGTACAGATATAACATACACCAACACCATGTAAATCAATTCACACAGTGAGCAATCTCACATTCTAACACCAAGTATGAACACATCCCAACACTCGGGGAATACACGATCCTACTGATCAGTGCACCATAATCATATACATGATACACCCATCATTCATTTTAATTAAATTAGATATTAAACGAGTTCACACTCTAACACCATATATAAACACATCTCAACACTCGGGGAATACACGATCCCACTGATCACTACCCACATATATATCAACTAATTTCCCACCAGTCATTATTACGGGAAACATGTACTATCACCAAGTACACAAGTTAGTTCCCACACTCATCATTCTTACAGTGCATCAAGGCCAAACTGTACCTATCATCTCAACTCGGATCCTCAGTCTATTCTAGTACCAATCTTGCACATTACCGTAACAACAACAACAACTGTGCAACAACCGTGTAACAAGGCATCACGCCTACAACCAATTATCCATAACAGAAACATCACATTTTGCATATATTATGGACTCACCATTTCAATCTGTTCATATCAGAGAACTACCAACAATATCGTTCCTACGGATAAGACTCTAACACATTTTCGCAGAGAACAATTAAAAACAACCTCGTCTCTACAAGCGAGAACTCAACAGCATTTTCATGTCAGAGAACAACTGACAACATCATTACTACAAATAAGAACTCAACACATTTTCATATACCTTCATACGGGTAATATAACTACAACTTATTCACATAATCCTAGGAGAATATTATAATAACATTTTCTCAACAAATGGGAAATTAGCGCGTGGCGGCGCCGATTCCCAACATTACTACATAAACTAACGACATAAACATTAATGCAGGCGTAGACAAACATTAACCCTTAATATTTCTCAACCTACGGGAACATTTTCCCTTAATATTCTCTTAATATTTCTCAACCTACGGGAACATTTACCCTTAATATTTCCTTAATACTTCTCAACCTACGGGAACATTTACCCTTAATATTTCTCCCACTTACGGGAACATTACTACGGGAACATCACTACGGGAACATTACTACGGTAACGTTACTACGGTAACGTTACTACGGGAACATCACTACGGAAACATTACTACGGGAACATTAATCTTTAACATTTCTTTCTTCAACTTACGGGAACATTACTGACACTTCAGAGTCACTCTGAATCTCACCAAGGTCCTAACCATAGTCAGTAACAACATCACAGGGAACAACTCATAATTTTCCTAAAGCTATAATCCTGATCATTACCAACACTATAGTAACAACACCAAATCTCACCAAAACTCTATTTATATTTACTATCAACACTGCAGTAACAACATATAATTTTACTAACATCACCATAATATATATACACCAAATTCACCAATACCAATCAACAATTCATCAATGTCAAGCATCAATTTATCATTAGCAACAATAATAACAAGCATGCCAATATAAAACTTCATATATCGGAATTTTCCTACGGGGTTAAGGAATCCCCTCTACCCTATACATGTATATACCATCCCAAATCAAGTTTTTCCCCCCTTACCTTGTTAATCGGTTGATCGATGAAAGAACCCTCCAAGGTTTGGCTAATTCTGATTTTCCCTTGTATCCTTCGTTCTTTGCTCCCTTTTCCGTTCCCTTTCCCGTTCTCTCCTTTCTATCGTTCTTTTTCCACTTTCTCTAACTTCTCAATGTATCGTAAAACTGCTAACCCCTCTCCTTCTCTATTTTAATTTTCTAATCCCAATAATAATAATAACTTAATAATAATAATAAAAATAATAATAATAATAATAATAGTAATAATAATCCTATTATTATCTCACCAAAATAATAATAATGTTAATAACTTTAATAAAGTAATAATAATAATAATAGTAATAATAATCCTATTATTATCTCACCAAAATAATAATAATGTTAATAACTTTAATAAATTAATAATAATAATAATAGTAATAATAATCTTATTATTATCTCACCAAAATAATAATAATGATAATAATAATAATAATAATAATAATAATAATAATAATAATAATAATAATAATAATAATACCACCAATATTACTATTAACTATTATATTATTATCTCCACACCACCAATGATCCTTATATATCAAGGATACTCACCAATCACATACCAACACACCCCACCTAAGGGCACACCAACATAAAATAATTAAATTAACACCAAAATGACTAAATAAATAAAATGGGTGTTACAACTCTCCCCCACTTTAAGTATTTTCGTCCTCGAAAATTACCTGATGGAACACTTCCGGGTACGCTTCCCGCATCCTTCATTCCAACTAACAGGTCACACTGCCTTCTGCAGCACCTCCCCAAGTTACTTTCACCAAAGATATCTCCTCCCTTCGGAGTTGTTTCTCGCTTGTCCAAACGAAATAGCAATGCCTCAACAATCAAATTATTTTCACTTGTACATCATCCACCTGGTTCAATGTACTTTCTCAACTAAGACACATGAAACATATCATGCTAATTCATAGCGACAGCGGGAAAAACGGTCTAACATGTTACTCCTCCCATGCCTCTGCTGCGCCACTCTGATACAAACCACAGAACACGGTGCGAACTTCTGAGACTTCGAAGCTCGACCAACATCAGTCACCGACGTGACTCTCCAAACATATCTTTCCTTGGATCCTCTTGATCTTTTCAGCCATCTCCACATAATTTTCAGGTCTGAGCACAACACTCTCACTCGACCCATTCCAACACAGTAGAGTCCTACACTCCCTATTTCACCAAGCCACATATAGTGCCATTCCGACACTAGGATGGTAACCGTTATTATAGGTAACTCAATCAACGGTAATTAATCATCCCACAATCCACCTCGATCCAACACCCAAGCTCTCACCAATTCTCTACAGACTCAATAGTCCTCTCTGACTGACCATCAGTTTGCGGATGGTAAGTCGAACTCAACTTCAACTTAGTACCCGAAGCTTCCTGTAAGCCCTTCCAAAATCTCAATATAAACCTCAAATTTCCATCTGACACAATATTCGTCAGTATCTCATCCAATTTTACCACTTTCTCAATATGCATCTCATATATTCTCAACACGGAATAGTTAATCCACTCCTAACAATTCAAATTAAAATTATGTCTTTACAAATTCTTTGGAAATCTCAACACCAATTTCGTGAAAATACTACCTGATTTCCACTCTGGAATATTTAACGACTGCATCAGACTCAACAGTCTCTGATGTTCACTCTTCGAATTCCTACAATTCTAACCAGCATATTCCACCTCAACCACTCCTCCCCTTATCCATGGTCTCCAAACAATCTACTCAAATTCGGTTACTTCTTCATAGCATTGGGATGGATACTCCATCTACCCCAATGTATTTCTTCACGAGTACTTCTACTCCCCTCAACAACATCTGGTACACATACCCTATCATAACATATCATGGTACTATTTCCACAAACCCGACAATCCACTCTTCGACTCTAATTTATCAATTTCAACTAATTCACTACTCAACCCAGATTTCTGACTTTCTCGATTCTTCTCAAGGATATCACTAGTCAGATCTTAATAATAAAAGCTTAACTCCATAAGAAGTCTCCTTACTCACAAAACTCATATTATGAAATTGCTCAATTAGTTCTAACTCTTTTCACCATCATCTTCGGTATATGCAAATATTTCTAACTCACTGCATCATCTACCATGTCCGCTTTACCCGAATGGTAATTCAACTCAAAGTCGTACTCTTTTCGAAGTCCCAATTATTTCCTATGCCTCATATTCGTCTTATTCAAATTAAACAAACACCTTAACCTCTTAAGATCAGCAAATATCTCCGATCTCAGTCTGAACTTTTGAAGACTCCGACTCCGGTACAATCACAATAGTAACCAACTCTAAATCACTGGTCGGATGATTTCTCTTATACACTTCAAGTTGCCTTTTGCATAATTGAAACTCGCTGAAGTTGTCTTTAGCAAATCCCCTAATTATCTCAACAAGCATCACAAACACCACAATTAGTTCTATCGGATTCGGCAGAACTTTCCTTACGGAAGTATATCACCGCTCTTTTTCTAACACCGATAACTCCAGTTCCTTATGCTCAACATAATCCTATATACTCTTCGAATACCTTAAAATATCATTTATTAACACAACCATTGCCTTATATAAATAATTAAAGAAGATTCCATGCCAAATGGACAAACAAGTTGTGAGTTATAGCGGGAACACATACCGTACCGCCCGTCCTTACCACAACATTCAAACACACTTCATCAATAAATAGATTAAATCTATGTCAATACTTCACCATCTCATAGATAATTTCGATAGCTTTCCAACGCTTCGAACCGGGCGTCATTCCGAGTTACGGTTCTTCCGTTACGACAAAAATACCACAACAACATTTTTCTGCTCAGGGCACTTCGCCAGGCGAATCTCGGCGAACATGACAGTCCCGAAATTCTATTTTCGACCGTTACCTGACTTCTGAGTGTCCAATTTCGATTCCGTAAAAAGCTGCGATCTCGGAATTCAACGTATAACCACAATTTCATACCTAGGAGGCCGTCCAACACCCTTTTAATCTTTAAATATTTTAAAACCCGGTTACTTCCAATCTCAACCGCAGATCGTGGAGCCTCCTATTACGATACCACTTCGACCTTCGACACCACAACACAATAATTCTCCTCGCGATCTCACGAACACGGAAACTCACGTCCTTCAATCAATTGATCCATCAATTCATTAACTCTTGGAAACGAACACTTATCCTTGACAGTCACCTTGTGCACTTATCTATAGTTCACCCAAAGCTTCACAAAACCTTCTGTCTGTCTAACCAACAAAATTGGTGCACCTTACGGTAACACACTCAAACAAAAGAACCTCTCCCCCAGCGGGTCTTCAAGTTGACTCTTCAACTTCTCCAATCCCAACGTAAACATACAATATGGAGTCATCAATATCAGACTCGTCCCCAAAACAAAATAAATGTGTAAGCTTTACTTCACACTCCGATAGTAAATCGCTTACTTCCTCAGGGAACCTCCGGCAATTTCAACAAATTGACAAATCCCAATTTTCTCACTTTCCTTCTCATTCGAAGGTTCCGTCAAAATAAACGTCTCAACACCGTATTACGCCAACTCCTCAAAATAATCCCTTAAGCACTTAGCTTAACTCAGGACAATTCATTGCTCACGCCACACAAGCTTGCAAGACACGTCTATCCCATCCAACACAATCCCGTCTACTATTAACAAGAGATTAAGGGTGATCAGTTCCTCAATTTGTTAATAGACAGCCGAAATCATGATGGGGTACAAACCATCTTTACCAAACTATGATAGCATTCCTCAACACATTAAGCCACCACACCGTAGCATTCCGGAGAATTACAAACTTCTCCTCCACTGGAATCATTCCTGCTTCTGCAGACAAAGTTAGGAAATAAACACGTACCGACAGTGTTTTCACACACATGCCGTATACTAGGGATTTAAACCACAACAATAGGTTAAACAACACACAGTCTCCATCCCAAAGGACAGACTCAACTCAACTCAACAACACTGGCCGGACGGACCGACCTGCTTTGATACCAATTGTAACACCCCACTTCCCCGTATTAAATAAAATATAAATATCATAATAATAATCAGATTTTTCACCAAAAAGTGGGATATCACATCTCTAAATTTTATAAAAATACTTTATTCATTCTTTTCAAAATACTACAGCGGAATTTGTTTAATAAAATAAAATACATCAAATTCATGATACGTCACAGGATTACAATAAGTTTGACATAAAACAATTACAACACCCATATCCCGTGTTACGTATCAGAGCATCCTAGACTCGACGGTCACACCAATATCCAAGCTAGCTAAACACCTGGATTATCTGTACTTCCGAAGAAGCACAGACCACAACAACAACAAAGGGGTGAGAAATAATGATCAGAATATAATGGTAATGTAATACATGTAAATAAGGTAGTAAAACACACCAATACACCAATATTCACCCCCAACAACTCCATATGACGAACCTACTGTTCAAATTACAATATAACATATTATAATGCAAATATGCAACTCAACACCATGCATGCGGTACCGACTCATTGGTTCATTCAATCGAACCTGGATAGATCACTTACGCTCCTCCTGAGACATGATCTATCCCCCACCATTCTCCACAAAGGAGTACGGATGAATCACTTACGCTCCTCCTGAGACATGATTCATCCCACCAAAACACCATGATATGCACACACCAATGCATAACTAATATATTTAGGCACTCAATGTGCACACGATCCTCCTGATCATATCATCATACATCAATGCATATATGTACAGATATAACATACACCAACACCATGTAAATCAATTCACACAGTGAGCAATCTCACATTCTAACACCAAGTATGAACACATCCCAACACTCGGGGAATACACGATCCTACTGATCAGTGCACCATAATCATATACATGATACACCCATCATTCATTTTAATTAAATTAGATATTAAACGAGTTCACACTCTAACACCATATATAAACACATCTCAACACTCGGGGAATACACGATCCCACTGATCACTACCCACATATATATCAACTAATTTCCCACCAGTCATTATTACGGGAAACATGTACTATCACCAAGTACACAAGTTAGTTCCCACACTCATCATTCTTACAGTGCATCAAGGCCAAACTGTACCTATCATCTCAACTCGGATCCTCAGTCTATTCTAGTACCAATCTTGCACATTACCGTAACAACAACAACAACTGTGCAACAACCGTGTAACAAGGCATCACGCCTACAACCAATTATCCATAACAGAAACATCACATTTTGCATATATTATGGACTCACCATTTCAATCTGTTCATATCAGAGAACTACCAACAATATCGTTCCTACGGATAAGACTCTAACACATTTTCGCAGAGAACAATTAAAAACAACCTCGTCTCTACAAGCGAGAACTCAACAGCATTTTCATGTCAGAGAACAACTGACAACATCATTACTACAAATAAGAACTCAACACATTTTCATATACCTTCATACGGGTAATATAACTACAACTTATTCACATAATCCTAGGAGAATATTATAATAACATTTTCTCAACAAATGGGAAATTAGCGCGTGGCGGCGCCGATTCCCAACATTACTACATAAACTAACGACATAAACATTAATGCAGGCGTAGACAAACATTAACCCTTAATATTTCTCAACCTACGGGAACATTTTCCCTTAATATTCTCTTAATATTTCTCAACCTACGGGAACATTTACCCTTAATATTTCCTTAATACTTCTCAACCTACGGGAACATTTACCCTTAATATTTCTCCCACTTACGGGAACATTACTACGGGAACATCACTACGGGAACATTACTACGGGAACATTACTACGGGAACATTACTACGGTAACGTTACTACGGGAACATCACTACGGGAACATTACTACGGGAACATTAATCTTTAACATTTCTTTCTTCAACTTACGGGAGCATTACTGACACTTCAGAGTCACTCTGAATCTCACCAAGGTCCTAACCATAGTCAGTAACAACATCACAGGGAACAACTCATAATTTTCCTAAAGCTATAATCCTGATCATTACCAACACTATAGTAACAACACCAAATCTCACCAAAACTCTATTTATATTTACTATCAACATTGCAGTAACAACATATAATTTTACTAACATCACCATAATATATATACACCAAATTCACCAATACCAATCAACAATTCATCAATGTCAAGCATCAATTTATCATTAGCAACAATAATAACAAGCATGCCAATATAAAACTTCATATATCGGAATTTTCCTACGGGGTTAAGGAATTCCCTCTACCCTATACATGTATATACCATCCCAAATCAAGTTTCTCCCCCCTTACCTTGTTAATCGGTTGATCGATGAAAGAACCCTCCAAGGTTTGGCCAATTCTGATTTTCCCTTGTATCCTTCGTTCTTTGCTCCCTTTTCCGTTCCCTTTCCCGTTCTCTCCTTTCTATCGTTCTTTTTCCACTTTCTCAATGTATCGTAAAACTGCTAACCCCTCTCCTTCTCTATTTTAATTTTCTAATCCCAATAATAATAATAACTTAATAATAATAATAAAAATAATAATAATAATAATAGTAATAATAATCCTATTATTATCTCACCAAAATAATAATAATGTTAATAACTTTAATAAAGTAATAATAATAATAATAGTAATAATAATCCTATTATTATCTCACCAAAATAATAATAATGTTAATAACTTTAATAAATTAATAATAATAATAATAGTAATAATAATCTTATTATTATCTCACCAAAATAATAATAATGATAATAATAATAATAATAATAATAATAATAATAATAATAATAATAATAATAATAATAATAATAATAATAATAATAATAATACCACCAATATTACTATTAACTATTATATTATTATCTCCACACCACCAATGATCCTTATATATCAAGGATACTCACCAATCACATACCAACACACCCCACCTAAGGGCACACCAACATAAAATAATTAAATTAACACCAAAATGACTAAATAAATAAAATGGGTGTTACAAGACGCCCCTGAATCAAGGATCCACATATAGGGTATTTAAGAGTCAGTACATGTTTTAATACTTGAGATTATATGGTTGTCAGGATTGGTAACCTTGTCAGTCTTGGAATGTTGGTGATCCTTCCATGATTGTTGGATGAGATGTAGTAACTGTTTGTAATCCTCCTTACAAATGACACCTTTTTTTGTCTTAATTATATGTGGTCTTGGACTTCGAAGAAGACATGGGATTCTTGTTCTTGTATCCAGGTGGAAACCCATGTTTGAAGTAACAGGTTTCCACTGTATGATTTGTTTTGCTGCAATTGGTGCATAGCATTGGTGTCTTTAAGTTGCCTTTACCTTTGCCCCGAGTGTTATTGTTATTGTTTATGTTGTTGGCATAAAGAATGGTAGAGTTGGGTGCGGAAGTAGGTGGAACAACCACCTGTTATTGAGAAATGAGCGAATAGACGCGACTGATGTTGCGAAGCGGATCAAGAAGCAAGATTTACGTCCGAATGTTATGATAACTATCATTCAAACTCTTCAAAAAACATGAAACATACTCCATATGCTTGTAATTACGAGCGGCGTTGGCCAAATCTAAGGTGCAGGGTGTTGGCATGAACAAGAAAGAGTTAGGCACAAATCTTCTAATTTATCCCAGAGGATCTTGTGATCATTAAAGTGTGTGAATAAAGATTTGTCACCTTGTTGAATGGGATGCAAATCGCGAAGAATATTTGAGAGTCGAAAATGATTACCTTTGGTGAAGCGTTCTCGAAGATATTCCCAAAGATGGAAAGCTAAATTGAAGCAAATGGTACTTTGTGCGATGTGAGGTGAAAGAGTACGACTGGTCCAAGAAAGTACCATTTATTCACACGATCCCATACCTCGTAATTTGGATCAAGGAAGGTTAGTTTGGGAGATTGCCATTGACGAAAGAGATTTTGTTCTTCGATGTCAAGGCACGACACATAGAGTTACTTCACTTGTGATAACTATTGTCATCGAAGGGTGGAGTGTAACACCCCTTTTCTACCCCACAAATATAATGGCATATCAATTATATTTATCAGAGTAAAATATTGAATGCAATAAAATCATCTCAAAAGGGCGCACATTTCTCAATAATTCAAATATAATCAATGCTCCGTAAACAACGAGTTTTCCCAAAATTATTCAATATATTACTCAAATGGCAGCGGAACTCAAAAAGGAAAATCCAAAGTTTTCCTTGCACAACAACATAATCAAAAATAACAAAAATCAATAAAACATGGTTTAACTCAAAGACCCCGACCCGATGTTACACTATCAGAGCAGCACCCTCTAAGTCAACCACAATGGCCAACGACCCAAAAACTTCAAAAAGTCCTCGACAGCATCCACAGCTAAACCTGGTCATCTGCACGTTACCCATGTGGAGGCAACATTCAAACAGGCAGGGTGAGTAAAACGATTCATAATAATCAATATATAAAATGACGTCATTTTCATATCTAACATCATCAGAATCATCAAGGAACATCAAAGGCCACATACATTATAAATTACACCAAATTGTCACATAAATGCAAATGCAATAAGACTCATGCATGTGGTATCAATCAACAAAATTCGATGGACACTAGGCCATCAACCCTCCATAGATCCACAACAGTAGGATCGATTCTACACAAGAACCGGAGCACAACAAAATACCTCACATCCATACAATGGGACTGAAGCCACAAGAATCAAGGTCCTAGACCGAAGTCTGGAATGCATATGAATGCATGATGCACACGTCAATATCATCCTCATAATAATCTCATTAGGTGCATCATCATTCATCGAAATAATCATAAGAATCACGTCATCACAGAATCATCAAAACCTTATGGAATCAACATTACAAATCATCACAGTCCCTCATGGGGATTCATCATGCAATCATGTATTAATCTCATAAGAATCACAATTATACTCATGGGTACTCATCATACGGTCATGTATTAATCACATAGGAATCATAGCTATACTCATAGTAATTCATCATACATTCATTTAATCATATAGGAATCACAATTATACTCATGGTAACTCATCGAGAGAATCACAACATCAAACATCAAGACATCACTAAACCAGAACATAATTCATGAAACTCTACTACGTTCGCTAGCAAGTTCGCAGTGCGAAACATTTTTTACTGTGATAACTCGCAATTACAGCAAATTGTTGTTACGCACCAGCACCAAAAACCTCTACGATTTCCTTCCCCAATGCTCAAAAAACATCCCTAAATCATTCCTAAGGTATTACGGCGATAAAGGCATAAAATCTACGACTTATTAGGCCAATCCTGTATCATATTTACGCCTCCAATTCCCATAGTTTCTTACAAATACCCCACAATCATTAAAGTTTTCACAATTAATTACCCTATACGGTTAAAACCTTAACAACAGATTTTGGCCATGAAGGCCTAATTTCCCTTATCTCAAATCAGCCTCAAACCTATCAGACCATCAGTTCAAATCCCTCAAACTCATTGAACTCACCATCAGAAAGGCAACAACAATTCAATACTCAAAAATCCCTAAACCCTTAAATCGACTTTAAACACATTGAATTACATATTAAAAACATTGAAGATAATACTCTCAATACCTTAATTGCCGACTCTAAGCCTTTCTCCTTGATTCTTGGAAACCTTACGAAGCTTTTGCCTCAATCCTCTTCCTCAGAGCTCTGGCCTCTATTTCTTCCTTTTTCACGGTCTAACAAGAATGAATCATAATTCCCTCAAAATTCCTTTTTGTTAAACCTAACTTTGGGCCTTAAAATGGGCTTTCCAATTTCACCCTCACCAACTCCTCCTCAAATGTCCATTTTACCCTTAATTCACTTATATTTATTTAAATTAATAATAATACCAATATATTCATATTATATACTATTATTTAAATAAATAACCCAAAATCCATAATTCTCAATACTTCATACCAACCACCGTAAATCACCAAAAATATGAATATTCCTATTTAAATAAATTAAATAAATATTCTAATAAATTTGGGGTGTTACAACTCTTCCCCACTTAAAAGAATTTTCGCCCTCAAATATTACCTCAACGAAATAGAGTCGGATACGACTCCCTCATCTGATCCTCACGCTCCCAAGTCATTCTCCCTCCAGCTGGTCCTCCCCAAACTACCTTTACCAAGAAAATCTATTTACCTCGTAGTTGTTTCACTTCTCGTTCATCAATCCGAACTGGTAATGTCTCAACAGTCAAATCATCTCACTTGTACATCATACATCTGAATCACATGTGACGGATCTGGAATGTACTTCCTCAACTGAGACACATGGAACACATCATGCAAATTCGCAAGCGACGGCGGTAAAGCAATCTGATATGCTACTTCTCCCACCCTCTGCAAAATCTGATACGAACCAACAAAATGCGGTGTGAGCTTTCGAGACTTCAAGGCTCGGCCAACACCAGTTACCGACGTAACTCTCAAAAACACGTGATCTCCCTCTCAAAACTCGAGTGCTTTCCTCCTCTTGTCATGGTAACTCTTCTGACGACTTTGCGAAACTTTCATCTTTTCTTGGATTCTCTTGATCTTTTTAGTCGTTTGGTGAACAATCTCAGGTCTGAGCATAACACTCCCGCCTGACTTATACCAACACAAAAGAGTCCTACATCTCCTACCATACAATGCCCCATACGGTGTCATTCCGATACTAGAATGATAACTGTTAATGTAGGTAAACTCAATCAACGGCAAATGACTATCCCACGATCCACCTTGATCCAACACATAAGCTCTCAGCAAATCCTCTAAAGACTGGATAGTTCTCTCTATCTGTCCATCCGTCTGCGGATGATAGGCAGAACTCAATCTCAACATGGTACCCAAAGCGTCTTGCAAACTCTTCCAGAATCTTGATGTAAATCTCGGATCTCCATCTGACATAATACTCGACAGTATCCCATGCAACTTCATAATTTCCTCAATATACATCTCAGCTAGCTTCAGCATAGAATGATTAATCCTCATGGGTAAGAAATGAGTTGATTTAGTCAATCTACCCACAATCACCTAACTAGAATCATTCTCCCTCACAGTCTTCGGTAAAACAGACACAAAATCCATAGAAATACTATCCCATTTCTAGTCTGGAATATTCAACGGTTGCATCAGAACCAACGATCTTTGATGTTCAATCTTCGACTTCTGGCAAGTCTAACCAGCACACACAAACTCAGCCACTTCTTTCTTCATCCCTGGCCATCAAAATAATTTCCTCAAATCTTGGTACCTCTTCGTAGCACCAGGATGGATACTCAATCTACTTCGATGTCCTTCCTCAAGAATACTCTTTTTCAACTCAACAATATTTGAAACAAAAACGCTATCACGATATCTCATGATACCATTTTCATTAATCCGAAAATCAGATCTTCGACTTTGATTCATCAAATTCAACCGATCTACCAACTCAAATCAGATTTTTGACCTTCTTGAATCTCATCAAGAATACCACTAGTAAGATTCAACATACCAAGCTTAACTCCATAAGAAGTCTCTTCACAAACCAAACTCATATCACGAAATTGCTCAATCATTTCTAACTCTTTTACCATCACCATCGGTATATGCGAAGATTTCCTACTCAACGCATCAGCTATCACGCTTGCTTTATCCAAATGGTAATTCAAACCAAAACCATAATCCTTCAGAAGTCCCAATCATATCCTTTGCCTCTCATTCAATTCTTTCTGATCAAAGAAATACTTTAAACTCTTATGATCACTAAACATCTCAAATCTCAAACTAAACAATTAATGCCTTCAAAGGTTTAACACAAACACAACAACAACCAACTCTAAATCTTGCGTTAGATAATTCCTCTCACTCACTTTAAGTTGCCTTGAAGCATAAGCTAAAACTTGTTGATATGTATTAACACACCTCCCCATCCCATCAATGAAGCATCACAATATACAATAATGGTTCTGCTGGATTCAGCAAAATCAAAACATGAGCTGATTTCAGCCTTCTCAAAAGCTCTTGAAACTTTCTTCACATTTTGCATCTAAAACAAAAGCTTGAGCCTTCCTAGTCCACTGCGTCAATGGCAAAGATAACTTGAAAAATCCTTCAATGAATTTCGATAATAATCTGCCAACCCAAGAAAACTTCTAATCTCAAAAACAGATTTTGGAGCTTCCCATTGCGACACAACTTCAACCTTCGACATATCAACCGCAATAACTCTACTCGAGATCACATGACCAAGGAAACTCACTTCCTTCAACCAAAACTCACACTTTGACATTTTTGCATACACCTGCTTCTCTTTCAACGCTGATAACACAATTTTCAGATGCTCAACATGATCCTCTTTACTCTTCGAATATATCAAAATATCATCAATGAACACAACCACAAACTTGTCCAAATAAGGATGGAAAATCCTATTCATATAATCCATAATACACATGATGCATTAGTCACACCAAATGGCATCACGAAATACTCATAATGTCCACGCCTTGTTTTAAAAGCAGTCTTCTGAATATCTTCAGCCTTCACACGAATCTGATGATACCCAGATCTCAAATCTATCTTACTGAACACACTTGAAACAGCCAACTGATCCATCAAATCATTAATCCTTGGAAGTGAATACTTATTCTTGATAGTCACCTTGTTCAGTTGTCTAAATCCACACACAACCTCACAGAACCTTCTTTCTTCTTAACTAACAAAATTGGTGCACCCCACGCTGACACACTCGGACAAATGAATCTCTTCTCAAGCAAATCTTCAGTTTGACTCTTCAACTTCTTCGATTCCGATGTGGACATATGATATGGAGCCATCGATACCGGACTAGTTCTAGGAACTAACTCCATCGTAAACTCTACTTCACATTCTGACGGTAAATCACTTATCTCATCAAGAAAAACTTCTGGATAATCACAAATAATTGGGAAACCACCAACTTCCCCAATTTCATTAACACTCAAAGTTTTCATCAAAATAAACATCTCAGTACCATCCTGCACCGACTCATCAAAAAAATATGTAAGCATTTAGCTTAACTCAAAACAATTCATTGCATACACCATCTAAGCTTGCAAGACACATCTATTCCATCCAACATGATCCCATCTACTATCAACAAGAGATTAAGGGTGATCAGTTCCTCAATTTGTCAATAGACAGTCGAAAATCATGATGGGAGCATAAACCATCTTTACCAAACGATAAGAGCGTTCATCGACACACTGAGCCACCACTCCACACCTGAAGCATCCTGGAGAAGCACAAGCTTCTCCCCCACTTGTTTCATTCCCACTTTTGTAGACAAAGGTTAAAAAACAAACATGTACCGACAGTGCTTTCACACACATGTCACATACTAGAGAACAAACAACACTAGACAACTTGGCCGAACGGACCGACCTGCTCTGATGCCACTACTGTAACACCCTTTTCTACCCCACAAATATAATGGTAAATCAATCATATTTATCAGAGTAAAATATTGAATGCAATAAAATCATCTCAAAAGGGCGCACATTTCTCAATAATTCAAATATAGTCAATGCTCCGTAAACAATGGGTTTTCCCAAAATTACTCAAATGGCAGCGAAACTCAAAAAGGCAAATCCAAAGTTTTCCTTGCACGACAACATAATAAAAAATAACAAAAATCAATAAAACATGGTTTAACTCAAAGACCCCAACCCGATGTTACACTATCAGAGCAACACCCTCTAAGTCAACCACAATGGCCAACGACCTAAAAACTTCAAAAAGTCCTCGACGACATCCACGGCTAAACCTGGTCATCTGCACGTTACCCACGTGGAGGCAACATTCAAACAGGCAGGGTGAGTAAAACAATTTATAATAATCAATATAAGAATCAATATATAAAATAGCGTCATTTTCATATCTAACATCATCAGAATCATCAAGGAACATCAAAGGCCACATCATTATAAATTACACCAAATTGTCACATAAATGCAAATGCAACAAGACTCATGCATATGGTACCAATCAACAAAATTTGGTGGACATTGGGCCATCAACCCTTTATAGATCCACAATAGTAGGATCAATTCTACACAAGAACCGAAGCACAATAAAATACCTCACATCCGCACAATGGGACTAAAGCCACAAGAATCAAGGTCCTAGACCGAAGTCCGGGATGCATATAAATGCATGATACACACGTCAATATCATCCTCATAATAATATCATTATGTGCATCATCATTCATCAAAATAATCATAAGAATCACGTCATCATAGAATCATCAAAACCTCATAGAATCAACATCACAAATCATCACAGTCCCTCATGAGGATTCATCATGCAATCATGTATTAATCTCATAAGAATCACAATTATACTCATGGGTACTCATTATATGGTCATGTATTAATCACATAGGAATCACAACTATACTCATAGTAATTCATCATACATTCATTTAATCACATATGAATCACAATTATACTCATGGTAACTCATCAGGAGAATCACAGTATCAAACGTCAAGACATCACTTAACCAGAATATAATTCGCGAAACTCTACTACATTCACTAGCAAGTTCGCAGTGCGAGTCTGGGGCGAATGTTCGCCGTGCGAAGCATTCTTCGCTGTGCGAACTCGCAATTGCAGCAAATCGCTATTACGTACCAGCACCAAAACCAGCCCAAAAACCTCTACGATTTCCTTCCCCAACGCCCTAAAAACATCCATAAATCATTCCTAAGGTATTACGGCGATAAAGGCACAAAATTTACGCCTTATTAGGAAAATACCATATCATATTTACGCCTCTAATTCCCATAATTTCTTACAAATACCCCACAGTCATTAAAGTTCTCACAATCAATTACCCTATATGGTTAAAACCTCAACAACAGATTTTAGCCACAAAAGCCTAATTTCCCTTATCTCAAATCAGCCTCAAACCTATCAGACCATCAGTTCAAATCCCTCAAACTCATTGAACTCCCCATCAGAAAGGCAACAATAATTCAATACTCAAAAATCCCTAAACCCTTAAATCGGCTTTAAACACATTGAATCACATATTGAAAACAATGAAGACAATACTCCCCATATCTTAATTGCCGACTCTAAGCCTTTCTCCTTGATTCTTGGAAACCTTGCGAAGTTTTTGCCTCAACCTCTTCCTCAGATCTCTGACATCTATTTCTTCCCTTTTCACGGTCTTACAATAATGAATCCTAATTCCCCAAAATTCCTTTTTGTTAAACCTAACTTTGGGCCTTAAAATGGGCTTTCTAATTTCACCCTCACTAACTCCTCCTCAAATGTCCATTTTCCCCTTAATTCACTTATATTTATTTAAATTAATAATAATACCAATATATTCTTATTATATACTATTATTTAAATAAATAACTCAAAATCCATAATTCTCAATACTTCATACCAACCACCGTAAATCACCAAAAATACGAATATTTCTATTTAAATAAATTAAATAAATATTCCAATAAATTTGGGGTGTTACATGGAGCAACAGGGGTAGCGCCGGAGTTCTCACCAGGATGAAGGTAAAATGGGTTTCTAGGTTTCAAGACTGGATTTGTAGGATTGTTCTTGAAGTTTTTGATGTGATCTTTTGTAGGGCTTTCTTTAGCGGTGGATTTGTCGTCTGATTCATCGTCAAAAGCCATGGAAAAAGGAATGAAAGGGATGAATGCAGGGTAGTGCGAGGGCGATGAAAACGAGAAAAGATGATTGGAAGGGTTTAGTCTACTGATACCATATTACAAGAGAGGGAAGATGGAAATGTAATGAGCCATAGCACTGTCATACTCTCATTTTCACCCTAACCCTTTTGCATCATACATGCATCATATCATCTCATTTGATCATCGATTCCCAAGAGTTTTAGGTCATAGGTTTAAGCTTGGAGAATTAGGGCTTCTCTTGGTAGCCTTCCCAAAGTTTCACTGTTTGTTTGATGTCCACTAGTTGTTATGTCTTGTTTGTGGCCTTTGCAAATTAAGGTTTTTGTAACTCAACTTGCGCTCTAACCTTTGTGCACCCACAATACAAAGTTTAGTGCTTTTGTCCTCCCTTTGTGCGTAAGAAAAGTGGATTAAGTTGCCTTTGGTTTCAATCCAAGTCCAATGAAAGTCACATGATCATCATTTATCAAGTTAAGTTTATTTTAGTTTGAGATGAATTCATTTTATCAAAGAAGATTCATTTGTTGGTCTTGGTTTCGTTAGTGCTCAAGTGGTAGGAAACATGGAAACTATATCCTTCCATGGTCAATTTCTTCATAAGATCGTTTGAGGTTAACTCATGTACATTTGGTTTTGATAAAGATTGAGTTTGTGCTAACAAAGTTTCAAGGTTGCCTTACTTGGATTTTTTTTTGATCCAATTAAAGTCTAAAATTGCCATTCATTTACAAATTCAAAAAGGATTCAAAAGAAACATGGTGCATGGTTGTTTTGCTCCATTTTTGGCCAAGTTTGCGAAGCTACTATGCTAACTTTGTTTCTTCATAAACATTGGCCATAAAAAGGACAAGTAGGCAAGTTTTGTTCAAAAGTTCAAGAAAGGAATAAAATGACATATAATTTTGATTTCATCATTAAACGATTTTCATTAAAATAAGATGGACAAGGATTTTTGTGACAACATTGCATTGGAATAATTATGGTTTACAAATGAAGGTACACAAGTTTGTTACAATTTCAATATCTTCCGTTTACAAGTCCTAGAACTACAAGTCGTGGCCTAATTTAAAAAGTTGTCAAAATTCCATCTTTGTTTCCTTTGGCAACTCCAACTTCAAGCATTCAAAGTCTATCATCTTCAAGTTATCATCACCTCCATGCCATGAACATCAAGACCTATCACATAAGAAAAGAGAAATTAAATTTCAATTCAATTTTTTTGCATCACCCAATTTTTAAGATATATAAAATTCAGCATTTTAAAATTCAGTGTTGCATCATAACAAAATTCTGCATTCACATACAATAAAATTTTGCATTCACATATAATAAAATTCAGTATTGCATCATAACAAAATTCTACATTCACATACAATAAAATTTTGCATTCAGCATTGCATCATAACAAAATTCTGCATTCACATACAATAAAATTCAGCATAGCATCACATGTTTACATAACAAAATTCAGCATTTACATAATAAAATTCAGCATACAATAAAGCTCATACCTGTAGTTTGTTTCGAAGCAGCTCCTGCTGTGTTATTATTGTTTCCCAGACTTTTACTTTTCTTCACCTCTATTTCCAAAAAAAAAATTATTCGTAGATGTAGTTTGATCTTTGATTTGCTGGCCATTTTCGACTTCTGCTCTATCATCTTTGAATCGTTTCACTACCGCCATAAGTTTTGCTGTTGTACATTCATGTTTATTGTTTTGGCCGTGAGATTAAGAGAATGATTCCGAGAGTGAGAGGTCGTAATATAAAGGAAGCTTGAACGATAGAGCAAATTCGTCCATGTTAAGAGAGTTTATTGAGATACGAGAGAATCTTTTTGGTTTTAGAGAGAGCAATTTTCCGGAAACGCAATTGGGAAACTCGCGTGAGAAGATAGCGATGAGTTAAGTGAGAGTCGGCTTGAATGGAGGGAGAACAATGCGATTGAGAAGACGAAAGCGATACAAAGGGAACGTTGGAATCGTTCCGTTTAATCGAGTCTCTTTTGAACGAATTTCTTTTGGTTGATTTTATCGTGTTTCTGAACTTGTTTTGTGTAATAACGGTCTTTCTATAAGCTGTAGAGTTTCTTTTTCTCACTAACATTCAACTGAGTCAAAGAACTCGCTCCAGCTCCATAGGTAACCCGCACCCCAGTGTGGCCCGTGACCTTTTTTCTTTTACTAGTGTGTATATATATAAAAAAATAAGAAGATAATTTCATTGTAATTTAGAATTAATTTAGGATTTATATTTTAGTTAGTAATTTTAAATTTTAGAATTAATTTAGGATTAATATATTAGTTAGTAATTTTAGGATTAAAATTAATTTAGGATTTCATATTTTAGTTAGTTTTTTAAGATTAGAATTAATTTAGAATTGTATATTTAGTTAGCTTTTAAGATTAGAATTAATTTAAAATATTGTATTTTAATAAGTTTTTTAAGATTAGAATTAATTTAGAATATTGTATTTTAATTATTTTTTAAGATTAGAATTAATTTAGAATTGTATATTTAGTTAGTTTTTAAGATTAGAATTAATTTAGAATTGTATATTTAGTTAGTTTTTTAAGATTAAAATTTAATTTAGAATATGTATTTTATTTAGTTTTTATGATTAGATTTAATTTAGAATATTTGTCTTAGTTAGTAATTTTTAGGATTAAAATTAATCTAGGATTTTATATTTTTATTAGTAATTTTAGAATTAGTTTATATATTTTTAGAATTAGATTAATATTTTAGATTTTATTTATCATTTTTAGAATTAGTTTACAATTTTTAGAATTAGTTTACTATTTTAGATTTAGATCAATTTTTAGAATTAGTTTACTATTTTAGATTTTAATTAACTATATTTAGAATTAGATTTATATTTTTAGAATTAGTTTACATATTTTAAAATTAATTTACAATTTTTAGAATTAATTTACTATTTTAGGTTTAAATCAATTTTTTGAATTAGTTTACTATTTTAGATTTTAATAAACTATTTTTAGAATTAGATTTATATTTTAGAATTAGTTTACATATTTTAGAATTAGTTTACTATTTTAGATTTAGATCAATTTTTAGAATTATTTTATAATTTTTAAAATTAGTTTACCAGTTAACCGTAGGCCGAATTACGGTTGCTCTAATTCTTCACTTCTTTTGAAGTGAAGATACGTAGGCACAAGGACCCTAATCCTTGTCGAGCACTCGAGCACTCTTCCCGCTCTGATTCTTCACTTCTTTTGAAGTGAAGATACGTAGGCACAAGGACCCTAATCCTTGTCGAGCACTCTTCCAGTCTTTTATCCGTAATACGTCGACTCTGACTTTCTCGTACCCGTTAAGAATACGTAGGCATAGGACCGCAAGGTCCTGCCGAGTCTATTTTCCTTATTTCCAACCTTTCTCTCTCCCTTTAGAACACTCTTAGAAAGCAATAGCAAATCGAGGGGTGCTAATACATTCTCTTTGCATAACCAGCTTCCGAACCCTTTCTCTTGGTTACGAGACCATCTTATTCGTTTTCCATTGGAGTTTTCACGATGTTTTCCCTTCCCGTTATGGAATAAATAAAGTTCGATGGCGACTCTTTTGTCTTTCTATTTTCGCCTCCCAGTTGTTGCATTTTCGAGTAGCGACAAATGCCAAAATTGAAATGGGATGAAATGGTACAAACTTAAGTTTTATTGGATTGATTAAAAACAGATGGAATGGAACGGAACCGGGTGTAATGCATTTCATCTCATTCCATCATTTTTTGTACCATTCGATTTGGACGGAATGACAAAATATTTATATTTTGCCATGAAATACCTAAACAATGGAACAACATCTTTATTCTATTACGCTCAGTTTATTTTACAACACTCAAACATAACCTAAGTCCAATATCAGATCACAAAGTCCAAAAGAAAAAATAAACGACTAAGTATCTAATAGGAAGTTGTGAAGAGAGAAATAAATACAATAGAGGATAAGAAGAGAGAAAAATATGAAAAAAAAATAAAGGTATTGATTGATTTGAGAGAAAGAGAAAAGAAATAACATTTTCAGTTAATTAATTTAATTACAATTTAATTAATTAATTAATTATATCTTTTTATAAAAACAATAATTATTTCCGCTACTTATTTTTAAGGGAATGTATTGATTTTTTTATTTATAAATGAACCAACATATAATAAACTTATATTTAATATATTTTATTTAATATTTAACAAACTTAATTTATCTTTTTAAAAATACAAATGTATTTAATTTATTATTAATTAACGTAATAAATTAATAACTAATAATTAAATAATTTAATTTAGTAATTTATACTATTTTAAATTGTAAAGAAATATAAAAATTGTGCAATGTACTAAGCTTTACTCTGTCTTCTTTTTTTTCTCTCTGTCAATAAAAAAAATTAACAATCTCTTCAATTTCTCTCTCACATCTATCTCACTTCCCTAATTCTACTCTCCTAATCACATCCTAAATTTAAATTTTCTAGATCATTTCCATTTTTGTGAACTTAAAGAGATATTTGTCATTATCTCTTTTAAATATGCTATTCATTAGTGAATAATATTTAATATTTTTAATTGTTTTTAATTAGATAGACAAGTCAATTAAGAACTCTTAACGCAAATTATATTTTATTTATTCCTTTTTTCGAAACCTTTTTATGAGGGTAGATTCATGGCACGAGGGTAGATGCTCATACCACGAGGTACACTTCTTTATACAATATCATCTATCGAAGTTTGAATAGTTTTGAAGTTTGATTAATTTAAAACAGAGTATTCATTTTTTAAGACAATTTGTTGTCTAGTGCTAAACAGTGTAATGGCCACCAATTTTATTATTTTTGGTAAATTCTTTTGATATTGATGAGACTAAATTAGAAATAGATGTAAATTATTTTAAAATTTTAATTTATTTTAGGTAAAATACTTTTTTTAAGATTTCCTAAGATTGATCTTTTAATTTTTTTAATTTTAAATTAATTTTTTAATTTTTAAAACGTGTCATGTTAATTATTTTTAACTAATAACAAATTTAACGATTTTTGTTATTAACGATTTTTTGTTGTTAATAAAGCAAAGAAAAAAACATAATACGTTTTAAAAATTAAAGAATCAATATAATATAAAATAAAATTAAAAAATTAACCTAAACCTTAGAATACAATAAAAAAACAAAAAAAAACACTTTATCATTATTTTAAAATTAAAAATTAAAAAATCATGTGATTCGATACGATGTAAATTATTTTAAAATTAAAAAATAATATAACATTAAGATCGATTGAAAGTATAGATTTTTTACTAAAGTCAACGGTATCAAAGTATTTATCTAATATTTCTTTTATTCATATTTGATCGGTGAGAATAATGGTTTAAAAATTAATCGAACTTATCGGTCGAGTTGGTTAAATAAGTAATCAAATAAATTATTAAACTAGTGAGACTCAGTAAAAATTAATCAATATTGGTATAAAAAAAAATTAAAAATAGGTGATTTTAAAAAAATCAATGAATTAAATACTTTTTTTCCAAATAAAACAACGTCACTTTAATAATTCTTTTAGAAAAAAAAATTCAAATATAAGTAAATTTGGTTCAAAACTTATTTAAAATAATTTAAACTTCTTGAAATTAAATCTATCAGACTCTTCTATTATTTTGTTATTTAGTTTATATTGTAATTATTATTATTTTTAATTTATTGAATTTGTATTTTATACTATTTTATTAAATGTGATAATTATATTTAAAATTTAAAAGTAAAGATTAAATTTATAAAATTATATTATGATTTTCTAAAATTTTTAAAAATTTCTAGATGTTATAATTTTTTTAAACACATTTACTCTATTCAATTGATTTAATATCTTTAATATGTTTCATTATAAAGAGTAATTTATTCAATTCAATTATCCAATTTAATTCAGTTTAACCATCCAATTTAATCAATTTTAATTATTAAAACTTTCACCACCTCTTCGATACCGGTTCGGTTTTAAAGCGAGTGATGGACACAAATTGGCTCTATTTAACCCCCATCTTCTTTTTTCACTTCTCACTGAAATAACATTTTCTTATAAACACTGTGTTACATTTTTCACTTTCTCGCAAACCAATCACTACAAAATGTCGAACTTGAAAGGTGAAATCAACGTTGAAAAGCCACTGCATGTTGCTGTTTTAACCTTCCCATTTGGCACACACGCAGCTCCACTTCTTAGCCTTGTGACAAAAATTGCAGAAGAAGCTCCCAATGTCACATTTTCATTCTTCAGCACAAAGAAATCTAACGCCACCCTATTTTCTAGTTCAAACGAGTTTCTTCCTCCTAACATAAAACACTATGATGTTCACGATGGGTTGCCGGAAGGTTACGTGCCTTCCGGGCATCCGGCTGAACCGGTTTTTCTCTTCATTAAGGCAATGCCGGAAAATTTTAAGAGTGGTATAGGTGAAGCTGTGAAGGAGACAGGGAAGAAGATCACTTGTTTGGTTACTGATGCTTTTTATTGGTTTGGTGCTGATCTTGCTGATGAGATGAATACCAAATGGGTTCCATTTTGGACTGCAGGACCTCACGCTCTTCTCACCCATTTCTACACAGATCTTATCAGAGAAAAATTAGGATACATCAAAGGTATCAATTATTTGTTTTATAATCTACAATTTATAAGAACTTGATTTGATTTTTTCTTGTTTGGTAGCAGATGATGTCAAAATTGCCAGTTTTCTACCTGGTTTTCCTGAGTTAGAGGCTTCTGATTTGCCTGAAGGGATAATAGATGATATTCATGGACCATTCTCAACACTGATACACAAAGCGGGACTAGAGTTACCTCGAGCAACCGCAGTTACTTTAAACTCATTTTCTTCGATACAGCCTATTGTTGAGAATGAGTTGAATTCCAAGTTCAAATTGTTGCTGAATGTTGGTCCATTCATCTTGACAACACCGCAACTTACGATTTCCGATGAACATGGTTGTTTATCATGGTTGAACAAACACGAGAAAAACTCAGTAGTGTATATAAGCTTTGGAAGTTCGATAATACCTCCGCCTCATGAGCTAGCTGCATTGGCGGAGTCTTTAGAAGAATGTGGATTTCCGTTTCTTTGGGCCTTTAGGGGTAATCCAGAGGAACAATTTCCGAAGGGGTTTGTAGAAAGGACAAGGACAAGAGGAAAAATTGTTGCATGGGCTCCTCAAGTGGAAATCCTTAAACATTCATCGGTTGGTGTTTGTTTGACGCATTCTGGTTGGAATACAGTTTTGGATTGTATTGTGGGTTGTGTACCGATGATTAGTAAACCATTTTTTGGAGATCAGAAGATGAATGGGAGAATGATAGAGAGTGTTTGGGAGATTGGTGTGACAGTTGATAATGGAGTTTTGACTAAAGAATCGGTTTTGAAAGCTTTGGAAGTAACCATGTCAAGTGAAAGAGGGAGGTTTATGCGGCAGAAGATTGTGAAACTTAAAGAGTATGCATTGGAAGCTGTTGGAGAAAATGGTACCTCTACAAAGAATCTCAAGACTTTGATACAAATTGTCACTAGTTAAAGTTTTTTAAACATTATTTAGGATTGTTCAATGGTACGAAATTGTCACATGTTCACTAAATGCATTTGTATCACCTATGAAACTATTAGTCTTTTGAATAAACCATTTTGAACATGAACAAAATTTGTAATTCCTACACATCTAGTGTTATATTTGTAAAGAATTTCGCTAGGACGAGGACCATAAATTGCTCTTAGGAGAGGTGTCGATCACATGTCTCGCTAATTGAGGTATCACCTCACCCTAGGGTTTTCAATTGCCCAGCCATGAAAAACGTTGGATAAGACGTTTCTTGGACAGAGAGAAGTTGGGGCCATTAATTGACCCACATCCTCCTTGAAAATAGGGATTCAACTATCCATCATTAAATAGGTGAGCGATGATCTATTTCAAAGAAACCTTAATCCCAAAAGGCCTTAGAAAACGTTTATACTTAAGTACCTCGTTCACATATAGAGTTTCTCTCCTCACGTGATTATGTCCTATAAACCACCACAAAACACCACCGTAACAGGCGTCTCACCACCGTGAAAAAGTCCTAACCACCGTTGAGTGTAATATACCTAGTAAGACCTATGAGTCCCCTTGCTCTTACAGGAGTAACACACATACGTTTTGATCAGTATAGTGGCACCCACCATAAGGCCCCAGTAAAAATAATCAGGGTCATACCTCCTTTACTCTAACTTCTTTCATCCCCCCTACACACACACACACACACCTCGAAGATGGCCAACAAGACTTACATTCCATCACTAACACCATTGCTGGAGATTTCACTAGTGGAGGTAGTTCTACCTTCTCTCGAAGGAATATGTAAGACAATTATTTGCAACAAATGTCATATCTCTTGGTTTACTCTCAGGCGCGCGAGGAAAAACTAGGGTTAACATCACATTTTTCGAGGAGGACTCCCTCAAAGTCAATTCTCACGATAATGACCCCACTAGATGACTGTAACACCTTAAATTTGACAAATTATAATTTTCATATATGTATAAACATGTCACCTTATAAATTAGTAGCTAATATTCTTATATAATTATATGTAAATGTTTGTGCTATTATTTATGATGGTATTTTTATGTGCATTAGATTAATAATGAATATATAATATTATTTAACTTGTTATTATCCTATTTTAATGTATCATTTCACAATGAATTTTATATATATATATATATATATATATATATATATATATATATATATATATATATATATATATATATATATATATATATATATATATATATATATATATATATATATATATATATATATATATATATATATATATATATATATATATATATATACACACACACGTGAAATTGTGGTTATTTTTTCTTATATGATTATTTTTTACATATTTAATGATTGAGATAAAAATGTTGATAATATAGTTTATTTTGTCATTTTAATTATTTATAAGAATTATAATATTTTAGTTAAATTATTTTAGAGAATAATATTTTAGTTAAAAATAAGTATAATAAAATAAATAAAGATGTGTTAAATTAAAATTAAATTATATGTTTAGAAAGAAAGTAAGGTGTAAAAAGAAGAATTTTTTTTAAAGTAGTAATGTTATATAATTTAATTACCAAATAAAACAAGCTTTCAAAAAAATTACCAAAATGACAAACTTTGAAATTCATCTAGCAAGCATTCGCCAAATGGTTTGGCGAATTAGTTAAAATGTTGTTTCAAGGCATTCGGAATGGCAAATTAGGCCATTTGGGAATTGGTCAATGTGTTGTCGCCACATGAATTGGCGAATGTGGCTAATTTTTAGGGTTTCCTTTTTTTTCGTTTTTTTATTTTGAATATTAAACGATTTTGATTATTTTTATAATTTTAAGTTAAGTTTTAAAACATTTTAATGTTTTTATATTTTGATTATTTTTTATATTATTAATAAACTTAAAAAAATTAGGTTTAAATGTTTAAACTCCCCTTATATATTTATGGGGTGGCTTTCATCAATGGATGTATAGCCATACCAGTGGTAATCACTTTGTCACCAAATGCGCCATTCATCTTGTTAGCCTAGGTTTGATCCCTGAGGAGGATCAACCCTTTTGTTTCTTTTTCTTTTGGTTTTTTTCATTTTATTTTCACTTGTTGTGATTTATTGGTGCATTTAATTTTCACTTTTTTAATAAACAATAAATTTAGGTTTAAATACAAAATCAAAATATCAAAATAAATTTAATTTTGAGTGTTATTTTAGTCATTTCACATAGTGCAGTTACAAAGTTTTTTGGCTATGAATACGAGCTCAAACACATGTATGTTTTAACAACATTATTTTCTAAAATACTAAAGTGGTAGTGCAGTTTGAATTGAGTGGAGTCTATAATGTCTGCATTTCTAAATCAACGTTCTTCTTCGTCATCATCAGCATCGGAGGAACCTTTTTCAACGTTCGATATAATGAAAAGAAATGTCCTAGTGGTGTTTTCAGCAACAAAGCCTCCGATGAAGGTGCTCCTGTGGAATACGCAGATGTTGGAGCACTTGCACAGGGAACTGAACCGCTGGCTAGAAGGGGATATTGCTCCAGGAGAAAAGATTAGGAAAATTGAGAGGTTGGTCGAGAAGACCGAGAGAAACGGAGTTACTCGTGAATGGAGAAAAGTGGAAAATGATGTCGGCGTCATTGTGATGATGTTGACACCAAAGGAGATAAAGTTGATGGTCGTGATATCGTGGATGCCCAAGTCAAGTGTTTAGTTTTATGTCTTTACTTTGTTGTTATGTTTGTTTGATTTATGAAAGTTAACTATGCTTGTAATAGAATGAAATTTGCAGTTAACTATGCTTGTAATAGAATGAAATTTGCTATGAATCAAATGAAAGTTGCTATTGAATTAAAGGGACACGGTTACATATGAAACTATGATCTGCTGCTTGATCCCACGTTAGGACATGTCGTACGATTATGTCCTGGTTGCCGACACAAACTACACAATCTCACTAGCTTATCCAGGATATCCATCTCTGTTCGTATGCGCGTGCTATTAGGTCGACCTTTCTTCTTTATGCGCATCAAGTCATTATGCCAAACAATTTCGCCTTCGTATTCTGGCCAATAGTCTTCCTTTGCCACCACTTGAAAACTGCATGAGTAGACATTGCATAGACTTATGACTTGGTGAACTGCAGAAAGAAGGTTGGTTGGGTCCTGGCGCGCCTTCGAACAAGCTACTATGACATGAGAGCAAGGCATACGGAATGCTTGAAACTTTCCACAATCACACCAGCTCTTATCCAATTCAACACGATAACATCCCCTGGGCCTTCCTTCATTGTGATCTATAGGCTCGGCAACACTGAACCAACCAGTTGTACGGTCAAATATTGTGACCATGTGGGTGTTGGCTTTGGCAGCTTCGTCTTTCATGAATTTCATTGCAGTATCGTTGTACAGCTGACCCGATTGTAATACCGAACCCCACTTCGCACGTCTGCTATCAAAGAGTGATCCCATCCTAAAATAGGTTACCTTTACCAAGGCAGTTATTGGAAGGTTTCGAATTCCCTTGAAAACAGAATTCATTGACTCGACGAGGTTGGTTGTCATGTGGCCCCATCGCACCCCGTTGTCGTATGCCCGCGTCCATTTCTCCCTATCAATGCCATCAATCCATCTTAATGCATCTGCGTTGTTCAGTCTGATCTCGTCACGGTAGTATCTGAATGTTGGTTCATACCCCGCGTTCACAACCTTCTTCCGCAACGTCGTGTCTTTGATTTCCCTCATGAAATTTTGGGCAATATGCCTTATGCAATAGACGTGGGTCGATGGAGGATCCTGCCAACCGTTGTCTTGGTTTTTGTATGCACTCTCGATGGATGGGTGTCGATCGGAGATCAAACATAAGTTAGGTTGGGGGGACACGTAAGAGCGTAGGTTTTTTAAGAAAAAACTCCAACCCCCGACAGTTTCCCCTTCAACTATGGTGAAGGCTATCAGGAAAATGTTGTTGTTCCCGTCTTGTGCCACAACCATCAGAAGTGTGCCCTTATATTTCCCGTATAGCCAGGTTCCGTCAATTTGAATTATAGGTTTACAAAATGCAAACCCTTTGATGCATGGTTCGAACGCCCAAAAGACTCTGTGGAAAATTCCATTTCCAGCAACATAACTCCCGTCTGGTGTACAAGCAAGCAACGTCTCCAATATCACAACAGTTCCTGGAGAGTAGTGTTTAAGGGCTGCCAGGAATTTAGGAAGTTCCTTGTACGACTCCTCCTAATTTCCAAACACCATTTCAACAGCTTTATTCCTGGCTATCCAGGATTTTCGGTACGAAGGAGTGTAGTTGTACCTTTGTACCATACGTGCAATTATGGTGCTCACCTTCAAAGATGGGTTGTCGCTAACGACTGACAGAATCTCATCACAAATCAATTTAGAGTTGAGTTTGCGATGGTCTTGAATTGGATTCGAGATTATATAGTTGTGGGACGGACCCATTGACCCTATCTTCCAGGAATCGCTTCTCTTCTTGAAAGATGCTGTTAATTTGAACGGGCACTCCTCGTTACGACAATAGATCATATACCACGTTGGATTTGAGTGATCTACTCTGTAATCGGCTGACAACTCCATGTGAAACTGTTTGATAGCCCGGACACAATCTTGTTTCGTACGAAACTCGTCACCCTCTTTAAGTTGCCCTTGTGTTGTGTAGTTGGGGTTGTAGAAAACATCCGTTGGGGGTTCATCATCACCTAAGGTGATATTTGTCATGTGTTGTGGTGGACAATAGACATTTCCAGGTTGAACTTCATCCTCCGGATTGTTCACCATCTCGTCAGCAATGACTTCAGTTGCTTCTTCTTCTTCGTCAACGACATTGACTTCAGGATGTTCATTTTCAGAATCGCAAAAAACTTGTGACGATTCAATTTGCTGAGACAGTTGTTGTTGTTGTAACGTAACGTATACCATGATTTCTGAGAACCCTGAATACTCGTGAGTGCGGAACATGTTACGCACGTCTTCATCATCTCGCACCTTTAAAGGAAAAAATTTGCACGAATCAAGTCCGCCAAAGAATACTGGGTTTTTGTATATTATTTGGCCAACTGGACCGCACTGCAGTTTTTTTTTTCTATTCTTGACTTCAGGTGTAAAAAATTAGACCTTCTGTCAATTAAGAATCTTGTAACCTCCGTGTTTCTGAAAGTGTATCCCGAGACCTCACATTCGAAAACTTCACCGTTCATATGAGCGGAAATCATGTATTGTGGTGTTTGAGACATTGTGGAAATTGTGGTGTTTGAATAATGGAGTGTTTCAATGTTTTAGTGTTTGAGTGTGTTTGAGTTTCTTGATAAAGGCTTTATAAAATGGGCTTAGTGTTTTTGCGTGTTTCTGAATGTTTGAGTTTCTTGATAAAGGCTTTATAAAATGGGCTTAGTGTTTTTGCGTGTTTATGAATGTTTGAGTGTTTGATAAAGGCTTTATAAAATGGGCTTAGTGTTTTTGCATGTATCAGTAAAGTTCTGCCTTTCACTTGTCTCGTCTGCTCTATAATCAATGACATGCAAAGTTCTGCATTTACATGTGATGTTCAAGTCAGGAATCTCTGCCTGCCTTTCATTTATCACGCATGCTCCATAATCAATAACGTGAACAGCAGACTTGATATGAAGTGACAATGCAAAGTTCTGCATTTACATGTGATGTTCAAGTCAGGAATCTCTGCCTGCCTTTCATTTATCACGCATGCTCCATAATCAATAATGTGAACAGCAGACTTGATATGAAGTGACAATGCAAAGTTCTGCATTTACTTGTGATGTTCATTTATCACGCATGCTCCATAATATGAACAAAGTATAATATGAAAAATAGTATAATATGAAATAAATCACACTACGATGAATAAAAATATTATATGCAATGAAGGAACCACAAAACGTTTAATAAAAAATATTATATAATATGATGAAATAAATCACACTACGATGAATAAAAATATTATATAATATGATGAATAAAAATATTATATAATATGATGAATAAAAAATCACACTATGCAATGAATGAACCACTGTATGATTAGACGAGACAGTGAAGGAATCTCCTTTTTTCACATGTGATCTGCATCCCTACATTGACCATGCAGGCCTACGAGCATCTGCTTTCTGCATGCAACATGAGTTGATTAGACGGGACACTGCATTACAATAAATGCCATGCAGCCTGTTTGATTAGACGCTACACTGAAGGAATCTCTTTTTTCGCATGTGATTTTCATCCTTTTACAAAAAATACACTGCATTTACACATAGCTGAAGCCAAGTGCTCAGCATGCACTCACACAACACATATCTCACGCCAAGTGTCAAGCATGCACTTACACCATATCCACTTTTGGAATATAAATATGGGGTATTTACCCATCAAATTCTACTCACACTTAAAGTCTCCTACTCTCTTACTCTCCTACTCTCAAACTCGCAAACTCTCAAAGTCTGAAACTCTTAAACTTTCAAACTCCCAACTCTCGACAATGTCTCTACTAACCATGGGTGATTCTCACAGAGGGACGACTGAAAACATCGCTGAGTTTGTAAGTCTTTTGTTCATGTCTATGTTTTACCATTTTGTCTAAAAAAAACTATAGTAATTTTACTTCTTCTCTAACGTAACCTTCATTATTCTGCAGGATGTATCAAGGTTTCGGTGTCGTGTGCATGATTACATACCACATGACCCGCTCATTACGAACTATCTTATTCATTGTGGGTTTGGGCATTTGATCGAAATCAAATCTTACTCCCTCGACACCAAATTTATTCTAGCGTTGTTAGAACGCTGGAGACCGGAGACACATACATTTCACCTTCCTTTTGGTGAGTGTATTGTGACTCTTCAAGGCGTTTACATGTTGCTCGGCCTATACATTGATGGTAAGGCCGTCAACGGCAAAGTTGGTGTCCCTGACCGACTTTGTGAAGATTTATTGGGCGCCCCTCTTTGTGAGGACGAACCTCAGGCGGCAAGCGAGGGCCGCCCGAGGGGTCAGGGTATTAACTTAAAATACCTAAGAGAACAATACAACCGTATTGTTTTAACGGATGATAGCACCGAGTATGAGAAAATACTCAAAACTCGATGCTATATTATGATTTTATTTGGGCACTTTTTATTTCCAGACGGCACTGGAAATACAATCCATACTATGTATTTACCATTATTGGGTAATATTAACAAAGTGTGTGAATATAGCTGGGGATCAGCTGTCCTCGCCCATCTATATAGCGCACATTGTAAGACTTCCAAAAAAAATTCTTGTACTTTTTTTGGTTGTGTTTATCTTTTGCAAGCGTGGGGTTGGTCGAGGATGCCAATGCTTGCTCCAATAAACAGGAATTCTTTTACGTTCCCCTATGCAAACAAGTAAGTATCTTTTCAAGATTATTTAGCAGCTACATATTCTATTTCAGTTAATAATTTCTGACTTGTGTTTATTTTTTTAGGTGGTCTGTACCCGGGATGAATTATCATAAATGTCCAAGGCACTCTATAATTCAATACCGCAACCTAATCGACCACCTTGGGCCAAACGATGTAAGCTATTTACCATAAATTTTTTTAATGTATATGCATAAACTTCACAGACTCTGTCTAACTTAATTTTACAACTATATTGTAGTTTGTCTGGATGCCGTACGAGGGTCTCGACCACCAGCCCAACCCCGACGATGCCGCCGTGTGGACATCAAAGACACCTATAATTAGGTTCACTACGGTGGAGATGCACCAAAGTGACCGGGTGAAACTTCAATTTGGGATGCATCAAGATATTCCAGATGCTCCCGTAGACTTGGGGAAGTGGCATCAAAAGCGGGTAGACGCACAGTGGATGGTTGGTGATTGGAAGGAGTTTGCAAAGGAGTTGCGTGTACACTGGAAAAGAAGAAGGCAATACGTCTTAACCGACAGTATTGTGCACGGGGCTAGGCCAAGTCTTCAATATATGACTTGGTTTAGGTCTGTCACGACATCCCAGCCTTTCCTGTCCCAGCCAACCTATTTGGCCGATCCAAGGTGTAACACCTCACTTCCCAAAACAAATAAAATATAAACATTATAATTAAACATCAGAGTTTTCATCATTTACAGTGGGATATCACATCACCAATAAGTCATCAAAATACTTTATTGATTATTTTCAAAATAATACAGCGGAAATTGTCATTTAAACATTCTTGGCCATCTGCCAGATTTCATAAAATCTCTATTATTATAATTCACCAAAATGTGATACGTCACAGGATTACAACAAGTTTGACGCAAAACAATTAAAACACCCATATCTCATGTTACGTATCAGAGCACCCTAAGACTCGACCTGTACACCGCTATCCAAGCTATCTATGTACCTGGATTATCTGTACTTCCGAGGAAGCACAGACCACAACAACAAACAACAAAGGGGTGAGAATCACGATCAAATAATAATGGTATAATAGTACATGAAATAAAAGGAAGAATCTATATAAATCATTTCACATACATATTATCCGGACTCACTGTCCCATCGTTCAATCACAATTACAATCACGCAACACGTGCGCACACACACACCCCGAAACATACGGTATCGACTCATTCGTCCGTCAGATTCTCCTAGGAACCAAATATAACCATCGCATCAAGCGAGGTTCTGCAGATCCTACACGGGATCAAATATAACCATCGCTCACACCCCACATGGGCACACGAGGTTCTGCAGATCCTACACGGGATCAATTATAACCATCGCATCAAGCGAGGTTCTGCAAATCCTACACGGGATCAATTATAACCATCGCATCAAGCGAGGTTCTGCAGATCCTACACGGGATCAAATATAACCATCGCATTACGCGAGGTTCTGCAGATCCTACACGGGATCAATTATAACCATCGTATCAAGCGAGGTTCTACAGATCCTACACGGGATCAAATATAACCATCGCATTACGCGAGGTTCTGCAGATCCTACACGGGATCAAATATAACCATCGTATTACGCGAGGTTCTGCAGATCCTACACGGGATCAATTATAACCATCGCATCAAGCGAGGTTCTGCGGATCCTACACGGGATCAAATATAACCATCGCATTACGCGAGGTTCTGCAGATCCTACACGGGATCAATTATAACCATCGCATCAAGTGAGGTTCTGCAGATCCTACACGGGATCAAATATAACCACCGCATTACGCGAGGTTCTGCAGATCCTACACGGGATCAAATATAACCATCGCATTACGCGAGGTTCTGCAGATCCTACACGGGATCAATTATAACCATCGCATCAAGCGAGGTTCTGCAGATCCTACACGGGATCAAATATAACCATCGCATTACGCGAGGTTCTGCAGATCCTACACGGGATCAATTATAACCATCGCATCAAGCGAGGTTCTACAGATCCTACACGGGATCAAATATAACCATCGCATTACGCGAGGTTCTGCAGATCCTACACGGGATCAAATATAACCATCGCATTACGCGAGGTTCTGCAGATCCTACACGGGATCAATTATAACCATCGAATTACGCGAGGTTCTGCAGATCCTACACGGGATCAATTATAACCATCGCATTAAGCGAGGTTCTGCAGATCCTACACGGGATCAAATATAACCATCGCATTACGCGAGGTTCTGCAGATCCTACACGGGATCAAATATAACCATCGCATTACGCGAGGTTCTGCAGATCCTACACGGGATCAAATATAACCATCGCATTACGCGAGGTTCTGCAGATCCTACACGGGATCAATTATAACTATCGCATCAAGCGAGGTTCTGCAGATCCTACACGGGATCAAATATAACCATCGCATTACGCGAGGTTCTGCAGATCCTACACGGGATCAATTATAACCATCGCATCAAGCGAGGTTCTGCAGATCCTACACGGGATCAAATATAACCATCGCATTACGCGAGGTTCTGCAGATCCTACACGGGATCAAATATAACCATCGCATTACGCGAGGTTCTGCAGATCCTACATGGGATCAATTATAACTATCGCATTACGCGAGGTTCTGCAGATCCTACACGGGATCAATTATATACTAACATCATACACCGCAGTGTATACTACACGACACGCTCAACATTCATGCCAAATCGTTATGCATTTTTAATCGAATTAAACGATGCACGAAATTGCCCAAACGGCTACAATTCATAACCTAGGATTCACGCCTATCGGCTACCCACAATACATCACGAGCCATCACACCATCTTCTAAATCAAGGAAGGGTCGATCGCAATCGGAACCCCAAGTCACAACTGCACCTAACAGCAGAGAAGACTCATTCTGCTACGTTCGCTACACGCTCGCCTAGCAAGCTGCTAGCGAACGTTCGCCACCTTCTCGCCTAGCGAACTGCTAGCGAGCAAGAACAGAAGCTACAGACTTCGTTCGCTACCTCGTTCGCTACAGCGAATCCCCAGCGAGCCATTCGCTACTCCATTCGCTGCCAGTGAAGGAGACCAAAACACCACTGTCCCAAGTCTGGGACCGTTCGCTACGCACTCGCCTAGCGAGATGCTAGCGAACACTCGCGACCTGCTCACCTAGCGAGCGTCTGCGAACTGAACTTTCTCCCACTGTTCAGAATCCAAACACCCGATGAAATCTCCCGATAAATCCCAACTTGTTCCCAGTAGCCTTAGCCTAACATATATTGACTAATCTACTGTATCTAAACACAATTCTAACCGTTAAACATCAGTTCTACCGATTTAACTCATTTATGCCCTAAATGGAAAAATAAGGAAAACATTCCAACAACTAACACAATCCATACATAATCATAAACATTAATAAGATGATGATACTTCACACCCTTACCTGATTATTTGCAAGCTTTGATTGATTCTTCCAGCCTCTAGGTTTTTCTCTTCTTTCTTCCCTTTTTCCCTTCTCTTCCTTTCTTTCTTTCTTTTTCTTTCTAATCCCCCTAACTTTCTTTCTCTTCTCTTTTTATCTCATCTTTCCATTTCTTTCCTCTCATTTTCTTTCTCTCCACTAACTAATCAAATATCATAAATTAACCACTTAACATTAAATAGGAAAATGTCTATAATACCCTCCAAAACTATTTTCTCAGAAAACTCCCAAATTCGGTTAAAATAGGATAATATGTAAACATAACATATTTTCATGCAAATTCCACCTCAAAATAATATTCGCCCAATTAAACCAAAAAGGACTCAACGAAAAAGGAATAATCGAAACCGGGGCGTTACAATTCTCCCCCACTTAGGAATTTTCGTCCTCGAAAATATCTCCTGGTTCAAATCATACCGGACACGACTTTCATGCCTCCTCTCCATTTCCCAAGTTACACATGATCGCCCACATGCATACTTCTATACCACAATCATAGTTATGCCACGTGACTCATATAAACCCATCAATCCTCATCAATCTCCATGGGAGATTGTGGGTACACCGCTTGCACCTCACCAGGAACGACATCTCGGTCATTCTTCCCTGGTGATCATCCCACTAGGGACGAAGCATAGTCATAACACTTATACCTCATCAGGAATGTCACTTAGTAATGTCCAATACACAAAGTTAAGCCCCACAAGAAGTCTCCCCATAACCAACTCATATCGCAAAATTGCTTAGCCAGTTCCAACTCTCTCTATCATCCTTTTCATCATATGCAAGGATCTTCAAATTACAGCATAAGCTACCACATTATCCTTTCCCGGATGATAATCTCAGTCTAAAACCATAATCCTTCTAGAGTTCCCAATTACTTTCTCCGTCTCACATACTACGCTTCCAAATTAAGCAGATACCTCAAGCTCTGGCAGTCACCATCATCCTAAAGCTCAAACTAACCAATTGAAGCCCCCAACTCGGGAACAACCACAACAGTAACCAACTCCAAATTACTTGTCAGACAATTACTCTTATGCACTCCAAGTTGTCGTAAGGCATGACTACAACTTACTAATGTTGCACTGAACACATCTTCCAATCATATCAACAGAGCTTCTCACAACACAACAATTAATTCTGTCGAGCCCGGCACAACCCATACACGAGTTGTTGACAGCTCTCCAGAAACCCTTTGAAACTCTCCTCACCGCAACATAAAACTGCTTCTTCTCCCGTACTGATAACTCAAGTTCCTTATGCTCAATATGATCCTCTATTCTCTTCTTTGAATATACCAAAATATCATCGGTGAACACAATTATTGCTTCAATCAATCAAGTATGGAGAATCCTCATGCCAAATGGTTACTCGGTTTCGCAAACTGTGGCAAAAACACGCACCACACACTCTGCATCCACTATTAAATCCAAAAATAGTCCATCAATAATTAACTTAATTCCATGCCAATACTTTACCATCACCTAGATCATTGGACTAGCTTCCCAACGCTTTGAACCGTGTGTCATTCCGTGTTACGGTCCTCCCGTTACGACAAAAATACTAAAACAACTTTCTCTGCCCAGGACCTCCTCGCTAGGCGAACATAGTAGCGAGCGTGGAGTCGTTCGCTAGCATGCTCGCTAGGCGAAGACCTGGCGAACATGACAGTCCAAAATCTTAATTTTGACCGTTACCTGACTTCCGTGTGTCCAATTTCGATTCCGTAAAAAGCTGTGATCTCGGAATTTGACGTACTGCAACAATTTCACACTTAGAAGACCATACAACACATCCTCGACTCTTGGAATACTTAAAGGCCTTGTTACACAAATTTGCACTTCACGTTAATATTTTCTTTATCATCCACCGGATGTCACTATCCATCCTTTACATACGCGACCTCATAATCCGTCGTCGTAGCACACATCTCAAGCACCCGTCTCAAACTGCTCAAATAATTTAATTATCTTGATTATCCAAAAAGATACATAACAGGGAGCTCTCAATATAAGATAAATTCTCGTAACTAAGTCAACCACAACTCCACTCCGCGCTCTGGTTGTGTATCACTATCTTGTCAGAATGACTTCCAAACAGTCACAATTATTCGGCAAACCGCCAACTCCTCACTTGTAGCATCCTGGAGAAGCACAAGTTTCTCCCCCACTTTAATCATTCTCACTCCTTCCAGACAAAGGTTAAATACCAAACGCGCACCGACAGTGTTTTCACACACATGTCGCGTACAAGGGGACAACCAACATTAGACGACTTGGCCGGATGGACCGACCTGCTCTAATACCACTTGTAACACCCCACTTCCCAAAACAAATAAAATATAAACATTATAATTAAACATCAGAGTTTTCATCATTTACAGTGGGATATCACATCACCAATAAGTCATCAAAATACTTTATTGATTATTTTCAAAATAATACAGCGGAAATTGTCATTTCAACATTCTTGGCCATCTGCCAGATTTCATAAAATCTCTATTATTATAATTCACCAAAATGTGATACGTCACAGGATTACAACAAGTTTGACGCAAAACAATTAAAACACCCATATCCCGTGTTACATATCAGAGCACCCTAAGACTCGACCTGTACACTGCTATCCAAGCAATCTATGTACCTGGATTATCTGTACTTCCGAGGAAGCACAGACCACAACAACAAACAACAAAGGGGTGAGAATCACGATCAAATAATAATGGTATAATAGTACATGAAATAAAAGGAAGAATCTATATAAATCATTTCACATACATATTATCCGGACTCACTGTCCCATCGTTCAATCACAATTACAATCACGCAACACGTGCGCACACACACACCCCGAAACATACGGTATCGACTCATTCGTCCGTCAGATTCTCCTAGGAACCAAATATAACCATCGCATCAAGCGAGGTTCTGCAAATCCTACACGGGATCAAATATAACCATCGCTCACACCCCACATGGGCACACGAGGTTCTGCAGATCCTACACGGGATCAATTATAACCATCGCATCAAGCGAGGTTCTGCAAATCCTACACGGGATCAATTATAACCATCGCATCAAGCGAGGTTCTGCAGATCCTACACGGGATCAAATATAACCATCGCATTACGCGAGGTTCTGCAGATCCTACACGGGATCAAATATAACCATCGCATTACGCGAAGTTCTGCAGATCCTACACGGGATCAAATATAACCATCGCATTACGCGAGGTTCTGCAGATCCTACACGGGATCAATTATAACCATCGCATCAAGCGAGGTTCTGCAGATCCTACACGGGATCAAATATAACCATCGCATTACGCGAGGTTCTGCAGATCCTACACGGGATCAATTATAACCATCGCATCAAGCGAGGTTCTGCAGATCCTACACGGGATCAAATATAACCATCGCATTACGCGAGGTTCTGCAGATCCTACACGGGATCAAATATAACCATCGCATTACGCGAGGTTCTGCAGATCCTACACGGGATCAAATATAACCATCGCATTACGCGAGGTTCTGCAGATCCTACATGGGATCAATTATAACCATCGCATCAAGCGAGGTTCTGCAGATCCTACACGGGATCAAATATAACCATCGCATTACGCGAGGTTCTGCAGATCCTACACGGGATCAATTATAACCATCGCATCAAGCGAGGTTCTGCAGATCCTACACGGGATCAAATATAACCATCGCATTACGCGAGGTTCTGCAGATCCTACACGGGATCAAATATAACCATCGCATTACGCGAGGTTCTGCAGATCCTACACGAGATCAATTATAACCATCGCATTACGCGAGGTTCTGCAGATCCTACACGGGATCAATTATAACCATCGCATCAAGCGAGGTTCTGCAGATCCTACACGGGATCAAATATAACCATCGCATTATGCGAGGTTCTGCAGATCCTACACGGGATCAAATATAACCATCGCATTACGCGAGGTTCTGCAGATCCTACACGGGATCAAATATAACCATCGCATTACGCGAGGTTCTGCAGATCCTACACGGGATCAATTATAACCATCGCATCAAGCGAGGTTCTGCAGATCCTACACGGGATCAAATATAACCATCGCATTACGTGAGGTTCTGCAGATCCTACACGGGATCAATTATAACCATCACATCAAGCGAGGTTCTGCAGATCCTACACGGGATCAAATATAACCATCACATTACGCGAGGTTCTGCAGATCCTACACGGGATCAAATATAACCATCGCATTACGCGAGGTTCTGCAGATCCTACACGGGATCAATTATAACCATCGCATTACGCGAGGTTCTGCAGATCCTACACGGGATCAATTATATACTAACATCATACACCGCAGTGTATACTACACGACACGCTCAACATTCATGCCAAATCGTTATGCATTTTTAATCGAATTAAACGATGCACGAAATTGCCCAAACGGCTACAATTCATAACCTAGGATTCACGCCTATCGGCTACCCACAATACATCATGAGCCATCACACCATCTTCTAAATCAAGGAAGGGTCGATCGCAATCGGAACCCCAAGTCACAACTGCACCCAACAGCAGAGAAGACTCATTCTGCTACGTTCGCTACACGCTCGCCTAGCGAGCTGCTAGCGAACGTTCGCCACCTTCTCGCCTAGCGAACTGCTAGCGAGCAAGAACAGAAGCTACAGACTTCGTTCGCTACCTCGTTCACTACAGCGAACCCCCAGCGAGCCATTCGCTACTCCATTCGCTGCCAGCGAAGGAGACCAAAACACCACTGTCCCAAGTCTGGGACCGTTCGCTACGCACTCGCCTAGCGAGATGCTAGCGAACACTCGCGACCTGCTCGCCTAGCGAGCGTCTGCGAACTGAACTTTCTCCCACTGTTCAGAATCCAAACACCCGATGAAATCTCCCGATAAATCCCAACTTGTTCCCAGTAGCCTTAGCCTAACATATATTGACTAATCTACTGTATCTAAACACGATTCTAACCGTTAAACATCAGTTCTACCGATTTAACTCATTTATGCCCTAAATGGAAAAATGAGGAAAACATTCCAACAACTAACACAATCCATACGTAATCATAAACATTAATAAGATGATGATACTTCACACCCTTAACTGATTATTTGCAAGCTTTGATCGATTCTTCCAGTCTCTAGGTTTTTCTCTTCTTTCTTCCCTCTTTCCCTTCTCTTCCTTTCTTTCTTTCTTTTTCTTTCTAATCCCCCTAACTTTCTTTCTCTTCTCTTTTTATCTCATCTTTCCATTTCTTTCCTCTCATTTTCTTTCTCTCCACTAACTGATCAAATCTCATAAATTAACCACTTAACATTAAATAGGAAAATGTCTATAATACCCTCCAAAACTATTTTCTCAGAAAACTCCCAAATTCGGTTAAAATAGGATAATATGTAAACATAACATATTTTCATGCAAATTCCACCTCAAAATAATATTCGCCCAATTAAACCAAAAAGGACTCAACGAAAAAGGAATAATCGAAACCGGGGCGTTACACAAGGGAACGCGATTCTTCATCATACCCACAAACACCAACAGACACCCCCTATCAACAATAACCACCATACGAAAACCAATCCATGCCAACATATACCCCCTATCAACAACAACCACCTTACATGCCACCAACCCAATCTCAGCCTCAACCATCTTACCAGTACAGCCCTGATATGTCTTTTGATCCTACCCCTGCCACCTATAGCCCGGACAACTCATTTGACCCTACCCCCTCCAACTACACCTCCAACCACCCACTATTTGACTACCACACCCCACAACAACCAACACACCTAAACCAACCCAACTCCATGTACACTTTCGGACAACCATATCGTCCATACTCCACCCACCCTCCCCGACAATCGTACGAAAACATGGGCATTGACCTTGACTACGGAAGCGCATGTAACATGGGACCTCCCGGCTACTGGGGTCAAATGATGCAAACGCTATCTGATGCGTCGGGGCCGTCACAACCATACCCTCCTCCACAACTCAACACACAGAGACCGAACACACCACAGCAACCTCGTCGAAGACCTCGTCGCAACACGCGTCCCCCCCCCCCCCAAATGTGGTACCGGTGGTCACTTGGATAGAGCCGATCATTAGTGTTTTTTTGTTTGTAATTTTCAGAATATTAATATTTTTGTTGATGTATTATAGCATATATTGAAGAAAAGGTGGCACTTCGTTTCATTCCAAATTTCTGTATGAATTTTTTATCATCGAGTTAGTGAATTTTCTATACATAATTTAATTTTTATTCATTCTATCATTTCTCTAAAACTATAGTTTTTCTCAATTGATAAACCTAGCTATTTTAATATGTTTTTATTCATTGAATGTTCGATTTAAGTGAAATCAGCGTCAAAACGACCATTTTAGTATTACCAATATTATACTTTAATTTAATTTATGATTAGTGATCAATTTTTTAATCAAATTTTATAATTGATTTTTTAGAATTAATTCTCATATTTTATTATTTTATTTACTACAAATTATCGTTTTGGATTGATTGAAAAACAAAAAATCAAACGACGGAAAAAATTGTGTTGGTGGATCCGTAATAGCATATAAATACATCAAAAATAAAGTATGGGGGTGAGAGTACGTTCGAATCATGAGTGTAAAATAGGTTAAAGATGAATTGGAGAATCGTAGAAAGCATAATATGTACAAGCCACCCTCTTCATTGACCAAATCATCTGATGTAATCACACATTCTTGCAACCTTGCAGGAATGTGTCTTGTTCGTCGAGATCTGCTTGGGTCTGCTTCATCTTTGACTTGTTCTTGTCGAACTTCTCTTTCGACTTCAATGGCTGGTTCTTCACAAGAGATTCTCATTGAATTCTTCTTGACATGCTTAGTCCAATCCCATTCTTAAAGCTCATCTATGATCACGTCCCTGCTGATCACTACCTGCTTATTTACTAGGTCGAACAACTTGTAACCTCCAGTCGAATGATATCCTATCAAAATCATCTGATTTGACTTGTCATCAAGCTTCCTTCTCAAATGATCTGACACATGTTTATGTGCTATAGATCCAAACACCTTCAAGTGACATAGGCTAAACTTGACATCAGACCAACATTCTTCTGGTGTGATTTCTTCAAGCTTTTTCGTCGGACATCTGTTTAATATGTATGTTGTTGTCGAAACCACTTCTCCCTATAATTCTTTGGATAGATGCTTCCATTCAACATACTTCTCACCATGTTCATGATGGTTCTGATTTTTTTTCCTGCAATTCTATTTTGTTGTGGGGTGTAGGGTGGCACCACCTTATGCATAATCCCTTCTTTTTTACATAATGCATCGAACTCTTTCGACACATACTCTCCACCACCATCCGTCCTCAGAATTTCCAGCTTTCGACGACTCTATCTTTCAACCATAGATTTGAATCTGGAAAATACCTCAATCACACCACTTTTCTTCTTGATGAGGTAAGCCCACACCTTTTGACTGTAATCATCTATGAACGTGACAAAGTATTTGTTGCCTGCAATCGAATCCACATGGATTGGACCACATACACCAGAGTATATGACTTCCAGAATTGCCTTCGACTTCCTTCATGCATCCTTGCTGAAGTTATTCTTGTGTTGTTTCGACTGAACACACTCTTTACAAACATCACTTGGAATGTCGATTTCAGGTAATCCTAAAGCCATATTTCTTCTCTTTAGCTCTCTGATGTCATTGAAGTTGAGATGGCCTAGTCGAAAATGCCATAACCACTCATCTCTGCTGGCTGCAGTTGCTAGGCACTTGTGTTCCATCACATTGAGTTGAATCTTGAAGGTCCTATTATGAGATATTGAAGCCTTTAAGATCAACCTACGACCTACGTCGAGAACTCTCATCATCTTGTCTTTAAAAACTACCTTGTAGTTCTTTTCGACAAGTTGTCCTATACTAAGCATGTTACTTTTCATGCCTGGTATGTATAACACATTGGAAACTATTGATTTCTCGCCATCCTTCCCCACGATCTCAACATCACCAACACCTTCAGCTGCTAGAGTGTTGTCATTTTCAAACTTCACTGTGTTCTTCGACGAGGGCTTCATGTTGACAGACCAATCTTTCCTTCCAGTCATGTGTGATGAGAATACTAAGTCCAAGTACCATTGGTCCTAGAATCTTTCTTCGTCTCTTATTGTGACCATCAACAACATCTCTTCGTCTTCATGTTTTGCCAGCTTCGCATAAATTTCTTGATTCTTCTAGTTTTATGGGCAATAACTAAAATAGTGAATGTACTTCTGATAATTGAAACACTAAATGACTTTTGTCAGGCTTTCGACCACCACCTTTTCCACTACCTGCAGCACCACCTCTTTGGTTGCCTTGTGTCACACCCTCATTTTCACCTTAGCCTTTCATACCCTACATTCGTCATATCATGTATCGTTCTATTGCATATCGAGCATGTGGGTTCACAAGGTAATGATCGGGTTGGTATGTTGTTGTTCGTTTCAAATCAGAGAAATTGACTATCATGGGCTACATGGAAGAAAAGGTTCATCATCTAAGGTTTGGTTCAAGTTGGAAGGTCTACTCATGTAGATTCCTTCAAGGAGAAGCTACTTGAAAAATATTAGGATATTCAAGATCAATGTTCCTAATGTACATAAAGTGCAATGTCTAATTCAAGATCTCTTCATCCGACTTTGTTTCAAATTCTTGATCAAGTGGAGTTCAAATTTGCAAAGTATGAGGTAAGCTCACAAGTTCATAATTCAATACTTCATCCATTCCAAATAATGGTATAAGGGAGATCCATCATTCAAGGTTCAAGATTCATGAATTCAAGACTAGAATTTTACAAAGGAAAATTTGATGACATTGCAAGAATGTCATTTGTTACAAAGTTTCCAACTCTAAGTAATGCTTAGAAAATTAAGTCACTTTTGATCTTAATTCAAGTTTCTTCATGCTATGGTACCCTTCATGCCTCATTAAGTCTACATGTTCCACATTATGATTCATAACAAATTAAATCTCCACATAAGCCTAAAAACATCCAAGGAAAACAATTAAGGTTTAATGCAATATTAGAACATTTCAAAATCAAAACCATTTATACTTATTCATGGGCAATTTCAAGGTATATTTAAATTGATCCAAAACAGCCCCATGACCAACTAATTCCCAACCAAACCAATCATGTCACAAAACTTGAGAAACTAGATCATGTTGGTTCACTTACATGCCAAAATTTTGTCAAAAGGAGAAGCATGGACCACAAGGGCAGCCCAAGAACAAGTGAATAAAGGAAAGCAATGCAAAAAGGCAGCAAAATCCAGCAATAGTGCAGCAGAAAAAACAGCAATGCAGAAAAAGCAGCAAAAGCAGAAAATCAACATGCTAGAAATGGAAACAAAGAGGGTGCACCAAGAAAGTGGCATTGGACATTTCTAAGTAAAAAATATGAGAGGGGGCTGCAAACAAAGGGACATTCACTACACATTGACATAGAGAGATATTGAGAGAGAAAAGGCATTGAGAAAAAAATCATAAAAAAAGAGAAACATTGAAAGAAAAAATAAGAGAAACTTTGAGAGCATTCCCTAACTATTGAGAGAACAAAAGAGTGTTAGAAAACCAAAAGAAGGAGGTGAACCACAAAGCATACCCAACAAAAGCCATTGGTGAAGGAAGATAGTAGCTCTCGGGTATCCTTTCTCTCAAACTCTTTACTCTTTTCAAATTTTTGCATGCTTTACTTTTATGAGATTTTTGTGTTGTATATGTTGTAATAAGGTCTTGATATGACCAAAAAACTGTTGTAAAAAAACAAAGAAAAGAGAAAGAACATAGTGTAGTTGACATAGTAAGATAAGTTGAAATATACTCATCTTTACTGTCATGTTCGCTGGCAAGTTCGCCTAGCAAACTTTGCCCTGTTTTCCCTTTGTTTCCATAAAAAAGGCATATTCTAGGCAAAACAGCATGAAGTTCGCCTAGAAAACTTCTTGATATTTTCTTGCTGTCATGTTCGTTGGCACCTTCGCCTAGTGAACTTTGCCCCCTTTCGCCCCTGTTTTCGTTCGCTGGTTGGTTCGCACAGCGAACTTCTGTTTGTTTTTTCTAGGCAGCTTAGCTGCAAGGTTCGCCTAGCGAACTTTGCCCCCTTTTGCCTTTGTTTTCGTTTGCTGGGAAGTTCGCCTAACGAACTTCTTGCTATTTCTGGGCAGCTTTGCTACAGCCTTTGCCTAGCGAACTTCCCTTAGTTTTTCTAGTTTTTTCCCAAAAAAAAAAATTTCAAGGAGCTCACCATTTTTTCATTGTTTTGTGTTTTTTCATGCCGACTAACCCGATGTGGTTGCATGATCATCGTATGTGGATGTTGTTACGGTCATTTTTTACTTTTGGTTCCAAAAACTATTTTTAAAAATAAACTCTCGATTTTATCGAGCCATTTTCACCCTTGTAAGTCGACCGCCTTGTGCGTTCGCCATCGACCTTGTTCGCATCACTTCAATATTTTTACAAACAACAAAACCCTTGATCCAACATCAAGTTGTATTTTTCTCATAAAAATCCAAAATACAATAAATATACAATTGGGGTCATACACCATAAACTTTAAAGTGGTGGAGAAGGAATGAGAATGGAACCCTCTTACACTCGTTCCGAATGTTTTGAATACAAGGCTGTTGCGGTGAAAATTGGATATCAAGCTATTATATTAACTTGAATCTTTAATTCTTTTACAACCGAACTTTATTTTATCCAAAGGAAAGGTCTAAAGAAAGAAAAACCTTTTTCGCGATGTAACGACAACGCTTAAGAGATTCGGGGATCGGGGGTTAGTTATACCTAGGGAAGGTGTTAACACCCTAAGCATCTGTAGTACTCTACAGGAACCTTTTGTTTGATTGCTTTCTAAGTTTGTGAATGTGTTATGGTTTGGGGATGGGTAAAAACATAGATGGTTTTCTAAGTTTGCTCGCAAAGACATTGCATCTTCTGCCTACGTATCCTAACTAGGATAGAATCAGAGCAATCGTAGTTCACCTCACAAGGGATGAAGAACACTTGATTATGATCAAGGTTCAAGAGGGAACAAACATGACAATGTTTGTGTGGAGTTTGACAAAACTCCCTATTCTAAGTTGTAACATTCAAAAGGGGAAATAAGAGATCATGACAGTGATTCTTACATAGAGTTGACAAACTCTATCCTATGGTTCTAGTTGAAGAACACTCCTAGTACAGGTGGATTTCCTAGACTTGAAGAAAAGTCTAATGGTTGCTAAACTAAGGTTAAAATGACTTAACAAAGTCAAGGAGATGGTGGATGAGCTATCCATGACATGAGGGTCAAATGGAAAGACTTTTCCTTTGGAAGAGGATAGGAGAGGCAACCTGGATGAGAGCTAACAAGATTCATCACTTGGGGAAAGAAAATTTTGAACAAGATAACAATATAATAAATATGCATTCATGGTGACAACCATTAAGTGAGCAGGTGAAATGATAAAATGAAAATGCATTGATAACAATCAAAGCAGTTGATTAAGCAGGAAGTGTGACAACAGATCAAGCTTAAGTGCATTTAGCAGATGAAGTAAAATGATCATGGTAATAACCAAAGATGAAATCCTAGCATTTTAGCTAATATTTAAGAACATGAATGCAAACAAGTATCACAAACAATCACAAGTATAGCTAGAGAAAAATTCATCTGCATACGCGAAAACGATCACAAAACGTACATAACTTGCACATAGTCAAAAGAGATGAAAAATTAAGAAAATATGGAAATAAAAAATATGAATGAAAGTAGACATCAAGATGAACAAAATACAAAAAGAATGGGTGAAAAATGATTAAAAATGAGAAAGATATGAATTTTTGAAAATGGGATGAAAAATGGCAAAAATAAATAAAAGGGTTGCCCACCTCAGGGGTCGAACCCACGCTTGCATGGTCAAAGGCGCTTAAGTGACAAGTTGCTTACCACTGGGGTGGCTATACATCAGTTGATGAAAGCCACCCCATAAATATATGTGGGATGTTTCAAAACCAGGCTGGGCAAAAAAACATGAACAAACTTGGATTTGCATTTTAGCCATAACTTCCTCAATTCTTGATGTTTTTTCACAAAATTTTAGTGTAACTTGAGTATTTTTTCATGAGGAACAACATGGCACTTTTAGTTTTTGAAATTCTTCTTCTATTTTAAAACCTGATAGTGCTTATATTATGATGTCTTGAAATGCAATTTGGTATGAATCTCACACACCAACTAGTTTCAGTTCAAAGTAATCATGCACGCATTCCATATAAATGATAATGAATGAATTCATGCAAGAGTTAGAGTTCAAATCATGCTATGATGAAAATGGATTGTCAAGTTGCCACTTTGTCATGAATGATATGCAAGCTGATATGCAATTCTGTTTCTAGGCATATATTGATCAAACTAAACACATACACACATCAAATACATGATATAGGATGAAGTTGGTCATAAGCTGAGGCTCCAAACAAACTGTGGAGAAACATGATATTCAAAATGCAAGTTTGTGCTTTGTGAAGTGCATGAGAATGTGCAATTTCAGTTCCAGACATGTTTAGATCAAACTAATCATACATACACAACACATACATGATATTGAATGGATTTGATCACAAGATGAGGCTTAAAGCAGACTGGTGTGGAAAAATGTGTTCAAAGTGCAAATGTGTATGTTTGAAGATGCATGATGATACTCAATTCTAATTCTATGCACATTCAGGTCAAATGAATCATACATACACCATACATACATGATATTGAGTGGAATAAAACACATTTTGAAGTTAAAAGAATGCTGTCATGAAAAAGTGTACCTCAAGTGTAGGTTTGTGCTTGTGTAATGCATGAGCATGTTCAATTTTAGTTTAAAACATTTTCTGATTCAATTAATCACACACACAACACATATACATGATATTGAATAAGTTCAAACACAATTTGGGGCTAAGAGAAGACTGTCATGAAAAATGAGGGTTTGAGTTGCAAATTGGTCATTTTTGATGCAAACATGAAAAAATGCAATTCAACATTTTAAGCACTATTGATCAAGTTAACTTCACACACATATTGAATACACGATTTTGGATGAATTTGAGCACAAATTTAACCACCTCTAGGCCTGAGATCACAGTTGGTGGGTTTATGGCATAATTTTGGTACAAGACACAACATATTTCCAACATAATGAACCAAAAATGCTAGAACATGAAATTATGGTTTAAAGCAAAAATGGATTGTCTACATACCTCTAGTAGACTATGTTGAGCAGGTTTGATCAATAAGAAACCCAGAGGAAACTTCAAATGCTCCTTGCTTTGGAGATTTCTTCTTCTTGAAGCAAGAATGCAAATATTGTGACAGTTGGAGAAATAAACTCTACCAATGATCCTCAATGCTTTAGACAGTTGAGAAATGATACATGTGAGGTGTTAGAGTGATTAAAACACTAAGGAAGTGTATAGAACAAGATTTGGCAGATTTTGTGGCTTTTGGTCAAAGTAACTTGGTATGGAAGTTGACTTTTTGAATGAGGAGGTTTTTGAGTGGTTCAATGGTTGGAACACCTTCTATATCATATTTATGAGTTGTAGGAATGATGTTTGGTGAGTTTGAGTGTGGAGAAATGGTTTTGGCAGCTGGACTGTCAAGGCAGATTTGTCATGATTTTTGGTGAATTTTGTGAACTTGGTGATTTTGGAGAAAAGTGTGAAAGGGTGGGAGCTTGAGCTTTCTCTGGTTTTTTAGAGTGGATATTGTGTAGAATGAGGTAGTGAGGGCTCCTTTTTATAGAAAAATGAAGAGAGGGGCAGATTTGGAGATTTCTTCACATGAAAGAAAGGTTTTACCACTTTTGGATCAAACCTCCACAAAGGGGTTTTCTTGGCAGATAGGTAAGCCCAATAGTCAAGAAAAATTATGATTTTGAAAGGGCTAAATGTAGGCTTGAGGGCATAGCTTGATGGTTGTGGCATATTTCACTTTACACCTCATGCTTGTCATTGATTTCAAATGCAAGTTGCAAGACCACTTGCAAACTTGGCAAATTCACTCTCCTCTGCATTTTCATTGTATTTCCAAGCTAAAAAATCTCTACATATCAGATAAAACTTGATTCACAAGCTGAGATTGGTCAGATTGGTGAAATAATGGATTTTTGAAATTTGTCAATGTGGGACTTCAAGTATGAAACCACCAACTTGCCATAACCATAACTTTCAGCTCACAAATCCTTTTGAGATGTTCTAGTACTCTTTAGAAAGCCCTCAAATATATCTAAAACATTCATGTTTGTCAGAAATTCTAACTCCAATTGGAACTATGTAAAAAATCCCTCCAAAGTTGGCTGAAAATAAGCTTTCAAAGTGAAATAACTTAGAATTTTTCTGTTATTTTCCTCTCTTGTAATGATTTTGCTTCTAACTCCAAAAATATGCATTTTCTGATTGTGGATCACTGTGGGACTTTTTTAGGATTTGTCAAGAGCTTTCCAATGAGCTTTAAACCACTTAAATTGGATGTGTGGTTAAGGAGTTATGGTTTAGCCCCTTTCAAAACCCTAATTTCCCGATTTTTCGATTACTCCTTCATCCTTGATCCAATGGTCGTGAAAATTGATAGGCAAGTGCAATATGATATAAGGAACATTTTTGATTCACACCTTGAAGTCCAATTCCTTAAATTTGAAGAGTTGACTTTTTGGTCAACCGTACGATCGATCGGTGACTACTGAGTCGTCTGTTGATACTCTGGACCTCCTGAGACTTTGAAACTTCTTGAATGGACTTTATTAAGCTATATGAACTTCATGGATCATAATACCACCATTAAAACATCTTCCAACATCAAAGTCAAACTACAGTTGACTTTTACTAGTCAAAACCCTAATCGGGTGCCCTGAAATGCACTGTTCTTGATTCTGGGGTAACAACCTCAAATTGGATTCTCAATTAACCTCATATAACATCCTTGATCTTGTTTCATGATTAAATTAGCCTAAAAATTTGATTGATCACAAACCCTGAAGCTTCGATTTGACTGTACAAAACCCTGATTCATCTGTAACTTGACAAAGACAAACTTGCACTGGGTTAGGGTTAGATAATTTATGAGTATGCTCCTAAAATGATAACGAGAATCTAAGGGGTCAAAATTTGGGGTGCAACAAAGGCGTTCGACTTGGTTATTCGAAACATTCATCTCTATCCAAAGTCTTTAGTGTGATCCTAATCAAAAACAATCTCTTCTCAAAAACCTAAAAATAACATCAATTCATCAAACTTCTCTTTGCCTTAGGGCATCCATCCGAAAACCCTTTTTCAAGGTATAATACCAACCAACATACAATCATTTCTGAAGTGGCCGAACTACGGCTGCTCTGATTTCTCACACCTGTTGAGTATACGTAGGCATAGGATTGCGATAGTCCTAGCGAGCACTCTTCTTTCTTTTCCACATTTATTCACCCATTCCTCATCACCCAAAAGGGATACACTACTTCTGTTCTACCGCAAACAAGTAACGCATAAGACTCCATAAGCGAGCCGCAAAACACCTAACTGCTATAATGTGCACGATAGCATCGTCCACCCAAACTTCCCATTTTTCACCGTAGTTTCGTGAACTACGAATGCTCTGATTCTTCACTTCTTACAAGTGAATATACGTAGGCACAAGGGCCCCAATCCTTGGCGAGCACTCTAATAAAAAATCAACCCCTCTTTTCTTTTAAGCAAGCAAACTTTTAGATTAAAACACTCATTCAAGCGAAACAACCTAGAAGGTTCCCATCGAGTATGATAGATGTGAGGGGGTGCTAACACCTTCCCCTCACATAACCGACTCCCGAACCTTAAGACTTGGTTGCGATGACCATGCTCTTTTCCTAAAGATTTTATCGTTATTTCCCTTTCCCTCTTTGGGATAAATAAAATTCGGTGGCGACTCTGTGTCATTTTTCACATAGCGACAGCTGGCGACTCTACTGAGGACGTCTCCTAAGCGAGCCAAGCCTAACCTATGTCGTTTTTGCGTGTTTGGGTTCTCTATTTTTATGTTTGATGATCGCTTTCCTTTATCTATTCAATTGTATCTCACCTTATTTGGTTTCATTGGTTGTGGTATGGATTGGATACTTTGGTGGCAAATTTGAGGGAAAGACTCTACACCCGAGTCTAGAGTGTTAAAATTAAGATAGGAGAGGTTGAGTAGTATGGGCTTCCGAGATGCTCATCTCGTGATAGTCAATACGAGAACCTCGCTTAGAATATATTCTTTTAAGTGATGAAAACCGTCAAGCTCTTGGCGTGTTTGATCAATGTTTCTGGGGAATCCATTACTTTAAGGACCTTTTAGAACCCTAAACCATTGGCCAACTAAGATTGATGGTCACGTAGTATGGGTCCCCGAGAAGCTCTTCTCGTATGGATCGATACGAAGACCTCGTTCAGAAGAGACTTTCTTGATGGAGTTGTTTCCAAGAAATGACTGACATACGTAACAAATAATCAAGAAAGTCCATGAATCTGAAATCCTTATCTAGAACCCAGTGTCGACGTGTCTCGTAGTATGGGTCCCCAAGAAGCTCTTCTTGCGTGGTTCGATACGAGGACCTCACCCAAAAGAGATTCATGTGATGGAGTCACCGTCCGACCTATTCATGTTGCGTATGATGAACAGTCACATGAATCCATGACTTTGGGATCCCTATTAAAACCTTAGACCACACCTGGTGAGAACCTTATGTTACGACCAATTAACTTTTATCCTCGATCTGTACCTTTGACCTTTGAACTTGTGTATTAAAAAATCAGATCAAGTGTATTGCATCCTAGTGCATTCATCCCATTGCATGTGCATTGCATCTGCATTCTGCATACCATTTCCATAAGAACCCCATACCACTTGTTGTTTCTAACCAGCTAGCTGATTTCCTGACACACGCTCAGAACTGGAAACATGTCTAAGATCACTATGGAAGAGCTTCAAAAAGGCCAAAAATTGTTAAAAGAGGAGGTTAAGTAATTGAAAACTCATGTGAGCTTGATTATAGAGATCCTACAAACACTGATGAGGAAGGAAAGTAACCCTGCACCAGTTGTCGCCACAGAAATGCTTGCTATTATGGAAGTACCTAAGTCCCCCTCAAGTCAAGAGATGCCTCGTGAACATGACCTACCACTTGGACCTACAAAGCGTACCTATCAACGACCATTACCTGATTCTCAGTCAAGTTAGAAGAACCGAGCGTGGAGTCAGAATCAGTATCCAAATCAACGGTAAAACTCCGTTCAATGAAGCCAGAATAGACCAAGGAGGCCAGAGAAACATTTTGACCCAATTTCTTTGTCATACAGTCGACTCCTCCCTTTGTTGCTCAGTAACTCATTGGTCCAACTAAGAGAACTCGGTCCTCCTCCAACACCGCCTCCTTTAGGCTATGATGAAAATGTCAGGTGTGTATTCCACTCTGGAGCACCTGGACATACGATCGAGGATTGTAAATCCTTGAAGTACCAAGTGCAAGAGCTGATTGAGTCCAGATTGATTTCATTTACACCTCAAGGCCTTCAAATCAACGCTAACCCTTCATCTGGTCAGGAAGGCTCATCAGTTTCTGTCATGGAAGAAGTTTTTAAGAGTGGGTGAGGAAAAGGTTCCCATAGTGGTCTCAATGAGCAAGAAGGCTAGCCCAATTTCAAGTCAAGAAAGAAAAGGCCTAGTACCCAATGCTGGCAATTTTTAGATCTTATCTTTGCTAGGCATTTGTAGTTTTTTTCCTGTTATTTGCTACTTGTTTTCAAACATTGTTTGTGTTGAATGGTAATATTAATGAAGTAATCATGCTTTTTGAATTAATCATGTTGCATTCGCTCATTCTTTCTTCACTTATATATAAAAAAAATTCTATTTACCTCTCGTTCGCTTTCTTTCTCAAAACCTTTGTTTTAGCAAAATTGGAGGGAGGATGACGAAAACGAAATACCCATAATTGCAATTGTATGCTTTCGGATAAAATCCTGCTGATGATGTATAGGCATTGTTTCAAATCTCCTAAACACTGGAGAGATAAGGAGTTAATCCCTAGTTAACCACTTTGAGCCTAGAAGTAGGAGTTTCCTTCGGATTTCTAAACCCTTACACTTAACCTAGGGCATGGGTAGCATTTAGTTAATTTGAATTATCGAGATGGAACTTCCCGTCTGAAGATCAACCACAAGATATTCTTCGCACAAGTCCTGAAGTGTCGAAAGAATCATGCAAAATCTAAAAGTTATGATGGTTGTTCTTCAACGACCAGCGACTTGGCAGTCACAAGCCTTTCCAAAACAAATAAAAAAATTCAAAAAAAAGAAGAAGAAGAGCCCGCTAGGTCCACCACCCAAAGAGGTGAATTAGGCAAAAGTTAGGGATAAAAAAAATAAAAAATAACTAAAGTAAAAGAGGTCTTCAAATCCTCAATGAAAAATAAGATTTAGTGACCACCATGTCAAACATCAAAAGGTCGTCGATATCCACACAGAAAAAAAAAGTGATTGTCATTTCAAGCGAGTCTTGAATTTTCATCTTCACTCTTGCACCGTTCAACTCTAGACATATGTGTACCAAATTAGCTGAACATAGGACTGTAGGTCATCATGAAGAAAGGGTGGGCTAAAATAAAACTTTGAGCCTTATATCCTTTGTTTCAATAACCATGAGCCAGAACACGTTATAACCCTCAAAAGACCTAATTGAGGCGGGATCATTCTGAAGGCATGTTACAGCAAGGTTGCGTAAACTGACTCCCCACAAATTTGCTAATCTTCAGCATTGGTGTCATTCTTCTTGCTATATCTTTCACACCAACTAAATCAACTCTACGTTTGGACTAATGGTCCATTCGTCACACACTATCATATCATCCTAATAAATTATTTTTCAAATTTGCATGAGAAACACATTAAAATTACCATTTGTGAGTAAACAATTTAAACTGCAATTCGGTACTTGACATCAAGAAAATTCCAACAAAGAGTAATCAAAGAGGATTCAACCATTCATCAAAGTTGACCAGAATCAAGAGCACCTTGTAGTCCTGTAGATCAGGGGCATTGACATCCAATGATTATGAAATTGGTCAGTCTAAAGAAAGCCACAAGCATCATCTGATTATGGGGCAGGTCAAAAATCGGTTGATCGGAAAAGAATAATCACAAGACTCTACCAACTAAGGGCAGGCTATCTGGAGGTTCTTTGATTAAAGGAAACGTCCTTCCAATGCTCAATCAACATAAGTCGAATCGCTTCAACGCTCATTCTGGGGCAAGCTACTTTAAGAGTACGTTGAAGTCAATCAATTCAAGAGTCGGTTAATCAAGGATAAATCTAATCATGGTTCAAATTTCTGGGGCAAGCCATCTCAAGTTCATCTCATAACAAGCTACCTCCAATATCTCTTTTAAGGGAAAATTCTCCAAAAACCCTCCAGACTGGGGCGAGTTGAACTTAAACTGGGGAAACTTCTTTCCATGCCTTCAAGCTTCCCAAGCAATCTCTACCACCCATCAGCAATCTCCATTGAGTTCAAAACAAGTGTCAGGGAATCATGTTATTAGCCCACCCGACCAAATCACCCTTGTCAAATAAAAGCCTTGCTACAAAAGACCCTCATTACATTTCTAGGAACCTTCATATCATTGCATAAATCATTCTGAGGCATTAGTCGCATTGGTTCACGCATGCATAATGTCTTGCATATCATTTCATTCCTCGAACCTAAACTCACAACCTGATTCCAACAACCTTGTAACCCAAATCACTTCTAAACCAGGTCTCGTCTGGTCACCCTTTTCTTTAGCCTACCTTTAGACTCCAGTTCCCGTTTGGTAGTCGATTTTCCTTTCAAAGTCTAGTTCTCATCTGGAAAACCAAAAAAAGAAGAGAAAAGTCAGTTCTCGTCTGATAATAAAACAAGGAGTCAGTTCTCGCCTGACAAACTAACCCTTTTGCCATCAGTTCTCGTCTGGTAATTCACCTTCAAAGCCCAACCTCGCTTGGCACCCAAAACAAGAGCCCAACCATACTTGGCACGTCCATCACCCGTAACCTCCATATCCTTACATCCCGACATTTTTGCATACATCTTGCATCATTACATGAGTGTTTAGCCAGTCATTCTCAAAGATACAAATTTCCTGTGTTTATCCCTTCAATTACCTTTTGTAAGTCTTTCCGGGCCTTTTGCATGAGATATCTTCTCACCTTGCCTTTCGCAAGGGATTTCATTGCCTTTCGCATGAAATCTTATCCTTTTGTTTTCCTTTTGTAAGTGTTTCTTCGCTGTCTTTTACATGCGACAAAATTTTGTTTTGGGTATCTTTGATCAATTTGGACGTTTGATGCCTATGTGGCCAAGAACCGAATGGTCGCCATACTTAAAGAATGTCATCTCTGCCGTTGTGCCTGTGAGGTCAAATGATGTTCTGATACCCTTTCCAAGTTCCCTCTTCCTTTTGCATGAGAGTGGTTATTACCCATTCACTTATCTTTTGTAAGTCCATTTTGAGATATCTTCTCACCTTACCTTTAGTAAGGGATTTCATTGCTTTTCGCGTGAAATCTTTTTTCCTTCGCTTTCCTTTTGTAAGCGTTTCTCGCTGTCTTTTGCACGCGATAAAACTTTGTTTGAGGTATTTCTCAATCAATTTGGATGCTTGATGCCTATGTGGCCAAGAACTGAATGGTCGTTATACTTAAAGAATGTCATCTCCTCCGTTGTGCCTGTGAGGTCAAATGATGTTCTAATTCCCTATGCAAATTTCCTCTGCCTTTTGCCTGATGATGGTTATTACCTTCCACTTACCTTTTGTACATTCTTCCGTGTCTTTTCCACGGAGTATCTCCTCTTTGCCTTTCGCATAGGAGTCTCCTTACCGTTCGTGAGGGATTTCATAGCCTTTTGCGTGAAATATTTTCCCTTCACTTTCCTTTCTTAACTGTTTCTTGCTGTCTTTTACATGCGACAAAACTTTGTTTTGGGTATCTTTGATCAATTTGGACGCTTGATGCCTATGTGGCCAAGAACTGAATGGTCGCCATACTTATAGGATGTCATCTTCGTCGTTGTGCCTGTGAGGTCAAATGATGTTCTAATACCCTATACAAGTTTCTTCTACCTTTTGCAAGAGGATGATTATTACCCTTAACTTACCTTTTGTAAGTCCTTTCGTGCCTTTTCCATGGAGTATCTCCACCTTGCCTTTTGCAACATTTCAACTTACCTTTAGTAAGACCTCCCGTTCCTTTTGTACAGGTTCATGTCAGCTTACCTTTTGTAAGTATCCTCTCTACCTTTTGTAGAAGAAATTTTTCTCCTAACCTTTTGTTTAGGAGTCTTTTCTGCTTTTTGCAGAAGAAAGTACGATCTTCCTCTCCTGAGGGAGTCTCCTATCTACCTTTTGTAGAAGGAATCATCTTCAAACCTTTTGTTCTGGAGTCCTCTCTACCTTTTGTAGAAGGAACTTTTTCTCCTAACCTTTTGTTCTGGAGTTCTTTCTGCCTTTGTAGAAGGAAATACGATCGTATTCTCCCAAGGGAGTCTCCACTACTCGATGTAGAAGGAGTTATCATGTCTTCAAACCTTTTGTTTTAGAGTCCTCTCTACCTTTTGTAGAAGGAAACATTTTCTCCAAACCTTTTGTTCCGGAGTCCTCCTTGCCTTTTGCAAGATGAAGACCAATTTTTAGAGTCCTCTCTACCTTTCGTGGAAGGAATATCTCACATTTCTATATTTCTTGAGTCCTCTCTACCTTTTGTAGAAGGAATATCTCACGTTTCTATATTTCTTGAGTCCTCTCTACCTTTTGTAGAAGGAATGTCTCACATTTCTATATTTCTTGAGTCCTCTCTACCTTTCGTAGAAGGAATATCTCACATTTCTATATTTCTTGAGTCCTCTCTACCTTTCGTAGAAGGAATATCTCACGGTCGTTTATTTCTTGAGTCCTCTCTACCTTTCATAGAAGGAATATCTCACAATGTTTATTCTAGAGTCCTCTCTATCTTTTGTAGAAGGAATATCTCATAGTCGTTTATTTTAGAGTCCTCTCTACCTTTCATAGAAGGAATATCTCATATGTTTATTTTAGAGTCCTTTCTACCTTTCGTAGAAGGAATATCTCATATGTTTATTTTAGAGTCCTCTCTACCTTTCGTAGAAGGAATATCTCACAATTTTTATTTTAGAGTCCTCTCTACCTTATGTAGAAGGAATATCTCATATTTCTATATTTTAGAGTCTTCTCTACCTTTTGTAGAAGGAATATCTCACATTTTTATATTTCTTGAGTCCCCTCTATCTTTTGTAGAAGGAATATCTCACAATGTTTATTTTAGAGTCTTATATACCTTTTGTAGAAGGAATATCTCACATTTCTATATTTCTTGAGTCCTCTCTATCTTTTGTAGAAGGAATATCTCATAATGCTTATTTTAGAGTCCTCTCTATCTTTCGTAGAAGGAATATCTCACATTTCTATATTTCTTGAGTCCTATCTATCTTTTGTAGGGGGAATATCTCACAGTCGTTTATTTTAGAGTTCTCTCTACCTTTCGTAGAGGGAACATCTCATAATGTTTATTCTAGAGTCCTCTCTACCTTTCGTAGAAGGAGTATCTCACTTTTTCTATATTTTCGAGTCCTCTTTGCCTTTCGTAGAAGGAATATCTCTTGGCCAATTATGATTCCCTATTGCGAGGTGTTTCCTCTTCTGGCTGGCAAATCACTCATGTTCATTCCGCATTGTATCTCAAGCATATAATCATATCCCCCATAGCCTTTCTGCACTAACAGACACCTTTTTTCAAACCATCTCGCTGACTGTCTACTTTCATTCCACACCTCTCCAGTTGAAAATCCCAGGTATTCTAGTATTTAATTCTTTTCTACCATGAATGTCCGAACATCTTTATCCTCCAAACATTTAGGTCCAAGAGTATTAAATAGGGGCATCTGTCATACCCTCATTTTCACCTTAGCCTTTCATACCTTACATTCATCATATCATGCATCGTTCTATTGCATATCGAGCATGTGGGTTCACAAGGTAAGGATCGGGTCGGTATGTTGTTGTTCGTTTCAAATAAGAGAAATTACCTATCATGGGCTACATGGAAGAAAAGGTTCATCATCTAAGGTTTGGTTCAAGTTGGAAAGTTTACTCATGTAGATTCCTTCAAGGAGAAGTTACTTGAAAAACATTAGGATATTCAAGATCAATATTCCTAATGTACATACAGTGTAATGCCTAATTCAAGATCTCTTCATCCGACTTTGTTTCAAATTCTTGATCAAGTGGAGTTCAAATTTGCAAAGTATGAGGCAAGCTCACAAGTTCATAATTCAATACTTCATCCATTCCAAATAATGGTATAAGGGAGATCCATCATTCAAGGTTTAAGATTCATGAATTCAAGACTAGAATTTTACAAAGGAAAATTTGATAACATTGCAAGAATGCCATTTGTTACAAAGTTTCCAACTCTAAGTAATGCTTAGAAAATTAAGTCACTTTTGATCTTAATTCAAGTTTCTTCATGCTATGGTACCCTTCATGCCTCATTAAGTCTACATGTTCCACATTATGATTCATGACCAATTAAATCTCCACATGAGCCTAAAAACATCCAAGGAAAACAATTAAGGTTTAATGCAATATTAGAACATTTCAAAATCAAAACCATTTATGCTTATTCATGGGCAATTTCAAGGCATTTTTAGATTGATCCAAAACAGCCCCATGACCAACTAATTCCCAACCAAACAAACCATGTCACAAAACTTGAGGAACTAGATCATGTTGGTTCACTTACATGCCAAAATTTAGAATTTTAAAATTCTGCCAAGAGGAGAAGCATGGACTACAAGGACAACCCAATAATAAGTGAATAAAGGAGAGCAATGCAAAAGGGCAGCAAAATCCATCAATAGTGCAGCAGAAAAAATAGCAATGCAGAAAAAGCAGCAAAAGCAGAAAAGCAACATGCTAGAAATGGAAAGAAAGAGGGTGCACCAAGAAAGTGGCATTGGACATTTCTAAGTAAAAAATATGAAGTTTTGAAAGGAGGGAAAACCCTAATGTGCTGAGATAAAAAGGAGAGGGGGTTGCAAACAAGGGGACATTCACTACACATTTACATAGAGAGGTATGGAGAGAAAAAAGGCATTGAGAAAAAATCAGAAAAAAAGAGAAACATTGAAAGAAAAAACAGAAAAAAGGAGAGAAACTTTGAGAACATTCCCTAACTATTGAGAGAACAAAATAGTGTTAGAAAACCAGAAGAAGGAGGTGAACCACAAAGCATACCCAACAAAAGCCATTGGTGAAGGAAGATAGTAGCTCTTGGGTATCCTTTCTCTCAAACCCTTTACTCTTTACAAATTTTTGCATGTTTTACTTTTATGTGATTTTTGTGTTGTATATGTTGTAATAAGGTCTTGATATGACCAAAAAACTGTTGTAAAAGACCAAAGAAAAGAGAAAGAACATAATGTAGTTGACATAGTAAGATGAGTTAAAACATACTCATCTTTACTATCATGTTCGCTGGCAAGTTCGCCTAGCGAACTTTGCCCTGTTTTCCCTCTGTTTCCATAAAAAAGGCATATTCTAAGCAAAACAGCATGAAGTTCGCCTAGCGAACTTCTTGATGTTTTCTTGCTGTCATGTTCGCTGGCACCTTCGCCTAGCTAACTTTGCTCCCTTTCGCCCGTGTTTTCGTTTGCTGGTTGGTTCGTATAGCGAACTTCTGTTTGTTTTTTCTGGGCAGCTTTGCTGCAAGGTTCGCCTAGCGAACTTTACCCCCTTTTGCCTCTGTTTTCGTTCGCTGGGAAGTTCGCCTAGCGAACTTCTTGCTGTTTTTGGGCAGCTTCGCTACAACCTTCGCCTAGCGAACTTCCCTTACTTTTTCGAGTTTTTTTCCAATTTTTTTTTTCAAAGAGTTCACCGTTTTTTTTCCATTGTTTTGTGTTTTTTCATGTCGAATAACCCGATGTGGTTGCATGATCATCGTATGTGGATGTTGTTACGGTCATTTTTGACTTTTTTTTTCCAAAAACTATTTTCAAAAATAAACTCTCGATTTTATCGAGCCATTTTCACCCTTGTAAGTCGACCGCCTTGTGCGTTCGCCATCGACCTTGTTCGCATCACTTCAAATATTTTTACAAACAACAAAACCCGTGATCCAACATCAAGTGGTATTTTTCTCATAAAAATCCAAAATACAATAAAGATACAATTGGGGTCATACACCATAAACTTTAAAGTGGTGGAGAAGGGTTGAGAATGGAACCCTCTTATACTCGTTCAGAATGTTTTGAATACAAGGCGCTCGACTTGGTTATTCGAAACATTCATCTCTATTCAAAGTCTTTAGTGTGATCCTAATCAAAAACAATCTCTTCTCAAAAACCTAAAAATAACATCAATTCATCAAACTTATCTTCGCCTTAGGGCATCAATCCGAAAATCTTTTTTCAAGGTATAAAACCAACCAACACACAATCATTTCTCAAGTGGCCGAACTACGGCTGCTCTGATTTCTCATACCTGTTGAGAATACGTAGGCATAGGATTGCGATAATCCTAGTGAGCACTCTTCTTTCTTTTCCACCTTTATTCACCCATTCCTCATCACCCAAAAGGGATATGCTACGTCCGTTCTACCGCAAACAGGTAACACATAAGACTCCATAAGCGAGCTGCAAAACACCTATCTGCTAGAATGCGCATGATAGCATCGTCTACCCAAACTTCCCATCTTTCACTGTAGTCCCGTGAACTACGAATGCTCTGATTCATCACTTCTTACAAGTGAATATACGTAGGCACAAGGGCCCCAATCCTTGGCGAACACTCTAATAAAAAACCAACCCCTATTTTCTTTTAAGCAAGCAAACTTTTAGATTAAAACACCCATTCAAGCGAAACAACCTAGAAGGTTCCCATCGAGTACGATCGATGTGAGGGGGTGCTAACACCTTCCCCTCGCATAACCGACTCTCGAACCCTAAGACTTGGTTGTGATGACCATGCTCTTTTCCTAAAGGTTTTATCGTTATTTCTGTTTCCCTCCATGGGATAAATAAAATTCGGTGGCGACTCTGTGTCATTTTTCGCGTAGCGACACCTTGGTTACAGGGTTTTCTCTGATTCGACCAGTTTCCTTCCTGCTCATTTCGAACAGTCGAATTGTTGTAGCCTCCTCTACCTTTGTTGTCATTACAGCTTCCTTTGCCTTTCCTTTCTTTTTTTGATTGCGTCTGCAAATCTATATCACTCTTCGACTTTCTTGCAGCTCTTTCGGCCATCCTTTATTCATGAGACTCAAGTGTCCCTTTAAGTTCTTCCTTTGTCAATATTGACAAGTCTTTCGACTCTTCTATGGTTACTACCACGTGGTCGAATTTTGAAGTCAATGACCTTAAGATCTTTGACACGACTGATCTTGATGTCAACACTTCTCCATATACCTTTGTTTTAATTCACCAGCTTTATAACTTTGGTGAAGAAATCTATTATACTTTCATTGTCTTCCATCTGAAGCAATTCATAAGTCCTTTTACGAGTTTGTAACCCCATCTCTTTCACCTTCTTTGTGCCTCCAAACGACTTTTCAAGAATCTTCCAAGCTTCTTTTGCTGATTCTACATCACTAGCTTTTCAAAGTTATCTGGATAAACACATTGATGGATTATAAAGAAAGCTTTATAATCTTTCTTCTTCAATTCTTTATATGCCGCTTTCTCTTGATATATCGCAGTTTCTGCAGGCGGTGATAATCCCTCCTTCGCAAAATCCCAAAGATCTTGGTAATAGAAAACTACCTTAATCTGCTTGCACCAATTCTCATAATTATCTTTCTTGAGAATTGGAAGATTTGCTGGAAAGTGACCGTTCAGGTGATTCATCGTCATCACAGTTGTTCTTCCCTTGATTAAAATCGGAGCTCTAGATACCATATATTGGAATTTAACCATGATTTATGGTAAATTCTTCTCAATCTTGATCTCAAGATTGTTATGTAATGACAACGAACAAAAACAAGAACAAGTTTAAAAAAGATAAGTATGAACTGCAAAGTAACTCTCTGCCCACAACTGTGGAACTTTATTATCACTTTGCAACTGCAAAACCGTGATTATCAAACTTGATGATTACAATGATAAGGGTTTCTCTCTATTTATAGATTTAGGTTAACTTGCATCTTAAGCTAATATTTTTAAATCAAATCTGATCTTTCTAAATCAAATCTAATCTTTCTAAAACAACGAATTACATATTTAACATAGACCATGTATAATGAAAATACATAGATAGGAGGGTAAGGACCCCTCACTATCCTGACGGCCCATAAACACATTCTCCCCCTTATCTCGAAATAGCTCTCCTTCGCCAAATCCTCTATATATCCCAATTCTTCATGTTTCTTTAATTCTTCACAATAATTTCCAATTTTTTTTTCTTTTTATTTTTCGTTTACCATACCACACACCCTTTCTCTCCCTTCCCATAATATAATAGTAATAATAATGATAATGATAATGACCATAATAATAATAATAATAATAATAATAATAATAATAATAATAATAATAATAATAATAATAATAATAATATATTAATTTTCTCTAACCATTACACTTGACTTTTCTTTTTTATTTTCTTTTCTATTGTCCGTTCAATTCACATGACTAATAAATTTCAAAAATAAATATCCCAACTAAATAATTATTTAACTATATTAATAAAATATTATCACACCTTAAATAATTATTTAAATAAATATTTAAATCAATTAAATAAATATTTTTACCCTTCCTAGCTCTTAAAACCAGCCCAAACCAGTAATAGTAAAATTACAAAAGTACCCCTAAAACTTTCAAACACCAAAAATAACATTAAAAATCACATAATTCACACAACAGACATATAACAATAATAATATAAAAAGAATTCTAAGTCAGGGCGTTACACTTTAACCCATACAAACTCTATCTCAATCTACACACATGATCTTCTTTACCTTTACCTTGAAAACCATTAGGTTGTTTCATGTAGTTCTCTTCCTCCAAATCACCATGAAGGAAAGCCGTTTTCACATTCATTTGCTCAACCTCTAAATCAAGAGTAACATCTAAACTCAATACAGTTCTAATTAATGACATCTTTACAAAAGTGAGAAAAATCATTAAAATCAACATCCTTTCTTTGACGGAAACCTTTCACCTCTAATCTGTCTTTATATCTTGGAGACTTAGAGTTGCTCCCATGTTAAACTTTATAAATCCATCTGTTTTTCAAAGTTCTTTTGCCTTTAGGAAATTTCACTAAATCATAAGTGTGATTATCATGCAATGATTGCATCTCATCATGCATTACATCCATTCACTTTTGATTTTCATCACTTTCCATGGCCTCTTGAAAACACTCGGGTTCACCCTCATCAGTCAAGGTCACATACTCATCATAATTATACCTTGTAGAAGGCCGTCTCTGCCTGTTAGACCTCTGTTGAAGCGGTAAAGCGGCAAGCAAAAATATTATTTTCGGAAGAATTTCCTCCTGGATTTATATCGTCTCCACAGGGACCAATGTGAAGGAAAGAATGTTGTTCGACAATCTCTACGTCTCTAAGCTTGGGTTTAAATGGTTTGGGATAAAAATGCAAAAGGAAAAACATAAAGTAAGAAAATAAATACATTCTTAAGAAATGAGAAAACTCGTCAGGAGTTGTATTTCGTTCTACCCATCATGCACTAAAAAATATATGGATCAAATGCACGCAACCTAAATCGCTCGTCAATATCATCACGTATCGCTCACAACAGAGGTTATGTCTAATGTAAAGTCGAGAGATCAACTGTATCGTCTCATCGGTGATGACTCACGCAACTGGACAATACAGAGCATTAAGAATCGATACCCACGTGGATATTAGTCCTAAATTTATGTTTAGAGTTTAGAATCTAACAGATGTTTATCTTAGATCGAGTTCGAACCGTATATGTCTATAGCAATCCAAACCCATTAAGTAAAAAATCAAGATAACCATCGATAAAGAGTTGTAAAAGAGATTTTATACAAAGATCCATAAATATACATACAATCAAGATAAACTTACATACAAAACCCCAACAAATGAAAACTACATAGAGAGGAAGGAAGAAGAGCACAAATCTCACGGTCCGTCAACTCCGATTGAAGTGGATTCGACTCCAGATCGTCAAGATGCACCTTCCAATGTTGTTTCTAAGCTAAATCTACTCAAGAATGTGTTTGATGAAGTTGGGGTAAAAAGTTCCCAAACAACATAACCTAAAAAACGCTGAAAAATCACTTAAATAGGCAAAAATAGGTTCCAGTGTTCGCCTAGCGAAGTCCCATTCGCATAACGAACTTATGCCTCATTTTCTACTACCAAAACAGTATTTTTCACGCGTTTTAGAAATTCCTGTTTACACTACAAACTTTTGTTCGCTTAGCGGACATGACAGCAAAACCAACACTTGTTTTGACCATAACTTTTAAACCGTAACTCTGTTTTACGCGCGGTCGGAAGCGTTGGAAATCTTATCCAATGCTCTATAAGACAATGACAAAATATCATTACTTATATACCTACAAAAATGAGAGAAAAGCAATTAAACTCAATCATATTTACATGATACACAATATATACATTATAACGTAAACTATGCAACATATGCACAAAAGTTGAGGTTTATTGGTTGAATTAAACCAACAAGTGCCAATTATTTACACTCAAAATCAATACAATTTAGCACTTATCAACCTCCTAGGTTGAACTTGAGATGATTATGGAGTTTCACCAAGATTCTCATCCCGTGACAAATCGCTCTCCCCTTCACCATCATTAGTTGGAATATTTACCTCATATCCAAGTTGTTGATCATCAACTTAATCATATGGCTCACCATTGTGACCATCACCATCAATAACATCTAGATTATGACTAGGTAACCGAACTGGATTAATATTAGACAAACTGATATCTTTCTTGGGTGTAGCCTTTTCTACCTTATAAATATCTTCAATAGTTTGGCATTCCATAAAAACCACATCACGAGTTCGAATAAGCTTAATCCCTACGGGGTCATATAACCTGTAGCTAAACTCATCTTCCCCATAATCGATTAAGATACATTGTTTTGACTTTACATCCAACTTGAATCTTTCATCCTTTGGAATATGCACAAAAGCCTTACAACCAAAGACTCTCAAATGATCATACTTGACATTCTTTCCAAACTAAATTTTGTTTGGAACTTCACTATTCAAAGCAATAATAGGAGTGAGATTAAGAACATGCACTGCCGTGTAAATTGCTTCGCCTCAATAATGATTAGGCAACTTAGTTTCAGAGAGCATACACCTTACTTTCTCAATTAGCGTTTGATTCATCCTCTTTGCTAAACCATTCAATTGAGGAGTTTTAGGAGGAGTATTTTCATGTGGAATACCATACTACTTGCAATAGTAATCAAATGGTCCACAATACTCCCCACTATTGTCTGAACGAACACATTTCAGCTTCTTGTCTGTCTGCCTCTCAACCAAAGCATGAAATTCTTTGAACTTTTCCAAAACTTGGTCTTTTGTCTTCAAGGCATAAACCCATAGTTTCCTGGAACAATCATCAATAAAGGTAACAAAATAAAGTGCACCGCTAAATGATTTTACCTTTAATGGACCACAAACGTTATAATGTATCAATTGAAGCAACTTTGACTTACTTGAGGGAGGATGTCTCTTGAAAGATACTCTAGCCTGTTTACCAGCCATGCAATGAGAATACTTCTCCAAATCTACATTCTTTAATCCAGAATGAACATCCTTTTTGGCCAAAATATTCAGCCTCTTTTCACTAATATGACTAAGTGTTCGGTGCCACAAAAATGTTTCCATGTCGATAGCATTCACATTATCCCTAACAACCAAAGCTTTTGTCCAATACAATTTAGAAAGCTTTTCCCCTCTAGCCACAACCAAGTTACTATTGTTGAGTTTCCACTTTCCAGAACCAAAGTGATTATCATAACCACAAAGATCAAATTAAAGCAGACATCTGGAGCATGTTTGACACCTCTAAGCAACAATTGCATTCCCATGTTGGTTTGCAAGCAAAAATCACCAACACCAATTACCTTAGATACAACATCATTTCCCATCTTCAACACTCCAAAATCACCAGAAGTATAAGATGTGAAGAAATCCTTCCTAGGTGTAACATGCGATGTAGCACCACTGTCAACTATCCACATGCTCCCGTCTGATACAAGATTAACATACTCATGATTATGGAGAATAATAAGATCATCACTAGTAGCAGTAGTAACATGACCATCATCATGATCTTCGTGGCCTCTTTATTTAGACTTACCCTTCTTGCCTTTGTTATCTTTTTTTCACTGATAGCAATACTTATGTATATGTTCTATTTTGTGACAATAACGACACTCCAGATTCTTGTGTCGCGACTTGGATTTGCTTATGCTATTCTCTCTACCACCATTCAGTTCTGTTTTATGACTTCTCTCACTACTTTCAGTGACAAGCACCTTGGGTTAAGATGAAGAACCCTGTGCATTCCTTCTCATCTCCTCATTAAGAATACCACCCTTAGCCGTTTCCAAAAGAACAACACCTCTAAAAGAAAAACTTGTGATAGAAACCCGAAATGTCTCCAAAGACTCTGGTAAAGATAGTAATAGAAATAGTCCCAAAAGTTCATCATCAAATTTGATACTCATTCCTGACATTTGATCAAGGAGGCCTTGAAATTCACTCAAGTGATCTCAAATAGAAGTTTCCTCCTTATACTTCAAACTTATGAAGCTATTCAACAAGAACAATTTATTATTTCCTGATTTAAAGGCATAAAAGGACTCTATCTTTTCCCACAATTTTTTTGCATGTGTCTCATTAGCAACACACATGTTGGTGTTTAAACTCCCATTCTTCATTGAACACAGAATATGGCTTTGCGCAACTAAAAACTAGTAAATGCAATTTCTTCACAAATAGTAAATCTATCATCTCGCCCTTCCATAAATGGAAATTAGAACATTCAACAATACCATCTTCATCTTTGTATTTGACTCTATCATTCAAACAAGTAAAATTACCCTTAACCAAAAGCACAAATGCCACTCTGATGGGAAATTAAGATACAATAATATACCAATACGCATCGGATATAAAACTCCCCAAACTTGTAGGAACCTTGAGGATCAACAACAAATATAAGACGACAAATTGAACAAATAATGATACAAAAGAACATCGATATTCTTAACGCGGAAAACCCCTTAATATTAGAGTAAAAATCATGAGTCGTTCAGACTAAAGAAATAATTCTACTATAATTAATTAAGGGTACAAGAGAGTCTTAAAGTGATTCACAAAATAGTGCTATCAACCGCAAATCACAAATCAAACTAGCTTACAAATAAAAGTAAAAAAATTGAATTTTCCCCCCAAATCTAAGCTTCAGTGCGAAGCAAATAACTTTAATCTTCGAAGTTGTTTTGAAATTCTGAATGGTCAAAAGTTAGATATATGTGCTACAAATCTGCCTTTCAAATTTGAGCTCGATCCAACGGTTAACGAATCGGGATCATCAATTTAATGAGACTAATTGCAGGAAAAACGGGAATGAATTTCTCTCATCTTTTCTCTCTTTTGAATCCTTATTTTTTCTCTATCTCTCAACCCTAAATTAATTCACTCCAGTTAAATGAGTGAGACAAATAGATTAGTCATATTTAAATCTTTCTCCACATAGAAAGGGAGGCCAAATCTAACCGTAACTAATATTTCCTCTTAGACTCCCAAATCATGCGCCACTCCCTTGACATGGTGGTAGTGCATATATAATAGGGTCTGACACGAGTGTGAAAATTTGAATGCAAGCCCTAGCAAGTAGCAACATTGACACATTCTCTTTAACAAGAATTATTTTTGTTTAAAACTTGATACTTTGGTATAATTGAAATGTTAATTCTTTAGGAATTCAAATTGAAAAAGTTGATTATTTGTAAAAAAAAATCTCTAAATTTAGCGATGATGAAAATATGAGTAAAAGATGAAAACGTAAAAATTTAAATGACAAAATATTTCTTTTGTCCCTTCTTCTTCTTCCAGAAACGTGTGCCGCCATTTCTCACTTTTTCTTTCTCAAAATTCAATTGAGCCTTGAGAACAGTTTCTCTTGAAGGTTTCATGTGTCTGTTGTAGTTCATCCATCAAACCCTCAACTTCAAATTTAAAGGTACAAATTTTCAATCAATCTTCACCAATTTGGTCAGTTAAAACTCAAATTTCACTTTGATTTGGGATTCTTTATATGCAATGTTGCTGTTTTTTATGCAGTTTCACTCTAGGTTTTCACAACAGCTGCAAAGAAACCACCTTCCAGCATACAATCATTGGCGTGAAATTGAAAATCTTACGAGAACCTTATCCTTCCAATTCAATGGAACAAGTTTTGCACTGTATTGGTAAGATCAATGCTTCAATCTCTTTATTGAATAACCATGTATCTGGTCTCTTTTAGGTTTATAGAATAATTAATATATGTGGTCTCTTTTAGGTTTATTGAATAATCCATGTATCTGGTTTTTATAGAGACCAAATACATAGATTTTGAAACAAAAAATCTTTGCTTATAATAGTGATTAGAGCAACAATTCATGAAATTGAAGCAAAGGTGAACTCATTGATGAAAATAATTGCATGGTCTATCTAAGTTTGTCTTATATACAACATAGATCATTTAACACTAGAAAGTATACAAGTTAAGTAACTAGAGATTTTAAAAAACTTTAACTACTAATAAGTTCTATCAAAGTATTGAAATTTTTTGCAGAACTACCATCTCTTTCAACAGCTTGCAATGCAGCTTCTTTTAGTTTCTCAACTCTCTGTCTCATTTGCTTCCCTGTCTCACTTGACATAACCAACTCCAAAGCTTTCTTAGATGATTCTTTTGTCAAAACACCATTGTCAACACCTATCCCAATATGCCAAACACTTTCTAACATTCTTGCATTCAATCTTTGATCTCCGAAAAACGGTCTACTAATCATCGGTACACCGCCAACGATACAATCCAACACAGAATTCCAACCGGAATGCGTGAAACAAACACCGACCGATGAGTTTTTAAGGATATCTATTTGAGGAGCCCATGCGACGATTTTTCCTCTTGTTTTTGTTCTTTCTGTGAATCCGCTTGGCAATTTTTCCTCTGGATTGCCCCTAAAGGCCCAAATAAATGGATATCCACATTCTTCTAAAGACTCCGCCAATGCAGCGAACTCGTGAGGCGGGGGTGTTATTGAGCTTCCAAAGCTTATATACACTACTGAGTAATCCTCATGTTTGTTCAACCATGCTACACAACCATGTTCATCGTTCGTCATACGTTGTGGTGTCGTCAAGATGAATGGACCAACGTTTAGCAGCAATTTGAACTTGGCCTCCAACTTACTCTCAATATCGGTGTGTATTGTAGCAAATGAGTTTATGGGAACCGCAGTTGCTTGCGGTAACGCGAGTCCCATTTTGTGTAACATTGATGCAAATGGTCCGCTAATATCACCTATTACCCCTTCCGGCAAATCGGAAACCTCTAGCTCCGGAAAACCAGGAAGGAAATCTTTGTGATCATCGGCTCCTGCAAGACAAGGTAAATCAAATCAAAATTTTATAAGTTGTATATTATAAAACATTTTTACCAGAACCGTTTAGCTTTCAGAGGCTCTGGGTAGGTCAGACACAATTTAGCTGTGATAAAACAAATAAAGACCCTATTCGTCATAGTTTAACCGTGACAAATATTTTATGACGTCTCTTTTAGCCATGGTTTAACTGTATTAAATTTTAGACTCTATACGGTAGCCTGCCTCCAAAGAGGTCCCTGATTTTTACACATACATCTAGTTATTTGTAGAGATATGTTAAAAACCATTTCATAAAGAAGATGTGTTGATCAAACAGTTTGTGTATGGTACCTTTATAGTCTCCTAACTTTTCTCTGATAAGATCTGTGAAGACATGGGTAAGGAGAGAGTGAGCTCCTGCAGTCCAAAGAGGAATCCATTTCGCATGCATTTTCTCTGCGAAATCCGCGCCAAACCAAAAAAAAGCATCAGTAATAAAGCATGTAATGTTCTTCCCCGTCTCCGTCACAGCCACATCTATAGCATTCTTAAAATTCTCCGGCATTGCTTGAATAAACAGATGAATAGCTTCCGCCGGAGATCCTGATTGCACAAAACCCTCCGGTAACCCATCATGAATATTATAATAAGTTATGTTAGGAAGAAACTCGTCTTGATTACCCGTGCCAGAAAACAACGACTTATTTGATTTTTCCGTGCTGAAGAATGAAAACGTAACTCCAGGAGATTCTCCTGCAACTCTTCTAACAAAACTAAGAAGTGGAGGTGCATGTGTTCCAAACGGGAACGCCAAAACCGCGACATGTTTTTCAACATTGTTACCGTGCCGTCCTCCTTTCGGAGCAGCCATCCAGTTTTTCAAACGCGAAAGCGTAAACATTTTTTCTTAATTATGTCAAACACAGCAACTAAGATCAAATTATAACTTGATTTGATGTTGTTGTGGAACAACACTAGTTATAGTTGCATGCATTTGGTTGAAAAATGTTAATAACAACTTGTATTGTTAACATAGAGGTGGAATTAGCATGATAGAAGTTAGGTGTTTCATAAATAAATGTTAGTGGCAAAACAAGGTAAGGTACACATGGGATCTTTTTTCTTTTTTCTCAGTAACATATGTAACTTATCTCTAAATGTGTTTTGTGTTTTTTCTTACAGAGACAACAATGATTTGTGTATTGTTTTCTCAGAGTATGCTTAGTTCCGAAATTAACGAAAATAGGCTAAATATAGGTAGCTATATTAACCACAAAACTATATAGTCAATGAGACCTTGAATTTATCTCGTTCTCAAGTTTTTATTTATTTATTTTTTAATTTTTAATTTTATTTTTAATTTTTTAATTTGATTTTGTATTTATTTTTATGTTAGAAGCTTGGGTTAATTTTTAAAACTACTAAATTGTTGATGAGGATTTAACCATCCTCTCAATTAAGTCTGACATATCATACAACCGCCGCTATTATTTTGATGTCTTTATTAATTTTTTTTTATAGAATTTTCTATTGCAGTCTCTCAATAATTTCAAAGAAATATAGAAATTTTTTGAAATTTTCAATAAAAAATCAATGATTCTTAGAAAAATTTGATGAAATATCAGAATTTTCAAAAATAAATTTATACTACCAAAAATTTCGAAACTTTCGATTAAGTATTAGACTTTTTGAAATTTCTAGTAAAATACAGTATTTTTTGAAATTTTTGATAATATAATTTATAAAAAAAACAATAAAAAACTTATATTGATAATTTAAAAATAAACTACTGAAAATTTAATCTATTATATAAAATTTTGAAAAATGTAATCTATTATATAAAATTTTAAATGAACTATATAAATTTTCGTTCGTACTTTTTGATTCACATTTATCCATAGATAGTTTGAAAATTATAAAAACACCAGGTTAAATCTCCTAGTTAGTTATTCATGAGATTTTGTAATTAAAATAATCACAAGAACCGAGACATTTCAATTAGGGAGCGGTGAACTAAACAACCATTTCCCTTTTGTTGGACTTCTTTTCTTGAATCTCCTTAGTTACATGGGGTGTTAGGTTAAGTATGACAACAAACAGACAATATGACAATATTAACATGGAAAAATCAATTGAACTTAATTTGAGTGTGGTAAATTCTAAAAATGAGAGCAGATGTGTTGAAATTTGCTACACATTCATCCCCCACATATTTCAAAGTTATCTTCATATGATAAAGGTCTTGAGCGCTTCGTGCCAAGCCCTAGATGTTTGTCTCGCTTTGTGAAATTTACAAACATAAGTTGGATAGGGAAAGTTTGAGTCGGGAGGTTGAGTCATATAAACATCTTAGTTTAGTGACTCTTGGAGAAATGTATTGATCTATTCGAGTTGATGCATTTGCGATTCTCTTGTCAAAGGAATTGGGAGAATTAATTTAATGGTTTGAGATCGGACTACATGTGCAAAGGTTTCTTTAAAAATCTGTCTAATGTTATTGTGTAAATTTTTTTACCACCAACCTCGCTCTGTGATGACCTATGATGCCGTTAGGATTTCATTTGATTTGAAACCACCACTCACAATTAATAATGTTCTGACTCTTTGGTGTTGGGACACGGGCCATGTCCATGGTGAATAATGAATTCAATTCTTTAGATTTTGCTTGTCTTTAATGAGGATGTTGCATTCACATTAGATGGTTCTAGATTTCCAATATGAGAATGATTCTGACGCAAGGAAAAATTTCTTTAGTTTAAAAATAATGTTATGATATCTAGTGATGATGCAGTTTGTTGGGGTTGAATTTATTGTTGGGTTAGTGGAAGTAATATAATTGTGTGAAAAGGAAGGTGTGGAAAAAGATACATTACCTGATGAAGTGATTGGAGACAATGGAGTCACTTGAAGGATTGCTTCTATTGTAAGAGGTATTATGGTCGTGGGTGAGTTTTGTTGTTGTGGTATGGTGGGATGAAGAGGTAGAATTATATGAGGTTGGGTCGAAATAATATCTGTTGGTAGGTTTGCATTAGGTGATTTTAGGTGAGGGTTGGATGCAGAAATTGATTGTCATGGAATATGACGTGTCATGAGGTGTAAATTTTGTTGGTTTTCGGATTTAGACAATGATATGTCTATTGACATGATGAGTAACCAATGAATACACATGGTGTAGATTTAAGTTAGTGTTTGTGGTTTTTGTAAGTGTCGCAACTGCGAAAAATTCGGCGGAAAAAACAGAAGAGTCACCATCGAACATTATTTATCTCGACGGGGGAAAAGAAACGATCGAAGAAAACCTCAAAAAGGGGAAACAAACATGGTCTCGCAACCAAACCTTAGGGTTGGGAGTCGATTACGCGAGAGGAAGATATTAACACCCCATCGCGTCTGTTGTACTCAACGGGATCCGCGCTTGTTATCTAATCAAAGAGTGTGTTATCTAAAGCTTTACTGCTAAACGGGAACGGAAAAAGGGGGAAAACAAAAGCTGACTCGATAGGACTTCGCCGTCCTAGGCCTACGTATTCCCTCGTGCAATAGGAAAGTCAGAGTCAACGTAGTCCGAAAGACTACGTGTGAAAAGGGGAATGTTGCTCGCCAAGACATTGCCGTCTTGTGCCTACGTATCCTCATCTGGTATGAGAAATCAGAGCGTCTGTAATTCGTGGTTACGACCACAAATTGGTTAAGTGTTTTTTGTGAGCGATGTTAAGTTCGCGTTCCAGCAGTTAGGGTCGATGCCTGTTTGCGGTAGAACGGAAATAATATGTCCTTTCTGAAAAGAAAAGTTTGAAGGGACAATCTTGAAGGACAAAATAATTTGAATATGTTTGAAGTTGAGAAACAAATAGACATCAACTCTGAGGTTAGGGCTTGGAGAAAAAGATAGGCGTCAACTCTGAGGTTGAGAAAAAGGATGACGTCAACTCTGAGTTTGGGGGATCAAAAGGTAGACATCAACTTTGAGGTTGGTAAAAAGGTAGACATCAACTCTAAGGCTGGACAAAACAGGCGTCAACTCTGAGGTTGGGGAAGACAGGCGTCAATTCTGAGGTTGGGGAAGAAAGACGTCAACTCTGAGGTTGAAGTTTAAAAGTAGGCGTCAACTCTGAGGTTAGGGTTTGCAGGATTCGTGGAGGAATATCAACTAGGAATTTGTACGGGTAATGTTTTATTCGGAGGACTGAAATCACTGTTTTGATTGAGGGTTGATCTAGGCTTTCGTGCAAGGTACCAAAACTAGCTTATGCTTCGTGCATGTTTGAATTTTTCTATGGCGTAATGCTCTATATCGAATGGAAATGCTACGCATTTTGGTAGATGCAATGTAATGATAACTATATGCAAGATGCAAAGAGGTCCCCTGCCGGGGAATGCGTAGAACGTAACAAGCAACTTCACTAAGGAAATGATCACCAATATCTGATCTCCTATGGGGAAATAACCAACTGTACCACCAATAACTACTGGCGCTGCAAACTTTGTCGAGGAACCACAAACTAAATTGTGAACTTTGATGGGAAGATGCCAATGAATATTTGATTTTGAATTGTTGAGAATGCCAATAACCATTGGACTTTGAACTGCGGGGAATCATCAAATCTGACCTTTGAGGAAGAGAATACCCTGACTTCTCACCATCTTCAAACTGATTGGGAATATTCCATCCTCCCACGCTGCTGGGGATAATAAAATCCTCACAAGAACCCTTCTCTACTCGAGGATGATTCTCTGCTTGGGGAGAATAAAACTGCCAACACTTTGCAGGGAAGAAATACATTTTAACATCTTGTTGAGGAAGAGAAACTCCCTACTTGGAACAACCTTGGCGCTTCATGCTTCTGCCGATCAACTGCATGCTAATTATCATAGGTGAACAACGGTTCCTTTAATTCTCAAGTTGTCTCGGACCACAAGGTCTATTGGGAGAAATCATCTTAAGAGGATTTCATAGAAAACCTGACATTCAAAATGCCCCAGTGTCTTCAAACTCTTGGAGAGATTTATGGGATCTCGACGTAACTGCCCCAGACTGCATAATCTATGAAGGAATTTGTCATGAGGGGATTCATAAAGAACTTTGTACCACCATGTCTTGAGATATCTTCCCCAGTATTTTGAACCTTAGGGAGGTGCTTCTGGTTAATCGTCTTTTGGTGAGGATAACTTCGCGTGCTCTTGAGGTGGCCTGCCTCGATACGAGCCTTGAAGTGACTTTGCCCCTGACTGATTGATCTTTGAGAGAATGCCCCAGAATAACTGCTTTTGAAAAGATTTCCGGATCTCGAGTTGATTGCCACAGATTGGCTACATCTCAACACGACTTACTGGGAAAGCCCATGCTCCACAGAGTCTCTTGGTAACATGGCCTTTCACATGATTGTCCTTCGGATGTTTCAGGCATCCTAACTCGACTCGATTAAACTTCTCGACCGATGTTCATTATGTAAGCTTCTTTGATGTTTAAACACATGTATGCAAGCAGAAAACATTTATTCTGAGAATGATAATTCTAATGCAACACACATGTTAATCTTGAAGTTGTTATTGAAAAGATGTCGCCAAACCCTATGAACGAGTCACTAGTTAGGATGCGACATTGATTTTTGAATGGAAAAAAAAGCATGCACATGCAATACCAACAAAGATCTTATTAGCACAACTCATGGGAGTCAAGAACGCTATCTCGTTGAAGTACGCTTTCAAAATAAGCCCTGCTTCACTAAAGAATATAAATGCGTCAAGGAACATCTGGTGATGTACCTCACGATGGCGAAAAGATTGTTGGAACGCTTTGAGGTGGTCAATATTGTACACGTGCCCAGGATAGACAACCAAGAAGCTAACGAGCTAGCGCAAATTGCCTCTGGGTACAAAGTCTCAGAAGACAGGTTGAAAGAATTCATCGAAATTAAAGAAAAAGTAATATCGAAATCGTTTGGTGTACATGTAGATGGAGAAATAGGTGACCCAACAGAAATTGGAGCAATCATTGGGTGAGTGGCGTAGTCTGTGTGGTGGACGACTTATCCCCGATGGATTGGCGAAGGCCACTGGTCGAATATCTAAAAAGACCAACGGTGGCTACTGAAAGAAAGACCAACTATCAAGCATTAAGTTACGTTCTAATGGGGAACAAGCTGTTCAAAAAGACACCATAAGGGGTGTTACTTAAGTGTCTAGGGGAAGCAGACGCATACTTGACAATATTAGAGGTGCATAGTGGGGCATGCGGAGCCCACCAAGCTGGAAAAAAAATGAAGTGGGTACTATTCCGACAAGGAGTCTACTGGCCAAGAATGCTAAAAAACTGCATAGACTTCGCAAAAAGTTGCCAAGATTGTCAAAAGCACGCTAGCTTACAACAGGTGCCAGCTGACGAACTACACGTTGTAGTCAAGCCATGGCCTTTTCGAGGGTGGGCACTGGAAGTAATCGGAGAGATTCGACCAACCTCCACTGAAGGAAGGAAAACACTGAGAGGGGGGGGGGGTTGAATTAGGGTTTTCAAAAACAAATAAGGCAATAAAAATAACAAGTACTTTTATACTGGTTCGTTTGAACTCAAACTACTCTAGTCCATCCGGCCAAGGTGATTTCGCCTCTTTCAAAAGAGGACTTAATCCAATAATCAAAAACTGATTACAATCTTTTCACTAAGACAAACTTGTCTTAGTCTTCTCGAGAATACTGACCACAACTTGGTCTCTCAAGGATCTTTTACAAAGTAATACAATAAAGTGTGTTTAAGTGCTTCTTAGAAAAGCTTTTTCACAACAGTGATTTAACACAAATGAAGATCAATGAAACTTTCTATTTGCTAATATGAAGTTGACTTGGAAGTGATAGCAACGTAGGATTTTCTTTTCAGCAAAGTAGTATGTTCGTTGTAGAATAATGTTATATATTTGAATTGCTGTTGAAGACTTGTTTAAATACTTCACTCCCATTTCTCAAATAGCGTGCAAATGCTTTTTTGTCTTCTTTGACTATTTCTTTCCAGGAGAGGAATGTTCAGAGATATCCTTTTTGTTTTGAAATTCTGTCCCATACACAAAAGAGGAATAGTGCCGTTGGATGTAGACAATGAATTTGGCAACAAATCTTTTTTGACCAACATCTTTTTAAATGAAAGAATATGGAAATATTTCATGCATCAGATCCTCTAATTATGTTCCATTTTCTTCTTATCAGAGTAACTCACTTCCAAAGTTCTGCAGCTTAGTGCTAGCGTGATTGTTTTAACAAACTGTTCATCCAGAGGAGCGCTTTAGATTAGAGCAGATCTTCGCTCTTACGTGTTATTCGTGTTATCCAAATGTATCACTTTGTTACTAACGTTTCAGAGCTTTACGTGTTTTGATTCTCAGAGCCTCTGCAGTTGTAGCGTTGAGTTTAGTACGCTCAGAGTTTTCTGAATCTTCGCTTTATACTCTACGCTCAGAGCCTTCTGTAACTTCGCTTTTTACCAAACGTTCAGAGTCTTCTGCGTGTTGTAGCTTAACGTTCAGAGGAATATTTATTATGTTATCTGAAACAAAAACACTTGAACACAATTAGAGTATATATTTTCTCCATACAAAATTTCATTATTGTTATCATCAAAACATTGAGATATATTAAGAACCAATCTGTGTTCTAACAATCTTCCCCTTTTTGACGATGACAAAAACTATACGAAATTTTATTCAAAATTAAAATATATATCTCCCTATGAGAATATGATTCTCCCCCTGAAATGAATACTGCTAGGAAATTTAAAACTTCCCTTTCAGCACTTGTATTCTTTCCAGAGTCAGAGCAAGCTTGTGGACTATCTCAGACCTTGTTCAGAGTTAATTCTATAAATATTGTCAGATGAGTAACTTTAACTTTGAAACACTGAATTCATGATTAGTTAGTTTTTAACATGTGTGAGTTTCCATTCAATATCTGTTTATGTGAACGATTCAAAATTTCCATTTTCTCCCCCTTTTTGTCATATCAAAAAGTGATTTTAGAAAATCATTTAAGACAAAAAAAATTTTCAGAGCAAGAAAAATAGAAAAATATAAGATAGAATCAGATGTAAAAAAAATAGTCACAGATGTATTTAGAGACTCAGAAAAGAAACAAAATAGACAAATTCACAGATGAGTACAAACTAACAAACAATTAAGATAAACGAGAAGTTAAAAGCTTAAAAAGCTCTGTCATCCTAGAAGTTGAAGCTTCTTGTTTGGCCATCCATGTCTTGATTTTAGTAGTGGATTCTTCCTGTTTGACCATCCACTCCTGAATCTCTGCCGTAGTTTTCTCTTACTTGATCATTCAAGATTTTATCTCGCTTTTAGTAGCCTCTTGCTGAGCAAATTTGTTTTGCACATCTTCATTTTCTTTCCTCAAATCTGTTGAATTCTGAACAACCAATGAAGAAGATGCATTCCCTAATTCCAGAGCAGAGGGCTGACCAGAGTCAAGAATCTCTTCATCAACAAGAGCCTCTGAGGTACCTTCTTCAGCATGAGGACCTTCACCAATCTGAAGTGCAACAGATTTCTCAGATGAGGAACATGTTAGAACAGTGGTAAAGTGTCAGGTTTTTGTTATCGTCTTCACAGGGAATATAAGATTTTTCCGCCGTACGACAGTTGTTAAATTCGTAGTTTTATAGTAACAAAGGGTTTGGTTTTAAAAACGGTATCTTGCATAAAAAGTTATAAACAACGGTAAAAATTAGGGTTTGACGATTTAAAGAAAGATTGCCAAAGTTAGGTTTCAATAATCACTTTGCATGCATATGCTTAATCAACAAGATTTATAAACTCCATCTAGATAATAAACTCATTCACAACATCCTCTCAATGTGATTATCTCCAACTCACATTGTGGGTTTTACCGTTTTGATCCATTGTTGATCTCTCACACAATCTATCAAACTGATAACATTAAAGTTTAACATTTTAAGTGAACATCTTCATTCTTAACTATCTCTAGCTTAAAAACAAAGATGGATGAAAACCTAGGTTAAGAGTTGGAAAATATCTCTCAATCATAAACCAACACAAAGAGTTTTCAATAAAGCAAAGTTTTCATCATTCATTCATCATCCAAGAGTTTACAATACAAATGAAGATCAATACATTTACATACAAAGGTTGATGATCACCTACATCTAACCTTGACAACAAGAAGAACTTAGCCACTCATTCTCATGGTAGCTTGAACAAGAAGGAAATGGAGAAGATGGAGAAAATCCACTTCGAAGAATCGATGAAGGATGTGATTCCACTTCTCCTTGATTGCACACAAAATAGCAAAATGAAGAAGAACTAATGTTTTTAGGGTTCTAGAGCTCTCTTCTTATGTTACAAGATTCATTCTTTTCAAGTACATGGTATGAGCTATATAAAGCAACCAATAAGGTAAAAAGGAAGTGCTGTCTGCGCACATTCGCTAGACGAACCATGACCTTCGCCAGGCGAACCAAAAATAACTTGGCACTTCAAAGTGCCTTTGGCTAGCAAACCGCCCTCTGAGGTATCGTGCATTCGCCAGGCGAACAATTCACTCGCTAGGCGAGCATTCGTTGGCCTCACTCGCCAGGCGAACTTTGGGTGGTTTTGCTACTGGAATTTGCATGATGAAAGCTACCACTTCTTCGCCAGCACCTTCGCCAAGCGAACGGTAGCGAAGCTTCCTGGAACCTTTGCCTGGCAAACTGTTGCACCCTAAAATTTGACCAACCGGGTCCCGTATCTGGCTCGATGTTTCGATGCATGACCGCATTCGCATCTGCATATCGCATACAGTGCATTTTTCAGTTGTTTTGGTTTTATCGGGATCACAGCTCTCGTCTCGCGTCTCAGGTTTTTAATCAGTTTAGATAGGTGAAATCGTATTTTTGAGGACGTTTCGGTGTCCGTTTATTTTTACCGGCTATTTTGTTGCGCTCTCGCAGTGTTATTTGTCGTTCGGTGCTATTTTTGTTCCCTCGGAAATTATTGTGATTTTTCTGGATTTTATTGGCTATTATTAGGGTTTTATTAGATTTTTTAATCATTTTAGGATAATATAGAATATTTTTAGGATATTAATAGATTTTTAATATTTTTAATAATTGTAATTCTTTTTAGAATATATTAGATAGATTTTAATCATTTTTAGAACATTAATAGTTTGTTTTTTTAATGGTTTTAATAGCTTTAAATCATTTTTTTAGAATAATAGAATTTAAATAGACTTTTATCATTTTCTTAATAGAATAATATAGATTTTTGTTATTAATAATAGATTTTAAATCGTTTTTGAATAATATAGGTTTTATTAGAGATTTATTAGAATTTTTAGATTAGAGAACTATTAGAGTTTTTAATTAGAGTTTAATTGGATATTAATCAATTTTTAGGATATTAGATTGATTAGGCTTAAGTGTTAGATTTTAATTGAGTCTATTAATCTTTTTAATTTGTATTAGTAGTCCATTTAATTTTCATTCAGATTAGTTAATTAGTTTTTACTAGTTAATGAGGTCTTTAATTACAATTTTAGATCAGTATTAGGTCTTAATCAGATTTTTAATCCCATTTTTGGTCATTAATCATCTTAGTGCAGTTTTTGGGTTTTTATCAGTCATATTTCGTGGGCCCAATTGGTGGAGGCCCAGTTTATGCTTTTTGTCCAGAATTGTCCAGCAGAGTCCAGAAAAGCCTAGAAATTTCCAGAATTTCCAAGTCTTATAAGTCTTCAGAGCCACGTGTGAAGCAAAAGGGGAGGGGTCCACATATCATCATTTCCATCACGCCACATCACCCCACTAAGCCCCTCTCTCTGCCAGCCCCCCGCACACGTGGCCACACCACCGTCCCTCCCTCTCTCCTCCGGTGCCACGCGTTCCCCTCTCCATCCTTTCCCCTGCATGCCTGCCACATACCCCCCTTGAGGTGTCGCCCTCACATCCCTCACATGCAAACCGCCGGAGGAGTTCATCGGCGAAATCACACGGCCAAAACGCTACCGGAAACCTCGCCGGAAGCTTCGTCGTCTCACCAGAAAATTCATCATCGCCAGAAAAATCCCTTAGAAACTCACAAATTCATCCGTTTCTTCATCCAGATTCCCCAGACTTGCGTAGATCTTCTTCAAGATCTTGATCCAATATCTTCAAGCAATCATCATCAAGTTCATCATTTTTCCAGAAAGTTCAGATTCTTCATCATCAGCAATCATCATCTCCAGATTCAACCGATCAACCTTCATCATCGTTCTCTAACGCTCATCTTCATGCGTTTCCAGAATCAAAGCCTCCAACACAAATCTCCAGAACAGGCTTCATCAAGAACATGCATCAATGCATTTTTCCAGAAAGGAGAACTCCAAGAACGTCCATGTCGACCTTCAATCGCGATTCATCGTCTTCGTCCACCTCCGTCCAAGAACTTCAAACATCCAGGAATCACCAAAGTCACCACGAATAACAATCGACCTAGCATCCCAGTTTCGGTCAAGTTTGTTTGTTTTCCATCTGGTTGAGTTTCATAACAGAAGAAGAAGGAGGAGCGTATGAGATCGGGGAGAAATTTGAGAGCTTGAGAGGTGATTTGCGAGTTTGTTTGGGAGGTTAGAGAAATGTTTGTTGGAGATGGTTTCGTTGAAAGATGAACAAGAACGGAGGTGAGACGGAGGGATTGAGGACGGCGGCACCGTGAGAGAGGGGGAAAGATCCATTAGGGTTTCAAATAGGGAGAGTGAAAGGAGAGAAGGAGAAGATGGGCCGGGTTTGAGTTTGGGTAGCCACTGGGCCCAGATTTTTTTCTTGCACCCATACCTCTGGTTTTTTTGAAGGACTTTGGGCTGGGCCCAACGAATTCCCAATATTTTACTGCTTAACACCTCCATTTCACCATTTGCACCCCCCCTCCGTTTTTCCTGTGTTACTGATTGGGCTGGGCCCAATTTCATTTGTGTTTTATTTTTTCTGCCTGCATACCCCCTGTAGCAGTTCTCCCCCCCCCCCCCCCCCCCTCTTTTTTGTATTTGTTTTTTTGTTTAGAGATTTTAAAAAAGGGAAAAGTATTAAAAAAAAAAAGGAAAAGAAAATATGAAAAATGCAATAGAAAAAATATATGTTGAGAAAAAGAAATATTCATAGAAAAATATGAAAAGAAAATATATTGAAAAAATAGTAAAAGAAAAAAGAATATATTTGGGATGAGAAAAAGAAGAAATAAAGAAAAAGAGAAAAAGAAATATTGAAAAAGAATGTGGAAAAATAGTGAGAAAAATAGAGAAAAATAGAGAAAAAATATATGAAGAATATTTTGAAAAAAAGAAAAGAAGAGAATGAAAAAGAGAAAAAAATATTAAATGTAATATTTTTTAGAGTATATTTTTTCTCAGAATTTATTTCGCACCTTTTTAGAGGTAGTTTAGAATGTCCACTTGTTAGGGGGCTATTTTCCATTCGATTTTTCAGGATAGGATAAGATAGTATTTCCTAGGAGATTTATTTTCAGTATTCACTCATTGTAAATCATTTTTCAGAATGTTAATAAAACGTGATTTGAGCTGTGGTCCCGAAAGTAGCCGAACTACAGCTGCTCTGATTCCTCGTACCAGACGAGGATTTGTAGGCATAGGATGCGATATCCTAGCGAGCACACTAACGACTAACCTTTTGTTCTCTCGCTGCTGTGCGATCGAGACTTTCCCGCTGACGACTAATTGTTACCTTTTTTTCTCTCTTGCCCGAGTGCATTTGAGACCAAACCGTAGTTTTGCCCATAGGTCCCCGAACCTGTAAAACCAGTTTATTTTCTCACTGCTGTGTGAGAACACCCAGTTTAGCCGTAGTTAGCCCGAACTACGTTTGCTCTGATCTTCCATGCTGTGTGGAAGTACGTAGGCATAGGATGCGATATCCTAGCGAGCAACCTTCCCCACCTTCACCCGTAGTAGGCCGAACTACGTTGACTCTGAATTCTCATTCTCTGATGAGAATACGTAGGCATAAAGTGCGACGCTTTGCCGAGTCATTTTTCTTTTTCTTTTTCAGCCAGTCTTGATAGGTAGATAGATTATAACCAACCCGTCCAAGTAACAAACAAGCGAGGATCCCGTCGAGTACGACGGACGTGAGGGGTGCTAATACCTTCCCCTTGCGTAACCGACTCCCGAACCCAGACAATGGTTGCGACGACCTTGTCTTACCCTTATTCGTCAGGTTTTTCCGATCGTTTCCTTTCCCGCTCTGAGGGATAAATAACGAAAGGTGGCGACTCTTCTGTCATGCCGGCACCTTATTTTCGCGCAAGCGACAGCTGGCGACTCTGCTGGGGACTTGATAGTGTCCTAGGGATCCAACGTCCCGAAAGCGAGTCAGTTTTGGGATCCAACGTCCCTTAAGAGAGTCAATCCTACCGCTTGTGTGTTTGCTTGTTGGGTTGCGTTTATTTGTCGCATTTTTACTTCTCGCACTTTATTCCCCGCATTTTATTTTCAGTATAATATGATTATTTGTGCTGTTGTGGGATGGGAGTTCTGATGAGTGAGAAGCCAGACCTGGGCTTGAGTGCACCTAGACTTAGAGTAGAGATTAGTGGGCGCGCACGTGCTTTGCATGTCCTAGTGTCCCGCGAAATCTACACTCAGACGAGGTTCTTCTGGTTGGCCTCCTGTCCTGCCCTTTGGGTGGCTCGGGTTGCTGGTTAGTTGGATTGTCGACTCTGGGGACCGATCATTTGGAAGTTGGCTAAGTGAGGCCTCTTCAGGATTTGATGATGCCACTCCTTCTGGGAATCGTATCATCAACCCTGAAAGTCTGTGACGCCGACGACCGCATAGGATGCCGTACCTTGAGTCAGTTTAGGTCCATACCTGTGAGCGGGCTGGGTTTATTGCAGGAAACTTTGACCTTCAGACTACCTGGTTTTCTTGACAGTGAATCAGTTATGTTGGTACCAGAGTTCTCAGTTGCAGATTTGTCTGTTCTTGATGGAACAGGTTTTGATCAGAGTATTGTCGTCAGTGGTTTGTTCTTGATAGGGCAGATTTTGAGTGAGGTCTGAAGATCTCATCAGCAGATGTTGTTTGTTCTTGATAGGGCAGATTTTGAGTGAGGTCTGAAGATCTCATCAGCATATGTTATTTGTTCTTGATAGGGCAGATTTTGAGTGAGGTCTGAAGATCTCATCAGCAGATGTTATTTGTTCTTGATAGGGCGGATTTTGAGTGGGGTCTGAAGATCTCATCAGCAGATGTTATTTGTTCTTGATAGGGCAGATTTTGAGCGGGGTCTGAAGATCTCGTCAGCAGCTGTGTGTTTGTTCTTGATAGGGCAGATTTTTGATTTGGGGTCTGAAGACCTCATCAGCAAATATCTCTTGATCATGCACCCGGGGTCCTTATTATCAGACATTTGCTCTCGGCAGAGCAGAATATTGATCTTATATATATGGTCCTGTCAGAGGGTCGTTCTTAGCAGATCAGATCAGTAGTCTTACACCGGGATTTCCTTCTCATCAGCGACTGTTGATACCGAATCTCCACAGCAGCTACCTGGATATATTATTGCATGCCTGCATTCTGCATTAGTTTGCATGTTCATTTGCATTCCATTAACATGTGTCTGTGACAGGTGTCGTTTCCCCGATCCAGGACCCCTCGCCTCCTATTGTATTATTGCAGCCTCTCTCAGGAAGACTGTTGCGTACGAGTTCTCGGTCCTTGATGTGTCGAATTTGACTATTGCTAATGCTATGTGTGAGATTGATGTTTCCATGATTGGGCTCAGATTTCTTCTTCTTCTTATTATCAGCATTGGGACCAAGGCGCTAGGATCGGGGGAAACCTCTCAAGCACGCAGACACACATACATCTGCATGATGCATTTCACATGACATACATTTTGTGGCTTTTCCTAACCTTTAATATTTTCAAAGGTTTTTCAGGTTCACAGGTTCCGAGCTGCCTCCGATCTCCAGGATTGATCAAAGACTCATTCACCGCTACTCAACTCGCGCTAATCAGACAAGGATCATGGACCATGTGCAGTCAGATGTTCAAGAGCTCCGTGAACGGATGGATCGTTTTATGGAGCTGATGCAGGTAGTCGCTAATGGTCAAGACCAGCTTCGTACTTTGGTTCAACCTCTGATCTCCAGGGTTGACAGTAATGGCATACTTCACGGCGGGGCCGTGCCTACTCCTCCTCCAGTGGATGCTCCACAGAATGTTGTTCCTGTTGCCGGGGGCAACGACAGTGCTAACGGCAATCTGATGACCAATCTCGGACTCAATGCGGCGGGCGTCGGCAATGGTAGTCTGGGAGCCAATGTTAACATAAGGCCGGTTAACGGCAATGCTGGTGTCGGAAACCTGTTGGTACCTCAACCGTGGCTGGAGGACCATCAGGATGACATATTCTCTCAGAGAGGTGTAGAAGCAGAGTTGAATGCTGAAGCTCGACTCAGGTTCAAAGCGCTGGAGGACAAGATGAGAGACATTGAAAATCAGAACACATTGGGCGTTGATATGTCCAAGCTCGGGTTGATTGCTGACTTCAAGGTACCTCATAAGTTCAAGGTGCCTGTCTTTGAGAAGTATAAGGGTACTACTTGCCCCCGCGTCCACCTCCGATCTTATTATAGAAAGATGTCCGCCTATTCTGATGATGAGAAGTTGCTGATGCACTTCTTCCAGGATAGTCTTTCTGGTCCATCACTCGAATGGTATATGGGCCTGGAGCCCGCTACTGTGCGCACCTGGAAAGATCTCGCAGAAACGTTCGTCCTCCACTATTAATACAATAGCGACTTGGCCCCCAACCGAGTTCAGCTTCAGAATCTCTCACAGCGGAACAATGAAAGCTTTAAAGAGTACGCCCAGCGGTGGCGTGAATTGGCTGCTCGGGTTCAACCGCCGATGGTTGAGCGTGAGCTAGTGCAAATGTTCGTGGCTACCCTTCCTGGAATCTACTATGAAAAGCTGGTCAGTGGCATGTCTGGAACATTCTCGACTCTCATCACTATGGGCGAACATGTTGAGAACGGTATAAAGATCGGAAAAATTCAAGGCGAATCATCCTCAGCTAGAGGAGGTAGTAAGAAACCTTACGCTGGCAAGCGTCGAGAAGGGGATGCAAATGCTGTTACTAACGCTCGGAGAAGGGGCAAGGGCCCTCAGCAACAGATTGCTAGCATAAATATCCCGGCAGCTCCGCCGCAGCAGCAGCAGCAGCAGCCCCAGCAGCAGAATCAGCAGGGGTATAGGAAATATCAGAACCGGGCTCCTTTGGCAAATCGTCATTTTGAAACTCCACCTATGTCATACGCGCAGCTTCTGCAAACTTTGCTGCAGCTTCAGCTAGTTCAAAAGAGGACGTTGGCTCCCTTGACAGGGGCAACTTGCGGTGCGCTTCGGCAAAGTTTGCGCTTCGGCAAAAGAGGACGTTTGCTGCACATTCTCTTTGAAACTCCACCTATGTCATACGCGCAGCTTCTGCAAACTTTGCTGCAGCTTCGGCAAGATTCTGCACACCGCAAAGATTTTGCACATTCTCCGGCAACTTGTTGTTGTGTTCTGAAGCGCACCGCAACGCGTTACTGAAGGTATTGAACGCTGCCTACGTGCCCCTGTCAAGGGAGCCAACGTCCTCTTTTGAACTAGCTGAAGCTGCAACAAAGTTTGCAGAAGCTGCGCGTATGACATAGGTGGAGTTTCAAAATGACGATTTGCCAAAGGAGCCCGATTCTGATATTTCCTATACCCCTGCTGATTCTGCTGCTGGGGCTGCTGCTGCTGCGGCGGAGCAGCTGGGATATTTATGCTAGCAATCTGTTGCTGAGGGCCCTTGCCCTTTCTCCGAGCATTAGTGACAGCACTTGCATCCCCCTCTCGACGCTTGCCAGCGTAGGGTTTCTTACTACCTCCTCCAGCTGAGGATGATTCGCCCTGAATTTTTCCGATCTTTATACCGTTCTCAACATGCTCGCCCATAGTGATGAGAGCCGAGAATGTTCCAGACATGCCACTGACCAGCTTTTCATAGTAGATTCTAGGAAGGGTAGCCACGAACATTTGCACTAGCTCACGCTCAACCATCGGCGGTTGAACCCGAGCAGCCAATTCACGCCACCGCTGGGCGTACTCTTTAAAGGTTTCATTGTTCCGCTGTGAGAGATTCTGAAGCTGAACTCGGTTGGGGGCCAAGTCGCTATTGTATTGATAGTGGAGGACGAACGCTTCTGCGAGATCTTTCCAGGTGCGCACAGTAGCGGGCTCCAGGCCCATATACCATTCGAGTGATGGACCAGAAAGACTATCCTGGAAGAAGTGCATCAGCAACTTCTCATCGTCAGAATAGGCGGACATCTTTCTATAATAAGATCGGAGGTGGACGCGGGGGCAAGTAGTACCCTTATACTTCTCAAAGACAGACACCTTGAACTTATGAGGTACCTTGAAGTCAGCAATCAACCCGAGCTTGGACATATCAACGCCCAATGTGTTCTGATTTTCAATGTCTCTCATCTTGTCCTCCAGCGCTTTGAACCTGAGTCGAGCTTCAGCATTCAACTCTGCTTCTACACCTCTCTGAGAGAATATGTCATCCTGATGGTCCTCCAGCCACGGTTGAGGCACCAACAGATTTCCGACACCAGCATTGCCGTTAACCGACCCTATGTTAACATTGGCTCCCAGACTACCATTGCCGACGCCCGCCGCATTGAGTCCGAGATTGGTCATCAGATTGCCGTTAGCACTGCCGTTGCCCCCGGCAACAGGAACAACATTCTGTGGAGCATCCACTGGAGGAGGAGTAGGCACGACCCCGCCGTGAAGTATGCCATTACTGTCAACCCTGGAGATCAGAGGTTGAACCAAAGTACGAAGCTGGTCTTGACCATTAGCGACTACCTGCATCAGCTCCATAAAACGATCCATCCGTTCACGGAGCTCTTGAACATCTGACTGCACCTGGTCCATGATCCTTGTCTGATTAGCGCGAGTTGAGTAGCGGTGAATGAGTCTTTGATCAATCCTGGAGATCGGAGGCAGCTCGGAACCTGTGAACCTTTGAAAATTGAAGGTTAGGAAAAGCCACAAAATGTATGTCATGCGAAATGCATCATGCAGATGTATGTGTGTGTCTGCGTGCTTGAGAGGTTTCCCCCGATCCTAGCGCCTTGGTCCCAATGCTGACAATAAGAAGAAGAAGAAATCTGAGCCCAATCATGGAAACATCAATCTCATACATAGCATTAGCAATAGTCAAATTCGACACATCAAGGACCGAGAACTCGTACGCAACAGTCTTCCTGAGAGAGGCTGCAATAATACAATAGGAGGCGAGGGGTCCTGGATCGGGGAAACGACACCTGTCACAGACACACGTTAATGGAATGCAAATGAACATGCAAACTAATGCAGAATGCAGGCATGCAATAATATATCCAGGTAGCTGCTGTGGAGATTCGGTATCAACAGTCGCTGATGAGAAGGAAACCCCGGTGTAAGACTACTGATCTGATCTGCTAAGAACGACCCTCTGACAGGACCATATATAAGATCAATATTCTGCTCTGCCGAGAGCAAATGTCTGATAATAAGGACCCCGGGTGCATGATCAAGAGATATCTGCTGATGAGGTCTTCAGACCCCAAATCAAAAATCTGCCCTGTCAAGAACAAACACACAGCTGCTGACGAGATCTTCAGACCCCGCTCAAAATCTGCCCTATCAAGAACAAATAACATCTGCTGATGAGATCTTCAGACCCCACTCAAAATCTGCCCTATCAAGAACAAATAACATCTGCTGATGAGATCTTCAGACCCCACTCAAAATCTGCCCTATCAAGAACAAATAACATCTGCTGATGAGATCTTCAGACCCCACTCAAAATCTGCCCTATCAAGAACAAATAACATCTGCTGATGAGATCTTCAGACCTCACTCAAAATCTGCCCTATCAAGAACAAACCACTGACGACAATACTCTGATCAAAACCTGTTCCATCAAGAACAGACAAATCTGCAACTGAGAACTCTAGTACCAACATAACTGATTCACTGTCAAGAAAACCAGGTAGTCTGAAGGTCAAAGTTTCCTGCAATAAACCCAGCCCGCTCACAGGTATGGACCTAAACTGACTCAAGGTACGGCATCCTATGCGGTCGTCGGCGTCACAGACTTTCAGGGTTGATGATACGATTCCCAGAAGGAGTGGCATCATCAAATCCTGAAGAGGCCTCACTTAGCCAACTTCCAAATGATCGGTCCCCAGAGTCGACAATCCAACTAACCAGCAACCCGAGCCACCCAAAGGGCAGGACAGGAGGCCAACCAGAAGAACCTCGTCTGAGTGTAGATTTCGCGGGACACTAGGACATGCAAAGCACGTGCGCGCCCACTAATCTCTACTCTAAGTCTAGGTGCACTCAAGCCCAGGTCTGGCTTCTCACTCATCAGAACTCCCATCCCACAACAGCACAAATAATCATATTATACTGAAAATAAAATGCGGGGAATAAAGTGCGAGAAGTAAAAATGCGACAAATAAACGCAACCCAACAAGCAAACACACAAGCGGTAGGATTGACTCTCTTAAGGGACGTTGGATCCCAAAACTGACTCGCTTTCGGGACGTTGGATCCCTAGGACACTATCAAGTCCCCAGCAGAGTCGCCAGCTGTCGCTTGCGCGAAAATAAGGTGCCGGCATGACAAGAACAAGGACAAAGTTCTTATACTACACCACCACCACATTTAACACCAATAATGTCAAAAGTACCATGGAAGGTACAAGTACAAAACTTCAAATTAATCCAAAGTACATAACAAAATAACCAAATGAAACTACAAGATAAAAGAAAACTTCACTTTGTAGCACAAAGTGAACAACAAAACACACAAGAAATCACTCCTCCTCAGAGACATCATAACCATCTTCACCGTCAACATCATCCTCCCCCTACCGAAACTGGGCCTGTCCACGGGCCATGCAGCATGTTCAAGGAATTGCTCCCTTGTCATCATCGGGTGGCTCCCAGCAGGATCACGAATTTGCAGTTGCAACAGCTGCATCGAGTCATGGAGATCACAAGTGGCACGCTGCTGAGCAGCCATCCAATCCCAGTTAAAAGCACAAATCTCTTGCTGAAAGGGGTCGTAAACAGGAGGAGCCTGACCAGATCTAGAAGAATCACGGCCATGTCCGCCGGCAGCAGTACCTGCACCAGAAGTCTCACCAATTGCAGGTTTAACTCTACAAAATTTCTCCACATACCTGTCATCGATCGCAGTCGGGATAGTGACCTGTCCTCTCTGAGGAATATCCACCCCAGCATAAGCACATAGTGACATGATAAGGCATTGAAAGGTCAGCGGGGCATTTTTGCGAGTCGCCAACCCGCCACGCCCACTGAGTACACTCGCACGCATCTCATCCGCGATGATGCAAGCAATGTCTATCTGAACATTTAGTAGGATAAAGTGGATCAAATGTGCAATAGGTAAGGGTACTGAGCTGTGGTGGGACCTCGACACAATATTAGTCAGCACAAATAACAGGATCAGTTGTACCAAGGGTTTCATGTCAGTGCGGAGGTACCGAATAGGTACCCCAGAAGAATTCCGCACCACGTCGCGACCGTCCAAACATAAATCTCTGGTCATAGCATCCATATCACGATGCTTATTCAGATCACGGTGATAGTCGTCAATTTGGCTACCTGTCAAAGAGAGAGGGTTACCCAAAACATGACTAATGGCCCTCCGATCAAACCTTACCATAACACCCCGAACCATCGAGGTCCAACTGAACACTTCGCCATCATTAGGGAGGGCGTTAGCATAAAATTCCCGCACTATTTCAGCGTTGTAGCCATCAAGCGGGGTCATCAGACGCTCCCACTTCTTTGCCACAAACAAAGCGTCAATAGTGCGGTAGTCCCCTGTGTCACTCAGCTGGAACCTCTTCTCCGACACAATGTTCCTCCTCTCGAGGGCTTCATAGCGCACAACGTGAGTAGCGCCTTGGAAGCGGTCCTGGTCAAAGCGGATTGGTACAGTACGAGAGGTAGTGGCCTTCCTCTTGTGAGGGTTGATCATTCTTGGACCCATTCTGCATACACAAAAATACACAAACATAACAAAAAGCACACAACAAGTTAGAGGGAACTAACAGCACAACACAATAAGGAAAGAAAAAAAATCAGCAGCATTCGCCTTGGTTCGCCAGACGAATCCTGGCGAATGCTCGCTGCCATTCGCCAGGCGAATGCCAGCGAAGGTGCGAAAATGCAGACAAACAACACTTCTGCAATTGTGTTAGATGCAAACCAAGGGCGTTCTATTCCCCATTCTCATTAACAGAAGCAATTTGAACATTCATGCACTAATTTTCACAAAAAAACAGAGAGAGGTTTCTTAACCTAACACAATTTCAGAAGCACATTCAAGGATCCCACAACATAATTGTACTGACATAAAAGCACAGAAGTAGAAGAACACAACAATAACAATGCACAAACTGAAAGAAGAATAAACAAGAGAACGTACCTTAGGATTGAAATTGAGGAACTCGCAGCAAGCAAAACAAGAGAGAAAATTGGGAGGGAATGTGAGAGTGAGGCAATGAAACGAGGCAAAGGGAGATTAGGGTTTTCAGAATTGAAAATGTAACGGTTAATGGGCCCAAGTGGCCCATCCCAAAGGCCTCTTTTTTTTTTTAAACTGATGTCGCACACTCGCCTGGCGAAAGCCAGCGAAGCTTCGCTGAGGCTCGCTAGGCGAATGCTCGCTATTAGTTAAAAAAAAAGAGGCCTTTGGGATGGGCTACCTGGGCCCATTAACCGTTACATTTTCAATTCTGAAAACCCTAATCTCCCTTTGCCTCGTTTCATTGCCTCACTCTCACATTTCCTCCCAATTTTCTCTCTTGTTTTGCTTGCTGCGAATTCCTCAATTTCAATCCTAAGGTATATTCTCTTGTTTATTCTTCTTTCAGTTTGTGCATTGTTATTGTTGTGCTCTTCTACTTCTATGCTTTTATGTCAGTACAATTATGTTGTGGGATCCTTGAATGTGCTTCTGAAATTGTGTTAGGTTAAGAAACCCCTCTATGTTTTTCTGTGAAAATTAGTGCATGAATGTTCAAATTGCTTCTGTTAATGAGAATGGGGAATAGAACACCTTTGGTTTGCATCTAACACAATTGCAGAAGTGCTGTTTGTCTGCATTTTCGCACCTTCGCTGGCATTCGCCTGGCGAATGTCAGCGAGCATTCGCCAGGATTCGCCTGGCGAACCAAGGCGAATGCTGCTGATTTTTTTCTTTCCTTACTGTGTTGTGCTGTTAGTTCCCTCTAACTTGTTGTGTGCTTTTTGTTATGTTTGTGTATTTTTGTGTATGCAGAATGGGTCCAAGAATGATCAACCCTCACAAGAGGAAGGCCACTACCTCTCGTACCGTACCAATCCGCTTTGATCAGGACCGCTTTCGAGGCGCTACTCACGCTGTGCGCTATGAAGCCCTCGAGAGGAGGAACATTGTGCCGGAGAAGAGGTTCCAGCTGAGTGACACAGGGGACTACCGCACTATTGACGCTTTGTTTGTGGCAAAGAAGTGGGAGCGTCTGATGACCCCGCTTGATGGCTACAACGCTGAAATAGTGCGGGAATTTTATGCTAACGCCCTCCCTAATGATGGCGAAGTGTTCAGTTGGACCTCGATGGTTTGGGGTGTTATGGTAAGGTTTGATCGGAGGGCCATTAGTCATGTTTTGGGTAACCCCCTCTCTTTGACAGGTAGCCAAATTGACGACTATCACCGTGATCTGAATAAGCATCGTGATATGGATGCTATGACCAGAGATTTATGTTTGGACGGTCGCGACGTGGTGCAGAATTCTTCTGGGGTACCTATTCGGTACCTCCGCACTGACATGAAACCCTTGGTACAACTGATCCTGTTATTTGTGTTGACTAATATTGTGTCGAGGTCCCACCACAACTCAGTACCCTTACCTATTGCACATTTGATCCACTTTATCCTACTAAATGTTCAGATACATTGCTTGCATCATCGCGGATGAGATGCGTGCGAGTGTACTCAGTGGGCGTGGCGGGTTGGCGACTCGCAAAAATGCCCCGCTGACCTTTCAATGCCTTATCATGTCACTATGTGCTTATGCTGGGGTGGATATTCCTCAGAGAGGACAGGTCACTATCCCGGCTGCGATCGATGACAGGTATGTGGAGAAATTTTGTAGAGTTAAACCTGCAATTGGTGAGACTTCTGGTGCAGGTACTGCTGCCGGCGGACATGGCCGTGATTCTTCTAGATCTGGTCAGGCTCCTCCTGTTTACGACCCCTTTCAGCAAGAGATTTGTGCTTTTAACTGGGATTGGATGGCTGCTCAGCAGCGTGCCACTTGTGATCTCCATGACTCGATGCAGCTATTGCAACTGCAAATTCGTGATCCTGCTGGGAGCCACCCGATGATGACAAGGGAGCAATTCCTTGAACATGCTGCATGGCCCGTGGACAGGCCCAGTTTCGGTAGGGGGAGGATGATGTTGACGGTGAAGATGGTTATGATGTCTCTGAGGAGGAGTGATTTCTTGTGTGTTTTGTTGTTCACTTTGTGCTACAAAGTGAAGTTTTCTTTTATCTTGTAGTTTCATTTGGTTATTTGTTATGTACTTTGGATTAATTTGAAGTTTTGTACTTGTACCTTCCATGGTACTTTTGACATTATTGGTGTTAAATGTGGTGGTGGTGTAGTATAAGAACTTTGTCCTTGTTCTTGTCTTTGTTTAGCAAGTTGCCTCCTCCGTCTTGTTTTGCTGTTTAATCTTTTCGCGGTCTTTTCTATTTCAGGATAAAAAAGGAGTTGGTCCTCGGGAATCTGTCCTCGCATAAACAGAAGCAGAAGCTGCACACTAAACCACACAAATTAACAAGCACAAGTCAAAGATTCAAAACTAAAAATTCAGCAACTATTGCGATGCTTGCAATATCAATTTATATTCCCCTGCAGCGGCGCCATTTTGTTAGAACAGTGGTAAAGTGTCGGGTTTTTGTTATCGTCTCCACAGGGAGTATAAGATTTTGCCGCCGTACGACAGTTGTTAAATTCGTAGTTTTGTAGTAACAAAGGGTTTGGTTTTAAAAACGGTATCTTGCATAAAAAGTTATAAACAACGGTAAAAATTAGGGTTTGATGATTTAAAGAAAGATTGCCAAAGTTAGGTTTCAATGATCACTTTGCATGCATATGCTTAATCAATAAGATTTATAAACTCCATCTAGATAATAAACTCATTCACAACATCCTCTCAATGTGATTATCTCTAACTCACATTGTGGGTTTTACCGTTTTGATCCATTGTTGATCTCTCACACAATCTATCAAACTGATAACATTAAAGTTTAACATTTTAAGTGAACATCTTCATTCTTAACTATCTCTAGCTTAAAAACAAAGATGGATGAAAACCTAGGTTAAGAGTTGGAAAATATCTCTCAATCATAAACCAACACAAAGAGTTTTCAATAAAGCAAAGTTTTCATCATTCATTCATCATCCAAGAGTTTACAATACAAATGAAGATCAATACATTTACATATAAAGGTTGATGATCACCTACATCTAACCTTGACAACAAGAAGAACTTAGCCACTCATTCTCATGGTAGCTTGAACAAGAAGGAAATGGAGAAGATGAAGAAAATCCACTTTGAAGAATCGATGAAGGATGTGATTCCACTTCTCCTTGATTGCACACAAAATAGCAAAATGAAGAAGAACTAATACTTTTAGGGTTATTGAGCTCTCTTCTTATGTTACAAGATTCATTCTTTTCAAGTACATGGTATGGGCTATATAAAGCAACCAATAAAGTAAAAAGGAAGTGCTATATGCGCACATTCGCTAGGCGAACCATGACCTTCGCCAGGCGAACCAAAAATAACTTGGCACTTCAAAGTGCCTCTGGCTAGCAAACCGCCCTCTGAGGTATCGTGCATTCGCCAGGCGAACAATTCACTCGCCAGGCAAACATTCGCTGGCCTCACTCGCCAGGCAAACATTCGCTGGCCTCACTCGCCAGGCGAACTTTGGGTGGTTTTGCTACTGGAATTTGCATGAGGAAAGCTACCACTTCTTCGCCAGCACCTTCGCTAGGCGAACGGTAGCGAAGCTTCGCTGGAACCTTCGCTGGAACCTTCGCCTGACGAACTTCCTATCTTTTAAATCTGGGAGTTAATTCTGAATTACTCGCTCTAACTCGCCAGCACTTGCCTGGTGAACATTCGCTGGCATTCGCTGAGCTTCGCCAGGCGAATGCTTTGGTTTGCAACTTCTCCAGACTGCTTTGTCTTGTCTCCTATGGTGCTCTTATTAGTGTCAATCCTGCACACTAACAGCAACATTACAAACACCATTCACTTGGATCACAATAAAATGAAACTAAACAAATTAGACTACTAAATCAAATATTATTAGATGAAAACGATTAAAAAGACTACTAAAAAGAAATCAAATATCTACTATAATTGGGATCTAACAGAACACACAACCTCTGTAGGTGTGTTTTCTAGACAAAGAATAGGAGTTCTGCTGACACTGAGTTGAGCAAGTCTCATAGCTTCAGAAACTCTCTCTTGCGCATCTGTAGATCAAGCATCCTGAAGATTCATAGTCACAGAAGTGAATCTCTTTTTGAAGGCAGTCCAGATCTCTTCAGAGTCACGGGGATTCGTGCTAGTGAGACACTTCTCCCTTACAACAGAAAACCACATCTGCATCTCCGTTTTAAAATTAGATAACAAATTACCAACATTGGGTCTGGGTTTGGGCTTAAGGTAGGCCTCAAAGAAGGATGTCCTAAGGGCATCAAAGAGTGAAGGTTTAAAAGAGGATGAAGGTTTATCTGGAGAATGAGAGGGAATGAGAGTGGGAGAAGAAAACTCAAGAGGGTGGTTTGCGGAGTTATGTGGAGGAGGTGTAGCATCTGATTGGTCAGAGGAGGAGTCAGATATGATAATAGGTTCAGAAGAGAGAGGGGGTTGAGATGTTGGTTCTTCTGTTACAGTTTCCAAAACAGGAGATAAAACAGCAGAGGGATTACCTGATTGCTTGGAATGCTTTGAGGACTTCTTGGAAGAGCCTTCTTCAGAAGCCTTCCTCTTAGAACGCTTAGAATGTTTCTCTGAGGGACCTTCTTCAGAGACCTTGCTCTTCTTGCGTTTCTTCTTCATAATCAGCTCTGGAGCAGGTTGAGAAGCACGTAGCAGCAGATCAGCTGGCATAGGAGTGCCATCTGCCATACAAGAAGCAATATAAGCGAGGAGAGCTTCCTTTGGCTCCTCTGCAGTGAAGAGTGGAAAATCTGCCACTAGTACCCTCCTTTTGCGCACAACATCAGAATCAATCTGAACTGAATCAGATTGAAATTTTTCTACCAACTTCATTCACTAAGGGAACCACTTCTATCTTGCTCTGCTGGGAACAATTCCACCCTACTGGGGATTCACTTTCTCATAAAAACAAAGCTTCGTCCTGCTGAAGGTACACCATTTCATACTTGATGACCGGATTCTGCGACCACTTCACTGGTACCCTCCTTTTGCGCACAACATCAGAATCAATCTGAACTGGATCAGATTAAAGTTTTTCTACCAACTTCATTCTCTGAAGACTCTTGCCATCCAGAGGCTTCCCAAGAATAGGAACTAATTCATCTGTCTGACCAGCGTCTTTCAGATAGGATACCAAACCATTTTCAGTGAGGATATTAGAAATTAACCTTCCCATGGGAATCCAATCTTTGATTTTTTGGTGTTTGGTGCGAATGATTTCTCTGGACATCTTGACATGACTCCAAAGATGAACAAACAACAGGTGTGGAAGATCCACCTTGATATTATTCCCTAGACAATACAAAATATACAGTTGATTTGTATTAATGTAATCTGGAGAATTTGAAGCCTTGCGATGATGGATACAACCCAAAAATATCTTGGCCCAAATCTTGTAATGGGTCTTCAGATCCTTTGTTTTGTTGGATGGAAGCCCAGAGATAAACACCTCGTTGTACACTTCATTCATATTCGCGCGTCCCACTAAGGTATTCACAATACCCTCTTCTTCATAGCCAATAAGTTGGCGAATCATTTCCTCAGTGATGACGATAGTTTTACTCAAAACGGATGAAGAAATAAATTTAGGGTAAACTTGGGCTTGAATCCAGAATTCCTTTACCAGTTGGGGAAAAACTGGACCAAACAACCGATCAAAGTATTTTACCCATCCTTGAAAGTTAACCGTTGAACGAATATCAAACCCATTTTTCGCCATACAATCAAAATCAACCATAAACTCACAAAGTACCTCTAGTTTGTTCACTGGTGTGAGAAGTGTGCGTTCTGGTTCTTTGTACGCTTCATTACCCATTTGCAATGAAGACGACCCAACCATTGTAGAAACCAAGTGTTGATGTGATGAAGATGAGGTAGCCATTGAAGAAGAACTTTTGAGATGATTGAAGATTCTCTTAAATTTTGATTTGAAAAGTAAGCAATGAAGAAGAGAAAAATGCATAAGGTGTGTGAGATAATGAAGGTGTGAAATGTGTTACGGCGTGGAATATGTGTTAGGGCACAAAGTGAAACATAAATCAAAGCAAAAAAGGAATAATGATTTAACGCATTAAATGTGATTTGACAAAGTGGAGGGAAAAAGAGAATTTCAACTGAAACGGCGCCTCAGCTTTGTGTACACTCAATCGTTTTCAAAATTCAGATTAGAAGTGACACGTGTTTGATGTGGTGTGCCTCTGAAGCTCTTTTAGGAAATGAATTGTTAACTAACGCTCAGATCCTCTGAAGCTTGTTAACTCAGATTTTCACAAAAATAAAGTAACTTAAAAAATTTCAGATGCAATACTTCAGAGTATAAACTTTAAACACTTTTCATCTGAATAAATTTAATTCTGAATAAAGACTTTATTCTGGACAAAAGTCCATACTAATATTTTTCAGAATAAATTTAAATCTATCTTCAGAGAGGGGTTTTGTAAAAATATCAGCTCATTGATGGTTTGTATCAACAAAATTTAAACTTAATATCCCTTTTTGAATATAGTCTCTAATGAAGTGGTGTTTAATCTCTATATGTTTTTCCTTTGAATGTAAAATTGGATTTTTAGAAAGACAAATTGCAGAAGTATTGCCACAGAAGATAGGAATATTACTCTAATGTATTTTGTAGTCCTCCAACTGACTCTTCATCTAGAGCATCTGGGTACTACAACCAGCAGCAACATTATATTCTGCCTCTGTAGTTGAGAGTGCTATAGTGGGTTGCTTCTTGCTGTACCACGATATCAGATTGTCTCCTAAAAACTGACAGCTTCCAGAGGTGCTTTTGCGTTCAACTCTATCTCCAGCAAAATCAACGTCACAGAAGCCTTTTTTTCCCCAGAGTGCAAGGTGGATGCATGAGAGTCTTAGCTGGCTTACTCTCTGTCAGATTAAACTTCTTCAGAAGCTCATTCACATACTTCGTCGGATGTATGTAGGTGCCTTCTGGAGTCTGATTAACTTGAATGCCCAGAAAGAATCTTAGCTCTCCCATCATGTTCATTTCAAACTCTGCCTGCATAGACTTAGCAAACTCCTTTCCAAGTGAAATATTTGTGGTTCCAAAAATAATATCATCAACATAAATCTGACAGATTAAGATATCTTTCTTAATTGATTTATGAAAAAGAGTGGTATCAACCTTTCCTCTGATAAAATTATTTTCTAGAAGAAAATTACTCAGCCTTTCATACCAAGCTCTGGGAGCTTGTTTTAGGCCATAAAGTGATTTCTTTAATTTAAAAAACGTGCTCTGGAAATCTTTCATTTTCAAATCCAGGAGGTTGATGAACATATACTTCTTCTTCTATTAAACCATTTAAGAAAGCAATTTTAACATCCATCTGATACAGAGTGATGTTATTCTGTGCAGCAAAAGAAATTAGCAAGCGTATGAATTCTAACCTTGCCACAAGAGCATATGTCTCTGTGTAGTCAATACCTTCTTGCTGACTGTAGCCTTGAGCAATAAGTCTAGCTTTATTTCTGATGACTTCTCCTTGTTCATTTAACTTATTTCTGTAGACCCATTTTGTTCCAATAATGTTGAATCCTCTTGGTCTTGGAACCAGATCCCAGACATCATTTCTTGTGAATTGATTTAGTTCCTTTTGCATAGCAAGTATCCAATCGTTGTCTTGAGGAGCTTCATCCACAGAGGTAGGTTCAATAATTGACACCAAACTAAACAATGATGTCCCAGAGGATTTGAGGAAGGATCTTGTTCTTATGGGATCATCCTTTTTTCCAATAATCATCTCCTCTGGATGAGAAGATTTGATTCTGGAGGATCCTTTCAGAGTTGGTTCTTCAGAAATAGTTAAGTTGTCCAGATGAGCAACTAATGGAGTGGCATCTAGAGTTGCTTCTGGTTCTTTAGTTGGAACTTTGTTTGCCTCTGATTCTTCAGAGTCTGTGAGAAGAACTTCTCAATCTGCAGAAATTTCAGACTGCTTTGGCTTTTGATTGCCAAGCTTATCATCAAATCTGACATGAATTGATTCTTCCACAATCTGTGTTTCAGTATTGTATACTCTGTAGCCTTTTGAGCGTTAAGAATATCCAAGCATAAAACACTTTTGTGCTTTAGAGTCAAATTTGTTCAAATTATCTTTAGTGTTCAGAATAAAACAAATACATCCAAAAGGATGGAAATATGAAATGTTGGGCTTTCTATTCCTCCACAATTCATAAGGAGTCTTCTCCAGAAGAGGTCTTACAGAGACTGAGTTCTGAATATAGCACGCTGTATTTATTGCTTCTGCCCAAAAATGTTTAGTCATATTTGTCTCATTGATCATGGTTTTGGCCATTTTTTTGCAATGTTCTATTCTTTCGTTCTACAACTCCATTCTGTTGAGGAGTTCTAGGACAAGATAAATCATATGCAATGCCATTTTCTTTAAAATATTTTTCAAAAGATTTATTTTCAAATTCACCACCATGATCACTTCTGACTTTGACAATATTAAATTTCTTTTCATTTTGGACTTGATTGCAGAAATCAAAAAATACAGAGTGAGACTCATCCTTGTGCTTTAGGAATTTTACCCATGTCCATCTGCTGTAGTCTTCAACGATGACACGCTCATACTTCTTGCCTCTGATGGATGCAGTTTTCACTGGTCCAAACAGATCAATGTGCAGAAGCTCTAATGGTCTAGAAGTAGAAACAACATTCTTTGGGTTTGAAAGTGGATTTTGAAAATTTTTCTTTTTGACATGCTTCACAAAGAGCATCTGAGTTGAACTTCAACATAGGAAGTCCTCTGACCAGATTGAACTTGTTCATCTGAGATATACGTCTCATGCTAACATGCCTCAGTCTTCTATGCCAGACCCATTGCTCATCATTAATAGACATAAGACATTTAACATTTTGACTTTTCAATTCTGAAAGTTTTATTTTATAAATGTTGTTCTTTCTTTTACCATTAAAGAGGATTGATCCATCTTTCTGACTAACAGCTTTGCAACATTTTTTATTAAAGATAATATCATAACCATTGTCACTTAATTGACTTATGGACAACAAGTTATGAGTTAATCCTTCTACAAGCAGAACATTTGAGATAGAAGGGAGGTTACTATTACAACCTGTTCCAGAGCCAATGACCTTGCCCTTTTGGTTTCCTCCAAACTTCACGTCTCCACCAGATCTAAGTTCCAGACTTTGGAACATAGACCTTCTTCCCGTCATGTGTCGTGAGCATCCAGAGTCCAGGTACCAGGACTGGTGTCTCAACCTTGCTGTTAAGCACATCTGCAACATAAATTATTTTATCCTTAGGTACCCACATCTTTTTGGGTCCTCTGGAGTTAGTTGTTCTGAAGTTCTGCCTGAACTTCTGTCCATTAAAAGCAGTTGTGTTCTGACGCAACTTAGGTTTATTAAAAATTGTGGTGTTCTGATCTGAACGTGTGTACTTTATGTCATGTGAGTGACCAAATTTAAAATGAAAATATAGAGGAGTATAATTGATAATTAACTCATCAACATGTTTTGGATTTGATTCCTTCCCAGAAGATGATTCATATCCAATCTCTTTTCTGTTGTTCCTGCTCACACCATAGATCATAGAAGCCATTTTGCTTCTGTCTATGCTTCTGGACAGGAACCTTTGAAAACTATGGTCATACTCTTCTAAAAGATTTTTAGAGCTAGACGTAGTATCTGTTTCATATTTTTGTTGAGCTTTTTCCAATTCAATTTTTATTTGAAAATTATTTTATTTCAGCTCAGCAATTTCTGATTTCAACTGACCAGTCTCAGATGCAAGACTGCTTTGCAGCTTCTTGTATTTGAGTCTGATCTTACTATAGTTTTCACATATTTCAGATAAGCTTTCAATTAACTCAGCTCTGGTGAGATCAGGTAAATACCTCTTCTGAATCTGATTCTGATCCAGATTCAGATGATTCTTCATGCTCCTCTATGTCAGCCATTAGTGCAACGTTTGCACATTCGTCTTCAGACTCTGACGAGGCTTCAGAAGAATTTGAGTCATCCCAAGTAGCCATCAGGACTTTCTTTTTCTTCTCAAACTTCTTCTTGGGTTTATCCTTTTGAAGTTTGAAACAATCATTCTTGTAGTGTCCTGGCTCTTTGAATTCATAGCACACTACTTCCTTTTTGCTAGATCTTCTGTGACCAGAGGATTCTCCACGGTGTTCTGGTCTTTTAAATTTTCTGAACTTCTTTTGCTTGTGCTTCCAGAGTTGATTTATTCTTCTGGATAGTAAAGATAGTTCGTCTTCATCTGATGAAGAATCTCCAAAGCTTTCTTCTAGTACTTGAAAAGCTTTAGTTTCAGATTTTTTGTTAGATTTTAAAGCTATGGATTTACCTTTCTTCTGAGGCTCATCTTCTTCAAGCTCTATCTCATGGCTTCTTAAAGAACTGATGAGTTCTTCCAGAGTGATTTTGTTTAGATCTTTTGAGAGCTTTAACGCTGTGACCATAGGTTTCCACCTCTTTGGTAAACTTCTGACTATCTTCTTTACGTGATCAGAAGTGGAGTAGCCTTTGTCAAGAACCTTCAGTCCAGCAGTCAGAATCTGGAATCTAGAAAACATGGTTTCCACAGATTCATCTTCCTCCATCTTGAAGGCTTCATACTTTTGAATCAGCGCTAGAGCCTTCGTTTCTTTCACCTGCGTGTTGCCCTCATGCGTCATCTTCAAGGACTCAAACATGTCATGCGCTGTATCTCTATTGGTGATTTTCTCATATTTAGTATGAGATATAGCGTTCAACAGAATTGTCCTTGCCTTGTGGTGATTCCTGAAGTCTTTCTTTTGTTGATCAGTCATTGATTTTCTATCAATCTTTTTACCTTCACCATTAGTGGGGTGAGTGTATCCATCGATGACTATGCCCCAGAGATCATCATCATAACCAAGAAAGAAGCTTTCGATTTTGTCCTTCCAGTAATCGAATTTTTCTCCATCAAACATATGAGGCTTTGTGCTGATTCTGTCTTTCTCTTCATATTTGTTGTTCAACCCAGCGTTAGTGTTGTTTGAAGATTCAACCATAGTTGTCATACCCTAAATTTGCCCACCTCTTTTTTTGATCAAAAGCATTAGTACAAGCCATCAGGGGGGTTTTGTTATCACAAAGTCATCAGAGGGAGTTCATAAGGGGCATGAAAAAGGAGAAAGGAAAAGCCTATTGAGTTTCTCAAAAGTCATAGTGGGATTGGAATGATCATCCAGTTCATCTGCACAGTATCCAAGCAAAAAGGGGAAATTAGGGTTTTCGCACAGTTAAAAGTCAAGGTTTCAATGGTTTGATCAATCGACGTCTTGAATTGATTACCAATGAAATAGGGTTAAGGATGCTACATTGGTTCAAATATGAATTCAATTTGAGGTTGGCACCCAGATATTAAAGACATTGCAGCTCAGACCCGATTAGGGTTTTTGATCAGGAAAAGTCAACTGTAGTTTGACTTTTGATATGAACAGTGTTCTAATGATGCAATCTTGATTCATAAGGTTTATATGGCTTAGTGAAGTCCATTCAATAAGATTCAAGGCCTCAAGACACCCAGATCGTCAACAGTCGACTCGGTAGTCACCGATCGATCGAACGGTTGACCGAAAAGTCAACTCTCCAACCATAAGGAATTTGACCTCAAGATGTGAATAAAAAATGTTCCTTATGTCATATTACACCTCCCCATAAAATTTCATGGCCATTGGATCAAGGGTTAGGAAGTAATCGCAAAAGTCGGGAATTAGGGTTTTGAAAGGGGCAAGACCATAACTCCTCAACCACACATCCAAATGAAGTGGTTCAAAGCTCATTGGAAAGCTCTTGACAAATCCTACAAAAGCCTCAAAGTGGTCCATGATCAGAAAATGCATATATTTGGAGTTATGATCAAATTCATTTCAAGAAGGGAAAATAACTTAGAGAAATTTCACTTTTAAGCTTGTTTTTCAGCAACTTTGAGAGGCTTTTTGGCCAAGCTCCTTTGAGAATTTGGAAATCCCCAAAACATGAAAGTTATAGAGCTACTTAAGGGATTTCCAAATTGTGGTAGAACTCCTCCATAGCCCTTATGATCTGAGAGTTATGAATTTGGCAAGATGGGCTTTTAAGACTTGAGTCCCACATTGATGATTCTTCACAAACTCAAATTTCAACCACTTAAGCCATTCCTAATTTTTTTAATCATGTTTTATCTGATGTGTAGAGGTTTGGTTGATTGGAAAATACAGAAGAATGAGGAAATGGAGAGTTGGCAAGTAGCACTGCAAGTTGCATTAAAATATTTAAAAAAATCAAAAAGGTGAAAGAGAAACTTTTGTGAGAAAGTCTTGTAGCTGCCATACCCCTAGCCTTTTAGCCTCACTTCAGTTATTCATCCCACTTGCTTTCTGATTACCTTGAGGCCAAGAAACCACTTTTGCAAGATTTGAACAATTTGCCAATTTTTCCCTCTTAAAAGGCAAACTTCCAATTCTGCCCTCTCCTCATGTTTCCCTATAAATAGAGTCATCCTCTACTTCATTCTACACACAAGAGCAATCTCAAAAAACCAGAGAAACTATAGCTCTCATTTCCTTCTCATTCCTTAAGAATCTCAAAATCTCAAAACCTTCATTTTTACCAAAAAGCTGTCTTGAGCAAAACTCTGCTCAAGACCAGTTCTACCATCTCCAAGCCTCTCAAAGTTATCCACACAATCCCTAAATATGGTGTAGAAGGTGTCCATACACTAAAACCTCTCAAAAATATCATTTTCCAAAAAGTCAACCTCCACACCTTAATAATTGGACTTTCTTCCACTTTGAAAGCCAAAATCTCACTTGAACCACTTCCTACCATTCTAACACTCCTAACACCTCCTATACATCATATCTCAAGTGTTTAAGCCATAAAAAATCAGCTGGAAATCACACAACTCCAACTGTCTTGAAAGTTGGTTTGTTGCTTCAAGAGGAAGCAACCTTTATCTCTTTGCAAAGGAAAGAGTATCTCTGGTTTTCTAAGCTTTTAGCTTGCTCAAAGTTTGTCTACAAGAGGTATGTGACATTCCAACTCCTTACTAATCATACATTATCATGTTTTGTCATTTTGAGATGATTTTGTGAAAATGTAGCCATGGCAGCCCCATTGTGGTTCTTTGTCAAGAACTCTAGTTTCCATGATCATGATACTTGTTTTCATTAATATTTTGTCATTTGTAAATGATATGTGGTTTTTGTATTACCAAGTTTGTGATTAGATTTCATGTTTAGCTTGTTTGTGAGATTTTGGTCATGTGGGATTTTTAGGGGTCAATGTTGAAATGTTGATGAACTTGCCCTAGGCTTGTTAGACCTAACTTCATTAGTGATGTTTGACTCAACTTGTAAGTTACTCATAGATTCCCCCTGCCTTTGATCATGCTTGAATCAATGTGGCTCTTGTTTTGGCTCTTATGTTTTTGTGTGTGTCATCTTACCTATCATTACCATGAATTGGGTGTTGAGTTGTTATGCTTGCTATCTCTTGTATCTCAAGTCCTTGGTTAATGTTTGATTTTGTTCATGATGTTTGCTTTGGTGGAAATGTGAGAAGCATGAAGTTTGAACTTTAGGACTGTCTTGAGATATTTTTGCTGTCAAACTTGGTTCAACATGTCATTTTTGGGGTGGAGCATCTTTTGTTTGTTTTTAAGATTGGAGATTCATTTGGCATTATGTTTAGGGATTGTGTGTGGTGCCTATGTGTTCAAAGTCTTTTAAATGCTCAAACTGCTATAACATCCTCCCAACTGCATTTTTCAAAATGTCATGATGCCAAACATGACACATTCTGTTTCAATCATTTTCTACTTGATCCATGTGCATATTATCATTGCCTTACTCATTTAAAAAATGTATGTGTTATCATTTCTGCCCAACTGTCATGAATACCACCTGCTGCTACATTGGTTCACTAAAACTGTTTCTCATTCTCATAACATACCAAAATCTTGCTCTAACGGTTATGAGTTTGATTTCAATGCATAAACACTTTCCTTAACATATCTATGATGTGTGCATGTTCTTTTTTTGACATAAAACTTCCCAATTTGAAAAATGTCTCTTTGTGCCAAATATTTGCCAAGACAGTTTTTTTACAATCCATACCATCATAACCAATTTTCCTAATCTTTGAGTTGTAACTCATCTGCACACTTGATTTTGATGTGTGAGGATGTTTGGTTTGATCTAGAATTACCTGCATTTACACTTCACCTTCAAACTGCTCTTTTAAGCCAAAACTCACAATGAGCATGCCAAAACCTTGAATGCTTGCAATATGTTGAATTTCTGAGTTGTAACTCATTTCTCCTTGTATTTATGAGGTGTGTGTGCGTTGTTTGTTAACATGATATCATTTTCACAACTGAACCAAGTTTATGCCCTGCTGCTGCAGCTGTTTTGAAAATCACAGTCACACACCTCACTTTGTTTTGCTTGAGTTGTTCTAAGTTGATTCACATAACATTGGACCTTTAATAACATATGAGACTTGTACATTCTCAATCATTTTTTGATGTCCTATTCTTCTGTCATGACAGCCTCACTCCACATGTTGGTACAAATTGCAATTTGTTGGTCATATCCTTGTTATGTGCATTCCATGAATATCTTAAAGGCTAGCATCATTCCCTATCATATTTTGAACTTATGTATGACATTTATTTGGCCTCAAACTGTTCCACATCAGTTTTGATTCTCATGTTGCATTTATGAATACTTGAGCAGTTGACACCTAATTCTCAATTCCATGATATATGTGAGTAATTTTGAAGTGTGGACACATTTCATTTGATGTTTTGAGTATGTTAGGAGGGTCTGCCCATTTCAATCATGTTTGTTTCTTGACCTAGCTTTCAAACTTGTTTTTTCGTCCAATTTTCACTTAGGCATGACAATTGTGTCTTGAGTTTGTGTTGGGCATTATGATTACGATTGCATTCTATATGTTTCTCAATGTTTGCATTTGTACTGTCAGCTTATGTCAACATGGAAAGTTTGTTTGTATAATTGTGTCCACTGTCCAAGCCTGCTATGGACAAACTTTGTGGCATTTTATATTTGGCTATGTGTGTTGCATTTGTTAGCAAGAGCAGTACTGTATGTGTGATTTTCATTATTAAGCTTTATTGACACATAACATACATAACCACTGCCAGATTTGAGGGAAAGTGACTGTCACATGTCTGTTTTTGGTTCCTCTTTTAAATTTCCAAACCTTGTTGACATACTAGCTGCTGGCCATTAGTTTCTGTTAAGGGAATGGTTTATTAGTTGGAGGGGTTATTGTACATCACAGTTTGTTGAGTCTTTGATCCTAAATAGTCTAGTTAGGTTTTCAATTCATTACTTAGAAGGTCCCATTGTTGCTAACTGTTGCTAATGTTGCTACTAATGTTGCTAACTGCTTATTAACCTTATGCTTGAGTAAGCAAAACAAAACTACTAATGTTGCTAACTGCTGTCAAAACCTGTTATTATTGCCAAAATCATGTTGTTGCTTCTGTTTTCAAATGGAACCTTGCTATGTTCATTGTTGCTCCATTGTTCTACTGTTGGAAGGTGTTGGCTGCCATTTCTTTGAATGTTGTTGCTTTGACTTTGAGGCCTGATAACCCCTGATACCCTTAAGTTCCTAGTGAATCCTTAATCACATACAACCTGGTTTGAGGTTTTTGTTTTGTTCAGTCTAGTTTTGTTTGTTCAACTGGAATGAAATGCATAGTGTTGTCATTTGAAACACTGTCATGTTTTGAAATCTGTTTCTTTGTGCTGTCAAGATTTTTTTGTTGTTGATACAGACTGGGGTGCTTGGTTGCTGGCTGCAATTTTGCTACATGTTTAGTTTACTAGGCTAGCAGTTTGGTTGATCCCTTATGGATCCATGACAGAACTGGATCCTTCTTTTGAATTTGTTCACAAGGACAGTAATTGCAACATAACCAAACCACTTTGCATTGTGTCTGTTTTAATGGAAATTCATGACTGACATAACCTTGCAGCCTCATGTTCTTTTTAGTTTAATGCCAACAGTTGAATTCATGATGTGTTTTACTTGTTTGAGGCTATGTTTGGATTGTGGACATGCTACAACCAGTTTGGTCACTTGCAACTCATAAGCAATGTTGCAACTCATATGCTATTTTCTGTTCTAGCTTGAATTTAAGCCCTTTGAGTTTGGAACTTCTTGTATACCATATTTGAAGTGTGTGCATACTTTTAAGCTGATATGATCTTGATTGGGTTGAGTTCTAGCATTGAAAACGCATTTCCAAGTTTTAATTTGCATGTTCATTCGAATTTTATTATGTGTGCATAATTTGGGGAAAAGGATTGCACCATCATGATCCTCATGGAATTTCAGTCAAGTTTGATTAAAATTTCATCAAAAAAGGTTGGGTTTTGAGTGAGTTATGCATCAAACCGTATTTTGGCATTTCATTATTTTATCTTGCCCAGAAATCCATGTGAACACGCCTTATATATTTATGGGGGTGGCTATATCAACGGATGTATAGCCACCCCAATGGTAAGCAACTTATTCTTAAACGCGCCTTTCACCAGCCAGACCTGGGTTCGATCCCTGAGGAGGATCAACCCTTTTGCTTCCTTTTTCTTTTTTTCTTGCGCGCCATGTGTGAGCTGAGGGGCGTGGGTTCAACTCCCACCCCTTTCACTTTTATTTTAATTTTACTTATTAAATATGTTTTGTACATTTAATTCATCCAAACTTTCAAAATTCGTATCTTGTTCATTTTTTATCCTTTTTGGTCCATTCTTTTTGCAAAATATTTTTTTTAAGGTCTATTTTCATGTGGTGAAAAAATATTACTTGTTATTTATTAATTGGGACGTCTTTTGTCTATGTGGGAATTTGTTCCTTTATTGAGATCGTTATCTTAATTGCTGATGATTTCCTTTTAAATGTGTTTGATTTTTCTGGTGAGATTTATTGACATGTGTTTCCTTGGTGTTTGTTAACATATCAAAGCTCCGTTTTCTTTTGGTTACCACCATGAACTTACATATCTTCCTCATAAAAAAAATCTCGGTCCCGTACCGAATTCATTTTCATAAATACCTTCAATTATAAAAATCTTTTCCTCTTTGTGTTGAATTGTATTAAGAAAGGATTAAGTGTAGACTTTTTCCTCTCTGAGTGTTAAGATACTCATTGTAGTGTGAGTTGTCTTGATACTCATTTTTCAATACGAAGGCGCAACTTTATCCATCACCTATCTCTTTCACTACCTCTCTTTTCATAACCCCTTTCCGAAACCTTTGTGACCTAAAACCTCGGTCACGCACCGAGTGCATTTTCAAACTCATTTTTGTAACAAAACTTGATTGGTCGTGGAGTGGTTAGGCGTAAGCCTTCTCATATCCCGAGTGCTGACATTTACCGTAGGGTTTACAGTTGCAAAGCACTTACCATTCAAAGCCAAAATACTTTAATAAGAGAATGAAGTTCTTTTTGTATTGAATTAAAGAGAGAGGATTGAACGTAGTCTCCTTCGTCTCCAAGTGTCAGGATATTCACTTTAGTGTGGGTGGTTTTGACACTTGTCTTTCAATACAAAGACGTTACGTTCGCCACACCTTTCATAACAAAAACTTTGAGATAAAGAATTGGGTACTATCCGTATGGGTTACTATCTAAGGACTTATCTCACCCCTAAAAACAATTCAACCAATCAAACATGACATCTTGCCTCGCATGGCGAAAACTAATCAATCTTTCAAAAAGGATATGTTACGTCCGTTCTATCGCAAATAGGTAACGCGTAAGTCTCCTTACATGCGAGCAGCAAAACACCTAAACCGCTAGAATGCGCACGATAACATCATCCATAAAAATATCAACAAACCGTAGGCCGAACTACGGCTGCTCTGATTCTTTACTTCGTTCAAGTAAAGATACGTAGGCACAAGGGTCACAATCCTTGCTGAGCACATTCCCCCATATCTGTAGTTTACCGAACTACGTCGACTCTGACTTTCTCACATCTATTGAGAATACGTAGGCATAGGACTGCAAAGTCCTATCGAGTCTGTGCTTTCTCTCTTCTTCCCTGTTGCCTCCTTTCTTAGTTTCTAAAACCTCTTTCTTTACCCTTTGGAAAACACTTTTATAGCATAATATTTAAGCAAATATAATCACACATCGACAAGCAAATGGTTCCCATCGAGTACGATGGATGCGAGGGGTGCTAATACCTTCCCCTCGCATAATCGGCTTCCGAACCCGTTCTTGGTTGTGAGACCATCTTATCCTTTCTTTTTCTTAAGGTTTTTTCGATATTTTCCTTTCCCCTCATGGGATAAATAAAATTCGGTGGCGACTCTTCTATACTTTCTTCTTCGCCTCCCCGTTGTTGCGCGATGCATTTTTCGAGTAGCGACAGCTGGCGACTCTGCTGGGGAGCCCTAGCAAGCCAAACCAAATTTGCTTGTCGCATGTGTGATTTATCCGTTTTTTATTTTATTTATGTTTTGTTGTGTTTTCTAACCTTTTGGGTCTATTGGATTGGTTTGTGAGAATAAAGCTTTCTACCCGAGCTTTCTAGTATACACTAAGATTAAGAGGTGGTTTCTTTCTGATTTGCGAGACTTAGGACTCGTTGAGTTGGATCGAATCCCACCGCTCAGATGAGATCCCTTTGGGATGATTATGTCTTACGAGTAGTCGTAATGGCGTTTTTTTTTCCAAATTGGGAGTCTGCGATTCTGAGGACCTTTTAGAACCTTATTCCAAGGGTCGCTAAAACATAATTATGTGTTCATCCTTTGAAAGGATTACCGTCTTACGAGTAGTCGTTCTGATGGGAAACCTTTGAGGGTTAGTACATGGGACTTTGTTTAAAACATTTGGAATACCCTCTCTAAACCAGTAGATTACCCACCCAATGGGAGAGAGACCTTTTGTGTTGTTTTGCAGGTTCTGTGACTTTGATCTCGCTTTTTTGTGATTTATCATATGCATTCATAAAGCATTGCATTGCATAGCATTTTTTGCATATCAAGAGACTTAAAAAACTATGATTATCTCAGGTATTAGTAAACACAATGACTGATCAAAAAAGGAGAAGCACAAATTCCATCAAGTTTAGAGAACCAAAGTTGGAATTAATTCAAGACATTCTGATTGACGTGTCAAAGGCTATCAAGATCAACTTTCAGGGGAAGTATGGGAAATTGCTTGATCTCATCCATTCTAAGGTCGATACTTAGGCTCTGTTCGCTATGACTCAGTTTTATGATGCGCCTCTCAGATGTTTTACTTTTCAAAACTATCAGTTGGCCCCTACGCTTGAGGAATATTCTCACATTTTGAATATCAAGATTAAGGATCAACCTATCTACACCGGCTTGGAAGAAAAACCAAAGCCCCCTGCCATTGCTCTTACTCTTCGTATGACCAATGAGGAGGTCAAAGAGGGACTAACCAATAAGGGAGGGGTTCAAGGCTTTCCTTTGAAATTTTTACTAGATAAAGCTGCTCAGTTCAAGACTGTGGAAGATTGGGAAATGTTTGGTATTGTTATTGCTCTAATGATTTATGGGATTGTCCTCTTTGCAAATGTAGACAATTTCATAGACATCGCTGCTATCATTCTCTTCATGCAAAAGAATCCTATCCCTACCCTCCTCGCTGATGTCTACCACTCTATTCATTGGAGAAGTGAAAAGAAGACTGGAATGATCCAATGCTATTCTCACCTATTATTCAAATGGTACATCTCCCATCTACCGAAGGGTGGACCGTTCGTGGAAAACAAGAAGAAGCTGAAGTGGTCTAAGCGTATTATGTCTCTAGGAGCCAATGATATTGCTTGGTATTCTCAAGAGTACTACGATATGGAGATTATCTTTAGTTGTGGGGAATTCGGTAATGTACCTTTAGTCAGTAGGGTTGGTTGCATCAATTACAACCCAGTCATGGCATTGCGCCAGTCGGGCTATGCTATGGAAGATGAGCCCGAAGCAGAGAAAGTTCAAAGCTTCTTTTTGCCTGCCACCACAGAAGATCATGCATTTGCCAGGAAGATTGCTAAAGCATGGGCCAAGATTCATACAAAAGGGAGGAAATACTTGAAGGCAAAGAATTGTGTGGCTAAGGAACCATACAACCAATGGTTGCTAGCCAGAGTGGCTGAAAGATTGCTGCCGTTTCCCTCAGAACCATCTATGCAAGAAGAACCTCCTGCTCTCACCCATGTATCTATGGAAGAGTATGAGAAATTGAAGTTAGTGGTAGAAAGGTTGACTAAAGAAAATCAGAAACTCGAGGCTGAAATTCATCAAGCAAAAGTGGAGAATGGCCAGTACAAAAGGAAGGTAGAGTTTGAACAAGACCGAACGGCCGAGAATAACAAGAAATTGAAGTTAGAAACAGACCTGAGAATCAAATACCAGCAGGGTTTCGAAGGGGAAGATACATCATTAACAACTCTTCGACAACGCCTAAAGGATACCAAGGCTTCTTGTGATCGAGCATGGCATTTCTTTGAATTAGCTTCTACTGAAAAGAAGGAGACAAGAGAGAATCTTGAAGCTGATATTGAGGACCTTGAAAAGCAACTAAGAAAGGCCTTGACCCTAGTGGAAAACGAGCGACAACTCAAGGAGGGAGCATTAAGGGCTTCATATGTCACTCTTGACATGTGGAATAACAAATGTTTGGAATTAGAGACCGCTCAAGAAACAGCTGCTCTATGGAGAAATCATTTCGACACTTTGCAAAGGGATAATGCAGAGTGGCTCGAGAAGGAGGCTCAGCTCAATGAACTGTTGGACACCCATGTGGATTCTATTTGTTACTACCAGTCGACTCTAGACATGTGTCACACTAGGTATAACAATCTGGTGGAGCATTGCAATCTCATGATTCAAGATATCCCATGGAGGTTGGAAAGTGCAATTCAAGACTTCGAAGGAAATGATATCCCTCATTCTATTCACCACTTCATCCAACTTTGCGACCAAATGGTTAGAAGATTCGTGTTCAAGACAAAAAAGCTTGAAGAACGTATCCGAAAGAAAGAGTTTTAGTTATTAAGTATCTTTCTTGTAATATGAATTGTTATTTTCAGCTTATTCAGCAATCGTTTGTATTGAATTTTCTCTCAAATTAATGAAAGTTTGCTTTTTGGTGTAAATTGTGCATTTCTTTATTATTCAGTCATAGTTCTATAATGCCAATGATAATCATAAAACTCGAAAGTCTCTTGAACATTGCATACGTTTTGTGCATCATTCCTTTTTGCATTCCCTAAAAACCGATCTTACACGCCGCTTACCCTTTCAGAGAGAGAGAGGGAGAGTAAAAGCAAGCTGACTTCTCGACATCAGTACAACACAAGGAATAACCAGAAAAGAGTCATGGATCAGCTAGAGCAAGACCAGGCCACTTTGAGGAACGAGATGCTAGGTATGAAGATGCAAATGAATCAACTCATGGAGGTGATTCAGAACATGGCCAAAAGTCAAGAAGAGATAAGGCAAACAGCAGAGAGGAACGCTAACCAGACTTTGACTGGTGCAGTTCCTAACGCAGATGGCGTAGTTCCAACTCCTGCCGACGCTATCCCAACCCCTGTCGGGGCAAATCCTACCTCTGCAGGTGCTGGACCTATCAACACAGTCCATCCCCCAATCGGTACAACTCATCCTCATGGTACCACGATTCCACCACCAGTTCACTATGATGATCATGAAGGCTTCTACGAGAATTCAGGTGAAGCATATGCGCCACAGACCGCTGAATTAGAGAAGAGGTTCAATGCTTTACAAGAAATGGTAAAGTCGCTGCAAGGCCCCGATGTTTTGGGACTAGATGCCTTTGAAATATGTCTTGTACCCGGAGTTAAGATACCCCCAAAGTTTGTGATCCCAACCTTCGAGAAATATAGGGGTAACAGTTGTCCTAGGACCCATATAAGGTCTTACTGCAGGAAGATGGCCGCGTATTCCGATGACGAGAAGCTGTTAATCCATTTCTTTCAAGATAGTTTAACAAAGGCTTCTCTGGAATGGTACATGCATCTTGAACGATCCAATGTGAAAAGTTGGAAGGAGTTAGCAGACGCTTTTGTGAGACATTATCAATACAACACTGACATGGCTCCAAACTGGATGCAGCTTTAGAATTTAATCCAGAAACCAAATGAATCGTTCAAAGACTTTGCTCAGAGGTGAAGGGGAGTAGCCACAAGGGTACAACCCCCATTGATAGAAAGAGAGCTGACAGACCTTTTCATGGGCACGTTGCAGGGACCGATCCTTGAATGACTAGCATCCACAACCTCTACAGTATTTTCTGAACTTGTCACGGCCGGTGAAAGATTAGAGAGTTTTATGAAGGCAGGAAAGATTCAGAATGCTAGCGGGTCTTCAAGCGGGTTCAAGAAACCTTATCAGGGATTCGTTAAGAAGAAAGAAGGTGAAACTAGTGCTGTGTTCGCAGATAGAGGCATAACTCACCAAGGTTATCACCATGTTGCAGTCGTCGCTCCGCAGCAACCGCTGTCTATTCCAGCAAGTCAACCCACTGTTCAACAAAACAGACAACAACAACTCTATCAACCAAGACAAAATCAATACCAAGGTCAGCAAAGGCTGAGGAGACCAGAAAGAAAATTTGATCCAATTCTGTCAACTTACGCTAGACTACTACCATTCTTGTTGAAAGGAGGCCTTGTTCAGCTTAGAGAAATGAGGAATCCCCCAGATGTTCTCCCTTTTGGCTATGACGCCAATGCCAAATGTGAGTTCCATTCTGGCGCCCCGGGCCATAACATTGAAAATTGCAAGACTCTGAAGCACCTTGTACAAGATCTTATCGATTCAAAGGCGATAAACTTCACTCGAAATACCCCGAACATCAGAACCAATCCGATGTCGGCTCATCACTCAACAAACATGATTGGAGACTCAAAGGGGATCCGATTAATTTCGGATATTGACAAATTGAGAACTCCTCTTTCCACTATTAAGGAGCAACTCATGTTGAAGAACATTTATCCAGGATGTTCAACTGACTGCCACGTTTGTTTGGGTGAATCTCAAGGATGTAATGAGTTGAAGAAAGGCATCCAAAACCTGATTGATTAAGGTGTATTAGTAGCAGAACAACTGTCAAAGTCTGAAGAAGTTGCTACTCTTGAAATTCCATTTGAAACATTGGAGATACCATATGATGATGGGTATGCGCTGTGGATTCCTTCGAATAATTTGACTCGTACACCATTAACCATACCGTGCGATAAGGAAGAATGGGACAACTTGTATGGACAGACTTCTATCCCATTACAAATCCCATATGATCCAGTTAAGATACCTATGTCTCCACCATCAATGAACCAGCTTGTCATTTCGGCCCCAACTCCGTTTCCATACGAAAGCACTAATGTTGTACCTTGGCTATATGATGAGGCTGTCTTTCTCAACTGGAAGAAGATAGAAGAAAAGGATGTATTGGAAGAGAAAAAGACTGTAGAGAACATCGTGGGAACCGGTGGTGTCACTAGAAGTGGTCGGAATTTTGCTCCAACTACACCACCTGTCAACAATAGTGACAATACAAAGAAAGATACTGTTAGATCAAGCACCCTTGAACAGGCGCAATCATCTAAGCAGAAAGATATCCCAGATAATGAAGCAGAGGAGTTTCTAAGAATCATTCAGAAAAGCGATTACAAAGTGATTGACCATCTCAATCAGAGTCCCTCGAAGATATCCATGCTATCATTACTAATGTGCTCAAAAGCCCATTAAGAAGCCCTGTTAAGATTCTTAAAGGCAGCTCACGTGCTAGAGGAGATATCAGTAGTGCAGTTTGAAGAAGTGGTGGGGAATATAGCATCAGGCCATATTTTGAGCTTTAATGATAATGAATTAGCTCCCGAAGGTAAGAATCATAACAAGGCCTTACACATTACTATCGAATGTGTGGATGTCGTATTCTCTAGAGTACTTGTTGATACTGGATCATCGCTGAATGTGTTGCCAAAGAGCTCATTGTGCAAGCTGTCAATTGAAGGACTTGTGTTGAAGCCAAGTCAAACTATTGTAAAAGCTTTTCATGGAGCTAAGAGAACTGTGGTAGGAGAGGTGGATCTCCCGATCAAGATTGGACCTCATACTTTCATCATTACATTTTATGTAATGGATATATATCCCGCTTACAGTTGCCTCCTTGGTCGTCCGTGGATTCATTCCGCAGGTGCTGTAACTTCAACTTTGCATCAAAAGATCAAATTTATGATTAACAATCAGATGGTCATCAATGAAGGTGAAAAAGATGTTCTTGTGAGCCATCTGGCTTCTTTCCGCTATGTGGAAGTAGGAGGTGAAATGCATGAGACCCCGTTTCAAGACTTTAAAGTGATCAATGTTGAAATGATTTACGAAAAGCCGACATCTTCAATAGTGACTTGGAAGGACGCGAGAATAGTGATAGAGGAAGGACATCCACGAGGATGGGGCAGAGTGTTGGAATTGCCCGTTAACAAAAATGGGGCTGGTCTAGGTTACAAGCAGAAGAATACAACCGATAGAGGCAAAGGGCTTCCAACTCTGTTGGTTTTTACTAGTGGGGGCCACCTTATCGATGGTCAAGTCATGTTTTTGGAAACTGAAGCCGAAGATCATGAAAAGTTGTGCATGGTGTATCCTAGGGCGCCTATTGAGTAATTGGAGAGTCGTCGAAATCCCTGAAGTTACCCTAATAGACGAGTAATTCCCTGTTTTTATTTTACCTAAAAAATCCTATGCTCTGCCCAAGGCATATGGATCATGTTGTAGGGCTTTTGGCTTTTACAAGCATAACTTATCATCAACAAATAAACTTTCGCATCCATTTTACGCTCTCTTTCTTTCTTTTTTACTTTTGCACATAAAAATTATTTTTAAAAGGCAATGTTTTGTTTTGTTCTCTTTCTTTCATCTTTTCTTAACAGCAAGAAGTCATTCATCGTGCAGATCTTCCTCTATTCCTGTCAATAACGATCCCGCTATGGTCCGATATGATTTTGATAACCCGATCTACCAAGCCGATGAAGACTGCGAGGAAGATTGTGATCTCCCAGAAGAGCTAGCTAGATTGCTAAAACAAGAGTCAAAGGTCATTCAGCCGTATCAAGAAGAGGTCGAAACCATCAACATGGGAACTGAAGAGGACGTCAAGGAAATCAAGATAGGTGCAGCTTTGGAGTCAGAGATTAAGACAAAGTTAGTCATATTGCTTCGAGAGTATGTTGATGTATTTTCCTGGTCCTATAAAGATATGCCTGGTCTAGATGAAGATATTGTGGTGCACAAGTTACCCCTCAAAGAACGTTGCCCGCCGGTGAAGCAAAAGTTGAGGAGAACGAAGCCAGAAATGTCCTTCAAGATCAAAGAAGAGGTGCAGAAGCAACTAGACGCTGGTTTTTTTGGCAGTATCCAGCTATCCGCAATGGGTAGCGAATATTGTCCCAGTACCAAAGAAAGATGGGAAGGTGCGAATGTGTGTCGATTACAGAGACCTCAACAGAGCAAGTCTGAAAGATGACTTCCCTCTACCACACATTGATGTACTAGTAGACAACACAGCCCAGTTCTCTGTCTTCTCATTTATGAATGGCTTTTCTGGATATAACCAGATTAAGATGGCGCCCGAAGACATGGAAAAAACGACTTTTATCACCCCATGGGGAACTTTCTGTTACAAAGTCATGCCATTTGGGCTCAAGAACGCAGGCGCGACATATCAGCGAGCAATGGTCACTCTTTTTCATGACATGATACATAAAGAGATTGAGTGTTATATAGACGATATGATTGCAAAATCCCAGACTAAGGAGGAACATCTCATCCACTTGGAAAAGCTATTCACCAGACTAAAGAAATTCCAGCTGAGATTAAATCCCAACAAATGCACTTTTGGTGTAAGATCTGGTAAACTGCTAGGTTTTAATGTAAGCCAAAAGGGGATTGAAGTCGATCCAGATAAGGTCAAAGCTATCCAAGAGATGTCGGCACCTAAAACAGAAAAGGAAGTCCGAGGTTTCCTTGGGAGGTTGAACTACATCGCTAGGTTCATATCTCATCTAACAACCACTTGTGAGCCCATCTTCAAACTACTTCGAAAGGATCAAGCAGTGGTGTGGAATGATAATTGTCATAAAGCCTTTGAGAAAATAAAGGAATATCTACGAGAACCACCGATCTTGATGCCTCCGGTACCCGGACGACCCTTAATCATGTACTTGACTGTGCTAGAAGGATCCATGGGAAGTGTGTTGGGTCAACATGACGAAACCGATAGAAAAGAGCATGCAATTTATTACCTCAACAAGAAGTTCAACGACTGTGAATCTAGGTATTCAATGCTCGAGAAGACATGTTGTGCCTTGGCTTGGGCAGCAAAACGCTCAAGACAATATATGCTTACCCATACGACCTTATTGATCTCCAAGATGGACCCTGTCAAATACATATTCGAGAAGCCCGCTCTCACCAGACGAGTGGCTCGTTGGCAAATGGTATTAACAGAGTATGACATCCAGTATGTTACGCAAAAAGCTATCAAAGGAAGTGTGCTCTCTGACTACCTTGCTCACCAACCTATGGACAACTACCAGTCCATGCGCTTTGATTTCCCCGACGAAGACGTCATGTTTGCCAGAGACTATACCATGTCAGGCCCAGATGATGGACCTGAACCAGGATCGCGATGGACGCTCGTGTTCGACGGTGCCGCAAATGCTAAAGGTTGTGGATTTGGGGCAGTCATCACTTCTCCAACTGGTTTTCACCTACCATTTACCGCCAAATTATGCTTCAAATGTACCAATAACATGGCTGAATATGAAGCTTGTATTTTCGAAATTGAAGCTGCCATCGACAATAAGATCAAGATTATGGAAGTCTATGGAGATTCTGCGCTTGTCATATGCCAGATTAAAGGGGAATACGAAACACTTGACCTCAAGTTGATTCCTTACAAAGATCACGTCTTGAAGCTAATCCCGTACTTTGATGAGATCACTTTTCATCACATTCCCAGAGGGGAAAATCAGTTGGCGGACGCTCTAGAAACACTAGCGTCCATGTTTCAAGTCAAGTGGGAAAACAAAGCGCTATCTATCCGTCTGAAGTATTTGGACGAACCCGCTTATTGCCTGGAAGCCGATGCAGAGGAACCTAAAGTTCATGATCATCCTTGGTTCTATGATATCAAGCGGTACCTAGAGACACAAGAATATCCAAAAGGCATAACTATCACTGACAAGAAGTACCTCAAAAAGCTCTCCTCGAAGTTCTTCCTCAGCGGTGACGTGTTGTACAAGCGGAATTATGATTCGGTTTTTCTCAGATGCGTGGATAAACACGAAGCAGAACGCATCATAAATGAAGTGCACGAGGGATCTTTTGGAACACATGCTAGTGGTCACACTATGGTTAAAAAGATTTTGAGGGCGGGATACTATTGGATGACAATGGAAACAGATTGTTGTATCCATGTCCAGTCATGCCACAAGTGCCAAATATACGCAGACAAAGTTCATACTTCACCATTCCCTCTGAATGTGTTGACTTCGCCTTGGCCTTTCGCCATGTGGGGTATAGATGTAATTGGACGCATCGAGCCAACTGCTTCGAATGGACACCGTTTCATCCTAGTGGCCATCGACTACTTCACCAAGTGGGTAGAAGCTGCATCTTATGCCAACGTCACTAAGCAAGTAGTGACTCGCTTTATCAAGAAAGAGATTATTTATCGATATGGAATCCCGAACAAGATCATTACGGACAACGGTTCAAACCTTAACAATAAGATGATGGAAGAATTGTGTAAGAGCTTCAAGATTGAACACCACAATTCAACACCTTATCGCCCCAAAATGAATGGAGCTGTTGAGGTGGCAAATAAGAATATCAAGAATATCGTCCAGAAGATGGTGAAGACTTACAAAGACTGGCACGAGATGTTTCCATTTGCACTGCATGGCTACCGCACCTCAATGCGTACTTCCACAGGGGCAACCTCGTTTTCTCTCGTATATGGCATGGAAGCAGTATTGCCCATTGAAGTAGAGATTCCTTCCTTGAGGATTTTGGCAGACGTCAAGCTAGATGAAGCTGAATGGATACAAGCCAGACTCAACCAGCTTAATCTCATCGACGAGAAGCGCATGACAGCCATCTGTCATGGACAGTTATATCAGAAACGGTTGAAGAGGGCCTTTGACAAGAAAGTTTGCCCACGATATATCCAAGCAGGAGATTTGGTACTGAGGAAAATTCAGCCAACTCACGTTGATCCAAGGGGAAAACGGGCACCAAATTATGAGGGCCCATACATAGTAAAGAAGGTTTTCTCCGGAGGAGCCTTGATCCTCTCGACCATGGACAGTGATGATCTTCCATCCCCTGTGAATTCGGATGCATTTAAAAAATATTATGCCTGAAAATAGACCCAGTGGACCAAAAAGAAAATCCACGCAAAAATGGGCGTCCTGGTGGGCCATAAAAATGGCTCAGGCAAAAATTAGGGATTATATCAAAAAAAAAAGAAAAAAAAAGAAAGTAAAAATATCCTGGTAAGCTGAAAACCCGAAAGGGCAGCTTAGGCAAAAGTTAGGGATTCGAAAAGGGCAAAACTGCATCTTGAAAAGACGTGCGAACCTTCCTCCATAATCATCAAGCTCTCGACTGAGAAAGATCATATCAATCGTTGCATTCAGAAGCAAGGCATGAAGGGTTTTCAGAGACATATGGGCCATAGAGGATTTGAAACTCGGCAGGAATCGTTTCCAACATTGTCTTAGTTTCTTTTATATATTTCTTTCAAAACAATTACCTCTTTTAGGAATTGTCTCCTTTTGTAATTTTCCCGTTTATGGGTTTTCATCAATAAGAATTACTTTCATCGAAGTTTTCTCTGTTCTTTTCATTTTACCATATGGTTGCAAGTTTCGTTTATTTGATGAGGGGTTTTGCATATAACGACATTATGGTAAATTGAATTAAGGGACGACTCACTCTTTTAGGGTAATTAAAGGGTGACCACGACTCCATGACTCTAAGGAATACACAGGAACACCGTTCTAAATCTTGAAATGACTTGACTGACAAGGCTGTCAAGCCTAGCAAAGCTGGTCCTGAGTTGAAGGTATCAGCACCTCCAAGTTTTTATTACGTCATGGAAAGGTGATGTCAGGAAGTCAGGCTTATCCTCTACCTTCCCACCTAAACCTAAAGTCCAACTTGCATTGGCAACTACCAAAATCAGCCATGTCGGCGCTTGCATTTCCAATTACCCATCATAATCATATGCATTATGCGCGTCGCGTCCGACTTCATAAGCATCTTGCATCATATGCATGTCCAGAACCATATCATTCTTTCCCTAGCTCTTGCATATCCGCGCGTCAGCATTTGCATTTGCATTTCCATTTATGGAACATTATCGTCATCAAACATTCGCATATGCAAGCTTAGATCCAAGATCAATGTTGAAGATTTCCAAGATCATTAGCCCAGTCAGGGGCAGTCTCCGCGTGGCCAGGAGTGTTTCCCCACGGAGTGGTGCAACTTTTGGTTGGGTCAATTCCAGAGCTTCAAAACGACCATCAGCCCAGTCAGGGGCATTATCTGCAAAAAGTGTGGGTTTATCAAAAGCAGTTTCAGCTTGATCAGAGGCACATCATTCAGTAACATGAGCGTTCCTCATGGGAGTTATTATCATCCTTCTATATGGTAGTAGCTTGCAGCGTATTTTCCATTATCCTTTTGGTAATGGATTCCCTACATCCTTTTGGTGTTAGGGTTAATCTTGTTTCCGCTCCATCATCCTTTTGATAATGGGTCTGTTATCCTTTTGATATCATGACTAGCATGTCCTTCATTATCCTTTTGGTAATGGATTCCCTACATCCTTTTGGTGTTAGGGTTAATCTTGTTTCCGCTCCATCATCCTTTTGATGATGGGTTTGTTATCCTTTTGATATCATAACTAGCGCGTCCTTCATTATCCTTTTGGTAATGGATTCCCTACATCCTTTTGGTGTTAGGGTTAATCTTGTTTCCGCTTCATCATCCTTTTGATGATGGGTCTGTTATCCTTTTGATATCATGACTAGCGTATCCTTCATTATCCTTTTGGTAATGGATTTCCTACATCCTTTTGGTGTTAGGGTTAATCTTGTCTCCGCTTCATCATCCTTTTGGTGATGAGTCTGATATCCTTTTGATGTCATGACTAGCGTATTTTCCATTATCCTTGTGGTAATGGATTCCCTTCATCCTTTTGGTGATAGGGTTGATTTTGTTTCGCTCCATCATCCTTTTGGCGATGGGTCTGATATCCTTTTGATATCATGACTAGCGCATTATCTATTATCCTTTTGGTAATAGATTCCCTACATCCTTTTGGTGTTCGGGTTGATTTTGTTTCGCTCCATCATCCTTTGGGTGATGGGTCTAGCATCATTTTGGTGTTATGACTAGCGTCTCCGCTTCACCATCCTTTTGGTGATGGGTCTGGAATCCTTTTGATGTTAGGACTAACGTGTGTTCCATTATCCTTTTGATAATGGACTCCTTACATCCTTTTGGTGTTAGGATAATCTTGTTTTCGCTCCATCATCCTTGTGGTGATGGGTTTGGCATCCTTTTGGTGTCATGAATAGCATTGATTTCCACTGTCTTCCCGAACTACGTTTGCTCTAATCTTTCATGCCAGATGAAAGTACATAGGCACAAGATGCGATGTTTTAGCAAGCAACCTTCCCCCCTTTCTCCCGTAGTTAGCCGAACTACGTTGACTCTGACTTTCCCATTGCACAAGGGAGTACGTAGGCACAGAGCGGCGATGCTCTGCCGAGTCTCTTTTCTTTTCTTTTTGTCCTGCAAGCCTGTAGCGTAGATAGTTTAAACACACCCTTAGATAGACAACAAGCATGGATCCCGTCGAGTATGACGGACGTGAGGGGTGCTAATACCTTCCCCTTGCGTAACCGACTCCCGAATCCAGGACTTGGTTGCGATGACCTTGTCTTTCCCTTTTTCGTCAGGTTTTTTCCGATCGTTTCCTTTCCCTCTCTTTGAGATAAATACCGAAAGGTGGTGACTCTTCTGTTTTCCACCGGGTGTTTTTCATAGTTGCGACAGCTGGCGACTCTGCTGTGGACTGCGATGGTTCCCTATGCGAGTCACTCCTAGCGCTTGTCTGCTGCGTCTTTGGGTGTTTACTTTTGTGCAGTTATTTTGCTTTATGTACATTATCTGTTGTATATTATTACATTTGCATTTTATTATCATATTATGATGTTGTTGTGCTGTGGGTTGGGTTGTTCCATTGAGAGATAAGTTGGACCTGGGCTTGAGTATACACATAGGATCAGAGTGGAGATTAGCGGGAGCTTGTGTGGTGTTTGGATGCGCAATAGCTCGCGTGAAATTCACATTCAGACGAGGTTTTTCTTCGGAAATATTATATCCTGCGTGTCAGGTGCAGTTGAGGGAATATTGACTTAGAGTGACTGTCGACTCTAGAGACCTTTCATTTGGGGGGTCCGCTAAGTGAGGCCGCTTTGTTAGATTATGATGGCAAACCAGAAATGGTGAATGTATCATCGTTTCTCGAAAGTCTGTGACGCTGACAACCCGCATAGGATGCCGTACCTTTCAAGACTAGAACCCACATGTGAGAGGGATAGGGTCTTTTGCAGGAAACTTGGCCTGCAACCAACCCTGGTTTTCTCGTCAGTGCGGAATTTTGATCCTGAGTGTTCTATCCAGTGTATTATCTCAGTGTTCTGATTAGAGCGGAGCTTTGATTGAATTTAGTCAACGGCACAACAACAAGTTTTGAGCATTGGATACCTTGATCCCATGTTTGCATTTGCATATTCATCCTGCATTTAACATTGCATGTCTATGTGTTTGAAAGGTTCTCGTCTTTCCCTTGATCCTGGTACTGATCTGCTGTAAAGAGGGAAGTAGACAGAAAAATGATTGTTGTATACAAGTTTCCGATACTTGAGCTAGGACCTTTATTTGGTCTGATTTCCATGGCTGAACCCGACGTCTTTGAAACCTTCTGGAAGGATCTTACTTGATATGTGAGAGGATTATTGTGGGGTTCTTATCCATCTCTGTTGTTCTTGTTTATTGAAACTAGAATCGAGAGGGAGATCTCCCTGTAAATACATAGACATGTTTTCATTTTGCATCTTGCATTCTCATGTGCATAACAGGTGGTTCTCAGCGGCCTCGTCTTCTTATCTCTGCTTGGTTTTCTTCAGTAGCAGGATTGAGGAGTTCAGTTTCCGCAGATATCCAACTCGGAGGAATCAGCGAAGAGTAGTGGATCAGATTCGTGCTGAATTGAAGGAAGTTCGAAGCCAGATGGGGCAGTTCATGGCAGGTATGCAGGTCTTATGTCTAGATCAGAAGACGCTTAAGGAGGAGGTTCAGCAACTGAAAGCTCGGATGGGCTTGATAACAGAGGTGGTAAGGAATGTGCTAAGAAAGGAGGGTGATCAGATGCCCGAAGCCGCTGCAGAAATGGTTATTCCACGCATGCCTGTGGGACCTCTCCCAAGGTATGATGTGCCTCAAAGACCCGCTGCACAACCTGGGGTCCCAAAGTTTCCTCGTCAGCAGATACCTATTGTTCCCCGAAACAATCTTAGAACTAAGAGGAATGGGCAAAGGACGAAGCAACTCGAGAGAACTTTCGACCAGATCCCTATGACGTATGCACAGTTGTTGCAGCTCTTACTTCAACTGAAATTGGTTAAACTTCGGACTATGTCTCCACTTACGAGTGAGATACCATTGGGCTTTGATGTAAGTGCTCATTGTGATTTTCATTTTGTGGCACCATGGCACCACATCGAGAACTGGAAAGCTTTTAAGCATCAGGTTCAGGATTTAATTAATGCAAAGGCAGTTAAATTTGCGTCGGGCGGCGTAAGTATACCAGGTCGGCTTGGTCCATTCAATGCCAAAGAGGTGGTTGTTCCTCTTATTTCTCCTGAAGCTGCTTCAGGTCAAGAGCGTGTCGTGCAATTTATGACTGTAGAATCGCTGCACCCATAACTATTGTCGGTTCCTGGGCTAAGTCTGAAAACGAAAGTGCCTGAACGCGAGGAAATCCCTAATCAGCGCTAACAACCTCATGCTCCTCGGCAGTAAAACCATCGACGCCAGAATCAGAATGGGCCTCACAACAATTTGGAAAGGAGGAATGCTCTTCTTCATCCAGTTCCTATACCGTACAGTGAGCTTCTACCACATATGATTCATTACTCATTGGTGGAGCCTAAGACTCTCAAGCCAGTGCCGCAGGCATACCCTCCCGGATATGATCCCAGTGTTCAATGCAGATATCATGGAGGATCCATGGCACACTCAACTGACGATTGCAAAGCCTTTCAAGCCAAAGTGCATCAGTTGATTGACAAAGAGTACATATCCTTTCCCGAGGGAGATTTGGTTATGCATGTCGACCTCTCATCTGATTAAGTTTGAAGATGGCTGATCCAGCGGCAAGCCAAGATCTGAAAGCCCGACTCCCCGAAGCTGGCAATCTCTATTTTTATCATGTCATTTCTTTGCATTTGTAGTTTCTTTTTTGTTTAAGTGCAAATCTCACTTGTAAAATTGTATTGTTTTCAATTGATATTGATAATGAAATGAATATGCATATTTTGATTAAATCCATTTGTGTTCACTTATGTTTTTAATTGATGTCTAATGCTTGTTTAAGCGGAATCTGGGGAGGATGACGTAATTGAAAGTCGAACTTCCGATTGTATGCTTTCGAATGAAACCTGATGATGATGTACAGGCATTGTTTCAAATTCCTAAACACCGGAGATATAAGGATGATAATCCCTTGTTAACCCCTTTGAGCCTAGTAGCAGGAGTTTCTTTCTGAAAAACGAAAAAACCCTCAATCTTAACCCGAGGCAGGGTAGGTGTCAGCTAATTTTGACCGAGCGTCCAAATTGCAAAAAGAGTGTTCCCGTTCGAGGACCAATCACACCTCTAGAGGTCGTTCCTAAAAAACCACAGTGGTTATCCCTTGCCGACCAGGGAGCGAAACAGTCACGATACCTTTAACCAGTCAGACAAGCCGGTGTCACACGATTTGTTCAAAAAAAAAAGAGAGAGAAAAGAATCAAAAGAAAGAAGTCCGCTAAGTCGAATCTTAAAAGCAAGCGACTTAGGCAAAAATTAGGGCATCCCGCTGGACTTTGAAATAAAAAAGGAGCTCAAAAGAGCCAGTCTAGACAAAAGTTAGGGAAAAGCAGAAAAGTGAAAGGGTACAAAAGAAAAATCCTTGAACAAACAAGTCGTGTGGCTCCAAGAACCAAAATACGAATAGCGAGTGACTGTCACTCCCGAAAACTTGTGGTTTCCCGAACCATCACTCCTGTCACTCAGCCTTTGAGAGGTGAGCGCTTAGGTCGAATTAGCGAAACATAGGGTTGGAGAACATCATGGAGAATGGGTGGATTAGAAAAAACTTTGAGCCTTTATCTTTTCTTTCTTAACCGTGAACCTGACCAAGTTACAACCTTTAAAAGTCCTAATTGAAGCATGGTGGTTTCGAAAGCATACTTCGGTAAAGATCGCGTTGAAACTGACTCCTAAAAGGATTCTGCTCAACTTGCAGGTTATGTTGACATTCTGATGAGTGATTTGTTCATTATATGTCACAAATATTTTTCCAGTGAACATAATCGGATTTCAAAACTGCGTATGCATTGCATTAATATATCTTTTATGCAGAACAATTTGTTTTACTTGTGAGTAAGCATTTGACAACAGGAAAGCTTCCACAGTGGAAAGTGTGATCAGGATAGAATGCAGAACGCATGGTACTCCGGAGAACCGAGACAATTTATCAAATGTTCATATCGTGGGAGTCAGCCATCCGGAAGACAGTTAATCTGGGGCAGTCAGGTCGAGATTTAGTGAATCCCTCGCAGCCAAGGGTACTGCTTCACCAATCGGCTAATCAGGGGAAAAGTCGTTGTGAGTTTGGGGAAGATTACCATAAGAGCGTGTAGGTTATTCTTTGCCAGAGGCAATTAATATGATGATGTTATGCATGTCCTCCGGTCTGGGGGCAAAATTGGGAACGAAGGAACTGTTTCTCTCTATATCCGCAGTGTTTATCAGAAGCGGTCCACCAGGGTCAAATCCTTTCATGCTACAAATTCAGGGGCAAGCCATCTCGAGGTTGTTTCATGGCAAGCTTTTCTTTTCGCCCTAGAGATTGGACCGGGGTAAAATGAACTACACTAGCAAGGTTATTCTCCCCAGATGGAATTCATCCTTAGCAAATGAAGGTTGTGCACCTCCATATCCCCAGCCTGGGTCAGATATACAGGTTGAAGGAGTAGTTGGTTGATACACATTTAATACCCTCAGAGTGCAAGTGTGAGTTTACTCCCCAGGAAATTCGCCAGGGACTTGTTTCCCCAATGAAGTCGCCACTGAGTAATATATAGCTGAGATAGATTCATCCCTAGCTGAGTGGCCCTCGGCAGGTGGGATTTTGTTCTACAGCAAGTGGGATATTGGTCCTTGGCAGATGGATTTGGTATTCCCAGCAGATGTGCCTGTTCCCTAGAATGTTATATTCTGGCAGACCATTCAGGGTCATTTCCCTAGTAGAGCGCGCTAGGTGGTTGATGCTATTTCCCTTCGGCATGCAAGATTTGTTTCCAGCATCTGGTTGTCTTTCCTCAGGCGAATTGTTGTTCCCCACCAGAGTAGAATGTTTATTCTATTTTTTATAGTAGGGGTGTCTATTCCTGCAAGAGAGTCGTATCTTAGAGGGTTGTTCAAGGCAATTGTTCTAGTGGAGGGGGATTACTGTTCTGCAGGTTGTTTTTCCCTCAACATGGGTCTAGGTGTGCCGGGCGCGCCTAGCCGTCCCTAATAGGTTGAATGCAGTCAGGCATGAGCAGCGAGGCTGCTTGCTTTCCCCTAGCAGAGATTTTGCTTCCCCAGTGAAGTGGTCGCAAAATCCGGTCATCAAGTCTGAAATGATGTACCTCCAGCAGGACGAAGCTTTGTTTTTATGAGAAAGTGAATCCCCAGTAGGGTGGAATTGTTCCCAGCAGAGCAAGACAAAAGTGGTTCCCTCAGTGGCAGGGTAGTTTGTAAACCGGTAGTCTTCTCCAGTGGAGGCAACGTTTGTGACGTCCTTTCCCAACGAAGTCGACATTCAGGTTTCCTGGTAGTACTGGTACCCAGGATTTTCTCTAGTAGAGTGCAGTGCTGATTCCCTCGCCAGAGAGAATGGCAGGGCCGGAGTGTGGGATTTCCCCAGTAGAATGGAGTTACTAGTAGGAGTATCTGATGTTCCTCAGCAAGACAGGTTGATGCCAGATGTAATCCCGAGCAGAGTGGATTCTTTCCCAAGTAGGATGGAGTTTTCTAGAATGTCAGTCAGGGTTGATTTCCTGAGCGGAGTAAAGTCAATCTCGGCAGGTGGCCGTATTTCTCCCGCAGGGTCGAGTTCCTCAACAGAAGGGGTTTGATTTAAGTAGAAGGTCGCTTGTTTCCCAGCCGATTTTTTTTCGATTCCCCAGAAGAGTTGTATTCTGGAAGGCCATCCTGGGCGTTTTTCTTAGCAGGATGTGATTTAATCCCCAGCGGAGTGGGTTTTTGTTCTTGAAAGAGCAGTACTACCTAGGCTTTGCTCCAGGAGGCCATCCAGGGCTTGTTTTCCTAGTAGGTCCAGTTTACTGGCATGTGCTAACTATCCCCAGTAGGGTTGCTTTTCTCCCCGGCAGGGTTGGTTTCTTTTCCTTAGCATTTATTTTGCTGGGGTGGTTCTTTTGTATTTTCATTTTGCATTAGCATCCTCTCAAATGCGTAGCATTTCCATCTCGTATGGAGCATTATGCCATTTTCAAACATCTGCATGTGAAACATAAGCCAGGTTATCTAGTCCTTGTGGTATCCAGACGACAACAATGGGTATTTGTGTATCGTCCATTGAGTATTCAGGCTCCGGTCAATCCTGCATGGTAAATTTCGTTGAGTATCTAGACTCTGACAATTTAAAATGTTATCTTTTGCTCGAATGTGTCGCGGTGAAAATCAGATACCAAACTATTGATTAGTTTGAATCTTTAATTCATTTTGCAATCGAACTTTGATTTTGTCCAAAGGAAGGGATAAAGATCAAAATTCCCACAATGCAATGCAAATGCAAGGTTTAGAGAGTTATAGGTTCGGGGGTTGGTTAAACTTAGGGAAGGTATTAGCATCCTAAGTTTCTGTAGTACTCTACAGGAACCTCTTGTTTTATGTTTGTTTATTGTTGTGTTATTTGCTTAAGGGTTAAAGACCTAGGGGTTTATTTCTAAGTTTACTCGATAAGATATCGCATCTTATGCCTACATATCCTTACGGGAGTGGAATCAGAGTATCCGTAGTTCCTCTAAAGGGTTTGATGAGTTCTTTGACTGTGGTCAAAGTTCCTACGGGTTTAGGGTAGTTGATTGATTAGGTTTAGGAGAAGAGGCAAGTTGTCATTTTAAGAGAGATGTAACTGCCAAAGGTTGTAGGAAAATAGTCTTTGCATCGTCTTAAGAAAAGGGCTCAAGTACTCGAATTGTTTGACGAGTACGCCTCTATCTCTCTTAAGGCAAAGTCCCTACATGTTGATTGTATTGTTGTGGGATGGAGATTCTATCTCGCTTAAGATGATTAACATCTATTTCTCTATTGTGTTGGAGTAAATTGTATTGTATTGTTGTTGAATTGTTTTGTTTCTATGTTGTAAAGATAATGGTCCTTCCAATAGGGTAGGATCTAACTTAGAAAGATCAACTTGAATGGGATCAAGGGTCATAAGGGAGTATGATGCAAATGATGTGCACTACACACAAGTGTTGACTCATGTGTAGGTTTTTCCTTTGGACGGAATGTAATGCGATAAAATAAGTTACGATAATGTAAATTACTGAAGATAAATTACAGAAAGTAAAGCCATACACATACGCATGAAAGCGCTGGAGTGTGTGAAAGTAAAAGTGTCGTGGGGTGCACGGTTAGATTGAGTTTTACGATGTGAGATTGATTTTAGACGGATTGATTAGTGAAAGGGTGAGTTGATTTTATTATTGGCGAGGAGATTGATTTTAAAAGTTATATTATTAATTTCCTGAGAAAATGGTTTGACTAGTTAATTAAACGACCTAATTTTAGATAAATAAGGTGGGCCTTATCGAATGAAAAGTATGAGTTAAAAAAGTTTTAATAATTACTAAGGGGTTTTTATTATAAAAGTCATATAAAAATGGAGTAGATTTTTATTAGATGTTAGATGAATGAGCTTTTGTTTTATGAAAAAAAATTAGAGGCTTTCTTAATTACAAATTATATTATTTAAAAAGGTTATTCTTATTAGTGTAAACTATTTAAATTATTACTGAAAGAGTTTCATAAAAGGTTTTGGTTTTAGCAAGTGGGAAAGATTTTTGTTTATTATTAAAATAAATGCAAGTTAATGAAAAATGTTCCTTATTAAATAATAAAAAAAGGTCCTTGTTATATGAAAAAGGTTTTAAAATAAATAAATGATTTATTAGTTGAATAAAAGTGGATTTTCTTAAAATTAAAAGGAAGGTTTTTGATTATCACTATTAACAAAATACCAATTATTTAAATTAATTGTAGGTCTTTTTATGTGAACAAATTATATTATTTAATAAAGTTATTAAGTGATGGGAATAAATTATTGATAAAGTGAATTAAATTATTAAATAAAATGAGTTAATTAATTTATTAGATAGAAAAGAAAAAGATTAATTAAAAAGGATTAATTAAAAAAGGAAGTTAATTAAACAAGATATAATTAGTTCATTTTAATTAAAGGAAATCTGGTTAGAGAAAGATTAATTATGTTAATTAACTAAAAAGGATTAACGATTAGATTAATTAAGGGTTAATTGGAGGATTTAGTTGATAATGGTAGCTCGTGTGGTAGGGCGTAGCGGATTTGCGGTGGAATGCAATATGGGTCGTGTGATCATGGATCGATTAAGGGATAGTGGTTGTGATGTGCGGTGCATGATAATTACAATGGGTATATGTACACAGGATTATAAGATATAATAATAAATAAAAAACCCTAGGAGTCACTCCCTCTTCCTCCCTTTCGTTCCGCCGTTCGCTCCCCCCTTCTCTTTCGCTGTCTTTCTCTTTCGTCCGCCGCAATCCTCTTCCTTTCTTACCTTATCTCTCCTGTAAACATACAAAAACACAAAGAAACAAAGAGTAACCGTTAATGGAGAAGAAAAGAAAAAAAAACCACCTAAGTGGTGTTAACCAATCGCGGCGATGAAGGATGAAGCAAGGGTTTTGTTGCGGCGATGGCGTAGGTTTCAGCCTCAGATGGTCAATTTCGGCGTCGGACTTCCGGCGACGAAGGTAAGTATCACCCCTTTTGTTCTTGCGATTTGATTTCTAGGGTTTTGGCGATTGGGACTATTTTGGGTTGTTTGTGAATCGATATGGATTCTTGTGGATTTCTGTGTGTTGTTCCCCTCTTTTTCTTCCGAAATTCACCTCTACTTATAGGTGTAGGCCCTTGATTGCTGATTGAATGCGTTAATGGATTCATGATTTCTTTCCATTCTTGTTTTGGGAGAAAAATCAACATGTATAAACATGTTGGGTAAGTTTGGAATCTAATTGACTTTGCCTTGATTTTCAGAAAACTGTGTTAAGGCTCCTTCCAAAAGTGCCGGCTGTGAATACGAGGAGTCATTCCATGATGGGTAAATTTCCTTCTTCGTTTATGATTCGATCTATTGTTGTTGTGCTTGATAAAATAGTTGTGATAACTGACAACAATTCTTCTTTGATCTGCCATGTAGGGAGCCTGAGGGGATAAGCAAGTGTAGCAGAGGTTCATGGTATAAGGTGAATCTGATATTAGCCGAACCAAGTCACAGCTCAATGGTTTACAGTTAGAAACAACCAGACCTGTGCTCTTACTACCTCGACCTGCCTATCAGGAAACAAAAAGCTGGTAATTATCCATGATATCCTTATTTTTGTCCTATCTTTGGCCAAGTTGACGAGTCTCACGGTGACTTTGAACTTTATGCAGGGCAAAAGGTGTTGACAGCAATTAGACCAATGTTATGGTTTCCAGAGACTGAAGATTGAAACCTGGCGAGAGACCGTAGCTAGTAAGGGAGTTGATTGGGCTGATTGTTTTGGTGTCGACGACGAGAAACGTAGCAGGAGTAATTCCTCTGGTCTTCCTATATATTGACTTCGTTCTATGACAGAGTACAAAACAGTGATGTTCTTGATCTCTTTCGAATTTGCTCTTTGCTGAAACTTTGTATTCTTATCTGACTTGTAGTGTTGGAGTAAGAGTCTCGTTATGAACTGATGCGAACACTTGGTTTGCGGTTTTCATCTTCGCTCATCCGCAATAGGCTTGTACGAAGATTGCACAAGCGTGCCCAAAAACACCTTTGAGGTATCTAAAATCCCTTGTTATTCATCCCGTGCGATTTAACCGTATCAGCCAGAAAATGCCTCTATTAATAGCCTTATTGTTTTTTTGGCAGTCTTACGCGTTAAACAACGTCAATCCATTTGCTCAGTGTCGACACCCTTCATCGTTTTGAAGTTCACGTGCCAATGGCCTTCAAGTGTTAGGTCCAAGATAACTGAGCTACCGCCGCCGTCATGGAAGCAGGAATTAAGTCAATGTTGTTTTAAGGAATGGGATCAATTTGGAGTTGTAATGTTCATTCAATGGTCATAGGTAGTTGGTTATGTTCTGCACCTTAAACCAAGAGTTGTGTTCAACCAAGGAATACAATGTTGTACACAGGTGTAGAGGGCTGTTTCTGGTGTATTCGAGCTTTGGTGGCATTGCATTGAGAAAATCCATGGCAACCGTAAATGTCGGACAAGGCATGCTCGTGCTGTAAGGCCTTAATGGTAACAAGTAGCTCATACTCGCTCCTTCCTCTTTTCTTTGCTTGACAAAATACCTGTTGTTCTCTGTCTTATTTCGGAATGGGATCACCTTACTAAATTCTGCTTTTGTGTTCGCTTGCCTTAACGGCTTCTGCAGGTCGAATTGCAGGTAGGAAATGAGATGAAGCTAATGGGAGCGGTGTGGTTGAAGTTACAGCTTGGTTTTCTCGGTTTGTCTCGTAACCTTTTCGGCATCTTTAATTACTTCCACGTTTGCATAAATGCCGCATCCCAATCATGGAGCTTCTTCTGTCTGTAGCAGTTCCTTCTTTGCTTTGCTGAGGAAAAACGTGAAGTTGATGGTGTACGCGTAATGGGGACAAATTGTTGAACTGCAGGGGGCGCGGTCGTCAAATTATTCTTCGAATTCAACATTGGTATCAATAGAGACGGTGGTGAGGTATTCGGTCATTCTTCATTCTCGTGGCTCTGTATTCTGAGTTCTTCGTTTATTTTCTTCCAGAAATTAACGTTGAACCTCATTTTGAATTTGTTCCTGTCGTAACCAGGTAACGGGTGGCTTCGGTAAGTTTTTAATGGCACAGTTGTCATGATTTGCCTGTACTTCAGGGTCTAATGGCTAGCTGTAGCAACAATTCAAAATCAAAACAAAAACGGGCATGAAGCAAGTTGCCTTTCCTTAGATTTCATCCACATGAGCCTTAGGAAATGATAATTTGCAACAATATGTCCTTTGCGAATTGACATCTTCTATTATACTTAGACTTTGTCTTGCAACTTTGAATGGCTTTAACATTCTTGTACTCCTCTTGCACTCTATAATAAATAAATATTTGAATGATTTGAGTAATAAATCTCGGGGTGGTTGAAGATGACATATGCCCCTTTGACTTTTGCAATTTAAATTCCAATTGGTTTTCATGTGTTTGAAATGATCTCGGGAGCATAGGGAGCATATGGATTATGCTTTCGCAAACTGATATCTTTGCCTTGAAAACTTTAAATAGTGTACTCCAGTTAGCTTGGATTCCAAATGATAAATTCGGATAGTCTTGAAAATCATCACTTAATTTGTATTCTGGATGAACCGTAAACATAACTTTACCATTTGGATTTACTTTACCTTTGTTACTCAAAGTGAACTCATAGCTCGAACTTCTTAAATTCTGTAGCGAGAATGATACGATCTTATGAAACACCCTAAAATTTGAATATGAAGAGATCCCAAATTCTTGTGTTTAGATTTGTGACTGAATGGTAAGGCTCTTTGAACTTCATAATCACGGAATTATTAACTTCTAGAGGATAATGTGTTTAAAATCACGACCCTCCCTTTTCGTCATGACTCGTGTCTTGTACCAAATATAATGTCTTGACAAGTCCTCTTTCAAACAAAGGCCTTGGTAGCACATGCGTCACGAAACCAATCTTAAATTGAGAGATATAGCCAGGGATTTTGCTCAAGATATCCTTTAAGAGTGTTGATCCAAGGGTGGCGGAAAGAGAAACAAATTTCGTGAGGATTAACACCGCCTGAGCTTAAGGTCAATGTACCTGCATACACTCGTTAATCGCACATAAAAGTAAAGAGATAAAACGTAAGAAAACCAAGAGGAAGCGGAGTCTTAGGATCAAAAAATAGGGTGCAACAGAATGGTATCCATACCATGGTGACTTCAGACTTATTTGTCTGTTGAGTATCCAGACTCCGGTCAATCTCGTTGAGTATTCAGACTCCGATTATTTCGTTAGGTATCCAGACCCCGACTTATGTTATTCCCCAGCAGTGTCGTCAGATGCCGTTAAGGTTATTATGGTATTCAAACCATGATAAGTTTCACGGTGGTATTCCTTCTCCGTTGAATATCCAGATTCCGGTGAATTTTCAATTCATGATGTACTGCTTTCCGTCGAGTATCCAGACTCTGGTCTCTATTATGTTGAGTACTCAGACTCTGGTAAATCGCCAGTGAAGTTGTTATCTTCGATAAGCATCCAGGCTCTGGCTACTTTGTCTCGTTGAGCGGCCAGGCTCCGGTCAATTTCGTTGAGTATTCAGACTCTGGTTATTTACGTTGAGTATTCAGACTCCGACAATTCGGTATATGGTTTTCAGACCATGACAGGTTTAAATGTGATTTCTCCGGCTCGTATGGTGTCCAGACCATGGTAATCTCGGGTATGTTTCTTCTGTGTGTTGAGCATTCAGGCTCCGGTTCTTACGTTGAGTATTCAGACTACGGCTTATTATGTTGAGTATTCAGACTCCGACTTATTACGTTGAGCATTCAGGCTTCGGCAAATCTCGGTGGTTAATCTTGTTCGAAGAGTATCCAGACTTTGGCATTTTGAAATGGTATTCTTAACTCATGTGGTATCTAGACTCTGAAAAGTATATTTGTGGTGTGTTCCTTTATTGCGTTGAGCAATTAGGCTCCAGTTATTACGTTGAGCGTTCAGGCTCCGGTTATTACGTTGAGCGTTCAGACTCCGGCTTTTACGTTGAATATTCAGGCTCCGGTTATTATGTTGAGAATTCTGGCTCCGACTTTTACGTTGAGTATTCAAGCTCCGGTTATTACGTTGAGCGTTCAGGCTCTGGTTATTGCGTTGAGCAATCAGGCTCCGGTTATTACGTTGAGCATTCAGGCTCCGGTTATTACGTTGAGCGTTCAGGCTCCGGCTATTGCGTTGAGCAATCAGGCTCCGGCTTATTACATTGAGCGTTCAGGCTCCGGTTATTACGTTGAGCGTTCAGGCTCCGATTCTTGCGTTGAGCAATCAGGCTCCGGCTATTACGTTGACCATTCTGGCTCCGACTATTTCATTGAGTATTCAGACTCCTGTCAATTTCGTTGAGCATCCAGGCTCCGACTATTGCATCAAGTATCCAGATTCCGGCGTGTTGAAACAGTATTCTCGATTCACATGGTTTTCAGACTCTGACGAGTGTCTTGATGGTATGTTTTCTATTATGTTGAGCGTTCAGGCTCCGATCTCTACGTTGAGTATCCGGGCTCCGGCAAGTTTCGTTGGCTCATTTCGGTCATTGAATATCCAGGTTCTGACAATTTGATATGTTACCCTTCAGTCTACAGGGTATCCAGGCCATGGCGCAACCTTTGTTGGGCGCATTCGTCCTACTATGTTTTCCCCAAGCAGAATTACTCGGTTGAGTTTCTCTTCCCCGACGGGGTATTCAAGGCGTTTATCATGATCAGTTATCTCCGAAGATTTCTATACCCAATCAGAGTTTGCAGTTTATTTCTGCGGTTGGCAAATTTCTGGGTTCTTTGGTATTCAACCGTCTTTTACCTTGATTGGTTGAAAATCGTTCGCTTTTCACCCAGTCAGGTTCAAGTCGCTTGAATAGGGACAGCTGTTGTACCCCAAAATTTGACTAACCGGTTTTTGCAACTGGCTTTTGTTTCTTTTCATTTTGCATTTTCTGCATATCATAGCATTCGTTCTCGAGGAATGGGGTCGAGGCATTCCTGTGGCTCAGGTTCATTTCGGTGCAAGTGACTGAACAATAAATAGCGAGCATCAGAGGCTCTGACATTTATTTTGCCCGGCAGTCAGGCGACCGATTTTATTTTTATTTTGCAGGAGAACAGCAGTTCAGAAAGCAGCACTCAGGCTCATGTCAAGCATTTTTACAGTGATAACGTTCAAGAATGAGATTCAGAAGCTTAACAGAGCTCCAAATAGTCAAAACAGAGCAAATGGACAGATTTCCCTCTAAAAGGCGTCAAATTCAAAATTTTGAAGGTGTTAATCGGATAACCTATATGGTTAATCGATTAACCAAAGGAAAATCAGGCCAGATTTGAAATTTTAAAAGTTTTAATCGGTTAACGCATATGGTTAACCGATTAACCAGTACAATTTTTGCCTCTGTACGTGATTTTTTAATGCAGAGCCATTTGGGGTCCAATTTTGATCACTTAAATTCAAATTTGTCACTTGGGAAGGATCTAGAATCATTTCATAATTTCATTTCCCTCCAAAATCTCATTCCTAGTGCCAAACCACAATTCACAAACCAATTTCCAAATCTTGCTTTGGGATCCAAACCTCGATGGTATTTAAGTGATTCACTCCAAACCAAAGGGGGCCAATTTTCATTTTCTCACATTCATTTTTAAGAATTCATCTCAATTCTCTAAAACTCTCTCAACTTTCCAATTCCAAAACCCTCACTCAAAGCTCTTTTTCACTTGAATTCTTGATTCTTCATTGGAATCAATGAATTCTTGAGCTCTAACCTCCATCTGTCATCTCCCTTGAAGTGATTTCTCCATCCAATTTGCGTGCACAATTGGATCCAGATCTGGAAGTGATTTTGGAAGTGATTATTTGGCTTATTTTGGATTAATCTTGAAGGATCTCCATTGCTACAACAAGAATTGGTGTGGATCTTGAAGTATTCCGGACTTCTAGCATTGGATCTATTCAATTCCAGTTAATTCAACATTAACCGAAGAAAATCTCCACTTCGAAGGTTGGAATCCTAGATCCATAGCATTTTTTAGCTTATTTGCATGTTCATAATGATTTTCATATTCGATTGAATTCTGGTTGTTATGATCTGTGTTGTTACTGTTTGGATCTGTATACATGCTGTTGGAATCATGTTTTTCTGATTTAATTTTGTGATTAAGTAATTATGTGATCATTGGCATGTTTGGAGAAGTGATAAGTTGTTGGAAAGTGATTCTGTTTTGCTATTTTCTGCTGTCAGCACAGTGTTAATCGGTTAACGCATATGGTTAACTGATTAACCATCACAGATTTTCAAATTTTTCAAAGTTTTCAAAGCGTTAACTGGTTAACGCATATGGTTAACCAATTAACCAGTTCAAATTTTCAAATGTTAACAGTGTGTTAACCGATTAACCCAGGGGGTTAACCGATTAACACTGTGCTGGCAGACCTGTTTTGCTACTTTGTTTGATTGTTTGCGTACCGTTTCATCTCGAATCATCATAGATCAGTGTGATGCATGAGGGATGAAATGTTTATGGATATATGTCGCTGTTTTGGTTGTTTAATCGAGATTTCACCGACATTCATGTTTTTCCACTTGAATGCATACTTATGGATGTGGTTCAAAGTGACGATCTCTTGCATGTTTATTTGCTTTCATCTCTTTTGCGCTTCCTTCATGTTTGCATCATTCTTGCATCGCTGTTGAGGTCTAGACGAGCTTGTGGCGGCTGCTGCCCCACACATTTTTCCTCCCTCCCACCATTCTAAGTGTTGCATTTTCATGTATGCATCTTCTACTTGCGATTGAATTTACTTGGTTCTTTCTTGTGCTTTTTTCCATGATCCCCATAGGGTTCCTAGTCCCTCCGTTTAGGATGGGAGTAGGAGAGACATTAGGTGTTCAATCCAAGCATGCTAACATTACGGTATATGTTTCCCCTCTTAATCCTAACCTTAGGACCACTTTGCATGACAACGTTAGGGCCGAGTTTCCCTTAGACCTTCTGTGCATCTCTCTTCTCATCTCAAAACAATTCTAACTCATCTAATAAATGCAATGAACGTTGCACGCTACGAGCCTTAAGCTACATGGGGAATGATGAGTGAGGGGTCTTCTCTCGCTTATCTAGAGTGTTTAGTGTACGTCTCGTTTGGGGGCGATACACGACGCATTCGCCTCCATGTCATAGTCTTTAGTGCAACGTGAATCACAAACCGAATTAATTCACTTCACTAAAAAACACGAAAACAAATTTCAAACCTTTTTCCTTCGGGATTAATCGGAAACCTTTTTCAGAATAGAGTGTTGTTAAGCTTCTGTTCTACCGCAAACAGGCTTCGTCCCTAACTGCTGGAACGGAGGTTTAACTTTACTCGGTTAAAACACTTAATCAACCTGTGGTTTCGTGTCCGCCCGAACTACGTTAGCTCTGATCTTTCATGCCAGATGAAAGTACGTAGGCACAAGATGCGATGTCTTGGCGAGCAACATTCCCCCCTTTCTCCCGTAGTTAGCCGAACTACGTTGACTCTGACTTTCCCATTGCACGAGGGAGTACGTAGGCACAGAGCGACGATGCTCTGTCGAGTCTCTTTTCTTTTCTTTTTTATCCCGAAAGCCTGTAGCGTAGATAGTTTAAACATACCCTTAGGTAGACAACAAGCGTGGATCCCGTCGAGTACGACAGACGTGAGGGGTGCTAATACCTTCCCCTTGTGTAACCGACTCCCGAATCCAGGACTCGGTTGCGATGACCTTGTCTTTCCCTTTTTCATCAGGTTTTTTCTGATCGTTTCCTTTCCCTCTCTTTGGGATAAATAACGAAAGGTGACGACTCTTCTGTTTTCCGCCGGGTGTTTTTCGCAGTTGCGACAACAGTGAGATAAAATCTTGGATGATCAAACAAGAGAAAACTACGACAGAGATTCAGGAGTGGATGGTCAAACAGGAAGAATCCACTACTGAAATCAAGACATGGATTGCCAAATAACAAGCTTCAACTTCTGAGATGACAGACCTTCTTAAGCTTTTAACTTCTCGTTTATCTTAATTGTTTATTAGTTTGTGCTCATCTGTGAATTTGCATGTTTTATTTCTTTTCTAAGTCTCTAACTACATCTGTGACCTTTTTTTTACCTTTGATTCTATCTTATATTTTTTTTTCTATTTTTCTTGCTCTAAAATTTTTTTGTCTTACATGATTTTCTAAAAATCACTTTTTGATATGACAAAAAGGGGGAGAAAATGGAAAATTTGAATCGTTCACATAAACAGATACTGAATGGAAACTTACACATGTTAAAAACTAACTAATCATGAATTCAGTGTTTCAGAGTTAAAGTTACTCATCTGACAATATTTATAGAATTAACTCTGAACAAGGTCTGAGATAATCCACAAGCTTGCTCTGACTCTAGAAAGAATACAAGTGCTGAAAGGGAAGTTTTAAATTTTCTAGTAGTATTCATTTTAGGAGGAGAATCATATTCTTAGGGGGAGATATATATTTTAATTTTGAATAAAATTTCGTATAGTTTTTGTCATCATCAAAAAGGGGGAGATTGTTAGAACACAGATTGGTTCTTAATATATCTCAATGTTTTGATGATAACAATAATGAAATTTTGTATGAAGAAAATATATACTCTAATTTTGTTCAAGTGTTTTTGTTTCAGATAACATAATAAATATCCCTCTGAACGGAATATTCCTCTGAAGGTTAAGCTACAACACACATAAGACTCTGAGCGTTTAGAAGCGAAGCTACAGAAGGCTCTGAGAGTAGAGTATAAAGCGAAGATTCAGAAAACTCTAAGTGTACTAAACTCAACGCTGCAATTGCAGAGGCTCTGAGAATCAAAACACGCAAGGCTCTGAAACATTAGTAATAAAGTGATACATCTGGATGAACAGTTTGTTAAAACAATCACACTAGCACTAAGCTGCAGAACTCTGGAAGAGAGTTACTCTGATAAGAAGAAAATGGAACATCATCAGAGGATCTGATGCAGGAAATATTTCCATATTCGTTCATTTAAAAAGATGTTGATCAAGAAAGATCCGTTGCCAAACTCATTGTCTACGTCCAACGACACTATTCCTCTTTTGTGTAAGGGACAGGATTTCAGAACAAAAAGGATATCTCTGAACATTCCTCTTTTGTGTATGTGCATGCTATTTGAGAAATGAGTGTGAAGTATTTAAACAAGTCTTCAACAGCAATTCAAATACAACAAGATACAACATTATTCTACAACAACTATTTCTCATTGATCTTCTTTTGTGTTAAATCACTGTTGTGAAAAATCTTTTCTAAGAAGCACTTAAATACACTTTATTGTATTACTTTGTAAAAGATCCTGGAGAGACCAAGTTGTGGTCAGTATTCTCGAGAAGACTAAGACAAGTTTGTCTTAGTGAAAAGATAGTAATCAGTTTTTGATTATTGGATTAAGTCCTCTTTTGAAAGAGGCGAAATCACCTTGGCCGGGTGGACTGGAGTAGTTTGAGTTCAAACGAACCAGTATAAAAATACCTGTTATTTTTATTGCCTTATTTGTTTTTGAAAACCCTTATTCAACCCCCGATTCTCAGTGTTTTACTTCCTTCACCTCCTCGAGATTTGAGTTTTGGTGGGGCATCTTGTTGGCTGAAAGAGCCAACTAAAAACATCGACAACAAAGGGGTCGACATCGACAAGAAATAGGAAGAAACGTTCCAAATCGACAGTCTCTATTGGCTGGGAAAAGCCAATAAAAGTTATTTGCCAGCAAAGTGTCGAAGTCGACGAGACTCAAAGGGATACATCCTAAGTCGACAACACATGGAAAGATGCGTGATCGATAGAGACATAGGCTGGTCGACCAAAAATAACAAAAGGGACAGCCGACAAAGGGGTTTAGTTACCTGGCGGGAAATAGATTTGAAAAAGAGAACATGCGGGAAGTTACGAAAGTAGTGGCCCAACACGTGGTGGCACCAGAGGAGATCTGACGGTTATTCCACATGCCTATATAAAACAAAGTTTGGCTTGAAGAAAGAGGCGTTTTTGTCAGCATTTTAAGAAAAAACACTCTGAGTACCGTACACTGAGAGAAAAGAGTTTTCCCTTTACTTACAAAATGTACGAACACGCCCATTTATATTTCCCTTTTTTACGTTGAATTTACCAAGTTTTTTATGTTATGAAAACAATGCCTTTACTGTTATGTCATTCTTCTAGTATTTCTTTGTTTTACTAAAAGCATCTTTTGTCTTTACTTGCTTAAATTTCATCATATACACCTCCAAAAAACTGTTATCACAAATCCTAAGTAATCAACACACCCAGAACCAGAGTCCTGGGACTATTTTGGTCGGTCCCGCAAGCAAACCCGCGCTAGGATGTCAGAGGTTGTCCGTGCGAAAAACGCGTGCGAACAGAAGGGGGGAAGGTTGCTCGCCAAGACATCTTCGTCTTGTGCCTATGTATCCTCATCTGGAATGAGAAATCAGAGCAGTCATAGTTTGGCTCACCACAGGTTACTTAGTGTTTTTTATGGGCGACTCTAAGTTCCCATTCCAGCAGTTAAGGTCGATACCTATTTGCGATAGAACGGAAAAATAACATACTCTTTCTAAAAAATATGGTTTGACAAACGATATTGAAGGATGAAAATGATTTACATTTGTTTGTGAGTTTTAGAGAAGTGAATTAACTTTATTTGGAACATACACCGCACTAAAGTCTATGACATAGGATCGAATACTTCGCGCTGACGATCTAAGTGCCTCGCGCACAAAGTATCCTAAGATGAGGTTAGAAATTCATTCGTTCACCTTTTCTCACATACTTAAGGCTCATGGCACACAATGCACATTATCTTTATTAAGTGTTTTGATGTTGTTTTGAGAAAGAGGAGAGAAAGACGCACAGAAGGTCTAAGGGAAAACTCGGTCCTAACATTGTCATGCAAAATGGCCCTAAGGTCGGGATGCGGAAGAAAATTCTATCCTAATGTTAGCATGCAAAAGGTGGAACTAAAGTTGAGGATAAAAGGTACTAGCCTAATGTTATCATGCATAGATTAAACTTCTAATGTCTATCCTACTCCAAGCTTAACCAAAAATTAAGTTGGACTAGGAGGCCCTAAGGGAGCATGCAAGAACAAGCCAAAACAAAACAAAAACAGAAGCTACAACATCACTTCAGCTTCAAAACATTTATAAAAACCAGCAAATAAGCACAACACCATTTAACAGCTCATGTTTCAGCACATAACAGGTGTAAAAAGCAGCAGGCATAATAGATGCACATTTAACAGCATGTGAAAATTCAAAACAACAGGTGCAAAAGGCCAGGCAGCAAGCATAAATGAACATTGCAAGGAAAGCATATGATATGGTAAGGATCAACCAAGAACACATATCAAGCAAAGTTAATTGATGAACATGCATTAACAATTAAGCACAAGTAAGCTCGACAAGATTGCACAATCAAATATTCAACAAGAACATCATGCATATTCAACAACAATTAATCAATCAAACACAACATGCATTTGCGGAATCGAAAACGAGCGTACTCATGTGACATGTATCCAACAAGGTGAACATCAATGATCAACAATTGACATGGTACAAGTAATTATGCAACATGATCATCACTTCAAGAATGCACCACAACAATTAAAGACATTCAACAACGAAAACTAAAAGTTACATGTCGAAGAAACTCAAGCATGCTACCAAGAATGATGAAATAGATCAAAAACAGTCCACATATGTGCATCACATCAATCCATGAAGATTAGAAGTGGAAAGGAATCAAAAACAAGCTTGAGAATGCACAAAAAACACATTCTGCATCAGTGTTAATCGATTAACCATTTCTGAAATTGAAATTAACACTGGTTAATCGATTAACCAGATTTGCTCTGCAACCGGTTAATCGATTAACACTGATGCAGTAGTAGAAAATCACCAATTTAAAAACACTTTTCAGCAATTAATCACTTATGTATCCATCCACATGCCTAAGTAATCAAATATGCATGAAAGTTATGTCCAATCACAACAATCAAACATCAATTAGATCCAACAAACACAAAAATCATGAATCAAAACAAGCAATGGACCAAATATCATCAACACACCAAGGATCTACATTGTGAAACGCAAGATTAAGAAAAATCAAAGATAGATCTAGGATTTACTAACCTACAAAGTTGAGATTTGCTTTGGTGAGTGTTGTTAAGTTGCAATGAACAGATTCAAGCAAGAAATCCAAGGATCTATGAAGTTTTAGCAAGAAAACTTGAAGATCCAAGCAATAATCTACAAATAAGCAAAAGCTCCTTCAAAAGTGATTCCAACAACTTAATTCAAGATCTAAATAAACTTCCACACCAGAATTGAACCAAGGATGAAGATTTAGCTCAAGAATTCACAAATTGCAATGAAAAATTTGTGAAGCTTTTAGCTATGAAGCTTTGGTGAGGGTTTGGGATTGAGAGAAAATTGAGAGAATTGAAGAGAGATGTGTAGAAAAATCAGAAAATGAATGAAAGTTATGAGAGGTTTGAAGTGAATTTGTTTAAATAATCCCTAGGTTTGGAATTAAAATGTGGCTTGAAGTGTGGGTTAGTGTGATGAATAGATATTAGGAGCAAAATTAGGAATGAAATATTTGAAATTGGAGGGAATTTGAATTAATTGGAAAATAAATCAAATTTGGAACCACTTCTAGATCCTTCTACTGGTGTGAGAATTGAAATTGAGTGATTGAAATTGGGATCAAATTCTGCAGTGCTGAAAAATGAACATTCTGGGCAAATTTTACACTGGTTAATCGATTAACACTTTGCTAGGCAAAAAGTGTTAATCGGTTAACACAAAAAAAATTTGAATTTCTTGGCGCCATAAGGAGGGAACCCTGGGGAATCAATTGTTGCCATCTGTTCTGAGCATAGTTTGACCCCTAAAACTTGTCCTTTGACATTGCACCTGTAAAATGCCTGAAATAAACTGTGAAATGTCTCGTGCGCTCAAAATACCCTGCTGAAAAATATAATCCTATATCCGATTGCTAAACAAAATAACTGTTGAAGCCTCTGATGCTTCCTGTTTAAAAACTTGCAATAAAAAAAATCTCTAAGTCATAGAAACACCTTGATCCCATGTATCAAGAGCCAATGTCATGATATGCACAATGATGCAAATGAACGAAACATAAACCAGTTACGGTTAAAGTGAAAGGGAAAATTTTGGGGTGCTACAGTGACCTTGGCTTCCCTCACAGCAAACCTGTTAATATACACTGTGACAACACCCCAACCATTTATATAGCCAACAATCTCGTCTTCCACGAACGCACCAAACATATCGAAATAAATTGTCATGTTGTTTGAGACATGATTCAGGATCGTGTTATTCATCTCATGCCAATCAAATTCTCCAATCAAGTTATCTACGTCTTTACCAAAACTCTCCATTTAGGACCTTTCTCTTTTCTCCAATCAAGTTAGGAATGTATGTGGATGTATTATGTTATTGGGCTTTCTTTATTTGACTCATCTTAGTTTTGGGTTTCTATTTTTAGGAGATTCTTTGTGTATTTATTGGACCTATTGGCTGTTGATTTTCTTAATGAAAAATATTCATGCCTATTCTCTTTCCTTTGTTTGTTCAGTAAAAGCATTATTGAAACTTCATGAGTATTTTTTGCGCAACATTTAACAGTGTATAAGATAGTTTTGAATATGAAATAATAATTATATAGCAATAATTTTGTGTTACCGCCTATTAAAAAATAATTTATATTCAACTTATATGAATTTGTTTATTTGATTATTTAAGTTCTTGAGTTTAATTTTAACAAGCATATTAAAAATTTGTTTAAATATTATAGAAGCTCTTTTAACAATTTTATCATCACAGTTTTATGTTAATTAAAATTTTACTTTTTATATATTATATCAATAATGATATGGTGCGATCAATGAATCATTGATCTGATCAATGACTAAAAGATCTAGTTTCCTGACCGGATTTATCACCTATGTGGAATTTGAAAACATTACTTAGTTTCTTTTGCATTTTTTTATAATATTGAACAAAACAACAAAATTTATTAAAAATTATTATTTTTAGTTTATAGGCTAAATATATTAATTATTTAATAAATTTAAAAACGAAGATAGTGTTCTCTATTTTTGCTTCATAGTTTTTCCTAAGTGTTACTTAGTTCTCACTCTTCACTACAAAGCACAATAATTATTCTTCACCACGTTGAATTGAAGTACATCGAGAAAGAGATTATTTCTAGGCCCACAACAAACCATGATTCACCGGTTTTCTCTCCATTAACAACGGTGAAATTGATGTAATAAAAATACAATTATTACTATGATGTAGGGTTTGTTTTCTTTCATTGTGCGATAACTTAGGCGGTAATTAAGATTTTATTCCTGAGATTAATATAATTCTCTACTTTACGCTATTGACATTAATCCTCATAATTGTTGTTAGACGTTAAATTATCAATTATCATGTCTTAGTTTTCAATGTTTGGTTTGGAGTGTTGCATTGCACTCTCAAATTGAAACGGTAAACTATTAAATTAAATATACTATATACTATACCATACCCTACCGCAGTTGCGTGTTATATTACGGGGGTTAATTATTGTTTATATTTTTTGATTGGTGGTTCGCTCATCATCAATATACTATAGGACATTGACTTCAAATAATGACTATTTGCAACTTTGGAAAAAATTTGCAAGTATGAGATTTTGTTGAACTAAGTTAAGTGTATGCGAAATATTAGATATATAAGATGCATAATCCGCACTTATCTGTACTTACTTTAAAGTTTTTGATGGATATGTGATGTTAACGTCTCTTGTATTTTGAACATTTAAATCAATTTAATAATTTGTAAAAATTACTTTTGATTAAATGTTTAATTATTGGTTGTTAATCTTTATTTTTTATAAGAAATATGATTACTATTTCAATTTTAAAAATCGATGCCTAATAAAAATTTAAAGGTCATATTTTAAGGACGTACCATCAATATGAGTAATTAGGAGAATCATAAGCATGTGATGTTTGTAAACGATTAAAAACTACATTTTGTCTTAAGATCATGTCAAACTTTATTTTCATGTCTTGAATAATTTAGTAAGAAAGACACTTGCCAAAGTATGTTGGACTTTAGGAGAAAAATGTCACTTCTACTAAAACTGGTAAGAGTACATTAGTGAGAGAAGGAGAATTCGCTCATGTAGTGGTTTTGAGAGACTCTGTATATTTCACTTTGGAACATGTTAATGATCCTTTTAACCTTATAGGTTATAAAATTTATAGAGATTCCATGGGTTTAGCTAGGAAGCGGTTTCCCAACTGTCCTCAACAGAAAGATGGGATTGGGGAAGACTAATTACATGGCCTTGAATCGTGGGAAAATGATTTTTCTCATTGACTAACATCACTTGATCATTATTCTTTAGACACCTCATAAACCATTCGTAACAAGTGAGAAAAATAATGTACTTCGGACCCAAACCCTATCGGGCGATTCACCATACGCTTTGGGAGATCACCTCACTTTTGGTTCTCATGCCCATTTCGGGTGACTAAGTCCATCTCTGGAGTTCGCTCAACCTTCCTACACTATATTCTCTTATGCCATGGGATATTTTATCATGGTTAGTCCCCTTTTTAGGCCCAATAAAATTAAATCACTCCTTATTTCCTCAATCATAAGGCTTTGGAAAGGGCAAAGTGATTTAATTCAAGAAAAAGTAATATATTTTGAGAAGAAACATAAATAGTCGAGTCCTTTAAGAGATACTTGATAGTTGAGTTCCTCAAGAAAGACTTGATGGTTGAGTCCATTGGACGAGATATTGATAAGGTAAGTCCCTTACACGATACTTGTAAAGACAAGTCTCTCAGACAAGACTTTAAAAAGTTGAGTCCCTAGGGAGAGAATTTGATAAGGCGAGTCCCTCAGATGATACTTGTAAAGACGAGTCCCTCGGGAAAGACTTTAAAAAGTTGAATCCATCGTGGGAGACTTTGATAAAGCGAGTCCCTAAGACGAGCTTTGTAAAGATGAGTCCCTCGGGTGAGACTTTGATAGTCGAGTCCCTCAAGCATTATTTGGGGTGAGTTAAATTGTGTCTTTGTATTTTGTATGTTATTTGTATTCTCGCATTTTGTAAGCTCATTTGCAACCAAGTCGGCCCATCTGTAACCAAGCCCTTCAGGGTTTTTCTTTAATGGAAATGTTCACCCTTTTTTGCACTTTGTTTATGAAATTGTTGGCTTTTATTATTTGTAGTATAAATTCATTGTCCTGGGGAGTGTCCCCAATTGGAAATCGAATGAGTGACCTATTGATGCGAGTATTGATAGCCTGATAAGGCGACACATGGTTCCTTCTATGAAGTTCCAACAAAGTATTGTTTGATAAGGTGACCTGAAGGTCTAACAAAATATTGCCTAATAAGACGACAATGATACTTTTGTAAAGGTCCGACAAAGTATTTTCTGATATGGTGGCAAGGATAATTCAATGAATGTCTATCAACATAATGCCTAATAAGGCAGCAAGGATCCTTCAGTGAAGGTCCAAGAAAATACCTTTTGTAAGGCAAAAATGATTCTTTTGTGAAGATTCAACAAAGTATTTCCTAATAAGGTGGAAAAATCTTTTAATGAAGATCCAACAACATATTGCTTGATAAGGCGACAAAAACCCTTTAGTCAAGGTTCAACAAAATATTTCTAGATAAGAAGGTAAAAATCCTCCTTATGCTTTTATTTCGAGTGCTTTCAAAATGAGCTCATATCTTGATATTTATATTTTTTACTTTATTAAGATGGATTTTTGAGCTTCACCAATAAATAATATAGCAAGAATTATACTGACTTCTATACAAGAGTTACAACACACATTTTACTAAAACTTATAGAAAATGAAGAAACTTTAGACTAAATCTTCCTTTTACTAAATAGTAATAAATAGAAGTTACATGCATTGAAAAAATATAATGAGTTTACTTGCTTGAATTATATGGTGAATTTTGAAAAGGTTGATTTTGAAGATTGTCTTTTGTTTAAGGTTGATTTTGAAAAGACGTATGATATGGTGAATTGGAATTTCCTTAGATACATGATGAAGAGGGTGGATTTGGTTTGACTAGGATGAGGTGGATGGATTCTCTAGTCTTCACTAGGGATGTAAATGGATATCCATGAGGATGGATACTATGATACCCATATCCGCCCCGTTGGATAAATATGATATCCATATCCGCCCCATATCCATGCGGGTATCCGTTAAGCGGGTAATCCGCAGGTTTTATGATATCCGCGAGTATCCGTTAAGCGGGTAATCCACAGATTTAACGATATCCATGGGGACGATTACTATGATACCCATATTCGCCCCGTTGGATAAATATGATATTCATATTCGCCCCATATCCATGCGGGTATCTGTTAAGTTGACAATCCGCAGGTTTTACGATATCCGCCCCATATCCCCGGATAATATTTTTTTTATAAAAATTATTTTTTTGAAAAAAAATATTTTTAACTTATTTTAAAGACACAAAAAGTTATTATCACATAACAACCATACAATTCGTCTTAATTTAGCAATAAAATTTCATCATGTTAATTTTCTTATTATTCACCAAAACATAATTAGATCCAAGCATAATATCCATACATTTTACTTTTAACCAAAAAAATAAAAGATAATGTGATTGTGAGTTATGATGGAAGAGCGGATGACAGAGGAGTAGGAATGGAGACACTGGTTCAACAGAGAAATGACGAAATTAGTTGGTTGAACAGTGAAATTGTTGAAGTGAGGTGTGAAGTATTAAAGAGTTTAAATATGAAATGACTAATAGAATTTGAACAAAATGTGAAAGATTTACTTCAAAAAAAGAAAGAAATATAAGAAGACCATTTTTTTAGAAGATGAAAAGATAAGGTATAATAAACTAATGATATTTAAATGATTTTTATAATTTATTAACAGATATGGATATCCGCGGACACAAATATTATTAAACTCACATCCATATCCATTAACAAATGGGTATTTAAATATCCATTTATTTTATCCGTGGATATTCATTAAACTACCCGCCTCATATCCGTGACGGATTTTATCTGCGGATATCTGCGGGTACGAATTTTTTATCCATCTCTAGTCTTCACGAGCCACATGTCGGTTTTGGTTTACGATAGCCTGACGTTTGACTTTGTTGTGGAGAAAGTTCTTAGGCAAGGGGACCATATTTTTCCTTTTCTCTTTGTCCTAGTTGTGGATGGCCTAGCTAGGTTGGTTAGAAAGGTGACTGAGCTTAGAGACTACATTAGTTTCTCTTTCTTTGGGAAATGTGGTGTTAAATTATTGCAATTTGGGGATGACACGCTTTTCATTGGCGAAGGGAGTTGGAAGAATATGTGGGCTATTAAATCTATATTGCGCGTGTTTGAAATAGTTTCAGGTATAGGGGTTAACTTCCACAAAAGTTGAGTTATCGGGATAAACTTGAACTCAAATTTTCTGCTAGCTGCTGCCAATTTCCTTTCTTGTAGGGTAGAAGACAAAGTGTTATCTTTCCTTGGTGTTCCTATCGGGGCAAATCCGTGGAGAATAGCAAGTTGGAAACCTTTGGTGGATAAAATTAGAGCTAGATTATCAAATTGGAAGGGGCGTAATTTGTTTCTAGGTGGGAGAATAACGTTAATTAAATATGTTTTGGGGAGCCTTTCTACATTTACTGGGGCGTTTTACAACGCGCCAATTTCTATTCGAAAGGAGGTCAAAAGTATTCGTAATAGGTTCCTTTGGAGAAATACGAAGGATAAAAGAAAGGTGTAATGGGTCGCTTGGACCGGCATATGTAAACCTTTCAGTGCTGGTGGTTTAGGAGTAAAGAAGATCGACGATGTTAATGTGGTGTTGTTGTTAAAATGGAAATGGAAGATTCTGTCAGGAGAATATTCAGTTTGGTTGGAGGTTTTCAAGGCTTGGTATGGTGACGTTAGGAAATCGATTTCGACCTGTGTATGCAATGTTTCTGCGAAGCGGTGTTCTACTTGGTGAAAGGACATGTTTCATATAGATAAAAGTGCAATAGGTTTGTAATTTCCTTTTTCTAATTCTATTTTATATCGCATTGGAGTTGGAAATTATGTCTTGTTTTGACATGATATTTGGGTTGCTGCTCTTTCTTTAAAGAGGAGTTTTATGGATTCGTTTTTGCTTAGTAACATGAAACTCGATACAGTCAACGACATGGGTGAGCGGAGATGAGGTTGCTGGGTTTGGGGAAATCTGGGTCTGTTAGACCTGACTCGAAACTCGTGGACAGAAACTTTGTAGATTATTCAAGACTGTGTTCCGAAGGAGGGGATTCCGAATGAGCTTATTTGGATACCAGAACTGCTGGGAGGATTCTCTGTTAAGTCGGTTTATTCCATTCTTGAGAAGGGCAGGCTGGAAATCACGGTGAATTCTTTATTCTAACAAGCTTTGGTTAAGCTTTAGAAGTATAATACCCCATTTAGAGTTCGGGCTTTTGCGTGGAGTTGCTTCCTCTATCGGATCTCGTCTAAAGATCAACTTTCCCATCATAACATCCTTCTTTCTCCTCACGACCTTCAGTGTTCCCTTTGCTTTCAAAGAGATGGAGACTTGAAGCACTCATTTTTTGAGTATAGGGTGTCTAGTATCATTTGAAGTAATGTTATGGAGTGGTTAGGATCGGAGTGGAAGCCGGCAGAGGTTATGTGTAACACCCCAAATTTATTGGAATATTTATTTAATTTATATAAATATGAATATTTGTATTTTTGGTGATTTTCGGTGGTTGGTGTGAATATTGAGAATTATAGATTTTTAGTTATTTATTTAAATGATAGTGTTGCACCCTAAAATTTGCCTAACCTTTTTCTTTACCTAGCTTGTGTTTCATTGCATTCATTTTAGCATTATCATCTACATTGCATTGACATGTGTGCAGGAGATCAAGAGGTATGACTACCAACAAAAGGCTACCAATGTGAATCAGACAAGTTACAAGTCATCAGATGAATGTGATTTTGGTACTTGAAAGTCAACCAATTTCCATGACACTTTTGACTTAGAAGGAAGCTTCTCCTCAACCTCAGGCCAACATGAATGTTGTTCCTTATCTTCTTAGCTTTCCAAAGAGTACTAGAAGCCCATGATTGGATTTGTAGAACTCAAGATACATTGCTTGCAAGACAGGGGTATTTTGGGAAGTTGAGATTACAAGTCATTTTGGATTATAGGTCCATTTCACTAACTTGAATACCTCAAATGAAGATTTGTCCAACTTGAGAGTTGTTCAAAATGATGTTACTTACCCAACCAAGCACCGAGAATCCATTGATATGGATTGGAATGAGAAGTGTGTGAAGAAAGTTTCATGAATGAATCATTTAAGGCTTAAAAGATCAAAAATTCAAATTTATTCACAATGGCTCAAAATAATGCAAACTTGTGCATTTTTTGAGTGCATTTGACATTCGTACCTAATGGCATTGTTGGATTTCACATTTGGAGCCATTTACATGGGCATTTCACAAGTTCCTTATGCTTGAAGCAACCAAACCATTACACACCATTGATTGAAATCAAGGCATTAATCCAAGCCATTCATGCTCACCATGCATTACACAAGTGAATTGGATCAAATTGGAGCTGGAAACAGAGCATTTTCGTGCATTGCCATTTTTGAAAAGTGGAGAAAAGTGAAATTTGGAAATGGACTTTATGGGCCATGATTGGGCTTGAAGTTGATCCAAACAGCTTCTATATAAGTTTTCTATCATGTTCAGATGAAAAAGTTGGAGAATTGGTTAGAGAATCAGTTGCAAGCAGTTGGAAAAGTTAGTTGGAGATTGAAAATCGTATTTCAAGATTCAGCCATCGTTCGAGGGAATTGAGCATCAAGGGAGCTTTATCATCAATCATTGAAGGATTCTGAGGAGTTTTGAGCAAGCTTTCTCCACCAATCGTGCCTCTGTCCAGAGCATTTTTGCAGGTTTCTTTCTTTCAGCAATTCTCTTTAATTATGAGCAATTAAGGTAGATTTGGCATGTGGTTAGGATTAATGGACTTCCTAGATGAATTTAGGATGAGAATTGTGGTTGTTTGTGAGAATTTATGGTGATGCATATTTTCTGTTTGGGTTCGTTTTGGAGTGTTCTTGAGAGAAAAACAAATTTGGATCGTAGATTCTTGTTGTACATGGAGAGAGGAAGAGTTTAGTATGAAAATTGTTGATTTTAGTGAAGATCTGAAAATCTGGTAGGTTCCCCTCGCCGGAGAAGACGACCGGAGTCTTCTCCGGCCACCTCTGCATATTTCCCTCCTTTTAATGATTTGAATGTAGAAGGTGATCTGTGAATCGTTAGATCTTTTGAGATACTTGACTCGGTATGGTTATCCAACGTGTGAGATTGAGTCTCAATAAGCTGACTATTGACTTGCTTGCGTGGCATAGTGTGGATTGTTAGATTGACATACTTTCTGAGTGGATGGAGAGGATTAGGATGTATGATGTGCCTTAGTAAACTGAAGACCACATAATCCCCAGTGAAACGCGTCATTTCACTTAAATCCCTCAGCGCATACGTGGCGCATTCTGGAGTGCAGGATTAGTTGACTTGGTCTTTGATCTAATGGCTGTGACTTTTTCTTGCGTTTTAATTCATTTTCTTTTTATGGTTTATTGCTTATTCATTTTTAATTCGTTAAAAATAGGAAAAATCGTCAAATAATTCTGAGAAAAATCATGAAGGAAATTAAAATTGTATTTTAATTTTGTGCATCTTTTATTTTCATTTTTGATGCATTTTGAATTTTCTGCATATTTTTCATTTAAATTGTCATTTAAATAATGTCAAAATACATGTTTGCTTTCTTATTTTATTACTTGATTAGTTTTGATTCAATGCCTGAATTTTTGCTTGATATCTCTAGACTCATTGAATGACTTGTATGTTTTTCCCCCTGATTTTTAGATGTCTTTTGATATAGGTTTGAACTAATTCTTTAGGACCTTCCTCATTTGAACTTCCCCTAGCACACCTTTAGGTTTAGCATTTAGATGATGCCCTTAAACTTAGAGTTTGGCTCTGAAATTTTTACCATAGGTTCATAACATCCCTAGGGTCCCTTAGAATTTTTCCTAGAATATTTAGGGATGATTCCCTATATTTATTGGATTTTACATGGTGGCTGTTTTTAGGAAGACCCGAACTTAGCATATCACCTAGTTTGGCTCCATACGTGATCTTTAGCAAACTTTAGGTTCCCCATTCCTTCTTGATAGCATAGTGTATAGGTTGATACCTTTGTAAAACAATTTTCAATGCTTGATAGTGTTCGTAGATCCCTTAGGATAGATATCCTTTAGTGCTCAGATATTAGGGTTTCTTAGAAGTTTGTGTGATGATTTCTCTCCCTTGTGTGGCTTCTTTGCTTTGCTTTGCTTTGTCATTTCCATTGCAACAATGTAGGCCCTTGTGGATCCTTCTAGTGAGAGCCTAGTTTCTCCTGTGGAGGAACTCTGCGCATTCCATGAAGAAGTTGAGCCACTGAGGCCCACTCTTTGAATGTGTTGAGATTAGTTTAGTGCTTTAGTAAATTCCTGTGGAGTTTACCTGGCCTCCCATCCTCATCCTCCCTTTTTTTCCTAGTCCTATGACCTAGGATCCTCCTTGTGAGAGCCTAGTTCTTCCTGTGGAAGAACTCTATGCATTCCATAAGGAGTTGAGCCTCGAGGACTCAAGTACTTTGTACACAATTTCTCCTTCTTGTCCTGCAATCTCAGGATCCTTCTTGTGAGAGCCTAGTTCATCATGTGGAAGAATTATGTGCATTCCATGAGAAGTTTGAGCCTCTGATGGACTCTTGTGCTGAAGCACATTGGACAAGGTGAAATCCCTTTGGTTTTCATCATGTTCCTCCTTTTCCCTTCCCAGTCCGATGACCTAGGGATCCCTCTTGTGAGAGCCTAGTTCTTCATGTGGAAGAACTTTGTGCATTCCATGAGAGGTATGAGCCCAGAGGACTCTTGTGTTGATACACATTAACCAGATACCTTAGATTGACATCTAGGTTCCACTGTTCTCATCTGTCCTAAATTCTAGGGATCCTTCTTGTGAGAGCCTAGTTCTTCATGTGGAAGAACTCTGTGCATTCCTCTAGAGGTCTGAGCCCCAGATGGACTCCTGTGTTAGCACATATCTGAACTTGATATAGCTTGGGATAAGTTCCTTGTTTCTCATCTAGTTTACCTCTCTCCCTCATGTTTGATTAATTTGCTTGCTGTGCTGCATTAGGATAGACTTGCATTAGTAGAATACTTTTGTTTAGGTTCATACCTGCATTGAAAGGTTGAGGGTTTCCTCCCTTTGCTTGATTGTTTATCTGCTTTCACACTTGCCTTGCCTGTTTGCATTAAAGGTTGAGGGTTGCCTCCCTTTGCTTGTGTGCTTTCTCTGTGCATCTCTGTTTGCATCCCATGTTTGCATTGAAGGTTGAGCTTGTCTCCCTTGCTTGTACTGCTGCATTGCATATGCATCTGTTTATATTCTTATCTCATGTGCTTAATGATTTTAGCTTTGTTTTGTTCCTGTTGCATGTTCCCTTAGGACTCTCACTTCCTTGTTTAAGGAGTGATGATTGACATTAGGTTTAATCCATGCATGACAATATCTAGGACAGACTCCTCTTTCAAACTCAACAATAGGATGAATCCATTGCATGACAACATTAGGGATTGATAGTTTCCCTTGTAGAGTCCTTTCTCTTCTCATCTTCAAACCACAGTAAAATATGTAATAAAGGCAAATTTGTACCGTACGTTACGAGCCTTAAGCTACTTGGGAAATGATGATTGGGTGGTTACCTCTCAATTATCTAGAGTGTTAGCATATGTCCTTAGGACGATATGCAACGCATTCGCTCCTAAGTCATAGTCTCTAGTGCAGTATGAATTACAAACATTCATAAAAAACACTTCTTTCCGTAAAAGACTCAAAAACCAACACTCAAACCTCTTTTTGCCCCGTGGGCTCTTAATTCAAGGAAAACCTTTTCTGATGAAAAGAGTGATGTTAAGCTTCAGTTCTACTGCAAACAAGTATTGTTCATAACTGTTGGAACTGTTGTTTAACTTTACTCTGGTAAAAACAGATGAATCATCATATGCGTCATTTTATCCTGAACTACGTTCGCTCTGATATTTCATACCAGATGAAAGTACGTAGGCACAAGATGCGATGTCTTGGTGAGCAACCTTCCCCCATCATCCGTAGTTATCCGAACTATGTTGACTTTGATTTCTCGTTCCAGACGGGAATACGTAGGCACGGAGCGTGATGCTCTGCCGAGTCAATTTTCTTTTTCTTTTGAGCCAACCTTGATAGGTAGATAGATAACCAACCCGTCAGATAAACACAACAAGCGTGGATCCCATTGAGTACAACGGACGTGAGGGTTGCTAATACCTTCCCTTTGCGTAACCGACTCCCGAACCCAGACTTGGTTGCGATGACTTTGTCTTTTCCTTTTCGCTAGGTTTTTCCTGATCGTTTCCTTTCCCTTCTTTGGAATAAATAACGATAGGTGGCGACTCTTCTGTCTTTGCCGGCACCTTTTTTCGCAGTAGCGACAAATAGTATATAATATGAATATATTAGTATTATTATTAATTTAGATAAATATAAGTGAATTAAGGACAAAGTGGACTTTTGAGAAAGAGTTAGTGATGGTGAAATTGGAAAGCCTATTTTAAGACCCAAAGTTAGGTTTAACAAAAAGGAATTTTGAGGGAATTAGGATTCATTCTTGTTAGACCGTGAAAAGAGAAGAAATAGAGGCCAGAGCTCTGAGGAAGAGGATTGAGGCAAAGCTTCGTGAGGTTTCCAAGAATCAAGGAGAAAGACTTAGAGTCAACAATTAAGGTATGAGGAGTATTACCTTCATTGTTTTCAATATATGATTCAATGTATTTAAATCCGATTTAAAGATTTAGGAGGTTTTTGAGTTTGAGGAAATTAGACCTTCGTGGCCAAATCTGTTTTGAGGTTGTTTAAGTATGAGGGTATTACCTTCATTATTTTCAATATATGATTCAATGTATTTAAATTTGATTTAAGGATTTATGAGGTTTTTGAGTTTGAGGAAATTAGGACTTCGTGGCCAAATATGTTTTTTAGGTTATTTAAATATGGAGATTATTACCTTCATTGTTTTCAATATATTATTCAATGTATTTAAAGCCGTTTTAAGAATTTATGAGGTTTTTGAGTTTGAGGAAATTAGGCCTTTGTGGCTAAATCTGTTTTTGAGGTTGTCTAAGTATGGGGAGTATTACCTTCATTTTTTTCAATATATGATTCAATGTATTTAAAGCCGATTTAAGGATTTAAGAGGTTTTGAGTCTAAGGAAATTAGGCCTTCGTAGCCAAGTCTGTTTGTGAGGTTGTTTAACCTTGTAGAGTAAGTGATTGTGAGAACTATGATGACCTTGGGGTATTTGTAAGAATTTATGAGAATAATACATGACTGTATAATGAATTCCCATGAGTAATTGTGATGATTTATGATGTTGATTTCATGAGGCTTTGGTGATTTTATGATGACATAATTATTATGATGATTTTGATGAATGATGATACACCTAATGAGTTTATTATGAGGATGATATTGACGTGTGTATCATGCATTCATATGCATTTCGGACTTCAGTCTAGTGTTTGATTCTTGTGGCTTTAGTTCTATTGTGCGGATGTGAAGTATTTTGTTGTGCTCCGGTTCTTGTGTAGAATCAATCCTATTGATGGGGATCTATAGAGGGTTGATGATGCAGTGTCCATCAAACTTTGATGAATTGGTACCACATGCATGAGTCTTGTTGCATTTGCATTTATGTGACAATTTGGTGTAGTTTATGATATTATGGCCTTTTTATGTTTCCTTGATGATTATGATGATGTTGGATACGAAAATGATGCTATTTTATATATTGATTCCTATATTGATTATTATGAATCGTTTTACTCACCCTGCCTGTTTGAATGTTGTCTCCACGTGGGTAACGTGCAGATGACCAGGTTTAGTCGTGGATGTCGTCGATGACTTTTTGGAGTTTTGACTTTTGGTTGACTTAGAGGATCTTGCTCTGATAGTGTAACATCGGGTTGGGATCTTTGAGTTAAACCATGTTTTATTGATTATTGTTATTTTGATTATGTTGTTGCGCAAGGAAAACTTTGTATTTTGCCTTATGAGTTTCGCTGCCTTTTGAGCAATTTTTGAGTAATTTTGGGAAAACCCGTTGTTTACAGAGCATTGACTTTTATTTGAGTTATTGAAAAATGTACGCCCTTTGAGGTGATTTTTATTGTGTTTAATATTTTACTCTGATAAATGTGATTGATTTGTCATTATATTTGTGAGGTAGAAAAGGGTGTTACATTAGTGGTATCAGAGCAGGTCGGTCAGTTCGACCAAGTTTTTATATTGTTAGTCCCTTGTCAGTCAATAATGTGAGAACACTATTGGATGAGTTGTTTTCTTCTGACCCTGTTGTTGGCTGCAGATGGTTGGAAGAAATGACCGTGCTCTTGCTGATGCGCTTGAATCGCTTGCCCAAGTGATGGCCTAGAATGGTGGACCTCCAGATAAGTTTCGTGCTTTGAGGAAGTTCCAGAGGAACAATACGCTGACTTTTGTGGGCACTTATGATCCTGATGGTGCGCTAAAGTGTCTAAGAGTATTGAGAAGATTTTTTGGGTTATGGCGTGCACTGATGCTCAGAAGGTGCAGTTTGGTACGCATATGCTAGCAGAGGAAGCTGAAGACTGGTGGGATGACACTCGTCAAAGATTGGGAGGTGTTGGCATTGCAATAATTTGGACTGTGTTTAAGGAAGAATTTTTGAGTAAGTATTTTCCTGAAGATGTTCGGGGCTAGAAAGAGTTGGAATTCCTTGTACTGAAGCAAGGGAATATGACTGTGGTTGAGTATGCGAAAAAGTTTGAGGATTTATTGAAGTTTTGTCCGCATTACAATCGTGCTGACATAGAGATGTCGAAGTGTCTCAAGTTCGAGAATGTATTGAGACCAGAGATTAAGTCGGGAATTGGGTGCCATTAGATTCGTCAATTTGCAGAACTGATGGACAAGAGCAGAATTTATGATGAGGATAGCCGAGCTCGATCTGTTCACTACAAGAAGCTGAGTGAGAAGAAAGAGAAAGGACACTATAGAGGAAAACCGTATGTGACTTCTGGTGATAAAGGGAAGCAGAAGGCTTCAGATGGGAAAAAGTCAAGTGGGGGAGCGACTACTGCTCCAAGCAAGTGTTATAAGTGTGGAGAGCGGCTACTGCTCCAAGAAAGTGTTATAAAGGTGGCGAGCAAGGTCACCATGCTGAGGGTTGTACTAATAGTGTGCTGAGATGTCATCGTCGTGGTAAGAGAGATCATAGAGTTACTGACTGCAAAGATGAAGCTCTGACTTGCTTCAACTGTGGAGAGAAAGTTCATATTAGTACCCAATGCTAGCAGCCTAAGAAGGCTGCTACTACTGCTCAGATGAATGATAGAGTGTTTGCTTTGAGCGGTGTAGAAGAACCCAGGATAAATAACTTGATCAGAGGTACTTGCTTTATTAGTGATGTTGAATTGATTGCTATGATTGTTACTGGTGCTACTCATTTGTTTATTTCGCTTGAATGTGCTACGAGGTTGAATTTAAAATTATCCTCTATGGTTGGGAGTATGATTATCGATACCCCGACTAATGGTTCCGTGACTACTGTGTTAGTCTGTTTGAGCTGCCCTTTGACCATTTATAATAAGAATTTTATGATGGACTTGGTCTGTCTACCTTTGCATCGAATTGATGTTATTCTTAGAACAAACTGGTTGGAGTTCAACTATGTTCATATCGATTGCTACAGCAAGACTGTGAGGTTCCCAAAGTTTGGTGATTATGGAGAGCTGATGTTTGTATCAGCTAAGCAAGTAGAAAACCTCTTAGAAGATGAGGCTCAGATGTTTGCATTGTTTGCATCACTTCAAGTTGATTATGAAGCAGTGAGCGTGGAGCTACCAGTTGTTTGGGAATTTCCATAAGTGTTTCTAGACGACGTAAGTGACTTACCTCCTGAGCGTGAGGTAGAGTTTACTGTGGACTTGATACCGGGCACTAGTCCTATGCCGATGGCTCCTTATCGGATGTCTGCACTTGAGTTGGGAGAATTGAAGAAACAATTGGAAGAGTTGCTTGAGAAGAAGTTTATTCGACCGAGTGTTTTTTCGTGGGGTGCTCCTGTGTTGTTGGTGAGGAAGAAAGATGGTAGCATGAGATTGTGTGTGGATTATCGACAGTTGAATAAAGTGACGATTAAGAATAAGTATCCACTTCTGAGGATTGATGATCTGATGGATCAATTGGTGGGCGCTTATGTGTTTAGTAAGATTGATTTGAGGTATGGTTATCATCAGACTCGCGTTAAGCCTGATGATATTTCGAAGACAGCTTTCAAGATGAGGTATGAACACTATGAATATATTGTAATTTCGTTTGGTGTATCTAATGTACCTGGTGTATTCATGGAGTATATGAATAGGATTTTTCATCCTTATTTGGATCAATTTGTGGATGTATTCATCGACAATATCTTGATATATTCGAAGTTCGAGGAAGAACATGCGCAATATCTAAGAGTTGTATTACAGGTTTTGAGGGACAATAAACTTTATACCAAGTTGTCCAAGTGTGAGTTTTGGTTGAAGGAAGTGAGATTCCTTGGCCATGTGATTTCTAGTGGAGGGATTGTTGTTGATCCGTCCAAAGTTGATGTTCTGTTGCAGTGGGACACTCTGAAGTTTGCTATTGAGATTTGAAGTTTCCTTGGCTTAGCTGGTTATTATTGTAGGTTTATAGAAGACTTTTCAAAGTTGGCGTTGCCATTGACTTAGTTGACTCGAAAGGTCAAGCTTATGTGTGGGATGTTGCATGTGAGAGGAGTTTTATAGAACTCAAGAAGAAGTTGACGACTGCTCTGTTAGAACACAGATTGATGTTTCTTATATCTCTATGTTTTGATGATAACTTTTATGGAAATTTTGTATTAAGAAAATATACAATCTAAAATTTGTTCAAGTATTATTGTTTCAGGTATAAAATTGAAAACTCTTAAAGAAGCAAAATACATAAGTACAAGAAACTATGCAAGGCTCTGAAGCATCAGATGCAAGACTATCAGAAGATTCTGAAGCGTTTCCAGAAGGATCTGAAGCAGAAGCTACATAATGATCTGAAGCGTTAATGAAAGAAGCGTACAAAAGTTGAAATCTTTGATCTAATCAGACTTTGAAGTTCTTTTCACTGCAAGAACAGAGGCTTTGATTATCAGACTCTTACCATTAATATTCATGCTCAAGCACATATTACTGCATACTCTGATGAAGACTCTGATCAAGATTGAGACTCTGATATATTAAGATCTGATCATCTATCAAGGCTCTGAACATCTCAATCATCTTAGCTCTGATCATCTTAAAGTATTTCATACCTTTAAGCTTGCTACAAGTTCTGAAGTGCAGATTATGAAGACTTCATCCTGAAGGAAGCTTGTTGAAGAAGTTGTAAACTTGATTGGACGTGGTGCTACTTCCAAAGTAACCAACGGCTATTTTGTCCAAAGAAGTGACGTGGTGAAAATCCCAAGGCTTCTACAACCATAATTTTCCTGCAGAAAGCATATCTCTGCCCATACTTTTTGGTAATGAAAAGTCTTATATTCTAATATAATATTGAGCTGCACATCACTCAAAGCATTTGGAAAAGCTATAAAAGGAGAACTTCTACAACATTTTGAAGCTGCTAATTTCCTGCTCATCACTTGCTCATTGCTAGTTCACTCAGTGAGAAATATTCTTACACGCTTGATTCATCAAAGCGAAAATCTCACAAAGATCTTATTCATTTGATCGTTCATAAAACTGTATAGTTTTTGTTGTATTTAATCTTAAGTGTAAATATCACAGTTGTGATACAACTTATTAGAAGCGTTAAAACACTTGTTAGTTTACATTAATTTGTAAGAAGTTCCTTAAGAAGACCAAGGTGTGGTCAGTAGTTCTTAAGAAGACTAAGACAGTTGTTCTTAGTGCTTACTATTGTAATCAGTTGATTAATAGTGGATTAAGTCCTTGTTGAGAAAGGCAAATCGTCTTTGATAAGGTGGACTGGAGTAGTTGAGTTCAACGAACCAGGATAAAAATCTTGAGTTGTTTTTATTTCCATATTTCTTAAAACTCTTATTCAACCCCCCCCCCCTTCTAAGTGTTTTTCTCACCTTCAGTTGGCATCAGAGCTCCGGTTCTATTTGTGTTATCACTTAACCGTGACCAGAAAAGATCCAGTGGGAAAAACTCTTGATATTCTTGGTTGATATACATTATGGCTGCTGAAACTTCAACACCCAACAACAACAAATATGAAGAAAGAGTCATCACAAAACCTCCCATGTTTGATGGAGAGAAATTTGATTATTGGAAAGATAGACTGGAAAGTTTCTTTCTAGGATTTGATGTTGATCTTTGGGACTTAGTTATTGATGGATATGTTCATCCCACTGATGGGAATGGCAAGAAAGTTGACAGAAAATCAATGACTGAGGCGCAAAAGAAGGAATTTAGAAATCACCACAAGGCTAGAACTATATTGCTAAATGTTATATCTCATACTGAGTATGAGAAAATAAACAACAGAGAAACTGCCTTTGATATATTTGAATCCCTAAAGATGACTCATGAAGGGAACTCTCAAGTTAAAGAAACCAAGGCTCTGGCGCTAATCCAGAAGTATGAAGCTTTGAAAATGGAAGAATCTGAATCTATTGAAGCCATGTTTTCCAGATTCCAGATCCTCACAGCTGGCCTAAAGGTTCTGGACAAGGGTTACTCTACAACAGATCATGTCAAGAAAATAATCAGAAGCTTGCCAACCAGATGGAGACCCATGGTCACTGCTCTGAAGCTGGCAAAGGATCTGAACAAGATTACGCTGGAGGAACTAATCAGTTCTCTAAGGAGTCATGAGATTGAACTAGAGGAAGATGAGCCTCTAAAGAAAGGTAAGTCAATTGCTTTAAAATCTAATAAATATGTTAAAGCATTGTAGGTAATAGAAGAAAGCTCTGAAGAGTCTGCTTCTGAAGATGAAGAAGAACTATCCTTGTTGTCCAGAAGAATCAACAAACTCTGGAAGAATAAGCAAAGGAAGTTCAAAAACTTCAGAAAACCAAATCAACACAAAGAATCTTCTGGACATAGAAGATCTGGAGAATACTCTGGATACAGAAGATCTGGAGAATCCTCTGGACACAGACAATCTGAAAAAAGAGAAGTTGTTTGTTATGAATGCAAAGAACCTGGGCACTACAAGAGTGAATGTCCGAAGCTTCAGAAGGAGAACCCAAAAAGAAAGTCAGATCATAAAAAGAAAGTTCTGATGGCTACCTGGGATGACTCAGATGCATCTGATTCGTCATCAGAGTCAGAAGAGGAATGTGCAAATGTAGCATTCATGGCTGACATTGAAGACAATGCTGAATCATCTGGATCAGAATCAGAATCTGATTATGAGGAGGTATTTGCTGAGCTTTCTAGACAAGAACTTGTTGAAAGTCTATCTGATATTCTTGAAAACTATAGCAAAGTTAAACTCAAATACAAAACGCTTCTAAAGCATATTGAATTTGAGAGTAACAAGTTTGAATCAGAAATAGCTGAGCTAAAAGCTGAAAATCTTCAATTGAAAAATAATTTAGAATCTGCTCAACTAAACTCTGATTCAAAATCTGAACCATGACCTAAAAATATTTTACAAGAGTATGACTATAGCTTCAGGAAGTTTCTAACTAAAAGTCTAGATAGAAGCAAGATGGCTTCAATGATCTATGGTATTAGCAGAAACTATAGAAAAGGTGTTGGATACAAATCCTTCTCTTATGAAGATTCAAATCCAAAATCTGTAGATAAACTGGATATCAAGTATCCTCCTTTATATTCTCAGTTTACATTTGGTCACTTAAATGATATTAAATACACAAGTTCTAATTAGAACAAACCTGTGTTTAATAAATCTAAAGCTAATCAGAACAAGTCTTATGTTGAAAGACAGAAGTTCAGAAAAAGCTTTAAGGCAACTAACCAAAAAGGACCCAAGAAAATATGGGTACCTAAGGATAAGATAATCTATGTTGCAGACATCCTTAGTAGCAAAGTCAAGACTCCAGTCATGGTACCTGGACTCTAGATGCTCACGACATATGACGGGAAAAAGGTCTATGTTCCAAAGTCTGGAGCTTAGATCTGGAGGAGATGTCAAGTTTGGAGGGAATCAGAAGGGCAAGATAATTGGCTCTGGAACCATAGGCAATGGTAAACTTCCTTCCATAACTAATGTGTTGCTTGTTGAAGGATTAGCTCATAATCTATTGTCCATAAGTCAATTAAGTGGCAATGGTTATGACATAATCTTTAATCAAAAGTGTTGCAAAGCTGTTAGTCAAAAGGATGGCTCAATTCTCTTTAATGGTAAAAGGAAAAACAACATTTATAAAATTAGTCTTTCAGAACTTAAGGTTCAGAATGTTAAATGTCTTATGTCTGTTAATGAGGAGCAATGGGTCTGGCACAGAAGATTGAGTCATATTAATATGAGACGTATATCTCAGATTAATAAGCTTAATCTGGTCAGAGGACTCCTTAATCTGAAGTTCAACTCAGATGCTCTTTATGAAGCATGTCAGAAAGGAAAATTTTCAAAATCATCTTTCAAATCCAAAAATGTTGTTTCAACTTCAAAACCATTAGAGTTACTTCACATTGATTTGTTTGAACCAGTGAAAACTGCATCCATCAGAGGCAAGAAGTATGGATTAGTCATTGTTGATGATTACAGCAGATAGACATGGGTAAAATTCCTAAAACACAAGGATGAGTCACATTCTGTATTCTTTGACTTCTACGAACATGTCCAAACTGAAAAAGATTTCAAAATTGTTAAAGTCAGAAGTGATCATGATGGTGAATTTGAAAACAAACATTTTGAAAAATATTTTAATGAAAATGGCATTGCTCATGATTTCTCCTGTCCTAGAACTCCACAACAGAATGGAGTTGTAGAGAGGAAAAATAGAACATTGCAAGAGATGGCCAGAACCATGATCAATGAGACTAACATGGCAAAACATTTTTGGGCAGAAGCAATTAACACAGCATGTTACATTCAGAACAGAGTGTCTATTAGACCTCTTCTGGAAAAGACTCCTTATGAATTGTGGAGGAATAGAAAGCCAAACATTTCTTATTTTCATCCTTTTGGATGTATTTGTTTTATGCTGAACACTAAAAAGAATCTTAACAAGTTTGATTCTAAAGCATAAAAGTGTTTCATGCTTGGATATTCTGAACGCTCTAAAGGCTACAGAGTATACAATACTGAGACACAGATTGTGGAGGAATCTATACATGTTAGATTTGATGATAAGCTTGGCAATCAAAAGCCAAAGCAGCTTGAAAACTCTGCAGATGGAGAAGTCATTCTCACAGAATCTGAGAAACCAGAGGTAGAGAAAGCTCAAGAAGAAGCTATGCCAGATGCAACTCCATTGGCTGCTCAGATGAATAACATGAATATTTCTGAAGAACCAACAGTTAAAGGATCATCCAGAATCAAAGCTTCTCATCCAGAAGAAATGATTATTGGGAAGAAAGATGACCCTATAAGAACAAGGTCGTTTATCAGATCATCTGGAACATCACTTCTTGGGTTGGTTTCTATTATTGAACCAGCATCTGTGGATGAGGCTCTGAGTGATAATGATTGGATACTTGCAATGCAAGATGAGCTAAATCAATTTACTAGAAATAATGTGTGGGATCTGGTTCCAAGACCAAAAGGTTTCAACATTATTGGAACAAAGTGGGTATTCAGAAATAAACTAAATGAGCAAGGAGAAGTTGTTAGGAACAAAGCAAGGTTAGTAGCTCAAGGTTACAATCAACAAGAAGGAATTGATTACACTGAAACTTATGCTCCAGTAGCAAGGTTAGAATCTATACGCCTTCTTATTTCATTTGCTGCACAACATGACATCACTCTATATCAGATGGATGTTAAAAGTGCCTTCTTAAATGGTATTATAGAAGAAGAAGTTTATGTTCATCAACCTCCTGGTTTTGAAAGTGATAAATTTCCAAATCATGTTTTCAAACTCAAAAAATCTCTTTATGGTTTGAAACAAGCTCCTAGAGCTTGGTATGAAAGATTAAGTAATTTTCTTCTGGAAAAGAACTTTATCAGAGGCAAAGTGGACACACCTCTTTTCTGTAAAACATATAAGAAAGATTTACTAGTTTGTCAAATTTATGTGGATGATATTATTTTTGGATCTACTAATATTATGCTGGGAAAGGAGTTTTCTTTGTCTATGCAGACTGAATTTGAAATGAGCATGATGGGAGAACTTAGATTCTTTTTGGGAATCCAAGTGAATCAAACTCCAGAATGCACATATATTCACCAGACTAAATATGTCAAAGAACTTCTGAAGAAATTCAATCTGAATGAAAGCAAATTGGCAAAGACTCCAATGCATCATACAAGCACACTTGGTAAGGAAGAGGTAAGTAAGAAAGTTGATCAAAAACTTTACAGAGGTATGATTGGATCTCTCTTATATTTGACTGCTTCAAGACCTGATATTTTATTCAGTGTTTGTCTGTGTGCTAGATTCCAATCAGATCCCAGAGAATCTCACTTAACAGCTGTTAAGAGGATTCTAAGGTATCTGAAAGGTACTACTAATGTGCGTCTGTGTTACAGAAGATCTGATGAGTATAAATTAGTTGGATTCTGTGATGCTGACTATGCTGGAGACAGAGTAGAACGTAAAAGTACTTCTGGAAGCTGTCAATTTCTTGGAAGTCATCTGATCTCCTGGTTCATCCAGAAGCAACCCACAATTGCACTTTCAACAACAGAGGCAGAATATATTGTTGTTGCTACTTGTAGCACCCAGATGCTCTGGATGAAAAGTCAACTGGAAGATTATCAGATTTTTGAGAGTAACATTTCTATCTTCTATGATAATACTTCTGCTATATGCTTATCTAAACACCCAATTTTACACTCAAAAGCTAAACATATAGAGATTAAGCATCATTTCATCAGAGACTATGTTCATAAGGGAATTATCAATTTAAACTTTGTGGATACAGATCATCAGTGGGTTGATATCTTTATAAAACCCCTTGCTAAAGATATATTTAAATTTATTCTGAAAAATATTAGTATGGACTTATGTCCAGAATAAAATATTCATCAGATGAAATATTTTTTTCAGATGATAAATGTCTAAACTCTGAAGTATGTCTTCTTTTCAATTCTGTGTTTATTTATTTGTGTGTAAATCTAAACTAACAAGGCTCAGAGGATCTGAATTTTGCTTAACGTTTCATTTCTCAAGAAGTTTCAGAGGCACATGCAAGCAAACACGTGTAACTCAGAATCTGGAAAGGTAGAGTGCACCATACTGAATTGAAGTTTGAGGTATTGCTTTGAAAATCCAAAATCTCTTGATTTCCCCCCTTCTGTCAGAATCTTAAATGCTTGATATGATTTTATTCCTTGCATTAATTGCTTGATATAATTATGTTTCACTTCATTCAATGCTTGTGCACGCGTGAGATTGTTTGTGACTTTTGCATGCCCTAAACTGCTCTATAAATTCTCACAACACTTCACAAATCACACTTTACACACTCTTTTCACTTCTCATATGCATTTATGTCTTCTCTATTGCTTCCATCTCATTTCAAAACCCAAAACCTCTCGTAAACCCAGACGCATCTCAAGAACATCAATGACATCACCTTCTTCAACATCTGCTCAAATGCAAACCTCAATTGCTGCTGCATCATCTCCAAATGCTGCTGCTTCATCTCAAACTGCTGGTGTGTACAAGGCACATATGAGAACTCTTCTCACTCCAATCAAAAATCTTGAGGTTCTGTGTGAAAACTTTGTGGATTTTGAATCCATTAAAGAAAATGGTTTTGACCTCTACCCAACCATCAAAACTCAGAACTGGGAAAAGTATTTTGACAGGATGATGGGTCCTGTTTATCCAACATTGGTGAAGGAATTCTAGATACACGCTCAAGTATGCCCTAAGTTCATCCATTCTTCTATTCTTGGGAAGGAAATTGTTATCACTAAGAAGTTAATCAGACAACTACTTGAGTATAAGGAAACTGATGGAATCACAAGTATGGCTACTGCTCGTGTGGACTTGGCTGACATTTTTCAAGAAGTTTGTGTTTCTGGGGAACCTTCCAACAAGGTCAGAGATCTGAAGCCTGTTTACAGAATTTGGGCTAAGATTTTCATGAGTTCTATCTTTCATAGAAAATCTTCTAACTCACCAGATTATGTCAACTCAGAACAAATGTACTTCATGTTCTGTATGAGTAAAGGCAAGAAGGTGGATCTGTCTTATCTTCTGTTCAGTCATCTTCTGAACCATATAAAGGAAACAAGAGAAGAAGTAAGGGTTAAGGCTGGAAAGATCAGAAATTGGATCCCTATGGGAAGACTGATATCAGACATTCTAACAGAGAATGGTCTTGTGAAGCATCTGACTGATGCTGGAGTGATAGATGATATGTCTTATGTTGTAGGATCTGTCATCAACGGGAACACTCTGAAAAGAATGAAGGTCATTTCAGAGCTTGCTGGAAAACCAAAAAATTTAACTCTGAAGACGTCAGCAGAAGGAGAATTCCTTTAGCAGATTTTCCCATGTTTAGTGCAGATGAACCTAGGGAAATTATTTTGGCATACATTGCTGAATGTTTAAGAGATGGTATTCCTCTGCTTGCTAACATAGTTCAGAAAGAAGGAGAAGTACTGCCAAATCTTCTGAGAGAAAGGCGTAGGAAGAAAGAAGCTGAGGAAGGATCTGTTGCATAGCCTAAGAGGAAAGCCTCTGATGCTGCTGACAAACCTGAGAAGGACAAGAAGCAGAAGGAAAATCCTCCAGAAGCTAGCTTGAAGGAAATAAGAGAAACTATTCAACAGGTATTAACATCTGATCCCAAACCATCTGTCCTTTCACCCTCACCTTCACCTCCACCATCTCCTCCTCAACCATCTGAACCTCATTCATCTGAACCCATTTCATCTCCTTATACACATTCTCAACCATCTTCTGTTCAACAACCATCTGAACCCCCTCAACAGAAATCTTCTGAACAACAACCCCTTCAACAAACATAATCTGAACCACAACAACAACCATCTTCTAAACCACAACAACAATCTGAACCACTCTCTTCTACTCAACCACCAGAAGAACCAACCATACAAAATCCTGAACCATCTGTTCCACAATCATCTGAAGACATTCTGGATGTGCAACCTATTGCAACCATGTATGTCCTCTCTTCCACTTCATGTCATTCAACTGAATCATCTGACTCTGATGAATCTGAAGTCCCCTCACCAACTAGCTTACAAATTCCTGATCCTTATAAACCACTACCATCTGACCTACCTGCTTCTGACCACCCTCTTCGCTTCAAATTCAACTTTACAGATTTTATTCCACCCTCATCTGATATTGTTACATCAACACCATCTGATGCTGACACCTCTACTCCTCTAATCACCATACCACAAACATCCATACCACAACCATCTGAACCACAACCATCTATACCCAAACCATTTGAACAACCACCATCTGAACAACCATCATCTGATCACCCACCTCTTGAACAAAACCAAACACCTCCTGAACCATCACACAAAGTCACCATAGAAGACTTTCTGAACCCCAAACCCAGATCAGATGTTTCTACTCTGTTCAAGAATTTCAAAAAGGAAATACGTATGATGATTGCTTATGTGGAGATAGAGTGCATGGCTAGTATGGATCCTGTTGAATCTGAAGCTTCTTGGAACAGATTCATCTCAAAGTTCAACTCTGCTGCATCTGATCTCATAACACTTTGTGCTGATGATGCAAAGGCAAAGTTTGCTGAAATGGTCAGACAGACTCTGTTGAGCATTATCACAACCCCAATGCTTCTTCTGGAAGATGCTCCTGCTGAAAATTCTGCAATGATAGAAGATATTGTTGCATCTGACACGGAGATTGATCATCCTATGGCAACTGCATCTGCTTCTGAACCCTTTGCATCTGAGATGAAGACTGAGACTCCAGATGTTGTCCAAGAAGTCAAGGAAATCAGATCATGGATGATAAAACAGGAACAGACTACTGAAGATATTAAGACTTGGATGGCCAAGCAAGAAGAGTCCACTGCTAAGATTACTGATCTTCTGACCTTGATTGCTTCTCACCACCCCTAGTTTTCATTTCCATGTTTTTGCATTCTTGTTTTGCACTTGTTTTCTGTTGTTCTATTTTCTGTCATCTGGTGTATGAACATCTTATCTTTTTGTGCTATTTTGATCTGAATGAATCTGGTTGTTATGTTATTCATTTATGTGTTGTGTCTTTTCTCTTCTTCTGTTATCTTTTCTGTCTTTACAATTCTTTTTTATTATGACAAAAAGGGGGAGAAAGAGAATTTGATTGTTCAATCTATAAGCAATACTAAAATGAAATTCAGACATTGTAGTTATCTAACATTGAATCTTAATACTTTCAGATCTTATTATTTCATCTAACAAAAATTATCTGAAGTTACCCTGAGAATTACCCAACCAGGCTCTGATCCTTGAAGCAAATTTGACTCTGATTCTGGAAGATATACCAGAACTCTTCATTTGAAAGAAATCATCAGACTCTGATTCTGGAAAGCATAAAAAGGATTTCTACCAGGTTCTGAAATATACTCAAGCAAAAAGGGAAGTGTTCTCTTCTATTAGAGTATTCATTTCAGGGGGAGATTTTTAATCTCAGGGGGAGTTATATATTTTATTTCTCTTTATTGAACAAAATTCCCTATGTTTTGTCATCATCAAAAAGGGGGAGATTGTTAGAACACAGATTGGTGTTTCTTATATCTCTATGTTTTGATGATAACTTTTATGGAAATTTTGTATTAAGAAAATATACACTCTAAAATTTGTTCAAGTATTATTGTTTCAGGTATAAAATTGAAAACTCTTAAAGAAGCAAAATACATAAGTACAAGAAATTATGCAAGGCTCTGAAGCATCAGATGCAAGACTATCAGAAGATTCTAAAGCGCTGCCAGAAGGATCTGAAGCAGAAGCTACATAATGATCTGAAGCGTTAATGAAAGAAGCGTACAAAAGTTGAAAGCTTTGATCTAATCAGACTCTGAAGTTCTTTTCACTGCAAGAACAGAGGCTTTGATTATCAGACTCTTACCATTAATATTCACGCTCAAGCACATATTGCTACATACTCTGATGAAGACTCTGATCAAGATTGAGACTCTGATATATTAAGATCTGATCATCTATCAAGGCTCTGAACATCTCAATCATCTTAGTTCTGATCATCTTAAAGTATTTCATACCTTTAAGCTTGCTACAAGCTCTGAAGTGCAGATTATGAAGACTTCATCCTGAAGGAAGCTTGTTGAAGAAGCTGTAAACTTGATTGGACGTGGTGCTACTTCTAAAGTAACCAATCGCTATTTTGTCCAAAGAAGTGACGTGGTGCAAATCCCAAGGCTTCTACAACCATACTTTTCCTGCAGAAAGCATATCTCTGCCCATACTTTTTGGTAATGAAAAGTCTTATATTCTAATATAATATTGAGCTGCACATCACTCAAAGCATTTGGAAAAGCTATAAAAGGAGAACTTCTACAACATTTTGAAGTTGCTAATTTCCTACTCATCACTTTCTCATTGCTAGTTCACTCAGTGAGAAATATTCTTACACGCTTGATTCATCAAAGCGAAAATCTCACAAAGATCTTATTCATTTGATCATTCATAAAACTATATAGTTTTTGTTGTATTTAGTCTTAAGTGTAAATATCACAGTTGTGATACAACTTATTAGAAGCATTAAAACACTTGTTAGTTTACATTAATTTGTAAGAAGTTCCTTAAGAAGACCAAGGTGTGGTCAGTAGTTCTTGAGAAGACTAAGACAATTGTTCTTAGTGCTTACTATTGTAATCAGTTGATTAATAATGGATTAAGTCCTTGTTGAGAAAGGCAAATCATCTTTGATAAGGTGGACTGGGGTAGTTGAGTTCAACGAATCAGGATAAAAATCTTGAGTTGTTTTTATTGCCATATTTCTTAAAACTCTTATTCAACCCCCCCTCCCTTCTAAGTGTTTTTCTCACCTTCATGCTCCAGTACTGATCTTTCCAAATCTGAGTGAGTCTTTTGTGGTATATTATGATGCGTCGAAAATGGGTCTTGGTGGTGTACTGATGCAGAATAGTCAGGTTGTTGCTTATGCTTCAAGACAACTGAAGGTTCATGAAAGAAATTATCCTACGCATGACTTAGAGTTGGCCGCTGTGGTGTTCGTGTTGAAAGTTTGGAGACATTATCTTTTTGGGTCCAGGTTCGAAGTGTTCAGTGATCACAAGAGCCTGAAGTATTTGTTTGATCAGAAAGAGTTGAATATGAGGCAGAGGGGATGGCTTGAACTTCTGAAGGATTATGATTTTGAATTGAGTTACCACCCTGGTAAGGTTAATGTTGTAGTTGATGCATTAAGTAGAAAGTCCTTGCATATGTCGATGCTTATGGTTCGAAAGTTAGGACTGATTGATAAATTCAGAGATATGAGTCTAGTGTGTGAAAAGACTCCTAACAATGTGAAGTTGGGTATGCTAAAGTTGACTAGTGTATTCTCCAAGAAATTAGATAAGGTCAAAAATCTGATTTGAGTTTGGTGGATTGTCTCGCATTAATCAACCAAGGTAACAGGGGTGATTTTCGGGTCGATGAGAATGGTGTGATGAGGTTCAGAGATAGGGTGTGTGTTCCAGATGTGCCAAAAATTAAGAAGAGCATTCTTGAGGAGGGTCACAAAAGTGGGTTAAGTATTCATCCGGGTGCCACAAAAATGTCTCAAGACTTGAAGAAATTATTTTGGTGGCCAGGGATGAAGAAATAAATTGCAGAGTTTGTGTATGCTTGTTTGACTTATCAGAAGTCGAAGATTGAACATCAAAGACCGTTGGGTCTGATGCAACCGTTGAATATTCCAGAGTGGAAATGGGATAGCATTTCTATGGATTTTGTGACAGGTCTACCAAGGACTTTGAAGGGATGTGATTCAATTTGGGTGATTGTTGATAGATTGACCAAATCGGCTCATTTTATACCGATGAGGATCAATTATTCGTTGCAGAAGCAGGCTGAATTGTATATTGATGAGATTGTGAAACTGCATGGTATTCCTTCAAGTATTGTGTCTGATAGAGATCTGAGATTCACATCGAGGTTCTGGGAGAGTTTGCATACAACTTTGGGTACTAAGCTGAGGTTGAGTTCTACCTATCATCCGCAAACGGATGGACAGATAGAGAGAACTATCCAGTCTTTAGAGGATTTGTTGAGAGCTTGTGTATTGGATCAAAGTGGATCATTGGATAGTCATTTGTCGTTGATTGAGCTTACCTACAACAACATTTACCATTCTAGTATCGAAATGGTACCGTATGAGTTATTGTATGGTAAGAGATATAAGACTCCTTTGTGTTGGTATGAGTCAGGCGAGAGTGTTATGCTCGGACCTGAGATTGTGCAAGAGACGACTCAAAAGATCAAGATGATCCGAGAAAAGATGAAATCGTTGCTGAGTCGTCAGAAAAATTGTGACGACAAGAGGAGGAAAGCACTTGAGTTCCAAGAGGGAGATCACGTGTTTTTTAGAGTTATGCCGGTAACTGATGTTGGCCGAGCTTTGAAGTCTCGAAAGCTCACACCGTGTTTTGTTGGTCCGTATCAGATTTCGCAAAGGGTGGGAGAAGTAGCATATCAGATTGCTTTACCACCGTTGCTTAAGAATTTGCATGATGTGTTTCATGTGTCTCAGTTGAGGAAGTACATTCCAGATCCGTCACATGTGATTCAGATGGATGATGTACAAGTGAGAGATAACTTGACTGTTGAGGCATTTCCAGTACAAATTGATGAACGAGAAGTGAAGCAACTGCGAGATAAAGAGATGTCCTTGGTAAAGGTAGTTTGGGGAGGACCAGCTAGAGGGAGCATGACTTGGGAGCGTGAGGATCAGATGATGGAGTCGTATCCGGCTCTGTTTCCTTGAGGTAATTTTCGAGGGCGAAAATTCTTTTAAGTGGGGGAGAGTTGTAACACCCCAAATTTATTGGAATATTTATTTAATTTATTTAAATATGAATATTCGTATTCTTAGTGGTTGGTGTGAATATTGAGAATTATGGATTTTGAGTGATTTACTTAAATAATAGTATATAATATGAATATATTGGTATTATTATTAATTTAAATAAATATAAGTGAATTGAGGACAAAGTGGACTTTTGACTAGGAGTTAGTGAGGGTGAAATTGGGAAGTCTGTTCTAAGGCCCAAAGTTAAGTTTAACAAAAAGGAATTTTGAGGGGATTAGGATTCATTCTTGTTAGACCGTGAAAAGAGAAGAAATAGAGGCCAGAGCTCTGAGGAAGAGTATTGAGGCAAAGCTTCGCAAGGTTTCCAAGAATCAAGGAGAAAGACTTAGAGTCGACAATTAAGGTATGGGGAGTATTACCTTCATTGTTTTCAATATATGATTCAATGTATTTAAAGCCGATTTAAGGATTTAAGAGGTTTTTGAGTCTGAGGAAATTAGGCCTTCGTGGCCAAATCTGTTTTTGAGGTTGTTTAACCCTGTAGGGCAAGTGATTGTGAGAACTATGATGGCCTTGGGGTATTTGTAAGAATTTATGAGAATAATACATGACTGTATAATGAATTCCCATGAGTAATTGTGATGATTTATGATGTTGATTTCATGAGGCTTTGGTGATTTTATGATGACATGATTTTTATGCTGATTTTGATGAATGATGATGCACCTAATGAGTTTATTATGAGGATGATATTGACGTGTGTATCATACATTCATATGCATTCCAGACTTCGGTCTAGTATTTGATTTTTGTGGCTTCAGTCCCATTGTGCGGATGTGAAGTGTTTTGTTGTGCTCCTGTTCTTGTGTAGAATTGATCCTATTGATGGGGATCTATAGAGGATTGATGACCCAGTGTCTATCGAACTTTGATGAATTGATACCACATGCATGAGTCGTGTTGCATTTGCATTTATGTGACAATTTGGTGTAATTTATGATATTATGGCTTTTTGATGTTTCCTTGATGATTATGATGATGTTGGATACGAAAATGACGTTATTTTATATATTGATTCCTATATTGATTATTATGAATCGTTTAACTCACCCTTCCTGTTTGAATGTTGCCTCCACGTGGGTAACGTGCAGATGACCAGGTTTAGCCGTGGATGCCGTCGATGACTTTTTGGAGTTTTTGACTTTTGGTTGACTTAGAGGGTCTTGCTCTGATAGTGTAACATCGGGTTGGGGTCTTTGAGTTAAACCATGTTTTATTGATTATTGTTATTTTGATTATGTTGTTGCGCAAGGAAAACTTTGGATTTTTCCTTTTTGAGTTTTGATGCCTTTTGAACAGTTTTTGAGTAATTTAGGGAAAACTCGTTGTTTACGGAGCATTGACTTTTATTTGAGTTATTGAGAAATGTACGCCCTTTGAGGTGATTTTTATTGTGTTTAATATTTTACTCTGATAAATGTGATTGATTTGCCATTATATTTCTGGGGTAGAAAAAGGTGTTACATTATGTGGGATGGCTTTTTGAGTTAGATTGAAGCGAATTATTTTAAATGTATGCAGGAAGGGAATCAGGTGTCATTTGGATGGCGGTGGTGTGGGTCATTTGGAAAGCTATAAACTCTATTGTTTTAGAGGGAGCTTTTTGTAGTATACCAGATTTGATGTGGGATATCAAGCTCACTGCTTGGAAGTGGTTTATTAGCGTGGGAACTTCATACTCCTACAGTAATTTCTATGTTTTTTGTCAGGTGTCACTTATTAGTATGGCTTAGTTTTCAGTTGATTCGCATTTTCTTCTGTTTTATTTCTATTTTTTTCAAGTTTCGCTTGGGTCCTTTTTATGGGATCTTATCTTTGTATCAAGGGTTAGAGTACCCCTAATACTCTTTTAATTAAATCTCCTTGCGCACGCGCACACGTGTACACACGCACGCGTGGGCATGCCCTCACACACACACACACACACACACACGACAAATAACATAGTTTTATAAATTTTCTAATGGGAAGTTGCATAATGATATGAAAACTGCTTAGTATGTAAGATGGCTTATCGTCAAAATTTAAACACGTTTAAGTTTATATAACATAAAAAGAACACATGTAGAGTTTCTTTACGCCCCAAACCACAGTTTTCAAACAAAAATCTAGCATAATAGAGCTTATGTAACGAGATTATCCTATAATTTTGAATTTAGTTGAACTTTGAATTATCTATAATCACATGTGATGCATTCGGTGAGGGAATCTAAGTTGCAGTCAATTTTTCAATACCTCTGTTTAACCCAAAGAATTTGTTGCGACATGAAATACTTTATGAGCTGATCATAAAGCTAATAGTCGCGTCCCAGAGAATGTGTCAATCTAATAAATCACTCACGGCGCACGAGTGCTATCTTGAATTAGAGCGCAGATGATTCGAATTCGGGATCCATCCAACGAATCTTCACATTCTACGCCCAGAGATAAACAAGTTACTATATAAAATGGAAGTGCGCCATTTTCTAGGTATAATTCAAATTCAAACTGCATTCACTCATCTTATTTTCATACTGACTTGAGTGTTAGAGTGTTAACTGTTAGGATTGGTTAAAAATATACATGTTAAAGAAATCCTGCATCGCTTAGTTTTGTGAATGAAGAGAGAGTCCAAGGCTATATATATGATATAAGTTATTTAAAGTCCCACATTGCTTAGTTTTGTAAAGGAAGTGGGAGTCCAATGCTATATATAGGATTCAAGTTCTTCATTCCAAGATGCATCAGTCAAAGGCACTTTAAGCTTATATTTGACTTTTTTTTTGTTCTCTTATTCTCTTGTATTATAGTGTTGTAAGATGTAGTTAAATATTTGTTTTGGAGGATGTGGGTGTACTTGGGGTCTGGGTTAGTTAAGAGTATACATGTTATAAAAATGTTCACATGGTTTTATTCTCTAGTTGTCTATTAACAACGATCGTGGTTTTTTCTTCGGTTTTGGAGTTTCCACGTTATGTTTTTGTGTTCATCTTTTTTCTCTATACTTTTTTTCCTAACAAGTGGTATCAAGAGCCTTAATTTAGTGGGGTATAAATTTTTTTAGTATGCTCTATGGTTACATTTTTTCCTGATTTTCCACATCAGAAAAGATATTTTATACTTTGTGTTGGTTGGTAAAATTTTGTTTTGCTGCAGGGAAGATTTTGGTTGAAATGTCAAGTTTTTCAAGTGCAGCGAAGATTGACTTAGAGAAATCTGATGGAAGAATTAATTTTGGCTTGTGGAAAATTCAAGTAAAAAATGTTTTGATACAATTAGGATTACACAAGGCGTTGAAAGAAAACATTTCCAACATGGAAAATGAGAAGTGGGAGGAATTAGATTTGAGAGCTTCGAGTATAATCCACATCTCTTTGGCTAAGAATATTCGTGAAAATTTTCTTGGTACATTGTCATCCAAAGAGCTTTGGGAGAAACTTGAAGGGCTATATCAAGGAAAGGGTATATCAAATTGTTTATTGTTTAAGGAACATGTTTTATGGCTTGCGTATGGATGAACATACAGAACTATCTGATCATCTAAGTGTTCTAAATGGTATTATTTCTGAATTAGAAACTATTGGATTCAAGATTGATGATGAAGATAAAGCTTTGAGACTCATATGGTCTCTTCCATCTTCCTATGAGCATATTAAACCCGTTTTAATATATGGGAAGAAAACTTTTAAGTTTGAAGAAGTTGCTAGTAAGATTATTTCTGAAGAAAGAAGATTGAAAGATGATGAGAATACTTCATCAAACTCAGTGTTGGTTGCTAGAGGAAGGTCGTATGTGAAGAAAAACAATGAAATTGGTGTGAGATGTTGCAAATGTGGAAAGCTTGCACATATAAAGTATAAGTGTCTCGATGGGGCTGCGTCAGAGAAGGGCTCTGAGTCAAATGCTAGCAATGTCTCTCTCGCTGAGAGAAAGGCTGGTCTTCTCTGAAAATTGAGAAGTATGTCCTCATGACATTTTCGTTGTCATGGAAAATGACGAGTTATTGCTAGCGGATTAACACATGAGCATTAATGCAAAGTATGTTGTGAGATTATGGTGATGGTTGAAAAGCTTCCTGCTAACAAGGAATTTGCACCACAATGTTTCAACCTGGTTTTCGACATGGGAAAATTCTTGAAGTGGTTTAACTTTAAGTGAAGTATACTCTTCTTTAGGTGGAGTATGATAGTTTTTAAAAACTATGATTGTCGGTGAAGACAATGTGAAATTCTTGGAGTGGTGTAGCTTCAAGTGACTATACTCTTTATGATGGAGCATGATTGGAGGTGAAGACAATGAAATCTTATGTATTATTTTCAATTAAGATGGAGATTGTTAGGGTTGGTTGAAAATAAACATGTTAAAGAAGTCCTACATCGCTTAGTTTTGTGAATGAAGAGAGAGTCCAAGGCTATATATATAATACAAGTTATTTGAAGTCCCACATCACTTAGTTTTGTGAAGGAAGTGGGAGTCTAATGCTATATATAGGATTCAAGTTCCTCATTCCAAGATGCACCAGTCGAAAGAACTTTAAGCTTGTATTTGACTTTCTTTGTTCTCTTATACTCTTGTAGTAGAGTGTTGTAAGATGTAGTTAAATATTTGTTTTGGTGTGGGTGTACTGGGGGTCTGGGTTAGTTGAGAGTATATGTGTTGTAACAATTTTCACATAGTGTTATTCTCTGGTTGTCTATTGATAACGGTCGTAGTTTTTTTCTCCAGTTTTGGAGTTTCCACATTATGATCATGTGTTGTGATCCTGTTCATCTTTTTCTCTATGCTTTGTTTTTTTTTCAAGACTAACATTGTAGATCAGCTCCTCTCCTACCGTACCAGAAGTCCAAATCCAGCGTTGCAATCTGCAACCTCTGATGTCCTATCAATTATGGTTTTCTCGCGAAACAAAATCCAATATATGGTTTTCTTTAAAACATCAAATTTATGATTGCAACAACAATTTTCTACCCAGTCCATACTGGTGTGTGAAAGTCATACAAAATAAAGTAAAATAAATATGAACAACTTACCACCTATCCATAACGAAGAGATCGACAAAAATCATTACATCATCAAGATGTCGGACACCTCTACCGCAGTAGAGAAAACTCTTGAGAAATTCTTTAAAGAAGTGATAGAGGTGAAAGAAGAATCGAAAGAGTTGGAGAAACTTCACAAAAGCCCTTAATAATTGACAAGAAAAAGCGAAACCTTTCATAACGACTTGATTGATATAGGAACCCCCAAATATTATTTAGCCTCTTTCAATAGCAACTAAATTTTCAAATTAACATAACAATTGAAAATGGTAGAGAACGTCAGTGGCAGTAATGCCCCATAAATGGACAATTTGAGATATACGATTGAACATAACTTTTTTTCTTCCAAATCTTCAATTTGAAACGCTGGTAGTTGTGTCACAGTACTTAAAAACACCATCAAGTAGATTGAGTTTGAGACCATCAGTTTTTACCGGCCCCGTGATGGATGTCAATTATACTTGCTAAAAGTACAATAGTGAAAGAAGGAGAATTCACTCATGCGGTGGTTGTGAGAGTTTGTATATATCTCTCTGGAACTCGTGGGAGTGGGGAAGACTGATTCTTCCTTGAAACATAGGAAAATTATTCTCCTCATTGATTGACATCGCTTGAGTGTTATTCCTCAGACGCCTCATAAACCATGTGTGGCAAGTGAGGCATATCGTGTATTTCAATCACAAGCCCTATCTTCCAGCTCACTTTATGCTTCGGGCGACCAACTCACTTCGGACGCCCAGACCCAATTCAGGTGATTAAGCTCATCTCAGGAGTTCGCTCAACCTTCCTGCATTTAGTTATCTTCTTTTATGAATTATTTTATCATGGAGCAGACATTTTTTAGACCCATAAAATTATTTCAATCTAATAAATAATAAAGCCACCCTTCATTAAAGATCGCTAAAGAAATTATCTATAAATATTTCAACAAAAATTTGATTCATACAAACACGATCTTTGTATATAGATCAATTGTAACTAGGTGTGAATTCATACTAATAAAGAAATATAAACATTCAGAATTTTATATGTTAAATAAATTCTTAAAATTATGATACCTCAAAATTTTTAGAAATTGTGATAAAGAGTCTCAAAATTTTATTAAAGTTGATATAGTAGCACGAAAGAAGTTGAATTAGCTCTAAACATTATAAAAGTTTAAAAATACTACCTTAGACTAACTCAAGTCAAGTTGTTCAAAGATCATTTAAATTTGATAATTTTATTTATTAATTTATTTATGTTTAATTATGATAGCTTAATTTAAATAATGTTAATCTTGTTAAATTTTACTATATTATCATAAATTAAATTTTAACAGAAAAAAAAGACCAAACCACAAATAATAATAATGTGCAATATGTCATTAAAAAATTGATGATAAATAAGTTCTTCCTATGACAAACTTTTAAACATTTCATTATGATATATAAGTAGTATTTAAAATTTATATTTAAAAAATGAAAAAAACTATAAAGATTAAAAGTAAAAACTACACATAAAATTTTGTATCTAAGTTTTATTTCTCGTTTATGATAATTTTTTAGATTAACATTTAAAATATTCCTCTAAAGAAAGTGAAATCTAACCTACTTAAATCACGGCCGGTTTTCAGTTAGATTAAAAAAACCAAAAAACCAAAAACCTCACGGAAATTATCCAATCACACATGGTAGAAAAAAGTAACACATCCCATGTGCTAACAAAAGAGAATCTGAACATCATTGGCCTACAGAGGTGGACATTTACTCCTACCCAACCAATCAAAATCAACAGAAAAAATAAAACCAATAACCGTTTCAATTAAATATCAACGATAATTGAACATGGATGCCACTAAATGCAACCTAAAACAGTTGACATTGCAAACTTTCACTCATTTCAAATTCCCAACATTTTCATTATTTATACTCCCTTCTCACACATGCTTTCTCACAACAACAACAAACATCCTCAAAATGACTCTTAGGTGTTTCGCTTTCTCTCTCTTAATTTTCCTAATCACATTCACTTTCCATGCGGCGACTGGAAGTTATATTCCAAACAAAAAACATTCGAGTTACCGCAGCTTCCGGAACCAATTTCTGATTCCTCAGAACATTGCTCGGGCCTCGGTGGGGTTACATCCCTTAATATGGGACGAAAAGCTAACCGATTACGCGCAATGGTACGCGAACAAGCGGCGTAACGACTGCGCGTTGGAGCATTCTAACGGGCCCTACGGCGAGAACATTTTCTGGGGGAGTGGTGTTGGATGGAACCCAGCACAAGCAGTGAGTGCTTGGGTTGATGAGAAACAGTATTACAACTATTGGCATAACTCCTGTGTTGATGGAGAAATGTGTGGACATTACACACAGGTTGTTTGGGGTGATACAAAGAGAGTTGGATGTGCTAGTGTTGTTTGTTCGGAAGGGAAAGGTACTTTTATGACATGTAACTATGATCCTCCTGGGAATTACTATGGAGAGAAACCTTATTGAAAGGAAATGATTGTTGGAGAAAGAATTGAGACAGACACAGCTCAATAATGTTGCTGTCATCATTTAGGTTTAGAGGCTTATCTTCTTTGTCTGTTGCTCTGTTTGACATGTGGTGTTATTGATTGTAAATTGTCTCTTTTGTTGAATTGTTTAACTCTTCTGTATTTCTGTTTTTATTGCTGGCTTAATGGAGTATACATAATTATTAATGTACTTGAATTTGTCAGATTTTTTCAGTTTGACCATTTTTTTTCTTTCTAATTTGGTAGGAGAGAGTAAAAATAGTAATAAAGTAGGTTAAATGAATCTTTTAATGGAAAGAAATGAATAACCTAAATAGTAATAAAATTGTTCTACTTGTTTGGGTACATATTTGAATATCTATAGAAAAGATTTCGGTATTGGTTAGAGATAAAGTCTTGAAAGAATATATATATAAAGTAGTTAGATCGAGTTTTAATATGGTATCAAAATTATCGATTAGGCTTTAAGATGTCCGCCGTTTAAATTCATGGAGACTTTTGACTTCTTAGTGAAGGTGAGAAAAATACACAAGAGTGGGGTGAGGTGAATTATGTATGTTAATTCTTTTTAACTTTTGAATATCAACTTCAGAATCTGAACAAGTTCAGAGTCTGATCAGAAATGTTAGTCGCAAAATAAATAGCAATCAAAAGCAAGAAGTAAAGAAATACACAGAGTTATACATGTTTCTCTCATAAACTGAGAGTAGTCAAGTCCCCTTGTTCAACACAAGATTTTCACTATAATCAAATTGATTACATTTTGCTCAAGCAAACTAGCAAGAGACTTTAACTGTTCAATCATACTAAAAAGAGACTTCCGCTCAAGCAACCTAGTAAGAGACTTTCACTACTTAAGCAAACCAACAAGAGACTTCCATTCCTCAACTAAACTAGCAAGAGACTTCCTCTACTTTAAACAAATAGTTCAGTAGAAAAGATAACAACTATAATTGATGTTCAATCAGAGGTATAAAAGCAATACAACAACCACAAAGATTCTTAACACTTAAAATTTTTAAGATATACAAAGATAAAAAATCTTAAGAACTTATGCAATAAACAATTATAAAACTTTCGCTCAAAGTTATGATCATTGTTGTTATATTGCATTGTTGTAAGTTGTAACATTATTTCAAATCTTCAAATCCCTTTTATAGAGGCAGATTTTTTAGAAGCATTTCAAGAGAGACGTTGGAGGATAAATCCATTTAATATCATTGTCCATTGAGTAATAACATTGTCCATGGCGTGTTTCTAATACTAGGTATCTACCAAAAGGTTGAGTAATATCATTGTCTAAACTTGATTTCTAAGTGTTCCAACATGATAAACTTGATACAAAATCGTTGGTTACCATACAATCTTGCTTTGAAGAACTTGATTGATTGCAAATATCACTTAATTAGATCATTACACAAAAGATTGGAAGCTTGATCCCTTGGATTAAAGCTCAAACAACTTGCATTTTCCATTTATGGCATAAAGTGGTGACTTCCATTTTGATAAAGCCTTACTTTATACAAAAGTTAGTCTTGAGCCTCTCCCCTTTCTCCTTTCTGCACTCAACCTACTCTAACACATTAGAAGCAACCCCTCAATCACCCTACAACTTGTACTTTTCCTTGAACCCATGGAATTACATGAAACCATATCATCCAATATCAACTATACCAAAACTTCATGAACCTTAGATTCTGATCAGATCTCAAATCCTCCACTTTTCCTATAAATAGAGGACACCTCTGAGCTGCAAAAAATAAAGAGAGAACAATCATACTCCAACGCACAAGAACCACTCTCTTCAACAGAATTTGCAAAAACACTTCAATTTTGCAAAACCTCTGGCCAACCTCATTTACTTCGTGATACTCACAAACAAACACCACAAACCATATCTCAACACTCCATAGAATTGGTTCCAACCATCAAACAGGTTCTGGAACACCTCAAATCTCACCCACAATTTTCAACCTTCATTTTGCAAGAAGGTACGAGTTTGATTCTTGAAGTCATTTCCAAGCAACTGTGTCATCTGAATACACTCTCCAAGGACCAACAAGGCTAAAGAGACACTTTTTTTCTTTCTGTACAAGCATTTGAAGAAGCCTTGGACTGTCTCCAAGAGGTAAGCTTCTCACTCTTTGAACTTCTTATTTCATGCACCATCAGTGATTCATTTGTGAAGAAAAAATATAGATAATACCATGTGATATCTGTTTGAATCAAGTGTTTGCGTTGTATGAGTTGAATATGTGATGATTTGACATGTCGAACCTTTATGATATTGCATTGTTGTTGATTGGTTAGTGGTTTGCTCAACTGTTTTTATGATGAGTTGATGATATATTTAAAATCCTTGTGAAAAATGCTCCAAATTTGGTTTTTATAAATTTAACCTTAATTTTTGCGTTGTATGGTTTTTATGATTTATGCGTGTTGTGGTTTTTATGATTTATGCGTGTGGATCTTGATTTTTGAACCTTGTCATGATAAGTAATGTTTTGACTTATATATGATTCACTTGTACTTGTCATCTATGATTTTTGGTCTTGCAAGAACCTTATTTCATAGCCATCTAGATGTTGTAACATCTATGTTTACCATTGGTTGTAACCATTTGGCTTAATTCTGAAGTTCTATGGATGAATACTTGGTTGTAACCTTGTTATTTGTTTTGCTTGATACTGTCACATGCTTGCTTTACTTTCTTGGTTATTACCATGATTTTATGTCTTCATCGTGTTTGAATGAATATATATGCTTAAGCTTTGTTGAAGTTCCCCCAAGTGATGTAGCTTGTTAACTCTTATCCTCCAAAAGAGTTTTATGCGTTCCTAAGTCCAAAGGAAAGTCTCTCTATTGACTCAATGTCATAGATAAATCATTTATTCCCTTCTCCCTTTGACCTTGTTAGTTCATTAGGATTTCCAATTTAGCCTTAGTTAGAACCCACTACCTTTTGACTTTGTCAAGTCAATAACTTTAACACACCTTATTAGGAATCCTACAACTTAGAACTTAGGACTAGAGTTTGTTAACTCTATGTGTGTATCATTGTTATGGGTACTCACCTTTCCCCTTTGACTTTTGTTAAAGTCAATCCCTAGTTAGGACTTCCAACTTAGACTTAGAGAGTTTGTTAACTCTATATAAGTATCATTGTTATGGATGCTTATTCCCCTTGAAACTTTGACCATAGTCAAAAGTTCTTTCACCCTACTTAGGAGAACTACGGTTGCTATGATTCCATCCTAGTTAGGATACATAGGTACGAGATGCGACGTCTTGGCGAGCATACTTAGTGTATATACCCCTAGGTCTTTACCTTAACATATTACCATTAGCAGAAAAACATTAACAAAAACACAAATACCAAATAAGAGGCTCCTGTAAAATACTACAGATGCTTAAGGTGCTAATATCTTTCCTTAGTATAACCAACCCCCGATCTCTTAACTTCATTGTTATGTAGCGCACTTAAGGTTTTCTTCGATCTTTACCATTTCCTTTGGATAAATCAAAGCTTGGTGGTGAATATTTAAAGATTTGTAGTTCAAGTTAATCAATAACTTGATATCTGATTCTCATCGCAACAGACAACAAGAAATAATTGAAGTAAATCTTATGAAACAAGGCATAAAATGCATAGAAAATATATTTTGTTTACATTTCTTTAAATTAAACATATAACAACTTAGTATATAATAAGCAGTGGACTTAAAGCTCATCTTAGACTACTTTGTTTTAATGTGTCAGTGTGGTTATAATTAATTGAAGAGTTTGCATTAAAATTTCAAAAAGAAAATAGAAATAATATATACTACATATTATCAATCATAGTTGTAGGTCAATAATATCTCCATGCACATTCAACAAATCCCTCAGAATGTTGGCTTACATTGACAATGGCAAACCAGATGCAGTTAGATTTGCATCAACCTTTATTCGATCGGCACTAGATGCAACAACCACTTTAAGCTCTTTTCTTTTACACTGTCAAATTCCAGCACACCTTATATTAGTCGCTCCATGAATCAACAAGTTAATCAAATTGCAATAAATCTTACATTCTTGAGAAATTTGTTCAAGAGCAACTGGAAATCCTATTTTAGAATCCGGTTTTGCATACTGAAATAAACGAAAACACGTTAGGGCAACAAGTGAACTGTATACCTCAAAAAGCTAAACTAAAGAAGCAACCATCCTAGGAAAAACTTCTGCAACATTGAAGGTAAGACTCCCCCAGTGGAAAGGGTAAGGAAGATTCACTCTATATAAATGGATCAGGACTATATTATGCAAGGAAATTAACTTCCAAATTTTCTGCATGATTAATATAGAATATATATAGTAAAGATAAAGGGAAATTAATATTGTTAAACTTACAGTTATGGACAAAATGCCAGTGATAAGCCCTGTTTTCATACCTAGATCAAGGTGGCTTCCATGAAATTTCAACATATTACATGAAGGACTTGTATTATCATTACCAAACCCTCAATGCAAGAGTGTTATATCACTTTCTAATTCACATTCTTTAGTTTATCTGATATTGTTTAAAGAGATTTCACTGCACAAATACACTAGTTACACCACTATTAAGAAAAAAGTACCACAACAGCATATCAAACTAAGAAAATCATCATTCAGAATAAAGATTCACAAGTTGGTCACATAAAGTTCAATGAAGACTAAATTTATCAATCAGAATAACTAGTTACTAATAACATTCAGAATATCCACAACAATAGCATATCAAACTAAGACAGCCAAGAAATTATGTTCTATGAACAGTGGCTATCACATTCCCTTACAAGGTGACAACAATAGAAATATATTCAAAAAGTTTTCAAATAATATACTACCTACCTATTAGCAGTAGGACATAAGGGAGTTTCGTTTTTATTGATCTTCCAAACGCGAATGGAAACATGAGGCAAGCAGAAGCATCTAGCCAACATACCAATCTCTTGAGGGCTCAAAAAGCTGCACATAACACAAAGATACTTTATCACAACCATCACACGATCACATTGAAGCATTCATCAAACTAAATTTAGTTGCAGCCCATTTACCAAACTACTGGTGCTGCACAAAATCTCAAAATTCAAGGGACAAAATATAAATATATAATCTTCCATTCAGTAGTTATATATATATATATATATATATATATATATATATATATATATATATATATATATATATATATATATATATATATATATATATATATATATATATATATATATATATATATATATATATATATATATATATATATATATATATATATATATATATATATATATATATATATATATATATATATATATATATATATATATATATATATATATATATATATATATATATATATATATATATATATATATATATATATATATATATATATATATCACATATGATTCCAAAAAATCAAAAAACATAGTTAACCTAAAAAATTGGACAACACAAACATTAGTGTGAGACATTGGATCGAACTCTGTTCGCAAGTAATGCGTGTTGTAGTCGAAGTTTGTTCTAACATGCATTAGTCAATATTGCTAGGGTTGTTAGCATGTTGAATTGGGTCTTGCTTGTAATCCCAATTGTTTAAGTTAGTTTGTACCCTAAGTTGGCTTGTAATGAATAATTGTTAAAAAGTCCATTAGGTTAGTGTGTTATTTTTCTTATAAATAAGATGTTAGTTTCTCAATCTTGGCATAAGGAAAAATAGGAAGATAAAATCCTAATTTCAAGGGAGAGAGGTTATTTTGTTATTCTTTTATACTTGTAATCTTGTTCTAAGAGAAAGGAAAGAATAACAGTTTAATAACCAATCCTTGTTGTTCTTTGTTGTTTTACCTTGTCTTCTTTATTAACCTTAACCCTTGTGAGTTTCTTGATTATTAAGAAATTGTTTATACTTTGTTTAAAGGCACCCGATTCACAACAAATTGGTGCGGTGAGCATGGAAAAGATGCCTACAACAAAGTATGAGATTGAAAAGTTCACCGGAGTGAACGACTTCGGTCTGTGGCGCTTGAAGATGAAAGTCCTATTGGTTCAGCAGAGTTGTTTGGAAGCGTTGAAGGGTGAGGCAGCCATGGACGCTGCGTTAACGGCAAAAGAAAAGACGGGCATGATCGAGAAAGCCCACAACGCAATATTGTTGAGCCTTGGTGATAAGGTTCTTCGACAGGTATCAAAGGAGACTACAACATCGGGATTATGGGTGAAACTTGAAAGTTTGTACATGACCAAATCTCTAGTGAATCGACTCTACCTGAAGTAAGCTTTATATTCATTCAAGATGAGTGAAGATAAAGTGTTAGCTGAGCAGTTGGATATGTTCAACAAGCTGATTCTTGATCTTGAAAATATTGATGTGAATATCGATGATGAAGATCAAGCACTGTTGTTGTTGTGTGCTTTGCCCAGAACACATGCTCACTTCAAAGAAACTCTCTTGTATGGAAGGTAGTCTCTGACCTTTGAAGAAGTTCAATTAGCCTTGTATTCTAAGGACTTGAACGAACGAAAGGAGCATAAACCTTCGACGGTGGGCGAAGGTTTGGCCGTTAAGGGAAAATTCTTGCGAAAGGATGGTATGTTCGACAAGAAGAAAGGTAAAAGTCAACAGAAGTCTTATAGTTGCGAAACATCTAGTATTCGATGTTATCACTGTAAGAAGGAGGGTCACATAAGAAAGGTGTGCCCTAAACGCCTGAAAGATCATGGAGGTAATGGCAATGCAACCATTGCTCAAGATGACTTCGACTCATCTAATGTTCTTGTGGTTCCAAGTGGCGACTCGAGGAAAGAGTGGATTATGGATTCAAGTTGCACTTGGCACATGACTCTAAACAGAGATTTGTTCGAGGAGCTATGTGATCAAGATGGTGGATCTGTGCTGCTGAGAAACAACAAATCTTGCAAAATTGCATGTACTGGATCTGTGAGATTCAAGCTCCATGATTAATCAATAAGGTTATTGACTAAAGTCAGGTACGTACCTGACTTGAAGAGAAATTTGATTTCTCTTGGTGAATTCGACAGAAAAGGATACATTTTTCAAGGAGAGAAAAGTATCCTAAGAGTCATGAAGGAGTCGAAGGAAGTCTTGAGAGGCATGAAGAAACAAGGCTTGTATACCCTTGAGGCTGAGGTTGTAAGTGGTTCGACAAATGTTGCATCCACGAAATCTATGTCGAAGACAGAATTATGGCACATGAGATTCGGTCATGTCAGCAAAAGAGGCCTTGTCGAATTGGGGAAGCAGAACCTGCTAGGAGGTGACAAAGTCGAAAAGTTGGAATTTTATGAATCTTGTGTATTTGGTAAATCCTGTAGGGCGAAGTTTAACAAAGGCAAGCAAAGAACACATGGATCCCTGGATTACATTCATGTTGATCTTTGGGGGCCTGCCAGGAATCCCTCACACTCAGGTGCAAGGTATTTTCTATCCATCGTTGATGACTATTCCAGAAAGCTATGGGTATTCATTCAAAAGACGAAGGATGAAACTTTTGAGAATTTCAAAAGTTGGAAGATTCTGGTCGAAACTCAAACTGGCAGAAAGGTTAAGAGGTTGAGAATCGACAATGGCCTTGAATTCTGCAACGAAGCGTTCAACAGTTACTGTGTTAAGTCTGGGATTGTAAGGCATAAGACTATAGCAGGTACTCCTCAACAAAATGGCTTAGCTGATAAATTCAATCGAACAATCCTTGAAAGGGTTAGATGCATGTTGGTTAGTGTTGGATTGAAGAAGGTGTTTTGGGCGGAAGCTGTTTCGACAGCAGCTTACCTGATAAATAGATGTCCCTCGACTACCTTGGGAATGAAGACACCTGAAGAAGTTTGGTCGGAACATCCACCTAGTCTCGACAAACTGAGAGTATTTGGCTGTGTGGCCTATGCTTATATTAGGCAAGACAAGGTCGAACCTAGAGCTCTGAAATGCATGTTCATGGGATACCCTGAAGGAGTCAAAACTTATAGGTTATGGTGCCTAGAGCCAGGTCACAGGAGGTGTATCACCAGTCAAGATGTAGTTTTCAATGAAGCAGAGATGGCTTTCAAGAAAAATGATGATGCTGACGAAGAGCTGGAACAGGGAGAGATTCCTGTTGAGGTGGAGCATGTTGATGCTGAATTGCTTACCCTAGATGAAGTCGAAGAAGACGCAGAAGATGTTGTCGAAGATGAGGAGACTGATAATGACTACTTGCTAGCAAGAGACAGGTCAAGGAGAGTCATCAAGCCACCTAAGAGACTTGGGTATGCAGATATTATAGCTTACGCCTTAATCTCTGCTAGTGAGGTTCTAGATGAAGAACCTAGAGACTATAAGGAAGTTATGAGGAGTCGAAAGAAGACTGAATGGCTGAAGGCCATGGATGATGAGATGAAATCTCTTCATGATAACAACACCTGGGAACTGATCAAGAAACCTGCTGGAGCCAGGTTAGTCAGCTGTAAATGGATTTTCAATGTTAAGGAAGGAATCGAAGGAGTGACGTCGAAGAGATACAAGGCAAGATTGGTTGCTAGGGGGTTCACTCAAAAAGAAGGTATCGACTTCAATGATGTGTTCTTTCCTGTTGTAAAGCACAGATCCATTCGAATGTTGCTTGCCATGGTGGCCCAGTTCGACCTTGAACTGGAACAGATGGATGTGAAGACTGCGTTCCTGTATTGTGATCTAGATGAAACAATCCTGATGAGGCAACCTGAAGGGTATGTCGAAAGGGGGAAGAAAGATTATATGTGCAAACTGAATAGATCTTTATATAGACTGAAACAATCTCCTCGACAGTGGAATAGGAGATTCGACAAGTTCATGACACACATAAGTTTCATCAGAAGCCAGTTCGACCACTGTGTTTACTTCAGATTTCGATCGGGTAATTCATTTGCTATTTTGTTGCTCTATGTGGATGATATTATAATAGCAATCAACAATGTCGAAGAGGTAATGAGGGTGAAGGTTGAACTCAATAAAGAGTTCGACATGAAGGATCTGGGAGCTGCGTCTAGGATTCTTGGGATTGACATCCGGAGAGATAGAAAGCAGTCGAAATTATGCTTATCTCAAGAGGCATACCTACAGAAGGTTCTCGAAAAGTTTGGTATGTCGAATTCAAAGCCTGTTGTGACTCCGACAAACCCTCAATTCAAGCTGAGTATAGATCAGTGTCCCAGCACTGATGTTGAAAGAACTTATATGAATAGCATTCCATATGCTAACATAGTAGGTTCTTTGATGTATGTTATGGTCTGTACTAGACCCGACATAACATATGCAGTAAGTCTTGTAAGCAGGTACATGGTGAATCCTGGAAAGGCTCACTGGAAAGCATTAAAGTGGATTTTAAGGTACATAAATGGGTCTCTGAATAGAGTCCTAATTTATGGTGGAGCCTTAGGTGAAGATAGTAAAGCAGCAATCGAAGGATATGTCGACTCTGATTATGCAGGTTGTATGGATCCCAGAAAATTTATCTCTGGATATGTGTTCACTATGTTTGGGACAGCAATCAGTTGGAAAGCAACACTTCAGAAGGTCGTTGCCTTATCAACCACTGAAGTGGAGTATATTGCCCTAACTGAAGCTGTGAAGGAAGCATTGTGGCTTAAAGGTTTTGCAAAGGAGCTAAAACTTCAAGGTCGAGTTATCACTGTTAAATGTGATAGTCAAAGTGCAATACACCTGTCGAAGAATTCAGCCTATCATGAGCGAACCAATCACATTGATGTGAGGCTGCATTTCATCAGAGGGGTAATCAAGCATGGAGAAGTCCAAGTGTTGAAGGTTTCGACAGATCATAATGTTGCTGATATGATCACCAAGACGTCGCCCAGTTGCAAGTTTTTCCACTGTATCCAGTTAATAAAGCTGCATGAAGAAAGCTAGTTTCTTGATGTTATAGAGTTAGATCCAAGGTGGAGATTTGTGAGACGTTGGATCAAACTCTGTTCGCAAGTAATGCATGTTGTAGTCGAAGTTTGTTCTAACATGCATTAGTCAATATTGCTAGGGTTGTTAGCATGTTGAATTGGGCCTTGCTTGTAAGCCCAATTGTTTAAGTTAGCTTGTACCCTAAGTTGGCTTGTAATGGGTAATTGTTAAAAAGCCCATTAGGTTAGTGTGCTATTTTTCTTATAAATAGGATGCTAGTTTCTCAATCTTGGCATAAGGAAAAATAGGAAGATAAAATCCTAATTTCAAGGGAGAGAGGTTATTTTGTTATTCTTGTATACTTGTAATCTTGTTTTAAGAGAAAGGAAAGAATAGTAGTTTAATAACCAATCCTTGTTGTTCCTTGTTATTTTACCTTGTCTTCTTTATTAACCTTAACCCTTGTGAGTTTCTTGATTATTAAGAAACTGTTTATACTTTGTTTAAAGGCATCCGATTCACAACAAATAGTTATAAAAAATTAATAAAGTAAATAATGATATGCGTACATCCATTTCAAGCACAACGAGAAGTTTGTGGCTGAGACTATGATGATGAGACACCCAATCCTCCCCTTGTTGTTGAATACATTTGTTGAAACTCTAAAATAATGAAATAAACACTTTTTATAAAGACATAATTATATAACAATATAACATCTTATTTATTCAAAATAAACTAATAAATTTACCTGTTAAAATATCTTCTGAAAGCTAAAAATCTTCCATGAGACTCATATCTTTGAAATAGGTAAAAGAAGGCTTTAACCAATTCTGGGTGCAAATTAAAGTTTCTTCCATTTCAGCAGTTAGAGAGCTCCTATAGGTTTCTATGACCCTTCCTCCTGTGCTAAAAGCACTTTCGAAAGCAACAGTATAAACTGGTGTGGCTAAAATATCTTTAGCCATGGTAGATAAAATAGGATATTCTGCCGAATTGCGTTTCCACCACACAAAAATGTCAAAGTTAGTATCCCTTTTAACACACTTAAATAAAATTATACCCTTCAAGATCATTTTGTTGATCAATCGAGTCTTGTTACTTTAAATGTTGCTCAAAAGCATCGACTCTAGCCATAATGGATGAACTGGAAGCAACTACAGTTATTTCATCATTGGAGATATTATTTCCACCACTACCAATAGGATGTATGGAATTATGTTTTGGTCATAAGCTTTCATATACCAATCATACAAATTTTGTAAATCCACTTTTATAGATTTTACCAAGTTACTACCAAACTTCGATCCAACTTCATACATGTCCTTAAACGTCCACTCAATGTAACTCAACTTGTATCTTGAATCAAGAATAATACTAAAATATATCATATTGTTCATCTTATCAGCATTCCCCTAATAACTATTATACTTTTCCATCATATCCCCACCCACACTTGCAAAAAAATCATTTAAGTTCATTGTAGATTGTTTCAACTCACAATAAATAGCAGACATTTGGTGAAAACAAGTATGCAGACTCACATTTTAAGAGGTGGAAAAAATCTTAGTTGCTTCATAGAATAACTTTAGAAAAGCACCAAAAGCCCTAGCAATGTCCCAATCATCACTACTAGGGGAATTACCTTTTCCAAAGAACTCCCTATAACTCGACTCTTCATCCTCAAGCTTTTCAAAAGCGAGTTGAAACTTCTCTGTAGCCTCTAGCATTAAATATGTCGTGTTTCAACGAGTTAAAACATCAAGACATACTAGTTTTTTTGCAAGTTATCCCAGCAAATTCAATGCATTCTTTAAACTTGGTTGCACTGTGAGGTGAAGACTTAACAAATTTAACAACATCCCCAACACTAGTTACAAATAAATGTTTATCTTTCAAATAGACCTTCAGTCACGACTGCGCACCTCATCAAATAGGCCCTGAGATTTTGGGTCACCTGTTGAGCTCCTATTGACTTCACTTTCTTAACATCCTCATTTGCATTCTGATGATCATAAAGGTATCTCAAACCTTTAAAGCTGTTGGACCAAAACTTAAATTCAGAAGATGGGTTAGTTTGGTGACTACTACCTAAATCATGCATCAAGGTAGTAATTGTCAAATTGGCCTGATTAACATCATCACTCACCAGGGTCTTTATTTTCTTTGGAGAACCTAGATTAGAATTCTCAGGATAAAGGAACAGATGTAGGCTGAGGAACAGAATAAAGGAACCCATCAGATCACTTTTAAAAGCAGACTAATCCCCACGCCTCACTCTGGCTTCAGCCATCAGCTTCTTTTGTTCGAAAAGCTTGAGGTTTGTCATGTTAGCTTTAACAAAATACCAAAGCAAGAATCAAGAAATATGAAGATTAATAAGGTTATTAAAAAGAAAAAAAATAAGCACATATAAGCATTACTCAAGAAATTATAAATTTTTCTGGGTCTTCAGCCATCTGTAGTAAATTCTTAACTTTCACTACCTAGAAGGTATCCAAAACGGCCAAAGCCCGGAATACCGAAGCGTTTAACTTGTCATAGTCGAAACCGAAGACCGATAATGGACTATCTGTAACAGCCCAAATTTCATTAAATAATTAATTGTAGTAATTAATTGATTTAGTGGGATTTTATGTTAATATTGGAATTAATTTTTATTAATTGGAATTAATAGAGAATTGAAAGGAAATTGGAAGGAAAGAAAATAAAAGGAATATATAAGAGAGAAAGAAAAGAAAAGAAAGATAGAAAACATTTGGAAAGAAAGAGGAAAGAAGAAGAAAGGAGAGAAAGAGAAGAGAAGAAGAGGAGAAGTGGAATTCATCAAGAACCAACATCAAAGCTCCGATTAATCGAGGTAAGGGTGAGAAATGTTTCTATTTGATCATTGTATGATGTTATGTATGTTGGGTTGGGGTTTTGGTAGAGTTCTCATCACTTTCCATTTAAGGAAAAATGTTGGATAATCGGTAGAACTGTGATTTAATCGGTTGAAACCGAGCAATAATGTCGTAGAATAGTCGGGTAACATGTATTGATGCTGTTTGTACTGATTTTGTTGTATGAGAAGTTGGTTGATGGTGGATTGTGGAGGAGGAACATAATAGGGTTCTGTTCTGCGCAGGTTCGCTGGCTCTCGCCAGGCGAGCAAAGGCGAAGCTTCGCCAGGCGAAGCATAGCGAATGCTGGCGAGTAATTATAAGTTAAATCCCAGTGGACTTCGCTGGCGAGTTCGCCAGGCGAAGTTGGGTAGCGAAGGTTCGCCCAGCGAAGATGCTGGCGAATGGTGGCGAATGAAGTCAGTAGCTACTGACTTGGGCTCGCTGGGAAGTCTCGCCAGGCGAAGCCTAGCGAGTGTTCGCTGAGAAGGTTCGCCAGGAGAAGGTCAGGCGAAGGTTCGCTGCGGGGTCTCGCCAGGCGAATGTGGGCGAGTTTGACAGCATTTTTCTTTTGCTGTGTTGATAATGTGGAGATGGTTTGGTTGTTTCACATAGGCGGATACCTTATGATAAGGATATAGATATGATCTATTATGGTAACATGTGTTGTGGGTAGCCTTCGGGCGTGAATCCTAGAGTTGTGATATGAATGATTAATTGTAATCGGTTAAAATACATGTGAACATAATAAGTGATTATGTGTGTATTAATTGATGAGTTGTGAATGTTTGATTGTTGTGTACAATTATGTAATGAGTATGCATGAGAACATTTTGAATATGTGTGCATAACTTATAATTGTATGATTGGTATTGCGATGTGAATACCTTGATTGTTGTGATAATTAGAGATACATGGGAATACAATGAGGAATGTATGTGTATCGTCTAATGAATTGTGAGTGCATATTTATATGCGATTGATTGTGTGAATGCATGGGAACATATGTGATATGTGTGCATTGTTGTTGAATATGATGATGATGTGTGAAATGAATACATTGATAAATGTTTGATATATGTTGTATGTGCAATCATGATGATATTCTCGAAGGGGTGAATTATTCGAATGCATGAGATTAAGATGTCGGTCTTAAGTGCATTTGTTATGGTTGATTGTACATGCATCATTTAGTCAAGAGGCAATGTCTGTTAGTTTCGTGGAAACTAGTGGCTTGTCCCAAACCTAGAAGTGTGGGTTTGAAGGCTTAGAGGACGGGCCTTTGTGGTTATCGGTCTAGAAGTGTGGACCCGGTTTAATGTAAAAACCGAAAAAAGATAACGGGTTATCGGTCTAGAAGTGTGGACCCGGTTTAATGTAAAAACCGAAAAAAAGATAACGAGAGTCGGTACCGCATTGCATGAGTTGCATTGAGTTGTTGAGTCACATTGATATATGACATATGCATGAAGTGATGCTTATGCGTGAATGATGAGATTGTGGAAATTGTAAGTGTACACATAATGTGGGAATGCTTTATGAATATCCATGTTTGTATATATATATATATATATATGTGTGGTAAATATATATATGACTAAGGGAATGAAGTGTGGTGAGAAATGTGAATATGTGTTACATGACTACCTATATATATATAATCTTATGCTTTGATTATTATGGTTATATTTCTCACCCTTCTGCTGTTTTATAATGCTCTATGAGGCATTGCAGATTAGGATGATGGAGTCCTTTGTGAAGTTAGTCTTCATTCTTTTGAGTCGGCTGCTCTGATATGTAACACCGGGTAGTTAGACTAGTATAGTCATTCTTTTGTGATACATTGCGATGTATCAGCCGATGTGGTTTTGTAATCTAACTGATATGATGTATTAATCTGGATGACCTATGTGCATTTGAATTAATATTTTGGAACTGATTAAATGATGTTATCTTCCGCTTAAATTGAAAATGTTACATATTTTATGGAGCAAAAATGTTAAAGAGTTTGTTGGTGAAATTGTGGCATTCTTCTTTTATACCTTATTATAAAACCTTTTTACTCTGATGAATTTGTATATGCTTAATTGTTTTATATGCATTTATTTGGGGTATAGAAGGGGGTGTTACAATTAGTGGTATCAGAGCAGGTCGGTCCGTCCGGCCAAGTTGTCTAATGTTATTTGTTCCCTTGTATGCGACATGTGTGTGAAAACACTGTCGATACATGTCGTTGCTTAACCTTGTCTGGAGAAGTGGGAATGATCTAAGTGGGGGAGAAGTTGTGTTTCTCCAAGATGCTGCAGGTGTAGAAGTTGTAGCTCAGTGGGTGGTTAACACTCTTGTGGTTTGATAAAGATAGTCTATACTCCATCAGGATTTTCAGCTGCCTATTGACAAATTGAGGAACTGATCACCCTTAATCTCTTGTTGATAGTAGTTGGAGTTCTGTTGGATGGGATGGACGTGTCTTGCAAGCTTAGGTGGCGTGAGCAGAGAATTGTTTGGAGCTAAGCCAGGTGCTTAAGAAGTGTGTTGATGAGTCAGCACGAGACAGTGAGGAGATGGTTAATTTTGATGGGAATTCGGGGTGCTAATGAAAGTGGGAATATGGCGGTTTTGCCGACTAATTATATATGTTTGGACAGTCGAAGAATTAAATTGATTGAGTAGTGTTGAGAATTATGTCTGGTGTGTGTGCTACGGCAACAGATTGTGGAGTTGAGTATAAGGGTGGATAATGACTTCTAGTGATTACTAAAGGAAATGAGATGTGGAATACATGGTTGGTATAATTGGACCCTTAAGAATTTCAAGAGTTGGAGAGGTATTGGATGACCTTTAAGTGTGGAAGGGTTGTTTCCGTGATTTTGTCGTAACGGAAAACCGTAATTCGGAATGACGCAAGATTAGAAGCGTTGGAAGATATTGCAGTGCTCTATGTGATGGGAAAGTAGTGACATGGAATTAAGTATTTATTGGCGAAAAATGTTTGGATGTTATGGTAAGCGCGGAGAGTGCGGTTTGTGTTATCACCATAAGTTCACAGCTGAGTGTCCGTTTGATATAATGATTTTCCACACTTGATTGAGAGAGTCAATGGTTATGTAACCGATGGTGTTTGGATATGTTCGGAGAGTATAGGGGTTCATGTTGAGCGTCGGGAACTTGAGTTATTAGTATTGGGGAAGAGGCAATGATGTACTACTGTGAAGAAAGTTCAAAGAGTTTTGAGAAAGCTGTCAACAGTTCGTGTATTGGTTTTGCCAAGTCCGACAGGATTGTCGTTGTGTTTTGAGATACTTTGTTGATATGATTAAGAGATGTGTTAAGTACAACATTAATGAGTTTTGGTTATGCTTGAAGGCAATATAAAGTACAGAGAGGGATTATCTGACAAGTAATTTGGAGTGGGTTGCTGTTGTGTGTTTGTACCGGAGTTTGGAAGCCTCAATTGTTTAGTTGAGATTTGAGATGGTTACTGACCTTAAGGTATTTGTTTTATTTGAGAGAGAGTCAAATATGAGACAGAGAAGTAATTGGAACTCCTGAAGGAGTATGGTTTTGGTTAAATTACCATTCGGATGAGACCAAGTGGTAGCTAAGATATCGAATCGGGAATTTTGGTATACACTAATGAAGATGGTAAGGAAGTTAGAACTGATTAAGCAAATTCAGATATGAGTTCGACCTGTGAAGATACTTCTTATGGAGTTGAGCCTTGGATGTTGAGATTGACTTTTGGTATTCTGATGAGGTTCGAGGAAATCAGAATTCTGAGTTGAGTTGATAGATTAATTGAATTTAATGGATAAAAGTCAGAGGGCTTATTTTCGGATTAAGGGAAATGGTATTGTGAGATGTCGTGATGAAGTGTGTATTCTGAATAGTGTGAGTTGGATAAGAGTACTCAGGGAGAAGTACATCGAGAAAGATGGAGTATCCGTGCAGGTACCAGGAAGATGCGACCGAATTTGAGAAATAGTTTTGGATAGCCATAAATGGAGAAGGAATTGAATGCGAGACAAAGAAGATGGCTTGAACTTTTGAAGGATTATGATTTTGTCTTGAACTACCATCCGGGTAAAGCGAATGTAGTAGCGGATGCATTGAGTCGGAAATCATTGCATATGTCGGCGTTGATGGTGAAAGAGTTAGAATTGGTTGAGCAATTTCGGGATTTGAGTTTGATATGTGAGAGAACTTCTTTTGGATTTAAGTTGGGTATGTTAAAGCTTACAAGTGGTATTTTGGATGAAATTCGAGAAGGACAGAAATCGGATTTGAGTTTAGTTGATCGGTTGACTTTAATCAACCAAGGCCAAGGTGGTGATTTTCGGATTGATGAGAATGGGATTATGAGATGTCGGGATCGAGTTTGTGTTCCAAATGTTGTTGAGCTGAAAAAGAGTATCCTTGAGGAAGGACATCGTAGCGGATTGAGTATTCATCCGGGTGCTACTAAGATGTATCAGGATTTGAGGAAAGTATTTTGGTGGCCTAGTATGAAGAAGGATATTGCGGAATTTGTGTATTCTTGTTTGACTTGCCAGAAGTCGAAGATTGAGCATCAGAAGCCATCGGGTTTGATGAAGCCGTTGTTTATTCCTGAGTGGAAATGGGATAGTATCTCCATGGATTTTGTATCAGGTTTGCCGAGGACGCCGAGTAATTTTGAGGCTATTTGGGTTATCGTGGACAGGTTGACTAAATCTGCTCACTTTATTCCTATGCGTATGGATTACCCTTTGGAGAAGTTGGCTAAGTTGTATATTGAGAGGATTGTGTGTCTGCATGGTATTCCGTTAAGTATTGTTTCGGATAGAGATCCGCGGTTTACTTCGAGATTTTGGGAGAACTTGCAGAGCGCTTTGGGTACTAAGTTGCGTTTGAGTTCAGCGTATCATCCTCAGACTGATGGTCAGACGGAGAGGACGATTCAGTCGCTTGAAGATCTTTTGAGAGCTTGTGTATTGGAAAAAGGAGGAGCTTGGGATAACTACTTGCCTTTGATTGAGTTTACCTACAACAACAGTTTCCATTCAAGTATTGGTATGGCACCATTTGAGGCGTTGTATGGTAGGCGGTGTAGGACACCATTGTGTTGGTTCGAGTCCGGAGAGAGTTCTGTTGTTGGACCCGAGTTAGTTCAACAGACTACTGATAAGATCAAGATGATTCAAGAGAAGATGAGGATTACTCAGAGTCGTCAGAAGAGTTATTATGACAAGAGGAGGAAGGCACTCGAATTTCAAGAGGGAGATCATGTGTTTCTTCGAGTCACTCCGATGACAGGTGTTGGTAGGGCACTGAAGTCGCACAAGTTGTCGCCGCGTTTCATTGGTCCTTATCAGATTTTGCAAAGGATAGGAGAAGTGGCCTATCGTGTGGCTTTACCACCGTCGCTTGCTAATCTTCATGACGTATTCCATGTATCTCAGTTGAGGAAATACATTGCGGATCCGTCTCATGTAGTCCAAATAGATGATGTGCAGGTGAGAGATAACCTGACTGTTGAGACATCACCTATGAGGATTGAGGATCGGAAATTGAAACAGCTTTGAGGTAAAGAGATTGCTTTAGTGAAGGTTGCTTGGGGAGGACCGACTGGTGGAAATGTTACGTGGGAGCTTGAGAGCCAGATGAAGGAGTCTTATCCAGAACTGTTTGAATCAGGTAACATTTTCGAGGACGAAAATTCCTAAGTGGGGGAGGGTTGTAACAGCCCAAATTTCATTAAATAATTAATTGTAGTAATTAATTGATTTAGTGGGATTTTATGTTAATATTGGAATTAATTTTTATTAATTGGAATTAATAGAGAATTGAAAGGAAATTGGAAGGAAAGAAAATAAAAGGAATATATAAGAGAGAAAGAAAAGAAAAGAAAGATAGAAAACATTTGGAAAGAAAGAGGAAAGAAGAAGAAAGGAGAGAAAGAGAAGAGAAGAAGAGGAGAAGTGGAATTCATCAAGAACCAACATCAAAGCTCCGATTAATCGAGGTAAGGGTGAGAAATGTTTCTATTTGATCATTGTATGATGTTATGTATGTTGGGTTGGGGTTTTGGTAGAGTTCTCATCACTTTCCATTTAGGGAAAAATGTTGGATAATCGGTAGAACTGTGATTTAATCGGTTGAAACCGAGCAATAATGTCGTAGAATAGTCGGGTAACATGTATTGATGCTGTTTGTACTGATTTTGTTGTATGAGAAGTTGGTTGATGGTGGATTGTGGAGGAGGAACATAATAGGGTTCTGTTCTGCGCAGGTTCGCTGGCTCTCGCCAGGCGAGCAAAGGCGAAGCATAGCGAATGCTGGCGAGTAATTATAAGTTAAATCCTAGTGGACTTCGCTGGCGAGTTCGCCAGGCGAAGTTGGGTAGCGAAGGTTCTCCCAGCGAAGATGCTGGCGAATGAAGTCAGTAGCTACTGACTTGGGCTCGCTGGGAAGTCTCGCCAGGCGAAGCCTAGCGAGTGTTCGCTGAGAGGGTTCGCCAGGCGAAGGTTCGCTGCGGGGTCTCGCCAGGCGAATGTGGGCGAGTTTGACAGCATTTTTCTTTTGCTGTGTTGATCATGTGGAGATGGTTTGGTTGTTTCACATAGGTGGATACCTTATGATAAGGATATAGATATGATCTATTATGGTAACATGTGTTGTGGGTAGCCTTCGGGCGTGAATCCTAGAGTTGTGATATGAATGATTAATTGTAATCGGTTAAAATACATGTGAACATAATAAGTGATTATGTGTGTATTAATTGATGAGTTGTGAATGTTTGATTGTTGTGTACAATTATGTAATGAGTATGCATGAGAACATTTTGAATATGTGTGCATAACTTATAATTGTATGATTGGTATTGCGATGTGAATACCTTGATTATTGTGATAATTAGAGATACATGGGAATACAATGAGGAATGTATGTGTATCGTCTAATGAATTGTGAGTGCATATTTATATGCGATTGATTGTGTGAATGCATGGGAACATATGTGATATGTGTGCATTGTTGTTGAATATGATGATGATGTGTGAAATGAATACATTGATAAATGTTTGATATATGTTGTATGTGCAATCACGATGATATTCTCGAAGGGGTGAATTATTCGAATGCATGAGATTAAGATGTCGGTCTTAAGTGCATTTGTTATGGTTGATTGTACATGCATCATTTAGTCAAGAGGCAATGTCTGTTAGTTTCGTGGAAACTAGTGGCTTGTCCCAAACCTAGAAGTGTGGGTTTGAAGGCTTAGAGGACGGGCCTTTGTGGTTATCGGTCTAGAAATGTGGACCCGGTTTAATGTAAAAACCGAAAAAAGATAACGGGTTATCGGTCTAGAAGTGTGGACCCGGTTTAATGTAAAAACCGAAAAAAAGATAACGAGAGTCGGTACCGCATTGCATGAGTTGCATTGAGTTGTTGAGTCACATTGATATATGACATATGCATGAAGTGATGCTTATGCGTGAATGATGAGATTGTGGAAATTGTAAGTGTACACATAATGTGGGAATGCTTTATGAATATCCATGTTTGTATATATATATATGTGTGGTAAATATATATATGACTAAGGGAATGAAGTGTGGTGAGAAATGTGAATATGTGTTACATGACTACCTATATATATATATATATATAATCTTATGCTTTGATTATTATGGTTATATTTCTCACCCTTCTGCTGTTTTATAATGCTCTATGAGGCATTGCAGATTAGGATGCTGGAGTCCTTTGTGAAGTTAGTCTTCATTCTTTTGAGTCGGCTGCTCTGATATGTAACACCGGGTAGTTAGACTGGTATAGTCATTCTTTTGTGATACATTGCGATGTATCAGCCGATGTGGTTTTGTAATCTAACTGATATGATGTATTAATCTGGATGACCTATGTGCATTTGAATTAATATTTTGGAACTGATTAAATGATGTTATCTTCCGCTTAAATTGAAAATGTTACATATTTTATGGAGCAAAAATGTTAAAGAGTTTGTTGGTGAAATTGTGGCATTCTTCTTTTATACCTTATTATAAAACCTTTTTACTCTGATGAATTTGTATATGCTTAATTGTTTTATATGCATTTATTTGGGGTATAGAAGGGGGTGTTACACTATCCTACCAAAAAATCGTGAAAACGATAGTTGCCATCATGTGTATACATTACCTGGGGACATCGGTTCCCGCTATTTACTCAAAGGAATTTATCCTTAAAACCCTTACAATTTGTAGTATAAGCTTGAAAGAAGCTCTTTCCTGGAATCCCACTGAGAGAAACCCTACCTCATTTTTCCACTCCCTTTAACTCAAAAAATGAGGAAAACAATCCTAAGATAGGTGTTATATCCACTGTGCCACAAACGGTTTCAAAAGTCTTGATAAAACCCCAGCCATTTAGGCATAATTGAGAATAGGCTATATTTAGGGTTTTGAGGATATCATACTCAAAATCGGTAAACGAGATACAAATCTTAAAATCCTTAATTACTCCTAAATAGAAGTACTCATCAGACACTCCCTTGGGCCGAGTAATACAGACCCTCTCACCAGCCACGTAAGGTTATAGTATAATAGATTCCTCATTCCCGGTGGAGGAGACTGAGTTATTAGAATGAAGCTTTAAGATGTAGTTATCGCCAATGGCACTAAGGTCGTAGCTTAGAACCTCTTTGTATATCAAAGATCTCGTTGCCTCCATCAGAGTGTCCAAGAAACTTGAGGACGAAGACTTTGAGTCAGTGTTACTAGTAGGTGAAGGGATTTCACCATAAATTTCTCTAATAATCCGCTCAAAATCCATCAGACTCCAGTGACCCTCACAATCTCTCATGTAAGCATTCCAAATTCTACTTCTATCATGGGAAGTAAGGGAAATCGAGCATTCTCTCGAATGATTATAACCTCAAGTTAAAGACATAATAAAAAGAGCAAAAAGAGATCAAAAAGGGATAAGAAAACAATACTTATGGCTTGAGATTGCAGAAAAATTGAGCGATGATAGTAAAGTAGAAACTCGTTCGCGACACTTGGAAGAAAATCACTAGCTTTGGTAAAATAAGCAAAGTGAAAGAACAAAGTCTCTTTCTATTTAAAATAAATTCACAACAGTCAAGAATTTGTACGAAGAGGAGTAATAATGACAAGTGGGAGTTCCTAAAAAAACAATCATGACAAGGAGAGAGAAATATTTATCATCATTGAAATAATATGACATCATGATTTAGGGGCTTATGTACATCCTGTAATTCCCTGAGGCCGAGCTTTTGGAAAATCGAGTACGAAGGTACAAGTAGGCCAGGTAACCATAGCCTTACAAAAGTCGGAATCCAGTTATGAATCACTTAGATACGAAACAAGCACGTCGGAGCCAGTCTTGAGATGACATGGACAGAAGAACAAGTCGGACCCGACTTTCATGCTAAGAAACCTTATGAACTGTCACAATAAACGATTACGAAACATCTCCATGATTGCATGGGAGTTATAGAAATTGATGAAAAATATATTATCTGATAATTACAGAAGGCGGCGATGTTATTAAAGAAACATACTTTTAAAAATTATTAATGAGTCAAACAATATAAAAATAAAAACAAAAAGATTTCTCCAATAAAAAAATAAATTCTGATCACATTACCACGATGGCAAACAGTATCATAATATAGATACAGACCGAAATTGAGTAAACTTTTATGCGACTGCAACGTGACAATTACCCTTCATCAATTTAACATATATACTCATATTGCTAACACAATCATATTTATAACCAATATACATACTCATATATTAATCAAATTAATATGGTCTTTCTCCAACATAATTACCAACAGGATCATAGTTACAAGTCATGAACACATCACCATCATCACAGACAACTCTAGCACAACCAATCCTTTTAGTACTTTTCCACACAATCTGAGTATAATGTCCACACATTTGACCCGACACACATGAATTAGTAAGATATGTGTAATATTTCTCTTCATCAGCCCATGCTTTTACAGCATCAGACGGAGTCCAATCAGAGCCACTACCCCAATATATATTCTCTCCTAACTTGAAACCGTTTTCAGGAAATGAATGTTCCACTTTGCAGTCTGGTTTTCTTTGGTTAGCCCACCATCTCGCGTATTGTTCGAGCTGGAAATCCCATGTCAGTGGAAGCTCCCATTTGTATGCTCTTACTATGTTGTGTCTGAATAAGAACTCTACTGACTCCGCCATGCAGCCCCAGCAGAGTTGCTTTGAAACTTTGTATATGGTGTCGTTGTTTGGGTTTTTCTGTTGGGTTAAATATTGGTTGTATAATTGAGCAGCAGAAGAAGGTGATTGGGGACTGGTTAAGAAGATTGAGAGAGTTTTGGTGGTGAAGGTGAGGAAAACAAAGAAAAAGAAGAAGAAATGGGATTTCATGATTTCTAGTTACGGGTGTATAGAACATTGAGTTTTGAGGTTTGGTACCTTAATTTATGTGGTTGGAACCTGGTTATGTGTGTAGAAAAGATGAACCACGCGCGCTTTAGGAGCTGTGAGGAGCAATCGCCCATGTATCATATTGTTAATGATATAGTGGACAACGCATGAATGGGATGTGGGGTGAAAAAATGTGCATGGAAACATCAGAGACTATATTGTGTGTTGGATGATTGCATTCAAGGTTCTCCCGTGAATCAGAGCTCTGTTTTGCTCGTGAGTATTCTTTGTCCGCATTATGGGACGGTATGTAATAGAAATAGAATTTGTCACGTGTCATGCATAAGAAAGTCCATGAAGTATGAAGAAATCATTAATTGTGTTTGTGCACATGTGATACAAGACTAACAAAATAAACCATCTTTATGTATTAAAAAAACAAAATATAAATGTATTAAATTTTGAGGGATTCATTTTGAATAAAAATTTATTCTAAATTGAATGATTAATTTTAATTTTTAATGGTTTTTTAATTTTATTTTTTAACTAATATCATTTTTATCATTTGCAATACTTGATAAGGATATTTTAGTAAAAATATCATTATTTCTCTTTCATTTATTTCTTTTTTTAATTTGTGTGAAATTGTTAACTAGGTCACTTATAGTAAATACAAGAAAGTTGTGCAACTTTAAGTATCAAGGCACCCACGCAAAAAAAAACCACAAATAGCTGCCACAACAAAAACCAGATCCAAGAGACTTACCTCTTAACACAAACACCTGACACCAAAACAGATACAACCACAAACTTGCTCCAACACTAACTAAAAAAGCAACCCCTAACAACACAAACTAAAGCTCCCCTCAATGAAAAAATCTCCTAACAAAACCGAACCTGACACTAACCCCTCAAAAATGACAGTCGCAACGCGGATGCACCAAACAACAAGACAGCTACCAAACAACACCATAACTCAAATAAACAAAATAAATCAAATCCAAGAAATTTCACCAACTGAACCTACATACACCCCGCGGCCAAAACCATACCACACTAAAACACGGAAACTGTCTGAAATTATTCTGCAGAGAATATAGATTCACAGTGACACAACATAGTCGACAAGAACCAAATCCGGAAAAATCTACATCCATAGTGATGCAAACTGATCGATTTAGCCACCACATTGTCATGATGTGGTTGATGTTACTTATCTTGCTTTTCAACCAGTTCCAAGACGTAACTTTTACGTTCTCAAGCATCCTTTCTAGGCACACTTCCTTATTGCGAAACACCTTATTGTTCCCAGCCTTCCAAATATTCCAGATGCAGGCAAACCAGATTGTAGTTGATATCTTTTGCGCTGCTCTATCTAACTCGAGAATGCTCATGAACTGATCCAAATGCATCAAGCTGTCATTTTGCAAAGCATCTTTTATCCATATCCATTGGCATATTAAGTGCCAAACACCTGCAAAAATTAGACACTCGAAAAAGAGGTGAGTTACCAATTCCTCACAACCACCCCCTCCCCACCATAAAGAGTCAATCATAGGCACACCAATCCTCTCTTAATGAGATTGTCCTTAGTAGCTAGTCTATTTTGAAATATTCTCCACACCGAACACGACTCTTTGGACGACACCTCCTTACTTCAAGTTTTCCCCCAACTTGGGCCTGAATAGCTCGGAATATTGTGCATTAATTCTTTATAAACTTCTTTGACAGAGTACTCTGTCGAAGTTTCCTGAACTACTATTCTTTACTTACATAAATCCTTCCGCTAAGTGGAACAACCTCCCCCCCCCCCCCCCAAACATTTCTCCAACTCTCTGAGCTGATATCTACTAACCAACAATCGAAACCACAAACCTTCTCTCTCATTTCATAATTTCCAACCCCATTTTCCCAACAAATCTTGATTAAACACCCTTAAATTTTTTATGTTAAGCCCCCCACCCCTTCCTCTAATGGTCTACATATTGTATTTCATTTTACCTAGTTGATTTTTTTCTCTTCCCCTCTCCCTCCACATGAAAAAAATTATTAAAAAAAAGATTTGAGATTAAAAATGATATCTGATGAAGCCTTGAAGAAAGAGAAGAAATAGACTGGCAAAGCAGACAAAACTGACTTTGTCACTACCACATACTGAATAACTGATTGTGCTTCCATTTTGATAATCTCTCTCTCACTGCTTCTATCACCGGCTGCCACGTACTTTTTCTCCCCGGGTTCGCACCTATCGGTAAGCCAAGATAATTAAATAGTGTGTTACCGATTTCACATCTTAACATTGTCGCTACCACCTCAATCCAGTTTTGACTGACACTGATTCCAATTAGCTTACTTTTATGGAAGTTCACCTTTAATCCCGACATTGCTTCAAACAACTTCAAATTCGCCTTGATGATTTTAATATTTGCCCAACCCTTCTCTCCGATTATTAGGGTGTCATCCGCAAATTGCAAGTGAGTAAATCTTTCACCACCATTATCAAATTTAAAACCTTTATACTTATCCAACTCAACTGCTATTTTCATCAAGATGTTGAAACCTTCTGCTACTATGAGAAAGTGAAACGATGATAGAGGATCTCCTTGCCTTAGCCCACAATCCATATTGAATTCCTTTGTGGGGCTTCCATTAATCAAAACTGACATTGAAGCAGATTTTAGGCATTCAGACATCCAACTCCTCCACTTTTCATTAAATCCCATTTTCACCATCATATTGTCAATGAATTCCCAATCTACAGAACCGTATGCCTTCTCGAAGTCAACCTTAAACAATATCCCCTATTTTTTTCTCTTTCTTGCTTCCTCCATAATTTCATTTGCAATTAAAATGTCGCCCAATATTTGTCGTTCTGAGATGAATGTGGATTTTGTTTTTGAGATTATTAAACCTATCGCATATTTAATTGTATTTTCCAGCAATTTATCTACTACTTTATAAATGCATCTGATCAACGATATTGGCCTGAATTCAGATAATCTCAACGAGTTTTTCTTCTTCGGAATCAAGACTACGAATGAGTTATTGTCCCCCTTGGTTATTTGCACGTTTGAATGAAGTTTCTCCATAACTCTACAAAAATCAGGTTTTAAGTTTTCCCAAAACTCCTTAACAAAGCCAAAGTTTACCCCGTTTGGACCCGGGCTTTTAGAATTATCGCAATCCCAAACAGCTTGTCGTATTTCCTCTTCTGTAAATTCTTTTATCAACTTAGCGCTTTGGTTTTCATCCAATATTTAAACCTGAATATTATCTACTATTGGCCTCACTCCTCTCGCTACAAAGTGGCTCTGAAAATGCTTGAAAACTGCGTTTTTCATATCCTCCACTTATGTAATCCTCCTGTTATTACTTTCCAAGCATAGAATTTCATTGTTTTTCCTCCGCTTGTTCACGCACCCGTGGAAATATTTTTTGTTGGCGTCGTCCTCTTTTAGCCATGTAGATCTTGCCTTTCGTCATTGTATGCTACAATTGAGATTTGAAAGTCTATGATCTTTTGTTGCGAGTACTCTTTTACTATGTATTTCTTCTTTCGGGAAAAAACCTTTGTCTCGCCTTTAATTTCGAGCCTATTAAGTTCCACTTTTGTCACTTGGATTTTCTTTCCCAAATTCTTTGTATGGTTTTTATGCCACTCCTTGAGCCTCGACTTGATCTTTTTAAATTTTTCTTTAAGCACATACATCCCCCAACCATTCACTCTCAATCCACCTCACTGTTTCTTTACAAACTTATGATAACCCTCTACATCTTTCCAATAGCTTAACATGCAAAATGGTTTTGGTTCGCAGTTATGATTTAACTCACGAAGAACTAACGAACAATGATCTGACAGGTTCTTGTCTAAACACCACTGAATGCTTGTGAGCCAAGTCGTGCCCACCCCTCCGATACAAGGAATCAGTCTAGAAGGTTCATTGCCTCACCTCCCGTCCTGGCCCAAGTAAAATTTCTGCCATGGAGCAGTAAATCTATCAGTTCTGATTCTAAGATAAAATTATTGAAAGCATCCATTTCTTCACTTCTAGAATTTTCACTAGCACCCCTCATTTCTGATTTGTCCCGAACTGTGTTAAAGTCACCCGTCACACACAATCTTTAATCTTTCTTTGTTTCTATCATTACTTTCAACTTCTCCCAAAGATCTTGTTTCCTTCCTGTTTCACATGGAGCATACACATTCATTATATTCACTCTTTTCTTGTCTTCTCCCCATTCTCCCTCCAACCAAATGACATGTTCTTCAATATTTTTTAATTGCAACACCTATTCATTTTATTGGTTTTCATGTCTATGTACACAAATATCACAACTTGTATTATTAAAATAATACTATTGTTTAATCAGTTTTATCATTTCCTTAACCTCTTTTCTTTAACCATAATACACTCACTTACACATTTCATTCTTCAACACTATTTCTCTCTCTTTTATATCTATTTTCTCTATTTTCTCTCCCTTTTCTCATATCTCACTCTGTCTCTCCCTTTCTTTCTTTTATTCTTCTTTCACCATTCTCACTCTTCTCTATATTCTCTTATACTCCACCGTTCACTTCTTTCTTCGTTGTTCTGAAGAAACAAGGTAGAAGCTACAAAATTTTAGCATTTTTGTTTCATGATATTTCATTCTACACCAATAACACTAAGTTTTTTTACTATTTTTTTTTGGATTTCCTTTTGCATGTCTATTTGACCACTTAAAACAGCTTCAATATTTAGTTTCATGTTATTCTAGTGTTTTTTTAGTTATTTAGTGTCATTAACACATTTTTAATGCTTTTCGTTTGACGATGAATATGCAAAACAACAATGATGACTTTGGTTTTACCATTTTCTTATATTTTTCGTTTTGCATGTGTGTTTTATGTTGGGTGAGAATATGGAAACAACAATGTCTAGAAGGGGGTTGAATATATCCAAAATCCCTTTAGACAATTTGAAAAACTTTTTAGGTCCCATAAAACGAAATCAGAGATTTTAAGAAGCACGGAAGAAAAACACAAAACGAGAAAGCTTGGAAGCATCTCAATGGATCAAGTCATATGAAATGGTACATGAGGCTACCATGATATTGATTGCTTATAGTGTAAATCACTTATATGACAACCAAAGCCACTTTAAAATAAGCAATTTAAAAACACATTACTTAGATCTTATTAACAATGCATAATTGACTTCATGATGATTCCTTAAGATTGATACACCACAAACTTAAGCTTATATATTAAATATTTATACCACAGTTTAATCTATATGGTATACAATCAATGCAATCTTGTAAATATGCAACAATAAATATGAATGAATGAATGTTTGTAAAGTAAAAAGATGGGGAAAGGGAAAGATACACAGAGATATATAGTGTTTCAACATTCATCCTCGCTTTCCTACATGCATTCTTCAATTGATGATGTCATCAGAACATAATCACGGGCTCCACTGTGATGATAAAATGTTTACATCATTTTAATTATTAAGAGATATCACACGATAACTCCCTCTGATGATCTAGACACTAAATTGCTAACAAAATAAATTTTCCCTCAAAATATTGATCCAATAACCTTGCTACCACAATAAACTTCTCCAAGTATTCATTTTTGGCGATCCCTCTAATCCCACCGATTTCATGTCTGAGCGATTTCCATTAACTGAATGTATATTGGACAACATCCAGCTTTGTCTACAAGCAATCTTTCTCCAACGCCACCAAAGAAGGACAACTTCTTACTCCTTCTTGTGCACCGTTGATACTTGATCTTGTCAAAGTCTTCCTTGGAGTATAATGGAAACTTTCATCTTATTAGATAACAACTCAATGCCAAATTGCACTCAAGAAACGATACATGCACCTGTTACAATAAAAAAATAAGTTACGCACAAAAACATTAGATACCCTATTGTACCACTAGTCTCCTTTACACTCAATCTTTAAAGGATGGTCCATAAACAAGGAAAAAGACTAAAGATGAAGATGGTGAATAGTGCTAGATAGTCTCAACAACCACTAACATTACGAGCGATTAGTCAAAAAATTCAATTTTGATGAATGATGAACACACACACAGATACTAGGTTCAATCAAGTTTCTAGATAAGTGGGTCTTGGTTTGTTGATTGTTATCAGGAGCTTAATCATTTTTCAACAAGATTGATCAACTCATTCTCAAATTCACACAAGAACAACCTCTTAATTGCACAAAACAAGATGCAATAAAAAAGATAAAGAATTGACATGGGTTCAATATCAAAAGGCTAGTGTTTGGAGAAGAAGAGAGAAGAATGGTGTAAATATTAACACGCTAAGAAGAGAAGACAAAAATAAAATTTTTTGTCTCTATGGATCACCATAGATTTTCCACAATTGTTACTTTCACCATAAGAAATAATCATTTAAATAAATGATGAAAATTGTATTTTTTTAAGTTTGATTCAAATCAAGAAGGATTTGTGATTCGAATCAATATGGACAGTGTCAAAAAAAGATGGTTTTTATAGCTAATGATTCGAATAATTTTTTGTACTTGATTCAAATCAAATGAGGTTATAATTCGAATCATGTTCAATTTTTTACATGAATCATTGATCCAGAATGATATTCCAATTTTTAACTGGTGAGTCATTCGAATCAAATATAACACATGATTTGAATCAAATACCATTTATCCATATTCAAATGTTCTAACTTGTGACTCAAGATACTCATGTGGAAATGACAAAATAGTAATTTCCATAGGCTCAAAAGGAGAAAAACTAACAAGCATCAAATGAATATTATTAAAAAAATTCAAAGGGTTCTCAGTCGTACAATTTAGTAGATGAAGAAGTTACAATCAAATGGAAAGAATATTACAATCACATAAATGAATTGAAATAACAAACAAATTACAATTACGTAATGAAACAACAATCAAATTATAAAACATCAAAACACAATTGATACTTAAATCACGTAAGCGATACCAAATGATACTATGTGCTTTCACTCTCCCCCTTCTAATGTCTTGCAAATCTGTGAGATTATTGTTGATGAAGTAATCCAAAGTGATATTTGGAATCTGGTGGAACATATTCAATATGATGATTATCACATAATACTTCCTTTGAGTTGTAAAAGTTGTAAAGCTCCCCCTATATTAAACATTTAATGCACGTAAATATCAACAATATATCAGCTACTTCTCCCTCTTTGTCAAATATCAAAAAGGAGAGAGCCAAATAAAAAATTCACAAATAAAATCCAAGCTAGCGCAAAAGCCAATACACAATGTCATACTTAGTGAATCATAAACACAAACCATACAAATCACATATAATAACACAATATAAAAAAAAAGTAACAAGATAAAGATAGAAACATAATGAATATCAGAGATAACAAAATAACGTGAATTAAAACCAAAAAAATCCACATGGTACTACAAAGTTGTTCAACAAACAAAATACAATCAAAAGATCACAACATAGTTATCAAAACCATACAAAATGACATAATTAAAAAAACTAAAAATGCTAAATGAGATGCATGGAAAATGATATCATAAAAGAGAATTAGAAAAGAAATCGGTGGAAGGTGGAAGAGGTGCATCAGCGGTGTCTTTCGGAACTAGAAAGCATGTTGTAGCAATGTCGTGATGAAAGATGAAATTATTACTACAAGATAATCAACTGAGCTCTTTAAAGCTTCAATCTAAGTAACCAGATGTATATTCAAATCTTAAATCTCTTCCTTTACCTCAGCGTTTAACTCGGTCTTCATCCTTAATTTGCTCCCCTCACTAACATGGGCAAGTGCATCAATGCTTACCATGATCCGATCCTCTCTGACCTAACTATCTGCAAGTAATGTCTGAAGCATGTCATCAATGAGTGTGTTCAAATCAAATGATGTAGAAGAGGAAGCACCAACACCAACAGTAGATGGATCAGTCGTCTCAACAGCTTACTTCACATTCTCAACAATCTTATCATCATAAACATATCTACCCGAGTCCTCAAGATAATAGAAGATACCATTCAAATCCTTATAGTATCTCATCTTGGCCATATCATCATAATAAATAATCTTAGTAGATTCATTTAGATCTACATCTTTGCATTCAATACCATTCGGTTGTAAGATCATTTGAATAAAAGATGAAAATAAGATAGGTCTCCTAGGATTATCCCTGCAATAGATCATTCTATCAATGATGAATCTAGCCTAGTTATTTTTGGTTTTTTGAATTAGACTCCATATCCAAAATAGATCACTGTCATTATCTCTTATTGAATTAGCCGGATTCCTAGCAAGATTCTTCGCAACAATCCAACGTAGCAACCTCATATCAAACTTGATCTGACTAATCCTCAAATTTGAAATTTCCATGTGCTCACTTCCAAATTTGGTGATAGCCAAAACAAAATAAAATTTATCATAATCAGACTCGTTTGCATTAGGCACGTTAGAACCTTCATATTTCAAACCAAAGTACTTGGTGAAACCAGAGTAATCAAATTTGACAACCTTATTCTTGAACTTACTCTCAAGACCTATAGAAGTGAATTCCAAATTGTAGTAAAAAGCCTTGACATAATCTGGATTGTATTTCATTTTCATGCCAATAAACTTTAACAAATTATTGTCAGGAAAAGCTTTCAAGAATTTTGTTTTCAATTCAACCTCACCAGTAGCATCAACGAAATGCTCAGGGTCAACTGGCTTATAGAGAAACTTATCTTGGTATTTTGGTAAACTATCTTCAGGTAATAAATAAGCAATTTTACTGTATAAAAGTGTCAAAGAAGATGAACCTGGAGAAGATGAACATTTAGACTTCTTTCTAAGAAACCCATCAATGGATGCCTTACTACCTTGTACCTTTGTCCTTGACCTCTTTGGAATAGGAACAAGAGTTTCATAATCAATTGAGGTGGAAACTTATTTCTTGGACCTTTTGTCAAGCCTTCTTTGAAGCTAGGTTCGTTTGCCATTATTGATGATGGATAGAGATAATGATGAATGGGAATGATAGATGATGATGATGATGATGATGATGATGATGATAATGGTTAGAGATGATGGATGATGATGTTTTGAAATTTTTTCTCAATTAGGGTTTGAAATGATCAAAAGAGAAAAATGATGGAATGAGTTTTGAAAATTTGAAAATTAAAAAGAGATAAGTTTCAATGTGACTTCTCATATTTTGATTAAGATTAAGTTAAAATTTTGATTCGAATCAAATTAAACAGTCTTGAATCTCGAAAAAAAAATATTTGAATCATGGGAATAATTGAAAGATTTTGATCGAAATCAAAAGTGAAACGCCTCGAGTCTCAAGGGAATAATTTGAATCATGTGTTTGGCTATAACTCATTTATTTGAATCAACAGACCAAATTTTTTGGAAAAAAAAAATGAAAAATGAGTTTTTTCACAAAAGCAAATAAAATACTTTTAATGGTTATGAAAGAAAAATGAATATTATGTTATGTATGAATGTAAAAATGATTGAACCTTTTATAATGCAAACGCGCAAGACTTGAGTCCTGAAGCCATGCTTGATTGTTTCATAAGTGGTCTCAAACTGTATATCAAGCATGATGTGATTGCTCAAACACCTTCAACATTGTCTTGCACATACGCCTTGTTCAGACTCTTTGAATACAAATACTTCCCTACACCACCACCAAAACCTAACCATTCTACCATCAACAAGCCTTACCACTTCCCTGGCACGAATTCCACACCACGGAACCCCGTTACTCTCTGGCTCGAATTCCACACCATAAAACCCCACAAAACCACCATTACTCTCTAACTCTAAATAAAACAACAAACACTTCAAAAGCAACCTAGTGAAAAGCATTACTCATGCTGAGATTAAAATTCTCCATGAAAATGGGCTTTGTTATTACTACGATAAGCAATTTTTCATTACACATAAATGTCCAAACCCTCATTACTTCTTACTTTAAATGGAAGAGGATGGCAATGATCCATCGCCTGATCCAACTGCTACCATATTACCAGAACCACCAACCATTGGAGACTTTGAGGAACATTTGTCACATAATGCATTGAATGGATCTCATGGTATGGGAACAAGGCAATTTCAAGGCTAGATTCAAGGCATCACAATTATGACTTTATTGGATAGTGGCAGCTCTGATATTTTTTACAACCCAGGATTGCTCAATCCTTGCAATTGCCCGTCTAAGCTAATACACAGTTTCAAGTTTTGGTTGGAAATGGTCATTCCTTGACTACATTGGGTTACATTGAAGACATGCATGTAGCCATTCAATGTAACACATTACATATCCATGTGTACTTATTCCCTATATCTGAAGCATATTTGGTGTTGGGAGTCTTGTGGTTAAAGACCTTAGGAACACACATTGTTGGTTACAATGCTTTATCTTTAAAAAATTATGTAAAGGATAACTTTATTACACTTTATGGTGAGAAAACTAAGGGTTTCAATGTCTAAGGAGCCTAGACGTGGATTAAGGACTAAATTCCTTAACAGAAAGCACACTGCAAAATTTGTTTAAATACCATAATGATTGGAAATCATTGGGTGTGGAAATTTCAGTGGATGGACATCCAGACTCTTTCCTCTCTGGAAGCTTCTAAGCTTTTCTATTAAGTTATATTTGTACTCCTTTTGCAATTGGCTTAGCCATTATCCATCAGTAAAATACTTTCTCTATGCTACTGCACTATTGTTGACTATTAGATGGATAATTGTTTAATGAGTTCAATTGCCACCCCTAATTATAGACAAGGATACGTCACTCTCCAAATTTTCCATAAATGGACGAGTAATCCAGACAACAAACAATATAACTAGGAAATGGGCATACATTGTGATAAAAGAGCGCACTCAAATGCCCGACATGTTCTCTTTCACTCTTTGAATAAATCAAAATATCATCAATGAACACAACCACGAACTTGTCTAAATAAGGATGGAAAATCCTATTCATGTACTCCATAAATACACCTGGTGCGTTAGTCACACCAAATGGCATCACAGAATACTCATAATGTCCATACCTCGTTCTAAAGGCAGCCTTCTGAATATCTTCGGCTTTCACACGAATCTGATGATACCCAGATCTCAGATCTATCTTACTAAAGACACTCACACCAATCAACTGATCCATCAAATCATCAATCCTCGGAAGTGGATACTTATTCTTTATGGTCATCTTGTTCAATTGTCTGTAGTCCCCACAAAGTCTCATAGAACCTTCTTTCTTCTTAACCAACAAAACTGGTGCACCCCACAGTGACACACTCGGACGAATAAACCTCTTCTCAAGTAGATCTTCAAGTTGACTCTTCAACTCTTTCAATTCCGATGCGGACATACGATATGGAGTCATCGATATCGGACTAGTTCCAAGAATTAAGTCGATCGCAAACTCCACTTCTCGTTCCGGCGGTAAATCTCTTATCTCATCAGGAAAAACTTCTGGAAAATCACGGACAATTGGTAAAGAATCAATTGCTCCATTTTCACCAATGTTCAAAGTTGCCATCAACATAAATACCTTCGCACCATCTTGCATTGATTCCTTCACTTGCTTAGCAGTCATAAACAAGTCTCCTTTATCATCAGGTTCAGGAAAAATAACCGTTTTGTCCAAATAGTTATACAGACACGATTGAATTCTAACCAATTCATCCCAAGAATAACATCAAGTTGATCTAAGTGAAGACACACTAAATCAACTCCAAAGTCTTTACCAAAAATACTCAACGGACAATTCAAACACACAAAAGAGGTAGTTACTGAACCCATAGCAGGAGTATCAATAACCATACCACCACTCATAATTGACAACTCAAGATTCAATCTCTCAACACAATCAAAGGAAATAAAGGAATGTGTAGCTCCAGTATCAATTATAGGTATACCATTAATGAAGCACGTACCTCGGATCAACCGATCTTCGCTAGTAGTCTCCGATCCTGATAAAGCAAACACTTTCCCATTCCCTTGAGTCTGCTTTGGCTTGTCACACTTGGTACTAATGTGCCCTTGCTCACCACAGTTGTAGCAAGTCACATTCGCACCGCTTGTGCACTCGAAAGCCTTGTGGCCTGGCTTGTCACACTTGAAACATTTCTGCTCCACGCTTTTGCACTCAGAAGCATGATGTCCTTCAACACCACAAACACTTCACTGGAGTAGGAGTTCCTCCCCCACTCGGCTTCTTCCCATTACCAGCTTTCTGTTTCCCCTTACCAGCAGGAGTCACATACGGCTTTCCTCTGAATTGACCTTTTCCTTTCTTGTCGTTTAAACTTTTATAGTGGGCAGATCTAGCTCTACTATCTTCATCATAAATCCTGCTTTTGTTCACCAACTCAGAAAATCGTCTAATTTCCTGATAACCAACGGCTTGCTTGAATTCAAGCCTCAAACCATTCACAAACTTAAGACCCTTGGATCTCTCAGCATTGGTAGTGTTGTAATGAGGATAAAACTTAATCAATTCCTCAAACCTTGCTGCATACTTGGCCACAGTTGAGTTACCCTGCTTCAGCTCAAGGAATTCAATTTCCTTCTTACCACGCACATCTTTTGGAAAATACTTCTCCAGAAATGCCTCTCTAAAAACATCTCAAGTAACCACAATCTCATCTTCTTCAAATCTCTGATGAGTGTTACCCCACCAGTCCTCGGCTTCCTCTTCAAGCATATGAGTGCCAAACTGCACCTTCTGCACATTTGAACAGTTCATGACTCGAAAGATCTTCTCAATTGCTTTCAGCCATACTTGTGCTTTGTCAGGTTCATGGGTTCCCTTGAAAATTGGTGGATTATTCCTTTGAAACCTTCCCAAAGCACAAAACTCGTCATCGGCGTTGTTTCCAGCATTCACGTTGGCTTGTGGATTCTGTTCAATTGCTCCAGCCAACATCGTCAAAGCTTCGGAAACCGCTTCATCATTCCTACCGGCGACCATTGTTCTGGATCCCAACAGCAACTTCATAAGAACTAACAATATTGATAGTGTCATACACACATATCAAATATATAGGGGAATAAACACATTAACAACTTGGTCAACTGACCGACCTGCTCTGATACCATTAATGTAACACCCCCTTTCTATACCCCCAATTAATCAAATAAATCATTTAGGAACATATTGAAAATCCATCAGAGTATAATTAAAACACGGTATAAAAGGAGTGCGCCACATCATACTTAAATTTAAAACATACAACACCTGCTCAATAAAGATATGCAACAATGGGGTAACTTTCAACAGAGGAACTTAGTCCTCATACCCACATCTCAATATTTAGAATGAAAGCAGAAACATCTAAACATTGATTAACATCACACATATACACATATATAGATATTATCCAGTTTAATTCACAACATAATTCATGTTTTCATAAATATTCCACAACAAGATACATATACAATGTATCACAAAAGAATCATATATCCTAGCTACCCGGTGCTACATATCAGAGCTGACCGACAAAATAATGAAGACACGCTTCACAAAAAGACCTCTAGCATACCTACTTTGCAATTCCTCATAGAGCATCATAAAATAGCAGAAGGGTGAGAAATATTATCATAATAATCAATGCATATAATTAATATATATCTACAATCTTAGAATACACATAATCAACATTCTCACCACAAGTCATCCATATACGTCACAATGTATATACAAATATATGGATAATCACCAAGCACATTCATCATGCATACATCCACAATTCACTCATTTCCACATAAACATTTACAATTATGTTTATTCATCAATTCACAACTCTCAGTTCAACAATTCAAACACATATGCATACTTTCATACAACAATTATACATATGCCATGTGACTCAATGCAACTCATGTCATGTGGTACCAACACTTGTTATTATTTTTTGGTTTTTACATTTAAACCGGGTCTGCTCCCTAGACCAATAACAAACAAAAGCCCGTTCCCTAAGCTTTCAAACCCTGCTCTAGGTTTGGGACAAGTCACTAGCCTCCACGAAACTAGCAAGTATTGCCTCTTGACAACAAATGATGTGTATGCAATCAACAAACAAATGCACTTAAGACCGTTCATGCATCTTAATCCCATGCATTCTCAAATAATTCATCACACATAAATTATAACATGATTGCACACACAACACATTTCATAATCACCAAGGTACTCATACTTTCACATATCATCATTACATTTATCAAGTAATGCATAAGAATACACATCATGGTGCTTCACATACAATCGTATACAATCAATATGCATTCACTGTAAGAGCACAGATTGTGTCTTAGTAATACCTCTATGTTTTGATGATAACATTAATGATAATTTGTATACAAGAATTATACTCTCTAAATTTGTTCTAAACTGTTTTCTACAGGCACAAAAGATTTTAATCTTAAAGAGCAAATTTGAAGTGAACAATGAATTCTGAATGGCTCAAGAGCGTCTGAAGATTAGAAGAATCTGAAGTATAAGAGCTTAGTCATCAAGATTCTGAAGATACAACACGCTGCATATATTATCAAGAATCTGAATGAAAGAAGACTCTGAGTGAAGAGACTCTGAATGAGAGAAGACTCTGAGTGAAGAGACTCTAAATGAGAGAAGACTCTGATCTGAGTGAAGACTCTGATCTAAGAGCATGTTACGCTTCAAGCACACAGCTGCACCAGACTCTGATTCATCAACATCTGAAGAACATATTAGGCTCTGAAGTTTCCAGAAGGTTCTGAAGACTGAAGACTCTGATATTGATTGTTGATCTGAACTATCTGAAGAATTATTTGAAGAAGATTATTTTAATATATCCGTTGGAATATGCCAGCAAATCTTTCCTTAATTGGGATAGACAAAATTCTCTGCAAGAATATTATTCCTCTGGTACATTCCATATATGGTATAATCACAGCTCAGCAGACAATTGCTACACCCACATTTTGTGCGCCGTCTCTCTGCTGCAATAGTACAAAGGACAATACTATTTTGATATTGGAAATATCTTCTCCAACGGTAAAATATTCTCTCCAATATTCAAGTGGCTATATAAAGGATATCATAGCTCATTCTTCAAGTGACGAATATTGAAAATCTTCTCTGACGCGAAAAACTCACAAGCTCTCATATTCTTCACTGTTCATACATTGTTCTAAACTTAGAGAAATAACACAGTTGTGTTTATAGCTTTCATAGAAGCATTTCTTACTCTTACTTTGTATTACATTAATTTGTAAAGGAAGTTTTCCTTAAGAGGATCTAGGTTAGATCAGTAGCTCTTAAGAAGACTAAGAACAGTTGTTCTTAGGTGTTGCTATTTGTAATCAGTTGATTTGAATAGTGGATTAAGTCCTTGTTGAGAAAGGCAAATCACTCTTGAAAAGGGTGGACTGGAGTAGTTGAGTTCAACGAACCAGGATAAAAATACTTGTGTTTTTATCTTTGATTATTTTCTGTCATACTTATTCAACCCCCCCCTTCTAAGTATTTTCTCACCGTCAGTTGGCATCAGAGCTCCGGTTCTGAGTGTGCATTCGCTTAACCGTGACAGATAAAGATCCAGTGAGAAAAATACTCTGTTATTTATTTGGTTGCTAATATGGGTGATATTCCTACATCAAGCAACAAATATGAAGGAGACAGAATCAGCACCAAACCTCCAATGTTCGATGGAGAAAAATTTGATTATTGGAAGGATAGACTTGAAAGTTTTTTCTTGGGGTATGATGCTGATCTCTGGGATTTAGTCATTGATGGGTATGAACATCCTACTAAGGATGGCAAAAAGATTGATAGAAAATCAATGACTGAGGAGCAGAAGAAAGAATTCAAGAATCATCACAAAGCCAGAACCATACTTCTGAATGCAATCTCTCATACAGAGTATGAGAAGATTACCAACAGAGAAACTGCTCATGATATGTTTGAGTCTCTCAAAATGACTCATGAGGGAAATTCTCAGGTGAAAGAAACAAAGGCTCTGGCGCTGATACAGAAGTATGAAGCGTTCAAAATGGAAGAATCTGAGAACATTGAGACTATGTTTTCCAGATTTCAGATTCTAACAGCTGGGTTGAAAGTTCTGGACAAGGGCTACTCAACATCTGATCATGTCAAGAAGATCATCAGAAGTCTTCCTACCAGATGGAGACCTATGGTGACTGCATTGAAGCTGGCCAAGGATCTGAACAAAATCTCATTAGAAGAACTCATCAGTTCTTTGAGAAGTCATGAGATTGAGCTGGAGGAAGATGAACCCTAGAAGAAAGATAAAGGTAAATCCTTAGCTTTTAAATCTAACAAATCTGTTAAAGCTTTGCAGGTTAATGAAGAAAGCTCTGAGGAATCTTCTTCTGAAGAAGAAGATGAACTATCTATGCTGTCCAGAAGGATCAACAAACTCTGGAAGCACAAAGGGAAAAAGTTCAACAACTTCAGAAGATCTGATCAAAAGAGAGAATCTTCTGGACACAGAAGATCTGGCAAGAAAGAGATCACTTGCTTTGAATGTAAAGAACCTGGACACTACAAGAGTGAATGTCCCAAACTTCAAAAGGAAAAACCCAAAAGGAAGTTTGATAAAAAGAAAAAGGTTCTGATGGCTACATGGGATGACTCAGATGAATCTGAATCATCTTCTGAATCTGAGGAAGAATGTGCAAATGTTGCGCTGATGGCCAACACAAATGATCAAGATGAAGGAACGTCATCATCTGAATCTGAGTCAGAATCAGACTCTAACTCTGAAGAGGTATTTTCTGAACTCTCCAGAGCTGAACTTGTTGAAAGTTTATCTGACATGTTGGAAAGCTACAGCAAGATTAAACTCAAATACAAGAAGCTGAAAAGCAATCTTGAATCTGAGATTGATCTTCTGAGAACAGAACTTGTTGAGCAGAAAGAAATAAATTTAAAACTCAAAAATGATTTAGAAACAACTCAACAAGAATCTGATACTGAAACAGAGTCAAGTGAAAATATTTTAGAAAAATATGACTCCAGTTTTAGAAGATTCCTCACTAAAAGCATAGACAGAAGCAAAATGGCTTCTATGATCTATGGTGTTAGTGGGAACAACAGAAGAGGCATTGGATGTGAATCCTCCTCTGGAAGCAATCCAAAGTCTGTTGATAAACTCTTCATCAAGAAGACTCCTCTGTATTCTCATTTCAAGTTTGGTCATCTGAATGATATTAAACATACAAGCTCTGAAAAGAGTACTTATGTGTTTAAGCCAAGGGTTAGCCAGAATAAACACTATGTTGAAAAACAGAAGTTTAGGCAAAACCACAGAACATCTAACCCCAAAGGACCCAAGAAGATCTGGGTACCTAAAAGTCAAATAATACCTGTTGCAGATGTTCTTAGCAGCAAAATCCAGACACCAATCATGGTACCTGGACTCTGGATGCTCACGACATATGACGGGCGAAAGGTCTATGTTCCAAAGCCTGGAACTTAGATCTGGAGGGGACGTGAAATTTGGAGGGAACCAGAGGGGCAAGATCATTGGCTCTGGTAAAATAGGTAATGGTAACCTACCCTCTATTTCTAATGTTCTGTTAGTTGAAGGATTGAAACATAATCTATTGTCCATAAGTCAATTAAGTGACAATGGTTATGATATCATCTTTAATCAAAAATGTTGCAAAGCTGTATGTCAAAAGAATGGTTCAATCCTGTTCAGTGGAAAGAGGAAAAACAACATTTACAAAATTAACCTTTCAGAACTTAAAGTTCAAAATGTAAAATGCCTTTTATCTGTGAATGATGAGCAATGGGTCTGGCATAGAAGATTGGGACATATTAATATGAGACGTATATCTCAGATTAATAAACTCAATCTGGTCAGAGGACTCCCTAATCTGAAGTTCAATTCAGATGCTCTGTGTGGCGCATGTCAAAAGGGTAAATTTTCAAAATCTCATTTTAAACCAAAAAATGTTGTTTCCACCTCTAGACCATTGGAATTACTTCATATTGATCTGTTTGGACCAGTGAAAATTGCATCCATCAGAGGCAAGAAGTATGGGTTAGTCATTGTAGATGACTACAGCAGATGGACATGGGTAAAGTTTCTAAAACACAAGGATGAGTCTCATTCTGTGTTCATTGACTTCTGCAATCAAGTCCAGACTGAAAAAGAATGCAAAATTATTAAAGTCAGAAGTGATCATGGTGGCGAATTTGAAAACAAATATTTTGAAAAATATTTTTCTGAAAAAGGAATTGCACATGATTTCTCCTGTCCTAGAACTCCACAACAAAATGGAGTTGTAGAGAGGAAAAATAGAACATTGCAAGAAATGGCCAGAACCATGATCAACGAGACAAATCTGGCAAAATACTTTTGGGCAGAAGCAATAAATACAGCATGTTATATTCAGAACAGAGTGTCTGTAAGACCTCTTCTGGAAAAGACTCCCTATGAATTGTGGAGAAACAGAAAGCCCAACATTGCTTATTTTCATCCATTTGGATGTATTTGTTATATGCTTAACACTAAAGATCATCTGAACAAGTTTGATTCCAAAGCACAGAAGTGTTTCATGCTTGGTTATTCTGAACGCTCTAAAGGCTACAGAGTATTCAATACTGAAACACAGATTGTGGAAGAATCTATTCATGTTAGATTTGATGATAAGCTTGGCTCTGAAAAGCCAAAGCAAGTTGAAAGTTCTGCAGATAGAGAAGTTATTCTCACAGACTCTGAAGGCTCAGAGGCAGACAAGACTAAAGACAAAGACTCTGAAGAAAACCCAGATGCTACGCCTCTAACTTCCCAACTTGACAATCTGCATATTTCTGAAAGACCAACAGTCAGAGGATCTTCTTCCAGAATGAAAGCTTCTCATCCAGAGGATGTGATAATTGGAAAGAAAGATGATCCAATAAGGACAAGAGCATTTCTCAGAACTTCTGAATCTTCCTTCTGTGGCTTAGTGTCAATTATAGAACCAACATCTGTTGATGAGGCTCTGGAAGATAATGAATGGATTTTAGCTATGCAAGAGGAGCTGAATCAATTCACAAGGAATGAAGTCTGGGATCTGGTTCCAAGACCTAAAGGTTTCAATGTTATTGGAACAAAATGGGTTTTCAGAAATAAACTGAATGAAAAAGGAGAAGTTGAAAGGAACAAAGCAAGACTGGTTGCTCAAGGCTACAGTCAACAAGAAGGCATAGACTACACAGAAACATATGCTCCTGTTGCAAGGTTAGAGTCTATACGCTTGCTTATTTCATTTGCTGCACAACATAACATCACTCTTTATCAGATGGATGTTAAAAGTGCTTTTCTTAATGGAATTATAGAAGAGGAAGTGTATGTCCACCAACCTCCTGGTTTTGAAAATGAAAATTTTCCAGATCATGTTTACAAACTGAAAAAATCTCTTTATGGACTAAAACAAGCTCCCAGAGCTTGGTATGAGAGGTTGAGTAATTTTCTTCTGAAGAAAAATTTCATCAGAGGAAAAGTGGATACCACACTATTTTGTAAAACCATTAAGAAAGATTTGTTAATTTGTCAAATTTATGTAGATGATATTATTTTTGGATCAACAAATATTATGCTTGGAAAGGAGTTTGCTAAATGTATGCAGGAAGAATTTGAGATGAGCATGATGGGAGAACTGAAATTCTTTCTGGGAATCCAAGTAAATCAGACTCCAGAGTGCACCTACATACATCAGACCAAGTATGTTAAAGAGCTTCTGAAGAAGTTTAACATGCTGGATAGCAAAATGGCAAAGACTCCAATGCATCCTACAAGCATTCTAGGTAAGGAAGAGGTAAGTAAGAAGGTAGATCAGAAACTCTACAGAGGTATGATAGGATCTCTTCTTTATTTGACTGCTTCTAGACCAGATATTCTGTTTAGTGTTTGTTTATGTGCTAGATTCCAATCAGATCCTAGAGAATCACACTTAACTGCTGTTAAGAGGATTCTAAGGTATCTGAAAGGTACTGCTAATGTTGGTTTGTGTTACAGAAGATCTGACAAATATTCACTAGTTGGATTCTGTGATGCTGACTATGCTGGAGATAGAGTTGAGCGCAAAAGTACTTCTGGAAGCTGTCAGTTTCTTGGAAGTCATCTGATCTCGTGGTACAGCAAGAAGCAACCAACAATTGCACTATCAACCACAGAGGCAGAATACATTGCTGCTGCTGGATGTTCCACTCAGATGCTCTGGATGAAGAGTCAACTAGAAGATTATCAAATCTATGAGAGTAATCTTTCTATCTTCTGTGATAATACTTCAGCTATATGTTTATCCAAAAATCCAATTTTACACTCTAAGGCTAAACATATAGAGATTAAACATCATTTCATCAGAGACTATGTTCAGAAGGGTGTAATAAACTTAGCCTTTGTTGATACAGATCATCAATGGGCAGATATTTTCACAAAACCCCTTGCTGAAGATAGGTTTAAGTTTATTCTGAAAAATATTTGTATGGATTTTTGTCCAGAGTAATATTTCTCAGAGTCAACTTCTCAGATGCTAAGTGTTTAACACTCTGAAGTATTTCATCTGTTTTGCTTGTTTATTTTATCTGTGATTTTTTTTTGTGAAACTCTGTACTGACCATCTCAGAGGATCTGAAGGTTGAAAACGTTTCATTTCTTAAGAGTTACAGAATCACATGCAAAGCAAACACGTGTCACTCAGAATCTGAAAAGATGGAGTACACCTACTGATTATGACGTTTAAGGTATTGCTTTGAAAATCTCAATCTGTCTTGATTTTCCCCCAAATGTCATATCATAATTAAAAATGATTACTTTTCATTTAATGCAAACGTGCGTATGTGTCCTATGTATGTCTGTTGTGTTTCCCATGCGTGTTTTATTTGTCTATTTAAACCACCCTCACAACACATTCACACTTTTCACATTCTCAAACACATATGCGCTTTTGTCTGTTGTTCTCTCTCTTTTCAAACCCTAAAAGAACCCAGAAATCTTCATCTTCTTCATCATCATCAACAATGGCATCTACTTCAAAAGCAGTTACTACCAAAGATTCTACCACTATCATTGAACCAGTACGCACTCTCCTAACTCCTGTTGATTCACTAGAGGTACTGTGTGAAAGCTTCGTGGATTTAGAAGACCTTGCTGAAAATGGGTTTGATCTGATTCCTTCAATCAAAGCACAAGGCTGGGACGGTTACTTTGATAGGCTTATGGGTCCTGTATATCCAAAGTTAGTGAAGGAGTTTTGGATCCATGCATTTGCTACTCCAAAGTTCGTTCATTCCTCTGTGCTGGGAAAGAAGATTGTTATCACTGAAAACCTGATAAGGAAACTTATAGGTTTTAAGGCAACTGATGGAGTAACCTCTCTGTCTTCTGCGCGTGAAGACCTGAAAGATGTTTGTCAAGAAATCTGCACGACTGGTGAACCTTGTAAGAAGGTTAAGTTCTTGAAACCCACTTACAAGATTTGGGCTAAGATTTTCTTGAACACCATTTTTCACAGACCCTCCTCAAACTCATCTGATTATGTTAATGCTGAACAACTTTACTTCATGTATTGTTTACACCAAAACATTCAGATTGATCTTCCATATCTGTTGTTTAATCATCTGGTATCTCACGTCAAGGAAACAAGGGAAACAGCTAGAGATAAAACTGGAAAAGTCAGAACATGGATTCCTATGGGAAGGCTGATTTCAGATATTCTGATAGAAAACCAACTTGTGGCGCATCTGCAAGAGGCTGGGTTGACAGAAGATCTGAATTTTATCATTGGCTCTGAAATAAATGGTTTAACTCTGAGAAGAATGAAACTGGTTGAAGATTTATCTGAGAAACCAAGGAAAACTAACTCTGAAGAAGTTAGGGGAAGAAGGATTCCTGTTGAGGATTTTCCTTTATTCACTTCAGATGAACCTAGAGAACTTATTGCTGAGTATGTTGCTCGCTGCATCAGAGATGGTGTTGAGATTCCTGCCAATCTTGTGCAGAAGGAAGGCCAAGTTCTTCCTGATCTAACAAGGGAAAGAAGACGTAAGAGAAAAGCTGATAAAGAAGGTCATCAGAAGAAAAGGAAGCATTCAGATGCTGAAAAGAAGAAGAAAAGGAAGAAGCTGAAGAAGGTTCAACAAAATCCTCCTGCAGCAACTTTTGAAGAGATTAGAGATACTCTGAAACAGGTATTTAACACTGATTCTAATCCTGTTCATCATTCTGCTACCCCCACACCATCTGACTCACCCCTTATATTTAAAAGATCTAGACCATCTGAGACTCTTACACCACAACCTCAAAACACCATCCCAGAAGATACCATTCCAGAGGATGTTCACCCTGAACACTCTGACCAACCTGAAAATCTCATTAATCCTAATGAGATATTAGATATCACACCCTTAAACCGTTCTATCATTTTATCTTCAACTTCTGAAAAATCTAACCACTCTGATACATCATCTGATGATGAATCATCTGGTTACATTAATGAATGCTTGAATGATCTCAAACAACCTCGTACTGAGAGTGTTTGGAAACAACTTTTTAAATCTCCCACTTCTGAACATCCACCTTCTCCACAAAATTCCCCAACTCAAATTCCACAAAACACTCCACAAAACTCTCTTGAAATCCAAAACACTCCACAACCAACATCTGAACCACAAACCACACAACCAACATCTGAACCAACCAACCAACAAACTTCTGAACCACAAATCAACCAACAAACATCTGAACCACAAACATCTGAACATCCATCCTCACAACCTCAACCTTCTAAACAAACACCACAAACACAACCAACCCAACCCAGAATCCCTGATGAAGCAGAATTGGGATCAAGTGTTTATACTATGTTAAGAGATTTTGAGAAGGATAATGTCTCAGACTTTGCTGACATTATGGATGTTTGCATGACTACTATGGACAAAGAGGCTGCTAATGCTGTTTGGAAGAAATATCTTTACAGACTGAATAGGGAGGCTTTGAAAATCAGGACTCAATGTCTTAGATTGTCAAAAGTAAGGTTTGCTGCTTATCAAAAACGGATTAAGAAAAACCCTCCTCCTATTCTTCTTCTAGAAGCTCCTCCACCTCCAGAAATTCCTGCACCTGATGTTACTAAGAATGTTTCAGAATCTATTGTTTCAGAATCTGCTGTTTCAGACTCTACAAATCTTCAGAAGGATGTCAAAGAACTAAAGGATTTTATGGTTGATCAAAAGAAAACAAATGAAGAAATGAAAACTTGGATGGCTAAGCAAGATGAAAATTCAGAAAGGATTACAGCACTGCTGCAACTCATTGCTTCTCAACAAGCCTCATCTGCTAAACCTTCTTGATGTTTTTGCACAAGTTTTCATGTTTTGCTTTGTTTTTGATTGTCTTCTGATATGTTTTGTTCTTTTGACTTAATGAAAATGATCTTGTTGCTTATCTGGATATGTGTTTCTTCTGCATCTTTACTGTCTTTTAAAATTCTTTTTGATTATGAAAAAAAGGGGGAGAAACAAAATAGAATCTGATTGTTCAAATCTATAAGCAATTATCTGAACTAAGTCAGACATGTTACTAACATTCTTTGAATCTAACCAGACTCTGATAAATTTATCTAACCAGACTCTGACAAAATTTCATTGAAGTTTTTCCTGAGATCTATCTTTTCAGAACCTGATCAAAAATAGCTAAATCTGAGTAAACCAGACTCTGATATCTAAAGACCAGACTCTGATATTTAACCTTGAGTAATATGATCTAAAAGATAACTCAAGACAGGAAATGGCAAGATAAACAACCAGGTGTTCTGAAGTTGTTCATCTGGCATCTAGCTTTAATATGGCATCAAGCTTTGGCATCAAGCTTTGACTCTAGAAGTCAAACATATGTCAACCAGGATTTGTCAACCAGGCTTCAATCAGACTCTGAATCTGAAATGTAATCAGGCTCTGAATCTGAAATGTACTCAACCAGAAAGGGAAGTATCTAATTCCATTAGAGTATTCATTTCAGGGGGAGATTGTTAATCTCAGGGGGAGTAATTTTTAATTCTTTTTTATTGAACAAATTGCTCATGTTTTGTCATCATCAAAAAGGGGGAGATTGTAAGAGCACAGATTGTGTCTTAGTAATACCTCTATGTTTTGATGATAACATTAATGATAATTTGTATACAAGAATTATACTCTCTAAATTTGTTCTAAACTGTTTTCTACAGGCACAAAAGATTTTAATCTTAAAGAGCAAATTTGAAGTGAACAATGAATTCTGAATGGCTCAAGAGCGTCTGAAGATTAGAAGAATCTGAAGTATAAGAGCTTAGTCATCAAGATTCTGAAGATACAACACGCTGCATATATTATCAAGAATCTGAATGAAAGAAGACTCTGAGTGAAGAGACTCTGAATGAGAGAAGACTCTGAGTGAAGAGACTCTAAATGAGAGAAGACTCTGATCTGAGTGAAGACTCTGATCTAAGAGCATGTTACGCTTCAAGCACACAGCTGCACCAGACTCTGATTCATCAACATCTGAAGAACATATTAGGCTCTGAAGTTTCCAGAAGGTTCTGAAGACTGAAGACTCTGATATTGATTGTTGATCTGAACTATCTGAAGAATTATTTGAAGAAGATTATTTTAATATATCCGTTGGAATATGCCAGCAAATCTTTCCTTAATTGGGATAGACAAAATTCTCTGCAAGAATATTATTCCTCTGGTACATTCCATATATGGTATAATCACAGCTCAGCAGACAATTGCTACACCCACATTTTGTGCGCCGTCTCTCTGCTGCAATAGTACAAAGGACAATACTATTTTGATATTGGAAATATCTTCTCCAACGGTAAAATATTCTCTCCAATATTCAAGTGGCTATATAAAGGATATCATAGCTCATTCTTCAAGTGACGAATATTGAAAATCTTCTCTGACGCGAAAAACTCACAAGCTCTCATATTCTTCACTGTTCATACATTGTTCTAAACTTAGAGAAATAACACAGTTGTGTTTATAGCTTTCATAGAAGCATTTCTTACTCTTACTTTGTATTACATTAATTTGTAAAGGAAGTTTTCCTTAAGAGGATCTAGGTTAGATCAGTAGCTCTTAAGAAGACTAAGAACAGTTGTTCTTAGGTGTTGCTATTTGTAATCAGTTGATTTGAATAGTGGATTAAGTCCTTGTTGAGAAAGGCAAATCACTCTTGAAAAGGGTGGACTGGAGTAGTTGAGTTCAACGAACCAGGATAAAAATACTTGTGTTTTTATCTTTGATTATTTTCTGTCATACTTATTCAACCCCCCCCTTCTAAGTATTTTCTCACCGTCATTCACAATATCGCGTCAAACGGCAACGAACTCCACTACAATCATCATGCACTTTTAATCAATTTAAACAATGCATATATTTGCCAACAAGGCCACATTTCACCATTGATTCCACAATCTAGGATTCACGCCATACGGCTACCCACAGCATATCATAATACATCACACAAGTTATGCGTTGAAAAATCAAAGTATCAACATCGGATGGGAACAACAGGAAATAAACAATGATGTCATGCTCGCTGACTCACTCGCCTAGCGATCATTCGCTACTGGCTCGCCTAGCGAACGTGCTAGCGAAGCCTGCCTTTTTGCTACTGGAAGTGTTCGCTACCCAACTCGCTTCGCGAAGGCTTAGCGAACACTCGCTACCTCACTCGCTCCAGCGAACAAGGGTCATTTTAGTTCTGTCCAAGTCTGGGACCATTCGCTACTCGCTCACTAACAGCTCGCCTAGCGAACCATTCGCTAGCTCGCTCGCTGGCTGCTCGCTTAGCGAACCTCTGCGATCTCTCAAAAACCTCTACTGTCCGAAAATGTCACAAGGTCCAAAAATCACCCGATTCAATTCCAACAAGTTTCCATAGTCTTAGCCTAACATTCCTCGACTAAACTACACCATTATTCTAGATTTTAACCGTTATAACATCGGTTTCTATCGATTAAACCATTTCGACCTAAAAATGGAAAATGAGTAAAAACTCTCCAACAATCCACATCAATCCAACAAAAGCATACATAATCATACACATTGAGAAGATAATAAGATTTCACACCCTTACCCGATTAAGTCGAATCCTAGATGTTGATCTTGAGCTATCCAAGTTTTTCCTCTATTTCTCCTCTTCTCTCTTCTTTCTTTCTCTTCCTTTTCTCTTCTTTCTATTTCTGCCCTTTTTTTTCTTTCCTCTATTCCACTTATATCTCTTTCTATTCTATTTCTCTCCAAACATCTACTAATCCATTTTCTCACAAAATATCTCATCTTATCATTAAATAAGAAATGTCTAAAATACCCTCCAATCTATTTTCCCCGAAAACTCTCAAAATCGGTAAAATAGTATAATATGCAAACATAACATATTAACACATCAATTTCACAATTAAAATATTAATCACCCAAATAAATCAAAAGACTCAACAAAATTAGAAATCAGAATCGGGGCGTTACAGGGGGGATTCATGAAATGAGATTTAGGTTTTATGAATTTTTGCTATGTGTGTGAAATTGATGTTGATGCATGATCATCTTGTTGTTTTGTATGCCTATTTGTGTCAAACCATGACATTTGGTGTTATTGGATGCAACATGGTGATACATGATTATGTGCGTGGATTATTTCCCTCCCTTTTACGTTTCTTCGCTAGCTGAAATATGTAATTCTCACTAAGCGAAAGAGCAAATCTCTAGGCAAGCATATCGGTTCACAGTGCAAAAGTTATTTTGTTATACTCACTAGGCAAAGATATGTTTTGCTAAGAGAGACATCGAATTTTGAGAAAAATGACATTTTGATTGACCTCGCATGAGCATCACTGGGAGCTCGCTTTGACGTATCGCTAAGGCTCGCTAGACGAAAGTTCTGAGACTTTAGGAAATTACTTGTTTCCATGTTTCCACTATAAAATGGGATTCATAACTCCGTTTGATGTGAGTTTGGGTACGTTGGAAAGCTAGTCCAATGCTCTACGTTTTAGTAAAGAGAAACTATGCTAGTGTTCCAATTATTACTTGAATAATGATAATGAACTATTATGTGTGCTTCATGTACCATACTATGATATGTATGTATTGAATGAATAATGAATGGAGCATGTTTCATGATTATGAGTGAGAGTAAACCTAGAGTTATATCTAGGTGAATGAAGTTAGCCAAAATAACTTAGGTTATGGTAAGTAACTTAAGTTATGATACTAGAATGTAAGAGGTACCGGGTGTGTACCTGTGAGCGAGTAGTCACATGAGGTGAGTCGTCTCATCTACGAGAATGCCGAAGGCATGGATAGAGAGCGATATCATATTTGCGATCAATGAGCTTATATGAAAACATATTATGGTATATTGTGATTGTGATATAATCACATAGAAATTGTGTGTGTAAACTCATAATGGTAGTGATATAATCACATGGAGATTGATGAGAATAATCGCGTATTTTGGAATAATCCTTATTCGTGCTTGTCTCGAATCCAAGCCTTATATAAAGCAGGGATTAGGATAGACGAATCATTGAGATTGGATATCGTGACTCGTGTCCATAGTCCATGAATTTGGATCGGCCGAGGAGAAGTATTTCAGTTATAGAAAGCTTGTGACTCGTGTTCGTAGTCCTTGGTTGGGATCAGCCGGGGAGAAGACATTCCTTATTGAGCGGACAATTGTGACTTGTGTCCATGGTCCATGGATTTGGATCGGCCAGAGAAAGTTGTCTGAGGTTGCAGAGATTTGTGGCATGTGTCCATAGTCCTAGGCATAGGATCGGTCAGGGAAAGATACTTTGTAGTTTGCATTCTCGAATAGTTATTCATTGAGTTATGTGAAGTCATGTTGTGTGTTTCCATACAAATCGTATAATTCCCTGAAGGCTTAAGTCTTTGTTACATTTATGTAAATAATACACAAGTAACGTAAAGTGGAAAGGCTTAAGTAAGAAATCAATAAGAGACCCCTTTAAAATCGACTGGACCCATAAGTTAGGGGAATTCACTGAGATTATCATCTCATCCTACTATTATTGTTGTTTTTCAAGTAGTTCTATTCACATAAATGACAAGGACAAACTTGCTTGGTGATGTTTGACTACTCGACTTTTTGATTATGATCTTCCGTTATCGATCATGTGGATATTCTATCCACTCTTAAATATCATGTGCCATACTTTATTTTGAATATGTGTATATAATACTATCCATAGGTTTTTATTCTGTATCTGTACCGGTTAGCTATGTATAATATATTTTCAAAATATATATTATAATACTAAATTAAAGTTTTCAAAAGCAGAATTATCGTGTTGATATCAAAGCTCTCATGTGCCAAAAAGGATTTCAGCTAGATTTGAGTATTCAAAAGCATGATTCCCGAGAAGGACATGAAAACTGCATTTCTTGGAAGCATCTTTCTTTTTCCTTATATGTGTGATAGCTTTAAAAACAAGTAGTAATTTATGTATTTATTTTAAAAGCATAATAATAATTGATGTACTACAGACCAAAGAAATCTTGAGTTGGTGAAACTGACCATTTTTATAACTAAAAAAGAAGAAACGATAATAACTGAACGAATGAATTCGTTTCTACTTTACGCTTTGTGCTTCGCAATCGTTATCGCGATTGTTCACTTCAAATTCAACCTTACGCCACCGTTATTCGGATCGATTCTCGTCGGTTTTTGGATCATCAAGATGAAATTTCATCGCCGATTCAGAATCGGAATTACTTGTTTCAAGAATCCCAAACCGAATTCCAAGGCGGAGATTGACGTTGATGCTAAGCCTCTTGAGGTTCCTCCGCACCTTGTAATCATGGTTAATGGCATCGTTGGAAGGTAGGAGAGTAATCTTCAGTTTCAATTTGCATTTCGTATCAGAAAATTTAAATTATGTTGTTAGATTATGAATTTGAGTATTCAAATGCAATTGGTGTTTTCAGTTCTGCTGATTGGAGGTTTGCCGCGGAGCAGTTTCTCGAGAAGCTTCCGGATAAAGTCATCGTCCACCGTAACTAACTCTTCCTTATTCCTTTCATTACTTTAATCGCAAGTGTAGAATTGAATCTGGATGGACGTGTAGAATTGACTTCACATTTGAAGCATCTAGAATTGAATCTGGATGGACGTGTAAAATTGATTTTAACATGTTTGGCTGCAATCAAATATAATTGATTATGCTTTTTAGAATTGGTTCTACTTGAAGTAAGAATTGGTAGGTTTTGAATCTAAACATCCAACTCATTTTGCAGCAACTTATATTTATTCAAACATAAATTATTTTACCTTCAACTCATTTTTAGTCGGAATCAATTTTGTAGAGTTAATTCACTCAATCAATTTTCTTCAATGTAGAACGAGACACGTGCTAAAATTCTTTTTCTGTGTGTAAACACACACTAAAACACCTGCTGTTTATTATAATGTTGCACGATCGATAATTATTAGATGACACGACGGAGTCTTGGTTTTCGAGGTGGGAACTGTGTCGCCTTTGCAGAAATGAGCTTCTCATGCTCAACTACCATGAGATCTCCGAGCTGAGAGAAGATTGACGACAAAGTGTTGGAGGAGGCCAGTGGCTTAAGAAGGTTAAATAGTTTTGTCACATCACTGAAGTATCAAAAACATACACAAGATAGTAAACAAATAATAAAGATCAAAAACCAGTTATATAAATGGGGACTAAAAGTTAATTTTGGTGGTATGGAGATTAAAAGTGTGATCTGGACCTCTAGTTCTATGGATTTCTCAACCCTCATGTCATTAAATTTCCAAATCAATTTGCAACCTTGTATGGATTTTAGCTTGAAATGTTTTTCTTTACAAGACCGAGGAATCAAGATTTCGTCTTTTTTGGGGTATCCGAGCTTGATTGATCAGCTTCCCTCTTGATTCCCAGAAAGTGCTCAACTCTGGTTTAACATGGTATATGAACTTTTCATTTGCTTCAATTTCAATTTCATACGCTTTTCCTGCTTCATTTTGCCAGGTTCTTTGCCATGGAACTTATGAGAAAATATTCTAAAGGCTTCCTTAGGAGTCAAAATTCTCCCAAACTCGTCTGTCCTCTCAATGTGAACCTCTTTTTTATTCTGTACTATCTTTCCTTCATCCTCTACAACCCCAACCAATTTGCTATTCTTCCTATCCATGTCTCTGCCACCCCATCCAATGCTTTCTTTAAGTGTTCCTCGATCTTTAAGCAGTTTCAATGCACCTGACAGTCCTTTCCCTACATCAACTTCATGTATACTTTCATCAGGAATTATCACTTCCTTGTCTTCTGAGTTGGGTTGCTCGCCTTTTTCAGTTTCTTTGACTTCAGTCCACCCACCAGCCTCATCTTTCTTTTCCTCATTAATGTGAAGACCCCAGACAAATTCTTCCATCTCTGTAAAGACCACCTTATTTTCTCTTGACTCTCCAGCTATAGAATTTTGATCATCTAACAGTCTCATAGGATTTGAGGCGACAAGTAAAGCAATTGCTTGAGGGCCAGATGATCCTTTCTCCTCCTGTTTCTTAAGAGCTAGTCGCCTTGCTTTCTCTAAGGATTAACGAAGATCCTCTTCATCATCTGCAAAAGCTGGGGTTTCATCTTCCCCTGTTTTATTGTACAGAGGTTGTTCTCGACGAAGTAATTTGGAGGCATGAGCATTATTTCTCATTTCAGCTGCCAAATGGAATATATGTTATGTGGCTTTGTTTTGGATTGTGTTAAGACAGTCCTAGACGCGGTAGAAGCTTTGCTTCGACTTTTGGTGAAGGTAGAAGCGGGCTCGTCCTTGACAAAGCCTCTTCTTAAATTCACAAATACTTTTATGATAATAATTATTGATGAATTTTATTGATCATCTCAATGCCCTTAAATAGGCTTATAGTTGAATAAGAACCCTAATTAAGTTAGGTCAATAACTACTTTTCCCTTAAATTTCTATCATTTAAATTTAAATGATAACAATCCTAGTTACTAGGTAGATGAAATTTAAATTTAAAAATTCTAAATACTAACTTACTAAAATAAATAAAATAATAAATCCTAATTAACATAATAAATCCTAATCAGCAGAACTAGAGATAGTTAAACCTATTTCTTTGTTAGTCCCAATAAGAGGCTGATAAAAATAACAAACTCAATTTTTAAGTAAACCTTAGAGCTAAATCGGATGGCGTGAGGTCAGCTTCGTCATTAATTTTAGACTGTATTGTGAATTTATAAAAGAACATAATCACTGTGATCTTACATGATATATTGTGAACAGGCAGTGAATGCAATTCTTCAAAATTGACGTTTGATGGTGTTGATACAATGGGCGAGAGGCTAGCTGAAGAGGTATTTTGGTAGTAGCAATTTGATCTTTATAGTCTCTCGTACTTCCCTGAACTTTAAATTACTTTGGGAAATGATTTATGATGTTGACCTTGTGATAATTCATTCACATTGGAATGATTGAATCTACAGTTTTAAACTTAATTAATGTTTATATAGGTACTATCTGTCGCTAGTCGCTGGCCAGGGTTGCAGAAGATCTCCTTTGTTGCACATTCTTTGGGAGGCTTGGTAGCAAGATATGCTATTGCGAGACTTTTTGAATACTCTTCAACATTAGAATCCGAAGTTACTATCTGCAACTGCAAAGAGGAGACAGAATGTACAAAGAATTGCATTGAACAGAATTATGAAGCCCGAATCGCTGGTTTAAAGCCAATGAACTTTATAACCTTTGCAACACCACATCTTGGTTCAAGAGGACACAAACAGGTATATTTAAGTTCTACATCTTGGTTCAACATCATGGAGATATCTTATGCCTAATTTTCTTTTGACTTTCATTAGTCATCTGCTATTTGTTCTTATTGTTGTTATTTTCTTTCGCTGAATTCCATCAAAATCATCTTTGCTTTTTTTTTTTTATTGGTTAATTTGTCTATCTGTCACAGTCCAACTTGAGTTCAAATCTTTTAGCTTTTGAACGCTGTTAGCTAAAAATTGCATACAAGAGGCATGTCAGTGCGAACACACTGGCATCAATGAAATCATTAGTGAGTTCTTAGAGAGTAAAGTTATTAGGGAGAGAAGAGAAAACCAGATATCATAGGGTTAGAAAGAAGTACAAGAAAGATAAAAAGTGAATAAGTTCCTTTGCAATTGAACTTTGATATGATAGTTACAAACTGGTTTTCATGTAATGGAGCATTATCCTTCTCAAAAACCACATAATGTTATTTGATCTGAAGATTAGTCATTAATATTCTGGTATATATTAACTTTAGAAAAAAAGTTCTAAATTTGTTTTGTTGTTGGTGAATACCGGAACACGCACTCTTATTTTTGCTCCTAATTTTTCCGGTTCTTGTAGCTTCCATTTCTTTGTGGCCTTGCTTTCCTTGAAAGAAGAGCATCTCAAACTGCACACTTAATTGTAGGGCGAACTGGAAAGCATCTTTTCCTTATGGACAATGATGATGGAAAGCCTCCTCTTCTCCTCCGAATGGTTGAGAATTCTGATGACTTAAAATTTATGTTAGTATTACCAAGTCATTTAAGTTTGTTAGATTATGCCACCATTCAATTCTTCATTATTTCAATTTATTTTTTAATGATTGTGCAGGTCAGCTCTGCGTGCATTCAAGCGCCGAGTAGCATATGCAAATGCAAACTTTGATCGTATCCTCGTTCTGAGTTATATTTCTTTTTCTTTATCAAACTTCAAATTGTTCAGAATCTTAAGCCAAATGGATAATATAGTGTCAATGGCCCATGTCAAATGTTAGAACATGCAACTTTCATGTGTATTAAGTGGAACTTAGACGAAGACATGATATTGAAATTATTATAACTAGGGTTTACTATGATATAAATTAGAATTTATTTACTGTCCTGCAGGCAGAGGTGGATCTTCTTGGGGATGCCCACCCCAAAATTTTCTTCTTAATAGGATAGATGTACACATTATAATAGTAACGAATGTACATATATGTTTCATTTCGTAGAATGACTATGGTTGTTAAGCACTGCAGTGGGAGGTGGAAGATTTTGCAAATCTGAGGTTGTGAATTCAAGCAAAATTTAACCACTGCACCAGTTAATGGTTTGTAACAATTAATTGAAATAGTTCTATATTCTATGGCTCTTTGTCACCCCAACAAAATCACTTGAGCTTTGCCACTGCCTCCATGTCCATGCTTCTCAGCCACATGGGCTAATTATTTTCTTGAAACCATGTATTGTTACAATAATGTAGATCTAACTTTAACATACTAGAGCAATAATTATTATATCTTGCAAATTTCTTGACCTGCATTGAAGATATGGTTGGATGGCGCACTTCATCGATTCGGCGTCAGCATGAACTTCCAACAGTAATAGACTTTCTGATGACTCTCAATTATAATGTTTTACATGGATTATAGAGACTAGATTTACATTCTTCTTCTGTGCTAGTTTGATCTTCAATTAATTGATGAGAAATACCCACACATTGTACAAGCCAAAGTTGGGACTGTTGATGATGTTTCCGCCAAAGTATCTACTATTGCTAGAGACCAAACAATTGACACAGAAGGTTTGTTTCGTTTTCCTGAAGAAGAAAAAATGTTGTATCTTTTGGTTTTTGTGAAAGGAGTATGGTGAAATAGTATACTTAGGACGATAAATTTTCGTCTTTATTTTTATTTCGAGGATTGCCGTGCATTTTTTGTAGGATTATTAGTAGTGTATAGTCCTAGAACATTCAGATAATATAAGGAAAAATGAAGTATAGAACAATCTCCTTTCCTCTTTTTGACTTTAATCTTCATGTTTAGAATCTTTTGCACCTTTATATTATATGTTTCTAAAAAACTTACAACACTCAAAGTGCTTGTCTATTTTTAAAGACATGCTATGCTATAATATTTTATCAGTAAGCATAGAGAATGTGTTATAAAGATGTTTTTCTATAGAAAAGAGATATTTTGTAAACAAAATTCATATCGATAATTAGTTATCTACTCGGATTATTATTGTCTGGATGAATCTTACAAGTCAGCCTAGCATACAATTTTATGTTGTAATATATCCTAGTCTACGATATTATTTTGTTGAAGAATTTTGAAATTATTTAATTTTCAAAATATTTATGTGTCGGTTGGAACCAGCTTTCCAAAACTGAATACATACGCTTTTTGTAGAGGAGATGATAAGGGGTCTCACTCAGGTTCCTTGGGAGCGTGTGGATGTTAGCTTTCAGAAGAGTAAGCAACGGTATGTTGCTCACAGTACAATCCAGGTAAAGTTTTTATCTTTATTTCAACTACTTTAGAACTCCAGCTCTAGATGAAGGGGATTTTCTATACAAAATGAATTGTCATACGAGATATTATTTGAAGATGATGTACTTATTTTAAGCTAAATTGTTAAAAATAATGGTCACAGCTTCAGCTCGATGCTCCTTGATATTTTTATTTGTCTGTTTTTACTCTTAGGTGAAAATCTATTGGTTGCATTCAGATGGTGCCGATGTGATCTTCCACATGATAGATAACTTCCTTATCTAGTCTCTAGAATTATTGCTGAGTTCAGAGTCATCAAATCAATGTTGTAAGGAATGGTAGTCTTCTTCTACCCTGAATATCTAGTATTGCAAAATTCCAACATGTGCTTTTTTTTGTTATGCATCAGTTTTGAAAGCTGATAACTTCATTGGTGTGCATCTTCATTTACATTAGTGCTCATTCCTAGTAACTTGTTCATATATTCACGTGATTGAGTTTTATATCGAAAAGGTGTTTAAATTGCAATCTGTCTTTACTCTATGTGAAAAGATGCTTGCCGTAGATCCAGGCAGCTTGCTTAAAACTCCATGGACGGAATTTAACCTTATAACAAATGATATATTTGGTAAATTGTTTCTTGAATAGGACAAAATGTGTCTTCACCATTCTGGGTTGATTATTGTTTATGTTCCTACAGAAATCCTTTAAGATAATTTTGTAACAGTCTTTAGATGGAGAAAAAGTAGTCTTGGAAAATGTTTTAAACTTAAGCTTAAGCTTTATCTATTTAATATACTCCAAGAAAATGATATGATTGTAAGGTATTTCTTCACTGCTGGATTGTAAGATTGTTTATACATTTTACCCTACTGTTAGCTGAATTTAATATTACAGTAATGCTTTGCTGCTTTGAAGTTGACATGATTTTGCAGTTGATGTTTGTGATTTACATATTTTTCACTATATCATTCTTTGCTTCTAGATTCATCCCTATGTTTTTACAGCATTTTTGCTTATTAAATCAATTCAAATTTCAATTATCACAAAATTACGTTTCTTTTTATTACAATGAAGAAAAAATGAATTAACAAGAAATTTGATTCTCTCAAGAAGATAGAAAATAAGAGATGCTTGAGTTAAAAAAAAAAAAACAAGCTTTGAGAAAATACTTTGTTCTCTCCTTGCCATGTCATATTCGCATGAACTTCAATAAATAGTAGAGACGTCGTTTAAATCAATCTTCAAGCAGAGTTATAGCCACGAAAATCTTCTCTGTTTGGCTTTGCATAGCTGAAATAGACAAATGAAAACCACTAATAAGAAAACGGTGGCTATCAAACCAATACCATCAACATCTAGTAACCTAAATTAGGTTAAATTAGGTTTATTATACCATTCATCATTTTTCTTTTTTATGCTGCTAACTTTGCATTGATCCTCAGAGTCTTGGTCATGTGATGGAATACTAGATTTTTCTTTCAGCAGACTTGATAAACTTTCACAAAACTGATAATCAAAATTAAATCAGTAACCAAATTAACAAGCTTGAGCTATCGAATATTAAGCTAACATAATTTTTTTTTTCTTACTTCATTGTATTTTCTTAGATCTCCTGCAGATTTTGATATTTGTACAACACAATGAGCTGGAGCAACTTCTATCACCTGACAGGTTTCATACATATCAGTAAAGAAATGAACTTGTGTTACTAATAAAGAAAACGAAAAGGAAAAAATGGAGTGTATGTGATGATAAAGTGAGTATTATCACCTCAGCAGATAGGTCAAAGCATGATCTAGAGCTTCTAGTCAATGTCTGTTTTGGGTGCATTTTCATCTGATATTAAGAGTCAAAGTTCATTTGTTGCGAGATTCTAGAAAAGGTTAATATTTCACAATTCCCTCCAAAATTTATTACATGGATGCAATTAACAATCAAATTGGAAGCATTATTCATACCTTAAAATTGTTCATTTTCTCCACCGACAGTCTCACATCTGTTGCAGCAGCTTCTATTTTTTCTACCGTTTCACTGATTGTATGTTGGGATCCAAACATTGTCATCTGTTTCTTGTGATCCTAAACACAAAACTCATAACGTTAGCATTTGTAATTAAAGTACCTTGTAGATAAGTTAAATACCCTCTAAGATTTGTAGAGTTGCCTGTTCTTCAAAAAGTGCAGATAGATCAAGGTCCTGAAACATGGCTATCAGTTGAAACGCATTAATGAAGCTCGACGATTTGGTTATCGTTGAATTCGTAGTTTTCTCCTATACAACATATTGTTAGAAAATTTGGTCCATAACTCCAATTGTTGTTTTTATCCATTTCTGGTATTAGTTAACTTATTACCTCAATTGGGTCGAAAGCATCACTTTTGTCATCCAAGTTAGTATTCGGATCAATTTCATACGCACAAGAAGGTTTGTAATCTATTTGAAACCATTCGTTTTCAATAATATCTGAAATGTTTATCCGCTGCAAGTGATAGAAAGGAAGTCAGTCAAACAAATTAGTATCTATCAGTCGCACTTTGAGTCTAAGCACAGTGCCCTAGTTCTTGAATTTCTACCTTTTCAGGACGCGGTTGGAATATTTTGGTGATTAATTTCTTTTGACTTTGAGTAAACCATGGGGGGCATACATATTCTGCTCTGCATATCTATATTTTCTCACATGAAAATTGCCAAAATATGTGAATTAGTTGAATCAGATACTAGGTGTTTTCTTCTTTATTACCGTATTTGCTAATATATACCTTATGGTATAAGCTCGTCAAGTTTTGGTCATCAAATGGTAGAAAACCAGCAAGTAACTCAAAAAGAATCACACCACATGACCAAACATCAGCAGCTGCTCCATCATACCCTTTGCTCATCAGCAGCTACACATAAGGAAGTAAAAGAGTGATTATAAGAGTCTTATAATCAATAAAACATGTATCTTATAAAAGCAGACACTAGCTCTCTTTCTGTCGGGGAGTCCAAGGGAGTTCTTTAGCACGTTTTTGCTCTCAAGTGCTCTCTCGAACTCGCCAACAGTTCTGGACACTCAATTTTACCTCAGGAGCCACATAGCACGGCGATCCACACCTTGTGTTTAAGACATCATTAGGCTGCGAAATGCCAATATATCAAAATTTGATCACTTATAAAAAAGCTTGCTACTGTTGAACTAACTCTGAGGTTAAAAAAAAAAAAATTACCTTACTCAATGCACTTAATCCAAAATCAGACACTTTGAGATTTCCCTGGTTGTCAAGGAGCAAGTTTTCCGGCTGTATTGCCATACATAAAGGTTCAACTAAGGTTTCAAATCTTATTTCTAAACAACAAATTACAAAAGTTTGTTTAACTAACCTTTAAATCGCGATGAAAAACTCCCTTATTATGACAGTAATCGACAGCATCAACAAGTTGCTGGAATAGTTTTCTTGCCTCACATTCATTCAACTTAACAACATAGGACTGCATAAACAAAATCATCAGAATTGAAGCATCATAATTGTAATTATAAGTACATAACATTTGAACGACAAAAGATTGATGACCCCCACCATCTTGTCCAACAGTCGACCTCCTGATACATATTCCATCACAATGTATATATTTGTCTTTGTACCAATAACCTCATGAATTCTAACAACATTAGGATGATGTAGAAGTTTCATTGCTCTAATCTCACTTTGTACCTGAAATATATTGTTGTCTTAATATTGAAAAACTTATGTAAAAAATCACTTTTTTTTGCTAAAAAAGGAAACAAAAAACATGGACCAAAATAGAACTTACCTTATACTTAAGATTGTTTTTCAAGACCATATTCTTGTCAATGACCTTGATTGCTACCTTCTCACCATTGTTGCCATTGAAAGCAAGCTTAACCTTAGAGAATGTACCTTCTCCTATGGTTCTGCCAAGTTTATATTTTCCTATATTTTTTGGAGACACCATTACTCTCTCTGTGATTGGTTTCTTTTTTCTCACTGCTGTGTATGCAACCTATTTCTCACTTTTTTATTTCTATAGAAATTTTTTTTCCTTTCCTTTATGAAAAAAGATAATGGTTTTTTAACTATATATATCAACTTTATTTCTTTCTTTAATTTATATGGTTGTAGTTAAGATGTGACAATTAAAATGCCACGTTGTAAATGGCAATCCCATCCCTTACATTAAGGAAGTGATTACATTTAAAATATGAAGGATCAAGGGAAGAGTATTATGCAAGTTAATATATGAAAATTTTGTCAACAAAAGAGATAATTAGGTGATGAGATGTGTAATGAAACCATAGTCCATAGATATAGTGAATAGTGTATGTGTGTATTAGATGAGAAAAATTAGTCCTTAATTAGATTTCTTTTTTATTAAACCCTCAATTAGTTAGTGATCAACTTAAAATTATTAATTGAATTTTAATAAATAAAAAATATTTAATCCAATAATACTTAGATGAGATATGGTAAGAGATTTTTTCAACTTAACCATCGAATTCAACTTGAGTATGTTTTTAAATTTTTTCAAAATAAAATAGAAGTTAATCTTTAAAATTATTTGCAGATGATATCCTATTTTTACTTTAAAAATATATTTTAAAAAAATGTTTATTTGATGTTAATTTTCAATGTGTGGTCAATTGTGATTGGTCCTTTACATCTACAAATAATATCGAGAAATAAGTGGACAAATTAATTTTAAAAGAAATTGGAATGTAGAAATTTGTGATGGTGTGTTATCAAACCTCAACATTAGTAGGGGAAGTAGTTTGCATTCTTGGTAGCTAGATGGATTTGCTGGTAGTTAAGAATGAAGAACGTGTGTTTTGACTGATAGTTGGATAATTAGTTGTTGACAGACAAAAACAAAAAAATTGTACTTTCTCTATATTAATTTCAATATGGAAGTAATAAGTAGAACCACAAATATTGGTATTATAGAAAAAATGTTTAAGGTGATCACATAAATTCATATTAATGTGTTTGATTAGATCATCTTATGTCATGAGTATTAATTTGAGATTGAGATCTTATATATTATTACAATTGATGATTCTTTTTTTTGGTAGCAGCCATGGACAACTAAGGAAGAAGAAGAAAAATGAAATTTTATTTTTCCACCTTATCATTGAAGAGCGGATCAACCAAATATATACAAGAGAACAAACAAAGACTCATAAACTATGAAATAGCAAGGCTCATCTAGCCTAAAATAAAAGCCCAATAAACCTATATATTTAATACCTCACATAAGCTTGAGAATATATGAAATGTAAACCAAACTTACTAATGTTTAACAGAAAAAGAGAAACATCTAATGGCTTAGTAAAAATATCTGTTAATTGTTGAGAAGAGGTAACAGAAAGAAGGTGGAATAGGTGTTGCTGAAGTTTTTCGCAAACAATGTGGCAATCAAGATCGATGTGTTTAGTTTGTTCGTGGAATGAAGAATTATTGGTAATGTGGATGGCTGGGGCATTATCACAATATAATAGTGCAGGATGTTTGAAAGGTATCGGAAGTTCAGTGATCACGTTGGTTTACCATTGTAATTCATAAACTGTAGAAGCCATGGAGCGGTACTCTGCTTTAGTGGAGTTGCGAGAAACAGTGGCTTGTTTCTTAGATTTTCATGATATCAAGGAATCACCCAGATAAATGCAGAAACCAGTAATAGACTTGCGTGTTTCGGGACAAGTAGCCCAGTCGGAGTTAGAAAAAGCCTTGAGTTGTAAGGTAGAATTGCAGGGGAAGAAGAGGCTATGAGTTGGAGAGGATTTGAGATACCGGAGCACACTGAAAGCATCATTATGTTGGCTTAGTTGTTGCACGGAGTAGGATATATCAGGTTTTGTATTCAGCAAGTAGATGAGTTGTCCAACTAGTCTGCGATATTTGATGGGATCCAGCATAGGAGTACCATCATTAGTCCTTAATCAGGTATCACAGGCCATTGGGGTGGAAGCTGGTTTGCAGCCAAGTAAACCTGTGTTGAAAAGAAGATCAAGAGTATACTTGCGTTGATTAATGTTAATGCCTGATTTGCTTCTTGCTACTTCAAGGCCTAAAAAGTATTTGAGAGTGCTAAGGTCCTTGATGTGAAAATGTCTTTGCAATAATTGTTTGGTTGTGTTAATGACATCTAGATTGCTGTCTGCAAGAAGAATATCATCGACATAGATAAGTATGAAAGTAATTGAGATTGATGTTGATGTATGAAAAGAGAATGGTCAGAGGAACATTAAGTAAAGTGATGTGCTAAAAGAACTTTAGACAATTTCTCAAACCATTGTCTACTAGATTGTTTTAAACCATAAATGGATTTAAGCAATGTGCACACTTGGTTAGGATAAGAAGGTGTAATGCCTTTTAGAAGAGACATGTACACTTCTTCATCCAAATCAAAGTATTATGGACATCAATTTGGTGAAGAACTTGCTCGACCATGGAGCGCTGAAAAGCTTAAACAGTATTACAGTTAAACATTGCCCACAACGTACTCGGTTTGACCGTGACGAAGTGCGTCGCGAACACAGGGGCACACTATGGTACAAGCGTGACTCCTAAACTAGAGACAAAAAGACAAGAGCCCGTTCTTATGTGTGCGAGTGAGCTCTTGATCTCACGGGAACACCTCAACCGAGCTCCACCATTGTCGTACCAATTAGGCAGAACGCCCAGCTCCCAATGGGAAGATCACGCCACGGAGCAAAGACCTCGATCGAGCTCTTGGCTTCGTCGACGGTCGGAACCCAACTCCGACCACTCGGCCAGTTCTCTGTACGGTTGAGGACCAACCACGTCGAGCAAAGGCCCTGGTTACTTAGTAACAATAGGCAAGCACAATATTGCATATTCACGAGAAAAGTAAATATTTGACATACAACAACACACACAAAATACAAACATACCAAAAAATAAGACACCATACATTGAGACGGGCAAAGCCCATTGTTCAAACATTACAAGCCAAGGTGTGCAGGCCAAGAAATATCAAACCCATGGCACGCAGGCCCGACATGCATGTCGGGCAAAATAATAATCAAAATGCGGCGCGCATGCCAAACAGCTAAAAAGAGTCAAATAACAGCTTCCTCCTCGGGCCGAGGCTCTCCGTTGCTCTGGTCAGCTCCACTATCGGACATTTCAGGGGCAACTATTCGGTCGTCGAACACCCGGTAGAAAGCACTGATCCCGTCGATGACAAGCTAGAGCCCGAGGTTGACAATTTGAAGTTACTCCACCGCCATATTAAAGCCCAGCTCAAGGGTCCCTAGGAAATCTTGCTCGAGCAACCAAATTCGGGAAACTAGGTCGCCCCAGATCGCCAAGAGCTTTTCTTCGGCACTTTCATCCTCGGCAGGGCGAGCAACGGCCTCCAAACCAACAACTTTGACCTGTAGTCAGTCCCTCTCCTCCTCAGTCTTCTTCAGTTGTTGCTGCAATGCGTTCATATCCTTAAATAGGCGAACTTGGGCCTCAAACTTCGAGCGATAGTTAAGAAGGTCAGTTTCCACCTTGTCCTTCTTCGCCTCCAGGAGCGCATTTTCCTCTCGCAGCTTCTTCAGCTTAGAGGAGGTTCTGGTTTCGTCGTTAAGTACCAGGTCCGTGTCAAAAATCCTTATCATGGTCATCATGTCCTCGCACAGGGCTTTCCTCCTGATCATCTTGTCAACCCCCAGGATTGCTTCAAACTCTGCCACGGGCACGGTCAGAGATTTGTCCTTGCTGAAGAGCTCTCGTTGGAGGTGGCAGAGAGGCAACACAAATATTTCCCCAACAATACCACCCAGAAGGTCGACGAGGTCGGGCTCCTTGAGATACTGCTTCTTGGATGGAGGGTCCTGAGAGACCAGGGACTCACTCCCTCGAGGATAGGAAAAACCCCCGGAAGGCTGGTCATCCTGAACCATCTCTTGGACCTGGGTGACGCGGATTTTGGCGGCTTTCTTGACGCCTTTAGTCGCTGCAAGCTTCAACATTCGCTCTTGGATGCTCGACATCTAGCCTATAATAGAAGAAAAGGAAAACAAGTTAATATGGCGAGAAAAGCAAGCGGGCACACAAGTGAAGAAAACACCCACTACCTAAGAACCTCAAGGCTTCCTCATCAGACACGCACTCAAGGAACGCCTTAGTATTGATTAATCGAGATTCATAGTGAACCTCCCCGCGCTCATCAAGAATAAAAGTCCCATCCTTGTTGACACATTTAATGGGAGTGAAATTAGAGATGAACTAAACTATCTTCTCATAAGATAATCGATCCTTAATGTTCAGAGAGTCAGGCTTGATGATGTAATTGTCCGTACCTCTGTTGAAGTGACCCTTCTCCCATTCAAGAGGGAACTTCGACTCTAAAGACTCTACTCAATGCTCGTCCTCCTCCTTGACCATAACTACTACTACTACTACTACTACTACTACTACTACTACTATTACTATTACTACTACTACTACTACTACTAAGTCCAAAATTATGTTGTTGCTTTCATCTAAGTCCAAGTATCAGTTGTGTATGCAGTATTAATTGAAGATTAGTTATGTTTGACCTAATCTTGGTCAGACAAGTTTTGTTTCAAGATCCTAATCAGGGGCGTGATTCAAGTGACATGTGTCTGAAGTCTCAAACAGGTTTTTGAGTCATATTCAAGGCAGTTGTGTTGTCATGGCACATAGGTGTGGTGATGGTTGAAACTCAAGAGGAGTTTAACCTGATTTTAGTTAGACAAGTAGTTTGTTTCATCCTCTCAAGATATCGGGTTGTGGCAGAGTCTGGTATTTCGTAGGTGAAAATCAACAAATGATCAAGATTGGGGTTTTGTGCAAGTTCAAGTTATCTTATGACATTAAGTTTTAGAATATTCAAATTCAATGCATTTGGCACCGCTATACGTCATTGATTCAAGGAGAAGTCAAGCAGGCTATTTGTTCAAGATGATTTTTTAAGTTGGATTCAATTTCAATCATATTTCGAGGATTTGTTCAAGAATGGTTCAGATTCAGGAATTGATTCACTTTTAGTTAGATTCAAGATTTATTTCAAAGTCAATGGCAAAGTTCAAAGATTGGTTCATTGGTGGTTTCATTGTGTCAAGGCTTTAATTCATCCAAAACCAAAACGGATTTATGGTCAATGGTATTTCTCAAGAGTTATTCAAGTTTCATTCAAGTGAGAATTCAAAGAGGGTGGAATTTGGTTTATAAGTTTTGGATCACACATAAAATTTCAAGTTTCATTTGTCATAATTTAAAAGTATTAATGGAGGATGCAAAAATAAGAGGTCCATACAAATGTCAAGCACATTGTTTTGTTTAAAGCCCATTAGCATATTTTGTTACAATAAATAGGTACAATAAAGATAGAAAAAACCAAATGCCAAAATTTGTCCATATCTACTACAAAAGTCCACTACAAGTTCTACAAAACATAAAAGCCCCATGTCACACACTTTCAAAAATCATTTAAAGCTTATTACTATTTTATTCCAAGGCCCAATATCATTATTACCACAAGATTGGAAAAATAAAAGAAATAATAACAATACAAGTCCATCATACACCAAAAAAATTGCAAAAAAATAAAAGTCCATGTTACTTCTCTTAAATCCATTATTCAAATACAACAATAAAAAAAACACAATAAAAAGTCATGAAGATTGTTCTACTTCGAATGCTTTTCTACCACTACAGTTTGCGCCTACATCACCAACCATGTTATTCCAAATCAAACTCACATCGCAATAAGTTCACACCATGTTCCAACAACCATTCACCACAATAGACCTCCTACAGCCAAATACCTGTACGCACATTTTGCAACCATACCAACAAAACCATTCACAACAGCTATCTACGTCACCTTCTTTTGAATCACATAGCACCAACAAAAAAAACAATTCCAAACCATTATGTGTAACACCCCAAATTTAATTGGAATATGTTAATTAATTATTTAATTGAGAATATTAATGTTTCGGTGAATTTCCGGTGGTTTTGTGAATATTGGAAAGATGTGCATTTTCGGGTAATTATGTCGATACGATGTTTGCACATTTGTGTGCATGACGCGTGACATTTGTGTTAGTTCGATCTGGTTGCGATGATCGCATTTTTGTGTGAGCAATAATACTATTTTTTGCTTAATTTCTTTTTCTTTGCGATAAATTTTGTTTCGGCCGATTTAGATCTGGTTGCGATGAGCGCATTTCTGCGTTAGCAACATTGTTGGGTTATCTGGCACATTTAAAATTCATTATTGCTTTATTATTATTATTATTATTATTATTATTATTATTATTATTATTATTATTATTATTATTATTATTATTATTATCATTATTTATTATTATTATCATTATTATCATTATTATTACCATTATTATCATTATTATTACCATTATTATTATTATTGTTATCATTAATTTATTAAAATTTGTTATAATATAAAAATCTGTTTTTTAAAATAAATAACATTAACATCTTTTTCAAATTAATATGAAAACCTATTATTTTTAAGAAAAACTTTTTTTTAGATAAATTTAAAATAATAACTAAAATCTTTTTTTTAAAATAATAACTAGAACCGTTATTTATTTTATTTTATTATTGTTCAATTCAAATTTCATTATCATATTGTATCTGCTCCTCTCATGTAACCTCGCGAACTTAACAATCGCTCTTTAAATTCTGCCTTTAAATTTCTGCTTGCATGGTTTAAATTATGACATTATCTCTCTGTTTGCATGATTCAATTATCTCACGCGTTTACTATTATTTCTGTCACATTGCACACATCCGAAGGTTAGGTCTAACTGTTTGGCCGCCGCGCCAATAGTCCGTAAAACTTCACACATTCAATTTCAAATCCTCAAAACTACAAACTACAAACCCTAATTTTCACAAATGCCTCGCCGCAGGCAAAATTACAATTTTACCCTTAGCATTAGGTCAAAGAGCCGCCGCGCTCATTTTAGGGTTTCCCGCCGTGGAATCCCTAATTTAACCCTAATTACAACTTAACATTTCAACGTAGAGATTTGGAGTTTCTACACTCCACGTAAGCGTGTCCTTAAGATGCGTTTATTCCCCTTGAGACCTTGACCACAGTCAAGAAGTTTCTAACCTCCCTATTGAGGGGAACTACGATTACTCTGATTCCACTCCCGTAAGGATACGTAGGCACAAGATGCGATGTCTTGCCGAGTAAACTTAGAATTAACCCCTTTATTATTTATTATTGCTTATTTTTTATTTATCTTTGCTATTTAATTATTTTGCTTATTATTTTGTAATTGTTTCTTGGATGTAAAGTTGTTTAATTATTTAATTATTATTATGGTTAGTAATTAGGGAGTGTAACAACATGTATGTAATATTAAAATAAATTTAGATCACTTTTAAATAAAGATAATTAAAATAAACACGTCACACACGTAAGTCGATTTTAATCGCCGTCTCACTTCCTAAGGATATCCCTCAAGTTGCCTACGAATAATGGTTAAGTGGGGTGTATAAAGCAAGTCCCTCAAATAAAAAAATCATCAAAGTCCCTTATGGTTGCCTTTACGAATCAAGTCCCTTTCGAAAAATGATGATGGTCCCTTATATGTGCTTATTACATCCCACAATGGCCTTCAAAGTCAAATTGTCCCTCACATACCCCTTAACATCCAAAGTAAGGACTACCTACTCCATTATAGTAGGGATAGTCTTACTAAGGAAAGGATAAAGAATAAGAAAGACCTTAAAACATTAGGGTAGGCTACTCCTAGATACTTGCTCACTTCAAAACTTTTTCACACTTAAACAAATTTCCAACAAAATTTTCAAACAAGTTTTTTTCACATCCATACACGGATTATTATTAAACTATTCTGAAATTTTTTGCTATTCACATACTACACTTTCAAAACAATTCAAAAGTGAGCTTAAGTACCTAAGAGCCCATGGATAACCATGGATGAAAAGGGTGCTAACACCTTCCCTTTTCATAACTTACCCCCCGGACCCAAAATATTCTCTAAGGTCTTTCCTGTTCTTTTATAACCTTTCCTTATGGATAAAATAAAAGTCGGTGGCGACTCTTGCTATCCGCAACATTGTTTAAAGTCAGTTCTCCCACCGTGTTACAGAACTGGCGACTCTGCTGGGGATCTATTTAAGAGGGGTACCCTTAGGAATTAAGATCACTTTAAATTGTTTGCCTTGTTTGCTTTATTATTATATTGTTGGGGTGCTCTTATGTGTGAAAGGTCCTAACCCGGATCTAGTGTACCTTAGGTAAATGGCAATAGACCAAGGAAACTGTACGACGTATATCGATACGGTTGATCTGGTGGCCATAGTTAGTGCGACTTCTTGGTTGGTGCTTATATTCCTTAAGTCAAGTTGAGGATAATATTGAGGCTGCCATATGTTGTCAATGCACTAACTGACTTTTAGAACCCTAGTTAACTCATCTTGGCCTTTAGAAAGTAGTGAGGTAACCGGCTTTGGTGCAGACTGAAGTTGGTTGACACTCGATACTACGCTCATTGAGATCTTAAACTTGGAGGGTTTTGGTTGGCAAGTAAGTTGCCTTCTGAACAACCACCCTTGTGAAGGATCAATGATATTGAGATCCCTTAGAACCTGGTTACTTTTGTAGGACAGGATGAACCATCTAACTTCAGGGGAGGGTACTTGCCTTTGAACCTCATGCAAGCCTTTAAACCTAGGGCTATGGTGTGACTTGTTTGTGTGTGCCACATGTTTGTGATTGAGCATGACATCATGACATCATCATGCATCATAAGCATATCATTTTCCCTAACCATTTCAAGGACCAAAGGATTTATCTTTGTTCTTTGTTGCAGGTCATGGCCTCTGCTCGTAGAAACACCATCAGGATCAACTTTGTAGGGATACCTGCTAAGCTCAAGGAGTTGGTTTCCCTAGTGCCTGATCATTCCCAGTTCAACAAGAGACATGGTCACTTATTGGATCTAGTTACTTCAGGGTTCAGTGAAGACATGATGAGTGTGCTGTTTCAGTTCTTTGACCCTAAGCACCATTGCTTTACATTTCCTGATTATCAGCTGGTTCCAACCATGGAGGAGTTCTCTAAACTTCTGGGTATACCTGTTCTTGATCAGAAGCCATTCACAGGCTTAGAGAAGGAGCTTAAACCAGAAGTTATTGCTGCAGCTCTACATCTGAAGAAGTCTGACATTGTTCTAGAGACGAGAAGTGGAGTTAAAGGTATTCTTGCCAAGGTATTAGTGGATAAAGCTCAAATGTTCTTGAAGGCTATGAGCTACGATGCTTTTGAGGAGATCTTAGCCTTATTGATTTATGGCTTAGTGTTGTTCCCCAATCCTGATCAGTTCATAGACGTTCATGCCATCAACATATTCCTGAGTCACAATCCAGTGCCTACCTTACTTGGAGACATCCTACATTCTCTTCACACCCGTACTACAAGGGCAAGAGGAACTTTGATGTGCTGCATACCTTTACTTTCTAGGTGGTTTATTTCTCACCTTCCTCGCTCAGTAATGAAGAATGAGCAAGGGTTCAGATGGTCCAAGAGGATCATGTCACTTTCTCACTCAGACATCCATTGGTGCTCCAGATCTATGGAGAATGTCACCATCATTGACCGTTGTGGGGAATTTCCTAATGTGCCACTTCTAGGCATAAGAGGAGGCATCACCTACAACCCATCTCTAGCTTTACGACAGTTTGGTTACGCCCGGAGCGATGGTCCACATGACATGTTGATTCAGGGCATTGTGTTTGATTACGACAACGATCTTCAGGGTTACCGTCAGAGATTCATCCGAGCTTGGGGAAAGGTAAACAGGATTGACAGCAAGACACTGGAGCCTAAGCACACCATTCCTATGGAGGCTTATCTCAGATGGGTACGATTTCGTGCTCAGACACTCATGATGCCATATCCTGCCATCCTACCAGTTACCATGGAACCTGTTGCTGAAGGAGACACAGCTTATACCATCCTTCACCCAGACATGCCTACTGATATGGAAGACTTGCAGAGATCATGGATCCAACTGAAAGAGCAAAGGGATACTTTCGAGGCTCATTACAAAGCAAGCCAAGCAAGGATCCTAGAGCTAACAAAGCTACTTCATGAGGAACGAAACCTCAACTCATACCTCAACACAAAGAGGAAACGTCCATGGGAGACTTAAAACCCCATCTTTTGTACTTATTTCGTTTTCATTTTTTTTGTAAGCCTAAAAGGCAAAACAAGTTATTACTAATAAAAAGTTACTTTCTTGTTTGTTTAAGCAAATTTAAATCCTGCGGTCCTTGAAAACATTGCATATGCATTCCCATATCATTGCATCACAGGTTTATAATTGTGTACAGGTTTCTCATCTTCTCGCTGTTTATTTCAGCAATGGCTCTTGAACAATCAGTTAAGGATCTCCAGGCACAGAATGCACAGTTCCAAGAGCTGATCCTGAACCTATCCAAGGGGCAGGATGAATTGAAGACACTGTTGGCCAAGAAGACTAAGAAGGCCAGAAGGTCTGCTGGGTTGCTCAACATGGGAAGAAGGTTCAAAAGTCCTGTCAAGACCAAGGAACAGGTTGAAGACTATGAATCTGAGGAATCTGAGAAGGAGAGAGGCAGTCTCCACAACACTATGGGGGACTCTGATTCTGAGGCTAACTACTACCATGAGCCTAACGAAGACAAATTCAAGATCCTGGTGGATAGAATGGATGCTATGGAATTACAGAAATCATCTGGGCTGGATTTTGAGGATTTGAGCTTGATATCTGGGGTGGTCATACCCATTGGGTTCAAAGTTCCTACATTTGTTGTCTATGATGGGGTCTCTTGTCCCAAATTGCATCTGAGGTCTTATGTCAGAAGAATTCAACCCCACACTGCTGATAAAAAGTTATGGATCCATTTCTTTCAAGAGAGTTTATCTGGAGCTCAGCTAGAGTGGTATTGTCAGTTGGAGAGTGTCAACATCAGAGATTGGAATGACCTTGCTGAAGCTTTCTACAAGCAGTATCAATACAATGCTGACTTAGCCCCCACTCGCATGCAGCTTCAAAGCATGTCTATGGGTGCCAAAGAAAGCTTTAAGGAGTATGCTCAGAAGTGGAGAGACTTAGCTGGAAGAGTTCAACCTCCTTTGACTGATAGGGAGTTGGTTGATATGTTCATGTGTACGCTGAATGGTCCGTTTTACAGTCATCTCATTGGAAGCTCATCATCTGGCTTCACTGAGTTGATCATGACAGGAGAGCGAGTAGAGAATGGTATCAAGAGTGGTAAGATCCAAGTGGGCACTTCTTCATCAGGTGCTGCAAAGAAGCCTCCCACTGGGACGAAAGAATCTAATGCTGTGTATGGTCAGCCTGATCGTAGCAGAAGGCATCAGTCTGTTAGTGCAGTTCATATTTCAAATCCAACTCCTGCAACAACAGAGCAGCCTCAAGGCAACCAACAGAGGGCTAGAAGACAGTTCACGAAGATCAACATGTCAATGGCTCAGGCATTGCACCACTTGTTGAAAGATGAACTTATTACCCTGAGGGAGGCCCCTCAGAATCCCAATGTTACCTCTCCCAAGTACAATCCCAATGCACGATGTGCATATCATTCAAACTGTCCAGGACATGATACTAATAACTGCTGGGTCTTGAAGAACAAAATTCAGGATATGATTGATGCTGGAGAAATTGAGTTTGATCCACCAGGTACTCCAAATGTGATTACAGCTCCAATGCCAAATCACGAGAAGACTGTCAACGCCATTGATGAAGATATTGATGAAGATCTGCATGTCTATTCAGTTATGGAGTTGAGCACACCATTGTCTGTTATCAAAAAGAGGTTAGTACAAGCTGGGATCTTTCCAGGTTGTCATGAAGATTGTCTATATTGTACCCATAAGCCGGATAGTTGCTTCATGTTGAGAGATGGGATTCAACGTCTCATGGATAAATATACTATAGTGTTTGAAAGAAGACCAGCATCTGTAGAAAGTATGGTGGATCATCTGACTCAGGGTAAGAAGATTGAAGAGGTTGACATGGTTGACAAAGTACCACTAAGAATCACTTCAAAGGGTCCCATTAAAATCACTCATCAGGGCCCAATCAAGATTACTGCTGAAGGTCCTGTGAAAGTTGTTGCTGAAGCCAGAGTAGCTCCTCTGATCATTACCACTCCTGGTCCTATTCCTTATACATCTGACAAAGCTGTGCCTTGGCACTATGGGTCTGATGTTTACATCCATGGTGTCAAGCAGGAGCCTTTACCTGATATGCCTGTTGACATTGATAATATTGCTGGATCTAGCAAGGTCACTCGTAGTGGAAGAGTCTTCTCTCCTCCAGTTGCTTCTAAGAGTGCAGTTACTCCTGCTGTTACTTCCACCACTGATGCTCGGGGCAAGGGTCCTGTTATTGAGCCTGTATCTACTGGTGTGCCAGCTGCTGATGACCTCTCTAAGCAGATGGAAGAAGTATTGAAAATCATCCGCAAGAGTGATTATGATATTGTTGATCAGCTGGGGCATACTCCCTCAAAGATTTCTATGCTCTCCCTGTTATTATGTTCTGAGGCTCATGCCAAGTCATTGATCAAGTTTCTAAAAATGGCTCATGTACCCAGTGCAATTTCTGTGGACCAGTTTGAGAATTGTGTTGCTCACCTGACCTATGACAACGGGTTAGGATTTTCTGATGCTGACTTGACCCCTGCCAAGAGGGATCATAACAGGGCCTTGCATATTTCAATTGAATGCAGGGGCACTACCCTGTCTCATGTGCTGATAGACAATGGTTCCTCTCTGAATGTGTTGCCTAAGGAAGTCCTGAACAAGCTGAGTCCTGAAGATACGGTATTGAAGCCCAGTAATATTGTGGTAAAGGCTTTTGATGGTTCTAGAAGAGTAGTGCATGGGGAAATTGATCTTCCAATCAAGGTTGGCTCTCAGGTGTTTACTGCTACATTCTATGTGATGGATATTCGTCCTTCGTACTCATGTCTGCTTGGTCGTCCCTGGATCCATGGGGCAGGTGCTGTGACCTCCACATTACATCAAAAGTTGAGATATCCGGTGAATGGAAAAGTTGTTACTGTCTTTGGAGAGGAAGAATACTTTGTCAGCCATGTAAACACTTTCAAGTATCTGGAAGTAGAAGGTGAATACATTGAAACTCCATGTCAGTCATTTGAAGTGGTTCCCTGGGCTGTTAAGGATTGTGTGACTCCTCCTGCTGTGAAGAAGGTTCCTGTGGTCATCAGAAACCCTCCAACAATGGCAATGGCCTCCCTCAATGATGCAAAAGCTATGGTGGAAGAAGAGTCCCAGAAGGCTGTTCGTCGTGCTCGTGCTGTTCGTATCACCAATCAAGGGGTTATCAATGTTGTGGGAGATCAAGATGAAGACTACAACTTGGAGGCATGGATTTTTCCTACTGTGGGTGCTGGACTCAATAATTGGACAGCTGAAGATGTTATCCCTATCTCCTTTAGTCAGGAGTAAATGCTATTACTGTGCTATGTTTTTAAATTTATAATTTCTGGAACAATTAAAACTTTCAAGCCATGTGCCTTACCCGGGGCACAATGGTGTGCTTGTTACGGGTTGTCATTTCATTTGCATACTTCATTCCATAAAATCAATGGACGTTTCGTTTTCGTAAATATTGTGTTCCTTGTCTTTCTTTTTCTTTTATTTTTGCTTTATCAGCTATGTGTTCTTACACACACCCACGTCACTAAAATGCCGATCCTCATCCACTCTGGATCCTGTTGATAACAGTTCTACTATTGCCAATTACAATTTCGAGAATCCGATCTATCAAACTGAAGACGGAGACGAGGACGATTGTGAAATACCTGTAGAGCTTGCTAGGTTGTTACAACAAGAAGAGAAAGCTATACAGCCACATGAAGAGCCAGTCGAAGTTGTGAATCTGGGAACTGAAGAAAACAGAAAAGAGGTCAAGATAGGGGCTGATTTAGAGGACAGTGTCAAGAGCAGGTTGATTCAGATGCTACGTGACTATGTGGAGATCTTTGCTTGGTCTTATGAAGATATGCCAGGGTTGGATACAGACATTGTGGTTCACCGTTTGCCAGTGAAAGAAGATTGTCGTCCAAAGAAGCAGAAGGTTCGTCGTATGCGTCCTGAAATGTCGGAAAAGATCAAAGCAGAGGTAATGAAACAGTTCAATGCAGGGTTCTTGGCCGTAACTTCGTATCCTCAGTGGGTTGCAAATGTGGTACCAGTTCCTAAGAAAGATGGTAAGGTACGTATGTGTGTAGACTACAGAGATCTGAACAAGGCTAGCCCTAAAGATGATTTTCCACTTCCTCATATTGATATTCTGGTAGACAACACTGCTCAGCATAAGGTATTCTCTTTTATGGATGGTTTCTCTGGTTACAATCAAATCAAGATGGCACCTGAAGATATGGAGAAGACTACATTTGTGACACAGTGGGGCACCTTTTGCTATAAGGTAATGCCATTTGGTTTGAAGAATGCAGGGGCAACATATCAGCGCGCTATGGTGGCTTTGTTTCATGATATGATTCATCATGAGATAGAGGTATATGTGGATGATATGATAGCCAGGTCTCAGAATGAAGAACAACATCTTGATCATCTGCACAAGTTGTTTGAGAGGTTGAAGAAATACAGGTTGAGATTAAATCCAAACAAGTGTACTTTTGGAGTTAGATCTGGAAAGCTCCTGGGTTTCATTGTCAGTGGAAAAGGTATTGAAGTGGATCCTGCAAAAGTGAAAGCTATACGAGAGATGCCAGCTCCCCGTACTGAGAAGGAGGTTAGAGGTTTCTTGGGACGATTGAACTACATTGCAAGATTTATTTCCCAATTAACTACCATCTGTGAGCCAATCTTCAAGTTGTTGAAGAAAGATCAGGTGATGGAATGGAATGATGAGTGCCAGACTGCCTTTGATGAAATCAAGAGATATTTGCTAGAACCTCCAATTTTAATGCCACCAGTTGATGGAAGACCCTTGATTATGTATTTAACAGTATTAGACAACTCAATGGGGTGTGTATTGGGGCAACATGACGAGTCTGGTCGAAAAGAGCAGGCAATATACTACCTTAGCAAAAAGTTTACCGACTGTGAAACAAGATACTCACTGCTCGAGAAAACTTGCTGCGCTTTGGCATGGGCTGCTCGCCGACTAAGACAGTATATGTTGACCCATACTACCTTGTTGATTTCGAAGATGGATCCAATCAAGTACATATTTGAGAAACCTGCTCTTTCCGGAAGAATTGCAAAATGGCAAATGATCTTGACGGAATATGATATACAGTATACTACTCAGAAGGCCATTAAGGGGAGTGTTGTTGCTGATCATTTGGCTCATCAAGCTGTAGATGATTACCAGTCAATGAATTTTGAGTTCCTTGATGAAGACATTATGTCTGTTACCAAAGAACCTGGACAATATGACGGACCTGAACAAGGATCCCGATGGACTATGGTTTTTGATGGTGCCTCCAATGCACATGGTAATGGTGTTGGTGTTGTGATTAGTTCCCCTGAAGGTTGTCATACCCCGATTACTGCCAGACTTTGTTTCTATTGTACCAATAACATGGCTGAGTATGAGGCATGTATCATGGGTATGCAAGTTGCTATTGATATGAAGATTCAGTTCCTTGAGGTGTATGGAGATTCAGCTCTGGTAGTAAGTCAGATTAAAGGAGATTGGGATACAAAGCATGATAATCTCATTCCTTACAGAGAACATGTGTTGTCTTTGATCCCACATTTCAAAGAGATTACTTTTGGACATATTCCACGAAGAGAGAATCAGTTGGCAGACGCATTGGCCACCATGGCATCTATGTTTGAGATCAGCTGGGATGATGAAGCTCCCAAGATTACCATTGATAGATTTGAGAAGCCTGCATACTGCAATGAGATTGACACTGAAGGGGCAAGTGGACTCCAACATATGAGGGACCATTTGTAGTCAAGACAGTGTTCTCAGGAGGTGCCATGATACTGACTACAATGGATGGTGAAGACTTCCCACAACCTGTAAACGCAGACATAGTTAAAAAATACTACGCATAAAAAGAGACCCGCTAGGTTGACAGGCCTAGGCAAAAATAAGGGCATCCCGGCAAACCAAAAGGGTTTGGGCAAAAATTAGGGATATATATATAAAAAGATGTACACCCGGCAAGTCGAAAACCTGAAAAGGCGGCTTGGGCAAAAAAGGGTATCCCGGTGGATTGAAAACCTGAAAGGGCAATCCAGGCAAAAGTTAGGGATTAAAGCGTATGACTATGTCTCGTTTGGATCACTCATGAAACTGCAACCAGTTGTACTACTTACTCAAGCTCAAACAGATAAAGCTCAATCCAATCGTTTCCGTCTCAACAGCAAGAAGATGAGATACTTGAGTGGCAATAGTAGAATTGAAACTCAATAGGATTATTTCCCACATAGCTGATTCTTTTTGTAAAACTTCATGACAAAATTCTCTTACTAGGGTTTATGTCTCCTTGTACAAACTTACCCGTGTATGGGTCACTTTTGATATAAATAAATTCCATCTTTTAAATCCAGATTTACTTTTACCCTATTTACATAAGCGAAACGTCCATTGGTTGTGTTTGAATGTATGTATGCCTTTGAATATGATTGATGTTTACCAGAAATGCATGTATGCTTTTAATATGATTGATGTTTACCAGAAATGCATGAAAATGCAGTAATAGTATTTACTAAGGACGAACGAGGGAAGGATTTCAACGAAGCTTCGCCGGTTCATCTTTACAAGACAGTAGGACTAATCCATTTTCACAAAGTCTAATCTCCCCTGGAATTTATATCCATCTCTTTTATCCTCATACGGATATACGGGAAATTACTTTCCAATAAGGGCACGATGAACGAAGACGGGATGTTATACTTATCCTACTATCAAACGAAAACGAAGGTTATCTATACCCTACTATCCCCAACAACGGGAGGTTATCTATACCTTGTTATCCCCAACAACGGGAGGTTATCTATACCTTGTTATCCCCAGCAGACGGAGGGTTATATATTCTTCAATAAATCGGGATTTATTTTCCTTGGCCAGCAGTTGTTATACAAGGATATCCAGACACTTCCAGCAGTGTCATATCATACATACATCATTTACATCATACCATAACATATATGTCTATAGTACATTACCTAAGTGCATCATGTCATACATGCATACATAAAGCATAAACTAATGTTGTTATACAGAATGCTACCTTGTTTTCAGGTTAATTATCCAACAAACAATCTTATGATCTTTGGGATTGCTTTATTGTAACCTCAGGGTTACTTTATCCTCCTGATGAGATTCTTATTACTTTGGGACTGCTTTATTGTAACCTCAGGGTTATTTTATCCTCCTGATAGACTCTCATGACTTCAAGACTGCTTTAGAGCTACTGATTGCTCTATCCTCCTGAAATCATCCTATTACTTCAAGACTGCTTTAGAGCTATTCATTGCTCTATCCTCATGAGGTCATATTACTACTTCAAGACTGCTTTAGAGCTATTCATTGCTCTATCCTCCTGAAGCCATCTAATTATTTCAAGACTGCTTTAGAGTTATCCATTGCTCTATCCTCCTGAAATTACATTATTATTTCAAGACTGCTTTAGAGCTATCCATTGCTCTATCCTCCTGAAATCATTACTTCAAGACTGCTTTAGAGCTATTGATTGCTCTATCCTCCTGAAGACATATCACATTATTATTTCAAGACTGCTTTAGAGCTGTTGATTGCTCTATCCTGCTGAAGCCATTCTATTACTTCAAGACTGCTTTAGAGCTATTGATTGCTCTATCCTCCTGAAGCCATTATTACTTCAAAACTGCTTTAGAGCTATTGATTGCTCTATCCTCCTGAGGTCAGATTTATCACTTCAAGACTGCTTTAGGGTTATCATTATTGATTGCTCTATCCTCATGAAGACATGCTGTTACATCAGTATTACTCCAGACTCCTGACAGTTCTCATTATACTACTGAAGAACTTTCCCCTAGTGGCATCTTTAAGCCCACTCAATCATGTTCAACCAACCATCAATATCACTCCATGCACTGGTGAGTGCAAATTTTTGGGCTTTTGTGTTCAATCCCCTTCAACCTTCCAGGTTACGACTGGCAAATATACCAATCTAACCCCTCAGGTTTCAGAAAATTGAACAGGGGCAGCTGTTGCACCCCAAAATTTGCCCTCACAATACAAGACTTTGTGTTCCAAGAAGGTTCACAAGGTTCACAAAATTCACAATTGGTCAGAAGAGTTGACAATTCCCTCAGACAATGCACCTCCTAAGCAGTGCATCCAAAACTAGGGTTTTGACTTTAATCAGGCTAAATGGACTTCCAAGACTTCAAGTGAGCTTCATAACATCTTATATGTGTATAAGAACCCCCATGTCAAGTTTCAAGACTTTTCTCAAAAGTTTGCTCAGTCAGATGATCAGATAAGTCAAAAGCAGTCAATGCAGTTAAAAGGTCAAACTGAGGTCAACTGTGGTCAAACCAAAGTCAAACTTCATGATTTTTTTTTTGCCAACATCAAAGAGAGGTTGGGTGAGAAATATTATCATAATAACTGTAATACCCCAAATTTTGCCCTAAGATTTGTCGTCGCATTTCATTGCATTTAATCAATTACTAACAAATTTGTGTAGTCGTTTGACTTTTGCAGGTAAATATCATATGGCATGCATTTTTTTTCTAAAAAGTAAAAATGGCACAATTGGCAGGAGGACATGTGTAAGGAGTTATGAGTGTGAGAGGTTGAGAGTTCGAATCTCACATTTGTCATTTTTTTTGTTTTTTATTATTTTTACTCTAAATTTTTCTATCTTTCATTAAAAAAATAACAAAAATAGTTTTTTATTATTATTTAATTATTATTTTCGTATTTTAATTAAATCATTTTTTAAAATATTATTTTTTTCACTTTTTTCTAAATTATTCATAAAAATATCCAAAAAATCATAAAATAAAAAATATTGAAAAAAATTTTGTTCTTTTTATAATATTTTTTATTTTAGGAATCAATAGGATTATTAGTTTTTATTTTAAGTTTATTTTAATTATTTTAAATTATTTAAATTTTATTTTTTCTTAACTAATTATTTAGTTTGGGCTTTAGGGACATTATTGACAATTTGGTGTTAACCCTAATTTGTTCCCTATATATACATGTGTTGCCTTGTTGGAAAAAAGGGAGAGAAGGAAAAAAACCTAAGAGGAGTGAGTGCCGTTTGCCGTTATTTAGTTTTCTTCTTCATCCATTACTATTGTTTCTTTTTCTTCATCGTTTACCGTTATTTCTTTTCCTTCATCTATTACTGTTGTTTCTTTTTCTTCATCTTTTACCGTTATTTCTTTTTCTTCATCTATTACCGTTATTTCTTTTTCTTTATCTATTACTGTTACGTTTATATATATATAATTTTTAAATTGTTAGAGTTTATATATATAAGATTTTTGATCGAATTATGTCGATACGATGTTTGCACATTTGTGTGCATGACGCGTGACATTTGTGTTAGTTCGATCTGGTTGCGATGATCGCATTTTTGTGTGAGCAATAATACTATTTTTTGCTTAATTTCTTTTTCTTTGCGATAAATTTTGTTTCGGCCGATTTAGATCTGGTTGCGATGAGCGCATTTCTGCGTTAGCAACATTGTTGGGTTATCTGGCACATTTAAAATTCATTATTGCTTTATTATTATTATTATTATTATTATTATTATTATTATTATTATTATTATTATTATTATTATCATTATTTATTATTATTATCATTATTATCATTATTATTACCATTATTATCATTATTATTACCATTATTATTATTATTGTTATCATTAATTTATTAAAATTTGTTATAATATAAAAATCTGTTTTTTAAAATAAATAACATTAACATCTTTTTCAAATTAATATGAAAACCTATTATTTTTAAGAAAAACTTTTTTTTAGATAAATTTAAAATAATAACTAAAATCTTTTTTTTAAAATAATAACTAGAACCGTTATTTATTTTATTTTATTATTGTTCAATTCAAATTTCATTATCATATTGTATCTGCTCCTCTCATGTAACCTCGCGAACTTAACAATCGCTCTTTAAATTCTGCCTTTAAATTTCTGCTTGCATGGTTTAAATTATGACATTATCTCTCTGTTTGCATGATTCAATTATCTCACGCGTTTACTATTATTTCTGTCACATTGCACACATCCGAAGGTTAGGTCTAACTGTTTGGCCGCCGCGCCAATAGTCCGTAAAACTTCACACATTCAATTTCAAATCCTCAAAACTACAAACTACAAACCCTAATTTTCACAAATGCCTCGCCGCAGGCAAAATTACAATTTTACCCTTAGCATTAGGTCAAAGAGCCGCCGCGCTCATTTTAGGGTTTCCCGCCGTGGAATCCCTAATTTAACCCTAATTACAACTTAACATTTCAACGTAGAGATTTGGAGTTTCTACACTCCACGTAAGCGTGTCCTTAAGATGCGTTTATTCCCCTTGAGACCTTGACCACAGTCAAGAAGTTTCTAACCTCCCTATTGAGGGGAACTACGATTACTCTGATTCCACTCCCGTAAGGATACGTAGGCACAAGATGCGATGTCTTGCCGAGTAAACTTAGAATTAACCCCTTTATTATTTATTATTGCTTATTTTTTATTTATCTTTGCTATTTAATTATTTTGCTTATTATTTTGTAATTGTTTCTTGGATGTAAAGTTGTTTAATTATTTAATTATTATTATGGTTAGTAATTAGGGAGTGTAACAACATGTATGTAATATTAAAATAAATTTAGATCACTTTTAAATAAAGATAATTAAAATAAACACGTCACACACGTAAGTCGATTTTAATCGCCGTCTCACTTCCTAAGGATATCCCTCAAGTTGCCTACGAATAATGGTTAAGTGGGGTGTATAAAGCAAGTCCCTCAAATAAAAAAATCATCAAAGTCCCTTATGGTTGCCTTTACGAATCAAGTCCCTTTCGAAAAATGATGATGGTCCCTTATATGTGCTTATTACATCCCACAATGGCCTTCAAAGTCAAATTGTCCCTCACATACCCCTTAACATCCAAAGTAAGGACTACCTACTCCATTATAGTAGGGATAGTCTTACTAAGGAAAGGATAAAGAATAAGAAAGACCTTAAAACATTAGGGTAGGCTACTCCTAGATACTTGCTCACTTCAAAACTTTTTCACACTTAAACAAATTTCCAACAAAATTTTCAAACAAGTTTTTTTCACATCCATACACGGATTATTATTAAACTATTCTGAAATTTTTTGCTATTCACATACTACACTTTCAAAACAATTCAAAAGTGAGCTTAAGTACCTAAGAGCCCATGGATAACCATGGATGAAAAGGGTGCTAACACCTTCCCTTTTCATAACTTACCCCCCGGACCCAAAATATTCTCTAAGGTCTTTCCTGTTCTTTTATAACCTTTCCTTATGGATAAAATAAAAGTCGGTGGCGACTCTTGCTATCCGCAACATTGTTTAAAGTCAGTTCTCCCACCGTGTTACAGAACTGGCGACTCTGCTGGGGATCTATTTAAGAGGGGTACCCTTAGGAATTAAGATCACTTTAAATTGTTTGCCTTGTTTGCTTTATTATTATATTGTTGGGGTGCTCTTATGTGTGAAAGGTCCTAACCCGGATCTAGTGTACCTTAGGTAAATGGCAATAGACCAAGGAAACTGTACGACGTATATCGATACGGTTGATCTGGTGGCCATAGTTAGTGCGACTTCTTGGTTGGTGCTTATATTCCTTAAGTCAAGTTGAGGATAATATTGAGGCTGCCATATGTTGTCAATGCACTAACTGACTTTTAGAACCCTAGTTAACTCATCTTGGCCTTTAGAAAGTAGTGAGGTAACCGGCTTTGGTGCAGACTGAAGTTGGTTGACACTCGATACTACGCTCATTGAGATCTTAAACTTGGAGGGTTTTGGTTGGCAAGTAAGTTGCCTTCTGAACAACCACCCTTGTGAAGGATCAATGATATTGAGATCCCTTAGAACCTGGTTACTTTTGTAGGACAGGATGAACCATCTAACTTCAGGGGAGGGTACTTGCCTTTGAACCTCATGCAAGCCTTTAAACCTAGGGCTATGGTGTGACTTGTTTGTGTGTGCCACATGTTTGTGATTGAGCATGACATCATGACATCATCATGCATCATAAGCATATCATTTTCCCTAACCATTTCAAGGACCAAAGGATTTATCTTTGTTCTTTGTTGCAGGTCATGGCCTCTGCTCGTAGAAACACCATCAGGATCAACTTTGTAGGGATACCTGCTAAGCTCAAGGAGTTGGTTTCCCTAGTGCCTGATCATTCCCAGTTCAACAAGAGACATGGTCACTTATTGGATCTAGTTACTTCAGGGTTCAGTGAAGACATGATGAGTGTGCTGTTTCAGTTCTTTGACCCTAAGCACCATTGCTTTACATTTCCTGATTATCAGCTGGTTCCAACCATGGAGGAGTTCTCTAAACTTCTGGGTATACCTGTTCTTGATCAGAAGCCATTCACAGGCTTAGAGAAGGAGCTTAAACCAGAAGTTATTGCTGCAGCTCTACATCTGAAGAAGTCTGACATTGTTCTAGAGACGAGAAGTGGAGTTAAAGGTATTCTTGCCAAGGTATTAGTGGATAAAGCTCAAATGTTCTTGAAGGCTATGAGCTACGATGCTTTTGAGGAGATCTTAGCCTTATTGATTTATGGCTTAGTGTTGTTCCCCAATCCTGATCAGTTCATAGACGTTCATGCCATCAACATATTCCTGAGTCACAATCCAGTGCCTACCTTACTTGGAGACATCCTACATTCTCTTCACACCCGTACTACAAGGGCAAGAGGAACTTTGATGTGCTGCATACCTTTACTTTCTAGGTGGTTTATTTCTCACCTTCCTCGCTCAGTAATGAAGAATGAGCAAGGGTTCAGATGGTCCAAGAGGATCATGTCACTTTCTCACTCAGACATCCATTGGTGCTCCAGATCTATGGAGAATGTCACCATCATTGACCGTTGTGGGGAATTTCCTAATGTGCCACTTCTAGGCATAAGAGGAGGCATCACCTACAACCCATCTCTAGCTTTACGACAGTTTGGTTACGCCCGGAGCGATGGTCCACATGACATGTTGATTCAGGGCATTGTGTTTGATTACGACAACGATCTTCAGGGTTACCGTCAGAGATTCATCCGAGCTTGGGGAAAGGTAAACAGGATTGACAGCAAGACACTGGAGCCTAAGCACACCATTCCTATGGAGGCTTATCTCAGATGGGTACGATTTCGTGCTCAGACACTCATGATGCCATATCCTGCCATCCTACCAGTTACCATGGAACCTGTTGCTGAAGGAGACACAGCTTATACCATCCTTCACCCAGACATGCCTACTGATATGGAAGACTTGCAGAGATCATGGATCCAACTGAAAGAGCAAAGGGATACTTTCGAGGCTCATTACAAAGCAAGCCAAGCAAGGATCCTAGAGCTAACAAAGCTACTTCATGAGGAACGAAACCTCAACTCATACCTCAACACAAAGAGGAAACGTCCATGGGAGACTTAAAACCCCATCTTTTGTACTTATTTCGTTTTCATTTTTTTTGTAAGCCTAAAAGGCAAAACAAGTTATTACTAATAAAAAGTTACTTTCTTGTTTGTTTAAGCAAATTTAAATCCCGCGGTCCTTGAAAACATTGCATATGCATTCCCATATCATTGCATCACAGGTTTATAATTGTGTACAGGTTTCTCATCTTCTCGCTGTTTATTTCAGCAATGGCTCTTGAACAATCAGTTAAGGATCTCCAGGCACAGAATGCACAGTTCCAAGAGCTGATCCTGAACCTATCCAAGGGGCAGGATGAATTGAAGACACTGCTGGCCAAGAAGACTAAGAAGGCCAGAAGGTCTGCTGGGTTGCTCAACATGGGAAGAAGGTTCAAAAGTCCTGTCAAGACCAAGGAACAGGTTGAAGACTATGAATCTGAGGAATCTGAGAAGGAGAGAGGCAGTCTCCACAACACTATGGGGGACTCTGATTCTGAGGCTAACTACTACCATGAGCCTAACGAAGACAAATTCAAGATCCTGGTGGATAGAATGGATGCTATGGAATTACAGAAATCATCTGGGCTGGATTTTGAGGATTTGAGCTTGATATCTGGGGTGGTCATACCCATTGGGTTCAAAGTTCCTACATTTGTTGTCTATGATGGGGTCTCTTGTCCCAAATTGCATCTGAGGTCTTATGTCAGAAGAATTCAACCCCACACTGCTGATAAAAAGTTATGGATCCATTTCTTTCAAGAGAGTTTATCTGGAGCTCAGCTAGAGTGGTATTGTCAGTTGGAGAGTGTCAACATCAGAGATTGGAATGACCTTGCTGAAGCTTTCTACAAGCAGTATCAATACAATGCTGACTTAGCCCCCACTCGCATGCAGCTTCAAAGCATGTCTATGGGTGCCAAAGAAAGCTTTAAGGAGTATGCTCAGAAGTGGAGAGACTTAGCTGGAAGAGTTCAACCTCCTTTGACTGATAGGGAGTTGGTTGATATGTTCATGTGTACGCTGAATGGTCCGTTTTACAGTCATCTCATTGGAAGCTCATCATCTGGCTTCACTGAGTTGATCATGACAGGAGAGCGAGTAGAGAATGGTATCAAGAGTGGTAAGATCCAAGTGGGCACTTCTTCATCAGGTGCTGCAAAGAAGCCTCCCACTGGGACGAAAGAATCTAATGCTGTGTATGGTCAGCCTGATCGTAGCAGAAGGCATCAGTCTGTTAGTGCAGTTCATATTTCAAATCCAACTCCTGCAACAACAGAGCAGCCTCAAGGCAACCAACAGAGGGCTAGAAGACAGTTCACGAAGATCAACATGTCAATGGCTCAGGCATTGCACCACTTGTTGAAAGCTGAACTTATTACCCTGAGGGAGGCCCCTCAGAATCCCAATGTTACCTCTCCCAAGTACAATCCCAATGCACGATGTGCATATCATTCAAACTGTCCAGGACATGATACTAATAACTGCTGGGTCTTGAAGAACAAAATTCAGGATATGATTGATGCTGGAGAAATTGAGTTTGATCCACCAGGTACTCCAAATGTGATTACAGCTCCAATGCCAAATCACGAGAAGACTGTCAACGCCATTGATGAAGATATTGATGAAGATCTGCATGTCTATTCAGTTATGGAGTTGAGCACACCATTGTCTGTTATCAAAAAGAGGTTAGTACAAGCTGGGATCTTTCCAGGTTGTCATGAAGATTGTCTATATTGTACCCATAAGCCGGATAGTTGCTTCATGTTGAGAGATGGGATTCAACGTCTCATGGATAAATATACTATAGTGTTTGAAAGAAGACCAGCATCTGTAGAAAGTATGGTGGATCATCTGACTCAGGGTAAGAAGATTGAAGAGGTTGACATGGTTGACAAAGTACCACTAAGAATCACTTCAAAGGGTCCCATTAAAATCACTCATCAGGGCCCAATCAAGATTACTGCTGAAGGTCCTGTGAAAGTTGTTGCTGAAGCCAGAGTAGCTCCTCTGATCATTACCACTCCTGGTCCTATTCCTTATACATCTGACAAAGCTGTGCCTTGGCACTATGGGTCTGATGTTTACATCTATGGTGTCAAGCAGGAGCCTTTACCTGATATGCCTGTTGACATTGATAATATTGCTGGATCTAGCAAGGTCACTCGTAGTGGAAGAGTCTTCTCTCCTCCAGTTGCTTCTAAGAGTGCAGTTACTCCTGCTGTTACTTCCACCACTGATGCTCGGGGCAAGGGTCCTGTTATTGAGCCTGTATCTACTGGTGTGCCAGCTGCTGATGACCTCTCTAAGCAGATGGAAGAAGTATTGAAAATCATCCGCAAGAGTGATTATGATATTGTTGATCAGCTGGGGCATACTCCCTCAAAGATTTCTATGCTCTCCCTGTTATTATGTTCTGAGGCTCATGCCAAGTCATTGATCAAGTTTCTAAAAATGGCTCATGTACCCAGTGCAATTTCTGTGGACCAGTTTGAGAATTGTGTTGCTCACCTGACCTATGACAACGGGTTAGGATTTTCTGATGCTGACTTGACCCCTGCCAAGAGGGATCATAACAGGGCCTTGCATATTTCAATTGAATGCAGGGGCACTACCCTGTCTCATGTGCTGATAGACAATGGTTCCTCTCTGAATGTGTTGCCTAAGGAAGTCCTGAACAAGCTGAGTCCTGAAGATACGGTATTGAAGCCCAGTAATATTGTGGTAAAGGCTTTTGATGGTTCTAGAAGAGTAGTGCATGGGGAAATTGATCTTCCAATCAAGGTTGGCTCTCAGGTGTTTACTGCTACATTCTATGTGATGGATATTCGTCCTTCGTACTCATGTCTGCTTGGTCGTCCCTGGATCCATGGGGCAGGTGCTGTGACCTCCACATTACATCAAAAGTTGAGATATCCGGTGAATGGAAAAGTTGTTACTGTCTTTGGAGAGGAAGAATACTTTGTCAGCCATGTAAACACTTTCAAGTATCTGGAAGTAGAAGGTGAATACATTGAAACTCCATGTCAGTCATTTGAAGTGGTTCCCTGGGCTGTTAAGGATTGTGTGACTCCTCCTGCTGTGAAGAAGGTTCCTGTGGTCATCAGAAACCCTCCAACAATGGCAATGGCCTCCCTCAATGATGCAAAAGCTATGGTGGAAGAAGAGTCCCAGAAGGCTGTTCGTCGTGCTCGTGCTGTTCGTATCACCAATCAAGGGGTTATCAATGTTGTGGGAGATCAAGATGAAGACTACAACTTGGAGGCATGGATTTTTCCTACTGTGGGTGCTGGACTCAATAATTGGACAGCTGAAGATGTTATCCCTATCTCCTTTAGTCAGGAGTAAATGCTATTATTGTGCTATGTTTTTAAATTTATAATTTCTGGAACAATTAAAACTTTCAAGCCATGTGCCTTACCCGGGGCACAATGGTGTGCTTGTTACGGGTTGTCATTTCATTTGCATACTTCATTCCATAAAATCAATGGACGTTTCGTTTTCGTAAATATTGTGTTCCTTGTCTTTCTTTTTCTTTTATTTTTGCTTTATCAGCTATGTGTTCTTACACACACCCACGTCACTAAAATGCCGATCCTCATCCACTCTGGATCCAGTTGATAACAGTTCTACTATTGCCAATTACAATTTCGAGAATCCGATCTATCAAACTGAAGACGGAGACGAGGACGATTGTGAAATACCTGTAGAGCTTGCTAGGTTGTTACAACAAGAAGAGAAAGCTATACAGCCACATGAAGAGCCAGTCGAAGTTGTGAATCTGGGAACTGAAGAAAACAGAAAAGAGGTCAAGATAGGGGCTGATTTAGAGGACAGTGTCAAGAGCAGGTTGATTCAGATGCTACGTGACTATGTGGAGATCTTTGCTTGGTCTTATGAAGATATGCCAGGGTTGGATACAGACATTGTGGTTCACCGTTTGCCAGTGAAAGAAGATTGTCGTCCAAAGAAGCAGAAGGTTCGTCGTATGCGTCCTGAAATGTCGGAAAAGATCAAAGCAGAGGTAATGAAACAGTTCAATGCAGGGTTCTTGGCCGTAACTTCGTATCCTCAGTGGGTTGCAAATGTGGTACCAGTTCCTAAGAAAGATGGTAAGGTACGTATGTGTGTAGACTACAGAGATCTGAACAAGGCTAGCCCTAAAGATGATTTTCCACTTCCTCATATTGATATTCTGGTAGACAACACTGCTCAGCATAAGGTATTCTCTTTTATGGATGGTTTCTCTGGTTACAATCAAATCAAGATGGCACCTGAAGATATGGAGAAGACTACATTTGTGACACAGTGGGGCACCTTTTGCTATAAGGTAATGCCATTTGGTTTGAAGAATGCAGGGGCAACATATCAGCGCGCTATGGTGGCTTTGTTTCATGATATGATTCATCATGAGATAGAGGTATATGTGGATGATATGATAGCCAGGTCTCAGAATGAAGAACAACATCTTGATCATCTGCACAAGTTGTTTGAGAGGTTGAAGAAATACAGGTTGAGATTAAATCCAAACAAGTGTACTTTTGGAGTTAGATCTGGAAAGCTCCTGGGTTTCATTGTCAGTGGAAAAGGTATTGAAGTGGATCCTGCAAAAGTGAAAGCTATACGAGAGATGCCAGCTCCCCGTACTGAGAAGGAGGTTAGAGGTTTCTTGGGACGATTGAACTACATTGCAAGATTTATTTCCCAATTAACTACCATCTGTGAGCCAATCTTCAAGTTGTTGAAGAAAGATCAGGTGATGGAATGGAATGATGAGTGCCAGACTGCCTTTGATGAAATCAAGAGATATTTGCTAGAACCTCCAATTTTAATGCCACCAGTTGATGGAAGACCCTTGATTATGTATTTAACAGTATTAGACAACTCAATGGGGTGTGTATTGGGGCAACATGACGAGTCTGGTCGAAAAGAGCAGGCAATATACTACCTTAGCAAAAAGTTTACCGACTGTGAAACAAGATACTCACTGCTCGAGAAAACTTGCTGCGCTTTGGCATGGGCTGCTCGCCGACTAAGACAGTATATGTTGACCCATACTACCTTGTTGATTTCGAAGATGGATCCAATCAAGTACATATTTGAGAAACCTGCTCTTTCCGGAAGAATTGCAAAATGGCAAATGATCTTGACGGAATATGATATACAGTATACTACTCAGAAGGCCATTAAGGGGAGTGTTGTTGCTGATCATTTGGCTCATCAAGCTGTAGATGATTACCAGTCAATGAATTTTGAGTTCCTTGATGAAGACATTATGTCTGTTACCAAAGAACCTGGACAATATGACGGACCTGAACAAGGATCCCGATGGACTATGGTTTTTGATGGTGCCTCCAATGCACATGGTAATGGTGTTGGTGTTGTGATTAGTTCCCCTGAAGGTTGTCATACCCCGATTACTGCCAGACTTTGTTTCTATTGTACCAATAACATGGCTGAGTATGAGGCATGTATCATGGGTATGCAAGTTGCTATTGATATGAAGATTCAGTTCCTTGAGGTGTATGGAGATTCAGCTCTGGTAGTAAGTCAGATTAAAGGAGATTGGGATACAAAGCATGATAATCTCATTCCTTACAGAGAACATGTGTTGTCTTTGATCCCACATTTCAAAGAGATTACTTTTGGACATATTCCACGAAGAGAGAATCAGTTGGCAGACGCATTGGCCACCATGGCATCTATGTTTGAGATCAGCTGGGATGATGAAGCTCCCAAGATTACCATTGATAGATTTGAGAAGCCTGCATACTGCAATGAGATTGACACTGAAGGGGCAAGTGGACTCCAACATATGAGGGACCATTTGTAGTCAAGACAGTGTTCTCAGGAGGTGCCATGATACTGACTACAATGGATGGTGAAGACTTCCCACAACCTGTAAACGCAGACATAGTTAAAAAATACTACGCATAAAAAGAGACCCGCTAGGTTGACAGGCCTAGGCAAAAATAAGGGCATCCCGGCAAACCAAAAGGGTTTGGGCAAAAATTAGGGATATATATATAAAAAGATGTACACCCGGCAAGTCGAAAACCTGAAAAGGCGGCTTGGGCAAAAAAGGGTATCCCGGTGGATTGAAAACCTGAAAGGGCAATCCAGGCAAAAGTTAGGGATTAAAGCGTATGACTATGTCTCGTTTGGATCACTCATGAAACTGCAACCAGTTGTACTACTTACTCAAGCTCAAACAGATAAAGCTCAATCCAATCGTTTCCGTCTCAACAGCAAGAAGATGAGATACTTGAGTGGCAATAGTAGAATTGAAACTCAATAGGATTATTTCCCACATAGCTGATTCTTTTTGTAAAACTTCATGACAAAATTCTCTTACTAGGGTTTATGTCTCCTTGTACAAACTTACCCGTGTATGGGTCACTTTTGATATAAATAAATTCCATCTTTTAAATCCAGATTTACTTTTACCCTATTTACATAAGCGAAACGTCCATTGGTTGTGTTTGAATGTATGTATGCCTTTGAATATGATTGATGTTTACCAGAAATGCATGTATGCTTTTAATATGATTGATGTTTACCAGAAATGCATGAAAATGCAGTAATAGTATTTACTAAGGACGAACGAGGGAAGGATTTCAACGAAGCTTCGCCGGTTCATCTTTACAAGACAGTAGGACTAATCCATTTTCACAAAGTCTAATCTCCCCTGGAATTTATATCCATCTCTTTTATCCTCATACGGATATACGGGAAATTACTTTCCAATAAGGGCACGATGAACGAAGACGGGATGTTATACTTATCCTACTATCAAACGAAAACGAAGGTTATCTATACCCTACTATCCCCAACAACGGGAGGTTATCTATACCTTGTTATCCCCAACAACGGGAGGTTATCTATACCTTGTTATCCCCAGCAGACGGAGGGTTATATATTCTTCAATAAATCGGGATTTATTTTCCTTGGCCAGCAGTTGTTATACAAGGATATCCAGACACTTCCAGCAGTGTCATATCATACATACATCATTTACATCATACCATAACATATATGTCTATAGTACATTACCTAAGTGCATCATGTCATACATGCATACATAAAGCATAAACTAATGTTGTTATACAGAATGCTACCTTGTTTTCAGGTTAATTATCCAACAAACAATCTTATGATCTTTGGGACTGCTTTATTGTAACCTCAGGGTTACTTTATCCTCCTGATGAGATTCTTATTACTTTGGGACTGCTTTATTGTAACCTCAGGGTTATTTTATCCTCCTGATAGACTCTCATGACTTCAAGACTGCTTTAGAGCTACTGATTGCTCTATCCTCCTGAAATCATCCTATTACTTCAAGACTGCTTTAGAGCTATTCATTGCTCTATCCTCATGAGGTCATATTACTACTTCAAGACTGCTTTAGAGCTATTCATTGCTCTATCCTCCTGAAGCCATCTAATTATTTCAAGACTGCTTTAGAGTTATCCATTGCTCTATCCTCCTGAAATTACATTATTATTTCAAGACTGCTTTAGAGCTATCCATTGCTCTATCCTCCTGAAATCATTACTTCAAGACTGCTTTAGAGCTATTGATTGCTCTATCCTCCTGAAGACATATCACATTATTATTTCAAGACTGCTTTAGAGCTGTTGATTGCTCTATCCTGCTGAAGCCATTCTATTACTTCAAGACTGCTTTAGAGCTATTGATTGCTCTATCCTCCTGAAGCCATTATTACTTCAAGACTGCTTTAGAGCTATTGATTGCTCTATCCTCCTGAGGTCAGATTTATCACTTCAAGACTGCTTTAGGGTTATCATTATTGATTGCTCTATCCTCATGAAGACATGCTGTTACATCAGTATTACTCCAGACTCCTGACAGTTCTCATTATACTACTGAAGAACTTTCCCCTAGTGGCATCTTTAAGCCCACTCAATCATGTTCAACCAACCATCAATATCACTCCATGCACTGGTGAGTGCAAATTTTTGGGCTTTTGTGTTCAATCCCCTTCAACCTTCCAGGTTACGACTGGCAAATATACCAATCTAACCCCTCAGGTTTCAGAAAATTGAACAGGGGCAGCTGTTGCACCCCAAAATTTGCCCTCACAATACAAGACTTTGTGTTCCAAGAAGGTTCACAAGGTTCACAAAATTCACAATTGGTCAGAAGAGTTGACAATTCCCTCAGACAATGCACCTCCTAAGCAGTGCATCCAAAACTAGGGTTTTGACTTTAATCAGGCTAAATGGACTTCCAAGACTTCAAGTGAGCTTCATAACATCTTATATGTGTATAAGAACCCCCATGTCAAGTTTCAAGACTTTTCTCAAAAGTTTGCTCAGTCAGATGATCAGATAAGTCAAAAGCAGTCAATGCAGTTAAAAGGTCAAACTGAGGTCAACTGTGGTCAAACCAAAGTCAAACTTCATGATTTTTTTTTTTTTGCCAACATCAAAGAGAGGTTGGGTGAGAAATATTATCATAATAACTGTAATACCCCAAATTTTGCCCTAAGATTTGTCGTCGCATTTCATTGCATTTAATCAATTACTAACAAATTTGTGTAGTCGTTTGACTTTTGCAGGTAAATATCATATGGCATGCATTTTTTTTCTAAAAAGTAAAAATGGCACAATTGGCAGGAGGACATGTGTAAGGAGTTATGAGTGTGAGAGGTTGAGAGTTCGAATCTCACCTTTGTCATTTTTTTTGTTTTTTATTATTTTTACTCTAAATTTTTCTATCTTTCATTAAAAAAATAACAAAAATAGTTTTTTATTATTATTTAATTATTATTTTCGTATTTTAATTAAATCATTTTTTAAAATATTATTTTTTTCACTTTTTTCTAAATTATTCATAAAAATATCCAAAAAATCATAAAATAAAAAATATTGAAAAAAATTTTGTTCTTTTTATAATATTTTTTATTTTAGGAATCAATAGGATTATTAGTTTTTATTTTAAGTTTATTTTAATTATTTTAAATTATTTAAATTTTATTTTTTCTTAACTAATTATTTAGTTTGGGCTTTAGGGACATTATTGACAATTTGGTGTTAACCCTAATTTGTTCCCTATATATACATGTGTTGCCTTGTTGGAAAAAAGGGAGAGAAGGAAAAAAACCTAAGAGGAGTGAGTGCCGTTTGCCGTTATTTAGTTTTCTTCTTCATCCATTACTATTGTTTCTTTTTCTTCATCGTTTACCGTTATTTCTTTTCCTTCATCTATTACTGTTGTTTCTTTTTCTTCATCTTTTACCGTTATTTCTTTTTCTTCATCTATTACCGTTATTTCTTTTTCTTTATCTATTACTGTTACGTTTATATATATATAATTTTTAAATTGTTAGAGTTTATATATATAAGATTTTTGATCGAATTATGTCGATACGATGTTTGCACATTTGTGTGCATGACGCGTGACATTTGTGTTAGTTCGATCTGGTTGCGATGATCGCATTTTTGTGTGAGCAATAATACTATTTTTTGCTTAATTTCTTTTTCTTTGCGATAAATTTTGTTTCGGCCGATTTAGATCTGGTTGCGATGAGCGCATTTCTGCGTTAGCAACATTGTTGGGTTATCTGGCACATTTAAAATTCATTATTGCTTTATTATTATTATTATTATTATTATTATTATTATTATTATTATTATTATTATTATTATCATTATTTATTATTATTATCATTATTATCATTATTATTACCATTATTATCATTATTATTACCATTATTATTATTATTGTTATCATTAATTTATTAAAATTTGTTATAATATAAAAATCTGTTTTTTAAAATAAATAACATTAACATCTTTTCCAAATTAATATGAAAACCTATTATTTTTAAGAAAAAATTTTTTTTAGATAAATTTAAAATAATAACTAAAATCTTTTTTTTAAAATAATAACTAGAACCGTTATTTATTTTATTTTATTATTGTTCAATTCAAATTTCATTATCATATTGTATCTGCTCCTCTCATGTAACCTCGCGAACTTAACAATCGCTCTTTAAATTCTGCCTTTAAATTTCTGCTTGCATGGTTTAAATTATGACATTATCTCTCTGTTTGCATGATTCAATTATCTCACGCGTTTACTATTATTTCTGTCACATTGCACACATCCGAAGGTTAGGTCTAACTGTTTGGCCGCCGCGCCAATAGTCCGTAAAACTTCACACATTCAATTTCAAATCCTCAAAACTACAAACTACAAACCCTAATTTTCACAAATGCCTCGCCGCAGGCAAAATTACAATTTTACCCTTAGCATTAGGTCAAAGAGCCGCCGCGCTCATTTTAGGGTTTCCCGCCGTGGAATCCCTAATTTAACCCTAATTACAACTTAACATTTCAACGTAGAGATTTGGAGTTTCTACACTCCACGTAAGCGTGTCCTTAAGATGCGTTTATTCCCCTTGAGACCTTGACCACAGTCAAGAAGTTTCTAACCTCCCTATTGAGGGGAACTACGATTACTCTGATTCCACTCCCGTAAGGATACGTAGGCACAAGATGCGATGTCTTGCCGAGTAAACTTAGAATTAACCCCTTTATTATTTATTATTGCTTATTTTTTATTTATCTTTGCTATTTAATTATTTTGCTTATTATTTTGTAATTGTTTCTTGGATGTAAAGTTGTTTAATTATTTAATTATTATTATGGTTAGTAATTAGGGAGTGTAACAACATGTATGTAATATTAAAATAAATTTAGATCACTTTTAAATAAAGATAATTAAAATAAACACGTCACACACGTAAGTCGATTTTAATCGCCGTCTCACTTCCTAAGGATATCCCTCAAGTTGCCTACGAATAATGGTTAAGTGGGGTGTATAAAGCAAGTCCCTCAAATAAAAAAATCATCAAAGTCCCTTATGGTTGCCTTTACGAATCAAGTCCCTTTCGAAAAATGATGATGGTCCCTTATATGTGCTTATTACATCCCACAATGGCCTTCAAAGTCAAATTGTCCCTCACATACCCCTTAACATCCAAAGTAAGGACTACCTACTCCATTATAGTAGGGATAGTCTTACTAAGGAAAGGATAAAGAATAAGAAAGACCTTAAAACATTAGGGTAGGCTACTCCTAGATACTTGCTCACTTCAAAACTTTTTCACACTTAAACAAATTTCCAACAAAATTTTCAAACAAGTTTTTTTCACATCCATACACGGATTATTATTAAACTATTCTGAAATTTTTTGCTATTCACATACTACACTTTCAAAACAATTCAAAAGTGAGCTTAAGTACCTAAGAGCCCATGGATAACCATGGATGAAAAGGGTGCTAACACCTTCCCTTTTCATAACTTACCCCCCGGACCCAAAATATTCTCTAAGGTCTTTCCTGTTCTTTTATAACCTTTCCTTATGGATAAAATAAAAGTCGGTGGCGACTCTTGCTATCCGCAACATTGTTTAAAGTCAGTTCTCCCACCGTGTTACAGAGTACAACTATGTTCACATTGATTGTTATAGTAAGACTGTGAGATTTCCTGAGTTTGGTGATAGTGGAGAGTTGATGTTTGTATCCGCTAAGCAAGTGGAAGGACTCTTAGAAGATGAGGCTAAGATGTTTTCTTTGTTTGCTTCGCTTCAAGTTGATTGTGAAGTAGTGGGCGTGGAGCTACCAGTTGTTTGAGAATTTCCTGAGGTGTTTCCAGACGACATGAGTGACCTACCTCCTGAGCGTGAGGTAGAGTTTACTATTGAGGTGATACCGGGAACTAGTCATGTATCGATGGCTCCTTATCGGATGTCTGCATCTGAGTTAGGGGAATTGAAGAAACAGTTGGAAGATTTGCTTGAGAAGAAGTTTCTTCGATCGAGTGTTTCTCCGTGGGGTGCTCCTGTGTTGTTGGTGAAGAAAAAATATGGTAGTATGAGATTGTGTGTGGATTATCGGCAGTTGAATAAAGTGACGATTAAGAATAAATATACACTTCCGAGGATTGATGATTTAATGGATCAATTGGTGGGTGATTGTGTGTTTAGCAAGATTGATTTCAGGTCTGGTTATCATCAGATTCGTGTTAAGCCTGATGATATTCCGAAGACAGCTTTCAGGACGAGATATGGACACTATGAGTATACTGTGATGCCGTTTGGAGTTTCGAATGCACCTGGCGTATTCATAGAGTATATGAATAGGATTTTCCATCCTTATTTGGATCAGTTTGTAGTGGTGTTTATTGATGATATTTTGATATATTCTAAGTCTGAAGAAGAGCATGCGCAACATCTAAGAGTTGTATTGCAGGTTTTGAAAGATAAAAAGCTTTATGCCAAGTTGTCTAAGTGTGAGTTTTGGTTGAAGAAAGTGAGTTTCCTTGGCCATGTGATTTCTAGTGGAAGGATTATTATGGATCCGTCGAAGATTGATGTTGTGTTGCAGTGGGAAACTCTAAAGTCTGCTACTGAGATTCGAAGTTTCCTTGGTTTGGTTGGTTATTATCGCAGGTTTATAGAAGGTTTTTCTAAGCTGGCTTTGCCATTGACTTAGTTGACTCGAAAGGGTTAAAGTTATGTGTGGGATGTTGCTTGTGAGAAGAGTTTTGTAGAACTCAAGAAGAAGTTGACGAATGCTCTAGTGTTGATTTTGCCAAATCCGAGTGAGTCCTTTGTGGTGTATTGTGATGCGTCGAAGATGGGCCTTGGAGGTGTATTGATGCAGAACGGTCAGGTAGTTGCTTACACTTCCATACAACTGAAGGTTCATAAAAGAAATTATCCTACGCATGATTTAGAGTTGGCCGCTGTGGTGTTTGTGTTAAAGATTTGGAGACATTATCTATTTGGGTCCAGATTCGAAGTGTTCAGTGATCACAAGAGTCTGAAGTATTTGTTTGATCAGAAAGAGTTGAACATGAGGCAGCGAAGATGGCTTGAACTTCTGAAGGATTGTGATTTTGAATTGAGTTACCATCCGGGTAAGGCTAATGTTGTGGCGGATGCGTTGAGTAGAAAGTCCTTGCATATGTCGATGTTGATGGTTCGAGAGTTGGAACTAATTGAGCAATTCAGAGATATGAGTTTGGGTTGTGAAGAGACTCCTAGCAGTGTGAAATTGGGTATGTTGAAGTTGACTAGTAGTATTCTCCAAGAGATCAGAGACGGTCAGAAATCTGATTTGAGTTTGGTGGATCGTCTCGCGTTAATTAATCAAGGTAACGGAGGTGATTTTCGGATCGATGAGAATGATGTGATGAGGTTCCGAGATAGAGTATGTGTTCTCGATGTGCCAGAAATCAGGAAGAGCATTCTTGAAGAAGGCCAAGAAGCGGGTTGAGTATTCATCCTGGTGCCACAAAGATGTATCAAGATTTGAAGAAGTTGTTTTGGTGGCCGGGTATGAAGAAGGAAGTTGCAGAATTTTTTTATGCTTGTTTGACTTGTCAGAAGTCGAAGATTGAACATAAGAGACCGTCGGGTCTGATGCAACCGTTGAGTATTCCAGAATGGAAATGGGATAGCATTTTTATGGATTTTGTGACAAGTTTGTCGAGGACGTTGAAGGGATATGATTCGATTTGGGTAATTGTTGATAGATTGACTAAATCGGCTCATTTTGTACCGATGAGGGTCAATTATTTGTTGCAGAAGGTTGTCGAATTATATATTGAGCAGATTGTGAAGTTGCATGGTGTACCGTCGAGTATTGTGTCTGATAGAGATCTGAGATTTACATCGAGGTTTTGGGAGAGTTTGCAGGCAGCTTTGGGTACTAAGTTGAGGTTGAGTTCTGCCTATCATCTGCAGACGGATGGACAGACGGAGAGAACTATCCAGTCTTTAGAGGATTTATTGAGAGCATGTGTTTTGGATCAAGGTGGATCGTGGGATATTTATTTGTCGTTGGTTGAGTTTACCTACAATAACAGTTACCATTCTAGTATCGGGATGACACCGTATGAGGCTTTGTATGGTATGAGATGTAGGACTCTGTTGTGTTGGTATGAATCAGGCGAAAGTGTTGTGCTTGGGCCTAAAATTGTGCAAGAGATGACTGAAAAGATCAAGACGATCCGTGAAAAGATGAAAGCACTTGAATTTCAAGAGGGAGATCATGTGTTTCTGAGAGTTACACCGGTAACTGGTGTTGGTCGAGCTTTGAAGTCTCGAAAGCTCACATCGCGTTTTGTTGGTCCGTATCAGATTTTGCAGAAGGTGGGGGAAGTAGCCTATCAGATTGCTTTACCGCTGTCGCTCGCGAGTTTGTATGACGTGTTTCATGTGTCTCAGTTGAGGAAGTACATTCTAGATCCGTCGCATGTGATTCAGATGGATGATGTACAAGTGCGAGATGATTTGACTGTTGAGGTGTTGCCTGTTCGGGTTGACGAACGAGAAGTGAAGCAGCTACGAGGTAAAGAGATCACCTTGGTGAAGGTATTGTGGGGAGGACCAGCTGGAGAAAGTTGGACTTGGGAACGTGAAGATCATATGAAGGAGTTGTATCTGACTCTGTTTTCTGCAGGTAATTTTCGAGGACGAAAATTCTTTTAAGTGGGGGAGAGTTGTAACACCCCAAATTTAATCTGAATATGTTAATTAATTATTTAATTGAGAATATTCATGTTTCGGTGAATTTTCGGTGGTTTTGTGAATATTGGAAAGATGTGTATTTTCGGGTATTTATTTGATAAATAGCATATAATATTAATTTATTAGTATGATTATTAATTAAATGGAATATAAGTGAAATAAGGGCAATTTGGGTATTTGAGGGAGTTAGTAAGGGTAATGAGGGGAAAACCCAATTTGTGAGGCCCAAGACTAGGTTGGACAAAATTGAGTTCTGAAGGGGAATTTGAATTCATTTTTGTGTTAACCGTGAAAGTTTGATGGCCAGAGCTCTGAAGGAAAGGTTGGAGGCAGAAGATCCCGAAGTTAATCGTGAAAGCTGTGAATCGACTAAGGTATGGGGAGTATCGGTGTTCATGATTCTCTATGTATGCCTTTAGATGTGTTTATGGTTGGTTTATGATTTAAGGTATTTTGGGTTGGTTGTGGGAAAATAGGGAATTTGATGATAAGGCTTTGAGGTTAGGGGTAATGGTATGTAACATTGAATATTGATATGAGAATGGAAACCTTAGCCTTCGTGGCCAAAACCTTGGATCATTATATGTTTGACCCTGTAGGAATAGGAATGTTCAAATGTGAATAACTCTGATGCACTCAGGGCAATTGCAGGAAAATGGTGATTTAGGCAGTGCGAATGTTGCCAGATTGGCCTAATAAACCACAAATTTTGTTTCGTTCTCGCCGTATGACCGTAGGGATTATTTAAGGATGTTTTGGGGGCATTGGGTAAGTGAGCCGTATGAGCATTTGGACAAGAATCAGTTCTGGTCGTAACAGGTTTTTGCTGCCATCGCTCTGTTCACCTAGCGAGCACGCCAGCGAAGACTCGCCTAGCGAGCATGCCAGCGAAGACTTGCCACAGACTCGCCTAGCGAGCAAGCCAGCGAACGTAACAAAGTTCACAAAAATTGATTGTTTTGTAGTGATGCCTTGATGTTTAATTCTGGGATTTCTGGGATGGATTACCCCGAGTATGACAGTGGGTTTTGGGTGATTCGTACATGATGTTATGACAGTTTCCTATGATGTACCGATTGAGTTAATATGATAAAATTACCATGATTTTATGAACTATATGATAACATGAGATATGATGATTTATGTGATGATGAAGAATATGATTAATGATGATGCACCATATGTTGTATTGTGAGGATTATTATTGTGACGTGTGCATCATGCATTCATGTGCATCCGGACTTCGGTTCAGGACCTCGATTACTTTGACTTCAATCCCACTGTGTGGATGTGAAGTATTTTGATGTGCTCCGGTTCTCTAGTAGAATCGATCTTATTGATGGGGATCTATGGAGGGTTGATGGACCAGTGTCCATTGCGCTGTGATGATTGATACCACATGTATTGAGTTGTGTCGTATTGCATTTATGAGTCTTTTTGTATGAATTACGACGTTGTGGCCTTTGAGGCATATTTGAGTAATATGAATGTGTTGAATATAATTATGATGTCGTTTACTCACCCTACATTAATTGTTATACATTGATTATTATGAATTGTTTTACTCACCCTACATGTTTGAATGTTACCTCTACGTGGGTAACGTGCAGATGATCCAGTTAGCCGTGGACGCCGGTGAGGAGTTAGTTTTGAAGTTTTTGAGTGTTTTAGTCTTTTGGTCAGCCTAAAGGATCTTGCTCTGATATGTAACATCGGGTTGGGTTCCTTGAGTTGATTTTATAATGTTGACGTTATTTTGATTAATTTCTCTTTTTGAGGAAAACTTTGATTTATGCTTTGAGTTCCGCTGTTTATGATGTTTTGATGTACTTTGGGAAAAACCCATAGTTACGGAGTATGGACCTATTTTGATGACTTTGAGAAATGTACGCCCTTTTAGTGGCTTTTTAATGAGATTTATTTATTCACTCTGATTTCTGTGTTATTTTGCCTTGATATTTTTGGGGTAGAAAAAGGGTGTTACATTATGTACGTACACCCATTCAACTCTTTCAGAAAACAATACACACTTGACCCACGAAACATCTCATACAATTACAAATCATCCAAAATGCAGAAAGTCGTTATGCAATACGTAGCTCACACAAACCTTATGTGACCCCACACTGAAAACCACGCATATGACCTCACAAAATGCCAAAAGAAATAGGACCTACTGTAATACAAATTCATGAATGATTACACAAACATCAAAATGCAGTGAAACGTTAATGCATCAACACTATTTGCCATTTTACCCTCACTCTACCTTATAAAATCAGAGCAATTTCACTCCAACTTCGAAACTTCCATAGCCAAATTTACTCTGACAAATTCTTACCATAACCTTAAATCAACCTTTCTTCAACCCACGAATGAAAATCATAACCCCATCTTCAAAAATAACAAATCAACTCAAAACATAAAGAAGAAGAAGAGTGAATTAAAATCGAAACACAAAAACACGAACCTAAATTGGAGCGAGTGAGAGAGTAAGGACGACTCAAAAGAGAGGGCGAGATTGGAATCTGCGAAAAATTGTGAAGGTTGGGGACGATGCGCTTCGTTTTCTTTTTGGTTCATTCCAGCTTGTTAAGTGTTGGCCGTTGGTTCTGTTTTTAAGAAAGAGTAGGAAACTGATAAATTTTTGGTGCACCTTGCCTTGTGGATATGGTGGGCTTTAACTAAGCCCGTAATTATTTTCAGCTTGCACCATCTTCTTTGGTTCTACCATGTGTTGTTTTTGGATGATGGGTTTTCTAAAAAAAAGCCCATATGATTCCATGGTTCATGATGATTCACTTCACACCCCTTCCCCTTGATTATGTTTTAAATCTAATTTGCTTTAAAATATTTTTTAAACATTTTAGTTTTAAAGTTGTTAGTTTTTAATTCTACTCCCATTTTCATTTTATTTTTACTATTGGTCGATGAATATCTAAAAGTCGTGGGTTGAAAATCCATGATTAATATTAGACTGTTTTCTTTTCGATTTTACTTCTCGTTTATTTCCATTTCCATTCTTGATTTTCTATTCTCATCTTAGTAAATGAAAGTCTAATATCATAGATCTTCGATTTATCGATTTAAAATCTTGATTAAGATGAGATCACTATTTGGTTCTTTTTGTTTCTATTTAGATTTTATTTTCCTTTTGATTCTAGGTCCATGAAGTCTTTATATTCACAAATGTTGGTTGATCGAGGTTGTTAACCTTCATTATTTCAAATTTGTAGTAAATGATCATCGAGATCATTTTCTATACTTTGGAATCATGATAGGTTACCTCGATTAATGACGCGAGTTTGTGATTAAGACGAGACCGTTCACTTTTTCTTTTCGTGTGACACGATTTCTTTTGAGAATAATTAACAATATCATTTCTCCATCGTGTTTTAGCACAAATAGTATAGCTTGCGCGACCTCTTATGGTGTGATATTCTTCATAGATCTTGCTACGATGGTTTAGTGCTAAAGTCGACCCAATTTATCTGATTAATCAGTAACCACTAACTTTAATTTCAGTCAATATACTCTTACTTTAATTTCCATCAATATATCTTGATCTTATTATCATTCTTCATATATTATTGTTAATATTATCTTGATTATATTATTTTTGATATTATTCTTGATCATATTATTCATATTGTTCATATCATATTCATCTTATTCAAACCTTATTCATACCCTGCTTACATTACTCGAAAGCACACTAATAATTATCGAAACCCTAAAAGCCTAAATTGGTAGATTGTGGTTACTTTTTCGAGCAACGAAACTTAGACTTTATACGGAAACCTAACAAAGGAGATTTTTTTTACAACTCTTGCTTGTGGCTTAGTTTAGGAAACTTCGCACACACACGGCTTCCCCTTGGGCTATATGACAATGAGACCTTTTATTTCGTGCAATCCCGTGTAACTTACATGTACCCGGCTTCCCCTTGTTTACTAGGAGCACCCCTAAGGACTAGCATAGACTAAACTATTTTCAAACTAATTTTCGATTCTTTGTCGAACAATTTTTAAACACCCTTCGTAAGTCGATTTCTCTTTAACATTCTCCATCAATCTATTGCACACACTTGCACATTTCATCATGGTTTCGTTACTAGGAGCACCCCTAGGGACTAGGATCGATTCTCACCTCTTTTCAACCAACCCCTTGATTCATCGTCGAGCCATTTTCTAATGAACCTCTTTAACTTCGTCACATGCAAATACAATTAAACCCTTGATCTAATGTCAAACGGATTTTCACAATCAAACTTCAAAATGATTAACAACTATTAAAACTCTTTTCAAGGTGGAAAGTAGGGGGATTGAGCCTTTGATCTCTATTTAATTGTTTGGGTGCGAGTTTTCTTACTTGTGTGTGAGCAATTGACGCCTCTAAAAACACTTCCAACTTGAAAAAATTTCAACCTATCTTCCAACCGCTCATCATACAAAACACTTTTCAGACACAACCTCTTTCCAAGATGAAAAAGAGAGTTGAGTCTTTGACTCATTCTCCCGATTACTTGGGTCCGATGAGCCTTTCTTAAGCTTCGAGTAATCGTCATCCAAACCAAGCTTCAACACGTTAACCCCTCTCTTTCATGGTCGTCTCCACGAACTACGGACGTTTTGATTCTTCATTCTTTTTTAATGTAAAATACGTAGGCACAAGATTGCGATGATCTTGGCGAGCTACCTACCCTCCATCTTCCATTTTCCCCTTTTTTATCCGTTCTCGTAGTCGAACTACAAAAGCTCTGATTTCTCATTCTCGTCTGAATGAGCATACGTAGGCACAAGGGCCCCAATCCTTACCGAGCACCCTATTCATAAACCACTCATTTCCCCTTAGCATTGATTCCCTTTCATTTTATTGTTTCGTATTTATTATTGAGAAGAAAACAAATAAGCTTAGCTAATGTTCATCACAATTTGAATTAAGAGGTTCTCTTTGAGTACAATAGATGTGAGAGGTGCTAATACCTTCCCCTTATGTAACCGACTCCTGAACCCAGAATATGGTTACGACGACCATGTTCTTATCTCTTCTGAAGGTTTTCTCGATCCTTCCCCTCTTTTTAGGATAAATAAAGTTCGGTGGAGACTCTATCGAATCGTATTCCGTGCCTTTCGCGCGAAGGTCGTAGTTTTATTTTTCGAGGTGCGACACCATGATGGTACAAAGACATCAAAGAAAAGCGCACGAGACTTACGTAATTAGAGCTAGTCTTGTGACTCTCCTTCTTCAGCGGTGTACGACTTCAGGTAATTTTCTTCTTTAATCCTCTCTTCTTATGATATCCTTCTTCTTTGTGCATTCTGGTTGTTGTTGCTATATGTGGGTGGGCTCAGAGCTCAAAATAAACTCAGTTTCTAGGGGTGAACCTGAGTAGCCCTCTTTTTGAGCTTTTATGTAAGGGAGATGAAGGATTGAATTTGACAGATTTTGTTTATTTGTGTGTTTAAGAAGTTTGAAAGGTAGAAATGATTGATTCGTAGGGAGTGATATGGTGAGAATGTGATGAATTTGATTGAGAAAAATTGGAAGGAATCGAGGTTAAAGTTGAAAGAAAAAAATCAGTGATCAGTGTGAGAAAAAAATTAACAATCAAAGGTTGAGACTTTTCTATTAGTGATTCTTTTGAAAAATACTTTCAATCAAAGGTTGGAACTATTTTGAATTATGTTAGTTTTGTGATAATTTATTTTAATTGAGTTTGCAAATTGAAATTGAGTTTGTTAGAGGTGTGAACATTGTCCTCCCTTGTGGTCCCCAAATTGATGTATGTGATTGTTTATGTATGCTACTGATGACTTTTATTTTCATTTTTATATAATTTTTAATAAGTTGATGACGCATTGGCTGTGAATGGTGATGGAAGATGTCACATGCATAAAAAAACGTGAAGATGAAAACTGCAGAAAAGTTCATTTCTCCTCTCTAGGGTTGCTTTTCATCGTGTTATAATACTATCAATATTATTATGATCATGATGATGTAATGATAATACAACAAATTTTTTGTGTTTCTATTTCTTTTGTAACATTAAAAAAAAGTAAAAATAAAACTATCTCTTTTTGTGTTTTGTAAAGTGAAATAATGTAAATAAAAGATAATCCTTTTTGTAATTATACTTTTTTAAATTATTTTTTATGATGCAAGATATATGTAAATGTGTGATGTAAAATTAAATTGATATGGTCATGGATACACCAAAAATGATACTTCAAAAAAAAAAGCAAAAAAAAAACTAATTTGATTAAAAAAAACCTTATTTATTTTATGAAACTTCTAATCTATATTATCAACATGACCAAGAATTAAAAAATGTGTTAGAATTGACAAATGATTAAATAAAAAAATGGAATAAAATGGAAAATTTTAAGAAATTATGTGAAATAAAAGTTAAATGAAAACAAAGTCAAAGGTCAAATATTGACTTTGACTTTTTCTTCATATGCAAGCTAATGATCCACAAATTACGTAGATGAAATTCTTAAACCAATGTAGAAAAGCATGGAAATAGTTAAATAAAGTAAACAAGTAAAACTTGTGCTGATGAATGATCTTTGCACTGATGAGAAAACATGACTAGACGAAATGGTCATGTTGATGCAGATGAAAATGTATTGAAAAAGAACATGCAATGCAGATTAGGTAGGAAAAAATTGGGGTATGACACCTCATATTTGCTAATCCTCCCATGATATAGATGTTTCTCCCTGATTGGAAGATGCAGCAAACACGACACATCGTCGAGTGTGATAAACATTTCACCAAGCGGGAGATGAAATGACGAGGTCTCTATGTGCTATCTCTCTACTAATGCATTAAGCATCATATTTTTTACCGTAATATAAGTGGTAATGCACAAGTCATTTATCCTGGATAGTGACAAATTTTCCTGAAACCATTCATCATTCGGATGAAGCAAGCTAGTAATCTTCCGCCCATGGTTAATAAACTTTAGCGGATCATGGTGGTTGTGGTGGTTCCTGCTACATAAAGATTAACATAACATTATATTGGAATAAAGTACAAGCAGAAGTAGAAGTTAAAAAATTATTACATGTGACAAATTTTTGATTGAGGCTGAGTTTGTGACAAACTCTCCATAGTTATTGTTTTCTTACTACCTTTCTTTCTTTTTCACATATCATGGTTTTGGAGATCCTTTTCATGTCTTTTCATAATTACTAGCTTCAGACACTTTGGGAAAATCACTTCATATCTTCTTTTAACCTTGTGTGTTCCGCTCCTAGACATATCTTCTAAAATTGAATATTTCCTTTTATGCTTCTTTGGTTTGCCGATAGGTCTTTTCTACTTTGGTGATTCTGGCTTAGGATACTCTGTAATTTTCCAATATTCTTGGTGTCACGGTGACAATCAGATATCAAGCTATTATATTAACTTGAATCATAAAATGTTGAATGTTCACTACTGAACTTTAATTTATCCAAAGAAAAGGGGAAAACATCAAATAAAACCCTAATTGTGCAATGTAACAACAATGAAAAGAGATCTAAAGGTTCGGGGGTTGGTTATACTAAGGGAAGGTATTAGCCCCCTAAGTATCTATAGTATCCTATAGGAACCTCTTGAAAGTATTTGTGTTATAGTAATTTGCTTGCTAATGTTTGGAAATGTTCTATTTTTGGATTTTATGAGATAGGGAACCTAAGGAGGTTTACTGCTAGTGTGCTCGCCAAGACTTCGCAGTCTTATACCTACCTATCCTAACAAGGATGGAATCAGAGCAATCGTAGTTCACCTAAATAAGGGTGAAGAACACTTGATAGTGATCAAGGTTCCAAAGGAGAAAGTAAGCGTTTATAATAATAACACTTATATGACTTAACAAAGTCAAAGAGTTTAAAAACTCTAACCTAAGACTCTGTTGAAAGGTTAATGACTTAACAAAGTCAAAAGGGGTAGCCTAAGGTAAGGTTAAAAGGGTAAATGACTTGACAAAGTAAAAAAAAAGGGTAATTTGAGGGAAAGGTATACTACCTATGACATAAAGTCAACAAAAGGGATCTTTCCTTTGGATTTAGGCAACAAAAGGAAAAAGAAAGAAGAGAGAGAGCTAACAAGCTAACATCACTAGGGGGTGACTTGATAAAGTTAAAATAAACATGAGCATATGGGTGATAATGGATGAGATGAACAAGAATGATATTCAAACATGATATCAAAGTAAACAACACATGACAAATGATGACATTCAAACATGATATCAATCATAGTAAGCAAAACATAAATGATAAAGGTGATATTCAAACATGATATTAATCAAGATAAATAAAACATGGATGATAAAGGTGAAATTCAAACATGATATCAATCAAGTTAAGTAAAGCATGGATGATAAAGGTGATATTCAAACATGATATCAATCAAGGTAAACAAAACATGTATAACTTAACAAAGTCAGATGAATATAAATAAGTAAGCACATGAATAAAGATGTGGCAACATCTAAGGCAAGACTTTAACAAAATCAAGCATGGTAACAATCAAGGGTGAAGGTAGATGTGGCAACATCTAAGACAAGAGTTAACAAAATCATAAAAGATCATGCACTAGTGGAGAAATGACTTTTTACATTGGGCCAAAAACACATTTTACATCAGGTCTGGGTCCGATGTAAAGCCAAGCGATGTAGTAAATCAAAGAAATTTTACATCGGGTCATAGACCGATGTAAAAAATACATCTACTACATCGGTTGACAGTTAAGACTGATGTGAAATATATTATTATTAATTTGTTTTTATAAAAAAAAAAAGCACTTTTTACATCGGTGAAAATATATGTCTGATGTAAAATCTTTAAATCAAATATTTCTCACATCATATTGTTTATAAATTTGATGTAAAATCCTTTAACAAATATTTTTCACATCATATATCTAAAAATCTGATGTAAAATCATTTAACCAAATGTCTTATTTTTAGTAGTGATGGTAACAACAATAAACAAAGATATGACAGCATTCAATACTTAACAAAGACACAAATAAACATGGTAATAACCAAGGTAAACACATAATCATGGATGCTTACATAACCAAAGGTTTCTATGAAATGTGTTTCAAAACAAAGAATGAAGTGTCGTGGCATATTGAGATGTTCATTCAAGGTATGTTCATAACAATAACATCTAAGTAACAACATGTGAACATAGACATGGATGTAACTACATCAATCAAGTAATCATGGATATGGAGGATATAACAATATCAATCAAAGGATCCAAATCAACATGAATATAACAATATCAAACATGGTCATGGATATAACAATATCAACATGGATGAAGACAAGTATCAAAACTTAGTACATGGATATAACAATATCAACATGGATGAAAAGGTATCAACATATAGAGGAATGATTCAAACATGAAGCATATGGGATAAGCATTAGATTAGGTCAAGACTAGGACATGGTTTAGGATTTACACTGTAACACCCTTTTCTACCCCACAAATATAATGACAAATTAATCACATTTATCAAAGTAATATTTTAAACACAATAAAAATTACCTCGAAGGCGTACATTTCTCAATAATTCAACTCAAATTCAATGCTCCGTAACAACGGGTTTTCCCAAAATTACTCAAAAATTGCTCAAATGGCAGCGGAACTCAAAAGGGCAAATCCAAAGTTTTCCTTGCACAACAACATAATCAAAATAACAAAAATCAATAAAACATGGTTTAACTCAAAGACCCCAACCCGATGTTACACTATCAGAGCAAGATCCTCTAAGTCAACCAAAATGTCAAAAACTCCAAAAAGTCCTCGACGACATCCACAGCTAAACCTGGTCATCTGCACGTTACGCACGTGGAGGCAACATTCAAACAGGCAGGGTGAGTAAAACGATTCATTATAATCAATATAGGAATCAATATATAAAATAGCGTAATTTTCGTATTCAACATCATCATAATCATCAAGGAAATATCAAAAGCCATAATATCATAAATTACACCAAATTGTCACATAAATGCAAATGCAACAAGACTCGTGCATGTGGTACCAATTCACCAAAGTTCGATAGGCACTGAGCCATCAACCCTTCATAGATCCTCATCAATAGGATCGAGTCTACACAAGAATCGAAGCACAACAAAATACTTCACATCCGCACAATGGGACTAAAGCCACAAGAATCAAACACTAGACCGAAGTCCGGAATGCATATGAATGCATGATGCACACGTCAATATCGTCCTTATAATAAACTCATTAGATGCATCATCATTCATCAAAATAATCATAATAATCATGTCATTATATAATCATCAAAAACTCATGGAACCAACATCATAACTCATCATCATTACTCATAGGAATCATCATACAATCATGTATTAATCACATATGAATCACAATTATACTCAAGGTAATTCATCCAAAAAATCAAAGCATTAAAGCATCAAGACAGCACTGCACAAGAACAAAATTTGCGAAACTCGGCTACATTCGCTGGACAGTTCGTCGTGCGAGTCTGGGGAGAGTGTTCACTGGGCGAAGGATTGTTCGCTTTGCGAACTCGCGATTACAGAAAATCGCTGTTATGCAACAGTAGCAAAATCAGGCCAAAAGTCTATACGAATTCCTTCCCCAACGCCCAAAAACATCCTCAAATCATTCATAAGGTATTACGGTGATAAAGGCACAAAATCTACGACTTATTAGGCCAATCCCGTATCGTATTTACGCCTCCAATTCCCATAAAATCCTTACAATTTTCCCACATTCGTTAGAGTTCTCATAATTAATTACCCTATACGGTTAAAACCTCAACAACAGATTTTGGCCACGAAGCCCTAATTTTCCTTACTCCCCAAGTCAGCCTCAAACCTATCAGACCATTAGTTCAAATCCCTCAAACTCATTAAACTCATCAGAAAGGCAACAACAATTCAATACTCAAAATCCCTAAACCCTTAAATCGGCTTTAAACACATTGAATCACACAAATTCCCATAAATTCTTACAAATACCCCAAGGTCACCATAGTTCTCACAATCACTTACCCTACATGGTTAAACAACCTCAAAAACAGATTTGGCCACGAAGGCCTAATTTCCTCAAACTCAAAAACCTCCTAAATGCTTAAATTGGGCTTAAATACATTGAATCGTATATTGAAAACAATGAAGGTAATACTCCTCATACCTTAATTTGTCGACTCTAAACCTTTCTTCTTTGATTCTTAGAAACCTCGTGAAGCTTTTGCCTCAATTCTCTTCCTCAGAGCTCTAGCCTCTATTTCTTCCATTTTCACGGTCTAACAAGAATGAATCCTAATTCCCTCAAAATCCCTTTTTGTTAAACCTAACTTTGGGCCTTTAAAATGGGCTTTCCAATTTCACCCTCACTAACTCCTCCTCAAATGTCCAATTTGCCCTTAAATTAACTTATATTTATTTAAATTAATAATAATACCAAATATATTCATATTATATACTATTATTTAAATAAATAACTCAAAACTCCATAATTCCCAATATTCACACCAACCACCGAAAATCACCAAAAATACGGATATTCATATTTAAATAAATATTCCAAGAATTTGGGGTGTTACAACTCTCCCCCACTTAAACGAATTTTCGCCCTCGAAAATTACCTCAAAGAAACAGAGTCGGATACGACTCCCTCATCTAATCCTCACGCTCCCAAGCCCAACTTTCTCCAGTTGGTCCTCCCAAAACTACCTTTACCAAGGAAATCTATTTACCTCACAGTTGCATCACTTCTCGTTTATCAATCTATATTGGAAATGCCTCAATGTCGCTACTGCAAAAATCGGCGCCGGCTGAACAGAAGAGTCGCCACCGTGCGTTATTTATCCCACGGGAGGGAAAGGAAACGCTCAGAGTAAACCTCGCACAACACGGGAAAGGTATGGTCGTCGCAACCAAAACCTGGATTCGGGAGTCGGTTACGCAAGGGGAAGGTATTAGCACCCCTCACGTCCGTCGTACTCGACGGGATCCACGCTTGTTTTCGGGTATGGATTGTTATTTCTATCTACTCTATAGGTCAAGGGTTAAAAGAAAAGAAAATGACTCGGCAAAGCATCGCACTTTATGCCTACGTATTCCCGTCTGAAACGAGAAATCAGAGTCAACGTAGTTCGCCTACCTACGGAAAAGGAGGGGAAGGTTGCTCGCTAGGATATCGCATCCTATGCCTACGTACTTCCACACTGCATGGAAGATCAGAGCAAACGTAGTTCGGGCCACGTACGACACAAGCTTGTCTTGGTTGATTTTATTCCTTCTGAAAAAGGTTTTTTCTGATTAACGGTCCAAGCGGACAAAAATGACGTCTTGATGAGTTCACATTCTTTTACGAAAGAAGTGTCTTTTATTGTGTTTGAAATTTTATTGTATTTTTCTGTTTGTTTTGAGGAAGAAGAGACAGAACTCTAACCTACGGTTGCGAAGGGAATCAAACTAACCTAATGTTATCATGCATGGGTTAAGACCTAGTGTCTATCATGCTCCTCTCTTGCGCAGAGAGAAACAGAGATCCTAAGGGAATAGGCAGAAACAGAAACAATAGCAGATATATACAGTAAAGCGGTAAAATGCATGAATGCAGCAATACAAGCGAGGCAAGGGAGTCCCACTCAACCTTGAACCTAGAAAACAATAGGCAAAAGTGAACAGACTTCACTTTCAACCCAACAGGGTAAACAGCAAACAATATAGTCAGTAAACCAATCAATACATCCGAAATGAAATACGGAAAAAATAAACAGCCACAGCAGCTCTGCACCACACCTATCTTCAAGCTTCAGCAAGCATCAATCTCCATCTCCACAACCTTCAAGCAAGGTCTTTGTCATCAATCTTCAGTCTACAACGGCTTTTCTTCAAGTCTCAATCTCCAAGAGGAACATCAATCAACAAGATGAAGTGAATGAATGTTAGACAGTCAATTACCTACCAAGGGTGGTTCATCAACTGTTAACATTATACAGATAATTTTCCCTCAAAAGTTCTATCTTTCAAATACATTCACTGATCCTTCCAAAGGAAGGAGGTGGATATTCGAAAGAGACTTTGAATCATAGAGAAAGGATGGATGCAGACAAGGCATTCCATGTTTGAGAAACAAGCTTTCTAATCTAGAGCCCTGCCTAGCTCCTAAACCCTAGTCTCCTCGACAGCTGCTAGCAGGAATCTCCTCATCAACTCTGGAAGTTGGTCTTCAAGCTCTGGATCTCCAATGGCTTCATCATCACAAGTCTTCAACTCTCCCAATCCCCAAGCAATCCCAATATCCATACAGACAACCAATAATCCCCAGAGGGCACACCACACCAATCAATCAAATATAGACAGTAATATACCAATAGCAGTAGGGGAATCCTAGTGATTTCTAAGGGATCTAATAACTACCCATAGTCCCTATAGTCCCATATCCAGAATATTCAATCTCTAAGTCCTAAGGGAAATGAACTAATTCACCTAAGTCATCACTTAAACCCTAATTTTGTTCATGTTATTCACACCTAAACTAATCACCTAAAATTAATTCCTAAAAATGTGAACTAAATTTTATGTACAAGCTAACATTATCTATTAATCAACCTAAAAAGAATGGACAAAAAATATTAAAGCAACTATGCAAACTAAAATTAGCAAAATCACGTACCAAACAAAATATTATTTACACCTAATTAAAAGGAAAATATGCCAAAAATAAGAAAATAAAATGAACTATTAATTTTTTGTGTGATAATTTTCTTGACAAAATTATGAACAAAATAAAAAAAGAACCAATTAAAATCATGCAGTTTTCTATTTTTTAGGATTTTTGAAAGAAAATAAAAAAAATATGAAAGAAATAATGTGGAATTAATGGAAAGGGGTGCATCCAGAAATGAAAAGCAGTTAAAACAACAAACTGGGCCCAGACTGGGGGGCGCGCATAGCAAGCGCGTCTGGGCCCAATCAAACAGAAAACTGATAACAAAAATTAAAAAAAGCAAAACGGTGCAAATAGCGAATTATTTAGGCATAATCACATTGGGCCTGATTGGGGAGGGTGTGCATAGCAATGAATTAACGAGCCCAGTCTGATTGCTTTAATGAAACGGTGCGTTGCACCATTTGAATTTCCCTCCGTTTCTTCTTTTAATCGTGGCCGTTGGATCCAAAACCAAGTCAATGTTCAAAGCCTGATCGTGTGGCCTAGGGGTTGTCTTCAACCTCCAGCAAACCCTAGGTCCTGAAACTCATCACCATGCACAAGCTTTACACTTCTCTGTTCTCCTTTGTTCTTTTATGAATTCTCTTGCTGCAAAGAGCAAAGTTGCTCTAAATTCTTCCCTCTACACAGCCATAACAATAACTTCCTCTAAAGCTCAACCAATAAGTGAACCCGATAGGTATAACAGCTTGGATCCATCAATATCACCTGATATCAATTGCTTCAATTCTTGCTCAATTTTATCCTAACATAATCTACATCTCATGCTGATCAATCTGAGCTAAGGATCCAAGATTATCACGCATTATCCTATGAGTTACAAGCTTCAACAGTTTATGCACTCCATGATCAACCTCCATGAAACTTCTCCAAACTCACCAAAATCAAACACCTAACTATACCTAACCATTCTAACTTAATGATTCACTATGATTCTACCTAATTCAGTCAATTCGAAGAGGAACTAACCTGGTGCAAAATGGTGAAAACAGCTATGGAACTCCTTGGATCTGATGCTTGTAATGGTCTGAACTTGATCAGTGAGCTTGTTCTTGACTTCTGTATGCAATGAATTGGACTCAAACCTCTTGGATCTTGCAATTCCAAGTTTCTTGCTTCTTAGATGATGGAAGTGTGTGGCACGAGTTCTGCTCCAATCTACCAAATGCTTATGAGAATTGTGATCTAGGAATGATGAGGATGAAGATCAGATCAAGAATGGTGAAGATTGGTGAAGATTTGAGGTAGTTTGAGAAGCTTTTGCAAAATGAGAGAAATGTGTGAAACTTGTGGTTTTGAGTAAATGTGATCACCAACCATGGTATGAACCCTCTCATATCAATATATACATGTCATTAGAACCTCCTAGAAGCTTGGAGAGACTTCCCATGTGTGATTTCCCTTGGATTTGGCTTATGTTTCTTCCATTATAAGCAACCTTGAATAACTTCCAAAACTTGAACCAAGCTCAAAATTCTACTTCAGCCAATTTTCTCAAAATGGTTTTTCCATTCAAAATAACCTATAATTTTACCTCATTTGGCCAAAATATGAAAAATCTCATTTTTTAGGTCATTTTTACTCATTAAATCCAACAATTTTGAAACCTTGTGCTATGAATCTCTCCAATCTTTCATGGTCACTTTTCTAGACTCAAAATGTCATTTGGAACAAGTTTGATGTTGTAAAGTTTTCCATTTGAAGCTTCCTTGTATGAGTTTTGGGCATAGGCTTGAAATGACCTGTAATTCTCAGATGACCAAAATACCCTTTGCTTGCCAAGACCATAAGTAGAGTTACACAAATCATATGAAGGCATACTATACCATTCTAGAAAGCTAAGACAATTAGGAACAATTCGTATGTTTACCAGAAATTCATTTGAAATATCCTTGAGGGGTAAACATCGCTTGGAAGTCAAGTCACTTTCACAGACAAAATTTCAGATACCTCAGATGACCTGTAACTTGTAAGGACCATAACTTGAGTTCTATAAATCTCCTTAGTGTCTTCCACCACTCAAATTAAAGGTCTTGAGATCTTCTACAAGTTTCATGTTGGCCAAGGATCCATTTGAAGCTTGAATTTTGACTTATCTTGCTTGGAAATTTGACCTAAATTAGGGGATTTTACACAGAAACCCTAATTTAGAAACTCCTCTTCTCCTTGATTTCTCTTGAATTCTTCTTGGCATACCACCATATCCTCTTCTACATGTCAAATGATGAACCCCACACCTTTCCAATAGCCCTTAATGCCTTTCAATCAATCAATTGACCTAGAGTTGACTCAGGGTTGACCCAGATGAAACCCTAGTTGACTGTCTTCAACTGCAATTCTTGTGACTACACCAATGACTTGTCTCCTTATCCAAATGACTTTCTAAGTCTCCCATGATGCCCACATACTCTCCATGCTCAATTCACAGCCCCCAACTTACTTTGTTGATCCTCAGATACCCTCAGTTAGGAGATAGACTCAATGCTTGATCCACTGACTTCTCCAACTTTCAAATTCTTTTCTGATGACTTGAATGAGATTGAATCAGGATAATAACCTCTTGATAGGCCTCTAGAGATGAGAATAATGATTGGTCCCCTGTTGGATGACTTACTATGCTATGTTACGCAGATGATTAGACTATGTACATGCCTCTATATGCAAATGCTAATGATATTGAAACATAAACCAAGTGAATAAGGTTGGGCAAATTTTAGGGTGCAACAGCTGCCCCTATTCAAGCGACTTGGACCCGATTGGGTGAAGAGCCCGGAGCCTTCAGACATTCGCGGTACGAGACGGTTGAATACTAAGAACCCGAAAATTTGCCAACCGCAGAAATAAACTGCGCTCCTGCTTGGGGAACGACATTCATCAACTGAATCTGACTGTTATGGCAACCCACTGATCTCGTGCGACGGTGCTGGGGATTCTTTTCATCATCCTGAAAAAGATTGAATCATCGGAAACTTCGTCCACGTTAGGACTCCAACTGTTGTCAACACAGAAAAATCGGCGAATTCGCTGGGGATAACTCGTCTGCATTTCATCAGCAACAAATCGTCCACGTTAGGAATAAACTCTTCCACGTTAGGAATAACGCCGTCCACGTAAGGAATCATCTCTTCTGCCTCTGCCATGACTAAACTCTTTCACGTCAGGAATAAACTTCGTCTAGATCTGTCCACGTTAGGACTAAACTCTTGTCCACGTTAGGACTCACCCTTCCATGTAAGGAATAACCGTTCCACGTTAGGAATAACACCGTCCACGTTAGGACTCACCTTTCCACGTAAGGAATGAACTTCTTCTTCGTCAAACTCTTTCACGTAAGGAATACGTCTTCTTTTGACTCTGTCCACGTCAGGACTAAACTCCTTCCACGTCAGGAACACACTCTTTCTTTCCACGTCAGGAATACCAGCCTCTTTCCCTGTAAGGAATACTATCTTTCCACGTAAGGAATCACATCTTTCCACGTAAGGAATATAATCTCAATCTGTCCACATTAGGATTCCAACTTGATATGTCCACGTAAGGACTCCATCTTTCCACGTAAGGAGCACAATTTTCCACGTAAGGAATGCCATCTTCTTCCACGTAAGGAAACGAACTTCTTTTCTTTCCACGTAAGGAAACACAATCTTATCTTAGTTTGTCCACGTCAGGACTCCAATCTTTCTGCGTAAGGAAACCTAACCTCGATCTGTCCACGTCAGGACTAAACTTTTCCACGTAAGGAAACAACTTCTCTTTCCACGTAAGGAATCAATTTCTTTTCCACGTAAGGAATAACTTGATCTGTCCACGTAAGGACTCCACTCTTTCCACGTAAGGAATCAAACTTTGATCTGTCCACGTCAGGACTAAACTTTTCCACGTAAGGAAACAACTTCTCTTTCCACGTAAGGAATAAATCTGTCCACGTCAGGACTCACGTTTCGTCTTGATTTGTCCACGTCAGGACTCACATCTCAACCTGCTGAAGTAATAGAACCTGTCCACGTCAGGACTTGCGCGTCTTCGACTTGCTGGGGAAATAAGACTTTGTCCACGTCAGGACTCATACTTTGCCAACAACACGAAGAAGGATGAGTTTGTCCGCGTCAGGACTCTCGTATCTTGTCATCACAAGGAACTACAAACTTGTCCACGTCAGGACGCACATTTCACCATTACGAATAAAGCTATCTGCTGGAAATAAATGGTCCACGTCAGGACACCAACACGAAGAGTAACCAATTTCGTCCACGTCAGGACTTCACACTCAATCGATACCGAGAACTTGAATTCGTCCACGTTAGGACTAACACATATCGTCAACTTGAGGAAATGTCCACGTCAGGACTCCACATAACAACCATTCTGAAAAATCGAACCCGTCCACGTTAGGACTAGCACCTCCTATCAGCCCAGGAAATAAAGCTGTCCACGTTAGGACACCCCCTTCTCCAGCACGAAGAAATCCTGTCAAGAAAATTGTCCACGTCAGGACTCATCCTTCCATTGGTCACAAACCACAAAACTTCTTAGCACTGACGTGGCAGCGATTTTGAAGCGGACTCTACTGGGGATATTTGGAAATCAAACTACTGGACGTCTGCCCTGATACCCGGCGGTGGCCTCTGAAATTCTGATTCATGAAACCTTTTAATGCTGACGTAACAACAACTTTGAAGGAAACAATCCGCTGGTCGGACTAGAGAAACTTCAACAAGAAACCCTGGCGGGGAAATAAGTAACTCTGCTTGGGGACAAAGAGAAACTTATTCTGCTGACTCCGTGGGGAGTAGTGCCAAAGCTGACACCTCGTTGAATGTCTCATGCCGAGACTTCGAATGTTTATTGATTCACCTGAGCGAGGGCTCTCTCTACCTGCAAGAGAAACAATACTTGAAATAGAAGGTTAGCCATCCTGGTTTATGTTTCAAAATGCATGCGTTTGACAATGATGCACTGCTCCATTCGACACGGAAATACTACGCTTTTATTTGGTGAATGCAAGTATGACACTATATGCCAATGCAATTGCAGACTCGAACTGCTGGGTACAGAAACTGCTTCAGCAAAATAAATGTTGAAGATAATGCCAACTCCGCTGGGGATAGCCAGGTGCTACAGAATCATTCAGGCAAAATAAATGCTGGAAGAATGAAGCCGACTCAGCTAGGAAATGGGGAACTTAAACCAAACACCTCGTTGAAGTAACACCCTGCTGGGGGATATAACTTTGCTAGAGAATAGCAGATGCGCCTGGTATGATTGGACTTCTGCTGGAAAGTGAACGGATATCACACTGTATTCTGACAAAATAAATGCCTGGGCGCACCACCAACTCTGCCGGGGAGAGTCTTAATCTTCGAGTTCCACTAGAAGGAATGAAAACACTTGCAAAGAGAATTCCGCTGAGGATGGAACGATTCTCTTGGGGAAAATCAACTGATTCCGCTAGGGGAGAACAAACTGACCCTGCGGGAAAAGGTGAACTTGTCTGGATACAGCTCACAAATATCAATCTTCTGAGGCTAAATCCACTCTGCTTGAGATACACTGTCTGAATACAGCCTTGTAATCTTGGAATCGTCAATTTTGTTGAGGATAAACGACTTTGCTGGAGAATATCCTTTGGATAAGCTACGACTAGCTGGGGGATTCTATCCTTCTTCAGGGAGCACATGCATGACCTGCGTGGGGGTCGAGTCTTTTGTTATTGCAATCTTTTGATCGTCTTCCTCGTACAGTTATGAAACCTGCAACAACACAAACAAGACAAGACAAGCCTATACAACCAAATCGATTCAGGTTAGTGACGTTATTTTCAGTTAATTCAAAGCTTTAGCAATCGTTGGCAAGGGCCAATGATGTTATACACGTGCTAGTTTCAGTAAACTCAGGTGCTTTATCATGCACAAAACAGTAAAGAACCAGCATCAAGTACTGAATAACATATTTTATTAATTGGGCCCCTGAATGGGCGGAATTTTTGTACACGGGATGTAACTCCTGAAAAGAGGAAGCTACGCAAAGCAAACATACAAGTATGCACAAGAAGCATGAATATTTTGACAAATTAAATTTGTACACATGTCGGCAACGGGATGCAGACGAACACCACGAACTGATCCTCCCATGACTCGTCCAACTCTAATGCTTTCCCGGTATCCACACTTCCGAAGAGATTGTATCTGATAATCGACCCCTCAGGTATATTCTCCCGCACTGATGCTCACTGTAGTATCAAATTCGGACCGCAGTCATTTGCTTTTCAAATCCCTAACTTTTGCGTGAACTGCCCTTTACGGGTTTTCAGTTCACCGGGATACCCTTTTTTGCCGAAGCCGCCCAGTGTAGGTTTTCAACTTCGCGGGTGTACATTTTTCATTTTATCCCTAACTTTTGCCCGAACCTTTCATTCTGTTTTTGGTTCGCCAGGATGCCCCATTTTTGCCTGGACTCTCTTTTTTTGTCCAGCGGGTCAATTTTAAGCAAAGTATTTTTTAACTGCGTCCGAATTCACAGGCGACGTGAAGTCTTCACCGTCCATAGTGGACAACAACAACGCTCCTCCTGAAAAGACTTTCCTGACAACGTATGGACCTTCGTAGTTGGGGGTCCACTTGCCCTTGTGATCTGCCTGCGGCGGGAGAATCCTTTTCAGCACAAGGTCGCCCGTCTGAAAGCTTCACGGATGTATCTTCTTATCATATGCTTTCTTCATTCGGCTCTGATACAAACGACCGTATGCTAGAGAAGCGAGACTCTTCTCATCCATCAAACTCAATTGGTTCAACCTGTCTTTCACCCATTCTGCCTCGTCTAGCTGAACGTCTCGCAATACCCTCAGAGAAGGGATTTCAACTTCCAATGGTAATACCGCTTCCATTCCGTATACTAACGAGAACGGGGTTGCCCCGGTTGATGTGCGTACCGTCGTACGATAACCGTGCAAAGCGAAAGGTAGCATCTCATGCCAATCCTTATAGGTCACCACCATCTTCTGAACGATCTTCTTGATATTCTTATTGGCCGCCTCGACAACGCCATTCATCTTGGGTCGGTAAGGGGAGGAGTTGTGATGTTCGACCTTGAAGTTCTGACAGAGCTCCTTCATCATTTTGTTGTTCAGGTTTGAACCGTTGTCCGTGATTATCCGCTCGGGGATCCCATATCGGCAAATGATATCTCTCTTGATGAATCTAGCCACCACTTGCTTAGTTACATTTGCGTACGACGCCGCTTCTACCCACTTGGTGAAATAATCGATGGCTACTAGGATGAACCGATGCCCGTTAGAAGCTGTCGGCTCGATCTTTCCAATCATATCGATTCCTCACATCGAGAACGGCCATGGCGATGACATCACATTTAGAGGACTCGGAGGCACATGGATTTTATCAGCGTAGATTTGGCACTTGTGGCACTTCCTCGCAAACTTGAAACAGTCAGTTTCCATAGTCAGCCAAAAATAACCTACCCTCAGCAGCTTTCTCGTCATAGCATGCCCACCAGCATGTGTACCAAAGGTACCTTCGTGTATTTCCTCCATGAGCAGTTTCGCCTCTTTCTCGTCTACACAATGCAACAACACCAAATCATGGTTTCTTCTGTATAAGACGCCATCCGGATTCAAATAGAAATTACCCGCTAATCTCCTGAGAGTTTTCTGATCTTGACTGGATGCCCCAGCCGGATACTCTTTATTCTTCAGAAAATTAAGGATGTCAAAATACCATGGTTTGTCGTCAGATGCTTCATCAATAGCAAATACGAAAGCTGGTCTTTCAAGCCGAGAGATAATGATTCGGGGAGCCTCATTCCAGAAGTTGACTTTGTACATGGAAGACAAAGTGGCTAGGGCGTCAGCCATTTGATTCTCTGCCCGCGGCACATGATGCAACTCAACCTTGTCAAAGAAAGGCAACAATCTCCTTGCATAGTTCATGTAATGTATCAAGTTGGGATGACGTGTCTCCCATTCCCCTTTTATATGATTCACCACCAGAGCTGAGTCTCCGTATACGTCTAAATTCTTGATTCACAAATCAATGGCTTCTTCCAGCCCCATTATACAAGCTTCGTATTCGGCCTCATTGTTGGTAACTGCAAAGGTCAATCGGGCAGTAAACGGGATGTGCGACCCGTGTGGCGTAGTGATGATTGCCCCTATTCCGCTACCGTAAGCATTCACAGCTCCGTCAAATATCATCTTCCATTTGGAACCCAACTCTGGTCCTTCGTCTGGCAACGGCTCTTCACAATCTTTCATCTTTAGGTACATGATATCCTCGTCAGGAAAATCAAACCTCATCGATTAGTAATCTTCAATAGGCTGCTCCGCCAGATACTCAGACATCACACTCCCCTTTATAGCCTTTTGCGCGACATATTGGATGTCATATTCAGTCAAGACCATCTGCCAACGGGCAATTCTCCCTGACAACGCCTGCTTTTCGAATACATATTTGATAGGATCCATCTTCGAGATGAGCATGGTTGTATGATTCAGCATGTATTGCCTCAAACGCTTGGCGGCCCAGGCTAGCGCGCAGCAAGTTTTCTCAAGCATTGAGTATCGAGATTCACAATCTATAAATTTCTTACTCAAGTAGTAGATCGCATGCTCTTTTCTTCCTGTCTCGTCGTGTTGACCGAGAACACAACCCATGCTTCCCTCAAGAACTGTCAAATACATAATCAAGGGTCTACCTGCCACTGGGGGTATCAAAATAGGAGGCTCCTGCAAATACTGCTTTATTTTGTCGAACGCCTTTTGACAATTTTCGTTCCACGTTACAGCTTGATCTTTCTTCAACAGCTTGAATAATGGTTCACACGTAGCAGTTAGGTGAGAGATGAACCGAGCGATATAGTTCAACCTCCCTAAAAACCCGTGCACCTCTTTCTCTGTTTTAGGCGTCGGCATTTCTTGTATCGCTTTTATTTTAGCAGGATCGACCTCTATTCCTCTTCCGCTTACGATAAACCCCAGCAGTTTACCCGATCTCACCCCGAAGGTGCATTTGTTAGGGTTCAGTCTCAGCCTGAACTTCCTAAGCCTTTTAAATAACTTCAGCAGATTCACCAGATGCTCTTCCTCCGTCTGGGATTTGGCAATCATATTGTCAACATAAACTTCGATCTCTTTATGCATCATATCATGGAAAAGAGTCGTCATCGCACGCTGATATGTTGCCCCAACATTTTTCAAGCCAAAGGGCATCACTTTGTAGCAAAATGTTCCCCAAGGTGTTATGAAAGTGGTCTTCTCCATATCCTCTGGCGCCATTTTAATCTGATTATAGCCTGAAAAGCCATCCATGAAGGAGAATACGGAATATTGAGCAGTATTATCAACTAGCACGTCAACATGAGGAAGCGGAAAATCGTCTTTTGGGTTTGCTTTATTCAAATCTCTATAATCCACGCACATTCGAACCTTGCCATCTTTCTTTGGCACTGGTACGATGTTAGCAACCCATGAGGGATATTTTGTCACAGCCAGGAAACCAGCGTCCCACTGTTTTTGAACTTCCTCTTTGATCTTCACTGCCATATCTGGTCGAGTTCTGCGGAGCTTTTGTTTGACCGGCGGGCACTCTTCTTTCAGCGGCAGACGATGCACGACCATATCTGTATCGAGCCCTGGCATATCTTCATACGACCAAGCGAATACATCACTATACTCTCTGAGCATTTCAACCAGTCTTCGCTTGATATCGCTCTGCAGCGCGGCTCCGATACGAATATTCTTCTCAACCCCTTCCGACCCCAAGTTGATAATTTCAATGACCTCTTCGTGAGGCAGAATGGCTCTTTCCTCTTGCTTCACCAACCAAGACAGTTCTTCAGGAACGTCACTATCTTCGACAACCTCTTCTTCGGCCTGAAATACCGGGTGCTCAAAGTCGGGACGAGTCATAGGTGGTTCAAGGATGTCATCTGAAAATGTTATCCTGCAAAAGGAATGGTTAATTGCTTCAAAATGCGTATAAAGCGAATAACCACGTTGCCATTTTATTGAAAAATACAAAACAAGAAAGACAAAGATCGAAATATTTGCACATGAAAAAACGCCATTTATTTAATGATTAACACGCAATGTTCATAACAACACAGCCCTAAGCAAATCACGATGCCCCGGGTAAGACATCAGATTATTCAACAATTATTAAAACAAAGCATTACTGTTTAAGAGTCACAGGAACAAGCTCCTGAATAGACCAGTTGCACAGTCCCTGTCCTGGCGTGCTTGGCTGAATCCAGGCATCCATATCACAGTCGTTGTCTCCTTCGTCAGACTCCGAAGCAGCATTGACGGTTTCATGACATACTCCACTGGCAGAGATGGTTATTGGCAATCTGAGACGGGGTGTCCCCACAGCAGGTGCTGACGACGACGGTTGGTATCCCAGCCCGAACCGGTCCATCTTTACAGGAATATCCAGCACTTTGCCCCAGCCCTTTGCTTCTCCTGCCTCCACCAAAGCTTGAGCTTCTTTATACGATGAGACGACTATCTCTGACACCTTGCCCGGCCCGGGACCTTTGTCCTTGATACGCAATCCTTCAAATGCCTGGCAGGGTGTTTCGTGGATCTCTCCGTCGACCTCCACATATTTAAACGACGACAGATGGCTGACCAGGATGTCTTCTTCTCCGCATACGGTGACTACGCTGTCTCCGACCATATATTTCAACTTCTGGTGCAGGGTAGACGTGACTGCTCCAGCCCCATGAATCCAGGGTCTTCCGAGCAGGCAGCTATATGCGGGCTGTATATCCATGATATAAAATTCGGTCGCAAATACCTCCGGCCCCACCTGTAGAGGCAATGTTATCGATCCAAAGACTGTTCTTCACGTGCCATCAAACGCTCTGACTACCAAGTCACTGGGCGTGCACAGGATTCCTCTAACATCTAGCTTCATCATCACCTTCTTGGGCAGCACATTCAAAGACGATCCGGTGTCGACCAATACATGCGACATTACTGATCCTCTACATTCGACAGATATGTGCAGCGCCATATTATGATCTCTCGCTTTCGGGGTCAAATCGAAGTCGGTAAAGCCCAAGCTGTGGCCTGCATTTACATGTGCCAACACTCCTTCCAGCTGATTCACGGAGACGTCTTGGGGGACGAAGGAAGTATCCAGGACTTTCAGCAAAGCATTTCTGTGAGCTTCAGAACACAGTAGCAACGACAGGATAGATATCTTGGACGACGTCTGTTGCAGATGCTCCACAATCTTATAATCACTTTTTCGAATCAAGCGCATGAACTCTTCTACGTCTTTCGATGCCGCTTCTTTGCCGCTTGCTTGCACTGGGACATTCTCGACCATCTTCCCCTTTCCTTTCGCTAGTCTTTCGGCCTCCACTTCAGGTGATATAAAGATCCTACCACTCCTTGTCATACCTCCTGACCCAACAACGTTATCTACAGTCTCGGCTGGCTGCTTATTAACATCAATCTTTATCCCGTCACAATACACCTCCAACCCATATGACCATGGGACTGCTTTCGTGTTCTCGTACGGGATCGGTCCGGCCTTAGTTATGGTGATCGGTGGTCGTTGGACAGGTGCTGCAATAGTGATTGTCTTTCGAGGAATCGTTACAGTGGCCACATCACTCTGATCATCTGCTACTGCCCCTGCAGGCTCTTTAGTCGCTGCTCGGTCAAACTGCAATGTGCCTCCATCAATTAAAGCCTGAATGCCTTTCTTCAAATCATCACACCCCCCAGCTAGGGTCCAGCATTCTAAGCAATACTCGTCACATCCTGGATAAACACCCCCTTGCAACAATCTGCTTTTTATCTCGTTCAGTGGCGTCTTTAAATCGTCGACATTCATAATCAGATTCAACCCTTCCTCCGTCAGAATGGCGTTTGCCCCATGATTAGGCATGGGCTTCTGCACTATATTCGGCCTTGCCGTTCCGAAATTGATAGCCTTATTGTCCAAGAGATCCTGCACAACGTGCTTAAAAGCATGGCAACCCTCTACATCGTGGCCCGGAGCCCCAGAATGAAACTCACAATGCCTGCTTGCATCATAACCATACGGGGGAGTTCCCGTTATCGGTGCCAGAGTTCTCTTCTCTACCAGGTTCAGACCCAACAATGTCTGCAACAAATCAGCATACGTTGAGGGAGGCTTCTCAAACACTCTTCTTGGTTTACCACCCTGGAATCTTCGCTGAGCCTGTTGTGCCCCCTGCTGTGGCTGCTGCTGCTGCTGCTGTTGTTGTTGTTGTTGTTGTTGTTGTTGCTGCATTGGCTGCTGCTGAAACGGTTGTTGTTGATATGGAATAGTAACACTCGCCACCTGCTGCGGCTGATGATATTGGTTTCGTCCCCTGCCTCGGCCTCCGAATACTGCGCTTGCCTCGCCCTGACGGCGCCCACCAAAAGCCTTCCTATTACTGCCAGATGCAGTTGATTCCTCAGCCTGGAACCTGCCTTGCTTAATGTTGTTTTCAATCTTTTCTCCCATCAGAATTAAGTCTGAGAAACTAGCCAAAGATGTGTGAAACAACTTGTCATAAAACATGCCTGTGAACGTGCCGATGAACATGTCGTTCATTTCCTTGTCTTCTAAAGGAGGACGGACCCTGGCAGCCATATCGCGCCACCTTTGTGCGTACTCCTTAAAGCTCTCACCCATCTTCTGAGACAGCCCTGTCAATTGGACCCGATTGGGCGCCAAGTCGCTGTTATACTTGTAGTGAGCTACAAATGCCTCTGCCAATTGCTTCCATGTCTTTATATCAGTCGGCTCCAACCCCATGTACCACTCTAAGGAAGGGCCCGACAGACTATCTTGAAAGAAATGCATTAGCATTCTCTCATCAGTTGAGTACGCAGACATCTTTCTGTAATAAGCCCGCACGTGCACTTTCGGACAGGTGTCCCCTTTATACTTATCAAACGCAGGAGCTTTGAATTTGATTGGCACCCTCAAGCCAGGTACCAGACCCATTGTTGCCATGTCTAAGCCCACAACACTTTGGTTCAGGACCCCCCTCATCTGTTCTTCTAGCATTCTGATCTTCTGGGAGTTATCCATCGGCCCTTCAAAGCCTCCGCCGGAGAAAGCGTCCTCCTGCTGATCTTCTTGCCACATACCATTCCCAATTCCATACCCATCATATTCATTATTGCGGCCAACTCTAATCTGATTCATCACCGGGCCTCGGCCTCTGTTGTCGTATCCCTGAACACCTCCAGCAGGCCCAAAAGCCATTAACCCAGCGCCGTTTCCATTTCCGAAACCTCCGTAACCCTGATTGGCCACACCATAACCATCTTGCCCAAAGCCTTGAGCATTGAAACCATATTTCCCAGCGTTATCGAATCCCTGATCATTGAACCCGAATCCAGCATTGCCGAAGCCGTTGCCTCCCATATTATCACCCAAGTTGATATCACCAAGCCCAACGTTATGGACAGCAGTCTCGTTCCCAATTCCGACGTTACCGTTCCCAGCAGCGGTAGCGTTGTTGACATTAGCAGCAGGTATATTGACTGCAGGTGGAGCCACTGGCGTGGGAGTGCCCTCTCCCTGAACAGTATCGACTCGCACAGACTGATGATCCTCGTTACCGTGACCGGCGTTTCTGACCAACAGAGGCTGCACCATGGCTTGCAAATTCTCCTGACCTTTTGCAATAGCTTCCATGGTCTGCATAAAGAGAGCTAGCTTCTCGCGCACATCTTGCATCTCGTTCTGCATTTGATCCATGATTCTTCGACAGTTGGAGCGAGTGGAATAGCGGTGCGGGTGCTGATCTGCAATCCTGGAAAGTACCTGATACAGAGCAGGAAATAAGACACCATCCAAAGGTTACCTGTAATGCAATATGAATATGAATGCAATGCAATGTGTGTGTCTGTGCATTAGGGAAATTCACTCCCCAATTCTAGTGTGAAGGTGCCGGTGCAATGACAGTGCTAGCAATACAAAGATCAGAGTTGAATCACAGAAAGCCTCATATATTGCAGAGAAACCAATAAGCCCAGAGTACAATATCACTGAGAGTACAATAAGAAGGCATGACCTCAACCAACAACCCTGGTGATGGTCAGCACTAAAGCATACAAGTTACTACATGAAATGATCAAACACTCCCATAAGTCTGGTACTCTTCTAGCAATTTCTTGGTCTCCGGATGACTTGGTCGAGCAAGCAGCCCTTCAACAAGTTGGTTTCTTCTCTTGAGAACGCGTCGCACGTCTTCAGCAGTTTCCTCCCATGCCCCTTCTCCGAAGCGATCTTCTAGTTTACGCTTCTGAGACACAGCTTCATCCCTGCCTTTGATGGCCTTATTCAGGGTGTTCTGGAGACTATATCGGGTCATCACTCCTTCTTCATACTTCTTGATGTTGGACTTCAACTGCTCTTCGAGGTCGGAAATTTGCTGCTTCAACTTATCCTCCCTCTTCTTATTGTTGGTGAGCGTAGCATTCCAAGTCTTATTGCAAGAAGAGATCTCTCGGTGTGCTGCGTCGAGCGCCTTCTTTTTGGATTCCAGCATGTTGTGGGAGCTTCTGAACTCTTGCCCCAGACGTTCGCGCTTCCTCTTCTCCTCAATCAACTCATCCCCTAGTCTATTCATTAGCTCAATCTGCTGTTGGAAAGCATGCACGGCCTTGTTTTTCTCGCTGCGTATCTGGGCTAGCTCCTGCTCTAACCCTTCGTTGATCTTCATCAAGGCTTCTTTTTCTTTCACAACTTGCTCGTAGGCCTCCCTAGAAACAGTAGTTGGCTCTACTATCGGAATAGGAATAAGGGCTGGTGCATCTGGAAATGGCATCCGCAACTGACTGGCTCTCTCCTGGATCCAAACCCTGTAAGGTGCATAGGCCTGACAGTCATTCTTCCCTAACAACGGCTTCCCTCTTCAGTTAATACGCGTCCAGGCATGCTGCAGCTTGGCTAATAACTCCCCCTTCAAGTCTCCGGTGAAGTACAGAGATTCCTGTACTTCTTCCTCCTTTGGCGGGTTCTTCAGCGCATACCCGAACTGACGGACCAACAGAGATGGGTTGTAGTTGATATACCCTTTTCTTCCTACCAATGGCACATTAGGGTACCCAGAACAACTGAATATAAGCTCAGCCCCTAGCAGGTCTCGATCAAACCACTCAACGTCTTCGGAAGATAGCCTCATCAGGCGCTCTAACCAGCTAGCGGTGGTTGCACTCTCCACAAAAGATCCCTTCATGGGAAGATGACTCTTGAACCACATATTCAACAAAGGAGCACAGCAGTAAACAACCTTTCCCCTTCTGTTTTCATTCTTGTAGTGCAAGGAGTGGTAGAAGTCTTCGATCAACGTTGGCACTGGATTGCCGGCAGCAAATAGATGGAAAGCGTCCAAGTCTACGAAATTGGGCAAGTTAGGAAACAGCACAATCCCATAAATGCACAGGGCCAAAATAGCATTGAAAACCACCCAACATCCGCTCTTGGCATACTCCTGGGCTTTTCCAACCAGGAAATCAAGAGAGAAACCTGAAACCCCAAGCCACGAAGTCACTAACAGTTCTGCAGCGTCCATGTGCAAGGCCTTGGCTAAGTCCTCCAACTTGGGCTCAGCAGCAGAGTGAATAAAGGGAACCTTGTTCTGCACTGGTAGCTCAGTAAACTCCACGTACTCCTCAATGGTAGGCCCTAGAATGAAGTCAGCAAACGTAAAACATCTCAATGCGGGGTCATAGAACTGCATCAAGGTGTACAGCCCGTTCATCTCATCAGCAGTGGGCTTGCAGACTAATCTCAGTAATCTCCCATGACTCATTCTGAAGCCCCTCCTAACCTCCTCATCAGCAAGAGACATCAGACCGAGCAAAGGAGTAATATCAGGTGTAGGCAGCTTATACGCAACTGTCTTCCTCAAACCAGCCATAGTCAATACTCAGAAGTCTGGGCACTAGAATCGGAGGATATGCAAATGCACCTGCAGCACAGACACACATTAATGGGATGCAATGATAATGGGTATGCAAACGATGCAATGCAAGTAACATGCAACAGGGACCAACTGCCGTAGCTGAATAGCCTGAACCATATCAAGAAGTCTCAGATAGACTCTATAGAAATCCTCAAACCCTGGTCTCAGATAGACCTAAAACAAAGCTCCAACAACGGTCTCTGACAGACCTCAACCATAGCTCCAACTGGTCTCTGGTAGACCTCAAATCACATCTCCAACGGGTCTCTGACAGACCTCAGAATTCTCCAACTGGTCTCTGACAGACCTCCGAACTCTCCATAAATACCCAGGATCTCTGATCAAGAAACAAACCGGTAGTCTGGAGGTCTAGTTACCTGCATAACCCCAAACCCTCTCACAGGTGGATGTCCTAGCAACTGACAAAGGTATGGCATCCTATGCGGTCGTCGGCGTCACAGACTTTCAGGGTTAATGATATGATTCCCAGAAGGAGTGGCATCATCAAATCCTGAAGAGGCCTCACTTAGCCAACTTCCAAATGATCGGTTCCCGGAGTCGACAATTCAGCTGACCAACAACCCCTTCGACCCAAAGGGTAGAAAAAGAAGCCAACCAGAAGAACCTCGTCCGAGTGTCGATTTCATGAGACACTAATGCAAGCAAAGCCGGCACGCGCCCACTACTTTCTACTCTAATTCTAGGTGCACTCAAGCCCATGTCCGACTTATCTCTCAATCATAGAACCACCCATCACACCCCAATACAACAATAATAATCAATATATATAATGCTGAAAATAAAGGTCAGAAATATAAATCCATACAAAATCCTCGACGGGAAAACAAGCGTTAGGATTGACTCTCTTAAGGGACGTTGGATCCCAAATGCATAAGGACGATCGCAGTCCTTAGCAGCCGGGGGACGTTGGATCCCCAGCAGAGTCGCCAGCTGTCGCTACTGCGAAAATCGACGCCGGCTGAACAGAAGAGTCGCCACCGTGCGTTATTTATCCCACGGGAGGGAAAGGAAATGCTCAGAGTAAACCTCGCACAACACGGGAAAGGTATGGTCGTCGCAACCAAAACCTGGATTCGGGAGTCGGTTACGCAAGGGGAAGGTATTAACACCCCTCACGTCCGTCGTACTCGACAGGATCCACACTTGTTTTCGGGTATGGATTGTTATTTCTATCTATTCTATAGCTCAGGGGTTAAAAGAAAAGAAAATGACTCGGCAAAGCATCGCACTTTATGCCTACGTATTCCCGTCTGAAAAGAGAAATCAGAGTCAACGTAGTTCGCCTACCTACGGGAAAGGAGGGGAAGGTTGCTCGCTAGGATATCGCATCCTATGCCTACGTACTTCCACACTGCATGGAAGATCAGAGCAAACGTAGTTCGGGCCACGTATGACACAAGCTTGTCTTGGTTGATTTTATTCCTTCTGAAAAAGGTTTTTTCTGATTAACGGTCCAAGCGGACAAAAATGACGTCTTGATGAGTTCACATTCTTTTACGAAAGAAGTGTCTTTTATTGTGTTTGAAATTTTATTGTGTTTTTCTGTTTGTTTTGAGGAAGAAGAGACAGAACTCTAACCTACGGTTGCAAAGGGAATCAAACTAACCTAATGTTATCATGCATGGGTTAAGACCTAGTGTCTATCATGCTCCTCTCTTGCGCAGAGAGAAACAGAGATCCTAAGGGAATAGGCAGAAACAGAAACAATAGCAGATATATACAGTAAAGAGGTAAAATGCATGAATGCAGCAATACAAGCGAGGCAAGGGAGTCCCACTCAACCTCGAACCTAGAAAACAATAGGCAAAAGTGAACAGACTTCACTTTCAACCCAACAGGGTAAACAGCAAACAATACAGTCAGTAAACCAATCAATACATCCGAAATGAAATACGGCAAAAATAAACAGCCACAGCAGCTCTGCACCACACCTATCTTCAAGCTTCAGCAAGCATCAATCTCCATCTCCACAGCCTTCAAGCAAGGTCTTTGTCATCAATCTTCAGTCTACAACGACTTTTCTTCAAGTCTCAATCTCCAAGAGGAACATCAATCAACAAGATGAAGTGAATGAATGTTAGACAGTCAATTACCTACCAAGGGTGGTTCATCAACTGTTAACATTATACAAATAATTTTCCCTCAAAAGTTCTATCTTTCAAATACATTCACTGATCCTTCCAAAGGAAGGAGGTGGATATTCGAAAGAGACTTTGAATCATAGAGAAAGGATGGATGCAGACAAGGCATTCCATGTTTGAGAAACAAGCTTTCTAATCTAGAGCCCTGCCTAGCTCGTAAACCCTAGTCTCCTCGACAGCTGCTAGCAGGAATCTCCTCATCAACTCTGGAAGTTGGTCTTTAAGCTCTGGATCTCCAATGGCTTCATCATCACAAGTCTTCAGCTCTCCCAATCCCCAAGCAATCCCAATATCCATACAGACAACCAATAATCCCCAGAGGGCACACCACACAAATCAATCAAATATAGACAGTAATATACCAATAGCAGTAGGGGAATCCTAGTGATTTCTAAGAGATCTAATAACTACCCATAGTCCTTATAGTCCCATATCTAGAATATTCAATCTCTAAGTCCTAAGGGAAATGAACTAATTCACCTAAGTCATCACTTAAACCCTAATTTTGTTCATGTTATTCACACCTAAACTAATCACCTAAAATTAATTCCTAAAAATGTGAACTAAATTTTATGTATAAGATAACATTATCTATTAATCAACCTAAAAAGAATGGACAAAAAATATTAAAGCAACTATGCAAACTAAAATTAGCAAAATCACGTACCAAACAAAATATTATTTACACCTAATTAAAAGGAAAATATGCCAAAAATAAGAAAATAAAATGAACTATTAATTTTTTGTGTGATAATTTTCTTGACAAAATTATGAACAAAATAAAAAAAGAACCAATTAAAATCATGCAGTTTTCTATTTTTTAGGATTTTTGAAAGAAAATAAAAAAATATGAAAGAAATAATGTGGAATTAATGGAAAGGGGTGCATCCAGAAATGAAAAGCAGTTAAAACAACAAACTGGGCCCAGACTGGGGGGCACGCATAGCAAGCGCGTCTGGGCCCAATCAAACAGAAAAATGATAACAAAAATTAAAAAAAGCAAAACGGTGCAAATAGCGAATTATTTAGGCATAATCACATTGGGCCTGATTGGGGAGGGTGTGCATAGCAATGAATTAACGAGCCCAGTCTGATTGCTTTAATGAAACGGTGCGTTGCACCATTTGAATTTCCCTCCGTTTCTTCTTTTAATCGTGGTCGTTGGATCCAAAACCAAGTCAATGTTCAAAGCCTGATCGTGTGGCCCAGGGGTTGTCTTCAACCTCCAACAAACCCTAGGTCCTGAAACTCATCACCATGCACAAGCTTTACACTTCTCTGTTCTCCTTCGTTCTTCCATGAATTCTCTTGCTGCAAAGAGCAAAGTTGCTCTAAATTCTTCCCTCTACACAGCCATAACAATAACTTCCTCTAAAGCTCAACCAATAAGTGAACCCGATAGGTATAACAGCTTGGATCCATCAATATCACCTGATATCAATTGCTTCAATTCTTGCTCAATTTTATCCTAACATAATCTACATCTCATGCTGATCAATCTGAGCTAAGGATCCAAGATTATCATGCATTATCCTATGAGTTACAAGCTTCAACAGTTTATGCACTCCATGATCAACCTCCATGAAACTTCTCCAAACTCACCAAAATCAAGCACCTAACTATACCTAACCATTCTAACCTAATGATTCACTATGATTCTACCTAATTCAGTCAATTCGAAGAGGAACTAACCTGGTGCAAAATGGTGAAAACAGTTATGGAACTCCTTGGATCTGATGCTTGTAATGGTCTGAACTTGATCAGTGAGCTTGTTCTTGACTTCTGTATGCAATGAATTGGACTCAAACCTCTTGGATCTTGCAATTCCAAGTTTCTTGCTTCTTGGATGATGGAAGTGTGTGGCACGAGTTCTGCTCCAATCTACCAAATGCTTATGAGAATTGTGATCTAGGAATGATGAGGATGAAGATCAGATCAAGAATGGTGAAGATTGGTGAAGATTTGAGGTAGTTTGAGAAGCTTTTGCAAAATGAGAGAAATGTGTGAAACTTGTGGTTTTGAGTAAATGTGATCACCAACCATGGCATGAACCCTCTCATATCAATATATACATGTCATTAGAACCTCCTAGAAGCTTGGAGAGACTTCCCATGTGTGATTTCCCTTGGATTTGGCTTATGTTTCTTCCATTATAAGCAACCTTGAATAACTTCCAAAACTTGAACCAAGCTCAAAATTCTACTTCAGCCAATGTTCTCAAAATGGTTTTTCCATTCAAAATAACCTATAATTTTACCTCATTTGGCCAAAATATGAAAAATCTCATTTTTTAGGTCATTTTTACTCATTAAATCCAACAATTTTGAAACCTTGTGCTATGAATCTCTCCAATCTTTCATGGTCACTTTTATAGACTCAAAATGTCATTTGGAACAAGTTTTATGTTGTAAAGTTTTCCATTTGAAGCTTCCTTGTATGAGTTTTGGGCATAGGCTTGAAATGACCTGTAATTCTCAGATGACCAAAATACCCTTTGCTTGCCAAGACCATAAGTAGAGTTCCACAAATCATATGAAGGCATACTATACCATTCTAGAAATCTAAGACAATGAGGAATAATTATTATGTTGACCAGAAATTCATTTGAAATCTCCTTGAGGGGTAAACATTGCTTGGAAGTCAAGTCACTTTCACAGATAAAATTTCAGATACCTCAGATGACCTGTAACTTGTAAGGACCATAACTTGAGTTCTATAAATCTCCTTAGTGTCTTCCACCACTCAAATTAAAGGTCTTGAGATCTTCTACAAGTTTCATGTTGGCCAAGGATCCATTTGAAGCTTGCATTTTGACTTATCTTGCTTGGAAATTTGACCTAAATTAGGGGATTTTACACAGAAACCCTAATTTAGAAACTCCTCTTCTCCTTGATTTCTCTTGAATTCTTCTTGGCATACCACCATATCCTCTTCTACATGTCAAATTATGAACCCCACACCTTTCCAATAGCCCTTAATGCCTTTCAATCAATCAATTGACCTAGAGTTGACCCAGGGTTGACCCAGATGAAACCCTAGTTGACTGTCTTCAACTGCAATTCTTGTGACTACACCAATGACTTGTCTCCTTCTCCAAATGACTTTCTAAGTCTCCCATGATGCCCACATACTTTCCATGCTCAATTCACAGCCCCCAACTTACTTTGTTGATCCTCAGATACCCTCAGTTAGGAGATAGACTCAATGCTTGATCCACTGACTTCTCCAACTTTCAAATTCTTTTCTGATGACTTGAATGAGATTGAATCAGGATAATAACCTCTTGATAGGCCTCTAGAGATGAGAATAATGATTGGTCCCCTGTTGGATGACTTACTATGCTATGCTATGCAGATGATTAGACTATGTACATGCCTCTATATGCAAATGCTAATGATATTGAAACATAAACCAAGTGAATAAGGTTGGGCAAATTTTAGGGTGCAACACTCAATAGTCAAATTATCTCTCACTTGTACATCATCCATCTGAATCACATGTGACAGATCTGTAATGTACTTCCTCAACTGAGACACATGAAATACATCATGCAAATTCGCAAGCGACGGTGGTAAAGCAATCTGATATGCTACTTCTCTCACTCTCTGCAAAATCTGATACGGACCAACAAAACGCGGTGTGAGCTTTCGAGACTTCAAAGCTCGACCAACACCAGTTACCGACATAACTCTAAAAAACACGTGATCTCCCTCTTGGAACTCAAGTGCTTTCCTCCTCTTATCGTGATAACTTTTTTGACGACTCTGCGACACTTTCATCTTTTCTTGGATCCTCTTGATCTTTTCAGTCGTCTGGTGAAAAATCCCAGGTCCGAGCATAACACTCTCGCCTGACTCATACCAACACAAAGGAGTCCTACATCTCTTACCATATAATGTCTCATACGGTGCCATTGCAATACTAGAATGATAACTGTTGTCTTATGTAAACTCAATCAATGGCAAATGACTATCCCACGATCCACCTTGATACAACACACAAGCTCTCAGTAAATCCTCTAAAGACTGGATAGTTCTCTCTGTCTGTCCATCCGTCTGCGGATGATAGGCATAACTCAATCTCAATATAGTACCTAAAGCATCGTGCAAACTCTTCCAGAATCTCGATGTAAATCTCGGATCTCCATCTGACACAATACTCGACGGTATCCCATGCAACTTCACAATTTCCTCAATATACATCTCAGCTAGCTTCATCATAGAATGATTAATCCTTATTGGTAAGAAATGAGCTGATTTAATCAATCTATCCACAATCACCCAATTAGAATTATTCTCCCTCACAGTCTTCTGCAAACCCGACACAAAATCCATGGAAATAATATCCCATTTCCACTCTGGAATTTTCAACGGTTGCATCAAACCCAACAATATTTGATGTTTAATCTTTGACTTCTCAAAAGTCTAACCAACATACACAAACTCAACCACTTCTTTCTTCACCCCTGGCCACCAAAAAAATTTCCTCAAATCCTGGTACCTCTTTGTAGTACCGAGATGGATACTCAATCTACTTCGATGTCCTTCCTCAAGAATACTCTTTTTCAACTCAACAATATCTAGAACACAAAATCTATCACGACATCTCATGATACCATTTTCATTAATTCGAAAATCAGCTCTTCGACTTTGATTCATCAAATTCAACTGATCTACCAACTCAAATCAGATTTCTGACATTCTCGAATCTCATCAAGAATATCACTAGTAAGCTTCAACATACCAAGCTTAACTCCATAAGAAGTCTCTTCATTAACCAAACTCATATCACGAAATTGCTCAATCAGTTCTAACTTTTTTACCATCATCATCGGTATATGCAAAGATTTCCTACTCAATACGTCAGCTACCACACTTGCTTTATCTGAATGGTAATTCAAACCAAAACCATAATCCTTCAGAAGTCCCAATCATCTCCTTCGCCTCGCATTAAATTATTTCTGATCAAAGAAATACTTCAAACTCTTATGATCACTAAACATCTCAAATCTCGAACCAAACAAATAATGCCTCCAAAGCTTCGACACAGACACAACAACAACCAACTCTAAATCCCGCGTTAGATAATTCCTCTCATTCACCTTAAGTTTCCTTGAAGCATAAGCTAAAACTTGTTGATGTTGCATTAACACACCTCCCCATCCCAGCAATGAAGCATCACAATATACAACAAATGGTTATGCTGGATTCGGCAGAATCAAAACATGAGCTGTTGTCAGTCTTTTCAAAAGCTCTTGAAACTTTCTTCACACTTTGCATCCAAACAAAAGCTTGAACCTTCCTAGTCCACTGCGACAATGGCAAAGATAACTTGGAAAAATCCTTTAATGAATTTTCAATAATAATCTGCCAACCAAAGAAAACCTCTAATATCAAAAACAGGTTTTGGAGCTTCCCATTGTGATACAGCTTCAACCTTCGACATATCAACCGCAATAACTCTACTCAAGATCACATGACCAAGGAAACTCACTTCCTTAAACCAAAACTCACACTTTGACAATTTTGCATACAACTGCTTCTCTTTCAACGCTGATAACACAATTTTCAGATGATCAGCATGATCCTCTTTACTCTTCGAATATATCAAAATATCATCAATGAACACAACCACAAACTTGTCCAAATAAGGATGGAAAATCCTGCTCATATACTCCATAAATACACATGGTGCATTAGTCACACCAAATGGCATCACGAAATACTAATAATGTCCATACCTTGTTTTAAAAGCAGTTTTCTGAATATCTTCAGCCTTCACACGAATCTGATGATACCCAGATCTCAAATCTATCTTACTAAAGACACTTGCAACAACCAACTAATCCATCAAATCATCAATCCTTGGAAGTGGACACTTATTCTTGATAGTCACCTTGTTCAATTGTCTATAATCCACACAAAGCCTTACAGAACCTTTTTTCTTCTTAACTAACAAAATTGGTGCACCCCACGGTGACACACTAGGACAAAAGAACCTCTCCTCAAGCAGATCTTCAAGTTTATTCTTCAACTTCTTTGATTCTAGTATGGACATACGATATGGAGTCATCACTACCAAACTAGTTCCAAGAACTAGGTCGATCGTAAACTCCACTTCATGTTCCGGCGGTAAATCACTTATCTCATCAGGAAAAACTTTCGGATAATCACAAATAATTGGTACACCACCAACTTCCCCACTTTATTAACACTCAAAGTTTCCATCAAAATAAACATCTCAGCACCATCCTGCACCGACTCACCAAAACAATCTGTAAGCACTTAGCTTAACTCAAAACAATTCACTGCACACGCCATCTAAGCTTACAAGACACGTCTATCCCATCCAACATGACTCCGTCTACTATCAACAAGAGATTAAGGGTGATCAGTTCCTCAATTTGTCAATAGACAACTAGAAATCATGATGAGGCATAAACCATTTTTACCAAACTATAAGAGCGTTCATCGACACACTGAGCCACCACTCCACACTTGAAGCATCCTGGAGAAGCACAAGCTTCTCCCTCACTTGTTTCATTCCCACTTCTGCAGACAAAGGTTAGAAAAAAAGTATATCAATAGTGTTTTCACACATATGTTACATACTACGGAACAAATAACATTAGATAACTTGGCCGGACGGACCGACCTGCTCTGATACCACTAATGTAGCACCCTTTTCTACCCCACAAATATAATGGAAAATCAATCACATTTATCAGAGTAATATTTTAAACACAATAAAAATCACCTCAAAGGGCGTACATTTCTCAATAATTCAACTCAAAGTTAATGCTCCGTAACAACGAGTTTTCCCAAAAATACTCAAATGGCAGCGAAACTCAAAAGGGCAAATCCAAAGTTTTCCTTGCACAACAACATAATCAAAATAACAAAAATCAATAAAACATGGTTTAACTCAAAGACCTCAACCCGATGTTACACTGTCAGAGCAAGACCCTCTAAGTCAACCAAAATGTCAAAAACTCCAAAAAGTCCTAGACGGCGTCCACGGCTAAACCTGGTCATTTGCATGTTACCCACATGGAGGCAACATTCAAACAGGCAGAGTGAGTAAAACGATTCATAATAATCAATATAGGAATCAATATATAAAATAGCATCATTTTCGTATTCAACATCATCATAATCATCAAGGAAACATCAAAAGCCATAATATCATAAATTACACCAAATTGTCACATAAATGCAAATGCAACAAGACTCATGCATGTGGTACCAATTCATCAAAGTTCGATGGGCACTGGGCCATCAACCCTCCATAGATTTCCATCAATAGGATCGATTCTACACAAGAACCGGAGCACAACAAAATACTTCACATCCGCACAATAGGACTGAAGCCACAAGAATTAAACACTAGAACGAAGTCCAGAATGCATATGAATGCATGATGCACACGTCAATATCATCCTCATAATAAACTCATTAGGTACATCATCATTCATCATAATAATCATGTCATCATATAATCATCAAAAACTCATGGAACCAGCATCATAACTCATCATCATTACTCATAAGAATCATCATACAATCATGTATTAATCACATATAAATCACAGTTATACTCAAGGTAATTCATCCAAAAAATCACAGCATCAAGACAACACTGCACAAGAACACAATTCACGAAACTCTGCTACATTCGCTGGACAGTTCGTCGTGCGAGTCTGGGGCAAGTGTTCGCCATGCGATGGATTGTTCTCTTTGCGAACTCGAGATTACAGCAAATTGCTGCTATGCAACAGTAGCAAAATCAGGCCAAAAGTCTATACGAATTCCTTCCCCAACGCCCAAAAACATCCCCAAATCATTCCTAAGGTATTACGGCGATAAAGACATAAAATCTACGACTTATTAGGCCAATCTTGTATCGTATTTACGCCTCTAATTCCCATAAAATCCTTACAATTTTCCCACATTCGTTAGAGTTCTCATAATCAATTACCTTATACGATTAAAACCTCAGCAACAGATTTTGGCCACGAAGGCCTAATTTCCCTTACTCCCAAATCAGCCTCAAACCTATCAGACCATCAGTTCAAATCCCTCAAACTCATTAAACTCACCAGAAAGGCAACAACAATTCAATACTCAAAATCCATAAACCCTTAAATCGGCTTTAAACACATTGAATCACATAAATTCCCATAAATTCCCAATAAATTCCCATAAATTCTTACAAATACCCCAAGGTCATCATAGTTCTCACAATCACTTACCCTACAGGGTTAAACAACCTCAAAAATAGATTTGGCCACGAAGGCCTAATTTCCTCAAACTCAAAACCTCCTAAATCCTTAAATTGGGTTTAAATACATTGAATCATATATTGAAAACGATGAAGATAATACTCCTCATACCTTAATTTGTCGACTCTAAACATTTCTTCTTTGATTCTTAGAAACCTCGCGAAGCTTTTGCCTCAATTCTCTTCCTCAGAGCTCTGGCCTCTATTACTTCCCTTTTCACGGTCTAACAAGAATGAATCCTAATTCCATCAAAATCCCTTTTTGTTAAACCTAACTTTGGGCCTTTAAAATGGGCTTTCCAATTTCACCCTCACTAACTCCTCCTCAAATGTCCACTTTGCCCTTAAATTAACTTATATTTATTTAAATTAATAATAATACCAAATATATTCATATTATATACTATTATTTAAATAAATAACTCAAAACTCCATAATTTCCAATATTCACACCAACCACCAAAAATCACCAAAAATACGAATATTCATATTTAAATAAATATTCCAAAAATTTGGGGTGTTACATACATTAACACCACTTAATCATGAATATAATTTAAGATTTCAAACAAATCATGGACAAGTTTCAAATACCACTTAATCATGAATACAATTTAAGACCTAGTTCAAGACAACAAGGTAATAACCAAAGATTCATGTCAAGAGTTCATTGTAATCACAATCAAGTCTAAGCATTTCAAAAAAAGTTTAACCTAACGAGCATGAAGTTTAAGAACCAAACAAAATCATGGTATTAAAGGTAAGGCAAAACATGGACATGTGATTAAAAATGATTCAAACTCGTAGCAAACAATCCATTCAAAGATTCAATATGGTACAAGTATCATGCTAAAGTCAAAGGAAAATTTTCATAACCAAACATGAAGAAACAAGACATGTATATATGACAATCAAGCATTAAAGTACACTAAACTTAGGCAAAAATCAATAGGATCATGTTTTTAACATCAAACAAAGATCCACACAATGTTCATGATATTTACAGGCATTAATATATTCAAGTAAAACCAAAGAAACAACCAAAAGAAATCATTTAAGGACTTAAAATCACTTAAAAATGTGTCTTACTTTGAATACACAAAAGTGTGTGAAAATAAAAATATTTTTGGAAAATTTTCCTACAATCATAAAATATGTGTGGCAAATAATGTGTATTCAAAAAATCAGCTCAAAATAATGTGTGGTTGGTGAGATATGATTGAAACAAAAATGAAAAAAAAAAAAAGGAAAATGTACAAGTGATAAAGAAAATAAGGGAAATGCTTCTGCCAGGGCTTGAATCTGCGCCTTCTTGGTTGTAGGTTAAAAACCTAGCCACTGGGCCATCTACTTAGCCCAAAAATAAAATGCATGTGTTGAATAAAATAGGAAAACAAGTTGCAAAACATAGAAAAAAATAACACAAAAAGGTCTGGGGCGAAAGGGATTCGAACCCCAGACCTTTGGCTCACACACAAACACAAATCAAGCACAATGACCAACACAACGCAATGCCAATTCAAAAACTAATTAGAAACTGAAAAATAAATATTAAAACAAGTTCAAAAAAATGAAAAAAGGGCGCCACCTGATCATCACCATCTTCCTCCATTTTCCACCATTTTAAACCTTTTGAAAATCATATATTCCTTAATTTTCAATGAAAGCACATGGTGTAAATATGAAACTTGTTTGGTTTTTTACAAGGAACATGATGGTATAACTTAATTTTATTAATTCTCAGCATATTGTGAATAATTAAATTGAACCTAGGATGAACCCTAAAATGAAAATCCAAAATGAAATGCCAAATACCACAGATTTAGTGCAATTGGCACATGGTTAATGTTCACTACATCACGACAAGTGTATCTATAACTCAAACGGATGCAAATGATATAGGAATCACATAGTTGCAGAAGCTATGGACTTACCTATTAAAGTAGGTCCAATGCCTCTTCAATCCAACTTCCAGAAGGTGATTGATGATTCAAAAATCTTCTTTGACCTCCTAGGATGCTTTTGCAATGCTAAAATTGCTTGGCCAATAACTCAATCTTCTTACACGATTTCTCTTGCAAAGTGAAAAAAAGTGAGAAGTTGATCTTGTTGAAGATGATGTTACAGATGTAGAATGACACTTGGGATAGTTTGTTCAAGGTTTATAGATGGTGTTGGAAGACTTAGATGGATTGGAAAGGATACGAATAAGGAGTTATAGTGTTTTGGATAGAAAGTCAACTATTGTGCAAGTGAGAGTTGACTTTTAGATTATGAGATCTTTTGATGAAATAGATGGTTTAGAAAGTTGATAGAGATGATTTATGGTGTGTGTGGATAGGTAGTTTGAGTGTTTTATGATTGTGGAGGGTTTTGGCAAGCTTTGTGCAAAGTGGTGTTTTTTTTTTGTACATGTGAGGTTTGGAGGCAAGAAACTAATGTGAGGCTTGTTTGGAATGTGTTTTTTGATGTTTGTTGTATGTTTGTGATGAAGAGAAATCATCTATTTATAAGGAAAGATTGGAGGACTGGGTTTATGCAGAATCAAGTTGTGGGGTTCTGGGTTTGGTTGGAATTCAAATGATAGTTTCATGAAACAATTGTGCTTTCAAGGTGAGATCCTTTGATTCATGGTGATATGATCTCCTTTTTTGATAATTCATGATTAGAGATTGCAAAGCATGGGCTTAAAACAATATTTGGTGAAAAGTAGCTTGCTTTACCAAAGTGGATATGTCACTTTTTGCAAATGATCCACATATGGTATGTGGAATTGGATAAAGCCTTACTACTTGTGTAATACACTTAGGATCTATATAATTTATTAATCATGTGAATATTTGGGATAAAAATGACCGGAAAGAGAAGATATCATAGGTTTGGCTAGGATTTGCACAAGATTTTGCCAAGAACGTGACTTGAAATTTAGCTTGGAGGAGTCAACTTCCCTTCTTCGAAACTCTTGGCTCAAGTATGATAAAAAGGTGTTCTTGGACTTTTTGGAAAGCTTGAAACATCCTCTACAACTTTCATGTTTTGATTTTTTTTAATCAATTAGGATCATGGTGAAAAATGGCCTCAAAGTGAGCTACTTTACAAGGCAAATTTTGCTTGAAATTTTTCTAAGTGTTTTTGTTTAAGGGGCAAAGAATCATCCACTTCATGGCTTAATATCTCTCAATCTATGCATTTTTTGAAGATCAAACCATAGGACAAAGTTGTACTATGTATAAAGCTCTTCAATTTGGTATTTTAAGCAAAGAAAATGGTTGCTTGGATTGAAAGTTATGACCATGAGAAGTTGGGCAAAAATCATGAACTTCCATAACTTAGAAAACAATTAAATTTCTTCATTGTTGCCCTTTTTGCAAGTAACTTCACATTTCTTGATTTATCTTTATTGATCATGATCCAAATAACATATTATCATTCTTGACTTGAGGAACCCATTTTTGACCAAAAAGTCAAAAGTCAAACTTGACTTTGATCAATGGTTGACTTTTCATCAGATGAACTTCAAGTTACATACTTCAATGAAATAAAATCCTTGAGCTATTTGAACATTATGTATGTACTCCGAAGATATCTTTGAATGTATTGAATCATGTCCTAAGTCTTGAGATCATGCATTGGTCAAAAGTCAAAGGTGCAGTTGACTTTGGCTTAGAAACCCTGATTTGTGGACCAAATGAATTTGAAACTTGATAAACTTGTAATGAGGCCACAATATAGTTGATTGTTGATGTAGGGAAGCTCTTGATCATGAGGAATTGATATATTGATGATCCAACCAAGACTTTGACTGATCAACCAATAATTTCCTTGATGCAAACCCTAATTCACAAATGAAACAAAGCAAGACAATATCTGATAATTTGAGGGTTATCCATGCATGAATGACACGCCTATGATGTGTTGGATGCTATGCAAATGGTGATGGAATCTAGGGGTAAAATTTGGGGTATGAAACTTGGCTATTGATCGATCGAATATAGTGATCATAAGTAGCATTCAAAGCTTTCATTGTGAGCCATTAATGCATATAACTCTCATGCAACCTTATGTGTTATAATTTCAATGGCATGAATACAAGGCATGCCAATCAATTTCCATAATTGACAAGTACATGTCCTCAAATTCAAGCTCATCCCCAATGTCTGTGCCATGTCTTCGAACCTCATATTAATGATCACCTGTTATTTGAGGTGTACACTTATTGCTCTCTTCCTTTAATTTTTTATATCTTCCTTTGTTGAACATGTGGTAATATATTACATATCATATTGCTTTCTGATTCATTTTTCTTGTAATGATCACAATGGTTATTTTAATGTGGGATATTTTGTTGGTGCTTTCACCATAACTTTTGGATGTTGTTTCCTTATAATTAGTATGTTATGTTTAAGTAGTTTGTTTTAATTAGTTTGTTTAATGTATGCAACACATTTTTTGTGTTTGTCTTCAATATTGGTCTAATTTTCTTGAAGACTCAATAAAGTTTCAAGAAAATCAACAAAAATGTAGTGGTGATGATAAGAAATTTCAATGATTTGCACACAAGTAAGGTATATGTTTATTACTTTGTAGAATGTTAGCATGAATTTGAACTTTTTGCTTCATAACAAATCATTTCATGCATCATTTTGCAAAAACATGTTACATGCTTGAATCACTTAGGTCCAAATCAGAAATTGTGAGGAAGTCGTCCATTGTTCACTTATATGTTTAGGATGACTGATAATTCTTGTTCTAACTCGCTCGATTCATGTTTAATCTTGAAATGGTTTTGAAATTTGTGAAGCATAGAAATGACCAATGCAATTTTTTGATGTTAAGTAAAGCCACCAAACCAAAATGGCATCATCCTACCTTTTGAGTGAATGATCATTTATGAACCCCTTTGAGCCATAAAAAGTTGTGAATGAATTAATTTTGAACTCCAACAAATCACTAAGTCAACCATTTGGTGAATTTATTGTCTTTCATAAAAAAAATAAAAAAATAAAGTTTATCATTGATCCATTCTCTTTTTCCTTGAAAGTAAACCCTTAATCAATCTTGATGAATCACCAAGAATGAAAAGTATTGTTCTTAAAATAAGAGTGATAATCACTTAAGTTGGGGAGAGGTTGCTTCTTGGGCAAGTAAATAAGAAAATTGAACAAAGATTAAAGAAATAAAAGAGAAACAAAAATAAAGAAAAAGAAAAAAATGAAAAACAAATGAGCACATTGTTGCACCAAAAGATTTTGAGAGGTGGAAAATAAAATGAGAAAAGGAAAAGTGTGGATTAAGTACAAATTTGAGATGCTCTTCATTAACTTATACCATTTTTGTTTCAATGGCCTTATAAATGACATTTTCTTGTGAAATTAGGCCAAGTTACAACTATGGACAAGTCCTTGGTGATCTATGCTTTCATAATTTCAAAATAGATTGTTCAGATGAATATATGAATTGATCAAGATGTTAGCAAGATTATTGGATGAGAGTTTACTTTCTGCATGATTGAATTCACAAAGTTCTTCATCCATTTTATGAATAAGAGTGTTAGGGTGATTCAAGTAGAATTATGGTGTTGCTTTAGAATGTATGACATGACATTTATGTTTAGAACTTAATTCATAATCATGTTTTCATTAGCATAACCTTAACACGTGTGTTCATTAACTTGAACCATACATTTCCTCCATTTGTTTTGAAAAATGTTGTTGATCATGAAGCTTGATGAATCTTATTGCTTTTGAAAAAGTTTTAAAACTTTGATTAAAAACCAACAAAGATTCAAGTTGGAAAGAGTTTGATAAGTTCCAAAAGATAATTTTATTCACATGAAAACTCGGCACTTATGGGCTCAAACTAACGTTTTATACCATTGATTTCCCCAAGTATTGCATAGAATTAAGTTTGATGCATATATATGTGGTGTCTTTCGATCTCTTTGCTATTGTGCAAAAATTCCCACAGTTAACCAAGATTGAAACACAAAGCAAAGAAGAAAAGTTCTTACATGTTCGCCAGGCGAGCATCTAGAGAGGCCAATGTGAGAGCTTTCCTAGCAAGCTAATAGTGAGGCTCAGGCGTTGAGAAATAGAAGCAAAACATAACTCTTCTCGCCAGGCGAGCCTCAAGCAAGCCAGCTCACCTAGCAAAGCAACAACGAAAGCAAGGCGAGACAAGTTAAAAACTTTCCAGTGGAAAAATGCTCCATCGTCGCAATGCAAAGCTGTTGTGAGGAAGCTCTCCATGCGAGCCTTTTTTTTCTTGCCTAATGAGACAAGGCATTTTGAGATGCTGAGTTGACAAAGATTTCATAGTGAAGAAAGGTGGCTCGCCATGCGAGAGCAGTAGGTCAAGGCCACTATATATAGTTTAGAAACATTTCATTTTGAGGGAGCTGACAATTTTTAGAGCAAAATAGTTTAGTAAGAAAAAAAGAGACAAAGAGAATAGTAGAGTTGAAGAATACAAAGTGGATACGCATCAATCATCGAGAAATCGTCATTGATGCTCATCCATCTTCCTTTTTTCTCATTTGTAATCAAAGCTACCATGAGTAGCTAAACCTATTTCTTGTTGGGATTGGATGTCCATTGGTACCATATGTATTTATTATGATCATGGTGTTATATATGAATTAGTCGTTTATTGATATTGATGTTATCCTTATTTACTTGTTTTGCTTATAGATTCAAACCATTATTGAGAAATACTCTTTGATTCCCGATCTAGGATTGTCATTTGTTAGATCCTAAACTCTGACATAGATTTAAGTTTAACATTCACAATAGTATTGAATATTAATGCTACCGTATTATTTAATAGGCTGAGAGATCGTCGATTAAACTATACAGTTGAACTCTTGTCAGGAGTTTTAACATAAATAATGTGGGCGAGCGATACATGATAATATTGATCAAATGACTAATATTTGTATAACTGATCGGAAGAATACATGTGGGATGAGTGGATGAATCTCAATTCCAGCAAGCTTTCTCATATTTGAAACTCCACTTATTATTTACCATTTTTACATTACGTACTTTGTGCAAACAAACAATTTGAAAACTTGTCTTTTAAACTATATAAATTGTTGAAAGACATTTAATATCTTATCGATCCATGTGGATATGATAAAACAAATGCTTACTTTTGATGTTGAATACTGCAATCATCGGCCACACAAGATTTGATCTTACGTGCATTGTAAGTGTGGTAAGTAGATTCATGTAAAAGTCTAAGTTATCACATCTAGTAGCTACTAAGAGGATAATAAGGTATATTAGAGGTACATTGGATTATGGTATATGGTTTCCAGTAACAGACAAAGGGAAGGTGTGTAAGCTTGTCAAATACACTAACTCCAGTTGGTGTGGGGACACTGATGACAAAAAATCAATAACATTATATGTTTTCTTGTCGGGTGGCCCACTAATAGCTTAGAGTTCAAGGAAGGATCCGGTGGTGGCCTTATCCTCATGTTAAGCAGAATAAATTGCAACATCATTGTGTGATTGTTAGGGTATATGATTGGTAAATCTAATTGATGAAATTGAAGGTCAACGTCATGGACCTATGACTATGAAGATTGATAACATTTCTGCCAAAACTTTGGCTAAGAACCTTGTTGCTCTCTAAGATTTCACTATCTTAGAAAGCAAGTTGGCAATGGGAGACGACGCTTAAAGCATTACAAAAGTGAAGACCAAATTGCAGACATCATGACAAAGGCACTTCAAGTTGAAATATTTAATAAGCATATGACTTTAATGGGGTTAGAGACTTTGACCATAATAAATTAGGTGGTGTGTTGAGAGTAATTTATTTAGACCAATTATAGTTACTTGTAGTACAAGATCCAATTAGTTTTAAGTTTGACGATTATATTATTAAAGTTAATTATATAGCAATAAGTGTAAGGACGTTAGTTGGTGACTTATAATGTAAGTCATAGCTATTCAAACACTTGTAACATGATCGTTGTAACAAATGAATGTGATTGTTTTTCCCTCTCAATGTCTCATCTCTTCTCATTCATTCTCATTCTAAATAACCAAACTTTTTGAGTGTGTGCAAGCTTTGTGCCAATTTGTGTGTTAACTCCATGTATTCATGAACTTAAGTTTTTTTTTACTAACAAAACCTATCATAAAACCCTATTTAACCACAATGTAAAAATAGAAAATTTAGAGAATTTCTTAAAGCACCATATGTTTTTCTTAGATACCATGCAAATTTTCTATAATGCCCCTATCTTCCGGAGATATATCTCCGGAAGCACCTTATTTTAACTAAACGTTAAGCTATTTCGGAGATATATCTGAACGTTGAAATATTCCGGAGATATATCTCCGGAACAATTTGAAACATATTGTCGTGTCAGATTCTTCTCCTCCCACACTTTTTCATTTCTATTGACAAACCTCTTCATCTCTCTCATTCCCAAAATTTCCAAACTTCACCAAATTTTATTTCTTTCGTCCGAGGATCAAGTGATCATCAAGCTTCATTAAGTGCATCATTCATTATCTTTCAAATCATATAATCCGGGTAAATTTTTTGAGTTTCCGATAAATATTCGAGTTTTGTTGTAAACGAGTTAGAATTCATTGTTAGGTGTTGAAATGTTTAGAAATTAGATGAAATATAGTTTAGAATAACTCCATGTATTGTTTGTTAGTACAAATGGATGATCAGGGCTTCAAAGTTGTGATTCTGAGGGCAGAGGCCGCCATTGGCTCAGATGGATCATATTAAGGATGTCTTGTCTCGTTGTCGTTGCATAGTGGAGATGACGCGGGCAAGCATTGGCGATGGTATCTTCCCCGAGGGGTCTGCTGTCAGACGAGTACCATATGACATTATTGCAGAAGCACATGGGGCACTTTTGTACCACAGATATCGCGCGAGGACAGGGGGTTTGATGGCCGATGAGGCAGATCAGACAGAGGAGACACATGAGAGGTTGTCAGGCACACCCAATAGTTGTTTGTATTTATTTTGTTTCAGTAATATAATTTATTCGTTTTTCCTGACATTGTTATTACATTTTGGTCTTAAGGCTTGTATGACATCCTATTACTATATTGTTATGTTATTTTAATGTGTCTGTTATTTTATAATTCATCTGCGAACAAATACATAATGTGTAAAATGTGTCCGGAACATATCTCTAAAATATTATTAAGTCATAAAATACGTCATGAGATATATCTTCAAAACCTAAAAATATTTGTGATAAACCACGTTTTGAAAAAGAAATTCATAAAGTGAAATAAAAAATTCAAGTCAATTTCTCAAATTTGACCACATATTTTACAACTAACATCTTAAATTGAATGATCAATTTAATTATTTCTTTTAATTGATAGTTTATTTTGTGAAAACCATTATGTTCTATATTATTTAATAAATTTAAAAAGGTAATAAAAAATAAATAAATAAATTCATGCAATATCCATTTTCGGACACTCTGACACGTGATATATCACTATACAATTGATATCGTTCTTATCCAACTTCGTAGCAATCAAGAACTCAAATTCCTCGATTTCTAAATTTAGTTTACGTGATTTTCACTATAAATAAACGCACAACAGACCTATCTGATCAGGAAATTCAGAAATCGCCATTTTACAGTATCGATCGGTGAACGCCTCAATCTCATACGTTTCCACTCTTCACCACTTCTTTTGTGATGTGTTTTGTGATGTTAATGTGTTAATTGATGATCGATTTCGTTACTCTCTATTTCGCAGGAGTTTCGTAAATCTACGACGATGAAATTTGGGAAATTGTCACTGTTTCTTTGTTTCAGTGTTTTCTGTTATGCAGTGGTATTGATACTTTTTTTCTTTATGTATTTGTGTGTATGTTATTGTTCAATCTTTGAGATCTGTTTTTGTTGATGGATATCAGATTGCTGTACCCGAGACTTGTCCTGCTGCTAATGTTGGTAAATGCGGGGATCCAGATGATTGGGAAGGGGAGTTTTTCCCTGGCATTTCCAAAATTAAATACGAGGTTAACTTTTTTATCATAATTTTTCCTTTTTTTTTTTGTTAAAATGATAATGTGAAGATTATAATGGTCTACTTTTTTTACTGAAGATGAACTTAAGACTGTGTTTGGGATATGAGGCAAATCATGGTTTTAAATTGCGGCTGTGGTGTTGCTTTGTGAATTTTGATTGAGAAGAGTTTGAAATACACAGTTAAAAACACTTGATCTCAAGATTTTTAAGAAGTAAATTGAGTTTTGGAGTCTTAAATTTTGCGTTTTGACAAAAATACTTGAAGAAGCCTGTACAAAGTTGTCTGATGCCCTTCCTAATGTGGAAGGGCTCGTGATTTCAAATCACGCATCACCAATATTGCGGCCACAATGGTTGCTGAGACTACCACATCAGCAATATTGCGGCCTCGATTGCGATTGACGGTTGCTGAGACTACTGCATCAGCAGCCTCAAATGCGATTGAAGTCTGATGCAGTTGCTGAGACTACCGCATCAACAATATTGCGGTCCTGCAGACCTCAATTTAAAATCATGAGGAAGATGTAAGGAATTAAGGGGATGCGGGAAACAAGAGGATAATAGAGGTTTATTTGATTATTTGGGAGTTTGAGATCCTCCTAACTCCTCCAAAATTTTGAAAATTCAAACTTCTTTTTAATGATTAATGGGAGAGGGCTCTGGTGTTTGCATGTATTTCCCAATTTCCCTCTACTTGAGAAATCTTAGAGACGCCCTTCAAGTTTAATGAGTTTGGATCTAGTAATTTGATCATAGTAATGTGTTGTGTGTCTATTTATTAGTACATTTACTTAACTTTCAGGGGCCTTCGAGTAAGAATCCGCTGTCATTTAAATGGTATAATGCAGAAGAGGAAATTCTTGGGAAGAAGATGAAGGTTGGTTTTGAATTATAAAGTGGTCTTTTTTATTTGACTTACTCTTGGATTTTGATTTGAATTTATTTTATGTAAATTTAGGATTGGTTCAGATTTAGTGTTGCATTTTGGCATACATTCCGTGGAACAGGTGGTGACCCATTCGGCGCACCTACCAAACATTGGCCATGGGAAGATGGTACCAATTCAGTAAGCATGGCTAAAAGAAGGAGTATGTTAATTCTTCACTCTCACATTTGATATACTTTATATATTTGGAGATTATAATGTGATACTAGATAAAATTTTCTTAATCGTCACAGTGAGAGCAAATTTTGAGTTCATAAACAAACTCGGTGTCGACTTTTGGTGCTTTCACGATAGGGATATCGCACCTGATGCACCAACTCTTGAGGTGAGCCAATCCTTAAAATTTTCTCAGTTTTACTTAGTTGCATTCTTAGAGAGGATCAAAGTATGATATTATTGAACTGTGGTCATAGACATAGTTGATGCAATGTTGCCTTTGTCTTAGGAAACAAATGCAAACCTGGATGAAGTGGTGGCTCTTGCTCAAGAGCTTCAGACTAAGGTAATTTGACATGAATGAATCTTTAAATATATAATAATTGTTTTTCAGATAATCAGCTTAAAGTAGGAAAAGTGATATATTTTGTATTCAAATCAATACATAATTCCAGTAATTATGCTTCACTTCAAATATATACTATGAAATATTTAGAAACCTAGAGAATGCAGAAGTTTAAGATTTTTTTAGTGAAATTATGGTTTGAAATGTTGATATCACAATTTTTTCCATCTCTTTTTCATATATAGAATAAAAAGAGTGTTTTATGGGGAACAGCTCAGTTGTTCATGCATCCTCGCTATATGCACGGTGGTGCTACTAGGTAATATTATATACCATTATCTCCTAGCTTGTCTATACAGTCCTTGTGACTCACAAAGTGAAATTCTTTACAGCTCTGAGTTAGCGGTGTATGCATATGCTGCTGCTCAAGTGAAGAAAGCCATGGAGGTACATTCATATAGATATAGTACAGTTATAGTAACAACACCGATTGTATTTTTCAGAACCATTGTTCATTTTTGCTGATGATAAAAATATATTGCAGGTGACACATTATTTGAGAGGAGAAAATTATGTGTTTTGGGGCGGACGTGAGGGTTACCAATCTCTTTTGAACACAGATATGGAACGAGAGCTTAATCACATGGTACGTGAATCTATCTATCTTTTAACTAGTGATCTGATTGTTCTCTCTTTTTGCCTCTTGTGTTGGTAAACAATGTAAAAGAAATATCCTTGAAAATAAAGAAATAATAATAATATTCCTGGTCTCAATGCTAATGCTAAAAAAATGTAATTAAGAGCTCAGTAAGAGGCCTTAGCGAAAATTTTGATTTTATTAAATGCTCTGCATCTATTTTCAATAGAAATTTTTTGTACACTCTAGCTTTTGGTAATTCATTGCCTACTCCAAAATTTTATGTAGTTTTTGCCTTCTAATCTGCAATGTGTTTTATCTTCTAAAAACAATGATTCTGCTTATTTACCTGGTTACAGGCTAGATTTTTTGAAGCTGCTGTTGCGCACAAAAAGAAGATCGGATTCAATGGTAAACATTCCCTAGAATACCAACTAGCTGGATCTTTGTATAGCACTACATTATGAAACATAGGAGGCGGCGAGGAGTAGAGCGCAGCTATAATTTTATCTCTATGTGGAATACACCATAATTCTTTTCTTAATAAAATTAATTTTTCTTATGTTTTTTTCCCTATGCTTTTAGGGACACTTTTAATTGAACCAAAGCCACAAGAGCCTACAAAACACCAGTACGTATCCTACCTATTCAATCAACAACTCCACAATGCCTATTATGCACATTACTAATTTGTATTCCTTCAGGTATGATTGGGATGCTGCAACTACAGCTAATTTCTTGCGAAAATATGGACTTATAGGTAATATTTGCTTGTGTTCACCATTCAAATGTCTCCCAAGAACCAAAAAATGGGTGTGATGTCTTTCTATAATGAAATTTTTTATGTTGTCAAATATTAAACCAGTAAGATTTTGAACTGTATATAATTTCTAATTGTTCTTTATCTTATTCTAAATCGGTAATTTACTTTGCCCTAAAATCTAAATGCTGATCTAAAGTCCTGTATGCTACTTTTTCCTCTATGAAACTGTATTTCCCCTCTCTTCCTGAGTTAAAAAAATTTCTTTATACTTGAAATGGCCACATTATCCATAATATGTATGAATTTAGCCAAAATTGTACCCCAACAAAAGCAGTACAAATCTCTTCACTGCTTGCATAGATTTCAGGTTTCTCTAATTTCCGTCATTAAGAATTGTGTTGTATCACTTGCACAGATTTCTCACTTTCTCAATTTTGCTTCTTCTGTAGGGGAATTCAAAATTAACATTGAGTGCAACCATGCCACCCTATCTGGTCACAGGTGAATGCTTCATTGTACATTGTGCTCACATGTGAAGTTACTGATCATACTTTCTAATTAAATTTTGCTGTTCATTACTGAATCTGGACATGTTTGTTGTACTTTCCAATGCCTGTCATAGTTGTCACCACGAGCTTGAAACTGCAAGGGTTAATGGACTGTTGGGTAATATTGATGCAAATACCGGTGATCCTCAAGTTGGTACGTGCAAATTCTCTACTATGTAACAAATAAAAATAATGAACTTCTAACATGGAAGACTTAGTGTTAGTGTTAACTTGTCGCAATGTATTATAGGAAGTTGTAATTGTAATATGAAACTTTGATCACAATTTCAGGTTGGGACACAGATCAGTTTCTCGTAGATATCCAAGAGGCAACACTGATTATGCTCAGTGTTATCAGAAATGTATGGAAGCACTTGTTTCTTGACTCGTGTCTTGAAGTGCAACACTCCTCACCTTAGAAACACAATATCATCTGACGGGGTTATTCTTTTCTGTTTCTTGATTTTCTAGGATGGAATTGCACCAGGTGGATTCAACTTTGACGCCAAATTGTGAGTCCTTCACTATATTTTGTACTCATCACTTTTTCCACCTTTACAATTTACTTACCAAGTGACATTTTAGGCGGAGAGAGAGCACAGATGTTGAAGACTTGTTCATAGCTCATATTGTTGGAATGGATACAATGGCCCGAGGCCTCAGAAATGCTGCCAAGCTAGTTAAGGTGATACATTCTATCCTCCCTTACACCAACTTTTATCTGTAATGTCAATCTGAAAGCTTGTAGTTTTCAATCTCTCATGACAAGCAAACTAATCATTTCTCATTATGTTTGACCAAAAGGACGGTTCTCTGGCCGAGCTTGTCCGCAAGCGATATCAAAGTTTTGATACAGAAATTGGGGCTAAAGTAGAGGTAGTATTGTCCATACATTTTCTTTTCATTTATATTCAATGCTTTTTGTGTTTTATTTGATTGGAAATGTCTGTTGCCATAGGCTGGAAAAGCTGACTTTGATTTTCTGGAGAAGAAGATCAAGGAATGGGGAGAACCAAAGGTTGCTTCTGCAAAACAGGTAACTAAAACTTAAAATCTCCTGAAACAATAAGGGATATCATTACCTTGTAATGTATAACATATGTAGATGAATGAATGTTCCCCAACTCAGTGTAGTCAAGATCAAGTGCTGGATCATAAGATCGCAATATCATACATGCCAATGATGTCTGAGAGTGCTGCGATCAGCGAAAGTTTGTTTTCGTTGCGGGTGTGTGGTCAAGATCGAGCTTTTTGAAGCAAGATTGGAAGACAAAAAACGCTTTGGGCCTTTTTTTGGGCCTGAATCATAATTTTCATGAATCATTAGGACATTTACTTACCAACTTACACAGATTCTAATATATATGTCTAACTATGTTACAGGAGCTAGCTGAGATGATTTTCCAGTCTGCTATGTAGAAAGCAGCATCTAGCTCGGCATGGAAGTTGTATTTCTCGTCCTTTTTGTTAGGAAAATTTACAGTAATTAGTCTTAGTTTTAGCAGTATAATAATCTGAAATCCAGAGTAACTATATTAAGCTGCTTATTTTTGGTTGTGATAAATAATGCGTGGAGCCAATATCTGTTGGGTTCCCTGTGCATTTGAAGCCTGGTGAAGTGCATGTTAACTTTTGTATAAAATTGATGTATTGCAAATCTTCTCCAGCCATAAATGACAGTTTATTATGCAGAATACATTCCTATGTTTGTACAAAATGCAACCACTACATAATATGTAGTCTTTGCTCATAATTTTTGTTGATTGGGATAATCATGTTTGTAATAGAGTATGATGTGCTGTTACATTTTAATTGATTTAACATAGATATAAGACAGCATTATATAATTTTATAATAATATTAAAGCTTAATTGCAATTTTGGTCCCTCTATTTTGTGTTTTTTTGAGTTTTGATCCCCCCATTTTAAAAACTACGATTTTGGTTTCTTTTTTAGATTTCAAGATTAATATTAGTCCCTTTGTCATTTTAAGTCATGGTTTTAATGAGCTGGCGCGTTAAATGTTGATGTGGCATTTCCATGTCATTAACTTAAATATTATTTCATTTTTACAAATTTAATAAAATAAAACTTTAAAAGAAAAACATTAACTTAAATATTATTTCATTTTCATCTTCAACCGATTTTATTTCATTTTCACAAATTTAATAAAATAAAACTTAAAAAAAAAAACATTAACTAAATATTATTTCATTTTCATCTTCAACCATTTTCATCTTCAACCATTTTCATCTTCCCATTTCTTCACGAACGCATTTCATCTTCCCATTTCTTCACAACTCGCATCTCTTCTTCCCATTATAACCCATTTTCGTCAACAAACCCATACCAGCCCTCCTATTTACCAACATGTCCAAAACGAATTTTTCTTTTTCCTCAACAAATCAGTCTGGGTCTGGTATAAAAAGAAGAGGTAATAGATGTTGGTGTGAGTTTGAGTCACCGTTGATGACATCATGGACATACGATAATTCCGGAAGAAGATTTCATAGGTGCGGTAATTTTAAACTGATGAAGAAAAAAAGATGTAATTACTTTCAGTGGGTTGATGAAGACATGAGCAGTCGTGTTAAAGATGTGATAAGATCTTTGAAAGACAAGAATGAGGAGCTCATGGATGTGATTAAGGACATCAAGAAAAATGAAGATTTGTTGAAGATGAAAATTAGGTTTATGTATTATTTTGTGGGGTTATCTTTGATGTTTGTCTTTTTAATTGTGTTTGCATTAGTTGCAATACATGTACTCAAATGATGTAATGTCAAATGTTGTAGTTACTTTGATGTTTATGTAGTTTTCAAATGAACTAATTTCAAATGATATGTGATGTTTTTCTGTGTTAATGAAGAGTTATGTTGTAGTTACTTTGATAGTCTTCAAATGATGTTTATGGAGCATAACCTTGTTGAAGGAAAATTGCGATCTAAACGCAGCGGAAAACAAAAATTTCCTTTAGTGATCCTTACGAATGAGCATGGTCAGTGATAGAATCGTTACCTCTTTGTGGCGATTCAGATCTTTGATGCAGCGATCACAAGCGTTGATGAAGTGCAACGCCTCTACTCAGTCCACACGAACAGCTTCCGGTCACAGTGCTAGCTGCTTACGAACGGAATTATTTGAGTGAGAAAAGAGAATCAAAACGAAATTGCATCATGTGAAAGCTTCATCACAAGGGTTCCTTTTATAGACTCTCTTGTGGGATGCGGGCTAAAACCCAATTCACATGATCCATAATAATATTATATATTATTATAATAACTATTATTATAATAAATATATTTATTTTATTATTATTTTATAACCATTATAAAATAACAATAATTATTATTATATTATCCGAATTTATATTTTTCACTTAAGTGCACCGTACCTTACGGTGTTCCTTTTTGATTTCTCTATCTCTCATCAAACTGTCCTTATGTGTGTGACCCTGTAGGATTTCGTAACGTTGGTAATTATATTAAATTATATATATTTAACATAATAAACAGTAAGCGGTATCTAGCAACACATCACTGCTACCCAAGTCACGAAAATGTCATGTGATCTGACAAAACCTTTTTCGTGATAATATATGTTTGTACAATTACCCTTTTGCCCCTATGTCTATATTGAACACAAGGCATACACTGTGTCATCCTTGTCCAGTTCAATATTGGGCCCTTAGACATTTCTCCTGTTATGCAGGATTGGCAAATTCCATCTAGGACACTATGTCCCTCAGCATGCTTCGTGGAGTGCCCATCAACTGTCTTTATGATCATCCAGTTACGGATAATGTTTGATCAGCAATAAAGCACCCGACTCTACATCTAGGGTCCATAGTGGTTTCAGGTCGAAGGGTGGTAATACACCATTATCACCATGAGAATAACTTATGACACTTTGCATAACATACTATGTAGTATTCTCATAGCGGGTCAATCCGGTATAAATATTACTCCTAATATTTATACCTATGTCAAGACTTGATAACTCTTTATCCATGATCCATGAGATGTGATCATCAGTCTATCTTCATAATAGTCTCAATGCTTTTAATGTTATCCCACTTTGCAATAAAGCTTGACTACGGATATTTTAAGAATAATGTCTTTATGTTTAATGGGATCTCATGATTAAGTCACACTTAACATTTCATTAAACAGACTAACTATTCTAGGGACTTTATTATTCTAAAAGACAAACATAATAAACAAATGCCTTTTATTATTAAACGAATAATCCGATACAAGTACCAAAAAATATTGGCCTCTAGGGCTTACACCAACAATTTCCCACTAGCACTAGAGCCAATTAGGCATACCCTTAATACCCATAGATCTAGTATGACCATCATGCTTCTGTTGCGCAAGAGGCTTTGTTAATGGGTCAGCGATATTGTCAAGTGTAGGTACTCTGCATATCTTCACATCTCCCCGATCGATTATCTCTCGAATGAGGTGATAACGCCTAAGTATGTGTTTGGATCGTTGGTGAGATCTAGGCTCCTTAGCTTGTGCGATAGCACCATTGTTATCACAATATAAACCAATGGGATCTACAATGCTAGGGACTATGCCAAGTTCACTAATGAACTTCTTGATCCAAACAGCTTCCTTTGCTGCATTTGAGGCAGCAATATACTCGGCCTCAGTTGTAGAATCAGCAACTGTTTCTTGCTTTGAACTTTTCCAGCTCACAGCGCCACCATTGAGACAGAACACATAACCAGATTGTGATCTAAAATCATCTTTATCTGTCTGGAAGCTAGCATCAGTGTAACCAATTTCATCAAGCTCTTCCTGACCTCCATATATCAAGAATGAATCCTTAGTCCTTCTCAAGTACTTAAGGATATTCTTGACAGCTACCCAGTGAGCATCATCGGGATCAGATTGGTACCTACTCGTTGCACTTAATGCATACGAGACATCTGGTCGAGTACATAACATGGCATACATGATAGATCCTATTGCAGATGCATATGGAATCTTATTCATGCGATCCCTTTCTTCCTTAGTTGAAGGGGATTGTGTTTTTGATAAACACAGACCATGTTGCATAGGTATGAATCCTTTCTTGGAATCATGCATATTAAAGCGTCTCAACACTTTATCTATGTATGTACTCTGACTTAGGCCAAGCAGTTTTTGTGATCTATCTCTATAGATCCTAATTCCTAATATATAGGCTGCTTCACCTAGGTCTTTCATAGAAAAACAATTCCCTAACCAAGTCTTCACTTGTTGCAAGGTAGGGACATCGTTTCCAATGAGTAATATGTCATCTACATATAATACCAGAAACACGATCATGCTCCCACTAACCTTCTTGTAGACACAAGGTTCATCTTCATTTTTGATGAATCCATATTGTTTTACGGTTTCATCAAAACGAAGATTCCAGCTTCTGGAAGCTTGCTTCAATCCATAGATTGATCGTTGTAACTTGCATATCTTTTGGGCATCTTGTGGTATGTCAAATCCTTCAGGTTGTGTCATGTACACATCCTCAAGAAGATTCCCATTAAGGAAAGCAGTTTTGACATCCATCTGCCATATTTCATAATCATGATATGCAGCGATGGCAAGTAAAATCCGAACAGATTTAAGCATTGCAACTGGTGAAAAGGTTTCATCATAGTCAACCCCATGAATTTGTTTATAGCCTTTTGCAACCAGTCTTGCTTTATAGGTATGTACCTTACCATCCATGTCAGTCTTCTTCTTGAAGACCCACTTGCATCCTATAGGGTTAACTCCTATAGGAGGTTCTACCAAGGTCCAAACCTGGTTTGTGTACATGGAATCCATTTCAGATTTCATGGCTTCTAGCCACTTCTCAGACTCAGGACCAGTTATGGCCTCTTTGTAGGTCACAGGCTCATCTTGATCCATGAGTAATACATCACCCTGATCACTTATGAGATATCCATATCTCTCAGGTTGGTGACGTATCCTGCTTGACCTACGCTGGTCTTGTTCTACTTGAGCAGGTTGCTCTTCCACAACTACTTGTGTTTCCCGCTCTAGTTCCTCCATAGGTGTTTCAATGTTTTGTGATTCTTGAATTTCTTCAAGCTCTATTTTCCTCCCACTGTTTCCTTTGGAAATAAAATCCCTTTCCAGAAAGACTCCAGTTCGAGCGACAAACACTTTGCCCTCAGAAGGATTGTAGAAGTAATATCCTCTTGTTTCTTTAGGATACCCCACAAATAAGCATTTGTCAGATTTGGGCTCAAGCTTGGTTGAAATTTGTCGTTTGACGTAAACTTCGCAACCCCAAATCTTCATGTAAGACATATGTGGTTTCTTACCACTCCATATCTCATATGGTGTCTTATCAACCTTTTTGGATGGAACACGGTTAAGTGTGTAAGCTGTTGTTAATAATGCATGTCCCCAAAAGGAGTTTGGAAGATCGACGTGACTCATCATGGATCGGACCATGTCTAACAAGGTTCGATTTCTTCTCTCAGATACACCATTCCATTGTGGTGTTCCAGGAGGAGTAAGTTGGGATAGAATCCCATACTCTTTTAGATGGTCATCAAATTCTAGGCTTAAATATTCACCGCCTCGATCTGATCGAAGAACTTTAATATTCTTACCTAGTTGGTTTTGTACTTCATTCTTGAATTCCTTGAACTTTTCAAAGGACTCAGATTTGTGTTTCATTAAATACACATATCCGTATCTACTGAAGTCATCAGTAAAAGTGATGAAGTACTGAAAACCTCCTCTGGCTGGTATGTTCAGTGGTCCACATACATCAGTATGTATGAGTGCCAAAAGATCATTAGCCCTTTCACCTTTTCCTGTGAATGGGGACTTTGTCATCTTTCCAATTAAACAAGATCTGCATGTCTCATATGATTCATAATCAAAAGAGTCCAAGAGTCCATCTTTATGGAGTTTGGAAATGCGTTTCTCATTTATGTGGCCTAATCGACAGTGCCAAAGGTAAGTTGGATTCAACTCATTAGGTTTCAACCTTTTAGTATTAATGTTATAAATTGGCATTTCAAGATCAAGGACATATAGTCCATTATTCATTTTTGCAGTAGCATAGAATATATCATTCAAATAAATGGAGCAACAATTGTTCCTTATTATGAATGAAAAACCAAACTTGTCCAAACAAGAAACGGAAATAATATTCCTGCTAATTGCAGGTACATAATAACAGTTCTCTAACTGAATTATTAAACCACTAGGTAAAGTTAAAACATAAGTTCCTACAGCTAAAGCAGCAACCTTTGCTCCATTGCCAACTCGTAGGTCAACTTCACCTTTTGCCAAATCTCTACTCCTTTTTAGCCCCTGCACATTAGTACAAATGTGAGAACCGCATCCAGTATCTAATACCCATGATGCAGAAGTAGATAAATTAATTTCAATAACAAAAATACCTGAATTTGAAGTCTCTACTCCATTATTCTTATCTTCCAGGTACTTTGGGCAATTTCTCTTCCAATGTCCGGTCTTACCGCAATGGAAGCAAGTGCCCTCCTTTGCTATTCCTCCACTAGGCTTCAAAACAGGAGGAGTGGGTTTGGGTTTGGCAACTTCCTTGCCTTTCCCTCTACCACCCTGTTTGATGGGCCTCTTGTTCTGTTTCTTTCCATTACTGACCATCAGAATGGATTTCCCTTTTGTCTTCATATTCTGCTCAGCAGTTCTCAACATGCCTAGCAGTTCTGGAAGACTTTTGTCCAAGTCATTCATATTGAAATTCAGGACAAACTGACTGAAGCTCTCTGGCAACGATTGCAAGATCAGATCAATCGCAAGTTCCTTTCCAAGGGGAAACCCTAATCTGTCAAGGTTCTCCACATACCCAATCATCTTGAGTACATGGGGACTTACAGGGGCTCCCTCAGCTAACTTGTTGTTAAAAAGGGACTTTGAAACCTGAAACCTCTCATTTCTTGCTTGCTCTTGATAAAGCGTTTTCAGATGTCCGATCATATCGAACGCAGACATGTTCTCGTGTTGCTTTTGCAACTCAGAGTTCATGGTAGCAAGCATGAGGCAAGCGGTTTCATTGGCATCATCGAAATGCTTCTTATAAGCATCTCTTTCTGCCTTTGGTGCAGAACTAGGAGGTTCCTCCTCAGGAACTGGTGTCTCCAAGACATACAGCTTCTTATCGTGCTTGAGGACAATCCTCAGATTACGGTGCCAATCCAGGAAATTTGTCCCAGACAATTTTTCCTTATCTAGGATGGATCGCAAAATATTGTTCGATGTGTTTGTTGTCATGGTAATCTACAAGAGAAATATGAAAATATAAGTATCATTAAAACAACATATTTAATTAGGCCTTTAATCAAATATGCTCCCACTATTTTATTCAAAACAAATGACCCTCATCATTTGATTCGGAAAATCCCGTTGGAAGACTTTCTAGTGGGTCGAGATCCATGTTTCACTTTGTTTTAAGTCAGCGTTAGGCTGATTACACAAAACTAAGTTATTTAGGTAGGAACTCCTTCCAATTGTATCTCATACAACTCTCGAATATTTTCAATTGGGTGAATAACTCCTTATTCTGATCCATCACATGAATCATTCCCAATTCTTACTTCTAAACATATATAATCTTATTATAATTTGTTTAGTTAAGTTTGACCCATTGTTTTAGCAATTGGATATTACAATTATCCCATCACACCTTACTAATATAGAACATGCACCTCGCGTAGGCGAAACCTACAATGCTCGATACTAGTCTTGATGAGTGCTAAAAATTGGAAAGCATAAACTTAATATTTAATTTTGAGGGAATTTGTTATTAGTTTGATCTCACCGGCTTAACATGCAAAACGTCTCTCACATGCATCAACATACAATTACATGCATCAACATACATATAAAAAGATACAATTATGGCCCCTAACGCAATTGTTCTCTCAAGCCAATGAGAGAACCTAAGCTAACCTAATAACGATCTAAGCTTCTCCAAGCATGATCTCCAAGGTTATCCTCCTTTAATATTGAATACTTCCTCCTCTTTTTTTTTTTTCATAACATAATATTACATTACATATAGGAAAACTCGTTTTACATACGAGGGAGTGAGATGAGAAAAGAAGTTACATAAAGAGATTGAGAGAGAGGCACGACACGCAGGCCGTATTCAAAAATCCCAAAACAATAATAAAGGAAAAACTAAGGCCATAACTGATCACCACAAATAAATAATAATAAACACACTTTTATTATTAGTTTAAAATTCCGATAATTAAATAAACTAAATTAAATTTCGGCTGATTGATCACACTTTGCAGACTTAGCCGGGGGTCAAGGGGGCAGCGCCTCCTTGCGGGGTTGTTAGGGGCAGCGCCCCAGCGAAAAATTTTATGAACACTTCATTGTATTTCACGTCGTTTCCTGCACAACTTTTGTGCATTTACAACCCCAACCGGAAAAGTCTGCGGCAATACAACACTTGTACTGCCATTAATCCTAATGCAACAATTTCATGCCGTCAAACACAACTCGATTGATAACTCAATATGATAGATCAATATGTCATTGCTTCACCATACTAATGTCGGATTCCGAAGCGAATGAAAATGATGATCTTTCAAAAAGAATTACAATCCTTATGTGATTGAATGGATGAAATCAAAACAGTATATCCCATATACCATCTTTGCATCAGAATTTCTTATATCTTATATAAAAGTGATCGATCTAATTGTGTAACCTATGGATGATCAATGTATCGCACAACTTCACCATACTAATGTCGGTTTCTGAAGCATAATCAACATCAATCATCCAAATCGTACACAACAGATGCCAAATTTAATTAATCGTTTATTGTTAAATTCATTCTGTGTTTTAATCGAATCAAATACAGAAAAGACGGAAATTTAACAGCTATCAGATCCATGGTTTCGTAAGTGGCTCTGATACCACTGAAGGAAAATTGCGATCTAAACGCAGCGGAAAACAAAAATTTCCTTTAGTGATCCTTACGAATGAGCATGGTCAGTGATAGAATCGTTACCTCTTTGTGGCGATTCAGATCTTTGATGCAGCGATCACAAGCGTTGATGAAGTGCAACGCCTCTACTCAGTCCACACGAACAGCTTCCGGTCACAGTGCTAGCTGCTTACGAACGAAATTATTTGAGTGAGAAAAGAGAATCAAAACGAAATTGCATCATGTGAAAGCTTCATCACAAGGGTTCCTTTTATAGACTCTCTTGTGGGATGCGGGCTAAAACCCAATTCACATGATCCATAATAATATTATATATTATTATAATAACTATTATTATAATAAATATATTTATTTTATTATTATTTTATAACCATTATAAAATAACAATAATTATTATTATATTATCCGAATTTATATTTTTCACTTAAGTGCACCGTACCTTACGGTGTTCCTTTTTGATTTCTCTATCTCTCATCAAACTGTCCTTATGTGTGTGACCCTGTAGGATTTCGTAACGTTGGTAATTATATTAAATTATATATATTTAACATAATAAACAGTAAGCGGTATCTAGCAACACATCACTGCTACCCAAGTCACGAAAATGTCATGTGATCTGACAAAACCTTTTTCGTGATAATATATGTTTGTACAATTACCCTTTTGCCCCTATGTCTATATTGAACACAAGGCATACACTGTGTCATCCTTGTCCAGTTCAATATTGGGCCCTTAGACATTTCTCCTGTTATGCAGGATTGGCAAATTCCATCTAGGACACTATGTCCCTCAGCATGCTTCGTGGAGTGCCCATCAACTGTCTTTATGATCATCCAGTTACGGATAATGTTTGATCAGCAATAAAGCACCCGACTCTACATCTAGGGTCCATAGTGGTTTCAGGTCGAAGGGTGGTAATACACCATTATCACCATGAGAATAACTTATGACACTTTGCATAACATACTATGTAGTATTCTCATAGCGGGTCAATCCGGTATAAATATTACTCCTAATATTTATACCTATGTCAAGACTTGATAACTCTTTATCCATGATCCATGAGATGTGATCATCAGTCTATCTTCATAATAGTCTCAATGCTTTTAATGTTATCCCACTTTGCAATAAAGCTTGACTACGGATATTTTAAGAATAATGTCTTTATGTTTAATGGGATCTCATGATTAAGTCACACTTAACATTTCATTAAACAGACTAACTATTCTAGGGACTTTATTATTCTAAAAGACAAACATAATAAAGAAATGCCTTTTATTATTAAACGAATAATCCGATACAAGTACCAAAAAATATTGGCCTCTAGGGCTTACACCAACACTTGTATTATGTGCAAACAGTTTGAAACAGATTTTATGTGCAAACAGTTTGAAACAGATTTTAAATTGGAAACAGATTTTATGTGCAAACAATTTGAAATAGATTTGTGTTGGGTTACATAACAGGTGAGCTATCAGCAAAACATGTAAACATGTAAAGTGCAAAACACGTGAGCTATCAGCAAAACACATGAGCTATCAAACGGACATTCTAAATTCATTATAAAAATCCCCAAACAGCAGGCTAAAGAGGTACACACATTGAGAAGCACCACATGAAGCATTTTGGCAAGAACGTTTTGATTGAAGGTACACATAAGCTGTACACATAATAACAAGCAGTAAATTGTAACTAAAGAGTTGTGAAAACTAAAGAGTGTTAACATGTTAACAAAATTGTTTGAGCTGATATCAGAATACTATTTCAGAGAATTATTCATGAAACACCAAGATAAACACCACAATATTGCAATAGGATCACTGTTATTCTTTATGTGATACAGCAAAATGTTAACACTGCAGGATCAGGTGTTTATATTAAACTCTTTTACAAGTTAAATTGCCATTTTGCTCTTATATATCCATTTAATAGAAGAATTTGACACAGTAGTAAAGAATACTTCATAACACTTCAATTAACAGTGAATGTATACATTACGTGCTGATGTAACAGCACTACATAACATAACATTGAAGGCTGATGTATCAAGACTGATGTATCATTACATTGACGGCAGCATTAAAGACAACATATTTTAACAAAAAGACATTGAGTATTTTGGTCATAACATATGCTATAGTAGCATCACAAAAAGTAAAGCAAAACATAGAACTATTCTTGGGTTGGTGGCGGCGTTTGCGACCCTCCGTCTACAACAGTTTCTCCCGCTTCCTTGCCCGACTTGTCACCATTTTTTTTAGATTTTTTGTTGCCACCTTTAGGAATCGCTCTCTCCGCAACTCGCTTCCCTTTACACGTTTGTTTGTTATGGCCAAAACTCCCACATTTCTTGCACTTGACAGTTTGAAGAGTTCTAGGCAGTGTATTTCTTATCCTCGGTTCATCATTCACCTTGTTACGATTCTTCTTAGGACGACTGATAGATCTTCGCATGACTGGAGGGCTGATTGGGTTAGCAACATTAACATGCCATAGTTGTGGGCCATTGGTTGGCATGATCATATGGCTATAAGTAGGCAGAATAGTAGATTTCCTAGACAATATGACACAATGATTTTAGTTAACGTACAAAAAAGATGAATGTAAATGAAGATAATATACGAGTAGGTGATACCTATAGAATGATAAAACGTATTCTTCGGGCTCCTTCTTGTTATACCATATGCATGCAATAGCATGACAACACGGTATTCCACTTAAATCCCACTTCCTGCAACCACATTTCTGTTGAAGCAAGTTCACAGCATATGTCTCAACACCGTTTGAAACTCTGAATATAGCAAAGTCATCATCTGCATGCCATGTTGCAATCCATCCTTCTGCTGCCCTCTTTGTTTTTTCCAAGACTTTTTGAATGCTAGGACTTGTAACACCTGTGTACCTACTTAATTCCTCCAAGATTGCACGATTAAAAGCCTCACACATATTATTGACTTGCAAATCACATTGTGTGTCTGTTTTGAAATGAGACCGAGTCCAACATGCAGCTAGGACATCCATCATGTCTTTCCAAGCATTGACATTGAGCTCTTTCATATGATTCATTGCTCTTTCCCATGCAGGAATTGTTGTGGCTCTAGCTGCCCTCCATAAAGCCTCCTTCATAAATATCCCAGGATATTTCTTTCTCCAATTGACATACAAGTGTTTAACACATAGTCTGTGTTCAACATGTTGGCTTGTCTCAAGAATAGTCGGTACCAATCCCTGAAATAACAGCACATATCAATATATAGCAGCAACAACATTGTATATAAGTCTTGTATATAGCAATGTATATAACAGCAACAACATTGTATATAACAGCAGCAACATTGCATATAAGTACCAATTATAAGTACAAATTATATGTACTTGTATATAATAGTATATAAGTACCAAATTGAAACAAAAATTCTGCAGTATAAATTATATAGCAGTCCAAATTATAAGTACCAAATTGAAACAAAAATTCTGCAGTATAAATTATATAGCAGTCCAAATTATAAGTACCAAATTGAAACAAAAATTCTGCAGTATAAATTATATAGCAGTTCAAATTATAAGTACCAAATTGAAACAAGAATTCTGCAGTATAAATTATATAGCAGTCCAAATTATAAGTACCAAATTATATAGCAATCCAAAATTCTGCTATATAAGTAACAAAAATTATATAGCAGTCCAAATTATAAGTACCAAAGTATATAGCAGTCTTAGGAAAATTCTGCAATATATAGCAGTCCAATTGAAACAAAAATTTTGTATATCCATATAAGTACCTATAGCAGTATATAGCAGTCTTAGGAAACAAATTTTTTGTATATAGTAGTATATAGCAGTCTTAGCATTGTATAAAGTTTCACCAAAACAAATCAACATATCAGTACTGTACAGCAAACAACATGTCAACATAGAAAAGCATCACATATCAAACAACATTGTAACAAATAGCAGCGCTATAAAACTAACCTTCTGTTGATCTGATATAAATCCATATTTATTGTCTTGTATAGATTGCAAGTCTTCTAATAGCAAATTTTTAAGGAACCATTTCCATGAGTCTTTCGTTGCAAACGCTGCCTTACAAGCTTATAAGCATACATACATTATTTCAAAGACATAACCACCATCTGAATCAGCACACTTAATTTTAACAGTGGAGTTTGGATTTGACTTTAACAACTCCTCACCATAGCTTCTAAGATGTGTGAATTGTTCACGACCAGCACCTTGAATCAATTCCATTGCATTTTTCTTGACTCTATAAGCTTGATCCTTTGACAACTTCACCCCCACTTCTTAATAGCTTCTGCAATCAGCCCTTTGGTTTTTATTTCAGGAGTGTGTCTTATGAAGTACACAAATTGGCGACCCAACCAATCCGTTTTTGCTTGTCTATTTTTGGCTGTCCTATGACAGCCATGACGATCAATCAAGCTAACAAGTTGCCAATATTAATTGGTAGTCCTCATGCTAAACCTAATATGAAATGGACAACCATCTACACACTTGACAACCATTATCTTCTTGTCATTTTTCTTAAATACAAGATTCTTCTTGTTCTCCATTGCATACTCCTTTATGGCATCTTTGATTTGTTTTTTATCCTTGAACATCATCCTTACTTCAAGTTTTGTGGGTTCCCTAAAGATTGGAAACTTTGTCGTATCACCTTCAGCATCACTACCGGGTGGAGTTTGAAGACATTTGAATCACTACCATTATCGGAATTATCATCCAACTTTGAAGGTTTTTCTGCATTAGGTAAAACGGTCTTCCAAATTATACTAGCATCAACACCTAAATTCATCACATCAATTTCATCTTCCAAATCTTCATCCTCTTCCTCGTCATTCTCACTGCCCATGCTATAATCTGGATCTGTTTCACTCTCGTCATCTACGTCATCAACATTAACGTTAACCTCTTCATCTACTCCATCAACACTAACCTCTTCATCGTTTGCTCCTTCACCATTGCCTTTTTCACCATTATCCTCCTCAACACTAACCTATTCATCATTTGCTCCTTCACCATTGTCTTTTTCACCATTATCCTCCTCAACACTAACCTCTTCATCATTTGCTCCTTCACCATTGCCTTTTTCACCATTATCCTCTTCAAAAATAACATCCTCAATACTTATTTCTTCAACTTTGTGTTCAACATAAAGATCAACTACCTTAAATCCTCTAACATTCTCCATTAACCTTAAGACATCATTATCATTGTTAAAAGGCCAAAGTCCTCGAGAAAAAGGAAAAATTAGGATTCCAATACCATAAACACTTTATATTACGATACCCCTCACTCTTGATCAAATCTTCAATTTGCATGTAGGACATCAAGTCCACATCCCAATCCCAATCCCAATTCATTTCACTTACAAGCCCATCAACATACAATAAAACTGGATTCTAAATTAAATGTCCCCTATGGTGTACTCTAAATCTGACAGCTTCGGTATCAGAGGGCCTACAAAACACAAACGACAGTTTCTGAATTAAACCATAGATAAAACCGGGAGTTGGTATTAACAATTCATATGCTATGATAGAACACAAACGCCATTTGCATGTTTAGGGTTTTTGTATTCAGATGTGAGTTACGAAACATACCTCGACACGTAACTTCGGTTTGCCATTTCAGAGACGACGGGAAGCGAGCCGCGGTTTGATTTGAAGCGAGCTGCGGTTTGATATAGAACTGGGTTTGAAGAAATGGAAAGATGAAAATGGGTTACAGTGGGAAGAAGATGAAAATGAAAGGGGGATCACCAATCTTCACCGTTCGTTCGTGAATGAAGGGGGGATCACCAATCTTCACCGTTCGTTCGTGAATGAAGGGGGGGGGGGGAACACCAAGCTTCACCGTTGTTCGTTGGTTACAATGGGTTGAAGATGAAAATGAAAATGAAATAATGTTTAAGTTAATGGGGGGTTTTATTTAAGTTTTATTTTATTAAATTTGTGAAAATGAAATAATATTTAAGTTAATGACATGGAAATTATATTAAATTTAAAAAGACCATTTTAACTGACATGGAAATGCCACATCAGCATTCAACGTGCCACCTCATTAAAATTATGACTTAAAATGACAAAGGGACTAATATTAATCTTGAAACCTAAAAAAGGAACCAA